>CM062206.1:6106250-7492500 GCA_031216445.1 Lateolabrax maculatus | reverse complement strand
CTTGCTCATTTTATTATTGCTCCATCCAGGACTGAATGGTAGAAATGCATTTGGCAGGTTGACCTTTTATTGACTTGCATATATACTGATAGCCTGGCATCGCCAGACTAATTTGCAAATCCGTATTATACGATCTCTTTGTCAGCTGTGTAGCTGGTGGAGTGTATTGACTCACTGTAAACTCTCCAATGCCCTCAAGTTTTCATTGAAACTTGAAGGCATTACAGCGTTTACAGTATAATTTGATTTCTCTGATTTATTTTTAATGCCCTTTCTGCACTGGCTGCCTGTGACCACTAATCGAATTCAAAACCTAGCGTTGTGTTCCTGTAGTGGTTTAACCCTAGTGGACTTGCCCTTGGGGTATCTTCATTGCCATCTTTAGTGCTGTTTCAAAAGTCTGAAAACCCAAGGGAACTTCTGTGAGATCGCCTGTGGGAAAGTGAAAAATCCTCTTTATTCAAAGAGCATATACAGTGCATTCAGGAAGTATTCAGGCTTCACACTATGTAGGAAGGGGGCATTGAATAATTGGACTAACCCAGCCTAGAAATAGAAGAGGTGGAAAAAGTTCTTGGCTGAACTATTTTGTCTGATAAGACTACAAATGCAATTAATCTTCACCTTGACACCTTGGCAGCTAAATTAAGCTATTAACCAATGGTACTGCCTGATAAATAACAGCTAGGATGAATACAAATGCATGAAGCATTGTTACAGCATAATGCATTCACATGGCGATAGCAATGGCTGCTATACTTTAACTATCATATCTAATTAGTTCCATTAATATGTTTGAATGGGAGTATAGAGGCTCTCCCTACGGCAGAGGCTTTACTTTGTTGTAAATACTTGTAGCGGAAACTGACTGGATACGGAAAGAGAAGTTTTTGTGTCTCTGCAGTGTCTTCCGCAAAAGTTGTGTGTTGGACAGACAGACGGCACGGACTGTCTGTCCCACAGCTGATAATAATAGGTAGGTAGTGGCAGTGGAGCCTTTGTTGCCGCCAACTGCACTTTCGAAAGACCAATAACCGACTGCTAAAAAAGCCAATGTCTGGGGTGTTTGATTTATAATCCTCACTTGTCCCCGACTCTGGCTGCTTGGGAGTTTATTGCATTTGCTGAGATTTTAGCATTAATCCTTTAGCAGCGGTGCTGCACTGCTGTTGAGTGCATATATCCACCTGATAAATTGAAATTGATCAGACGTGTTTTGGAAGGCACACATCTGCCTATATGAGGGCTCACGACTGACAATGCATATCAGAGCAAAACCCAATCAATGAGGTTGAAGGAATTGCCTGCAGAGCGCAGAGACACGATTGTGTCGCCCGGACAGACTGAGCAATCAAGGAGAAAGACCTTTATTGGAGAGGTGACTAAGAGCCTTTGGTCACTCTCCAGGGATCTTCTTTGGAGATGGAAGAAACTTCCAAAAAGACAACTATCACTGCAACACTCTACTGATCTGGGCTTTATGGCACACTGGCCTGACTGAAGCCTCTCCACAGTGACAGACACATGAAAGCCTGCTTGGAGTTGCAAAAGAACACCTAGACTGTGAGAAACTAGATTCTCACACTCTGATTGAACAGTTTGGCCTCAATTCTAGGCGTGATGTCTGGAGGAAACCAGGTAACACTCATCACCTGCACAATACCATCCCAACAGTGACATGGTGATGGGAGCATAATGCTGTGGGAGTGTTTTTCAGCACCGGGGACTGGGCGACCGGTCAGGGCTTTAGGGAATGCTGAGCAAAGCAAAGCAGAAAAATATCCTAAATGAAAACCTGGTCCAGACTGGGCTGAAGGTTCATCTAACAACAGGACAATGACCCTAAGCACACAGCCAAGACAACGCAGGATAGGGACAACTCTGTGAAAGGCCCAGTCCAGACTTGAACACAATAAAACACCTCTGGAGAGACCTGATAATGGCTGTCCTGGTCTCCATCCAGCCTGACAGACAAAGCACCTTTGGCAGCAATTACAGCCTTTAGTCTTATTTAGGAATGATGCGATAAGCTTTGCACACTTGGATTTGAGGATTTTCATGTCACACTCTAAGTACTGAGTTGTAGGTCTGAATTCTTATATCAATGTGATATTTGTTTTTTCTTTTAATAAATTTGCCCAAAAGTCTGAATCCCTATTTTTGCTTTATCTTTATGGGGTATTGATTGTAGATTGATGAGGAAAACTAAATGTATTAAAACAAGTTTAGCACAAGCCTGCAACATAACAATGTATACTGTATGCACTGTATACCCAGAATGCATTGTACGTCATAATAATGTTACGTGTTTCAGAGTGCCTCTCTGGGAATTGGGGAAAAAAAGCCTCCCAAAATCATCCATAAAGTTTCTAAAATGAGATAACTAAAATGAGAACCCACTTTTCGGAAACACCAGTAACAAAAAATTCATGGGCAAAATTGAAAGTGTTGCAGGTTCATGATTAACAAAAATGACTTCCTCAGGCTGGATCATACAATTTAAGGCTACTGAGTGAGGAAAGTCGATGTACAACATGAATGCTCAATTTTCACCGGGTGGATGAATATTTTAATGGCTCAAGTATAAAGAAGCAATTTTGTGCTGTGCTCAAGAGATTATTGAAAGTGATGCTCATGGGCCGAAGGGTCGTCCACTCAGCACCTGTTAAAGTCATTTGTGACAATGGCCGAACAAAACACACTATAAGATCTCGTGCTCATGGTGATATCAGGTTGGACAGCTGCTCTTCATTTTCCCCTTAACAATAATATTTTTCCTTTTTCCATTCTTGCAGAATCAGCTTGTTAGGTTTTATGTTAAATGTATTTTTGATTTCTAACAGGTGTCATACACCAGTTAACGGTGGCTGTCACTGATTCAGACTGCAGATAAGGAAGTTAAAATAATAAATAAAAAAATTGCTTGATGTCCTCAGTGAGTTTGGAATTGTGCCGCTCCCCTCGTAAAAACCTATTTTTCTTTTCTTTTTTTTCCTTTTTTATATGAAAGGGGACATATGGTAAATGTATTTCCCTGCAGAGCTGAGAAAAGCAAAAGATCAGATGAAGAGTGGAGAGAGGAGACACTGAAAAGAATTTAGTAATGTCATGCAGCGTCTGGTAGAATATAAAATATCAGGGCCTGATGGTTTCACTTGTCAGTCTTTACTTTTATTCTTTTATCATTCTGATAACATTGTTCTCGGAGCTATTTTCTTTAAATCAAAACCATGATTTTCAAGAGTCCAATTTTTGAATAGCAGGAGCTACCATTTTAATTGTAGCTACATTTTTAAGTTTAACAAGTGAAACTTGTATCTCCCGACCATTCATTTCTGTCCAGGCAAATATAGCAAATAAATGTCTAAGTTTGCTGAACTATAAAATGAAACTCCTGGCTGCCTTCTCGTCATTATACTCTTTGCATGTCAATGTACTGTACTGTATGTACTATTGTGTACTATGTACTACTACCCAAGATGGAAGAAACATCATTATGTATTGTGATATTTGTGGACTGAGTTTGCTGTGTTTTGAGAGTCTTTTTTCTCGTTAAACAGTCTAGCAAATGGCTTTGTGTAATCTTCTGACAGGTAGTTAGCTGCTTATAAATGACCAACAGCTTCCCTCTCTTCTTCTTTTATTCATCATCTATTCGCTACTGGCTTTCAAGCTGTTCAGGCTATTGAAGTTCCCTTCCTTCTTTATCTTCATCTTGTTTGGAGTTTTTCTGTCACCCACGTACGTATTTCTACAGCAGTAATTCACTTTCTGTCTTCGCCTGAGGTGAAGAAGAGGAATAGAGAAGGCACCTAAATGGTGGAGGAAAAGAGAGTAAGAGGAACATACAGTTAACGAGAGGAGCTGTATATTCTATTTAAGAGCTTTATTATTATTATTATTATTATTATTATTATTATTATTATTATTATTATTTATTATTATTATTATTATTATAAAAAAACAGGGAATATACAGAACAAAGCACACTGAACAGAACTTGTCTACAATAAAGTCATGTTTAAACAGTATTAACATTATCAGGAAGCATACAGTGATTTTAATGATAGGGATCATCAGTGATTTATTTACTGGATTTTGCTTGCTGTCTCATGTAAAATAGGAATTTTACTGTACTGGGCAGTCTAATCCATGGTCCCCTTCCCCAGTAATTATCCTGGAGGTCCTCCCACAGTCTTTCTTCTAAAAAAAGAAATCTCTTAGCAATTTAAAATGGTTAATGTTGGCGTGTGGTCATGTTTAGATTTCACAAAAAACACTGACTTTCAGTATCAGAAAGCACCTGAAGCCTGGTTTCTGGTGTCAAAGTCTGTTCCCATTTGTCTCCACAACCTTTCATTGGTTGCATATAGTACATGTTATTTGCAACACTGGATTGAAATTCATTTCCATGAAGTCATTGATGATGCCATTTACCTTTTTTAAAAAAAAACCCTGGTTAACCCTTTTCGTTTTTTGGTGTCTATTGTTGGTGTTAGCTCTCACATGTATTTTCTTCAGGAAATGGACCTTCTAGTTTAAAATATAATGAATCATTGCTGCCACCAGTGTAGTTTTGTGACATTGAGTACTTTAAGAAATGCCCATCACGAAATGTGGGTGCATATTATGTTTTTTTTTTTTTATTCAAGTTGCAGTGAAGGTCACGTCAAGGATATGTTGTTAAATGCTAATAAGCTGAGAGCAGGGAATTTTTAGAGAACCCTTGTTCATCGAAACAGGGGAAACATTCGTGCCACTTTGGGCTCTCTGAGCAGGTGAGCAACTTAATCTTTCTTTTTATTAGTTTTTTTTCCATGTATGTCTGTTTCTATTTTCTATCTCTTTCACAGTCTTTGCATGAGGCAATACTTTTTACAGGTCATCACTTAGAATGGAGTCTAACAGTTGGGGAAAAACTCTTCAAAAACATTTCAAAATGATATACTAACATTGCAGTTGACGTGAACTCTAACAAACTCAGTAGGAGCAACTTCTGAAGCTGCTATTAATAACAATAAAATATCCATCAAGCAACTTGGTAGGTGTCAGGCAGCAAAAATGAACTGAAAAACAACTTCTTTGCATTGCACTAGTCTTAATGAGTTTAAAGGAACATGGAAATAAAAAGGAAACAGACACATTACGTGTCAGCTGTTTAAAGTAAATATGCAGCACATTTCATTAGCATCCAAAAAAATTATTAAGGTTGACCTGGTAAAACAGAGAGGCCATATTGTAATCCATCATTAGAACTTAATAACAAAAAGCTCTTTCTCTTGGAAATGGAAACGAGGACGAAGTAAAGAGCAGGCTGATTTTGGACAGAATGGAGATGGACATTTGTGAGTATGTTCATTAAACAGGCATTAGTGCTAGATGCCAGGGAGCCTTGCGAGGAGATGAAGATCATAGTTTTTTTTCTAACACTGACGTAAGCAGTTCAATTTTCCTGTGTATTTCAATATGTAGAGCATGAATATACTGCAACCAGCTCCATGAAGTTTTATTTTAAATGGGCTACATATAGCATTTTGATATTAATAATTCATTGCCACGTTTGTTTTGAGACCTCGGTGTAATACTTATAAGCTACCCTGATCTTGTGTATGCAGTGAAAGAAGTGGAGCCCTCTTAATGTCGTCCCACAGGCATCAACAGAGAGCCAAGCCAACTCGTACTGCCCATCTGACTGTCATTCTTTGGCTGATATGTGGTCAGAGCCTCTGGTGTGTGTGTGTGTGTGTGTGAGTGAGAGATTTCCAGTTGATCCACTGATCCATTAATTTTCAGTCAGTGAATGAAGCAGGGTGTTTGGTGTCGTGGTGGAGGCTCAGAAGGGTCATCATGCATGTGAGTGTGTGTGTGTGTGTGTGTGTGTGTGTGCCTGCTTGTGTGTCACTTGTGCATGTATGCGAGTGTGTGTTTGTCAGTGTGTGTGTGTGTGTGTGTTGCTGCCCTCTGCCTCCTCCACGCCATCTGCCCGCTGCAGCACAGTGTCCCTTCCAGCTCCCTGTAGGCCACTTTAACGAGTCCAATCATGGCTCAGAATTAATACCGTGCAGAATGGACACTTCTTAGTTTGCTGCTGGTTTCCTTCGGGTGCTCCGGTTTCCTCCCACCATCAAAACATGTATGTTTGGTTAATTCTCCTGTCAGTGCCCTTGACCAAGCTTAGAATTGGAGTTGGCCTCCGGGCGCTGCACAGTGGCTGCCCACTGCTCCTGATACTTAGGATGGGTTAAACGCAGGGAACACATTTCACTCTACGTTGGGCTGTGTACGATTGTCCCCATTCATGGTGAGTGGTGTTTTTACTGCATGAATAGTGATAGAGATCAGAGGGATGCTCAGCGACAGGCAGGGAAAGTCAATGTTGGGCGACTGTGGCTCAGCAAGTAGAGCGGGTCGTCCAAATGCTGTAATTACTGACAAAATGTTATCAAATCCAGTATAAGAATTGTTGTGCTGAATGTTAGTGAGATCAATGTCAGCAGTATAAATTAAGTAATTCTATAAACCAAAACTTTATGGTCATTCCCACCCCATATTTATTTTCCTCACAATACAATAGTCAAAATTTAGTCAAAAACTAAGAGTGACAAATGTTGTTTTGGGATTTGAGTAAATTGATCCTTTAAAAAGTCAAATGGCTGGAGTTCGACCCAGCTAGGGCAAC
This sequence comes from Lateolabrax maculatus, assembly GCA_031216445.1. Lineage (NCBI taxonomy): Eukaryota > Metazoa > Chordata > Actinopteri > Acropomatiformes > Lateolabracidae > Lateolabrax > Lateolabrax maculatus. Next base: position 7,485,821 of record CM062206.1, on the reverse strand, counting down.
ACAATATTCGGCAGAATATTAACAGAAGAAGAGCAAGGTTTTTGAAAGGCACGTCAGTGTACATCTCTGTGACTGACAGCTTTTCTTACACTGTCTGACACCATGTGAATTGTGCTGATGCTGTGAAACCAAACCCACCCATCTGGTGCTCCGGTCAGTTCAAGCCAGACAGTGACAATTATTTGCATGTAGCTGTTATGTGAGAACATCTAGCACTCAATCAATGGCATTCATTCTGTATTAGAAAACTACCTCTACAAGTAAAACTCCATCCTGCTCTTACGTTAGCAGTTATGTGAAGTAAATAATATGAAAATAGTGGTGTGACCTCGGTTTTTCACTATTATGTCACTGAGCACCCGTCCTTCCTTTGTAGAAATATAGACATTCCAGATTTGTCAGCTGTATCTAAAAAAAAATAAATAAATAAAACTAAATTGATCTGAGGAAGAAAGGAAGTCGAGCTGATGCGGGAGAGTGGTGATAAAAATGTTTTTGACAGCAAACATAAAACGCCTCTTGGCTTCTTCTGTCGAAACCTCTGAAATATAGAAATGTCCCTTCACAGAACATTGGGATTTTGACAGCTTGAAACAAATATCCCCCTGGATGACAAGTGCTTTATCCATGAGCTTTTCTTTCCTGCTTCCTCCCTCCCTCTCTGTCTGTCTATGGAAAAGCAAACAAAGAAAGGAAGGCAGTGTGAAGTCGTGGCATTTATGGGATGAAGGAGCTTTTGTCCATATTGCAAATAACAACAAAATGGAATATCCAGAGATGAGCGGGGCCTCAAGCTGCTGAACTGTAGGCAGAAGTTGTTTGAAATCCACTGTGCTCCCACTGATCCCACTGACCAGACTCCTGCCTCCACTGATTGAAAATTAAATGTGTTGTTGGTATTGCTTGACCTTACAGTCAAAGCCTTATTCAATCATATTAAGCTGGTTGGTGACCTATGAAAATACATAATACACTTGTGTAACAGCATAGAGTGAATAGTTAAATGACAAAATAGGTCATTTAGTGCCTGTGAAAAGGGCCCATATCACCATAACAAAAACATATTATGAGCCTCTTCTTTGGTTCTGGTCTTCTTAGGTTTAGGCAACTAAAAGTACTTGCTTAAGGTTAAGGACAGATTCTATTAGAGGTTTGTTGGTGGAAGATGGAGTGTAAAAATCTTGGTCTCTGCTGTTAAAGCTTGACACTTTGTACTTCAGCCGACCCAGCCGCCTCACTTACCCCCCAGTGTGGGGCACTCTGGTGGTCTCAGAGATTGAGTCCGGCCATGGATCTTTTTGTTACGTGTCATTCCTCATCTCTCTCTCCCCCCATTTCCTGTCGTCTTTCTAATAAAAGTATAAATTGCCTAAAAGAAATACCTCCTAGGTGTTGTAGTGTTAAAACAATGTCAAACTACTCTCCATCATGGAAAAATAGCAATGCTACATTTTACCATACAGTTGATCAACATCAGTAATAACATAACAATATAAACACTATCAAAAACAGTCCACACAATATTCTCTGTACATAATCAAATCCTATCACTAATGAAATTACAAAACACCATAATACGCAACATAAGTAAGACCTTCTCCTGGATTAAAATCTGTTTAAATTTTGCTCAAGTAACAAGAGTCTTGTGAGTCTAGGGACAGCATAGTACAAGATGTTAAATTTGTATGCCAGAGCTACAAAAACACACTGTTCAATACACATAAAGTAGTGTAGATTATTTTTCTATAGGTGACTATACTGTACATGACATGGGGAATTATTTGTTTGCTGTGTCAAATCTGTCAGCAAAAAATGATTTTTTTTGAAGTTACACTTGGCTGTAACTTGACATCAGTGCTTTTAAATTTTGATACCTAAACACAAAGGAAGAGTGCTTTTAATAACCAATTGTAAAAGTTAAAGGCTGGCATAGAAATTTTTAAGACTCGTGTTAAAGTTGGTGTAGAAGAACTTTGGATGAAGTTAGAATAGTTTTTGCATCACCTCCATAGGGAGAAACACTGTTTCTCATCTCTATTTTCAGTGAAAGTCAGCTTGGGATTTGGTGATAATAAAAAAAATATGCAGACTGGAAATAAGATGAAGTGTAATTTTGCTCCCTTCGTCCTGAATGGGAGTTTTCCATCATGTACCAATCAACACAGGTGCCATTCCCAAGTAAAGGTAATTTGCGAGAGGCAACAAGCTGTGAAAGATACTATAATCACCTCTGCTCTCCTCTCTGTGGACAACTGGGTCTCTTTACCTCAATCTCTCTCTCGCGCTTTTGTTATGGTTTTTTTTACCCGATTAAGCTTGCAGGTTGCACACGTACAGAGGACAGTCAGAGTTCAGAAGTTGACTCATTTATTGGGCAGTTTATTTATTTTATCTCAAAAACCACAGATCATGTAACATGTCTCCTCTAAACCTACCGGAAGAAAAAACAAAACAAAAACCTAATCTCTTGTGGATCTCTGTTTTCAGTATCAACCTCGATGGACGAGACCTTGACTTGAACTGAAGTGGACCTGAGCTCCCAGATGCAGTGGAACTGATTGATATGGTCTTCCTGAATTCTGCAGCTTTTTGTCACTGCTTTCTGCAGTCTTTTTTCCTGGTAAGTCCAGTTTAATTCTGAGCTACAACATATTTAAAATAGTCTGTAAATTACAGTACAACAGATTATTATTAATGAACATTACATAGCACCCAAAGGACTGGACAAGGTGGTTTAAAATATGGTCAGGGTAACAAAATCCAGATAGTAATAAGATGGAAAATTGTAACGCAACAAAAGAGATCAGAAAAGCAATCCACAAATCTAAAATCAAGTGGGACTCCTTTTTTCCCCTGCAGTGTTGCTCTGGACTGTATATATATGTACTATGAAAATGTATAGAAATATATTATTCTTCACACATACATTTTAATATTAAAAAGCATTATCAGAATGTAGAAGTATTTATCTAAATAGAAATTGCACTTCATCGCAGATGCTCAATGTCACTTTATTCTTCACAAAATTCTCTCCAGTTTCCTGGTCGGTGCTGCCCCCTGGTGGCAAAATAAAGTCTCTGCCTTTGACAGGTCCCTTCAAACAGCCCAACACCAACCTACACCAGTGAGACTGGTCTCACATTTTCTGAAAGATGTATTAATGTGATGTTTTTCTTTCTTCCATCCTTTAAACCCCATTGTTACTTATGTTTTCAAACTTTCTATATACTGTAAATGACGTTTACTTACTTTATCAGCAAAGTATTTCAAACATTCCTCCTTGACAACTGAGAGCTCACAGCAATACTAGCTCTTCGTTATACAATCTATTGATTATGTAGACTGCTAGTAACTCATTAACACTCTTTGTACACACAAGATAACAAACACTAAATTGAGCTATAATTTTTGCAAAATGAGCTAAATATAGCATTTTAGTGTGTGGGTGAGTGCAGATTGAAACACACATGTACTTGTAGTCCAAAAAATATCAAATGTAAACACCGTTGTTTCTTTGTAACACCCTCAGTGATGTGGTAAATTAAGAGATTGAAGGAGAAGAAGACGTTCAGAGCAGGAGATAAAGACTGTGCTAAAACTTATAATCTATAAACTCTTATCTCCCCACAAGTTCACAAGGAGCCAGATTAGTTATTGACTAAAGCATCAGAGTACCGATAGGGCATCGAAGGACCCTATTTAGCTTGAAATGCGCATCAATATTTAGTATTTTCTTTTGCCAGACAGGGTCCACTATCAGGTAAAGTGACAAAGACGATGAAGTACCAGGATAAAAAGCACATTTTAAATGAAATGTAAAGTTACTGCAGCTCTTCTGTGGAACAAAGTACAAGTGGAATCGTAATGGTTAAAAACCTTATTTGACAGAAATCTATGCATTTTTTCCTGCCTGACCATTTGAAATAATAAAATGTTGGTCCATGTAAATGTTCCAGTTTAAACCTGTCAGTATCAGATCTGGCGCTCACCTTATTGTCGGCTGTCCAGCTGCTTCTCCTAGTTCACTCTCTGTCTCTGTCACATTCCTCCTTGGGCCTCCTGGACTCCTTCTTTTACTATTTTTCTAGGAAATATTGGATGTTGACAACCTGTTATGTCCATTGCCTTATGAGAGACCATTGTACATTATCCAACTGATCCAGTTATTTCAAAGCATGGTATGGTTGAAGCATTGACCATATCACGTCTGTGGTTATTTTTGTCCATACAGTAAATGAAATTGTCACTTTTCACTATTCAGTGGATCTACTGTAGCACAAAATTGCTAAATATGGTTTTGACCATATTCTAGTCTAGGCTTTGATAACTGCTCTTAAAAAAAAATCTTACTAAAGATTTAGACTTCTGCCTTGCCTGTGGGGAGACAGGATGTGAATTTCCTGAATCTGATTCACCTTGAAACTGAACTGGGATTAAAAACTGTCCCTCCCTGAAGGTCAGTTATTACCAGCACTCCAGTTATCTCAGCCCAAGTTCCCACAGCTCTTGGTCAGACACAATAATGAGAGGAGTCTGTTTATCATAACTTCATAACTTACCTCAGCTACACTTTAAGAACTGCCATTAGTGTTAAATCAATGGCAGTATGTTTAAAATGACTCTCGTCGTCTGTTATCAGGGACAGGAGCTACAAGGAGAGGACGAATGGTATCAAAAAAACAACATGAATGAATGAATCCCTCTGGATAATGTAGCTGTGAGTAAGGTCAATGTTGGCATGACATTGCATTAGAGCAAAGACAGACAGTTGACATTAATAGTGTTGCCCCCTGGGAAAGTATTGGTTATTTTGTCTTGATGTTTTTATTTGGCATTTTAAAAACCCAGACTCAACTATTGACTTTCTGTTGTCCTTTTGTAATCTGTCATCAGAGGAAAGTCTTAATGAGGTGCAAAGGATAAGAACAATGTGGTTTAAATTAAGTTCTAAAGTTTATTGTTGCTTATGTGAGAGAAGGTTATTCATGTTACTGTGTCTTAGAGGCAGAGAGAGACAACCTACCGTCCTTAACTTTAGTAGATGGCAATACTATTTGTAGTTTTTTAATTGTTAAACGTAAAGTAACTGTAAAATGTTCCTCAATTTATTTTAATGTGAGGACATGCTACAGTAAATCCCCAAATATATGAAAAAGATTACAGAACAGCAAAGCCTAGGGTGTGCTGTTAGCTATGCTCGCATTCAAATTTTACCCTTCAACTTTAAATTTATCTACGCATCTCTTTCATTTATGTGATGCAAAAGCTTAATAAAATATCCCCCAAAACTTGGATAAAACAGCAGAATTTCCAATAAATCTTCCAGTACATTAGTGAGGAACTAATAAAGTACAGGTTTTGGATTCAGTGGGGTAATAACATGTGATGCAAGATGTGTTGAACTGTTTGTGGTTTTGGGTAAACAAAGGCAATTTAAAAGGTGACGTAACCGAGACAAGCAGCTGAATTTTTTGGATTTTGAAATGCACTTTTACAATGTTTTCCTGCAGAAAATAATTCCTTTTTATAAATGCTCTCTGTATTATTATATAAAAGCAGCTATTTTTATATATATATATATATATATATATATATATATATATATATATAATCATTTCACATCAGCAAAAATATTAGAGAAAATAAACAAGGCCCAAGGCCAAGCCTTAAAAACTAATACATCATTGCTAACTCCTTCATAACAAACAACACACAGCATTTCACATTTCAAATATAATAAAAAACAGACTAAATGTCTTTTTCTATCAAATTTTATCTAATTATTTATTATATATAGTAGCATATGAGTCATATCACAGTCATCTTCAGTCAGTCTGTAAATACAGGTCAAAACAAAAGCATTATAGCTGAATTAATTTGTTTAAATTTAAAATAAAACATTAACACACAGTTTATATATTTATTATGGACCTATGAAACCTGGAAAGAGTTATTGTTATGCTTTAATGATGAGGAGAAATAAAGATTAGGCTTTCCTCCTTCATAAATGGACAGATTAATTGAGGTAACAAGAAGCGAAAAAATGGGTCAGAAAAATGATCTCAAAGTCGTGCAACAATACAACAATTTGAGATGACTACTAGAGATGAGATTGCAGATTCAGAGCCACTCAAGTTCAAATCTTGACTTGGACTTTGCAATGACATACTCTAGTGTGATGGGTTGTGGCGGTTTCCCTGAGCTCCAGTTCAAGAAGCCTTTTCAGCTGGATTGTAAAGGCGGATATGCAAGAGGGTTGGGTTCAACGGTTGGATAGAGTGCAAGTGCAAGTCCCAACAGTTCTGGTACACAGAAACATTCTTGCATAACAGTTTGATTGTAAGAAGTGTCCATACTGTGTAAATACACAGAGCTGCATTCAGTTGGTCATATTTGTACAGTTCCATACATGTTATTCATGCATAGACCTGGTGCTTTTGGGCTGACAATCGGGCTATTGATCCTCTATAAATAACAAATTATAATACATTATAAACAAACATTCAGTTAAACAGACAGTTCATTGATTTCCTTCACCCACATAATCAAAATGTACAATAGCTGTTTAATAACAAATACCTGTAAACCATAAAAGAAAAAAATAATTTTTACTATATGCTGTTAAGGCACGTATCTTTGTCCATATTTTATTTCCTAAAAATACTATATATTGAAAAGCATATTAAAACATATTCAGTATATTTTTAATCGTAAGAAATATATGTGAACAGTAAAGATCAGTAGTGTGAGGTGCTGTTTTGCATAGTTACATTTTTTGGTTTAAAAACAAAATAAATCTACTACACAATATACCGCAAAAGGTTATTATAGTTATAGAACTTGAAGTGAATTTTGAAATAATTTTACAAGTGCTGTATAAACAATGTTACTAGGTAGTTTAATGTACCACATTTGGTTACAGAAACAACTAAAGCTACAAACACAAATGTAGACAACATTTATTCCCAACAGGTATCAGTCTCCCTTTGTTTTTGTGTGAAAGAGGAAACTCAAGTTCAAACTTCATGCCAGACTGTTCTCTCTCCTCATACGCCCAAAAAAAAAGCAAACACAGCAGAACTTCTTGTATTTTCTCCTGCATTGTTTGGGACGTTGTTTAAAATGGACCCTGTCGAGTTTTCTTGTACTGTAAACTAACAAAAGTCATGTTTACATTCAGTGTTAACAAAATGCATTGTGTGAATCCTAGAGGTCTAACAGATGCGTTGAGTTAATTTCCTTCCCCATTAACCCCCATTGCTTTAATTTGCAAAGCAATGTTCTTCTTAAAATGATTTTTAAACCTGCGTCATTTACTTTTATGTTTTTTAACTAGCAGTCTTCTTCTTTGGATTTTGCCAGTGTATTGTTGCGTTTTTGGCACATTACCACCACCTGTAGGTCAGTGGAACAGTGAGAAACCATTGGCAGGAATATGTCTTGCATCACCAGCGCGTGTCCTCGTGAAATTGTGTTGTATTTACCAAGTTAAAGTAACAAAGGTTAAAGCTACACCAGTAATGTTGTCACCCTTAGCAAACAGAGATTGAGGACAAAGTATTTCATCAAAGTGACACATTCAGTGTAAGCCTGCCATGTTGTAAAAAAAACACCATACCCCCAAATTTGATATTTGTTTCAAAATGGGCTCCTCCACTTGAAAAATATGACCTTTTGTTCCTATGAAACAAGGAAATTCTGGATCGTGAGTTAATGGTGCTTTCTGGAAGAATAAGAAACACATGAGTTGTCCAGTTATAACAGTAAAAGGTGACTGGCATTCAAATGTAAAATGACCTGGTGTGAAACATTCACAGTGTCTATAAATATATATATTTGTATATTATATAGGCATCGCTAAAGGCACTGCAGTTTGGATACATGAAGGCTGCAAAATGGAAAGTAAACTGTTCAAGGTAACCAATGTTACTTATCTCATTACCTATCTACTGCTTCCTTTTTTTGTTTTAAAGATCAGTGTATGTGCTTTGTAAACATGACAGTCTTTCCAACAATAAAACAAAATGTTCCCTTGAAACCCACATTATGGGCTACTCTGTGTTCAAGTTAAGGCACAGTCTGACCATTTCTTACAAAATAAATATTTTATAGATAGCATTTGGTATTTTGATCTATGACTGGTGTAGAAAAACAGAATACATTTAAGAGGAAGACCTTTCAATTGATAACTTCTGAAGCCACTATTTAAAACTGGCACGTTGAATTGTGAAGTCCCCCTCAAAGCAGCATTTCTCAACGAAAAACCTTTTCACTTTTTTGCACATATACCAACCAACAACAGCAGACAGTGTTAAAACAGACATTATCTGCCCCAAGGAATCCATTAACCCTACAATTTGCTTAATCCTTCAGGATTGCAATTTATGGACAAGGTCAACATGATAGAATTATTTAATTTTAGTTAACTATGGTCCTCCTTGTGAAATGAAAGTTTACAGCCACTCTGAATGTGACTGCACTGTAAGGACATTAATAGCGGAATAAAAAAAACTGACACATGATTATTAAACATCTACTGTGTTACAGTAGATTTAGAAAAATCTGAACTGTACAGCTATTGTACCTATACATTACATGTACATTTTCAGGGTCACAATTATAAATTGAGTTATGATGTGACTCCAAATAACCCTGTGTGTGTAGTATTGGTGGGTGACTGCGCTGAACTCATTTTGGTTTCTGTGTGCAAAAAAAAGAAAATGTTGCTCAAAGTGAAATACAGATGTGGTCACTCTGAAGTTTCACTTTCTACTGTAAGTACTATGTACTTTGGTTCCATTTCTATTAAAAATGCTTTTTGCATTTAACTTGCTGAAACAGTATTAAATAAAGGATTGTCTGCAGCAGTTATGAAAGAGATCTTCATAATTTCACCAATCACTGTAGCAATACAAAGCACTTAGACAACAATGGACCTTTCCTTATGTGAGATGTAAACTGCACACATGTAAACCGATATTTGGACAGAGAGATCTTTTCAGAATTTGTTGTCATAATCTCCGTTGGGAGTTGAGAGGCTTTGGACGTAGCGGACGGCGTCTGCGATGGTGAAGAATATGACTTTGTTCTCTCCTCCGTCACATTCTTTTTTGTCGGGGTAGTATCCCCCTCTTTCCAGATCGTCCAGGACTGAGGCCTTACACTGGGCCAGGACAACCTTGATCCCGAACTCTCCATAATCCTTGCGGACCTCTTTCAGAGCATTCACTCCGGCAGTATCAAGAAACAGGATGGCGCTGCAGTCGAGCACCAAGCTGCGTAAGCTATGGGAAGATTTATTGTTGTGCATCAAGGTTACAGTCGCAGCAGCTTCAGCCTCATCCTGTTTACCTGCAGCCGCCTTCTCCTCCGACTTCACATTTGTGACTCCTGCAACCTCGCCCTGCTGTTTGTTCTTCTTCTTGAACTTCATACGCAAGGTTTTCTCCTTCACAGGATCGAGCCCTACACACCTGTAGAGAGATTTTTTGAACAAGCTCTGGTTGGCGTAATAGATTGGAGCCTCATATCTAAAAACAGCCACTCCCGGATGTGTTCGGAGGCCGTGGTAAGACGACAGGTCCTCATAATGTTCCCTGGTTGTAGCCCGGCCAAGCTCCAGGACCTGGGCTCGCTGAGTTCGGCCCAGGACGCAGAGGGCTGACACCAAAACCCCCACGAGGAGACCCAGCTCTGTGTTGACCAGCGCCGAGGTTGCCATGGTGATCACCCAGATGGAGGTATCGACGCGGTTGACGCGCCACATGCGGGGAATGTCTGTGAACTTCCGTAAGGCTCCGCGGAGGTTAACCACGATGATGGCTGCTAATACACATCTGGGCAGGAGGAGGAAGCAAGAAAACAAGCAGGAACGAGCAAAGGGTTAGGTTTGTCGCTTAATGGTACACATGGAAAAAAGCAATTACATCAACATGAGGTTACAACTCCTCACTTTACAGTTGCAGTATGAACACTTAAAATTGACACAGCATTTGCAAGTGCCAATGTAACCTTTTTAAAGCAAAAAGACTGAGGGGCAGAGGTTGAGATACTGAGAGTAACAGACAAGAGGTGATAATAAAAGAGAAAAGGAACAGATAAAACATAATGTGGCCTCAGCAGATGTGTGACATTACTTATGAAGACATTCCTTTTGATCAGTGAAGCAGCGAGTGTGTTTGTCTGTGGGCATGCATGCAGATACGCACCAGCACAGAAGCAAATCAATCTCAATCAATAGGCAGTGATCAGGGCTCACACAAAACTCAAAGAGTATCTCCCAACGGGTGAAAAGTCCTGTTTACTTCTCTAGTTGGCAATTAACTCTTTTTTTTTATTATTCATATTTCTCCTATTCTATAATCATTTCATGTACTATTATAAATTAAAGCATTTTAAACATCTTTATATTTACTTAAATGTTGTTGCTTAACAAGATTCAGACAAGCACAGCTTGTGCAGAGTGACCTATAGTTAAAGTTCAGGGTTAATGCTGACTCTGCTGGTTATCTGTGTTTGTCTAAGTCTACCCTTGAAACCTTTGTGGTAATCAAGATAATCTTGCATCATAAATCAAACAAGAACCTTGAAATGTGGGGAACTCCATTTAAGCCTGAAGTGGATCGAGTTTAAAAAGTGTTGATCTGTTTGTATTTAATGTTGATCTAGACATTAAGTGGCATTCAAAAATATACTTTGAGTGGAATATCACCCTAATTTTAGCAATTTAATATTCTCATATTGAATTTTTTCAAACAAAAGAAATGTTTTCATTGTCATTGATGACTGTAGAAACTATATTCTACCACTCCCATCCTGTGACTGTATGTTTTCTGTCTTGTGACATTATAACATTTACAAGTTATTCATTCGTTCATCATTCTGTTGATACGAGCAGGTTGTCATTTCAGCAATCAGAATGAAGTATTTACCTACTAATAAGGAGATTAACTTGAGAGGAATGAGTGAAGATTGATTAAATTGATTGCTAATTAACATATCTGTGTGTGCTTACTTTTGAAGGGAATAGAAGAGCGGTGCGATAACCAGCAGCACCAGCAGCAGAACGAGGGCACTGACCAGCCCAGACAACTGAGTCTGGCACCCCGTTGACTCCTTGACGAGGGTCTTCGTCAGCGCAGCACTGGTGGTGAAGCAGCGGAAGAACGATGGCAGGATGTTGCAGAAGCCAATGGCGTACAGCTCCTGGTTGGCCTCCACTGTGTAACCGTGCTTCTTGGCAAACATCTCTGACAGCGAGACAGTGATGGCGAATCCCACGATGGCTATTGAGAAGGCGTCAACAGCCACATTGGGGATCAGAGACCACATGGGCAGCTGGGGAGGGAGGAAGCCCGTGGGGATGTCACCGGCCACACCCGACCCGTAATCGATGTTGAAGCGACCAAAGTGAGAAGCCAGTGTCGCAATTATCACCACAAAGAGCTCGAAGGGAATTGGAGCCTGGGTAAGGAAAAGAAAAAAGAAAAAACACAATTCTTAGATGGATTAAAAATGTAGAGCCATTTTGTTAAATCGAACATAATTACCACTAGAGGGTTAACAAATGTAAAGTTTGGTCTAAGGGTGACAGGAAAAGATACAGGAAACCACTGTTTATCCTGTGTAGGGTGGGGTTTTTTGGGGGGTTTTTTTGCAGGTTTTGGGCTCAGACTATCTCTGTCTGGCTTAGTTCAACATCCCACAGCTTTGTCTGAACATGGATCCCATCACTGTCATGGGCTGACATGGGAGTCCCATCCACATTCTTGCCCCTTCCTTTATTACATGAAACATAAACCTAAACACGTAACTAACCCCAGATCTCTCTAATCTTAACCTAAACACAAACTGTTTCAAGGTTGTACTGTAATTTAACTACCTCAAGGCATACACCTGAAGATAACCAGATTTTATCTTGTGCCTCAACCAGTCTTTCCGCTTTGGTGGGCCAATTACAAGTAGAACATTTGACATGTTTGTGGTGGTAGATACAAATCACAATTTATATCATACTGTAAGCGACAGGGTAACCGTGTGATTTACCAAATCACATCACCATCCCGCTAACATGGCCAAAACTACATTTCAAAAACAGGAAGAAAATGGACCTGGTTGGCTTTACTTTGTCCCTGAACCAGTTCAAATTTAAGTTCCTTCTTGGCTCACTATGCTGTATATACTTGTGACCTTAAAACAAATGGAACAGGAAGCTTTGATTGTAAACTTGATCAGTGAGGACTCAGCTTGTTCTACTGTTACTCACTGCAAATGTCTGTCTACAATGTATATAACAATCATTTTGTAATGTCAAAGATTCTTGGTAAGAATCCCTTAACATTCTGCACTTTGGCTATTTACCTTTAACTTGGCTTTGAAGCGATCGTTGAGCTCCTTGGTAGGTATCAGTATCAGCAAACACACCAGACTGGTCAGCAGGTCACAAATGTTGGTGTTTCCCAGGTTGATGAGCAGGTTGTACCAGGTCTTAAACAGCGTGAACCATCCCTGGGGCCTGGGGATATTCAGGCCCAGAAAGTACTTGAACTGGGAAGTGAGGATGGTCAGGGAGGCTCCTGTAGCGAAGCCACTGAGCAGCGAGTCGGAGAGATAGACGGAAACAAAGCCTACCTGGAAAATGCCCATTAGCACCTGAGAGAAAGGGATAAGCAGGAGTAAGTGGAAAGCTCCAAACTAGGCAGGACATTGACATACAAAGAGATATTTGTTAATAAAACAAAACACTTCCAATACTGTTCATAGAAGCCAGAAGATACTTTATGTATTTGTACCAAAGTCATGAGCTGTAACTGAGTTTTGATACCCAAATTAACGGTTCTAGTTTGCCTGAGGCCATGGAGAAGAATAGAAGCATATTTTTTTTACATTAACATGAGATCATTTGTGTCCATCCAGTGCAAAAGATCCCACCCCCCCGGTCACTCACCTGGTAAACTCCAGCAGTAAAGGTAACTGTAGCTCCCACTGTGATTGCGTAGCAGCTTCTGTCACATGCCCAAGCAACACTGTCATTCCCCTGGCCAGCCAGCAGGATGGCACTACCGTTACTACTGATGCCGCTGCTTTCCGTGACGTATCCCGCCAAAGTTAACTCTCTATCCACGACCTGACCCACAAGCAGGCAGAGCACCCCGAAAATCCCCACTGAGATGTGTTTAGACGTGCCCAACAGGGCATAGATGATGGATGAGAAGAAAGATGTATAGAGACCATATATGGGGTCCTGACTGGCCAATAAGGAGTATGCTATGGACTGGGGGACCAAGAGGACTCCGACGATCAGTCCTGACATGACGTCGCCCAGCAGCCATTCCCTGACCTGGTAGCGTGGCAGCCATTTCAGAATCGGGGCAAAGCCCAGTATTTTGGATTTTGCTTTCTCTGGGGTGCACACGCAGTGCTTCTTTAGCCGACTTGACACAACGGATTGACAGTTTTTGGCCGTTTCTTTCTCCACTCTTTCCAGAATGAGAGGCTGCTGCCGGTCGCTCTCGGCTCCTTCTTCCTCATCGTCATGAGTCATGGCCGAGCCCTTATGTGTGCAAATTAGAAATTAGAAGAAAAATAGTTCAGTTTAGCCAAGCAGTCATACCAACTTTATCTCCTACAACTGATTGCAACAAGCAAAAAAAAAAAAAAAAAAAAAGGACTTCAACAAAAACATCTCTATGCACAAGTTAACTCGTGCTCTAATGCATATTTCATCATTTGGACTCCAATACAATAATGACCACTCATGACTCTTCAGAGGCAGTGTGCAGTGAGGTGGAGGGTGATGACTTGGTGTGGGCCTGACTGCAAATTCTGACATCTTGCGGGGGCTGAGAATAATTTCCTCCTTTTTGATGTTGCATCAGAATACAGTTAAGTCACTTCCCCCTATTCATACAGTTCAAAGAGAGAAACAGAAGCCCATGCTGTTAATCACGGGTGGAGATATCTGCCAGACAGCGGACAGAGCAAGCAGGAATCTGAGGGAAATGATAGTAACGACCTGCGTAATGTGATATGTTGTTCCCTCTCTACGGCCTTGGCCAACTGACGTCCTCATGTAACGTTATGACAGGCTGGGGCTGCTTAGTGACTGGATCTTTCACAGTGAATTAATCATACTTTATGGTGTTTTTTCCCCTTGATTTATAAATAAAGCTGTGCAGAAAGCTTGCATGTGGTTATTTTCGCAGGTCAATCTATAAGTCTTGGCCTTAAAAGGGGTTGAAAGTCAGTTTTTATTGCGGTCCTGAGTAGGTGTTGAATTTGATAGAGAACTGAAACTAACTGAGCAAAACCATAACATTTCAACCTTAGTGATCACATTCAAAAGACTTATTTAACACTGCAACTGTGCAAACCCTGCTCTCTGGAAACCCTGCAGTGTGTGTCAGGATCACAGCGACCTCAACTTGTTTTCCTCCCCAGCAGATCTCATGTGTGGTGATGTTAATGAGATTATTGGTCACGCTTACAGGCTATTTAAATGCTGACAGTAAATAACAGGCAAAACACTCAAACTGTCCATTTGTGCAGCATCAACAAATGGTACTATCTGCTACAGCTTACTAAAGATGATATTCCCGATCACGAAATCGCGCCGAATTTACTTTACTCGAGAGAAGTGGTTAAATAATGAGCGTGTTTGTGTGTTTATCGGACCTGACGCCTGCTGCAGCAGCAGACCTGTGAATGGGCACCATTGTAAACAAGATGTCAACGTGGACACCGGGTGAAACTTTCACACCGACCAGGAAAATAACTTCTCTTCCTGCGGGAGGAACCGAGATTTAAAAAAAAAAACACTGTTCCCGTGTATAAAAAAAAAAGAAGCCACTGACCTGAGCTGGAACCAGTTGCGAAGTTGGTGTTGGGTTCAGACCGTCGCTGGTGTCACTCCGCTTCAAAACTCATCTGACGCTGCTCCGCGGCGCCCTGCGTCATGACGTCTCAGGGAGCGTGTGTCACATGACCCGCTGGGGCAAAGATAGCTTGTGTGGGAGGATGGTTCACTTCGGAGCAAAAAAAAAAAAAAAAAAAGAAGAAATCCCATCAAAAACAACAAAACAATATTTTAATTCATACATATAAATAGGGTTTCCTTTGTGTGGTTATTACAGTGAGATGACAAGAAGGTTTACTTCAGAGATAAGTGGATCTTCATACTGTAGCAGCCTGGACCAGACTTTCCAGAAAACACAGTCTCTTTTCAAACTCCTGAACAGAATTCCAGATATCACAGTTTTTCCATTTGCACAACTGACTGAATCAGAATCCAAAACCTCTAAACTCTTCAATCACTCATGTAACTTGTTGATGTTGTGACAAGTATCGAGAGAAAAGTGAGCAAGTGAAGTGAAAGCAGCTGTTCAGTTCTGAAGAGGTTTTTGTTATCACCAGTGATATGACTTCTGTTCTTGCTCTTTGTTATCTCAGTGTCAGATTCCTTAGAGAGGGTGACTGATGTGTGTGTGTGGATCAATAGAGGTGGGGGACACATGATACTATAATAATAGCAAATGAGTGTAACAGGGCTACTATGTTTAATTCAGGGAGTGTCAAGAGGGAGGAAGAGTTTTAGATTAACTAAATAAGGTTGAATGAGAACATTCAAGTTTATTTTAACTGGTATGTTAATTTGTATGCACATTGGCACATTAACAAACAATAGAAATTATAGAGGGTTGTTGAGAAAATTGAAAAACCCGGTGAAATGTTCATGTTCTTCAGGCCTTGTTTCATAGTGAATCATGAACCACTAATGCTCATAGTTTTAGCAATTCATAAAAGTAAAATGAGCACAATGTATAAATAGACTATGAATTATTGAGACTATAGACTGTTTAGCAACTTAATAACTGGAAAAGGCAATTTCTGAAGAAATTGCGGTGTGAATGCTGACTACTGAAAGGCTGACGCTAAACTAGATTACTGAAGTTGAGCACAAAAAGTGGAATAATATCAACAATGTATGAAAAATGTGGAATAATTAAATGTTTGTTGAAAAGACAAAAAACGACAATAAAACGACAAAAACGACACTAAAGGACAAAAAACGACAAAAAACGACAAAAAACAACAAAAACGACACTATAAAGGACAAAAAAAGACAAAAAACAACAAAAACGACACTATAAAGGACAAAAAACGACAAAAAAAGACAAAAAACAACAAAAACGACACTATAAAGGACAAAAAACGACAAAAAACAACAAAAACGACACTATAAAGGACAAAAAACAACAAAAAACAACAAAAAACAACAAAAACGACACTATATAGGACAAAAAACGTCTAAAAAATGACAAAAAACAACAAATACGACACTATAAGGGAAAAAAAACAACAAAAAAACAACAAAAAACAACAAAAAACGACAAAAACGACACTATAAAGGACAAAAAACGACAAAACAACAAAAACGACACTATAAAGGACAAAAAACGACAAAAAAACTACAAAAAACAACAAAAACGACACTATAAAGGACAAAAACGACAAAAAAACGACAGAAAACAACAAAAACGACACTATAAAGGACAAAAAACAACAAAAAAACGACAAAAAAGGACCAAAAAACGACAAAAACGACACTATAAAAGACAAAAAACAACAAAAACGACACTATAAAGGACAAAAAACGACAAAAAAAGACAAAAAACAACAAAAACGACACTATAAAGGACAAAAAACGACAAAAAACAACAAAAACGACACTATAAAGGACAAAAAACAACAAAAAACAACAAAAACGACACTATATAGGACAAAAAACGTCTAAAAAATGACAAAAAACAACAAATACGACACTATAAGGGAAAAAAAACAACAAAAAAACAACAAAAAACAACAAAAAACGACAAAAACGACACTATAAAGGACAAAAAACGACAAAAAAACTACAAAAAACAACAAAAACGACACTATAAAGGACAAAAACGACAAAAAAACGACAGAAAACAACAAAAACGACACTATAAAGGACAAAAAACAACAAAAAAACGACAAAAAAGGACCAAAAAACGACAAAAACGACACTATAAAGGACAAAAAACGACAAAAAAATGACAAAAAACGACCAAAAAACGACAAAAACGACAGTATAAAGGACAAAAAACGACAGAAAACAACAAAAACGACGGTATAAAGGACAAAAAACGACAAAAAACAACAAAAACGACACTATAAAGGACAAAAAAACAACAAAAAACAACAAAAACGACACTATAAAGGACAAAAAACGACAAAACAACAAAAACGACACTATAAAGGACAAAAAACGACAAAAAACCTACAAAAAACTACAAAAAACGACAAAAACGACACTATAAAGGACAAAAAACGTCTAAAAAACGACAAAAAACAACAAAAACGACACTATAAAGGACAAAAAACGACAAAAAAACGACAAAAAATGACCAAAAAACGACAAAAAACAACAAAAACGACACTATAAAGGACAAAAAACAACAAAAAAACAACAAAAAACAACAAAAAACAACAAAAAACGACAAAAACGACACTAAAGGACAAAAAACGACAAAAAACGACAAAAAACAACAAAAACGACACTATAAAGGACAAAAAAAGACAAAAAACAACAAAAACGACACTATAAAGGACAAAAAAGGACAAAAAAACGACAAAAAACAACAAAAACGACACTATAAAGGACAAAAAAAGACAAAAAAACGAAAAAAAACAACAAAAATGACACCATAAAGGACAAAAAACGACAAAAAACAACAAAAAACGACAAAAAAATGAAAAAAACCAACAAAAAAACAACAAAAACGACACTATAAAGGACAAAAAACGACAAAAAAAGACAAAAAACAACAAAAACGACACTATAAAGGACAAAAAACGACAAAAAACAACAAAAACGACACTATAAAGGACAAAAAACAACAAAAAACAACAAAAAACAACAAAAACGACACTATATAGGACAAAAAACGTCTAAAAAATGACAAAAAACAACAAATACGACACTATAAGGGAAAAAAAACAACAAAAAAACAACAAAAAACAACAAAAAACGACAAAAACGACACTATAAAGGACAAAAAACGACAAAACAACAAAAACGACACTATAAAGGACAAAAAACGACAAAAAAACTACAAAAAACAACAAAAACGACACTATAAAGGACAAAAACGACAAAAAAACGACAGAAAACAACAAAAACGACACTATAAAGGACAAAAAACAACAAAAAAACGACAAAAAAGGACCAAAAAACGACAAAAACGACACTATAAAAGACAAAAAACAACAAAAACGACACTATAAAGGACAAAAAACGACAAAAAAAGACAAAAAACAACAAAAACGACACTATAAAGGACAAAAAACGACAAAAAACAACAAAAACGACACTATAAAGGACAAAAAACAACAAAAAACAACAAAAAACAACAAAAACGACACTATATAGGACAAAAAACGTCTAAAAAATGACAAAAAACAACAAATACGACACTATAAGGGAAAAAAAACAACAAAAAAACAACAAAAAACAACAAAAAACGACAAAAACGACACTATAAAGGACAAAAAACGACAAAAAAACTACAAAAAACAACAAAAACGACACTATAAAGGACAAAAACGACAAAAAAACGACAGAAAACAACAAAAACGACACTATAAAGGACAAAAAACAACAAAAAAACGACAAAAAAGGACCAAAAAACGACAAAAACGACACTATAAAGGACAAAAAACGACAAAAAAATGACAAAAAACGACCAAAAAACGACAAAAACGACAGTATAAAGGACAAAAAACGACAGAAAACAACAAAAACGACGGTATAAAGGACAAAAAACGACAAAAAACAACAAAAACGACACTATAAAGGACAAAAAAACAACAAAAAACAACAAAAACGACACTATAAAGGACAAAAAACGACAAAACAACAAAAACGACACTATAAAGGACAAAAAACGACAAAAAACCTACAAAAAACTACAAAAAACGACAAAAACGACACTATAAAGGACAAAAAACGTCTAAAAAACGACAAAAAACAACAAAAACGACACTATAAAGGACAAAAAACGACAAAAAAACGACAAAAAATGACCAAAAAACGACAAAAAACAACAAAAACGACACTATAAAGGACAAAAACAACAAAAAAACAACAAAAAACAACAAAAAACAACAAAAAACGACAAAAACGACACTAAAGGACAAAAAACGACAAAAAACGACAAAAAACAACAAAAACGACACTATAAAGGACAAAAAAAGACAAAAAACAACAAAAACGACACTATAAAGGACAAAAAAGGACAAAAAAACGACAAAAAACAACAAAAACGACACTATAAAGGACAAAAAAAGACAAAAAAACGAAAAAAAACAACAAAAATGACACCATAAAGGACAAAAAACGACAAAAAACAACAAAAAACGACAAAAAAATGAAAAAAACCAACAAAAAAACAACAAAAACGACACTATAAAGCACAAAAAACGACAAAAAAACGACAAAAAACAACAAAAACGACACTATAAAGGACAAAAAACGACAAAAAAAGACAAAAACAACAAAAAAACGACAAAAAACAACAAAAACGACACCATAAAGGACAAAAAACGACAAAAAACAAGAAACGACAAAAAAATGAAAAAACAACAAAAACGACACTATAAAGGACAAAAAACGACAAAAAAATGACAAAAAACGACCAAAAAACAACAAAAACGACACTATAAAGGACAAAAAACGACAAAAACACTATAAAGAACAAAAAACGACAAGAAAATGAGAAAAAACAACAAAAACGACACTATAAATGACAAAAAACGACAAAACGACAAAAAAACGACAAAAAACAACAAAAACGACACCAGAAAGGACAAAAAATGACAAAAAACAACAAAAAACGACACTATGAAGGACAAAAAACGACAAAAACCAACAAAAACGACACTATAAAGAACAGAAAACAACAAAAAAAGACAAAACGTCAAAAAAACAACAAAAAACAACAAAAACGACACTATAAAGGACAAAAAATAACAAAAAAAGACAAAACGTCAAAAAAACAACAAAAAACGACACTATAAAGGACAAAAAACGACAAAAAACAACAAAAACGACACCATAAAGGACAA
This sequence comes from Lateolabrax maculatus, assembly GCA_031216445.1. NCBI lineage: Eukaryota > Metazoa > Chordata > Actinopteri > Acropomatiformes > Lateolabracidae > Lateolabrax > Lateolabrax maculatus. The sequence goes on along the minus strand of CM062206.1, from coordinate 7,465,673 downwards.
AAAATGACAAACGACAAAAAAACAACGAGAAACGACAAAAACGACACTATAAAGAACAAAAAACAACAAAAAACAACAACGACACTATAAAGAACAAAAAACAACAAAAAACAACAAAAACGTTTAGGTTCGATTACTACCATAGCCACACTTCTGCGACTGTAACAAATTTCTTTACGTTCTGATGTAAAATCACGTATGATGAGTGAAAACTGTGGTACTGGGAGCTATTTGATTAGAAATTTTTGAGTTGAGTTTCAATCTCCTCCCCACTCCACCAGGTAGGTCCCCCACTCTAGCTTTGAACATTCCACCACACACACACTCATGTAAAAATGTCAGAAGGGCTGAAATTTTCATGATTTTTGAAATGAGGTTGTGTAAAAAGTATGAATGATCTGGAAGAGTTGAATTTACGCCAGAAAGTCCTAAGTGGTGTGAACGTTTTCATGTTGGAATGACGTTTCTACGTGAAAGTATGAAGTATTTGGAAGACTTTGAAGATGAGTGGTTTTGAATGTTTTTCTCATTGACTTTCATTATAATTAAGTTTTAAACAAAGTTGAATATTTTCCAAAGTATTAATGGGATTTGAATGTTGAATAATACCTTAAATGTACGAAAGATGTGGAACTTTTACAAGTTTGAATGGAGTTTGTAGCTGAAAGTATGAATGAGTAGAGAAGAGTTGAATAGGCATGAAAAAGTGGGAAAATGTAGAAATTTTGAATATTCCGCCTATTCATTTGAATGGAGCAAAATTCCTGGAAAACGTTGAATATTTCGGAAAGTATGAATGTTATGAAAAAGTTGAATACAAGCAATAATGTCCTAATTGAGCTGAACGTTTTGATATTTGAATGAAGTTTCTACATTGAATAATGTGGAAGGAGAAGACTCACAAAAAAAGTTGTCTGAAGAATAATAATAATATATACACCTTCAGCATTCACATCAACAAAGGTTGAAACATATCAAAATACCTATTTAAACTTCTCCATCAACTCATGTATAATAATCCAACAGGAGAGCGAGCAGCCATCTTTGAAGCAAACAGGGACTAAGAGTATTTTATTCTACAATGACAAACTTTAAATGAAGTGTAATTTAAATGCCTCTTGTTGTGAACACAGGCATACTTTTATATTGTTGTCTGGGAACCGTATAAATCACACTTTCTGCCAAAGTGAATTTATTTATAGAGAAATGGGGACATCTAATGGGGGAATTTAGTTTGTAATCCTCTTGCTCATAAAAGCATGAATGCACTCTAATCTGTCTAGTTTATCTAGTTTACCATTGCTGAAATACCAGCCCCAACTAGTGTAAGCTAATTGTCTCACATGAAAGCATATATATATGTGTGTGTATATATATATATATATATGTGTGTATATATGTATGTATATGTGTGTGTATATATGTATGTATATGTATATATATGTATGTATATGTATATATGTGTGTGTGTATATATGTGTATATATGTATATATGTGTGTATATATGTGTATATGTGTGTATATATATATATATATATACATCCATCCATACATACATATAGCTAATAAATGAAGTATTTAAATACAGTAGGATATATATACCATGAGTAACACTTTTCATGACACTACACAATAACTTATAGAGTAAGTGCTATGGGTGTCTTATAGCGAGACAGAGAAGGAATCCCAGGTTGTGCCATTAAACATTGGAAGGTATCGTAATCCCAGTGTTGTAATTGGATGCAGGCTTATGTCTACACATGACCATTTAAAACCATCCTGATAATCTCTTTTCTTTTCTCAGACACCTGCAGAGTTGGTTAGCAGGTCAGAGGGATTACATACTTTGCTGGAGACAATACAAGGACTTTAACAGGTAGGACTGTTTGCATTTTATAAAATAGTCTATGAAATTAGTGGGTCAGTTGTATAATATTATTATTATTATTATTATTATTATTATTACAATTTGATGTACCTTGGACATGGAACAGACAATACAGTAATGAGTGCCAGAAGAGATCAATTGATTGACAATTGAAGATTATTTAAGGGGATGGCACCCGCTTTTGCTTTTATCACAACACTTTTTTTTTGTCTTATTTTATGTAATAATAGCATAGATTTCTCCATAACCAACAATGAAGGTTAATAGTTGAAGACATTGGAGTTGTAATTGAACAACAGACAAAATATTTGTGTAGGCTAAGAAAGCTCATGTATGATTAGAAAAGTGCTGACAGAGCTTTGAAACACACAGCATATACTAAGGAAAAGTGTAACTGGGGACCGACAATAACAGGTTATCATCTATTATGAAATCACAGGCTCTGAATGATTGATAACCTAAATTGAATAAGACTACTGTATATATACTACATACTACTATGGCTGCATGTTATAGGAAATGTCTTTCTTGTAGTGACAAACAAACAAAGAATTATCTGGAGCTCTATTTGGCTTTTCAGCATCTTTCAGCTCATTGTTTTGGTTTTGCAGCACATTTACTGTATGGTTCAGTCTCAGCACGTTAATCAACCCTATTTCCAGCTATAAAAGGCAGCTGTGATCAGCATACAACTGATAAACCCACTGTGCCCAGCACCAAACTACAGAAGACGAAGTTAGCAACCAGCTGGTGAAGAAAGTAGTCCAGTCAAGTCAATTTTATTTGTAAAGCGCCAAATCAGAACAAAAGTTATCTCAAGACACTTTTCACATAGAGTATGTCTAGACCATACTCTTTAAAATATTATTAACAGATACCCAACAATTCCCACCATGAGCAAGCATGAGCAAACTTGGTGACAGTGGCAGGAAAAACTCCCTTTAACAGGTAGACACCTCGAGCAGAACCAGGCTCTGGGAGGGCGGCCAGCTGCATCGACCCAGTTGAGTTGAAAGGTGAAGAAAGAAGGGGAGAGGGGAGAGAGAGCAGGATGACAGACAACATAATAATCAGACTAATACTAATAACTGTAGCAGTGAGTGTGGAGCAGGAAAATGGGGGCAGTAGACGGCCTGCATTCTCAGATCCAGACTCTACAGCTCCAAGGGTAGAAATACCTGCCGGAAGTAAGAAGGCAAAAAAACACAAACATTTTAGCGGTTTAACAGTCAGATTGACATTCATTTTTTCCATATTGTGGAATATCCCAGCCCCCAAGTGACCATTCGCAATCATTGTAGCTATAAGTGGAAGGCTTTTGCGTGTGGAAGGTTTTTCTGCATACACCCAACCGGACTTTTCTCACTTTGAATTGCTGATCATTCAGACCCAAACATTACTACCATCCGTTTCAAATTGTGCCCTCTCAGCAGCAGCCATGGTGGACGCAGCGGCAGCAGAGAAGTTCCTGGATGCCAACCCGCAGTTCGCCAAGCAGTACTATGACATCAACTTCCGGCCTAAGGTGGTCTCAGACCTGCTGGACAACAACCGGAAGGTAGTGCTGGACGTCAGCAAGTTTCACGACCTGACGATGGTGGAGGAGAGTGAGATCCTCTTCGACCTGATGCGGGACATCCAGGACAACCTGCAGATGGAGAAGTCTGTCTTCAACCTCATGAAACACCTCAGCTTCATAATGAGGGCCGACCGCATGAGTCTCTTCATGTATCGGCAGAGGAATGGAGTGGCCGAGCTGGCGACCAGGTTTCTGGGGATTTCTTTTAAAGTTTAAAAAGTAGCATCTTCTTTGTTAAAAACATTGTCTCACAAAAAGAAATGTGATCACCGAAACAGAGATTATGTATTGGTATTACTATATTTTTTTGCAATGTAAGGAGTCTGTGACTGCAATGAACACATTTCCACATGCTGGTCTCGTGAAAAGTAAGCAGTAACAGTTAAACTTGGAAAACTTTTCCGGCAAATCTTCCCGGAACACATTGAATAAACACAAATAGGGCCTACTGTTATTCCACAGCACATTCACACAGTTTCAGACACTCACATTTGGCAGCTTAATTAAATAAAGGAATGTTAGCTGTTTTTTTATTCTTAATGTAATGCAGTTACATATTTTCATGGCGGCTCCAGTAGTGATTTAGAAAGTTTCCTTTCCTGTCTTAAGTGACTTTTGTGAGTTTTGTCGGGACAGCAATCCTTTCAAATTATCTGTTTGAGTTAAACATGTTTTAAAAAAAATCAATTAAGAGCCTGTTTTATTTGCTCAGAACATTATATGTTTTATTTTTACCTCCAGGTTATTTAATGTCCATAAAGACGCAGTGTTTGATGAATGCCTGGTGCCGCCTGACAGTGAGATTGTGTACCCGTTGGATATGGGCATAGTCGGCCACGTGGCGTCCAGCAAGAAAATGGTCAACATTCCTGATGTGTCTGAGGTAGATACACACGATTGTGATTGTGTTTTTTGTTTGATTAATGGTCACTAGTAAATGTGGTGCTGTCGTGGGCATCAGAACCACGTTCCTTCATCATCTTCCCTTGCATACATTTAATTAATTTACAGTATACAAATTTACTTCCTAACTATTACTTCCTGTTGCGTAAAGTACAATAATTAAATAAATTAACATCCAAAATAATAACAACAAAAAATAAATTGACAGGAAACAAGATTCATCGATTCAGCACAGACCTTGGCCAGATAGTAAAATATTTAGAAAATGAAAAGTAACAATTTTAAAGTTAAAAGACAAAAACAAAACATTGATATATAATTATTGCTTGTTGCCCAACATTCGAATCCTTGTTTTTCCAGGGAGTAAAAACCTGTGAACTGTTGCTCTGTCTCTGCTTGACCACCAGATGGCGACTGGACACCACAGTGTCCCTTGCTCTAATTCCAAGCAAAGCCAGCTCAATCTCATTATAGCCAATACCTTTGACATTTGAAAATGGCAGGCAAGTTTATTCCCATGTACATTTCAAGTTTGTCATGCTACTGCAGGTCCACTAACTTGACACCCACTCACCCACCCCCCCACCCGTCCTGCCTGCCCACTCCTGCACAAACTGTTATTGTAACATTTACTCTTAATAAGGAAGCAGCCCACCCGCATAACTGATGGGTTACAATCTCTCATCTTTATCAGTTCAATCACTTCATTTCATGGGAGATTAGAAAGCTCAGCTGCTGATGTACGAACAAAACCGACCCGGGTTGATTGTTCGTGTTTGGTTTTTATCTGTCGGTTCTGCTGCCAGGCCGGCCGGTTGTGCCTTCCCTGTGAGCCGCCACAGAACAAACAGCATCGTGCTGTTCAAAACCCCCGTCCGTCACACCGCAGCCTCACACAAACACATGAAAGCACGATGGGAAATATGGCAACTGGAACCATATCAAAGCCTCCAAGCCTCAGTCTCCCCAGTCGCAGTGAAGGAACAGCTAATGTTTCCATATAATTGGTAGGCTTTATGATGCTAATGCACTGAGGATGGCCTTTCAGAGTAATGCAGAGACTGGGAATCACTGTCTCTCTGCGCTTTATTTCCTCCCAGTCCAATCCTACTATCCCTGCCTCCTTCAAAGTTACTTCTATCATCACATAATTTACAGACTAATAACTCTGACTGGTATCTGAGGTGTGGTTACTCTAGGGGAGTGCGTGTGAGAGGTGGAGAGTGGCAGTGGGGGAGGTTGCAGATGAAGCCGGTTAATCTGTCCTGAATTAGAGCGATCCCAGATTACTCTCAGAGGTCACACAGGCCCTGAGCCATTTTTACAGACTCAGCACTATAACACACCTTTAATCTATTCTGCTACACTGTATTGTTTCCATTTTTTTCCCCTTTGGAGCAGAAACACCCTGAAATCCACTTAATATGTCATAACCTGAGAAACTGAATTGGCCAGAGTAGAAATTTGGGTATGTGTATATATTGAATACTGCATACTGTGTGTATTGCATCTCATTGCTCATTTACCATATTTATTTATCAAATTGGTGTATAGATATAAAATAAATGAAATTCAAACCATTATATAGAAATTTCTGACACCAGCTACAGTGACACATATTACAGGTCTAACAGGGACTGTAGAGTTTCTATTTTTCAATATACATATGTGTGAGTTTTCTACCTACGTGGTATTTTCACTTTTCAACCCCAGCTCTGTTAAATGGTAAAGAACATATATGAATAGTGTATATACAGTAAATATACAGTATCATTTTTTTTATATCAAAATACAATTTGTGCTTAGATAAAGTAGAGCTCCTGGGCAAAGGTCAAGGCAAAGCTTTAGCTAATAACGAGCAGGATGAAGACTTCTCTGGGCTTTAGGGGGTCAAAGGTCACCCAATAACAAGCTGTCAAACTGCCCAGATCTTGGGAACGGTTCATTTTTAAGCTGTGTAAGGCTGCAGTCGAACAAGCTACTGAACCTTACAGTGCTGATCCAGGATCAGCTTTGTCTCTCTCTCTCAGTGATTTTCCCTTTCATTTCCTGCACCTCCACTCATTTCCACACTTTCAGGCTGACCCTTATGTCTAGAGAAAAACGCAACTTTAGACTTAAATATAAACAAGGGCTGATTTACTCATTTATGTTGTGGTGCAAGATGTGGACTGCTCAAATCTCATTATTGATGTTCAAATGGATGCACATATTAAAGATAAAGAATGACACAGGGCAGGTCTGTACTTTGTTTTTGCAGATCCAGGATATGTATCTGCAGCTAAGTAGAAGGAGGGGGTTAGAGCTGCTGCTCAGGCTTTTGAGCTTTCCACGTGACAGCAGCTGTATTAAAGTTTCTGAGGCTGAAGGATGAAACTTTGATGATGCAAATATTTGATTTTGATCCTGTGGGTGAGAGTGAGATTGGTAAAGGGGCAGACAAAGCACTAGTAATTTGTAGAGCCTGACAGATAAAGCGACTGGGCCGATATTGTGTGATTGCAGATATAGTGTTATCGCCGTTTGTGCCGCTCTGCACCATGCAATCTGTATAAACTATGTTCCTCTTGCAAACTGTAGTGCCCCATTGATTCCTTATATAACCTAACTGGCGATTTTTTCTTTTCCAACCAGGAAATAAGATCCGTACAAAAACTCCCACTTTGCCTTACCCAAATCAGGACTCTGTCACCAATTTGGGTCCCCTGTGGGTTTGCTTTCTTCAGGTTTTTGTTCCTTCTTGGCGGTTAATGAGCCGCTCTTCCTCTGTTTCACCCCTGGAGGAACACAATTGATGACCCCTGCTGCACAGGAGGAGCAGTATGTGGAGTGCAGCAGGAAAGGGCCTTGAGTTTGTGCATAATGGAAAGCCTTTGCTAGCAGCGTTTACAGATAGAAATGGTGTGTTCATCAAAGTCTGGAAGTTTTGAAGGGTGCAGGGGCAAAGTCCAGGCATTAAATACAATCAAATACTCTATCTCTCTCTTCTCTTCTTAGAGCCCTCATTACAGTGAGTTTGTGGACGAGCTGACCGAGTATCGGACCAAGAGTGTCCTCGCCATCCCCATCATGAACGGTAAAGACATGGTGGCTGTCATGATGGCCATTAACAAGTTGGACGGGCCACGCTTCACTGCAAAGGATGAAGAGGTAACATCTAATACTGTCTGTCCTGGAAATTCACCCTTTGCACATTTTAGTGATTTAGTCACTTGGACCAAATTCAATTTTCAGCTTTATAGAGGACTTCAGGGTTTTCCCTGCCAATCTAACTCAAAGGCGAGCCACCTTTTGTATCATAATCTTTTATTGTTTTTTTATGAGCAGCTGCCTTGATGCGCTGGGTTTATGCTCGATGCAGTGTCCCCGGCACGAGGGTACGCGTGCCAAAAATGACGCCATCACGTTTCGTTGAGCGCAAACGCTCCGCAAGTCGTGGCGGCACAGTGATCCAACACAATTACACTCAGTCTGCCAAACTTTACAATTATTGTTTATGAGGTCTGTTATAAATCTATATATATGTTTTTATATATGACATAGATGTAGCTTCTGTTGTTCAGTGTCAGTTCTGGCCCTAGTTGTAATGCTTTTGCAGCTAATCCACTGTATTTTCCTGATTCATCAGTGGTACTTTGGGTACATGCATCCCAGTACCCTGTTGTCAAGTTAACTAATAACATGTAATGTCTTATAACTTTATATAACCCCCGGTTTGCTCCAAATGTGATGGCATGCTGATGACAAATAGTCAACTTGAAACCACTCCCTCATGGGTTGCAATATTCACCCAGTTTGTTGTACCAATTTATAATCTTAAATGTGATACAGACATTCTTGCTGATTGGCTGCTGGCACCTGCACATTTTAAGATATCATGCTAAATAGTAAATGGATAATATAGAAGTAATAGTAAACCAAAAAAGTATCACTTTGGGAGGCTATTATGATCTGCTACCTGATCCATGTAAATATGAAATTAGATTGACAATTAACCTTAAACTCCTTACTAATTTTATTATTTTATTTACATAAACCCATCAGCCATGTGTTGGGTTTGTGTCTCCTCCTGCTGTGGCTTGCAGTAGCAGTAGCATCTGCTCACCTAAACTCAGCTGATGTATGGCTACACAAATCTAAAGCCTCCCATATCACGACTAACCATTCTAATCCTTTAACGTTCTGAAAGCTGAAAGGACATTTTTCAGCCAAGAGAGGCCTGTCAGAGAACATTTGGAGAGAGAGATTTCCAGTGGGTGCAAAGGGCTAGACCACTGTGATGAAAGAGTCAAAGGAATGGGATAAACTGAAAAACGACTGCCAACTCCTGCTTGCCAGAACAATAAAAACATGATGTAAAGTGTTAACACAAAGTCAGTCGGATGTACAAGTTGTGAAATGATTCTTAAATCAAAGCGTGCACTTACCTTACATTAACCACTTGGCTATTCTCAGCCACTGCCAATCAACAGTTGTTGACCTCCACTGTAGCTGCCTGATTGGTGTGTTACATCCCCTGAAAGCCCTCTGTGGCATACAGTCCCAATACCACTCAGAAGATTAAACATTTTCTTTGTCAATAAAGACGAGACAATGTTTCCTTTTGGTTTAATATCCCTTGTCAAACACGTCACTTTGAACCATGTAACTATTGACAATGTTTTGACTCAAAAATGACAAACCTGCATTTTGTGTCAAATGTGTCACCTGCTCTGACTAATGGCACAAAAGTAAAAGTGACTATTATAAAAAGTGAATATATTAATGGTTATTGCTGGGCCTTTGCTAAGAAACTACAATCACATCAATTTCTCAGTGTTTCGCAAAGCAGCTGAAAGTGTGTGCTGTTTTTTCCCCCAGACTCTGAACAAGTATCTCAACTTTGGCAACCTGCTCCTGAGAGTTTTCCACCTGAGCTACCTGCACAACTGTGAGACCAGGAGGGGACAGGTGAGATTGCAGAGCATGCAGCACTTCGTATGCTCTTCTCCTTGGCATTAGCCTCATTCCTTTTTAAGATTTAATTTGAGCTTATTCTCAGGCTGTGTTCACACTGTAGCTGAAAGTGTCCCACATCTTACCTTATTTCCACTTAGACTCAGATCTGATGCTTTTTAGAGTCAGTGTGAACAGCAAGGTGGTGCAGGGATCCACATATTTTTTACTCTTGATGACATAGATATGTGGTACAAAGGAAGACAGAAATAAAGATGCAAAGAGAGTCCAACAACTGACAAGTGTATTTGACAAGATGCTTCAATTCGGCCTGATTCTAAATGCACAAACTGTAACAAAAATATGCTGGAGGCAAGTAAGAGAAGCGACAGTTAGATAAGAGGATAATTTAAAAGTTAAACCTCAGGGTCTGTGGTGTGCAAGAACTTTGAAAGTGTTTTGTATTGTATTCTACACCATTGTCCAGGTGCTGCTGTGGTCGGCCAGCAAGGTGTTTGAAGAGCTGACGGACATAGAGAGGCAGTTCCACAAGGCCTTGTACACAGTCAGAGCTTTCCTCAACTGTGACCGTTACTCTGTGGGTCTGCTGGACATGACCAAGACCAAGGTGGGTTACGGTACACACACACCCAGAGTCAGAGATAAGCTGGGAAACAAACAAAACAATTCATAAAGAGGTCAGCCAACAGCACTATAATCCACTGTTTGTGGATCCCTACTGTATCTATGCTATACTGTTTTACATTGTCAGGTTCCAAATTTACACTGCAGTGTCACTTAAATATCTGAATTTGTTGCCTCAGATTTGGACTCATTTGCAGGTCGCAGGCAAACTACTTAAACTGTAATGTAAAAGCAGACATGGGGAGCAGTAATCTACATTTAGGGCTTGATTTTGGTTTTAAGAAGCTTAACTGCAGCAACAGTGCTTGGTTTCACGAAATCCTAAAACTTTATATTTGGGATGAGCCACAAGGAACCATGACATCCTGTAATAAATTAGTAGTAGTACATTTTTACAACCTTTAAAGTGAGTGCATCCATTGCTTATTAATTATGCAGTGCTGTTTTTGTACCACTCTCAACCTGGTTTTGATGGGATCCGTTTCTATTTTTTGTCCTTTTTTGGGGAGAGATATTTTCAGAAGCTCCTTTGGGGTTTCTTTGTCAAATTTGCAGGATTTTTGTCTATATCTATTTTTTTTTTTTATTTAATCCTGAAGTAATACTAACAAACCTCCATGTATTTGTGATAACTAACATATTGTCATAAATACTACTTATTGGCTGTGGCTGTCACCTAATTACACACAGCTGCCACTTGATTCCTAACACCTGCTATCTGAGAACAAACACATGTTGTCTGCCTGCGCAGATGGCTGTCTAGTAACAACACTGGATTTCATGTATAAAGCACTTAAGAATAAACAAAACTAGTAGCTCAGCTTTGAGACCGTGTTTTTGGAAACTGCATTTTGTGAAGACCGAACAAAAAGTATTACTCACTCCTAAGAGGCTGCTGATATTAGCATTTTCAGGCAGAATGGTGTTGCTGGCTGTACCTATAATATACGGTAAGTGCATCTGAATAATGAAACAACAGAAGTGGCCGTATTAGTGCTGTTGTCCCACTCTAAATCTTGTGTTTTTTTGGTTGTTTGTGTGTGTGTGTGTGTGTGTGTGTAGGAGTTCTTCGACCTGTGGCCCGTTCTGATGGGAGAAGTTCCACCATACGATGGACCCAAAACTCCTGATGGCAGGGTGAGGAAAGATTGACTGCAACTACTACTACTATTACTACTACTGTTAATGCTCCTGCTCATTTTCTCTACTGCCACCATCAGGTCGAAATGTACCTTTGACCATAACTTATCCATGAGAAGGTAACTCCACACAGTGCCTCTCTAATTGTTATGTTGTGTGTCTTCTCAAGGAAATTGTCTTCTACAAACTGATTGACTATATCCTACATGGCAAAGAGGACATCAAAGTCATACCGTAAGTCACCACAGAGATCTAGTTTAGAGGTACCCTGTGGAGTTTTCTCACCACTGAGTCGTGGTATGAAGCAGTTTTTTAAAGTGCTGGTTCTTGTGCATGTGGAAACGCATGCATATAGTGACACACTACACATTCCTGCCAGTTGCTATGCAGCAATAAAGGGAGTGAAGAAGACTGTGAGCAAGTAAGCATGGATGTAAACGGTTTCAAAGTTTTAAGAAAAATTGGCCTAAATGTTTTATAAGGAAGGAAATGCATTCCACACGTTTGTTAGACCTCAAGGATACATTGTGTTGCAATGCGTTTCGGGGAGTATAAACATAACTTTTTTGTTTTTTTGAGAAAACTCCACAGAGCACTTTGAAGGTATTTGGAGAGTGGTTATCAGAGGGATACTAATGGTGTCCCTTCCTCCCTGACAAAACCAAATATGATCTACATTTTATCTAATAAAAGATAACTTCCAAGTTCCAATTTTATTTCCCTAACAAGTCAATGACATTCTGATCCTGTGTTAACCATTACTGCTCTTGTAAACAGCAATAACTTCTGTCCAAACATCACTGAAGAATAATCTCACCTGTGTAAATTGAAAGTTGTTTATGCATTATTAGATTTTTTTTTATATGATTTTACATAACATTTAGTTCACTCTGGCAGAGTCAAATTTATATTAACAGTGAATAGGAAAGTAATTTACATGATTATTTTGTTTTCCTGTTGTAGATGATTATTATAACAATTACATTTTCTGCTTGTCATGTTCTGTTCCTCCTCAGGAATCCCCCGGCAGATCACTGGGTCCTGGTTAGCGGTTTACCAACCTATGTGGCAGAGACTGGACTGGTCAGTGTCTGTTTTTCTTAAGAGCTTCTGTCCTGATTCTTTCCTTCAAGTTTGTTCTGAGATTTTTTAACAAATCTTACACAGTGTTGTGGAATAAGCATAAACTATCAAATCCAGTTTGTGTCACAAGAACATTCTTGCACGATGAGAGAATTATCTGGCAGCATCATGAGTTTCACACAGCATTTTCTCTGTCTTGTTTCTCACTCCATAAAATAACATTATTTGCAATTATTACCATTTGTAAACTTGTCATGTGTTGGGTGTCAACTCCACAACATCCCACCTTGCTGTTTTAAAGGCAACCTTCTACAACAACATATAAAAGTCCAACAAATTGATAACAAATAAATATTTCTGTTTCATTCCATTGGTTCAGGTATGTCATGGCACTGCACAGAAACAGGCTTTGAGAAACCTCACAGAGAAACATTTTGACTGCTGAGAAACATGAATTGTAAAATTTAAAGCAGTTTAAGGTTGACATTGATTTGGCTTCTGCTTTGTGTAAATTAAAAGTAGCCTGCCCAGGGAGTTTCAATGTGTCATCTTTAAAGGTTCCCCTGTCGCTGGCGCTATGAAGCAGTTTTTCTATAAGTGGGTCCTTTTTTTTTTTTTTTTTTTTTTTTTTTTAATCTTGTGGAAGTGCAGACGGAAGCACATGTTCACGCAGTCTGGAGACACAATACGCAGTCCAACAAATGCTGTCCCACTATTCCACTATACAAGTGGTGGTAATACGCCAAGATATGCTGCAATGTGCCAACGAAGGCAGGGACCAAGCAGACAGCAACCTTGTAAACATGGATGTAAACAATGCTTGATTTAAAATACTTAAATAGCCTTTGCAAATGCTTTTATGAGGGTGAAAATGCACACAATATGTTTTGGTGAGTAACAGTGAACATACACATAGTTTGTTTGTTTACAAGAAATCTCCACAGGCCCCCTGTAAGTCAGTGTTAATGGTCATCAACATTGTGCTTTCAGCTGTAGCAGCATATTTCATCATTCTTCTTCAATTTGGTAAATGGACTGTGAATTTTGTGGACGTGTAACCTTTGTCTGCCCTCAAAGCCTCTTAATCTGACCAAACAAGGACTATATGTATAATCAGATTTAAATTAAGGCATCTAGCTCTTAGATTTACATTTTTTAAGTTTCAATGAGTTAATGAAGGGCACTTTGGCATGTCACATGTCAAATGATGACTGAGGGTATTGAACATGCTATCTTTCAATAACAGTTCAGCCACCCTGGAGCCCAAACCATGTATGAATTAAACAACAAATGAATAATGAATGAATGGCCAGTGAGCATGTTGAATACAAACAGTGGCAGGATACGAGACAGCATTTTTTTTACTAATTTACAGCAGACTTGTTCAAACAAGTGGAACCAAAATCCCATCACAAGGTCTTTTTGGGACTTTAAATGTATGCATGAGGAATTTACAGATTTCAGTCATAAAGACAGACCTGTGTTGTTCTAATCATATATACAAGTTCAGAATTACAACCTGCAGGGAGTTCAGCATGTAATTTAGTGTAGAGATTTACAGTCAGGGATGCTCTAGGATTTAGAATAAATAATTGTATTAATAATGATACTATTAATAATGCATACAGTACCTCTTAAGGCTTTGAGAAGCACTGTGCTACAAAGACTGAATGTCCAACAGTAGACACAACTGAAAAACAGGGCTGGAACACCTCCTGTGTAAACAAGCTGTAAGGCATATTCAACCAATCCGTTGGTATTTTTTCCTCTTCAAAAGATAAGCAGTTTAAAAAGTGATTGAACATTTCACCAATCATTTATGCATAAAGATAAGTCAATTTAAAATCACTTATGATTCAAAGTCAAATACAAATTAAGGCTTAATCTTAACACATCAACTTTGTAGCTACAGCGAGGAGGACTTAATTTTCATGAAACATCTCCTTTCAGGCTGCACTTGCTAAGGCTCCTTTAAACCAACCATCTGCACAGTTACTAAAACTAACCCATCTCTAATCTAATAATTTGAATTAAGCATTGGGGTTATGGTAATCTTTTTTTAAATAAAAATGAATTTCACATAAAAAATGTGTTGAAATTCCTGACAAGCCAACTGGTGAACCAGGCTAGCAGCTACTGACTCAAACGCACACAAATGGGTCATTGCTACTAAAACCATGTTACATGTTACAGTTACGTTACAATCCGTTCACACATTGGCAAAACAAAGTGATTTATACATGTAAATTCTTACATATAGTACCTTTTTAACTTTTTTGGTGTAACTCTGATTTAGTCTAGCAGATAATAATTGACATTGTATGGTGAGATTAAGGATCATGATATTTTTATTAGATTCATTCAATTATATTCATAAAGGCTATGAAATCCAGCCTTGTTTTAATGATTGAATATGTTTTCAAAATCGGTGCGTGTGGCTGAATTCAACCAAAACTTTTACAACTAAATTTTCTTCATTTCTCACTCTGACTTTTATGGAACAACTTTCTCTTCTGTTGTGCAGGAGTCCATGTAAAACCAGTGTCCTTTAAAATATCTTTATTTCAAAATATCTTTATTGGAAGCTGCGGGTGGTCGGACGAGCAGAACGCCATTAGGCCTTATTACACAGTTGTCAGTGTGCACACAGTTGTGGAAATGAAAAGTGCTCAGCCACACGCTGCTATGATGTATAATTGTAATTTCTGCAGCCGTTGTAATTAATCACAGTGTGCTTTTCCCCAAACTGCTGAGCCTGCCGTCGCTCATCTATCTATCCCTCCTTCTGCCATCCCGTCTGTCCTCCTCCTTTTCTGTCCTTTCATTGTCTTTGGCACTTGCCATTTTTCAACTCTATATCATCTCTCGTCCCTCCTCTTCTCATTTTTCCCCTTCTACATCATGTAAGAGGTGGAAACTTAATGTTTCCACGGAGCCACCTTTCATAAATTAAGGGGAAAAAGACATGTCAGATTGACACTAATGGTTTAGGATGCGCCACAAGGGATTTTTAATGGATTCACTGTGGGGCAATAAAACTTTGTCAACTCACAAAAAGACACATGAAGAGTTCTTTAGAGGAGTTTTCTACGTGAGACAGATATGACAACTTTTTATTTTTATAATGCCCTTTACAGATTACTCTGGCAATTCCTTTTGTTTTCAAATTTGTAGCATAAACATTAGTATTGTCCCCAAAATCAACCCCCCTCACGTTGTCGCAACTGTCGTCAAATGTTGTCGGCCTCAACTCTGGTAACGCTTCTTATTTCCCTTTTTCAACAGATTTGCAACATAATGAATGCAGCTGAGGATGATTTTTTCAACTTCCAGGTAAGATGACTGCAACATTTTTTTTTTCTTCATATCACAAATCCATACAACCTACTAATTATATGCTGTACCAAGTGTACTATATACAAATTCTCATAGTATAATGTTTGAGCAGTAAGTCTACAAAAAGCCAACGTTCCTTTAACTTTTTTATAACTTACAGAAAATTATACAATACGGCGGATGTCAATAAATGTAGAATGTATTTTGGATGCTGTGTGCATTCTCTCTTGGATGTGTTTTTTTTTTCCTTTATGACTGACAGTTATACAACTTTTCTCTGCTATTTTTAGTTCTTCTGCTCATCTCTATTTCCTCTATTTTCTGTTGCTGTATGTGTTGCTTTTTACTACCTTGTGAAGCACTTTAAACTGCATTTGTATGAAATGCACTTGATTTGAAAGCACGGTTTGGCTGAAGCATTTCTCATTATCAAACTGTCCTTTTATGTTATTCTTTTTATTTCCAGTGCTGAAGTGTTGCAGTAGTTCACCAACTTCTTATTTTAAAAAGGGAGACTTCAACTGCTGCTGCAGTTGATTTTATGGGCAGTGAGCAGTGAATTATTGATTCTCCTTCACATTTCCCCTGAATGTAAAAGGTCACATTAAACTTCCTGCTTTCCTTATTATAATCACAATGAAAGAAATGTCAGTAAAAAATAGTAACATGAGGTAAAAAAGGTCCCATATTACTGTCTTAAACATTTCAAAATAACAATGCAGATGAAGCATGTTCTTATTTATAGTCGTTGAAATGGTGCATGTTGAACGTGTGTGTGTGGGTGTTATGTGCACAGAAAGAACCTCTGGACGAATCCGGCTGGACCATCAAGAACATTTTGTCTATGCCAATCGTCAACAAGAAAGAAGAGATAGTGGGTGTGGCCACTTTCTATAACAGGAAGGATGGGAAACCCTTTGATGAAATGGACGAAACACTGATGGAGGTACTGTGTGTGTGTGTCTGTGTGTGTGTCAGCACTGAGTCATTGGTTTATAAATACACTCAGGCCATTCAAAGTGTCTGTATTATTTATCATTGGGCCTGGAGGCTTTTTACTGAAGTTCTCTATCTGCCTCACTGCTGAGAATTCAGTTAAAATACACAACATGTTTGATCCTCACATGTTCCTTAAAATCAATGTATTTTTAGATACGATTTTATTTTGACCTTTGAATATGATCTGATACTCGATTTGACCAAAATCCAGTTGTCCAGATGTTTTAACTAATACTGTGTGGTGACGATTGCTAAATAAACTGACACTGGTGGAAAGTAACTAAGTACATTTACTCAAGTACAATTTCAGGTACCTTAAATATGAATTAAATGTAAACTGTTATTACTGCAGAATATTTCAGAAGAAAATGTTTTGCTCCACTACATTTATTTGACACCTAAAGTTACTTCGCAGATCAATATTTTACACAAAACATATGATCAACATAAAAAATACAATTGTTATAGATACTACCCAACATGATAAGAAGAAGCAATAAAACATAGCTTTCCTCAATGTTGCAACATTAAAAGGCTGCTTACACGCTAATGCACCAGCATTAATAGGTCGATAACAATAATGCTCTAATAAAATGTACGGAACTATTATCAGTAAAACATACTTAAAGTTTTAAATCCAGGACTTTTTACCACTGTGATGTTGCTACTTTTACTTAAGTGAAGGATCTGAACTTTTTTTCACCACTGACAGAAAGTGATGCATTTGAGTTTTCACTTGGTTTTGGAATAAAGAGCAGGGAGAAACTATTGTCACTGACCTTTTTTATTTATTTATTTTTCGACACACTTCCCAGCAGTAATAGGCTATTAACTCTCTCTCTCTCTGTCTTTCTCTTTCTGTGTCCAGTCCCTGACTCAGTTCCTGGGCTGGTCAGTGCTGAACACTGACACCTACGACAAAATGAACAAGCTGGAGAACAGGAAGGACATCTTCCAGGACATGGTGATGTACCACATCAAGTGTCGCAAGGATGAAATCCAGCATGTTCTGGTTAGTAAATAAAAGAAAAGAGAGGCCTGGTTTTCCACCAAATCAACTACTGGTGATAAACATATCACAGAAGTGTTTTTAATGCTGATATGAAGACACACTTTTGGATTGACGCTTCTATTGTTATTTTGTATGTTTCAGTCCTACTAGAACATTCAAAACATTTTCAAAGTTTTAGTTATTTTTGGTGGTTTGTAGCCAAACATTTGTACTTAAGTTACTACCATCTAGTTTTGTCCAATAAAGCTGACGTTTACCTTTTGATTGATTTACAATTTCAGCAAAGTAACATCTTGAATGGAACATTTTAATAGTAGTTTAAATGCTCAAATTGAGGGCAGTATGGTTTTGTTGAAATTGAATAAAAACCACATTCAGTGCTCCAAGGATGAGATGAAGAATGTATTTTTAGGTAAATAGAGAAAGAGGGAGAGAACACACTAGGTACACAGGGAATAGAATTCCCAACTCTTTGCATTTTGTGCTTGCTTTATCCTTTTGATATTTGTGCTAAACAGAACAAAACCAATCAGTTTCAAACCAGTCGCTGATGTGGATGATATAAACAGAAGGCGAGCATTATTTATAAACTGAAATAAGCTGTCAGATTTTGTATGAGGTGATTTGTCAGTGGACAGAGAGAAAGACCGAGAGAACAAAAGCAGAGAGATAACCTGGTTTGACCTTAGATCAGGAGTCAGTTGATTGATGCTGAACCGTTTCATCCAAGGTGAGTGTTGATGATGTGTGTTTCCCCAGAACACCAGGGAGAGATGGGGGAAGGAACCGGATGAGTGTGAGGAGGAGGAGCTCCAAGAGATTCTGGTAAACAACAACATTTTTTTTTTTTTTTCTAAAACCATCCAGCTTGTGTTTCAGGAAATTCCACGAAATGAGTGAAATGTTTCTATCGTCCATGCACAAAAAGAAAATACAATTGTGACATGTTTCTGTGAAAGGGGGAAAGAAACAGATGGGAGTGTGAAGGTGGTTATGAAGGACACACCAGCATGTTGGAAAAGTGATAGGATAAGGTCAGATTGTCACATTATATCGAGTCCACAAATTAAACCTGTGACCTTTTGGTTATCCTGTAAGGCTTCTCATTTTACCATTTTTTCCATCATACAATGAGACAGTTTTGTTCTTTATCTTTAATATTTTTTTTACATGTATCATTATTCACACTAAGATCCACACCAAGCCTTGACAAAATGATCTATAGTATGAATTTATATTCATTTGTCCGTCTCTTTCCACAGACAGAGGTCCTGCCAAACACAAAGAAATCGGAGATCTTAGAGTTTCACTTCTGTGACTTTGAACACAGCGAACTGGACCTAGTGAAATGCGGGGTTAAGATGTACTACGAACTGAAAGTGGTGGACAAGTTTCACATTCCCAGAGAGGTGGGTAGTTGGTTTGTTGCTTAATTAATTTGTTAGTTGGGCTGTATTATGCATGATATTTTTCTTACTTTTGCCGAATTAACTTCAATGATAGACATGTCAAAGGGCTGCAATGTCACATTAGAGATTCATATAGTGCATGAATGAATGAAGCAATGCATTAGACTGATGCTGACCTGAAATTATATGTCTCAATTATACATGTTCAGCAGTATTCATTTAGACAACAGAAATGTGATGAATAATTACACAAGATCATATCATCACGATATGATCCAGTTGAAAGCTGATAAACAATCTGAGGGAGAGAAGTGAAAGTTGTTGCCTGGACATGCAGCATTAAGCCGCACATATAGATTGATGTTCTTTTATCTCTGAAACTAAACCATTTGTGTCTCCGTGCCAGTATTTATTGGCAGTGGCTTAAATTTGACAAGGTACAGGTATTTGTATCTTTAGTTAGAGAGATGGTACTGAAAAATTATAAAGCCCTGTCATATTCAGCAGCAGTTCTAAGCAGTAAACTGTGTGTGTGTGTGTGTGTGTGTGTGTGTTCTGCAGACCCTGGTGAGGTTCATGTACTCTCTCAGTAAAGGCTACCGGAGGATCACCTACCACAACTGGAGACACGGATTCAACGTCGGACAGACCATGTTCACCCTGCTGATGGTCAGACACACAGATAAACTCACTCACTCCTCCACCCAATCTCTACTTCCATCTTTCTCTTCTCCCTAAGGACTCATCAATCCCTCACCTCCTGCTCTCAATCTTTTCTTCCTCCTCTCTCCGGTAAACCCGCTCCTCTCCTCCTCCTCTTCATCTTTCCTCATCTATCATCTTTCCTGTTCCTCCTCCTCTCTCTGACTCAGAGTAATAAACATTATTTCCCCTCCTCTTTCATCTATTTGTATCGTCATCACGTGCCAGTGTGGACATGTATGTGTGTTTGTGTGTAAACGAGAGAGAAAATGAAGTGTATCTGTAAATGAAAAGTGAATCAGTGTGGCCTGAACTGGTCATTAATAAGAAAACCAGTGAGTGTCATTATTGTTTGTATACATACAGCCCCTACTGGAAAGCGCAGTCAGTGTGTGTGTGTGTGTGTGTGTGTGTGTGTGTGTGTGTGTGTGTGTGTGTGTGTGTGTGTGTGTGTGTGTGTGTGTGTGTGTGTGGTGTATTTTTAACCAGCATAAATGCCAAGGCATGCATATACACATGTGATAATATTTGTGTATATAACTCAATGAATCATGAATGCGAAACATACCTGCCTGTGTACAGTTGACCCTATAAATAAACCGTGTCTCCTTTCTCTCCCTTTCTGACGTGTGTGTGTTTGTGTGTGTGTGTGTGTGTGTGTGTGTGTGTGTGTGTGTGTTCGTGTTCTTAGACAGGTGATCTGAAGCGTTACTACACAGACCTGGAGTGCATGGCCATGGTGACCGCTGGCTTCTGCCACGATATTGACCACAGAGGAACCAACAACCTTTACCAGATGAAGTAAGAGCTACGGGGGGGAGGAAGGGGGGGAGTTAATCAACTGAAGGTGACAGGTTTGATGCCTACACACCCCAACTGCAGGGACATGGTTGACATGGCTTGAGTGTGTACAGACCTGTGGAGGTAACTAGTCATTTTAAAAGTAACTAATGATTTGAATAGTCCTCTGTGATTTTGGCCTATATAATTAAAATTGACTCAACACCAATTGTTCAGTAATATATTTCTTTGTATTTACATGTTTTTTGGTGGTGGAGGTTAAGGTTATGGTTGCCTCTGAGGCTGTTACGATAGCTGGCTTCAGGGTTCTCATAAACAAGAACATAAAGGTTGCTGAGGCAAAAAGAGACTAGCTGAGTAACAGAGTAGTTTAAACAAAGAACCTACATGTACGTAGTAGCTCACAAGTGATTTCTCTTTGGTCAGCGAGAGCAATCTCTAGACAAATACTTAGATGGCACGTTTTTCCAACAACGTCTTGCAGTCTAATAGGATGACTGCAGTGCAACTATGAAGTGTAGATAAACTGAGGTAGAAACATATCAAATGGGACAATCACTAATCTTGAAGCTGACGGCGAATAGAGATGAAGAGTTTGATACATTACGAATATGGTTTTATTTATTACTTACTGCTGCCATGACCCAATTTCTTTCATTTTGGAAATCAGACTTTGGTTATTCTGACACCCTTTGACTCAAAGTGACAGCAGCCACTCCTCCTGAGTACAGACGAGCTGACCTCAGCATTTTAGGTGAAGGAAACGTCACACACTGAGAACATCAATGAGCTGATATTGACCAGATACACCTCCAGCTGCTCTGCTCCACCTGCTGATGGATGAGCTAATGAGAGCTGCCATTATCCATGGACACAGCAGGCCAGGCCCACCCTGGGTGTAACATGCATGATTTATCACAGTGTAACCTCCCAACATGCGGCGTGTGTGTGTGTGTGTGTGTGTGTGTGTGTGTGTGTGTTTCTAGGTCTGGTAATCCTCTGGCGAAGCTTCACGGCTCCTCCATCTTGGAAAGACACCATCTGGATATTGGCAAGACTCTGCTAAGAGATGAAGTAAGCTGCAGTACACACACATGCACATGCATACAGGGGTATCCAATTAATATAAAGAACTGAAGCCCCACCCCTTTCTTAACTACCCTCTTATACCCTTCATATAAAAAAATGAAAAATAAAACGAAATTAAAATGATGATTTTTATTCCTCCATTCCACATTTACTGTCCCGTACAGTAGTACATACCTGTAGTAACCTACATACAGTTTATTGATGTTAGTCTCATAAGCATGCAATCATTTAAGTTGTAAGTGTAAAAACAACAATAATTGAAATGGTTCGTTGACTATCTACAGTAATTCAGTAAGTTAGTTGTTTGATTCCTTGAATGTAATATGTGTGTGGATAATTTTAAATCCCCCAAAAATCTAATTTATATTACATTTGTAATATTTGAAATAGATGACTATAATTGGAATGGACAGCTGTTCTGTACCAATTTTTTCTTGTATGGAAGTAAACTTCTGCCCCTATACTTTCTGAAACTAACTTCGAGGCGACTTTTTTTTTACTTTCTTGTGTGTTTCAGGCATTGAACATTTATCAAAACCTGAACCGCCGTCAGCACGACACCGTCATTCACCTCATGGACATCGCCATTATCGCCACTGACCTGGCTCTCTACTTCAAGTCAGTACAGCAACATGCAAATATATCAGCACAGCTATTTAATGATTAAACACTTTGTAACTCAGTCTGTTTATACATTATTCCACTGCATTAAATGCTATTTATTCATTAATTAAAAACCTGGAGGAGTTGTTACTGGAGTTTGCCCCACCCCCCTGTTCAAAATAATGTTGACAAAATGAGCAGAGTGGGGTGATTCAACATCAAATGAAGGATGCAGGGAAATCTGTTAGCGAGTGTATCACTAATGCCTTGTAAATAACATGAGATAAAGAGAGAAAATACATTGCTTTGTTTCTGTGCAGGAAGAGGACGATGTTCCAGAAGATCGTGGACCAGTCAAAGACCTACGAGAACTGGAATGAATGGACCAAGTACATGATGCTGGAGACCACACGCAAAGAGATTGTCATGTAGGCACACACAAACACACACACAGGCAAGAACCAATAGAGATATGCAAACATACAGATGTCAGCCATGTGTTGTGTTTCTAGGGCCATGATGATGACTGCTTGTGACCTGTCTGCCATCGCCAAACCCTGGGAGATTCAGAGCAAGGTACACACCTCTGTGGTGGTCTACACAAGCTCCTTTTCATACTTTCCCAGTAGTAGTTATAGATAGGCATATAGAATGGCACTCCAGCCTCAATAACATTCAGCTGTTTACAGTAATAGGACACACACTCGCACACAGGCTCCGGGAACCAATGATAAAGTAGTAAAAGAATGGCATTTTGTCAGCGCTGCCATTTCTCTCAGCAGCGTTCAGCAGTGATTCCTGACGGCCTCATGCATCAAAAGCAACTTGGGGCTTTTCATTCCCCTCATCACTGCCTGGCAGGCTCAGCATTTTATTAGAGTAAAGTGTGTAATATACATATCGCCATCAAACCTGCACACACAGGAATATCAATATGAACAGGATGTATCTCTGGCTGTTAGACAGCCGCTGCCGGAGGGTCATTTTTTACCTTTATTTGTCTGCAATTGACTGGGAACATATGCTCCTTTTCCAGTAATGCCTGCTTTACATTCTTCTACACACACATAAACTGGAGACTCATAGCAATTGCATCAACATAAAAACACATAACAAAGCCAGTAATGGTATTTAAAGCACAGCTAGTTGAGTCTTGGTGAAGTGTTTGAATTCTGTCAACAGATGTTGCATCAAAGGTAAAGATAAGTGTTTTGTTATTATTTTCTTAATCTCTTAATTCACCACAGTTAAACTCCAGCCATATTTCCCTTTTTCCATTTTAAAAAGGGGGTATTGTTAAGAATATGGCTGTGACTTTTTCAAAAACAGAAGTTGAAACCAATTTGAACTGATGTGTAATTTGTTCAGATTCATTTAAAATCACAACCCACCGTGAAGCTTAATCCTAAACAATGTTTAGTATAATTTATGTTAACTGGAAAACAGCTATCTGATGCAAGCATCATAGTGTTTATAGTGGATGCTAGTATGCAACAACTGTCCCTAGAAGGGCTTTTATATAGACAAAAGATTAAAACAGTGATACAATTTAAAAGCATTACATTTTAAAACTAGACATGAGTACAGGTTTATTGCTGAATGAATATAGATTTGGTAGCTCTTTTAAAAGTGGTGAAATTGCAGCAAATTTCAAGTGATCAGGTACTGGGTTCCAGGACTTTGCTCCTTTTCACAGAAGAAGTTGTCTGAGCAAAAGATGTTTTGCAAAATCGACCTGTACAATTGCCATTAGAAGCTGCTCTGGTGGATCTGCTGCAGCTCTATAATGTTTTGATGTATTCACAGAAAGGCTGAGGAGTGAGTCCATCTAAATATTTAAACACAAGCTTTAGATAATGACTACAGACTGGCTGGCCTGGGACCAGGTGGGCAAACCATAGGACAGATGTCAGAAAATCATTGAATTTAGAGACAGCAAGGCACAGTCAATCCATGAACCAAATCTTTTTAACACAAATTTTAAAATGTAACCAAGAATCTAAAACTATCCCTAAGTACTTCACTTGTTAGTTTACTGGTCTAGTTTACTGAAAGCTACATTAACTGTGATTAGTCTACTGTACTGTCTCTCAACGACATTATGAGCAAGTATGCAAGCTGCTATAGAACAGAAAATTTCCTCATATGCAACTGAAGAATAATTAGTGTTATTGCAACATCTTATTTTTTAATTATATATTAATTGATAAGAAAACAGGTTTTATATAACTTCAGAACAGTTCCGTTTCTCTTTCTGAACTGCACAGTTGCTGCCAATTAGGATATCGCACTTCCTATTTTGGCAGATTTTTTGTTTTTTTTCTGGTTTGATTTCACCTTTGTCTGCACCTGGTGAGTCAGCTCTACATCCCACACACACTGTCAGGATATCTATGTGCAGCAGCGGCCGCCCTCCTGCGAATTGTGCTCCAAAAGTAGTTTGATGACTAACTCTTCCATTTTTAAAGGTGAATTCCACTCTGAATACATTGATAACATATCGTAGCCGTCATATGAAACCTTCCAAACTCTTGGTGATTATCATGTGCAGAGATCTGCAGACAGTCGACACCAGAGTACATCTTTGTTGGCGTGAAATGAGGTTTCTTATAAAGCTCTACTTTGGGATTTAAGTTGATAAAATGGTTGGATTTTATACATAAAAATCTAAAGTACAGATAAATTCACTCACATTTTTAGTGATGATAGACAGCCCTCTCTAAGATGTTATGGAGAGACAAAAGCTGGAGCTGCTTCATTCTTGATAAGATATTCCACTGACATTTTTATGGCTAATATTTTATTTTTCACTCAGTTCTGCTTCCCACGCTCACAGATTATCCATCCACAGGCTGCACCAGCCTCGTGGCAATTGTTCCCCAAAACTGGCTTGATGACTAACTCTTTCTAAAATGAGGTTTCTACCCTGAATACAGAATTCACATATTATTCATCAGATCTCACGTCGCTCCATTTTAGGTTTGAGAGGGCATACAAAACAGTCTTTCATCTCATCAAGCCACAAAGCCTGAAACAGCCTTGTGAGCGGTGAATAAGATTCTCATTTATGGGACATTGTTAAAGCTTTATAGGATGATTTTAACAACATGTACGCAAAGATTTCCTGCTTGATAAAATGCCTCTTAAATCACCCCCATGGAAATCGTGCCCCTTAAAGGAGAATTCCACTGATTTAATTTGTCTTGATTAAACACTGTTGATAATCAAATTATCGTACACAAAAAAGTTCAAACTGATTCCAGTTACACAAATGTGACCACATTCTACTTTTCTCTGTTTTATGTCATTGTGCATTTAACATCATTTGGGTTTTCACTCATATTTGGAAACCTAAAACAGCAGCTTGGTTTTCAGCTCAACTATTAACAAGACAACTGAGACAAATTCCTTTTTGACTGAGAAAACATTTTGATTCACTGTCTAGGTAGCGCTGTCTGTCGCTGCAGAGTTCTGGGAGCAGGGAGACCTGGAGAGGACAGTCCTGGAGCAACAACCCATTGTAAGGACACCGTGAGCATGGTGCTTGAGAGACATATGCTAAAAGAAGGTTTAGAGGCATGGGTGGAGGCAGCATCCATCATATTGACATCACCTGGAGCGAATACACCAAACCAGCTCCAACGGTTGAAATATCCCTAAAACTGGTAGATGGACCTTTCAACTTAGATTGTTTTGTTACACAAACTTTTCAATAGTCTGCAGTGGAATGCAAAAAAACTGGGCTGATTGCCATATACTCATGTTACACATCCTGAAGTTCATAGAGGTTTAGGACTTAAATGTCTGTTGTTATAACTAAAACCTGACAAACTTGAACATGATCTTATAGTTTGAATTAGTAAATTATGCAAGCTTAAACTCCTGCAATCTGCAATAAGCTGTTAAATGTGTTATCAATCTTGTTAGTTAATTTGGATTTTAAAATGTTGTTTAGTGTTTTTTGGATTCTTTTCTGTAATTAGTTTTTCATAGCTTTCCAGTTTAAAAAAAGAAATCTGTTTGTCCCAGTTAGCTACATTTATAGAGGAGTAGAAAAAAAAGATTTGGTGGGTGGACAGGAATCATGGGAATTAAGGCAGGGCAAGGCTCTCCTTGGGGCTTCAATTTAGGATGGAGAGCAGGAAGGACACAATGAGAGAGGAGGAGAACAAGAGACAGAAACACAGTTGGAAGACAAAATGAAAAGACAGATTTAGTTCCCTGTGGCGGCGGTGTTGAGCAATGTACAGGCCATTATGTGGAGCAGTGATACAGAAAGAGCGAGCTCTGTGGCCCTAACCCAGCCAGCCGTACCCTCCTCTGGCTCTCTCTCCTCCATTCTGCCTCTGTCTCTCTCTATCCTCGCTCTGTTTCATTCCCTCATGTCCTTGAGACACTTGAAGTGCGAGAAGCACCATCCCACACTCTCTCACCTTACAGTGCACTGAATTTAATAGCATCTGTGTCAGCAGGGAAAACTTTTCATTTTTGATCAGTTTGTATTTTCCCAGCACTCGATTCTGTGACTCATTGTGGTCTGACAAGAAAAAAAAAAAAAAAAAACTTTTCAGAGGCTGTGACACTTGAACAATTTTGTGAGGGAATGTAGGTGGGCAATTTTGCCACAAATTACAGCAAGGGTGAACTTTCTCACAGCTCTGACAGGTTTGTACAGTCCTGTGTGCTGCTCACACTCACATCTTTTTGGAAAGTAACACCATGTACATTTGGGATTTTGTCTAATGTGAATCTAGTGTAATGTCAAGTGTTAATTCAAACTTTATTTACACTCAGAAAGGACTGAGGAACTACAGCCCTTTTTTACAAGCTTGCATAGTTACTTTTAGTACATTTTGTTTCCGGTTCCACATGGATGCTTCTGACACTTTAATGTTTTCTGTACAAACTGGGTGAATCAACAGTTTCTGCATTCTCCCTCTTGTGATTGTACTGTAGCCTATAAGACAAATCAAAACAAAACAACTATAACACAAATCTCCAAGATGCATTACAGTACAGGTAACACATTATACGATAAGTAGTTTCAGCCAAGCTTTGCAATTGATAAATCCATTAAAAGTGTAAAGCAGTTTCTGTGCTTGTTAGAACTTCAAAAACGACGTTTGTGTGTGACAACAGTGTTAAAACTGTGATACATTGATATGTTTTCTACTATACTTTGTCAGCAAATGACATTAAAATAGACCCCTTGGTATTATGGCTACAGTATTGAATCATATTACAGATAGATCTGACCAGTGTTTAAAACAGTTTTCTCTTTCTCCTTCAGCCTATGATGGACAGAACCAAATCAGATGATCTGCCGAAAATGCAGTGTGGTTTCATTGACTTCGTTTGCGCTTTTGTGTACAAGGTCAGACATCTCACCACACAAACACTCACTACTGACTCCCTTTAACCTACCAAACACTCGGTTGGTACATTTACATGCAGGTATGACACCTGTTTGATCTTAAAAATACTTTTTTAAATGGTATTTGTCTAGCTGACATTTTAATTAATTTCATCATGGTTCCGTTGTGCCACTAGATTACCATAATCTCAATTTGTTAGTGTTGTATTTATATGATTTAATAAACCTTGCATATAAAAAAACTGTATTGACTTGATGTGATTTGATTTGTGTTGACTTGTCTTCCTCTCCTGCTCCCCAGGAGTTCAGTCGTTTCCATGTAGAGATCACCCCCATGCTGGACCGCCTGCTGAACAACAGGAAGGAGTGGAACGCCCTGAAGGAGGTGCACGAGGCCAAGCTGGCTGCGCTCGAGGAGGCCAAGAAAGCAAAGGAGGAAGAAACTCAGAATGCTGTGGCGGCCAGACAAGGTAGGAGGACATGAGAACACAGAGACAATGCATTACTCTCTATTTCATGTGGGACGCATATGCCTCTGAGCATAAACAGTCCAAGTGCCTATTCTGAAGTACATTTGATTGAGACATGTATGATAAAAGTGCTGCTTGGCAACCATTATAACACACAAATCCACAAATAACTTCCTCTCTGTTTTTCTGTTTTATCCCTTCCTCCCTTCTTTCCTTCCTTCCTACTGCAGCCAGCGCGGCCCAGTCACAATCAAAGACTTGTATTCTCTCCTAGAGATGCTACAACAGTACCACGTTGCTTGCTACGTGATTGTGGTCCAGTGCTGGGTTTCAAAAGATTGCTTTGAGATCTCACCTGAAAGATCCAGTTAATTGAGAGCGCATCTTTCACTTTAAAATACCTGTTGCAATGGTTTCCTACGGCTGTATTTATCTGTTTCCTCAACTTTTTTCTGTTCTGCTTTCCTTCTGCACGGCTTCTTCCTGTCCACACTTTGATATTGTATTACTCATTAATTAGATGCCCTTGGCTTGATGGTGTGTTCAGGGGTTTGTGGGAAGCTCCAACATTTGAGAGTCAGTTACCAAGAAGCATTACACACAGCAAGCTACGTGTGTTATCTGAAAATCAAACCCAGAAGACGAACAAAAAGGAAACATGGACTTTGTCAAAATTTGGAAGCTTCTTACATTGAAAATTTTGTAGCTCGGATGGCAACTTAGGTGTCCAATGTCAGCTACCTACAAGCCTTCTCAAGACACCAAAAATAAAGTTTCTAAAACAGTCAGTTTTAATCAGCATTACCATGTAAGTTTTTTTTTAATTGATCTTAATGCTCTACTGACATTAACTGAAACCAGCAGCTGCCATGTTGCTTTCTATGCTATAGAAAATGTTATGTGAACTCACGGTGGGTCACAAGAGGACGAGAATAGCAAAATGTTGGAAAGAATCTGCAGTCTGAGTCTATCTTGACCCCTTGATTGACAATTTCAAGACACTTGTCTTGATCAGGCAATATATGCTTACTGTTGCAAAAGATGATCATGCAATATGTCAAGAAAATGAAAATAATAGCAAAAAAAGTTGTCCACTATTTTGGTATTTTTAGGAATTTTGCATAATATCGTGTGGATTTTGTAGCTTTGGATCCTGTTATGATGCATTTTATCAACACAAACAGGGAAACAGCTACAGCCCTGACTGATAACATCCAACACCGGGCTTGTCAAATAGTGTCTGTGAATCAAATGTCACAATTATTTTGTATTTTTGGCTTGAGTCTTGTGACGTTAGCTGTGTTGACACCTTCGTCTCAGCTTGTTTGTCTACATGTTGTCAAATGGTCAGTATTAATAACTTTGCAATGCAAATGGACATGAAAATAAACTGAGAACATTGCTTGTCAAATAGATGTTTGCTGCAAGTACCATAGTGTTGTTCTCTGCTCTGCAGCATTGGTTTGACTGTATATTTAAGTCAGTTAAAAGATGATATCTTGATTTGAGCTTTTGTATCATTACATAGGGCACCATCTTCCCAATGTGATGTTCAGTGTGAACGTTTCTCAATACACAAAATGTATTACTTTTACTGTAGTTGAAAATTATGAAATTGCTTATAAGTCACTTTTGCTGAGATTAGTAAAGATGTATCACTATTTTCCTACTGAATAACTATGGTGTCTGTGTTTTTACTGAGCTGTGTCTATGTGGCAGTTTAGTTTGATCCTGTTTAGTGTTTATTGTCTTTTGGGATATTCTGTTAATCACAGACATGCAGACGTAGCTACTTTTTGTAAAAAATACACCTGATGAGCTAGTGCTTGTGTGTGTCTGTGTGTGTGTGTGTGTGTGTGTGTGTGTGTGTGTGTGTGTGTGCGCGTGTGTGTGTGCGTGTGCGTGAGTGTGTGCGCCCGCGCAATATGTGTGCACATGTCAACCTAGTAGAAAGTAGCATTTAGATATACCACTGCATCTACATCCCTTTCTGTGTAGTTTTATTGCTCTGCATAGAAGAATGTGAGTATTCAGCATTAAATACACATGTATGTATATGTATGATAAAGTGATTCTACATAGGAAGCATATTTGAATGCTTTTCGGTCATTATTTCATTTCTAAGACACAGACTCATTACACTTTTTCTGCATGTTTGTTGAACTCTCTCTGCACTTTTCTGTTTTCAAAAGTTTTACAATCTTTTCAACCATGAGGATTTACAACCCAGTAAGCATTTGACTGACAACAGTGTGCAGGAGCTGGCCAAGTGTTGTGTCAAAATGTATTTTCCCCAAAATAGGTATCCCGCTGGTTTTTCTCACCAATTCTGTGCTTGAACAAAACAACCCAGTAAAACCTGATTTACAAAACAGCTCTAGGATAAAACTGGGTTTAATTCTGTTGAAAAGTAAAAGGTTTTCAGAAGTCAAGGTTACATATAACCATTTCTGTGACAGCATTGTAACAACTATATTCCAACGTGTTCTGCAGTTAGGAACTGCTTCATGCTGGATAAATGTTTGTTGTAACCTACATGTCTGCAAAACCTTAGCTTTTTAACCAAATATAACTCCCTAGACACTTAAACGACAAATCCTGGCACCACTCACAACCCAGCCACAGCTTGGTTGTTTTATGGTAAATGTATGCTAAAATTATAGACCAAACATTGGAAAAATCTAATTGAAACATCTTTGGAAACTGTGTTGAATTGAAATATTGAAACATTGGTCCTTTTTTTTTTTTTTTTTTTTTTTACAAAAACGGAGTGTACATACTTTTTGTAGCATACATGCCTTTCTCACTGTTCAACATGTAAATATTTGTTAAGAGGTAAACATCTGGAAACTGGTTGTACGACAGTAACTAGATATTTGTATAAATGAGAGAATTATCTGCAGCACTAATGCAGGATCGCTGCAGGAAACATGCATAAAAGATGACTTAGACAACAGCTGACAATGTATAAATACATGCCAACTGCATTATCCATGTGTTTGTACACATTAGTTAATTTTCCCACCTAGAGCCATACATAATACTCTTACAAAACACAACATGACGCCAGAGTGGGATAATAAAAACTGACTGCAACTGGAGTCACAACGGGGGGCAGGACATGAGCTAAATTCATCATTGCCCCTCCCTCCCTCCCTTACGCACTGTAGTAATATAATAATAGCGTGGATACATAATCTAAGCGTGTCGTCACTGGTGTATGACGTAAATCCCCATGACGTAAGAGCATGGTGGGAGCTCAAAGGATTGCCGTATATGGTTGTGATGATCAGCGAAGCTTGCAAAGCTTTGCTCTGACGCAGGGATAACCCGTGACTGCAGAGAGAGAGAGGGGGGTGGGGGGTGGAGGGGGGGAGTAGCAGCTGCAGAACAACCAGTGAGCCTACAGGAAGAGAGCTTTACCCTCATTCTAGCAGCGATCGGGGGCAGTCGTGACTGCAGAGCTGCCAGCCTGCAAGCCACAGTCGAGAGAGCGATGCAGGACTATTTATAGGACGACTATGCATGGGTCGGCTGCAGTTTCTAAGCAGAAGAAGTCACTTGACTAATTTGCTCAGGCTTTCTTGCCCCGGCAATGCATTCTTATCAACATTTTCATGACGCACGTATGTTTTCTATTTAGCTGTAAGCCGATGCCCTGATAACACCAGAATAACCTGAAATTCTGACAATAAATCACCTGGTCAGGTAGTGATGAGTGTGCAAGTGTCAGAGCTGCAGCACTCAGACCACAGATATAACCCGAGTTTATTCATTTATTTGGTAACCCCTTAATATCTGTTTTATTTTGGCTGCACCCTTCCATGAAATGGTAATATTCTAGATGTATTGTCCTTCATTTTAGACACATTTCTCAAAATTCAGCTGGATATATTTGATATTTTAGGAAACTCTGGGATCTCCACTAGAATTTAAAATGAAGTGGGGTTGAACAATGTTTCTATACATCATGAGTTCATAATGAATGACCTACCTGTGGGCCACTGTTAAGTGATCATTCAGTGTATAAAATGTCAAAAGCAAATTGTAAATTACCAGTCAAAATAACCCAAATTATCCCTTAATAATCTGAAACAAAGAAGCAAGAAAATAAAAAAAACGTAAAGCTCTATTTTACAAAGGTTTGGCATTTCTGGTGAGCAAAATTACTAAAAAGGTTTATTGTTTGTCAAAACCATACTGAATAAAATGGCTGTAGATCAACAACTGGATGAATCAACTAATTGCTCAGCATTAGATTCTGAATAACAACTTATTCCTGTGTCTCTTAAATGTAGAGAGAAGAGAAGTACAGAGGACAGTGTGAAATAACTGCTGCAATACTGGGATTTTTCCCATCATCAAAGACAAAAAGGATATTAAAGTATCAAAAACGGTGAGAGAGGAGATGTGATCTCAGGAGGACACAATGATGTGACCTGTTTTCATGTCTTTTCTCACCATTCTTTAATACATGCAAAGAAACCACGCTAAATTATTTTAGTTGCAGCAGGTGTGATGTATGCTGCTGCTTGGATCAACATGTCTTATGAGGACAGTTAAGAGGCTTATCCAACAACACGAACAGTATGCAGCATCTGTGCAGAAACCAGCTGTATCACAAACTGCAGCACATTGAATTTGCCTGCGATATAATGCCAAATACTGCTGTACTGTGAAGCAGTTGTTCTCCATCTGAGGGTCAAAATCCCCCACGGTGTCAGGGGATGTTTTTGGGTTATATAATTTGCTGAATTACAATAGTTTTAACTTAAATATAACCAAGTTAGGGTTTATCAACATCAACAACAATAAGATTAAACCATCAGAAGTAAGTGCGAGGCAGGTTAGGCAATGAATAACATTAAAATACAGCTGGAAACCTGTAATTTGATTTTTAATTTAATTTCAACTTTTATTTATTCAAGCTTTAGGTGAAAAAATGAATTATAGCAGAGTTTTTTTGCTGTATGTCTTCATTTTGTGCATGTGTGTCACACAGGGTCAGCATCCACTGATTCTAACAGTTATCAGTGTGTTGCACGAGGTGACCTTTGACCGGACGCTATTCTTTGTAATGTGTCATGTTTGTTATCTGAGCTCAGTTGGTGTCCTGAGTGAAAACGCTCACTGTGGCTGATATGAAACCTAATTTCTAAAATACAAATAATAAAATGTATTGCAATGCAATTTTAATACTTAATACTGTAATTTTGAAAATGTCACAAATATAGCCACAATGTGATCAAATAGAATTGATAACCAAATATAATTTGCTCAATCTCAACATGAAGTCATGATGGTTGCCAGTAGTCCTGGTGTTCCTGTCAGAGTTATGCTGAACCTCATGGGGATGACACTGTGTGTCTAATAACTGTGCACTGCACTGCAGAGCAGCTCTGTTTGCTGCAGTCACGACTGCCCCACAGAAACAACCAAACAGAGGACAGCAGGGCAGCAAATGGCTGACAGGATGATTTCTAATCGCCTGCTTTCTCCTCTGGCTTTGGGCTGTACAATTAATCACCCAAGTAAAAAGAAAAGGAAAAAGAGTTAATGCTTTACGAATGTCTATGTTAACCAAAGAAAAGTTATTTTAATCATACATAAATGATTTAATACCCATCTCACTGTAGTGACACGTTTATAATGTTAGCATATACACAGGGACGCAGTCTAATACATCAGCCTTGCAATATATCCAATCTCTAATGAAGGTTATCATATTCCGTTCTTGTTCAAACTGTTTTAGAGAAGTGTTGATTCAACTTTATGGTCATTTTGGCAGCTGCAGTTTATGGTGCTCTTGAATTTATGTTATACTGACAGGTGATTCTAACATTTAGTCACCCTCAGTAGTACAAATGATGTCTTAGAGATACTGCGGGAATATAGTTTGAGTGTGTTTCTACAAGCCATTTGGTTCATCTAAAACAAGTGAGAGCTTTGTTTGTATTCTCCAAAGTAAGTCAAGCGTGTTTGGTTTGTAGAGAGCAGTACGCTCCACTGAGGCTGTTCCTTGTCACCAATTCTGTTTGGGGAAATTCATGAACAGAATCTGTACCATCCTAGCCAAGGAATGTGTGTATATCTGCTTTTTGCAAGTGATGTAGTTCTCCTGGCTTCGTCAGACTGTGAGCCACTGCTAGTGGGTAGCAAAAGTCTGAGCTTCCATCCCTGTTCACTTCCACCCTCCTGGCCTAGGATGAGCTCTTGGATCACACTGAAGCCCAGTAACAGTCTCACAAGGCTTACCAGGAAGGTTATTCTGATGGTGAGGTTTGGATCATCGTTGCCGGGTAAGTTAAAGGTGAGTTCAACCCATCCATCGTATAGTATCGGTTCTCCATTTGCTGCAATGAGATCCAGTTTTCTGTCTCTCAAGAGCTCACTAAGAGGTTTGTGCGTCACAGTTGGAATGAGAGTCGGCTCCTGTCTGAGGCTGTGGTACAATGGATTGGCCACTTGAGATTAAGAGTGAGTTGCTATGCAAAGTGTTGCATTTTACAAAACAGTCATGGTGGAAGGAAGAAATCTTGCGCTTAAATGTGAAACTCTAAATTTGCTAGTCTGTTTTTCCAGCAATCACTTATGGTTATGAGCTCTGGGTAGTGACCACAAGAATGCGATTTCAGATATAAGCAACTCTGTGTATGTTGAAATGGTCGCTTGTGGTGCCAAACCAACTGAGAATCAACACTGAAATGTATAGCTGTGCATATTTTTGCTGCCTTCACCTCATTGAACAGGTTTCTCATAGTATTCTTTCTTCTCCTGAGTTTGAAGTGCTCTCATCAACCTGGTTTCCTGAAGCAGCAGGCAGCTGTTTTCAGCAAAAAAGCTCTGATTGATCCCAGCACAAAAATCTATCAGACTAGTTAAGAAACTTGCCGGTGAAGAAAGTGGAACACCTAGCTGCGAAAGAGCCAGATATTTTTCTGGTTTGTTGAAGATCAAACCAGAGCTAAAAGGAGAGTGAATACTACATTCATCAAGCAGACTCCAACGGGATGCTCATACTGTTGAGACTACTGGATGTGTAAATAAGCAGTTGTTTGGAACTTCTTTTGGAAGTCTCCCAGTGGTCAGAAATTGCTTTATACAGTTTCATGTTTTGTAATTATTTCCTGTAGTTTGTTTGGATGGGGGTGTAACTTTTTGATGCCATCGTATGCTGGTTTCAGTGTATGTCCTAACTTGGTATCCTCGTCCTCTCAGATAAATTCTGCCATGCTTGAGATTTTGTTACACAAGCCCCTGTAGGATTGGAGAATAGAGGCTTTCAGGCCTTTTCTTGGATGAATGCACTTGGTGTTTGGGGTCAAGGGGATCTTAATTTAGTTGAGATCTGGACTCAAATTTTTTAATGTTTTTTATTTATTTTCTCTTTTTCTGTCTTGCATCATCTCTGTATCAAACCTACATATTTTACCATCCATGCAATTATTTTTCTTATCTTGTCTCTTACTTTCGTCCTTTCCTTCTTCCCTCTCAAGGGCTATTTTGCTCAATACCCGGTTAAATGTAATTGATATTCGGTATTCTGGTAAATCTAGATTTCCCTCTTCCCTCATAGCCTTGGGACTGTGTGGAAACATACATGTTCCCATGTGTTTTTGCTGGTGTGGGAGTGACAGAAGACCAGGGACCATCAGCACTGGTATAGTGATGTCCTGTGCACACACATCATGAGTGCAGTCTCTGACATGTGAATCACAGTTTAGCCAGGTGGAAAATTGCCTGTTAAAAGGATGGTGTTTAACCAGGGGTAGACTGGAAGGAATGAGTGTTTAACCAAGGGAAGACTTCAAAGAGTGACTGTCCATGAGCGTACCGCTTTATAAAGCCGAACCTCTCCACAGCATGGATAGATGGATCACAGCAGTCACACAATACATAGTCTTGTGTAAGTATCCTAACACTCAGCTGTATACAAACACATAAGGCCATAAGGCATGATAATATTTAAACTGTATGTGTTAAGGCAAAGAACTGCTCTGAGAAACTGACATTTGTTTTTGTTATCATGTTCTCTCTAAAGCAGCTCTTCAGTATGTCAATTTGAAGATATATCTATGAAGTTTTGAGAGTGATTTAAAGCAAAGCCCAAGTCATGACAGCATTTAGACTTTGAAAAAAATTACCAAACAAAACATTTTTGATATATCTTCACCTCAATTTTACAGTGGAGAGGGAAATAAAACAAAAACTACATAATTGTATACAGCACTTAGAACTAACCTGTCTAGTGCCAAAGCAAAAGTGAATCCTGGAAGATACAAGCACACTGAGGACGTGACAACCCACTGGGCAGCTTTCATCACAATCTGACGATGCTTGATTGCTTGATGCAGAGATTGGGCACCGTTTCTGTTTGAAGTACCAAAATTCAGTGTTAAGGAACTCATAATAGAATTCGACCGATGGTTCATGCTGTGTAAAGAGAAGACTGAATTTTATAGATTGAGAAATGTTCTTTAGTCAGTATTCAAAGCCCGACAGACCTTATGCATAAGGCCCCATTTTATAAATCATCACGTGCACCAAAAGAATGCTGTTCATTAGGATTTTATTTTTTGGAGGCAAATCAATGAATATATGTACTTTATACAGTATATGAGGAGCACATCTCTACAGTTTCATAATGTAAACAATCTCTGAAGAGAAATGTATTCAGTTTAAAAGGAAGCCATAGTCTTCTGTTTTAAACTATTTACATGAATTAAAATATAATTTATAACATCAGATACTTCCGCTTCTATGAAACTAGATTTTAACAATTCAAAAATACTGAAATGCCTTTGTCTCCACATTCTCAAGACATATGAAATCACACAAAACGGAGAAAATAACACCATTTAAAGACATCCAAACTAAGTGGCATATAAATAAAAAAAAAGAAACGCAAAATAAAACCAACATATGTAAAAAATATAAAATCTCACTAGCAGTATTTACCTTTTTGTTTTACTAAAAACTAAGTTAAAAAAGAAAAAAAATCATTTGTGAATTTGATAGTCATTAGATGTAAATAGACAATAAAATCAATAGTAATGAAAAACAACAAAAACAATGTATGCCCTTTATGTCAAAATATTTTCTTCCACCAAAAAAACAGCCACTCACATTTAGCAGATTTTGACAGTTTGCAGTCCCTACTAAGTGCCTATTTGACATCACTGTTGCCATCAAGTTTGACAGATTGCCCATTATTTTCTGTGTATTGTACAACTGTTGATGTTGAAATGTGAAACAACCATTTTGCAGATCATAGCGGAAGTGGAATCTGAAGTCAGAGTCAGGCCGGTATTGCAAGCACTCCTGTCCTGGTAGGGGCTAATTTGATGGTGCAGCTAGCTGACAAATACATTGTTTTCCAAACTAATGAAACATAAGTGACATAAAAACAAATAAATGATTTTAGTGGGCCATGGCATTGGAAACATGACATCTATAAAAACTGAATCTGATGCGGCCGCCGAAAAACGTCACATTTTTCATGAGCAATGCTCTTTATTGTTGAAGTTTTTATTTTTTGGTCAACTTGCCTATCAAGTTTTATGGTTTCTTTGCCATTTCCCATTTTTCTGAAATGAAGATTGGAAAGAAAGGTATTGCATTCTGACAAGGGTAATTCCCTTTGGAAGGTTTTTTTTTTTTAAAGTTTTTATTTATTTATTTTGGATTTGTTGTCCATCGACCTAGGACCTAGACCAAGCGGACAGCGATTATTATGTTGAAATGTGTCAACGTGTTCTCAAAACACTGAGGAGAATGGTCAACATCAAAGTTTTCTATAAGAAAGTATATAATCATCTAGATATCTACACAAACACACAAATATATATTCATATATATGTATATACCTTTTTTATAATATGGCTATTGAAAAAAGTTTTAATTACGTCAGTAATTATTTAAT
Organism: Lateolabrax maculatus; assembly: GCA_031216445.1. Classification (NCBI taxonomy): domain Eukaryota; kingdom Metazoa; phylum Chordata; class Actinopteri; order Acropomatiformes; family Lateolabracidae; genus Lateolabrax; species Lateolabrax maculatus. The sequence goes on along the minus strand of CM062206.1, from coordinate 7,427,782 downwards.
AATAAACCACATTGGATTGGAAAGGAGTTGAAACAGTAATAATAAAAGCTAGTGGTAGCTTCGTTTTCCCCCCAGATTGATTTTTAAGGCTTGCCATGATGAAAAATGGGGTAGTTTCGATGTCATTTACCTCTAGAACAATGGAGGTACCCTCACAGGCAAAGAGACTGCCACTGTAGAAATCCCACTACATTCTGCAGTCTCAAGATTTCCTCAAATAAGTGGAAGTCCGAATTTTGGATTACATGTTGAAAGTAGTTTTTCCACATATTATTTGCATCAGCTAACCCTAACGAAAAACCTTTCCGGGTCATATTTTGGTCGTCAGTAAGAAAAACAAAATGAGTTTTGTACAGGCAGCGTTCTCAAATGTGTTGAATCCGGCTGCCTTCATGCTTTATTGTGCATCTATTCTGCTTAAGGGCTGCGCAATCTTGCAAACTCAGCTAGTGTAACTTGTTTTAAGGTGCATCATTGAAAATGGGATTTCTACAGTGTCTACCTCATCTGTATCAACTAGTCTGGAACTTTAACTGGATCCAACCAGCGGCGACTTCATTTTTCTTCTTTTCCTCCCTCCCCAATTGCTCTACCAGAGTCATACATGTATAGTTATCAGATGTTACTGCAATACAAGTGTCCAATGCAACTCAGATTTTAACATAGCTGTGCGCCATCAAAATGTGGTAATAACACAGTTACAACAGCTTCCTTTCAATGAGAAGAAAATATTGTGAAGATATTTCACTACTTGGGACGTTATTTGTGCAAGAGTATATTAGTACGATTTGTTTTGTATAAGTGTTATGTGTTTACGACGCAACTGACCACATTCTTCCTGTAGTTTTGTTTTTATGATTTTTTTTTTGTGTTTAACAGCAGTCTACATACAGTACAGTAGCCTATTGAATCCGCAGCTCAAAGATTGCCTGTGTTGTAGTTCAACAACCAATCACACACTGTACATTATTACCTCAGTTTTTCGGAAAGGCTGTCTTTCAGATAAGATTATTATGTATTGCATTTCAAACTGCTTTTTAAGAAAACAGAAAAAACAAAGTTAAAAAATATTGTCATTTCATAAACAGCAAAGAAATAGAACCTTCTAGCGTGATAGTCTAAAGGGATACTTGTATCTTTTTTGTCTTTCTTTTACAACAGTGTTGGACTTTGTATGAAGTCATTTAAACTCAATTTTTTCCCTTAATTTCCTCCCTGTACCGAACAAACATGAACTCATTGGAACAAAAACTGACCTGACCATGTTCTGTCTGATTAGCAATCAACTATTACCCTCCACCTTTTAAAAAAGAAAAAAACAAAAAAAAAAAAAACAAACACACAATACATTTTATGTTTACAACGAGGCATAGTGCTATATACACATTTTAAATTCATATATTATAATATATTTTCTTTTTTTAATATGTAAACCAGCACATTCTCTCACTTTTTAGTAGTATACATACTAAGCACAAATACTCATTCAGTTGTTTGCGATTAGTTTGGTTAAGATTTCTTTTTTTTTTCTTCCTTTTTTCAAAGTTGACACCTTGTTTCTCAATCAGTATGTATAGCACTAAATTGGTTTTGTTAGTTTTGGACATCAGTGATCCTGGAGAGTCTGCATCCCTCTAGGCCACTTCTACTTGCTGTTATTTTTTTGTAGAACACTGAATAAGGCGCCTTTGTACTTAGTGTGCGTTCCTAATAAAGTCAAAGGAGAATCAAGTGATGTAAACATTCAATTTTTTGTGTGTGTTAGCAAGGAGTTGATTAGATAGAGAAAGGACAAGGAAGAGCGTGGGGAAAGAGGGATTATCTGTTAAAGCAGAGACTTTACCAGGATTTGGGGAAGACCTATAAACAAGGCCTTGAACCCACTGAGAGACGGAAAGCGATAGAGTTAAAGTTAGAGAGAGTCGGGCTGCATTTTATTAAAATTTGAAAACAAGACATGAGGGCAGGGGGGAGAAGATTGGGAATCTTCCCCTCCAATCGCACTCAAGGACCAACCAACCACTGAGCCACCGTTTGACCCCCTCCCGTCCCCTCCTCACCGGCCTGCAAGCGTCAGCAGTGTCCGACTCAAACACGAGACAAAGACAAAACACTCAGTTACACGACGACACAAGGTCGAGACTCCAAGAAACGGACACGCTAAAAACCGTTATGAGGCAATTGCAGGAAAGAGATATAGATTATCCCCCTCACAAGGGCTAAGTGTAGAAGGAGTCATAGTATAAAAAAAAAAATTAAACACAAACCCCCAAACTACCCATAACCGCCCATCAGTTGGGGACACCCTCACACAGGAAACGTTTCTGACAAAAAAGCAAAAACAAAGAGTGAGGAACTTACAAAAGAGGAAGGGGAGAACATCCAGTTGAATGATAAAGAAAAATAAAAAGAGAGAGGGAGAGCAGGGATGGATAGATGTGAGGTAGAGATGCTCAGCTGATACAGTACCTCCCAGACGAGAAATCAGATTCTCGGCTGAAATTTTAGTTACTTTCAAGCCCATCCCTTGCTCCTTCCCTGGCTGTGTTGCAGGTGGCGGTGTGGTGCCACCAGATTGGCAGGCTTGGAGGCTCTCTCCCTTTTTCACGGCAGGTGCTACTGGCTGCGTCGGGAATGTAAATTAGGCGCTACCCGGTCTGCAGAATCGTTCACATGCAGTCAACCGCATGACTAAGCATGTCTACCTTTTTAAAAGCACCAAAAAGCTCCACAATCTTTGGGCAAGCAGAAATGGGGAAAACACGATGATTACATTCAGATTCTTGAATACATTCCATTTGAACCAACAGATTCGTCTACCTCTAGAAATGGCAATATTCCATGGGTGGAGTATGGGGTGCAAATTGGTCTTGTTCTCCTTTTGTACTAAACCTAATGTCAACTTAACCCGTCGTCACGCAGTAATGTCACAATGAAAAAGGGATTCCTGGACAGTCCAAATCATTTAATACTATTTTCAGTACTTTGCCCTGTGATGACTGATGGACTTCATGAGAAAGAAGAATGGACTGGGATGGTCCGGACAAAGTGCAAGTTCATTACCGAAATGCCAATGCCGCCAACGGCTCCCAACTTTTTTTCCCCATTTTAGTCCTGCTTGCTGCAGTCCAAATGTAAACAGTAACTGTTGCATTAGCTGTGGCATTCGGGGGTGTCATTAGGCTGCAGCCTTTATTGGACACATGTTCAGTGGGACCCTATCAACGATACATCAAGACCCCTCTAGATGGGGAAAAGTTTAACCTACAATCAACTGATGAAGCCCAAACACTAAAAACTGTATCCATTTTTGTTTAAAACCACAGTTCTGAATAACTCTGAAATTGGACATTAGCCGATTTGTCATATTTCAGAAGCAACTGACAAAGTTAATCAATGCGAGCGCCAAACAACTTTATTAACAGTACCTGGTAACAATGGTATATTTTGGTGTCACAGAACTATTTCTAGGATGGGAAGAACTGTGTTACTGTTCAACCATTAGTTGCCTTATTTCGAACATTACACCCAAGACTGGGATTTAAGTAAGGATTATTGAAATTCAGTTACACTTGAAACTCCTTATAGCCAGATCACTCAATGGGTATCTTCTTTGGGCTTATTTTGAAGTCAAGTTTTTCCCTGGACCAAGTCGGGGTCTTAATGTATAAAACACCTACCAAACAGAGCCTGTAGCAGCCAGTAGCAGAAGCCAAAATAGTCAGCATGGCAGAGTTAGAGATTAGAGTCAAAAGGGGGAAAGTGGAGGACAGCGGAGACATTTACCTCCTTACAGTGCATAGATCAAATCAAGGAAGCACTACAATTACAAAAAAGAAAAAAACATGATTTTTTTCTTCTTCATTTTAGATTTGTAAACTTTATCAGTCATCAAATGATTACATTAAATGTTTTTTTATATATATATTCTTTGTCCATAACGCACACACAATAGATTTTAAAATTTATAACATCCACAATTTTTCGCTAAAACAAAGCAGGGTTTTCTTTTTTTTTTCCTGGTTTACAACCGCGCAACTTCATGGCGAACATAGCTTGCAGGTTCACCACCCGAGACTGGAAAGGGAGTTTTTTTTCTTTTTTTTTAGAAAACAGAACAAAGAACACGCACACGCAGAAACACACACCACAACGACCAACGCAACGCAGGAATAGCAAGGATTTGCTACAGAGGTCTCTCACGCCCGCTCTTCCAAGGCGGGGTGATGATGTCACCAACACAGACAGCTTTGTTATTGTTGTTCAGCAGAGAACTGTATCATTATCGTTTGTAGTTGTACCATGGCTGTTAAAAGTCCTATTTCTTCCATTGTCTCTTCGTTCCTCCGAACTCCCAGTGGCTTCCTCGTTTTTAAGCAGTATCTCAAAAAACAACAAGGTCCTTATCGTTACGTTATCCAATGGTAAAAATGTAAACATTTTGCAAGGTTGCCTTGCATGGAGGTACTGTGAGGCCTGTCTGAGGGCAGAGCCCTGTAGTTGGAGGGGTGTTGCTGCAGTTTACTAAGGTCGGCCAGTCACGGGCACTGTGCTGTCAGCGGTGCAGGGACTTCTGGGCCTCTTTCAGCAGAGTGTCAAAGTCCAGTGCATCGTACTTGCTTTTGACGGGGCCCGGACCTGCCTCATCTGCAAAACAAAAAGAAAAAGGTCATTGTCAAAGAGATCCAAGTCCTTTCAGAAAACATTTCCTTTGTTCCTATTTTGTCAGAAACTAAACCGCAAAATCAGCCAGTAGTCACTGCATCAACAAGGTGAATCTAAATTTCATTTCCTACAATTCAGAATCGATTTGCTAATGTCAAATCAATTTTCTAAACGTAACGTGATGTTGCCGGAACTAAAAAGGAGAAACTCAACTGCGATGGCATTGCAGCACCCGGACAATCTACAGAGTTATTTGTAATTTTTCTGACTTAATGACTAATTAATTAGCTGTGCGAGACAAACATGAAATATATTGTGAACTTTCTATGCTGTCACAAAGCGACCAGCTGACCAAAACAGCGTTAAACAATTTAAAACAACTCTGAGGTGAAGAAAAAAAACTCAAAAACCCTGCGCCTGCTCAGCGTCATATTCAACGATGGCTTTCCCCCGGAGCTAACAGCGGAGAGGCTGCTCTCCACTGCACAGAGATAACCTGAACAACACGGTGGAGCACGCCCTCATGTTGTTATTCACATACAGGCAGTATCTTAATTGCCAGTTATGTGTCATATTGTATTAGAGTGGACTAAGGACACCAGGAAATGGTTTGGCACACATTATACTGGAGCAAAAGACCGAAAATAGGGTGGCCACTAGGGGCCATCGAAGTTGCCTGGTGCAGTTTGGTGAAGGTCATTCTGGTTTACACAATGTGTGTGTGTGTGTGTGTGTGTGTGGGGGTGTGTGTGTGTGTGTGTGTGTGTGTGTGTGTGTGTTCATTACCAAGATCTATGTAACGTTTCCTTGTCAGCCTCCTTAGGCCTGCAGGTCCATTCTGGAAAACAGTTTCCCGTTCTCTCCAATGTCTTTGCACCCCCGGCTGGCGGATCTTTATCACCCCACAGCGCTCCCTACAACCGGACAGGTAGAGAGACAGACACATGCTTAAAGAGAATGACAGTTTGCTATTAAGGGGGTGAAGTTGGTATATACTGGCATTAGTAGAGATGGAGAATGCTGAATCAATTTTAAAAGAACAAAGATCCAAAATAAGTGAAAGGACAAATGTTTGAGTTTGTTATGTCATATTTAAATTTGTCCCCTGTAACTGACCAATTGTAACTATTTAGGAGCAGTGTAAAGCCCGCGGACCAACTCCAGTTCTGAGGTGAGTGCCTTGGTCAAGGGCAGGAGTATTCCTAGTATCTAATATTTCATTGTTTTTCTTTTTCCGGTGTATGGAAACGAGAGCACCTGAGGGGTATACTATGAAGCAAGTTGTACACAGCCTTTTTAGGTTAGCTGGCTAACGAAATAATGAGTGTAATGAGTTAGTATATCAAAATAATAAGAACAAGTTTGTCATTATTTTGAGAAGTCATTATTTTGAGATACTAAGTCATTATTATTAGAAAGTTTCTCATTATTTCCAAAGTACTTAGTCATTCTTTTCTAGAAAGTTTCTCATTATGACTTACGGGATCTTTTTTATTTCATCACATTGACGGAAATGGGCTCCCATAAATATTGCCTTCTTATTTTCTCATTATATTTTGTTATGTTTATTGCTTCTCAACACTGTTTTCCACTGGTTGCCAGATTACTTCAGGGAAATTGAGACAGGCATTTCTGATGACTTGCTAATTACATTTCATTTACCAAACCCAGTAACTCAATTTTTCAGACTCAATGTCTCAATCTAGTATGAATTCATGACAATAACATTATGACTACAATACTTCCATCTAATTATGAAGGCTGCATTTAAAACTGTCAGTGCAACTTGCATACACACAATCTGCTACCCAGAGTACAAGAAACAGGTTTCCTGTCTCTTTAAAAAAAGTTCTCATATCTCTTCTCTTCAGATCAAGGAATACGGATCAGGACACTTACTCGTTGCAGATGATGACTTTGCAGTCTTCTGGTTTCCCGAAAACCTGGAAGCGTTTCCTCAGCATATTCTGGGTCACGCTGTTTGGCAGGTTGTGGATGTAAAACACCTGGCAGTTGTCCTAGCAACAGGGAAACCATGGCAACAGTCAGGACAAAGGACAATACAGACTACATATAGACGTGAGAACTGAAGCAGGAGGAGGCTGGGTGCAGGGCGGCATCCTGAAGATCAATACTTAAGACCCTGTGTTCATATACATGCAGTATGCATCTAAAGATACATAATATAGTATGTTATGAGTTGGCTTATGTGTGTTTACATGTCCAAACTCAAACATCTTTGGATGTTTTGGGGCATAAACCATTTACTTTTGAGGTGTGTGTTACAGTGTTGGTCACTGGTGAACTCAGGGGGTACTGTGGTGGAGTTGACTGAAGGCAAAAAAGTGTTTTTTAATTCAACAGTACTGCAGTATGCAGAAGATTGTAGCGAATGCATGTTCTCTGTACCTCATCAGACTTGGCTTTGTTCCTCTGCTTGTCGTCGGGACAGATCTCTGAGTTCTCACTAAAAGAGGACGAGGACGAGGAAGAAAAGAGGAAGGAGAGAGAGGACAGTAAGTGAGATAAGGACGGACACAAGGTGAAACTGAAATGTCAGACATGAGGATTCAGGTGAACTGCGGCAAAAAAAGGAGACTTTCTCCCACTGACTGCAGTACGGCATCGCTCTGTCTTTCTCTTACATTCACACCCTTTTTCTCTGTCATTGTTATTCATGTACAGAAATAATGACCACTGACCTACTGTAACTTACAAGGATAGAGATGAGTACTGACCTTAGTCTAAGTCATTGATTAAATTGTTTACATGAGTTGTTTATAGAACAATTCTATTCACACTGTATTTCTATTTACATGCTACAGATGAGAAGTTAATGACTGAATACAGCAAAAGTTTTGAACAGTAACTGAATTTCAACTACACTTGATGCTTTGACTTGCTTTGACTTGAGGTTTGCAGATCATTTCAACTAAAGATTCGGAATCTTCATTTTGTTTTGGCTTCAACTTTTGTCTTTCTGTTGTTTAATCGCCTTCTGAGAAACCCTAATTTTGTTTTGTCCGTCAAAGCACTTTGTAAACGCTGTTTTTCAAAAGGTGCCAGCATGTAGAGTTTATAGTTCAGCCTCAAACATTCAACCTGAACGGTTTGTCACTTTTGTTCAGCTTTGTCTCTAGGGTTGAGGGATGATATACTGTATAGTTTAAAAAGAGCCATCATAAAATTTGCCAAATTCAGCCATTTTTTTAAAAAAGGTACACAATAGTAGATTCAGACTTTAGAGCATGTGTTGTGAAGCAGTTGGTTTGCCGTATGTGGCACAATATGCTGAGAAAACTACTTGGATAGAGTGTATGAAATGCCCTTCAATAATGCAGAATTGTTTTTTCTTTCACTCTTTCTCTTGGTGTTTCTTTTATACTCATACTGTGTTAATCTAATCAACCTGACGCACATCTTCACACCTCTCCTTTGCCTCGTCTCGCACCCACTGTCTCTCTGTCTCACCTGGAGTCTGTCTTGCTGGCAGGAGAGTCGGGACACAGGTGGAGGATGGGCGAGGGTGAGCGGGACGCAGACGAACGCTCCGCCTCCTCCTCTGACACTGGCGGCGTAGCAGCTGACGACTGGCACTCCGACAGCAGCGAGGATATCACCATTGTCACTGTCTGCTTCTCGAGCGGTTCTGCGAATTCTGACACCACCGGCCTTTCCCCGCTCTCCTTGCCCTTTCCATCCGATACCTGATCGTGGGGCGCTAGGGCGCCAACGCCATCGCTCCCTCCTTGTGCCTGCAGCATGGCGCCGAGCATGGCAGCGCTACGCTTGCGGCTCTCCCCTAGGCTCAGTGCACAGTAGTCGTGGTCGCCGAAGGTGCGGTGGGTGTCGCTGTCGCCGGCCTGGCCCATGCGCCGCAGTTGGGCGTACAGCTCCGTCTGCTCTGGAAGCTTCCGCTGGTGGTGGGCGCGGCTCAGCCAGGATGAGCCCTTGGTGGCAACGTTGGTGTTTGAAGCCGGGTGAACAGACTCGCTGCCGCCGCCGCCGCCTCCTCCACTGTCGCCACCGCTGCCACCTCCTGCTCCTTCGCCACCCTTTCCTCCCTCTGCCGGTTTGAAGAGATCATCCTCCACTGGTTTGTGAGGCGGGGTGGTGGGAGGGGTGAGACCTGAGGGGCAATGGAAGAGATACCCACATGAGCAGGATGCCAAAAAAAGATATCTATCTATCTATCTATATATTAATTGTTGTTGTGCTTTGAGGGGATAGTAGGCACATTTAGTTGCCTTTGGACAGAACCAGGTGAGCTGCTACTAGAACAGTTTCTCCCCCGGTCTCCAGGTGACCTCATCAACAGATCCCGGGACCCCCACTGACGCGGCCCCTTATCCCCTCCTCCACAGACACTACACGTTACTTTAAGGTACTGTCTCCACATCTGTCACAATGCGTTGTGTGTATTAAACATAACGCGTGTGTTACACATCTTTTGTTAACCTTTGCACATTCCTGCACAAACTGTACTTTTTCATATTTTGTATTGTAAATATTTGTATTTAAATTTTATATTTATATTTCTTGACATTTGCAGTACTTGCTCTTTTACTTCTACTTTCTTATTTCTCTTTTATTCTTATGCACTAATAATAATAATAGTCTTTCCTTCCTTCATTACTTTTCTTCTTTTTCACTCATTCCTTTCCTTCATCCCTTTTTCTCCTTTATTTTTTCCCTTCTATCCTTCCTTCCCTTCCTTTGTGTCTTTTTTTTCCCTTCTTTCCCTCTATCCCTGTTCATTGTGACTGTATCTTTAGAGCTTTAACCTGTTGACATCAATGTATATCCAAACAAACAACTGAGTAAACATGAGACGTGTTTACCTGCTGTTCCACACAGATCCACATTGAGCGTCTGCTCAAAAGGCTTGGTGCTGTACTGGGACTCTCTGGTGGTGAAGAGACAACAGACCAAAGGAGAGAGAGAGAGTGAAATTAAAGATTGCTGTGTCATGTTGGAATCCGTTGTATTTTTCAAGTCAACAGGAATCCAATAACAGCCTTAAAAAGCTCTCAGTAAAAGCTTCTTTTTCCTCTAAAATAAGAGCCGCACAGTTTCAGCTGATGTCTGCTGAATTTGAATTATGTTTCTCCCTGTAAATGGTACTGGCGTTTCTCGGCGCTCTTCATTTCTTATCACAACAACCATATGTACTCCTCTATCCTCTCCCCTATTCTTCTTCTTCTTTCTATTTCTGGCTGTCTGTTTCTCCAGCTGCCATGAAAGGCAGGAGCGGTGCCGAGTGGATTGGCTTCAGGCGGGATATTACTTACCCTCCACAGAGAACAGGAGAGTAAAATAAAAAAACACAACTTTTTTTTTTTTTTTAGGTGAGCGCTTCAGAAGACAGATTCATTTAGAAGATGGACGTACGCCAGGGGTGTGTACAGGAAAAAAAACATTCCGTTTTGTGACCGGTTGAAGCTGGAGAAGTTCCAGGGTTTGAGGCTGGATGGGTAGGTTAATTCAGAAAAGTAAGGGCAGTGAGGGCACTTTGTCTGGCACAGATTCACATCTGAATAAGCCAGCCAGAGGTCCGATTCATTAGGGATCCTGGAATAAAATTGTTGAATTTGGGCCTGGTTTATCTCGTTACAAGTTCAGAATATTATACAGTCTTATGAGATTATACATGACATCCAGGCATGAAGACAATTTTGTCATTTTGTGCACATTCTAACTCCCTTACAACTTTTCAGGTGATACGTCTAACAGTGGTTTGAGATCAAATTCCAGTCTGGTCTAGATTGTCCTGTCAAACTTTGCTATGCTGAATGTAAATCTGTAGATTAGTATTGTGTTTTGTGTCACTTAGTGGTCTTAACTTTGTGTCAGAGGCTTTCCCACCCTGCCAACAACTAATCCCCAGGCCAAACGCTTAATGCTCAAAGTGAAAATGTATTAATTATGGACTACTGCCAGATTGTGAAACATTAGATTATATAACAGACAATGAAACAAATACCCAAATAGGATCAAATCAATTAGTGCCGAATTTTAAAATTTACAGCAAAGGTGATTAACGCAGTAATTTGCATGTTTACAAGCATTAGATTAGTACAGCTGAAACAATCCTCTGCTCCGTAATGGAATCTGTCTCTCGCTTTGTACCCATAAATAAACGATTCACATGATGTTGAATGGGTTTCCTTATTATGAGTAAGGCTGGGTATTGGTACTCAATACCTTTTTAAGGTATCGATCCCCATAATACAGAGTAGTTTCTAAACTTCTTCAGTCAAACGATACTTGCATTCGATCCTTTTACGTACGAATGGCTATAGTATATAGTATAGCTATACTAAACGCCTGTGGCGTCTGATAACAATAAATGCATAAAATGCGGAAGGATTATTTCAGGAAAAACTAGGAATACGATATGATGATAAACCACCACATTTGACATTTAAAAATAAACTGCACAAATAATACTTCATTGAAAAGTTATTTAATAAATATTTTAATAACTTGATCACTTGAAGTACTCTATTGGTATCTGTATCACTTTAAGGGTACTCATACCCAGCTCTAATGAAGGGGGCCAGGAAAAAAATGCATTCATAAAGGATGCTTCTGCAACGTTTAATATTAAGTACTCTACTACTGCAGGCTGGCTGCTGCATGAAAAATGAATACTTTTATATAGAGATACTCACCCTGTGGACTTGGGGTTGAGTGGCAGACAGAGGCAGGCTCGCTTTTCTGAAAATCAGAATAAAAAGCCAGTTACAAAAGATGTGTGTGTCTGTTGTGTTAGTATCTTCATACGTGTGTCAACTCTCTCTGGTATTTTCACACCCCTTATGTGACTCAGATCTCCATAATCAGTGTGATCAGCAGTCACATTTCTTCAGCTCTGGTCTTGATTGCATGGATTATATTTGATGTCTAATGGTGACACATTAAAGCTACAGTGTATGTGCCTTATATTACAATGCTCACATCTCCAAGCACATAAGGTACATTTTACAGAATTCACATTGTCACATTTGTCATTATTTCAGTGCATAGAGGATGACAAGACAAAAATGGAAAGACAGCCAAACAATGTACCATAAAATTTGGATTACAATTAGTGTCATCCAAATAAAACCTGATATTAACAGCTATAAAAAAATTGAGAACAAAAACATGTCTGCAAGTATGAATGTAGCCTGTTTCTTTCCTGTCCATCTCACCGTTGTGGCAGCAGGGTTTGGCCGGCTCCGTTGTACTGGTGCTGCAGTCAACCGACATTAGCTGCTCTGGCTGCATCTCCGTAGTGGTACCCCCTCCTGCTTGGGTTGGCAGGAGTTTGACCCCTGCTCGTCCCTCCTCCTTCTCCTCCTTGTCCTTCCACTCCCCTTCCCTCGCCCGGCCAGGCCGCAGCCTCTTGGCGAAGCGGCTGGGGAAGGAGGCCAGCCGTCGGGAGCGCCGAACCGAGAAGGAGCCGCCGTCCTCTGCTGACTCCTCCGGGCTTTGAGGTGCCTCAGAGGAGTAGCTTCTCCTCTCGGTGGAGGAAGCGTCTTTACGGAGCTCCAGTTTAGGGGTGGTGAAGCTGGGGGAGTTGGCTGGGGCTGATTTAGCTGGGGCAGACGGAGCGGATACCCCTCCTCTGTTGGGGCCGTGGGAGTAGGGGGGGCTGTGCAGTCTGTAAGGCTTGCTCACATCGAACGAGCTGCTCTGCTGCAGGAGCTCACGGAGGAGGGAGTTGGCCTTCATCTCCCTTCGCCTTGCGAAGGGGAGCCTCCTCGGGGCGCTGGTGGCTGTCCCGGTCAAGCCCCCACTCGTCCCAGGAGCAGCCACCAAGACAACTCTGCTGTTAGAGTTTGTGGCGGCCAGGCGGGAGGCTTCGGGTCTGGCCCGAGGCCTCTGGAGGTCACGGTCCTTACGGTCCCAGCCATGCTGCTTGCGTGAGGGCAGGCAGTAAGTGTGCATGTACGTGATCAGCTCCACCACTGAGTGCAGTTCTTTCTCCGAGCTGAACTGAGGCTTGGCTGGCTCAGTGGGGACAGCAGCCACGACCGCCACACCCTCCACCTCGCTGCTGGAAGACTCCTCCTCCTCTTCTTCTTCCTCCCCTTCCTCCTCGTCATCCTCCTCTGACTCGCTGTCCTCGTCCTCTTCTTCCTCCTCGTCCTCCTCTGTGTCGGGGGCCGGGTTGTCCTCTGAGTCCCGGGCGGTGGTGAGGTGGCGGTGGAGCTCGGTGCACAGGCGGCCCGCCGGACGCACCGCTCGGGGCTTCCGCTCCTGAGGGAGGTCCGTCTGAGGGCGGAGGCACACAAGCATGAACACCAGTGCGAGACTTTATCCTCAAACTGTGTGCTCTCTACACGGCTGTACTACTGAATGGAGAAAAATGTTCTACAGTGTCAGTTTTTCTCCTCCCCGCTCTGGCAATGTAAGCAACCGCTGATGCTGGTGTTATGACAATAAGTAGCCACTGAACTGAACCAAATGAAGACAAAGATCGAAAAGGAGGCCAAACGGAGAGAATCTAGACCTGTCACTCGGATCTTGTTAAACTTGTCTGTGAACTGGAGATTAGACTACAAGACCTTAATGCTGCAATACTAAGTCAATGATAGAGTCTAGGAGTTAAATAACCACCAGCAACCAGCGTATTTGGCCTGTCTGGCAAGTTATCCTACCAGACATTTCGATCAGTACCCAAACATCTAACCACGCTCACGATCATTTTGGGGTTTTCCATCTCCGGTGGTTGATAGACGAAAGACATTTAGGTATGTAAGGCTCATTGTTTTTTGGTTTTTACCAATTTTCACCCAGATTTTTTAAAAGAAAGCTGTCCCCTCAAAAGTTATTTTAAAAGGTAATTATTGACTGTACAGTAAATATGTTTTCATCATTTTTTACATTAAAACATTTATTTTGAAAGGTAAATTAAGTGATTAAAAAGTTTTTAAAAAAGAAATAACTCCTTTTTAAAGATTGTAACCTGTTTTTAACTAATTGAAATAATTATTTTTAAATACAAATTGAAAATAAAAAAACATTATTATTTGATTTTATACACATTTAAGAATGACTTTTGACCCATCCAAATGCAACACATCATCAATCAAGGCCTCTGTCACTGGACATCGATACGAAATGGCAACCTTAGAAAAACCCTTGGACTCCGAGGAACTGACACTAAAACCTGACATTTACTATTGATGTTTTAGATTAAACATTTTTCATTTTCTATCAAGCTCCACCGCGGCTGTGCTGGAAATATTTCACCACACTGTCGACAGTTGTTCATGGGAACAAGAAAAATGAACCACCTAACAACAAAAACAGACTCATGACGGCATGGGTGTATCTTCAATTTCCTGCGCTGGATACAGGAACATTGAGCACACAGCAGTAAATGTTGCTTCCGACTTTGTGAGGGATGATTCAGTGTGCAGCTGCGATGAAATGGCTGATTCTATATTACTCATAAAGAGAGGGGAGAGGGAGAGAGACCATGATTCACTGTTGACCCCCTTGCCCTGTCAGTCAATACTCCCGCCATCTGCCACAGCAAAGCCACACTACTCTAAAAACTAAAGCTCAAACACGCACACATACACACTACCAGCAAAAGCGAGGTTAGGAGGTTGTTTGATGGATACAAGCTCGGCTTATCCCTGCGCCGCATCCTGTGGGCAGTTTGTATCCTCCTCGGCTGAGCCAGAGCAGAAGGCTGCGTGAAGGCCCACCATGCTTTATGCTTGTACAAGATAAATGACTGATGCTGTAATCAATGACCACTTGAAGCACAATGCTAGGAGCTATCCAATTACTGCTAAGTCATACAGCAGTAGCCATTGTAAATGTCCTCTCTCCCCCAACGCCACATCTATCATGGGCAGCAGCTGAAGGCCTCTGCAAGCTTGAAGGCTCAAAGAGTTTTTAGTCTAAAATGAGATATCTGTCATTTGGAAAATAAAATGCTGTTGCACTAGCTGGACAACTGCCGGCTGCACTTTGGAAAGTTTGCTATTTTTTTTCCCCCCTGTTCCTGTCAGAAGTGAGGTTTAACCAATACAAGTTCATCATGGACAACACTGATGGCGATTGCTTTTGTACTGGAGCCACTTTCAGAGCGACCCATACGCCTGTTATGATTCATATAAGCGTTTTCTAATCTGCAACCTAAAAAATGTAGGCAACTAAAACTCAGGTTCAGTTGGTTCTGAGAGAAATTATTTGCATGAGCACAAGATGTAAAACAAACGAATACTGTAATTTTGTCTAGATAATGTAGGAATGACTCATAATCCAAGGCAGATATCTGTTCTATGTATTGGTCTCTAGCCTGCAAAGCACAAATGCAGACACTTGCTTGAAAACATGCAACAGTGACTTAACTCGCCACATCTGAGGGGAGGTGATTGGAAAAATCCAATTTTGTTATCTCGCCAGCCTTCAGAAGACAGAGGGAATGAGGCGTTAACCAGTGAATATAGAGATGTGTGTCTGAGGTTACAACAGAAACAGACTGCTTAGGTTCTACTTCACAGTTTGAGAGAGACTGAGGAAGGATGCAGTTGTACTGCAGGATGAAAATACGTGAAGTTTTAAAAATCAAGTCTACCTTTAATTGACAGGTTTTCACAGTAATTCGTGCCTCACCTTGACCAGAGGTCTGACCTGCCGTAGGTGCAGGCTTCTGCTGCTGTAGCGCTGGCCCGGGGCTCGGTCTTTGTGTGCGTCGATGCCCGTGGGCACGTTGGGAGGAGTCAGCAGCAGCTTCTTCAGCTAGTGAGGAAGAGGGCAGGAGAAATCAGTTAGGATGCAAATTAGCAGCTGACACATTTAGTTTAGTGGTACATATGAGGACCAAAACATTTCCCTTAAAATGACTTTTAGGATTAGAAATTTGATGAGGGGTCAAGATTAGTTCTGATGTTACATTTGAGTTATGGCATTAATGTAATAAAAACAAGCATAGTAATAAAAATGTGTGTGTAAAAGGAGAGGAGGGTGAGGAAGGAAAAGTGAAAGTCAAAAAACAAATATCTGTAGTAAAATATTGCAACTTTTTACACATTTTATTCAGAACACCAGAAGAAACGAGCTGAAAAATATAAGGGTTTATAGTAAGTGTCCAACATTTGGCACCTTCAGCCTTTCATTTCAATTTTTAATCTATATTCTGTCGGCTGTTAATGTTCTGCAGATAGATGTTTGTACAAGGGGGTAATGTGCAGGAAAGGCCACGAGGTTATGATACTGTACATTTATCACATCCCTAAAGCTGACAGCTACATGGCACAGTCACGTTTCCCATTAAAGAGCTTGATTCAGCCATTTCTCTCTATATAAGAAAAGATGATTTCTGCTCATCCCTCCCTGTCCTCCATCCCTCCATTCTACCATCCTAGCAGTCTCGTTTTTCTATCAATCCCGTCTATATGGGTCTGGTCTCTTTCTCATCCCTTCTGATGTATTTTGTCTGATTCTTCCTTTTTCTCCTTTTAACACTAACACCCCTTCTTCGTTTCCTCCCCTCTTTCTCTACCACCTATCTCCATCTTCACGTCTCATCTTAATCCTTTCTTTCTCTCACTGACAACCATCTTCTGCTAAACCTACGTACTTTTACTTCAACTATCCTCTCTCATCTCTCCATCATCCACCTTAATGTCTCTCCTTCTTTCCGATCAAATAGGAAGCCTCGGTTAAGATACAGAGTGGAAACAAACACCCCCCCCCCCCCGAATCCTTCCCTGGGTATTACCTTTCAAACAGATATTAACACAACCACTCCTCATTCTCCATTATCCTTTCATTGCTTTTTTTCATCTTTCTATTCATCCATTCATTCATTCCAGTGCCCAGCTTCATGACAGGGCTATCAGCTGATATAAATCAGCTTAGGGAGAAAATCCCCCACTAAGCTGTGTAGCGTTTGCTCCAAGTGGAGACGATGTAGGAAATACAGATGTGGTAGGAATGAGGATTGGAGCAGTAGGATATACAGTCCCAGAGCTTCCCAAATGATTAATAGCAAAGGGCCCTGCACACAGAGGGTTCACCCTTTGGCAGCCATACTGGAGGTCCTCATTTCTTGGGAAACAGTGAGTGTGGTCTTGTGATTGTGTTTGTAAACAGATTCATCCCTGCTGGAGCGTAAGTGTTGACATTTCATCCACTGAACCTCAGTGATGGCGCCAGAAAATCTATAAACCTGCCTGACTCCAGTTCAACTTTATATGGGGAACTACATATATCTGAGAAGGGCTCTTAATACCACTTTATGGGCTTTTTAGGTTGGTTTACATTGTTATGAGAAACATTATAGAGAGAAAAGTCATAAATCAAACTGATGAGGCATAAAAAGATACTACTTAAAAAAATAAATACACCAGATTATTGTTTATAATGGTGGTCCTTTGCCATAAAGCTACAGATCATTGTCCAGGGGTCAGAGTTAAACCACATTTTATTTACAAAACTATCATTGTATATTACTGTAATACTTTAATGAATACAACATTACCACCCAAAAGAGCTGGCTGTAACCACATAATACTATCTAGGTCAAATGACTGACAGGATGATCGCCTGCATCACTAATGGGGCCACCACGGCCCTTTGTGGGCAAGCCAACTTGGCTCAGAGTGTGTGATGATGCTCCTCTGAGAGTCCCATTGAGGAAAGTGAAGAGGAGACTGAAGGTTTGTGTCTGTGTGAAACATTGAAAACGCTCCGGCAGCATCCGGGCCCCAAAAACACTCTCCTCTTCCTCGCTTTACTCTACTCTACTCTACTCTGGACGCCTTCCAAAGCCTCACTGGCAGCATCAATGGAGGCCTTGTTCTGCGGTGGGACGGACACACACACACACACACACACACACACACACACACACTGAAAAAGCGGATCACACAAGAATAAAGTTACATTCACACGAATGAGAGAGACATACGCAAACACGTCAGTGGAGAAATTATCAGGGACACATGTACGCAAATAAAAGAGGAAGCACAAGCAGATACACACAAATGGCATGTACTCACAAACAGGTGAGCAGCACAGGAACACACACCCACATTAAGGTGAATCTCACTCTACTGTACATGTTAACAGGAAGAGACAAGGGAAAATCATGTATCGCCACTGGTTAAATGTTCAAGGTTGTGAACATTGTTGCTCTGTTCGCCAACACAGTGGGTTCATAAAATTCTTTACAACCAATTTAAAATATGTTAAATATGCTGTTGTTCTTAGTTCAGAAATAGTTTAAATTTGGACATACATGATTTTGACCTAACAAGAACAGTAAGCACACGTACACACGAGATGTCTGCAAGTGTGTCTTAACAAGTTATAATAACAATGTGACCGGTCGCAATGACAATTCGGTCTTCAATTAGAATTTGACAAATAAAACCAATAATTCAAAATACAGGTGGGTGACCAATTTAAGGAAAACCTAGAAAAAGGAACTGAAAATGTAATACAAATGCTTCCATACAGGCCTCACTGAATGGTTTTGAAGAGTATGAAAGCTAGGAGAATCATATCCTACGGCCTTCACAGTTACAAGCCCTTATCCCACATGAACACCTTTGGGAGATTTGGGAGCAACAGCCATCATCAAAGCACCAAATGAGGAAATATCTTTTGGAAGATTGATGTTCACCCCTCTAGCAGAGTTCAGAGATTTGGAGAATATGACAAGGAGCACTGAAGCTGTTCTGGGGACATTTTATGTTGTTTTTCACTTAATGTATCACCCATTTGTCTTTCCTAATACATTTTCAATTGTCTGATTTCCTAAGATAAATTTACTGATATCAGAGATATAATCAGGTCCACCAATTCAAGAATAAATTGTCAAAACATTAATATAAGACACTTTTGTATACATCTGCATGTCAGTATGAATGAATAAATACATTAATTAAATTACATATAAAGCAATAAAAAAATGTAATTGGATTGAATTAGAGTTATGAGTAGTTAATATGTTGACCGGTCATAATATAAATCACAGACATCTTTAATGTGAATCCAATCAAGCTGATACAATTTCAAACAAACTCTCTCTCTCTCTCTCACACACACACACACACACACACACACACACACACACACACCCTGCAGTATTACTTCTCACCAATAGAGGGCAGCACCATACTCAGGCCTGAACACAAGTGACAGCAGTCATGTGACAGTAAACCACTCAACTGATGGAAATAGGGGATGAAACGCGCGCGCACACACACACACACACACACACACACACACACACACACACACACACACCTGGAAGCTTCAGTAGAGTAAACAGTCTAATGTTATTACACCAGGTTTTTCTGTGTGAGTGGATGTGAATGTCAGGTTGCTATTTTTGCCACTGATAGTATACGCAATGGAAACACAGCAAGAATGCAGGATGATATGATTTATCTACAGTAAAGTGAAATATTGTGCTTTCTATCAGGGGTCCTGGAGTCAGTCCTGAAATTACTGGAGCCTCAATGCTTTTAGACATTGCATATCAGAGAAGTGAATCATTCAGTGAATTAGTCATTTTTTAATAGGAATGAAGCTGTTGTTTTTGATTTAGTAGATTTTGGGGGTGAGGGAATGGAAGAAGACATGGAAAACATGAATTAACCATACAGAGAAAAGAAAAACACCGGGTCATGGAAGAGCTTGGTTTATAAATATAGGTACTGGTAGCAGTGTAAACATCAAATTAAACTGTGAAAGGTATTATTACAGTTAAAAGGTGCAGTCATTGATTCTGGAGAAAGATTGTGTTTAGTTGAACTCAACAGCCAAACAAATACACCCCTTCCTACAGCGCCCCTGCAGAAGCTCCGCACCCCACATTCATGGAGGCGCATTGCCATGGAAACGAGACTTACAACTGAGCTGGATGACCAAAAGAGAAATATGGCGCAATTCGTTTCATTATATCAGGGCGTCGCTCCGTTCCTCGTGGGCGAGGATGTGGAAGAGGGAAAGGCAGAGGTCAGAGGGCAACGGTTTCCAGCGGCCCGGAATCACTGACTGCACCTTTAAGTTGCTGCTACACGTGAATAGTAGTAGTTGTAGTAGTGTAGTTATTAACAGAGACAATGAATATGGAGCATTACATCAGTTCATAATCAGGAAATCTGAAACTAAATATTTGGTGGATTTAAGTGGAAAATACACATTTTCCTTTGCTTTGGGATATTACCCAGTAGGGTTCACCAGTGTTCCTGACATGTAAATTATATTAGACATCTCATAACTTTACATGTAGAAAACTCTGGATCCCCCAAAGCAATAGGAGCCTTGACTTGTAGTCACAAACTTGGGAACCTGGAGGCGCCCCGAGATGATGCCCAAGGGAAGTGAGTTTCAGAAGTTCTGGTGGCAACAACAGAGATAGAAGTAGAGGTAGAAACTGTAGTCGTAGCCCAGCAGCTGTAGTGATAGTAGTGGTAGTAGTAGAGTAGTAGTAGTAGTATGTGGTTGTGTGACAGAGAAAACTTTTGGAAAAGTATGTTATCTTGCCAGCTGTCAGAGGAATGAAGCAACAACCAGCTGACTGAGCGCTGTGCATCTGGGGATAGAAGAGACTTTTTCAGCTCTACTGTTACAGTATTTGAGGGAAAACAAGCTGGAAAGACATATGCAGTGCTGGTGCAGGATAAATCATGAGCGGTTACCGCAGAGAAACTGATACTTCATGCATAGATGATGCTGTTTGCACCCAAAGTCAGAAAATTCCAAGACCAAGACATGGAGCTGACAATGTAAGCATGAAAGAGGGGGTTTCTACAATGACTTACACTGCACTTAATCAGGTTCTTCTCAGTATATAACATCAACTATCCAACAGAACCTACCATTTCTCATTTGACCTTCACCATTCTAGATGGAGGTGGAAACTGAGAAAACTGGCAGGTGTAACTGATTAACCATCCTACGCTCGTTGTGAAATTTGACACAAGTTGAGTGATAACCAACGAGTCATCAAGGTGAAACAAGGGCAGGGCAGTCATGTGTGGGGCCACAGTGTTTTGGAACACAACAGCGAAGACGATGGCATCTGGTGGTTTGACCTCTCAGGATCACTGACTTGTTGTTTTGGACTAAACAATGCCTCCATGGCATTTAACCGCAAAAAAACAGTTCCGTCTCACTGCGTCCTGTTTGCTGTTACTATGCCAGCATAGTGTAAGCCACACACTAATGGTTATCACTGTAAAGGCTTGGCATTTTTTTGGCCTCCTCAACTGCCAAACTCTCCTTATTCCTGTACTGAACCATCTAAGGTCATTAGAGTCATTATCATTTCCACCAATTTGGAAGGAATGCCCTTTCCTCTGGCCATTTTTCTCTCTGATGCCAGTCAGGTCCTGTCTTGCTATCAACAGTGGTAGTGCAATCTTAAATAAACAGGAGGGTAAAATATGACACATGATCCCAGCTCCTTAAAGTCTGTAAGAGTCTCTAAACTTGAACCCTATGTGTAGCTAAACATCCAGCCTTTAGTTGTAAAGCTTAACAAACCTCCTCTGATTTCACTGACAGACTTGTTTTGTAGTATGACTCAGTGTGTAATTCCAAATGGGAATGCAGTGCAGCCCGATGCACATTTACGCTGTACGTATTCAGCCATCCAGGATGACTCATGGCCGCCAAACAATAGTATCTTTGTAAACTGCCGCTAAATCAGAGTGCACTAGAAAACCCTGTAAGCAGCCCCTTTGCCGTGAAATTTAAGTCAAATTAAGGAAGTGGCTGGATTCATCTTGACAAGTGCAATAAGGCAGCATTACAGCGGTAATCATAAGTCATTTATTGCAGTGAAATAGCTTCCTGCTTCAATTAAGCTCCAGAGCCGGCTGCAGGCCCGCACTCTTCTGACAGCAGAGCGAACCGGGAGGGAAGTAGGGCACAATATTCACTGTAAAGGGATACAGCAATTTGTTGTTCCTGCATGATGATATGGAGGTTTAATGTTTTTTGGGGGGAGCTTGGTTTATGTGCAGGCAGAGGATGATAACAGGGGGGACAGAGCGAGGAGAGAAAAACATGTTTGTTCCTAGAAGTCTGGTTCAGGGAATGATGGAGGGGCCTACAGAGGAAGGCATCCAGCAGCACTGTGTGAAAAGAGAGAGAGAGGGGGGAATGGGGTTGAACACAAGCAAACACATAAAGTGGAGCACGTGCTCGAAGACCACACACACGTTTGGGTTACTAAACGTGTGAGGACTTTTGACTACTTTCAACCCTGATCCTAAAATCTGATCCAGATTTTAAAAAGAAAATTGCATCACCATGTTCCCAGATCTCAGAAGCACAGCGGGGAACAATGGCCAAATTTAAGAAAATAAGATCCAATTGTAGTAAGCCCGAATTATCCTATGCCAGCTCTGACCTGAGCTTCTGCCTTTCTCTAAACTAAACATAAAGTCAATTTTTAATATGATTTAACCTTTGGAACTTTTATGTCTTTGGTAAAAAAAATGGATCATCCTTACAGTATGAAACATATTTAAAAAGACAATCTATGTTTTATAAGTTCACAGTGTTTTGCTTTACCATAACCCATCTTTGACACTGTGAATAAATGCTCTTTTATTATATAAGTAGAGGTAATTATTAAGCTGTTGTTGAGCTTTTCAGAATTAGTAAATCTGAAAAGTAATCAGAATTTTAATCATTGCCCAAAACCAAATGTAATTCCTATACAAACTCCTTGAATAAGCATCCGCAACATGTCCTTAGTCTAAAAGGATTTTAAATTCTATTCTTGTGAGGACACGTGGTCCCTAGAAATACAACACACACACACACACACACACACACACACACACACACACACAGAACGGGACTGGATGAAAGGTCACTGTGTGCCTCAGCGCCCCTCTGTTTTCCTGGAGTTGTAGGCAGACTTTGAACCTTGCGAGCCAATAAGAGGAACATCAAGGTTAGCAAACGCGACACAGATTAAGATACTAGGGAGAAAGAGAGAGAGGGAGAGGCACAGCGTCGCGGGGGTGAGACGGGGGGGGGGGGGGGGGTGGCTGGGTAGAGGGAGTGGATGGCGTTTGAAGCATGTATGAAAGACTCCACTTCAACAGCCAGCGGTTTTTGAGCTGCTAGAGACTTTTTGATTCACACACCACTGATAAAAAAGAAACATGAGAGTATTTGAGGTGAAGATAAAGTTCTTAAATGAGGGGGAAATGTTCAGATATCGGATGCAAAATTAAAATAATATGCTTCGGGGGGGATGGAAATTAGTCCTCTGATCAGAGGTTTCTCCACTTATCAGTTATCTCAGTAACAATGTCCAGCAGCAAAGGTAAAAGACAGAAAAAATGCCCCGTCAACAGGAAACGTAAAGGGGTTCTTACTAGAGATGGGTCCTCTGTCTCGGCCCCCAGGGACTGGCTGAAGTCCTTGGCGCTGAGAGGAAGACGGTCTTCTTCTTCCTCTTCCTGTTCAGGCTCCTCCCCCAGGGCGGGGAAGACGGAGAGCCCGCCCACCTCAGCGTCCACCATGCCATCCAAACTGTCTGTCAGAGCGGCGAGCAGCGCCGCATTCTCCTCTTCTATCTGGAGGGAGTCAAACACAGCGAGAACAAGGGTGAGACTGCAGGAAAAGTCTGTAATGTTCAGCACGAGGTCTGTTTAGTAACCGCTGAGTTCGAAAGTTCATTCTTCAACTTTTACCAAGACGAGAAGTCCTGTAAGTGCTAAAAAAAATAATAAAATGGAAATCTGAACACCTCCATCTCCTCATTGCATTCTGCAGCTCCTGTTCACATGTGCTGTTGATGTTGCTGATGCTTTCGAACATTTTTGCAGAAAATACTTTGATAGATGTAACACAGAAGAAAACCACACAACCGCTAATTGGACCCTTGAAGCAATGTAAATCAATATCTGTTTCTACCAGTTTTCTTTTTAGGGAATGCCTGCCATTTAGCTGGAAACAGGGCTTGAATAGTAGATAGAGACAAGCTATGGTGATGGACAAAGATTAACAAAATGCACAATTATAATTTTCCAAACCTTGTCTAACCCCGTCCTGCAGTCCACAGAAATGAAACATCCACCGTTGAGTGTTCTTCTTTTAGTCTTGAGTCATTAAAACAGCTGGAAAATAACTATCCCCTGACAGATTTATGTATGTGTACTGCATTTATGCCTGGAAATTATTGTCCTCTACAGATAGGAAAAAGTCTTTTGGAAGCTCTATGTCATTGCTGAATCACTCCTTGAATCCCCGTCTCCTTTATCTTCCTCTGCCATTTACTCTAATCAGCTGTTACCTAAAGTTCATTCTTGCTTCTTTTCTGTCTCATTTATTAACATGGTCAGGATGATGTACTCTGACCTCTGACCTCATTAGAAGGAACAATACACAGGTTTGCTGAAACAGGACTTTTATTAAAATCGACCAGTTCGCACTATCCACCTCTCATATGATGTGATCCACTTTGACTCTCGTCTCTCTTGGTTTCGGTTCCCATTTTCACAATCTTGTAGCATAAAACTGGTCCAATTTAAAGATAATCAGCAGAAAATGTTGTTTATCTGTAATTTCCGCCCAAAAATGTCAGTCTTTTTCTCCATCCTTCCATCCCTCCTGTTACATCCACACAGGGGTTGTTTACTGTTATGGAGCTGCCATCTTGCTGAGAGCAGAGTCTGGTGGAGAGGTGATAGCATGGCTGGCCTACGGGAAGCCACCAAGCTCCATTCATCTGTCTCTCCCTTTTATCATCCAGCTCTATCTGTTCCCGGCTGCCAAACTATTTATTATTAAATTCATTCTCTGTCTCTCGGTCTTGCTGCCTCTCGTTCTCTTCGGGAGGGGGCTGCACTTTAGAATTTATAAAAAGAAATGTCTACAGGAAGTCAAAAACATAGTCAAAATTAAGCAAAAGTTAAAGTTTGCAGGGATATAAATGCTATTCCTAATCATTACAGTTGTCTTTGGGTTAAATATGTTTCTTTCTTGCCTAGTCTACTCACTTTTCCATATAGTGCTACATCATCGCAGACATGGGTTTGAACTTCTGATACATGTTTTCTTAAATCATTTAGCTGGAAGTTACTAAAATGTTCTTTCCATTTTACATTTTCTTGGTCTACATCTGTCTCAGTGGATATATCATAATCAGAAGGGATTTTTTAGCATTACCAGTTTGTTTGTACATTCAAAAGCACTCAGAGATATTACCTGATTATATTAATTAGATTAGACTGATATTAATTAGATTTCCTGGATAATAATTAGATTCACAGTGAGAGGGAAAGAAACAGAGAGACAGTAACAGAGAGCATAAGAAAGTTACATCAATGACATTTAGAAGGCAGCATAACGTATAATTATGTTCTTTACAATATAGATGCCTATGCAGCATTGTTTTTATTATTATTAAAGTAGTAATAAATAATTAGCCAAACTTTTCTGACTCTATCCATTTTCCCTCCCTACACTCTCCAAGGTTAAATGAAGCCGTACGACACACAAACACCGATCAATCCCGCCCGACATGGGATTAGATTCCGATACACTACTGTAAATAAGTGGCATATTGATGGACAGCAGAAAGACAGAGACACCGGGGGGCTTCATCCGTCTGCTTATCACTCTATTCATTACTGTGTGTTTATAACCGAATGCCGTCTGACCGTCTGCTCTGCTATATTAGTCTGATCAATACAATATTGGCTTAAATATAATATGCAGTGGGAAGGGTTGGGGGTTGGTGGGTGGCAGCAGAGGAAATATATCCCCTTTTCAGTAACAGAGAGATAAATGCGGCTGTTTCCCATCGATGTCTTATCTTCTCTTTTGTCTTGTAGTTGCATCCTTCTGATAAAGATTGTGTTGTCAATACCAATATCTACTACTGTTAGTGTAGTACTTTGAGTCTGTAGAGATGCCAACTGCGTCATAAAGTTTTGTGTCGACAGCAGGAAGACAGTCACTCAGGCGTCGGCTAATGTGGATCGAAATGAGAATAAAGACTTAGAGACACAGTAAGTACAGACACAGTCTGTGTTTTACTCCACCTGCATTCCCATCATGCCTTGCTTGTCTGCATTTAACCAATACTCCGCGGTGCATCGCAGCATCAGAGCAATTTCCACCGGCAGAGTTGCATTACATAGTCGATGATCTGGACCTAAATGCTACTTTATCTCTTTGTTGCCGTCTTTTTATTCTCAAGATGCACTCAATTTAGTCTCTGTAATGGGACCATGAGACATCGCTGGGGCTGGAAAACCTATAGACAATCAATGATCCAGGGTTGGCTTTCAGATAGAGAAAAAAAAAGAAGGGTATTCCCTGAATTCATCCAGGAAGGGCACCTGATACTGGAGCCTTGGGGCTTTCATTGGCCCTGTAGAAGCATCGGGCTGATCCAAACTAATGGACTGCTTCCACCATCATGTTACACACAGCATAATTGGGAATTACTTTCTTGGCAGCGACCTCTGAGACATGCTGCATGTTCCAAACTTTGGTTGTCGTACCAACTAACTCCAAGGCCAAGATTCATTAGAGCTTTGGGCAATTAGGAGTGTGCTGTACAATTATAATGACCAAATCCAAAAACATGTAATTTACTTTGTAAAATAACAGCCCTGGTACAAAACTAAACCTTAACCCAAGCTGAAGAACGTCCCTGAAGAAATCCCTTAGCACCACTGTAGGACTGTGCTTTATTACTGACTAACAGTGCACAACAGTAACGGCATACAGTATTTTAAGGCAAATATAAACTTTTGAAAGGTGTCCTCCAGACATTTAGCAATGGGTTCAGCCATTTAGGGTGCCTTCTATCATTGCTATCTATCACAGCAGAATGTTTATCCAAAATCAAATCTGATTTGAGAGTTTCCTTGTTGAAAGTTTGGCTTCAGGGTAGCAAATTTGTGGATTAGCCTTGGATTTGGATTAGATTTAAACCAGAAGCAATCTGGATTTGAATTTGTTGATGAAGGGGGTTCTTTTCTTGTGCAAGAGCTTGTTTGTGCCTTTAATTTTGTACTTTGCACTTGAAACTTGTGAACCAGAAGCCTGTCAATCTGCTGATACATCTTTTTAATATCGATCTGTTAATCCTAACAAAATAAATTAACATTCATGATAATAGAATGACTACCGCTATTCAATATATATTTCTGATGCCTTTTTATGGCAGCAACACCCATGCATCTGAAGAACGGGTCCATGGCTGACTGGAGAGAAACATCATTTGTACAGTAACTGAACTGTGTTTCGGGGAAGAAGCCTCACCTCGAAGAGCTCATCTGCTGTACTGTAGTGGATGGAGGCCGGTGATGCGTCCGCTGGTTGATCGTTGCACCACTGTAGCTCGCTGAGACAGTTAACGCTGTCGAAGTCACTGGTGTCCAGCTGGGAGAGGTCGATGTCCGGGAAGTCAGTGTCCAAACGGTCCGTACACACCTCCTCCTCCCCATACTGAAGATGGAAAAAGAGAGGGACACAGAGGGAAAGGTCACGTTAGTCAAACATCGAGATTAAAGCAAAATTCCCAGGCGGTTTGTCTTTTTTGAGATGCAACTCAAGTGTCACACAGCATCAGTCACTCTGTAAAACATAACCCCCCAAAAAACTGGAGGTGCTGATCACAGCTGGAGAAATCCTCGGTGAGAAATGAACAAGACTGCATGCGTCACTCGAGACTGCAACTCTGCTCTCTTATGCGATCACAAAGGAAATGATGTATTCACTGCAACCACTGAAAACACAAGCTACCAAACATGGGAAATAATTCTGTTCCCTCTATGAGACTGCCAAGGTCTGTGTTTTCTGTGAAGTTCCTGTCTCAGTGCAGTCATTGTCAGAATTAGGGGTTTAGTTCCCATCGGGCCACCCTTTCTAAAATATGTATGCAGTTGAAGTACTGTGAGGCACTTTGGATAAAAGCCTTCATCATTTGGCATATACTGTATATTATTACACTGTTCACTGTCGGAGTCACGTGGGGCTCTCATCAACAGCCCCTCATCTCTCAACAGCTACTCATTATAGATAATGAGACTTTCATGTTAGAGGAGGTTCGTCACAGAAACCAATAGAGGCCTCTTCCCTGGCACAATGCAAGATTAGACAGAAAATGTGTCACATACACCGGCAGCACCTATCTGGAAGTGGCGTCATGCATTTATCCTGCACATCTCCCTGTGGCTCACAACAAAGTGCAACCCTGACCCAAGAGGTCTTCAGGTGATTAGTTCCCCTTCGTTGGTTGAGGGTGTGTTAATCAGTGAAATGAGCTGCTCTGTTTAGTCCGTTTAATCTGTGGACTCTTTGGTCACTGATCAATCTTTGTTTTCTGTGTCAGTGTCATACAGTCAGGAAAATCTCCTGAATCATGTGTAGTTTCTTAAAAAGAAAATATTTAAACTCCTTCAGAAACTCTTCCCACCCCAATAGGAATCGCTGAAATCCCCTCAAGGACCCTCAAAATGCTCTTAACAACACATGGAAAACCTCTTACAAACCCCTTTAACAACCTCAAGAATTTTTCCAATGCTTTAAAGAAACCCTGAAACCAAGACAAGAGCCCCACTTTGTGATCCACTAAAAGAAGTCAGACATGAGCGGCCACGTGGTGTGCAGTCACAGCACATGGCTGAGGTTCAGACAGAAACACTGAGCCACGTCACTGAGAGAGTAGAAAAAAGAAGAAGAGCAGGAAGTGTGTGTACGTGACTTAGTATGAAGGGAAGTGACCCCGGTCTCATGGGGGAGGAGAATGGGGGAGGAGGAAATAAGGAGGAGGAGAGAAGGGAGAAAAGGAGTGAGCACGTTGAGAATAAACCAGTCAAACTGGATTTTTTACAAGCATTGTACAATTTTACTTGTTGAATATATATGTGTGTGTGTGTGTGCATGCACACACGAGCTTTTTCACAGAGAGATCAATGTCCTATTGTATGTTTGATTAAGAAACATACGCTGTTGTTCACTTACACTGTACACCCACACAGACACACACACAAACTTCCTTTTCCATTCATCTCACTTGGCGAGCAGACAGGGTCGACCAGTTCAGCCAACCACCTTTCAAACTGAATCAAACGGACAGTTTTCATTCACTATCAGGTTTCCTCAGAAGGATAAGAGCTTATCTCTGACTAAACTGCACATTGCATCTTTGGTATTTTGTCTCTGAACCCTATGTGTAATGTCCCAAGGCATGAAATAACTTTATTCAAGTGTTGATGAGTATTGATATAAAGTAAAAGTTTTCTAGATATTTACTGCCTCAAAGTTTTATGCCTTCACAGTACACATGTAGCCTGGGAACCAGACGAATCTGCGAGCTCATGTTTTATTTGCTCTGGCAGATCATCGGGCCCCCCCTCCCATTCAGACTGATTTCCTTGGTACTAGAAGTGCCGTTGTGTTGGGCGAACCAATCACAAGCGTGTATCTAGTATGAGTCAGGTTTATCACGATGACTGAGAGAGAGGAGCGCCGCTGAAGCATCTTTGTTAATTTCCAAGATGGCGGCTGTCGATACGGAGCTTTCAGCGGCCGGCTACAGCGGCAATATTAAACGGACTGGACAGTAAATTTTCTCTAAAAGAAGAACAAACAACTGCACTTAAACTTTATGTTGAAAAGAATATGTGTGTTTGCCGTACTTCTGACAGGACGTATCGGCCAACAGGACGGTGCTTCATTGCTCTGATTGGTTGTCTCCGCCCGTCGATATCGAAAAATGAACTGAGAGGCTCCAGACTAATACGCATACGTGAATTAACATTGCCAGGCTAGTGCTTATGTGCCCTGGACAGCGACACTGTCCATTTCCCATCATCCACAAAACCCAATCCAGCTTTAGTTTTTTTAATCACTACAATAATATGTACTTATGATTGCTGCTCATTTTGCTTTGATCTACAACCTCGTACAACTCCAGATACAACTGCTCTCACTCTGCCTCTGTGTGTGTGTGTGTGTGTGTGTGTGTGTTTATCTAGTCTGTGTGAGGCATGTTTATTTGGGTCAAGGAATGAATAACATGAGCTGATATCATTTGGTTTCATAAATTACAGAGCAGCATTACATAGTAGAGCAGAGCAGACATGATCAAAGAGCCAATCAGCAAAGTGGAGAGAAAATTAGAGAATGGAGGGATGGAGGTATAGGGGTGTAAAGGGGAGAAGGAGAAGAGGGCACATGAACTGAGGTAAGGAGGGAGGAAAAGAAAGAAAAAGGGGAAAGCAGGAATGAAGAGAAGGAGGAGGAAGGGGACTGAAAAGATTGAGTGGGTGAGAGGAAAAGAGAGATGTGGGCCATAAGAGAGAAAATAAAAGAGCAATGGAGGGGGAGCACTGGGGAGAAGGAGGTGGAGGGCAGTCGTGACTTGATAGAGGAGTAGTAGAAGGGACGAAGGGAGGGGACGGGGAGAGGATGCCCTCTATAAGACCCTCCCACTGCTTCCTCAGCCTCCAGTTGCTGAGGCAGGTGTGTGTTTTCACCCAGCTTGTGTGTGTGTGTGTGTGTGTGTGTGTGTGTGTGTGTGTGTGTGTGTGTGTTAATGTGCGTTAGTTAGCATGCAGCTCACATCCCTCTCACGTGCGCCTGACTCATCCCCCTCCACCACCCATTCGCTCAGCGCACCCCTTCCTTTCCTCTCTCCTCTTTCATCCCATTCCCTCCTTCTCCCTTCCTTCCTTCCTTCCTTCACTTCCCCTCCTCGACGCCTCTCCTCTTTCCTTCACCTGTCCTTTTCTTCAGCCAGCATCCTCTCCTCTACCTCTAGTCCTAATCTCTCCTCATAACCTCTTCCCTACTTCTTTTCTTTCTTTCTTTCTTTTTCCTCCACTCTTCTGGTCCCTCTTTCTTCCTCAACATCTCTCCATCCTTTCTCCTCTCTATTCTCGCCCTCAGTTTTATTCTTTTCTCATCTCCCATTCCTTTTCCTCTTCCTCCCCATCTTTTATGCTGTCCATCTTGTTCCTCTTCTGTTTCCTCCTCTCCCCTGACTTTATACTTGTCTTTTCCTGTCCTTTAAATCTCTTCTGTTCTTTCCTGCCTTCTTTTCTTGCCCCTTCCATTTTCTTGTATCTACCTCTTCTTCCTCAGAATCCTTCCCCTTCTCTTCAATCTTCTCCTCGTGTCTTTTCCTCTTTTTCTCTCTTCTTCTCCTCCTTCCTCTCCTGTCCAGCCACCATCTTTTCTCCTCCCTTCTCTGCTGCCCTTCATTCTTTTCTTCTTTCATTCCCTTTCAGCTCTTTCCTTTCCTTCTCTCTTGTCTTTTCCTCTCTGCTCTCCTTTTTCCTCTCCACCTTCCCTCTTGAGTTTGCTTCTCTCCAGTTTAATCCTCTCAGCGTTTATCTTCCATTTCTCCTTCTCTTTTTTCTTCTTTCTTCCTCTTCTTTTGCTCTTCTTTCATCTTCTGCCCTTCTCTCCCTTCTCCTACCTGTCATATCTTCTCTTTCTTTCCCCAGTCTTTCTATCCTTCTCTTTCTCTCTCCCTCCTCCTCATAAACTCAGAAGACAGGCTGATTGATTCCATTGTTTCCACTCTGCCTCTCTCTCTCTCTCTCTCTCCTCAGTCATCCCTTGCTCCCTCCCTCCTTCTCTCAATTGCAGTCGTCAATCAATAAAAACATCCTTGGGCATGACACGTACATTTTCAAACACATACAACAAATAACACGTGTGGACATGCTGCGCCGCAGACAGGCAGAGTGGACGCATACACGAAGTGGAGAACCCAAAATACACACACATACAAGCGGCACATATCATGTGATGTCGTCTGCGTCCCATTCACATACCAAAGCAGTGATCCCCTGCCTTATATGACGCTCTGATGGTGTCCTGCTCTCTGTCACACACACTCAACACACACACGCACACACGCACAGATAAAGATTGGCCCATGTCACATGTTCTCACACACACACACACACACACACACACACACACACACACACCATCTCCGTAGCAGCAGAAGGCAATAGGCGGCCGGTGAATGTGGCAGCGGCGTGTTCCCAACGCTGCGCTGACTCTGAATAATGATGAAGCCCCCTGACAGCTACACAACATGACTCACAGACGCTGGGAGCAGGAAGCAGGCGAGAGCAGCTCAGCGAGAAGCAACGCCTCCTCTGCTCCGCTCCTATTTCCTTTTACTAGCAGCTCTGTATTGTACACCATCACTGAACATCATGTTGCATTTATTGTCTGAGTTCAGCGACCTCCGACCTCAAACGTGGTTACGACTGCGTGAGCTCAGAAACAAGAATACTCCGCTAGAAATCTTGGATTCTTAGACTTGCAGCACATACAATGAAGAAGAAAGCGTACAAAAACATCACTACTGGAAACTTTGGTAACTGCTGTGAATCCTAGCTGACTACAGCTGCCGACCTCTGCCAAAGAGAGTGCAACAAACATTTGAGAGCCTTCGTAACAGAACTGCAAAAAGATGCTTGTCAGGGAAACATAGACATAGGTTGTTTTCAGCACCTGAACAAAGACCAGCATATTTTTAAGAACAGTTTCTTTGTAGAGGAAGAAATTGATAAAGCATTGCAGTCAATCTATGGCCCTCCTGCACTGGGTGAAACATAAAACGATTACACCAGTTAGGCAGTAAACAGCCTAGAGGCGAGAGGCGTGAGTCTGAACCAACATTTGCATGTTTGAATCCATGAACAATTAAAGTCAGAGTTAAAAAGAAGCTTGCTCAGACTCCCTGAACATCCCCTACTGAGGTGGCCTTAAAGCAACATTATGCAACTATTCTACCTTAAGCTTCAAAATAGTTTTGATGGTACACAGACTTCTTGTAGTGAGAATGCCGACTTTCATTCCCACCCTGTTAGCCTAACGCTTGTTCTTGCACTATTTAACTTGGGATGACTTTTCGATCTCCTGCGAGAATAGTGCAACGTTTTACGGCACTACGTTACACACCATAAACTATGGGTCCTAAACAAGCAGAAGCTCGGTATTCTCAGTATGGACACCATGGCAGAGGTAAACAGACCAAAGACGACGTTCACCGAGGAAGCTAAGAAGAGAAAAAGAGAGCGATTGAAGCGCGATTTGTATTTACGATAGTGGTGTAAAAGTAAATGGCGCTCTGAAACTGTGGGGGCGCCAAGTCGCAAAGGATACCAACTTTGCATAATACAGCTTAGAGTCCAGAAGTCTGAGGTATGAATATAAATCAGGGTTTTTTTCTGAAAAACACTACAGTGCTCAGTCATCCTTTACTGGGAAAAATAAATGTGTTATGCTTGCTGAAAGGGAAATAAAGAGGGGAAGAAGTGGCTTATTTTCCCCCTGTTTTAATGTACTATAATGGCAGTGGCATAACACAATAGCATCTCAGGAATGAACACATCACTCACTGTGTCTCTGTCTAAATCTTTTATGGCTTAAATGGAGCATTAGAATGGGCAGATTAAGCAAATGGGCATGAAATTAATACAGACACATTTGAAGTTATTGAAAGAGCATACTTCAGGGAAAATTGCACTAGGTTCATTCTGAGTTTAAGGTGTTTTGTAAACAGAGTATGAATTATAAACTACCAGAAATACAGAAACATTGTAGCACAGGTGGATTTCACATAAATTCATAGTATATACAGCTACAATTTTTGTCGATGTGAATGCAAAACTTAGTCCTGACCTTTGACCTTTTGAAACCTATAAAATCTACTTACTAGTGTGTGCTTGTAAAAGGCATCACAGTGTAATAATAGTGGTATTGGGGAAATGGGGTGTAAAAAAATGAAGCGTGGTGACTTCCATTTGTGGTTAATCTCTGCCTTAGTAACAACAGTGAAAACCTACTGGCCCGTTCAGCAATAAAAAGCCTGCCGGGACAATCGCGCATTAAACCTGCGCTATTTATAGCAGGCCTGCACGTGGGAGAGCTATCTGGGCTAAAACGAGCAAGTGGATATGGAAAGGCCAGCTCGAGCATGTGGATGTGCTGGACTGCATCCTTCACTTCTATCTTTAAACACATGCACAGGACTTATTCTTTTAACGATTATCTCTTGTTTGACTCCTCACCATGGTGCAGAGGTAAAGTCTTTCCATTGGTTTTTCTATGAATAGCATATTGGGATTTTAGTTACACAAGAACTTCCGGGAGCTTGGAATTATCTTATTGGTTAAGACTTCAGGGGTGGAGTTAAGGACACTCTTTCCTTAGACTTCAGGCTAAAAATATGAAGCTGAGAAACTCCAAGAAACGTAATTACTACTACACACTACTACTGAAATTCAAACTAGTGATTTGCTGCTAACTGACCTGTAAAAAATGCGCCGTCTACCATATACCAATGTGTAAAGTAGGCTACTGCAACTTTAGAATGCCAAATAAACTCACAAAAAGAAAACGTATATTTTGTGTTTTAGGATTTGTCTCGAGCTGTCTCACCACAATCTGCTTATTCTTTTTCAGTTTTTGCAGTTCTTTTATTTCCTTCATGTTGCAATTGTGGGACATTGAGTGTCAATTCACAAACTTTTAAAATCAAGGGTATTTAGTATGCATATTCAGTTCTCTGCTATTTTGGTGTAAACACACTACATACTCAAAACCTGCTTAGAAATAGTATGTGATATGAAATTATTAACACAGTGTTTTTAGTGTCCCTTTTCACAACTTTTGTGGCATAAATTATGGCAGATATGCAATTTTTGATGAACGTATGTAATCTACGTATTAGTGCAAATAAAATAAGGCCTTCATATTAACCAACCAATCCATGTTTCTGATAATAATGTGATACTTTATTGATCCACAAAGAGAAATCAAAGCTTTCCTGGTAGCTCTGCAGCAGGCCTTTTGTAATGTTATGTAAGGTTAGTCACAAGCCCGGTCATGTGCCGGTGAGTCCTTGCCAGTGTTCTGGACTGTCCAAACTTCCCTTTAGATGCACACACACACACACACACACACACACAGATACAATACCACCACCATACAAGGTTAAGCTCTCTCAACTGTCGGTTGTACATCACAGGAGGGCGAAGGGAAAGAAGGCTATAAGTCTCCTTTGAATATAAGGGATGATTTCTAAGGTTTGCTCATACATCCACTGGTGTGTTACGTGAATCATTTGATTTGACCCTCAAAGGCTTTGGTACCACTGGATCAAGGTTTTAGACTACCAAAACACAAGGTTGCAACTAAAGACTTATATGTTGCAGAAATCCGTCTTACTTATTGCAGAATTTTCCAATGCAGCATACGTTATATATGTTGCATTTAATCAGATATTAAGGAGACATATTTTGGTAGAATTGACACTTCCTCCAATATCTGAACTGAAAGGTTTTGAAATTATCCAAACTTAAACCAGTCTCTGAGAAACACTGTAATACAGAAAATGGGGAGGGGTACATGTGAAGGTTAAGTGACAGACCAGAGCCCATATAACTGAAAAATGGTGATGAGAGGAGCCAAATGCAGAGTTGTAATCACCTTCCAGCCTCACACATGTCCCACTGCCTTCAGTCTCACTTTCTTGTAGGTCACTTTGACAGGAAGTGGTTTATAGATGACACCTAAGGCGTCCCCGCAGTGCTACTCAAACTTATCGACTCACAACCCCCATAAATGAGGAAACCCTGCACATGAACATCAAGCAATGAAAATGTACACTAGATTAACAGATTTTGTTTTCCCTTTGCAAGTGTTAATCCAGACAACTCTTGGTCTTTTTAATTTTGTCTCAATCTTTGGTGCCAAGCAGTAATTGCTGTGGTGTTTCAGCACCGGATTTCCTGGAGAACACTTGTGAATTAGGCAGTCTGGGCGATCTCCTCTATGGATGTTTGGCTGCACTTTTGTACAGCCATGATTGCATGTTCTTTTTTATTTATTTCAAAACAAACTAACACCTTTAAATCCATCCTGTGCACGATTAGGTTGTTTCCAAATGGTTAATGCCAATACATGGCAGGTTTTTAACAGACAAATTAATGTGTATCTCTTCACAACCGATTTAAATATTCCACATTTGCCTAAAATAGGTTTGCTTATATTATACACATCATCTTATGACCCTGTAGAATTATCTTGTGACCTTCTAAATGGCCCCTTTCTTCAGGTTGACAACCAATGCTTCTTCATGACAGGAAACAGTCGCCTGTGACTCAGTGAATAATTTGTTGACAGGTAATGAGAAGGGAAAGCTGCATGATTTAAACTTCCCAACTCATTTTTCTCCTCTGCAGCCAACAGAGAAGGGATGTGCTTAATTACAGCGAACAAAAAGGAAGCCCCCTCCATCCGCGGCCCCCCCTCCATGTTTAATAAGGGCCACAAAAAGCCAATTATGTGCCGTTTGATTATTGAGGTACAAAGTCAGACAATGAAAACTCACAAGGGTATGGATGGAAGCTAAATTAGGATGCAGATCAATGGGAATCATTATCTCACCCCTTCTAATCTTTATTTTTCCAGAAAAGCTTGACTGAACCTGCTTTACATTCACAAAGTTAACATGCATTCACAGCAGTAGCAGCCCAGTACAAACACGGTTTTCTGCTGCAGCTTGTTTCCTTCCTTTAGTCTGAAGATTCAAACTCAGGGCTCATTAACCACTACAACCTCTTTATACTACAGTCTAGGGCTGCAACTAAAGAGTCATAATCTGTTATGTTTAATCGATTAGTTCATCAATCGTTTAGTGCATAAAATTTAAGGAAATTGTGACAAATTCCAATGTGACGTCTTTAAAGTGTTTTTTTTAGTCCAGTCCAAAACCCAAAAGATATTCAACTTACAATATATAACAGAGAAAAGCAGTGAATTCACTCCTTTTAACAAT
Organism: Lateolabrax maculatus; assembly: GCA_031216445.1. Lineage (NCBI taxonomy): Eukaryota > Metazoa > Chordata > Actinopteri > Acropomatiformes > Lateolabracidae > Lateolabrax > Lateolabrax maculatus. Next base: position 7,391,295 of record CM062206.1, on the reverse strand, counting down.
GAAAAATTGACATCCAGTTTCTTACTCACATGTGAATTGGGGACAGTATACCAGGATAATAAGTAAGGTTACCACAACTACAATGGCAAGAAGCTTTGAAGTGAAACTAATGAAGTTTTTTTAGTTATGTTTACGCTGCGCAAAGTCAGAAGTTCACATTGATGATATTCAGCTATCAGCCACGCATGACACAAACTACACATCACGGCCGCTTGTCTATGTACTTGAACTGGTTAAAGGCAAGTATATCATGAGCCTAAAGTGAGAGACAGTGGAGGAAAATGTTAGGCAAAAAGAGTGACAGAAAGAGAAAATGAAGTCTTCTGAATTGTGAGTCTCCTAAATGAAACATGTTTCTGACAAACCAGGCGGCCGGTCTGATCCTCAGAGACTCACAAAGAGACAGAGACAGAGAGGAAAAGACAGACAGAGAGTTTGTTACTCTGCTCCCTCTGGAGTTTCTCTTTTCTTAGTGCGAATCAAAGATGAAGCAGGGAAGAAAAAAAAATGGAAAGTAAGGAGACATTACCCAGAATGCAAATCTGCAGTCTGATTTTTTGAGAAGTTCACCGCGTTATTCAGATACTGCACTTACACACAGACAGCTATCTCTGTGTGTGTGTGTGTGTGTGTGTGTGTGTGTGTGTGTGTGTGTGTGTCTATATTTAGCTCTTATCCTGGTCTCATGACCAGTTCTTCCACAGGCTGCTGGTGACTTGAGGAGCCACTGCCAGACACAGATGACCTCTCTCTCTCCCACACACACACACACACACACACACACTCACACACCTTAAAGCTTGATGATGCAAGTGAATGGGGATTATTGTGGAATCAATCAGGTCTAATCAGACGAGCTCTGGTGGCAAGTGTGTGTGTTTATGTGTGTGTATGTGTGAGGGAGAGACCTTGACCTCATGCAGTGTTGCTACCACATCATAGATAAGTGATTTTGTGAATGTGAACCTCGGTCTCTCTCTCTCTCACACACTCACACACACATGAATGAATGAAAGGCTAAATTGGCAGCTAGTGTTTCTTATTACATGCCTCAGTGGTGAGAGAGAGTGTGTATGAATGAGAGAGAGTTTGTAGAGAGATAACTGTATTACATTTGCTAAACCTATATGGCAATGTTTTTTTCTAATTTTCTGCTTAAATTCATTTAGTACAATTCATTTAACCTAGTGAATGACCAGCAGGCGACCAGGCACACAGTCAGTAAGTCATGAGGTCAAAGTAGAAGTGTGTGTCTGTGAATGTTTGGTGTGCGTTTGTGAGTGTGCTGTGAGGAGCACAAATGAGGCCAATTGAGAAGGAAGTGGGACGCTGCTGAAAAAGTGTTGCAAAGTACTGGCTGTTCCCATCACTGCTGCTCCAGGGTGTGTGTGTGTGTGTGTGTGTGTGTGTGTGTGTGTGTGTGTGTGTGTGTGTGTGTTCCAGGGGACTCAGTGTCTTAATAAGCTGCAGCAGGGTACCGTCACTCACCCATCCTGCCTAGGTGCCCTTGAGCAAAACACTAAGGCTGGGAATGACGTTGGACACGAGTTGACCGCGTTCCAGTACAAGTTGGAAAACCAGTTGTAGCCAGGTTAGTAGTTGTCAGCAACACCAGTTGTAGACGGTATTGTGCGCATACAAACACCGTGTCAACATGTCCACAGATAGAAGTTGGACAGTAGTGTGTGAGCGACTAATTTAATGAGACAGAAATAAGACAGAAGTGATTATAAACAGTATATAACTACAGCTTTCACTTCTGTAGATGTGCAGAGCAGCCATCTTGGATTTTGAGGTCAGGGTTGGTGATGGTGTTCTTCTACTTTTAAGCATTTGTGACAAATTTAGAAGCTCTTTCTACCATCTTTCTCTGGTGCTAGGAATATTGTAGTGACACTATGACCTCTGACCTCATTACTATGAGTTGCTTGCAATGTCGGAAACAGGAGAGCTGAAGCTGAAGAGACGGATAGGTACTCAAGTGTAAGATGTCAAAGAGAGCGTCAATCTCTTGCATACCGACTCAGTGACAAAAACACATTTCTACATACTGTTCTTTTTCTTCTTCTCTCACTATAAGACACACTGTCACACATCACCAAAGGCCCTCTTCCTCTCCCTTTGTCTCAGACACACATCCTCTTTCCCTTCTTTTGTATTTCACACACACACACACACAGAGTCCCTAAATGATTTCTGGCCTTCAGTCGATACAACAAGTGTTATTGAGTGCTGCTGATGCCGCTTCCAGTCTCAACTCAAAAACACTCAAGAGTTCAATCATGTGCTCATTCTCTCATTATTGTTTCTGTTGGACAATCCACCGCTGCCTTTAAAAGGTGAAACCCTCAGAGGCTTGTACAACAACAGGGTTGGGTAATGAGAAAGTTTTGGACACGGGGTAGTTCCAGTTATTAACAGTTTCAATTCAAGTTTTGTTCAATATTAAGACAGAAGAAGTTTTGATTTTGCTTTTGATCTCTCATTCAAAGGAGTTTCAACACTGCGTTAGTTTTTCTCCTAGCCTCTCTGATTTAACCAAACCGAAGTGGCCAAAATTAGAATATAGTTGCTTATTTATCATCTGTGTTCTGGATTTCATTTTATAAACAAACACCTTGGAACAACTTCAAACTACTGTGAAAGGCTGAAACATTTTCTTTTCAAAAAGAAAAAAATGTCCCTTTTGTTTCATTTCACTGTGTCACTTTTTTTTTTCTTACCTTGGACTTCCAAAAGCTTCCCAGAAGAGGGGGGAACATGGCATTAATGCACTCAGCTTTCATAATGACTCTCATAAATATTATTAATGATTCCCCCAAAAAACCCACAGACTGAAGCAACTGCCTGCCTTTAAACAGTATACCTTGATACTGGCAATGGGTTGCACCATTGACAATGTGTTGAAATTCATCCAAATTACATTCAGGGCAATGGCATACAATAAACAAATCCAGTGTGATCTCCCACAGAGTCACTTTCTTTGACTAATTCAAGGTTTCTTCGGGTCACTGACGGCATGGAATCCAGTTCGTCTACGGCTCTTCCTTCCTGCTGGGAGATCAGTTACACTGATCTCACCTCCAGCCAACCTCTGTCACTCTGCAACCTAATCTGGCTCTATCCCTCCCTCCTCCACCATCCCTCCATCCCGCGGCTAGGAAGAGCAGTACAGGCACAGAGGCTAAATCTGGAAGCAGCAGACCAGGTGAACCCTCACCTGTCCCCTGCATGTAAGAGGCTAATGACGGAGGGATGGAAATACACACATTAAGCCAAACAGACTTTACTCGATTCAACAGGCTGATTAAAATGCTGCATGTCCCGTGAGGTTGCTTGTGTTGTCTTTCCTATGTATGTTGCTTTATCTACTAAATGCAGCCAGGACTCGGGTAAATTACGGCTACCTCAGCCGCGTACAGATGCATCTACAGATCGATCCATCTGTTGGAAACATAATGTGGGAGTAGCGTAGCACCTATGTTCTCTGAGCAGTAGGCAGGGCCAGGACCACGCCCCCTCCACACCATCCTCACCTCATCACTAAGCGCCCTGCCTAATTGTTGTCAGATTAGCAGTCAAGGATAAATCGGACGATGATAAATGCCGATGGATAAAGCCACAGCCGATCAAGAGCGAGCAGAGGGCAGCACAGCAGCTCGGTGGAACGCGAGACGGGTGGGAGGGTGACAGATGCTGAGTTGGGAGCATGAATGGAGGGTAAACGTGGAGATATACCAAAATACAGTAATTCTGGATGCTGCCACAAAAGTCAACACCAGAACATTCATGTAATATTCATTACTTCTGATAAAGTTTAAACTTACATGTTACATTTTTGAAAAATAAATTGTTTTCAACTTAAAATTGTTTTTCTCCATCTGTACTCTTGTATAACTGTAAAGCTTTGGCTTTATTATGTTTTTATATATATACACACACGTTAATATGTATACAAACCACCTAATCTAAAAAGGAACTAAACATTAAAACACTAAAATAAGTGGGATCAGTATCGACCATCAAAAAGACGTAAAGTGTAATGCTGGTTTCCTTCTAGAGCCAAACCTGGCTTGACAGCAGCATCATAGTCAAAAATGTAATCATCCACAACCTCGAAGACCCGAAGAGATATTGTGAGTGACAGAGTGGCTGAGGATGGTGACAGAGGGATGAAGACCAGAGAGAACAGTAGGCTAAAAGGAGCCGAGAGCTGCCGCCTTGACTCTGCAGGTAGCGGGTTTGCCGGGTAATGGGATCGGAGCGGGAAAGCCGATTCAGAGTTCAGAAATAAGAGCGGTGGTGGCAGCTGAGACGGCGTGGAGCCCCTGCCAGCCAGGTTCATTCAGGGCCAGACATCAGTGTGAGGAAAGAATGAAAAGAAAGGGGGGGAAAAAAGGAAAAACATTGGGGTGTTGAATGGAAAAGGGTAAGAAGGAGGCAGGAGGCTGAGAGTGTATGCAATGAGACTCAGGGTTTTAAAAGGATTGAATATCAGTTTCACTGTCAACTGAGCTGTAGGAGTGGGTTTGCGTCAAGTTTAAAACTGAATAAGTGAAAGGTGATAGATTGGTGAACAGGCAAAGGAGGAAAGGTGATGATAATACAAAAAGTATGGCGTAATAGAGAAGCTTTTTAACCACTTTGGCCTTTTTTGAATTTCATGGAACCAAAAACGATTAAATTTGATTTTTACGAAGGTTTAAGGATCAAAATTTTGGCTGTTGTGACATCTTTTCTACATCAAAGTGTCCTCTGTGTCCTTTGTCGTCACTCCTCCAACATGTCGACTTGCAATCTCTTTAAGCACTGGTGACCACTTTCCATATTCCCTCTGAGAGACCTCTGTTGATTAAATTGCCACTGCACAGGCTTTAACCCTCAGTGTCGAGGATGTCCCAGTCTCAGGTGTCCAGTATCTAATTCCACAGAACTCGGACTCTGCCTTTAGCTGCACCAAAACCCCCGCACTCTATCTATCAATCCATTGCAGTCCTCCATGTGGACATCTGTTTATAACGTATGTTTCATCAGACATGGAAACGTATGTTACAACTGGTAAATCGTGCATGTTTTACAGCAGAACTTAATGTCAGATGCTGTTGAGCGAGGAAATAAAAATGGAATGTCTACCACAGCTATGTTTGTATGTTCAGGTTTCTGTATTCGTAAATGTTGATGAGCAAATTTTGAACAGATCAGATTCAGGGCCCAATTAACCTAAAATAAGCTTGAGGGACTCTTGTTTTTTTCCAGGGCACAGAGCCTGAAGCTGCACCCTTTCCTCTGCTGCTTCAGGACTGAATCCATCACTGTGAGATCAGTGTATCTGATGGCATTCTCAATAGCTTCGTTAGCAATTAACAGTGTACGTACATTGATCCCAGCTGAACAGCGGATTAGATTGTCTAGCTGTCTGAAAATACACACTCATCTGAAGCTTCAGTTTTCAGCATATCATCCATCATTTCCTGTGATCCATCCTTCCTTCTTCTGTCTTTTACTGCTCGCATCTTTACCCCGTCCTTCTCCTTCCAATTCTTACCTTATAGTTCTTTTTTCTACATAACCTCTATAGGTCCTTTTTTTTTTTTTACCTTTACCTGTTTTACATTTAACCTACTTTTCCTATTTTTTCATTCTTCCTACCTCGCTATGCTGTGCATCTTTCCCTCCTCCCCTTCCTTCTTTCCATCTCTCCTTCCTTTTACATTTTAATTCCTGCAGTAAAAACCACCATGTGACTTGTAATGCTCCATCTTCTGCTTGCGTTAATGTTGCATTAATGCACGTGAATCCTACAACGTAATAAACAGCATTCATGCTTGGTTCTACACACGAGGCATCAAGGTCAAACCCCCCCAATCACTCTCACCAAGGATCTCATTACGAGGCAACAAATAGGAATACCCATCAACCCGTGCAACGTCTTGCTTCTCATTTTCCTCCTCCCCCCATCTTTCTCCTCGTCCTCTTATTCTTCCTGTCACATGCCATGGTCAGTTGGAAGCATGACACTCATTATCCCCTGCAAATCACTCTTCACTTAAACATCTATCTGTCTTACAGTGGAGTCTTAACCATTTTGGTTTTATGGCATGAAAATGGTCAGATTTTAGGTAGTTGGCACTAAATGTTGGCTCATTGTAACTTCCCGTGATCTGTAAGCGATCGCTCTTCAATACTCGATATCTTTTAAAACCTTCCTCTCCACCTCCATCTACATCTTTTTTCATGTCCATCATTCCTCCTCTTAGCTGGTAATCTATCTTTTCAGGCAGGCACCATTTGTAAAGCTCTTAACAGGATTGGAGAAAATCTGAAGTGAGTGAACATTATCACAGGGGTCGGGTCAAAGGTCAGCTGAGGGGTTAATGATGGTACGTACGTATGTGTGTGAGTGTGGTGGAGGAGGATGCTAATTCTGTAGCACCGCAGGAATCACACACTATAAAGGTTGTGTGTTTTCACTACCTGTGTGCATTTTGTACTGTGTGTTTTTTGATCAATTTGATCAAAAGCAATTTGATCAGCAAGAAATACGACTCACAGCATATATTACCTATATTTTTTTCAGTTGTATGTTGGTGGTTCAATTAAAATTAAACTTCAAAAATGTAATTTTAGAATGTTTATTCATTTAGTCTAGGCTTTGGCTCAAACATGGTCTACTTTGGAATCTCTTGTAATGTCAGCTGCGCTGCCCTGACCCTGGACCAGCCTTCTGTCTGCTGATGTTGTGTCGTCCTTCCGGCATCCTGACGACGCCGTCTGCAAAATAAAAGGATGATTCTGCAGCAGCACAGGCACTTTCCGCTTATTCTGACGAAAGGGCAGCTGAGGCTCTCTAACGTCAGAGAAACAGAGCTGCAGATGAGGAAGCCGGCACACAGCAAGGACGTTGTGGGGAAATACGATCCTGCAGCCCCCGTAATACGATATCACTGGCTCACTGGTGGCAGTGGGCCTTAATCAATTATCAAGAGTCAAATTAGATAATGCCTCTGTGTGGAACGACCTCAAAGCACGCAAACTCCCACGAGGAGAGCTTTTTATGGTGGGCTAAAATCCTGGGAAAGGTGGTGAAACATGACAGGTGTGTTCCCTTGCACCACTTCATCATCGGTTTCCTCTACAGCACCACATCCCAGACACCACTGCCGAAATCTGACACTGAAATATCAGAGACGGAGAGGTGGGGTTCATATAGAGGAAGCAAAAGAAGAGGAGGAAAATGAGCAACCCCCTCTAGTAAGCTAATGAGCTGAAAAGTGGCAGGCATGCTGTCTCCTTTATTTTTGCCTCCTTTCACTTCTTGTAGCATCCCAACAGGACTGTGATGCAAGAAGTCATGCTTTTATATAGTTCAAGTATTGTGTCTATTGAACCTCTATGTTGTTTTGGCACTGACAGACATGTATCTGTAGCACTAAATTAAAAAAACTGGCCAGAACAAGCTATCATTTAATGTCTGGTCAAATGTTTAGTTTTATTTGATCAGACAGTTTCTGATTTATAGAGTAAAGTTACTGTATGGTTGCTTGTGTTGAGATTAATTTAAATGTTTAGTTTCTTTAGTTAAATGGAAAAAGGCTCCAAACTCAAATGATACCCAGGCTTGGTTATGGTACCAATAGATAAAAAAGTAGAAACAGTATTTAAAAATAATTAGAAGGGAGGGGATGAAGTATGAAGAAGGGGAGGAGAAAAGAAAGGAAACAAGGTGGGACAGAGGCCAAGTTGGCAACTTGTTCCAAGCAGCGGCCCATAAAATAGAGGACAAATAAAAGCTGAAGGAGAATTTTAAAAAGAGAAGCTCCTTCTGTTTCAGTCTCTTCACCCGCTCGTCAATCAATCAATCAATCAATCAATCAATCAATTAATGAATCAATCACCTTAAAAATCAATCAACCAATCAATTCCTGACAAGGTCAACCTTGAGGAGACAGACCACATGGCCGAAGCAGATGGATCAGACTCGATAAAGCGAATGCTCAAACTCAAACTTGGATGCACTACCTCTTTCTCTCTGTCTGTCTCTGTCTGTCTCTGTCTCTTTCTCTCTGTCTCTCTCTCCCTGTCAGGTCTGAGGAGCTTCACTAACGCAGGCTGAACAGAAGCATAAACCTGATGAATACCTTAGCACTCACATCTAATTACATACCTAATCATATCCTGTTTGCTTTCCCACAAAAACATAAACAGACCGGTGTGTGTGTGTGTGTGTGTGTGTGTGTGTGTGTGTGATAGACAAATTGCAGCTGATTGTGATTTCTCTGTCAGTTGCAGCCTTCAGATTATAGTGTGGAGCTGCATCGTGAAGATTGGTCACCAGGCAAACTGACTTCTCATTACTGAATGTTAATGTGATGCATAGCTTCCGGCCACACACACACACACACGCGCATCATTAACACACTCACACAAAGTTAAAAATACCTATTCATGTATAAGTAGCTATAGAACGCTAGTAAAAAGATACACACAAGCAAAGTAGAGAACAGACATTTATGCACATTGACACATAATCTACAAACTGACCTTTTAAAAGGATAAAATACTTAAGTACACATATCTTCTGGTTAAAATACTTAAAATACATACTGTATGCACAAACAAATAGCAGAGGATCACATACACAACAAATACACATAGATACACATGTTAACTCTGGTGTCCCCCGAGCACACAAGAAGGCATCATCATAGACACACACACACACACACACACACACACACACACATACACACACACACGCACTCACTATCAGTGATCCAAAGAGCCCATTTGTGCGAGTAAATCCTATAGTCTCAATTCAATTGTAATGGGCTGTGTTCCCCTACAGCAGGGTGGGCCTAGCAAGCTGTAACTAATAGAAAAAGCTTATCGCAGCTCAGTAACACACACAGACACACACACAGACACACAAACAGAGACAGACGCACACCGGTGGCTTCTCAAGGTCGATTTCTAGGAAATGTGTAGATAAGCGCAACTCAGCTCAACTGTGGTGTTGGAGGGGTTGAGGGGAAAAAAACAAATATAGATAGAGGAGAAACAGGGGTTAAAGGAGCAGGCATCATGTAGCATCTGATATCAGCTTATCAAAGCCAAATTAACTATGACACCTTTGTATAATTAATGTAAACAAAAGAGACCATGGGGGAGATGATGAGAAGACTTTATCTCGATATCGATCAAATTAAGACTGCATTTCCCATCACCCCCACTTCCTCTTGTCCTCCTTTACCTTCTTTGAAAAGAATAAAAGTATCATATATTGTGTTTTTCACTTCTCAAAAGTATTTATTTGTTCTTTCTTTTATATTTCAACCTGAAGACATGACCGTGTTCTCTGAGAACGTGTGCAGGGCATTTGTCCACATACTAAATATTATTTAACAATCAAAATAACCATTAGCTGCAGCCTTAATATGATATTGTGTTATCCTGTCAGTTGGAATAAGACACACCTACTCTGTGTATGCTGCTGGTTAGCCCAGCTGGCAGCTGTCACGCACACACACACACACACACACACACACCTGCATGCATTTTCCCAGGACATCAAAAATATACCACACCAACACTTTAGGGGGCTTAGCAAGTCAGTCAGCACTTTGGTATCCTTTACACAGAGACAATGACAGCAGGTGTCTAATGTTACAGCAGCTTGGATAACACACACCTGTTCCCACACACACACACACACACACACACGTGGGGACACTGACCCAAGGAGAAATATTGAAGGAGGCATATAAAACCTGAATTTATCTCGACCTCATAACGAGGTAGCACCACCTACAGCTGTGTGTGTGTGTGTGTGTGTGTGGGTGTGTGTGTGTGTGTGTGTGTGTGTGTGTGTGAGAGAAGGAGTGTGCACGTGATCCAGGTACTGTATCCAGGCAGATTAAGCACTTATATCACAGTGACAAATCTAAATGGCCTGTTCACACACACACACACACACACACACAGCTGATTTATGGCCTTTCTGTATCACTGAATTAGCTTCATTACTTAAGACACATATGAAGGAAAGACAGAAGACTGAGATAAAGAAGGGAAGAAAAGAGTGATAAAGAAAGAGAAAATAGCTGAGCGAAAGAAGAGAGAAAAGAAAAGCAAGAAGAATGAAGAGTCTGACATAAAAAGAGAGAAAGAGGAGGGAAAGGAAGGAGGTAGAGACGGGGAAGGAATGTTGAAAGAAAGAGGGAGTTACAGAGAGAAAAGGAAGAAGGAAATGTTAAAAGAGATGAAAAAGAATAATGGACGAGGCAAAGCTTGAAGGTGTGCAACGGAAGGAGAGAAAAGGGGAGAAAGATGAGAAGGATAAAAGGAGATGAATTGGGAAAAGAGAGAGGAAGAGGAGGCAGACAGGTGAAAATGAAAAAAAGAGAAAAATTACGTAAAGACAAAAAGGGAGAGAAAGAGGTGACAAAATGGGTGGATGTAGAGATGGAGGGAAGAGGAGAAGCAGGTAAAAGGTAACGGACCAGACCTCGGTCACCTGATCTAATGGCTCATATAGCAGATGCATCACGACTGAGTGTGTGTGTGTGTGTGTGTGTGTGTGTGTGTGTGTCCTCTCTTGTCTCATTCTCATGCAGCGCGCAGTGTGTCTGCAAACTCACCCTCTCTCCCTGTCAGTCCTTCTTCTGTATCCCCTCCCTCTTCCTCTCCATCCCTTCCTTCTTTATTTTTAATGCTCTCTCTCCTCTTTCTTTCATTTCATTTTCACCTCCATCCTTCTCTCTCTTCCACTCTGTTTCCATGCTCTTTAACCCCCTCCACTTGCTTTCTATCATCTCTCCCTCTCCACTCCTCCTCTCCATCCCCTCTTCTCTTCCCGGCGCTGCAAAGCGGAGAGGTGAAGCCGAGCATCACGACACACCCGTTGCGCCCCTCCTTCCCTCCCCCTTACATCCCTCCATCCACAAGTCGCTGCTTCCATCCCTTCATCCATCCGTCCAGTCACGACTCCTTAATGGTGCAAGGAGAAGGAATGACAGGAGAGGAAAACACTGAGTCAGAGAGAGAGAAAAAAGATGGAGGGGAAAGGGAGGATGATCGCAAAAGAGATGTAGAGACAGAAAGAAAGAAAGAAAGAGACTTAGAGAAATAAGTCATGCACGATTGGCACAATAGTGTTTATTCCTAAAAGCCCCTGAACGGAAATAAGGGAAGTCTTTGAACAGTTGCTGCTTTACGCTGCATCTCCACACAACAACAACTTTGACAAGAATTAAAGAGGACAAGTTGCTCACTGTGATGGATTACCTTTTTCAAGCAAGTTTAAAGTCTCTGCAAGTTGGTTTTTATTTGGTACTGAAATGAATGGAAACTAATGGCTTCCTGGAAGGCCAGAAAAAAAAAACAACTATGGTCGGCTACAGAAAATGGTCAGCATGAGTTGCCTTTAACACACTCTGTTTTCAAACTTTAGACTTTTGAAACTCAGCCAGTCATTGCACTGTGTTACTGGTCATGGTGTGTCTTCAGTACCCACCATCTTTCACTTCAATCTGCGTTTCCTGTTGCTGGTAGAATACATGGTTTTCTACACTACACTTGAAGTGAGTAACAATTTATTGAGCTTTTCTAGTAAAATAAAAGTGTTGGTCACTCCCCATACTAACTGATGTTGTCTTTCCTGTATAAGTACGACATCTTGATGTGAAAATAACAGCTTAAGAAAGAAGTCTTTGACTCTGCTCTCAAATTGAAGCTGCTGGAGATTCAGTCATGACCAGAAAAACACAGCAAACAAATGGACTAAATCTAAATCACATCCCTGATTGCGGTTTTAGGGGTTCTCTTTTTCCTTAAAGTGTCTCATAAAATGGTATTATAACTTCATTAATATGATGTAGTTCCTGCTAAAACACTTTGCTTGAGCAGAACATTACACAGTGAGGGATCAATCTTAAGTGTATCCCAATGGGCTGTTAGTTATACAGAGCAAAGAGAAATTAATTTACAGGACAGGCAAGAAGGCAGGACAGTTGAAAAAAATTGTGATGACTGTATAGTTACACCCACTACTTTAGCTTAAGGTCACCATTGAAGATGCAGTTTTCCAGGAATCTCTATTGACCATTTTATGGGATCTTTAAGCTTTTGAACTTTCTAAAGGAAGATCATGACACACAGTTGAAAGGTCAGTGTGCAGCTAATGAGAAAGAGAGAGATTTGAGGAGAGAGAGAGAGAGCGAGAGAGAGAGAAACCATGTGCCTGTATGTTTTTTGTTCTAAATATAGAGTCCAGCTATCTGACAGGTACTCATTTCAAAACGTCAATACCAATGCAGGGGGAGAGACAAAAGGGAGACCGAGTGAGAAGAGAGAGGTTGAGAGAGGGAAGGTATGAGAGATTTTTTCTTCATTGTTGGTGTTAATCGATCTCTAATGTCAATTACTTTGCTTTTACCCCACTAAAGGCCCCATGCACACTGCGCTATAGCAACAAACTTGCATGTTCAGTGCAGGCTGTTTCCGCTGTTTAAAGCTCTAAATCGGGCACTGATGGACGAGCGTCAGACCAATTTGTTTTCTCAAGATTGGTCAACTTTTGTGTGGGGCAGCCCAGAAATGGCCTGATGCTCCTTTCTTAATATCTCTCTCACAGGATCTCTCCTCTCTCTTTCTCTCTCTCTCTCTCTCTCTCTCTACTCTGTAACTCTCTGTATCTTTCGTTTCCTCCGAGTCTAAATATGGAAATTATATTTGCAGCCATAGTCGTCATCTCTCTCTCTCTCTCTCTCTCTCTCTCTCTCTCTCTCTCTCTCTCTCTCTCTCTCGCTCCCCTCTTCATTCCACCTCAGGGAAATGCTCCATTGCAACGAGAGAGACACACACTTGAAAACATAAGCACGTCTTTGACCAACACTTCCTTTCTAAAATCACCCATCATCTAACATTGTTACTTTTTGGCTACTCACTATGTACATTTGCAACGGCCCGAACCAGGAGGAGAGAGGTTCTAGATCAAAGGTCACCACTCAACTTATCAGCCTGAAGTTGTGTATGGTATGTTTTGGGGTGTCATTGGACCCTAACAGCCCTCCTCGTGGAGTAGTAAGAAATGCTGGGGGTTTGGAAGGGGGATAGAGGTTTGTTTTGAAACTCTAGCGTGGCCTGGAGGGGTGGAGCTCTGACCTTTACACGGAATAGCAGGGATCTGTGTGTGTGTGTGTGTGTGTGTGTGTGCACGCGTGTGCACGCATGTCTGCTTTTGGGTTAAAAGGACACTGTGAGAAGCAGCTGTCCCAAGTTGCAAACACACAAATTTCCAACAGACACACTATTTCTGTCTCACAAATACACATACGCCGTGCAGGCTGTGACGGTGGTCTTTCCTCACACACACACACACACACACACACACACACACACACGTAAAAATAGGCCTCAGGGTTGATGTGCTCCCATTGACTCCCACTCATTTTGATGCAGCAGGCCACCTGTCCCGTACCAGAAAGGTCACAGGTTTGATTCCAACAGCTGACGTGCCCTGGAGCAAAAAACAAATCTTACAACTGAAAACAATAACACACACAGACAGACTTTTGACAAAAAAAACATGTTGACACTTTCAACAAACACATGTAATGTACATTAACAACAAAATCCACTGAAACACACATTTCCAGTAAGAACAAAGACACAAGCACACATACATAAACCTACCCATGTACTTTTACCAAATGCTTCCAACACATTCGCCATACAAACACACACACCATTTGGCCCAGAAGAGATGGTATTACAGTAAAAACGAGCACAGCTGTCACACGCTCAGCGACGTTAACACGCAGCAGCGATTACAGCTGCAGCCACACAGCTGATTCTGCACATTTAAAGATATTATACAACCAGAAACTGCTTTTCTATACTGTTAAGACAATAATCCATAACTTTTTTTTTTCATACATTTAAATGTTCTGCAATGCACATTAGTGACTCCACAGTACAGTGTAACTAATCCATGAAAGCTCAGTGCCTGGTAGGTCTTTTCCAGGAAAAACAGTCCACTGGACAGGAGAGGATGTGTTTTATGTTTATGGAAGCAGCAACATTAATTATTTAAATCCATTTTTGGATCTCCCTCTGAATAAATCACGACAAACAGCTTCTTGTAAATCAGGAAGATGTTCTCCAATATGCTGCATGTGTGCGAGCAAAGCGAAGACTGACAATAACTTAAAAAATAACTACTAAAATGTCTCTACTGCAACAGCTAACCTGGCCTGTGCTGTACAGTACCTCATCTGAACCACCAATGTGCTCACTCTCAACCTTTCCCAAAAAACACCCCGTGCCGCCTTGCCACCGCCACCCAACCCCAAAATAATTTGGCATTCTCCCCAACATAAGACCTGGGAATCTTTCTTCGCAATGTTAGAGTGAAAGCTTTGCGTGCCTGACTCCCGGCTTATAAAAAAGTGATATCAGCTGCATGTAGCAAAGGTAAACAGTCCTATTATACAAAAATCCCTGAGAAAAGAACTCGAGGAAGTGCTTTAGATGAACAAAAGATAAAAATCTTTATCATATTTCATTTGGATATGAAATAAATGTTTCAGGAGCCTATTCTAGTTCCCTGTCAGTGTGCAAGCCTTTTCTTAATAAGTCATGAGATTCTTAGGACAAAGATACTAGCAAGCTCTACCAACTGATCCCAGCAGCATTTCTTTTTAATTTGAACGAAAATGCTGTTGATATTTTTAATTAAACGTCTTCAAATTGGACTGTTTCCCAGACCAGTGAGCTACCAGCAGATAATGAGGTTAAATTGCACATTTATAATTGGAAAAACACAAGAGTTCTTCATCAGCCATTTTTAAAAAAAAATGCAATAAAGTGATTTCTTCCACTGTGTTGCTTAAAGGCATCATCCAGCTTTTTCTTACTTATCAGGACCATCATCTTTCTCTCTTTGTGTCTCTGCCTATCTCAACATCTCCCTGGCATTGTGTTAACTTCTAATAAATAGGAAATAAAAAGCTCATAAGCCCCAGTGGCCTCCACATGCATCTCAGATTCACTCTTTCCTGCGCCAGCTCTGTGTGTTAAGCAAGTCTTAACACCATGTGTGCCCTCTGCTTATATATCTGCATGTGTTATTTCAGCTGATGGTAATGGCCAAGCCTCGAAAAAGCTGTCCTGTTCATTTTGACAACTCATTCCTCTGCCACACACACACACACACTGTACACGCAATAACCCTGCTTTGAAAGTCCTAGCAGCAGTACAGAGCGGTATAATCAGTTTTGCAGTAAATACACAGCAGTAGAAGGAACAGCAATAGTTTTTTTAAAATGGGACAGTCCAGACCCGCTGACACAACCTACAGCTTTATAAAACATTACAGGCAGTCAGCAGCAACTATACATCTCACCTCTGACTCTCCTACACTTACATCTTTCAGATTTATTTCCAGGAGAGGCCAGCTGAGAAGTAGGACTCTCTGTACTGTCAGACTGGGGGTCAGTTTAATTGAGGATACATTAGTCCTTTTTTATCTGGTTCTTCCAGACCAAACAGAGCTAATGCTTTCAGAATCAACAAAACTGGTGGATATTAAAAGCATTACTTTCAGTATAAGAAGATATTTAACTGAACATGAACAATCTTCCTTCTAACTCTAAAAAATCTTTTTTTAGGGAATTGTGGTCCAAACACATCCAATACTGCTAACCTGAGTTACGAGACACTTACTGCTTACTAGATAAGAGTCTCACCAACTTTAATATCAGACAAATATAAAAATGACTGAGGGCAAACAAACCAAACTGTTTGAGAATAACTGAAGTCTGATCCAAAAAATCCACAACCCTCCACACAGAGTGTGCTCAATCAATGCACCCCGGAGTTCAAATCAAATGCTGATCCCTTCTCCGACTGTGTGTTCTGAGTGTTAGATTCACTCCCTTTGCTCAATATTCAGCCTTTTCATCCACCAAGGCATTATTTTTTTATTTCCCCCCACATATTCCAAATTCATTATAAGAGCAGTGGATTGTCTATCAGATGCACTCAGGCTTCAGAGTTGAATACGGTAGACCTTCTTGCCATTAAGTGTGCTTTCAAGGCTAGACCCCTCAACATATACACAAAGGCACACACACTGATATTTTTCTCCCCAGAGTTTGATTGGTTTTGATGCAGCGTTCAAAAAACATAGTTTTCAATCAGAAATACTTTGATTTTCTATCAGAAAAAGCAATTGCATTCCCCGGCAGCTTTTGTGTTTCAGCTGTCCTTATTACTGTTAGTGTGTGTGTGTGTGTGTGTGTGTGTGTGTGTTGTGGTGGATATTGTGAGTCAGCGTTGTTCCCTGCTGTCTAAGAGGAAGCAGAACAGAGGATAATGCTTGCATTAACACACACACACACACACACACACACACACACACAGGTACATGCACGCATACAAGTACAAGGGGTGAGGGAAATCTGCAGACACACAGTTCATACATGAACATGATAGAATATATAGACACACACACACACACACACACACACACACACACACACACACAAAGTGACGTGGCAAGGGGATGTGTGTGTGTGTGTGTGTGTGTGTTAACTGACTCATCTCATCAGTATCTTGCTAATGTGCAGACAGACGGCTGGGCCATCTGCTCACAAAGCAACCGCACACCAGCAACTTTTTCTTCAAGCAACGTCCGCCGGCAACATTGCTCTCAGAGAGCAGAGTGATTGGCTGACAGGAGCTCAGATTGAACAGACTGAAGAAATGCACTCATATGGTACATTTTGTTCTTAATTTGTCTTGAACGGACTTAACACCCTTCGGCCTGTAGCTATGCAGGCTTGGGATAATCTTTGGCCTGGTTGTGTCTACCAGGCTAAATAAGGCTCACTAACTAGCCTGGTTCCAGATAAAGGCCACTACCCAGGCTACAAAGCACTAATCTTTAGCCTGATTTTGACTGCGGGGCTTCTAAAGACGACGCAAAGGTTAGATGTACAGCCTGGTAAGGCTTAACGTGAGTCTGGTTGCAACTGCAAGCATAGGCAGGGCTGGAAAAGGCTAATTGATTTACCTTTCTTTATACAACAGGGCCAAACAGGTCAAACCAAGCCATATTTATAAGGCTACTTGATTTATACCTTGTAAATATATTAGCTATTATTTTTATCATTTGTTCTACACCTAATGTTATGAGTTTAAATAGCTGCTGCTACTGTTTCTGGATTGTCAACATTGAAAGCACCAAGTGTCCAACTTGCAATCAATATCCATAACACCAGGGAGAACTGTTATGAGCAAACTGCATCTGTTGCAATTATTGACAAAATCACATCTGTGCATTGCACTGTGCCCCCTTGATATCCCAGAATGCAGCTGTCAGTCAATACAGAGGGATTAGAGCAAGGCCTTGTTTGGGTGAGGTGGGAGATTTGCAGCTCAAAGACGCAGCAAAAAAAAAAAAAAAAGGCGGGGGGGGCTTTCAGGTTGTAGAAGTGTGTCTGTAAAGGGGGGAGGATGCAGGAATAGAGGTTGAACGACCTTAAATTACTTTTGGCAAATCCGAGATTACACTAACTGACACGCCAGGGTCATTCATGGTTGACTAGGTGAATTAGGGCTATACACTATATCAGTGCTAAGGAATAAAAACCATGTCCCCTTAAGTTTGGCAACAGCAGGCCCTTCAACAGGTTGAGAAATGAGACTTATGAAACCGTAAAAAACCTTAAGTACAAATGATAAGTGGATAAAGGTTCACAGTCTGGGGATACAAGACTTCATTCAGCAATAGATCCTTCTGAAATTAAGGTTTTGAGTGGTTATCTTGTCATTGTAGACAATCATTGCTTATCAGAGGATATTCTGCTTCTGTTACTGTCATTTTATTCTCATACAAGCACACACAAATACACCCAAATACACCCGGATATCTCCATAAACCCAGCAAGGAAAAAACAAACTTTGAAGAAAACGTAATTACAACGAGAAGGTCCACAAATGTGTCAGAAGAACAGGATCTGTGTACAGAAACCAAAGTTTCTGTACACAGAGATACACAGTCACAAAAGGGTACAATGTGTAATATTTTTCCTGCCAGTGTTATGTCAACACACGCACACACATAATTAACAAAGCTCCAAAAATACAACTCAAAGCCATCCAACTCTGCCGCTTCACACACTCCTCCAGTCAACTAACAGCATTTTTCTGACAAATAACCTGTAATTCCCACAGCTGGCCGGACGCCAACACAAACCTTCATCTCTCTCCAGCCACACACACACACCCACACACACACACAGTTTAATTATGGTAATTTAGACAGCTAAAGCGGAAATGTCTATTGCTTGATGACTAATATGGCTCCATTATCAGGATACAAAATAACCAGGTAAACCGCAATAAACAGAGGAAATATATATATATATATATATATATATATATATATATATATATATATATATATATACACGTTTTAATTCACTTTTGTTACCTTATAAGCAAAAAAGCACCTGGACTGGTGTTTGTGTCTGTAAAATATATATACATGCACAAATTAAACGGATAAGTAACTTCTGAGGAACTGGAGAACTTCATAAAGACTCTCTGGACTGGAGAATACCTTCAAATACTATTATTTTTGCAATATACAGGGATGTTTTCTTTCTGCCAGGTTCATCACCAACCCAGTTTTCTCCTCCTCCTTTCAGTCTGGCCTCAATCTGCTAATTTGTTCAAACATTTTAATAACAATTCTGTACAAACAACAGTAAGAGTTTGGATTGCAATCAACATTTCATTAACCTGAACAGGACCAGCGTTACCATGGTAACTTCACTGTATCCCTGCTCGACTGTTGGCAGCCACTCAGTTTTTTACCTTAGGAAGCTACTTGAGATGGTTCTGGCATCATTATTACCCAGTACAATGCTGAGGTAGGAACAAATTAACATTTTAGGAGAAAGCTTAAGGAGAGATTATAACACACCTAAGTAACAGTAGTACCATCATTCCAACTGCCACTTCATCCGATCTACGTTATGGGTGTCTGTGAGCACATTTTAGACAAAAGAAAGAGTCACGCCCAGAAGATAAGTAGTATCAGGTTAGCGTCGACAGTCTCTGTGTTTGTGTCTGTGTGACAGGGGTAAAAGTGGAGAGTCCAGTTTAACCAAACAGTCATTAGTCTATTATTATTATTCTGTAGCTGATCTCAAACAAAAAAAGAACAAGTATGACAAAGCAAGTTTCCATGGAGGCTAAAGTATTGACTAAATTATTATTATTTATTAATGAAAACTTTCTGACTTAATGTGAAAACTTCTCAACAAGCAAACTTGCTGAATGCCTTCAGCATTGACAAATCCACTCAGCAGCTCATAAAAATGTTCTTTGACCATATCAGACTAAATCTACAGTCAACAAGTCGTTGATTTCTATCTATCTATCTATCTATCTATCTATCTATCTATCTATCTATCTATCTATTTCATCGGCAAAGATGAACTTCGGTTCAATTTAAACCTCACTGTTCAAACAGAGTTTAGGTCTTTAGGTGAGTGGAGGAGAGTAAGGAAGCAGGGAAGGGAAGGAAGGAAAAAGAGGGTAACAGAAAAACATGCAAGACAGAAAAGCTGGATGGAAGAAGGAATGAAGGAAGTAATAGAGGGAAGGTGAAAAGCATGGATTGAAGAAAACAAAGGAAACACATGAGAAAAAAAGGAAAAACTAAGGAAGGGAGGCTGAGAGGAGAATGAAATGAAAGATGGCGAAGGAAAAAGGGATAAAAGTTACTTTACTTGATGAAAAGAGGCAGTGAGGAAAGGAAGCAAGGAAACAAGGATGGATGGATTAGGAAAACAAAGACAAGGAGAAAAAGTGGGGAGGAGAAGATCTGATGATTAAACATGCTGCTGTAACCGCCAATAATCTCTCACTCACACACTCTGGCATGTAAGCAAACCTCCCTTGTCCAAACACACCTGGGCTACCTGTGATCAAGCATTTCTCCAGCCTCGATGAAGGACACATACAAAGAGTTGCTAGGCAACAAACAAGCAGGTAAAGGGTTGACTTTAACACCCCTGCCAACACACACACACACACACACACACACACACACACACACACACTTGCGAAATACACAGTGACATTTCTTGGGTTTACTACACCATGTTGGCTGCTTCCCTCGCCTCCTGCATCTCCTTGGAGACGGTCAGCCTTGCAGAATTGGCCCACACACACACACACACACACACACACACACACACACACGCATAAACACTATTAATTATCTCCCCACTCATTCAAATCTGTGAACCGTCTCTATTTCAGCAGCCAAAGTGGCGATGAAGAACAAGAAGAGGAGGAGGACACCGGCAGGCTGTGTTGTCCTCAAATGACCCACAGGCACACACTCATATGTGAACATACACACACACATGATCACGCCTCAGGAGAGAGAGAGCGAGAGAGAGAGAGAGAGAGAGAGCGAGAGAGCGAGAGAGAGAGAGAGAGTGAGAGAGAGAGAGAGAGAGCGAGAGGTGGTTTCTGAAGCCAACTGTTTGACAAAAAGTGAGCTCACTTTTCATTCAAATGCACTGAGGCAGACTTTCACAACTACTACTCTCTAAAGAATAAGTAAATGCATTAAGTGAGGCATTAAGTGTCCACTTCCCCCCATTCCTTTTTTTTTCACCCATCCTTTCTCTTGTCTTAGCTCTCTTTTTCTTCTTTTGCCTCAACTCTAATTTCCTCTTCTTTTACCTCATCTTCTTTCTTCTTTTGCATCCCATCTCGTCTCCTTCAACCTCAGTTCTGTCTCCTTTCTCCTATTATCCTTATTCTCCTCTGCTACTTCCTCTACTCCCCTCAAACCTTTGCTATCTCTCCTTACTTCCCCCTCTTTTCCTCTCACTCTTTCTTTCACCTCCACCCTTGTCCTTCATCACCTGTCACCGCTTCCCTCCCTCTTTTTTTTCTCCCCTTACTATCCTTCCTTCTTGAGGGGCCAGTATACTCCTCTGTTCTTCTCCCTTCCCACCCCTCTCCCCTTTTCTCTAATTTCCTCCTCTGTCCTTCTGTCCCTGAGTCACCCCATCTCGTCCCTCTCCTCTTTCCTATCCCTCCCTCCCCCCTCATCCTCCCTCCGCTGTTGTCCATATCTGCTGATATGCAGCAGTCATGAAGGTCACACAGCTCGCTGCCTGAAGGACGCACGGTGGCGGTGGATGAAGCATATGCTGCTATGCAGTACAACATGTGAGAGTGTAGCATGGAAACAGTGCAGCTATAAATATAGTATTCAGCCGGCTCTGTGAATCCGTCCTCCCTTCCCTCTGCTCTCTGTAGTGCTGCCTGCAGTACCTGTAAGTGTAAAAGTATCAGACTGAAGGAACAGAACTACACAGAGACATGTCAGAGGATTATTGAATTCAGCTTGAAGCTGTGCAACCTCTCTCTCTGTCTCTCTTTTATTTATAGACTTGACATCCATGGAGAAGCAGCTGGTTATCCACACAAGGGTTCCACCTATATGGGTTTTGAAGGCCAACCTTGAAACCAATACTAAAGCCGCAGATAGGCTTTTTTTGTAATAATAGATTTTTTGCCTATATTAAATATGTGTCAAGGTGCAAAGGGTGTGTATCTTATTGGACTGAAGCTCAATGTAGAAAAGAGGAGTGGTTCATAACAGGTAACTGATCCACAAGCAGATTAATGAAATTTGTCTAAATTAAATTCTGTGTCAGGCATGGTCATTCCGCTGTCCACAGGAGCTCATAAATTAAAATTTGAGTAGCAAATCTAAAACGTATTGTAATTCATAGCCATCGAGTGCTTTGTGAAAGATGGGTAGATCATTTATCACTCTCTTTTAGTAAAAAGCAACACAGACCAACCACATTGATTTGGCGTGAACATTTATGCCATTTAAACACGTCATCTAGCAGGATTTCTGCCAAGCAAAGCTAAAATTATTCAAACACTTGATTGTCAACAACATTTGGAGTCACAAATGTGTAAAGTTGCCAAACAGTTACAGGTTTTCGGTGTTTTTTTCCCAGATTTTTCCTTTTGGGAGTTTGGTAACACTAAAATCGCTTTCAGTCTCTCAAGGGCCATTAAACCGCCACTGTGATTGAATTAATGTGTTTTTAATGGGTTGATTTAATAAACATTTTATGGGTTATATTGCTCAATATTTAACATTTGCTAATTCAATTACAGACTTTAGTCTGTCTAAAACCAAAATCATATCTATTCACTCTGATTTAATTTGCTCTGCTTGCTTGAAACATCATGCTCTTCATTTATTTTTATCATCAGTATTTCCTCACTTCAATAGAGCTATTCACGGATATCTGGTCAGGAAGGATCTAAAATAAAGGAAAAAAAAAATCACTTTCACAGTTATTGCGCTTTAAGCAACTGTTAGTGTTGTTTAGGGGATATTTTAATGCTTTAGTTTGACTTATCTCATGATATCTGAGCTGCCCCCAATACAGAAGCCATACGTGTTTTAAGCACCTGACTCTACTCAACTTGTAGAAGATGCTTACATGTTTTTCATCAGGTGAGGCATTTTCCAAACATGCAGTAATTTCAAGTCTGAACCAAGTGCACATCATGTGCATTGCAGCCTTCATCTGAAACCATTTTCACTGAGGCTCTATTTTTTACCGAGGTCTGATGGCTAAGAAAGTGTTTCTCTTCCCCAGGGCTCAGAACAGTGTGCTTGGCCCAGATAGACACAAGGCTAACCTACAGTAACAGCCCAGTGTGGTGCTATTATACCAGTAATGTAGACTGACAATATAAACCTCCCTAAAGGCAAATGGAGCAAATGAGGTGACAATAAAAGTCTATATTTAGGGTGTTTGTTGCAAATATTTGTTCAAGGCAGTTTGTAATGTGCAACTTTGCATTTATAAACAGTAAAAACAACTCTGTAAAATCTCATGTATTTGAATGAGTTTGCCATTAATGTATGGATGGAACCCAGCACGTAAAAAGATTGCAACATCAGTCTATCAAATACAATTATTATTAGGTGAACTTCTGACTCAGAACAAGTCACTGATGGACCTCATCAGACAATAAAATGTCCAGATTGCTTCAAAGACTGTAACACAACAATGCAATGATGTGATTTTAATGCAAAAAACCTGTCCCTGAAAGTGACAAATATCACTTGTTGCATCTGAACGTCACCTAAAAAGGTAAAAATAAACAAATCCAATTACTTAAGGAATGCGCTGCATAATGACTGGACAAAGTGTAAACTAGATGTAGAGAGAATGAAATGGGCTGTAACTCTAATTGACAACAATATTCTCCTTTAAAGATCCAATTTCAGCCGAGCCCATTTTAATCAGACATTTAGCAGCTGCTCTTGCGCAGAATGCAGCAGCAGAATGAGCTTCAGAATCTGAAATCAACAACAACAACATTAAGATGTCTGACGCTTTAAGCATCCCGACAGCTTCTCTCACATTTTCTCACAGCCTTAAACCCCCCCACCCCACTCCAAAACAGCCTCTTAAAAGTTAAATGCGAGAAGTCTAGAAGGAGCCTGTGTGGTGGCCTCCATGAAGCCTGGGCTAATATATTGGCCAATCAGAGATGCTGTCCTCTCCTGCAGCAACAACACACACCATCAGGTTGCTCTATATGAGTCCTTGCTCCTTAATGGAGTCTAAAGGTGAAGGGGGCTGCGCAGAGGTCGAGTGGGCGTCAAGTAAAACACAAATGGCTGAAAGAACTTTGAGCCAGCAGAAAGTAACGGAAGAGTTTGACCGCTTTCACTTTTCTTCAAGCACCTTTGATCCAGTTTCATCACAAGAGCACTTTGTCCTCTGGCACAGGCCTGACATGCACACAAACATGCACGTGCACACACACACACACACACACACAAAGGGTTAGACAGTGACCTCACAAGCATGCAAACGTTTACACATCCGCACGCGCACACACACTGCTATAAATATGTTGTGCGTGTGTGTTTCATGTTTGTATGCAAGTGTGTGTTTGTGTGCAGAGAGGTGACAGCAGATGCAGGCCTCGTTCTGCAGCCGTCCTATCCATCAATGTCAGCACAGCCAGGTGGACAGAAACACACACACACACACACACACACACACACAGATACACCCAGGGGTGCCTACACAAGTCGTCACATGCATACAGAAACGCAAGGAAAGGGAAAAATAAAAGCATGACTAGGCATTAACACAACTACTTACAGTAGCTTGTACTGCTGAGCCAGTTGCACACAATAAACTGAGGTCCAGAGCACACATACATGAAGGCATGTCAGAAAAATCATGACCTTTGACCTCGAACCCTCTCAGAAGTAACTAAAAATGCAGATATTTATGGCTGCAGGACAAAAATACTTGCTATAAAAGCTCTGCTGAGACACACTGCACCATCATGTACTGCTGCAGGTATGAAGCAGTTGGTCAGTAAGCATCTTGGTAAAGGGCACGTCAGTCACACTCAATGACACGCAGGCCATGACTTCTTATGCACTTCCTCCACTCAGATGGTCCACTGGTAATTTTAGAAGAACACTGGCAGCTCCTGATAAAGATCTCTGTCAGGGTGAAGCTAAGGCTGTGTTCTTGGTTAACCATACTTGTAAAAAGGTTAGCCCCGCTGAGATTAAGAATTATTTTTTTCCAAGGGACACCTGCCAGGAAAGCAGCACCGTGACTTACAGAGTGGCAGACAGGTTGCAGACTAACAAAGTCAGAGACACATTTAAATGGAAGTATGCACTGTGAAGGAAAAACCAAACATAAAATTGTCAAAACATTTGTTGTAAGAGCTCCAGTAGAGAAACCGGCAGGTTCACGGTGTCAAACCCATTTTCATCTTGACAAAACAACAAGGCAAAGACAACACTGCAAAGTACGTTATGAAAATATTGTCCCACCACAGTCCTTGGAAAATCTTTTTATACTCTGAGCTTATGATAATTACACAATATTAAAAATAAGTAACCTTAGAAATTGGAAATAAATGGCATCCATTCCAAGACACAACTTCAAAGACGAAGGGCTGACTGAAGGAGGCCACTCACACTAGATAACTATGCTTAGCTGAGCAGAAAGGATGTCAGCTGGCTAACAACCCCACACTATCTCAAAACACGATTGGATTAATGATAAAATTATCAGTTTTTATTCAATAACAGTCAAAAACTGTCAAATAAATGTCTGATCTATTCTATCTACAAACACAACAGGCAGCTCAGCAGTTCACAGAGCAACTACAGGACCTCCAATACGGTGTCTTATGTAGTGAAGACAGCAGCGGCGTCCATGCAGGGTTACACGTTGCAGACTAATGCTAGACTGAGCTTTAAGAAGCTCTGTGCTTGATAGGTTAACCCGCAGGCCAGAGTGAGCACATGTTCCCCTCAACATGAAGGTAAACATGAAAGCACATACACGACGGAAACACACACACACACACACCCATACAGTCTGACAGTAAGCGGTATCAATTGCTGCAATGATCAAGTATCAGACCTCCCACCTGTGCTATGATGAGAGGTGTGTGTCTTCAACATACACACATTAACAGGCAAACACACACAAACCTGTATCAAGTGAGGGATCTGCTCGTATATCTGAGAACCACCCCCCCCCCCCCCCCCCCCCCCCACATTTGTCCCCCACATAGTCACCTCTCAGCACTGGCAACCTGTCACGGCTTCACACACACACACACACACACACACACACACACACACACACACACACACACACACACACCTACCTACACGCAAACTCATGTGCACGCATGGCCGTCGGTAACAAACACTCTGCATCTTCATGCACAGACGCACAATCACTTACACATGCACGCTCACACAAAAACCTTTGTCACACAATCACTCTCGCAAACACACAAACACGGAGGCAGTGGAGGATGGCCAGTGCAATCAGCGACTCTGTCCTTGAGCGGAGTGAGGAATGCCGGGGTGCCACATCATCGAGCCAGAGGAGGCTCACACACACACACACACACACACACACACACACACACACACACACACACACACACACAGAAAGAACGATAAACTACAACCTGTGCATTAAACACATGTGCAGCATATTAAAAAAGCTAAAAAGTTATGTTCAACACAGACATGATTAGAGAACCAATTTATATTATGTATGCGTGTATCCCTTTATTATTCTCCTCTATTTCTGTGACATTTTAGGTTGTTTCTGTACAGAGGTGAGGAATATTGCTGAACCTCTATCTTTCTGTAGCCTTTTCCCCTTTTTTCTCTCAATTTCGCTCTTATTCTGTGTCTTCATCTTTGACACCTTCTCAGTTTTTAATTAAACCGAAGAGATGCTCCATTATCTCTCTTGATCCTCCATTTCAACTATTCTTTTATGCCTTTAACTCCGTCTTTCTTCCTTTCTTTAGCGATTATTCTCTGTATCTCTCCCTCTTGATTTATAGCACTTTATCTTTTTATGCTATATTATGTCTACATAAAATAACATTCCTGATTTGAAATATCATGCACACCTGTCTGAGAAGAAAGTAAATTTAATTTTTCACCAATATAACACTGAAATAAGTCTCCAATTTGTACTGGCAAGAACTTGTGAACTTTGAGCTCCGCATTAACACATTGAGTAATGTGCAGGGGAGGGATGGAGGAAGAAAGAACGAACGATCCATCAATATCAGAAACGGTGTTTCCGTTGACTCCCACTGGTCACAGACGGTCCACACTATTTCTACATTACACCTGCAGCAGACTAGCCTGCTTAGCCAAATGTGAAGAGATAACCGGGGCTTAATGGCTTAACATATACAGAATTAGTCCAGTACAACCAGTTGCACTGCTCTTGAAGTTCCAGTCCAACACACTGCTGTGCATCAGTTTAACTTCTGAAATGTCACTGAATACTGAAATAACCCGGGGACTGATTTTTTTGTATAAAAACAGCATAGAAGTAGATTTGCTTTTACCAAACATTTTGTTAAATTGACTCACTTCCCTATGTCTGAGTCTAAAGGTGCTTTTATAGCTGCAGCAGCAAAAAAAAAAACCTATTTCACTAATCTCAGAAGGTTGAATGTATATTTTCCTCATGTCCCTCAGTCTGCCATAACACACACTTGCATACATACACACAAACATAAACACCAATAACAGAAAGCTTGAAAATGTTCCCAATGAAGTGTCTGAAAACAACCTACAGAAGCAAGAAATCACATGCTGACATCTGAAAATACAGCTGAGAAGAGGAGAGGAGAGGAAGAAGGGAAGAAAATGAAAACTGAAAAGGGCTAAGGGAGAAAAGCGAGAGGAAAGAATACTAAAAAACAGGGGAGAGGAGGAGAGAAGCAAGGATGGAGGAAAACAAGGATAGGAGGACAGACAGAGAGGAGTAGAAAGAGGACGAGACAAAAGGAAGTAGGGGAAACAAGAGGAGGAAATACAGACACACTCACTCTCTCACACACACACACACACACAAACAAACACTTTTAACACGATGCAGCAACCACAGCATGAGACGTCTGACAGAACTGTGTGTGTGTGTGTGTGTGTGAGTGCGCGAGAGAGAAAGAGTGTGTGTGGCCTCTCCACTGGACTACAACGCACGTGACAGCGAGACTCATGCAGCAGCAGAACCATATTAGGTAGAAAAGAGAGAGGGAGAAACAAAGACATAGACTTTGTACTACAGTACAACCTTTGACCTCCTGGTTTATCTCTAAACACAGCTCTGCAGAAAAGTGAACCTGCTTCTGTGTGTGTGTGTGTGTGTGTGTGTGTGTGTGTGTGTGTGTGTGTGTGTGTGTGTGTGTCTGCAGCTGTGTCAAGTACACAAACCAGAATATGCGGGTGTGTTTGTAAGTCTGCGTTCATCATTAGATGTGAAGCCGCGCAGGCTTTGAACTTCCCAGCTGTCCCATCAAAAGATCTGCTTCCTCTCTGCATCTCACACACACACACACACACACACACACACACACACACACACACACACACACACACGCACTACATGCGCTTTTATTTTGCCATTATGTTCTGGTTGTCCCACACACACAAACAGACACTCTCACACACACAATGTTGCATGTACACAAACAGCCCGTGAGCGCACAGACACACAAACACACACACCTTTGTTCTGCATCTGGTCATTACACTGTATACAGACTATGATAATAAACAATACTATGGTGGCAATTCCATAAATGAAGAGCACACATGCATTAACAAAAGCAGTAAATCAATAGAGATGCATTTATTTTTGATTATGAGCATTTAATATCTGTATCAATAGATTAGATTCTCTTTTTTTCATTACCTGTGGATATTTTCAAAAAGAAGATTATATCATAACATTAACAACAACAATGCAGGGCTGCATACAACTCAGACATGTTCAAATATCGTGTATCGTTTATCTCTTCTCTCTCAGGTAGCAGCTGCTTTGGTAAATGTTCCTCGCTGTCACCATGTCTGCAGCAAATCTTTCACCTGGCAGGCTGGAACTGGCCTTCACACACACACACACACACCCACACACACACACACACACACACACACACACGTGCGCTCGGACAAAGCTCAGGTAGGTGGTTAGCTCTGAAAATGTCGCAGTAAATAACACACAGGGCGGGACAGACAGCTGATGTGAGACCGTGTGTGTTAGTGTGTGTGTGTGTGTGAGAGAGACCATGTTTATAGTGGCAGAACGACCTTCACGCCACCACCTCTTTCTATTGCCATACTTCCCTCATCCCTGTCTTTTATACACACACATGCACACAAAACCCACACAGATGCTCTCTTGTGATGTGTATGTGTTACAGAGGGGTGAGTTTTATGAGTGTCCTACCCTCAAAGTGTGTGTGCAAGCAACAGCTAAGGTTCAAAGGGAGACAATGTTGCAACTGTTCAGTTTCTCTTTGACACACACACAGACACACACACACACACACACACACACACACACTCTCTCTCACACACACACTCTCTCTCGCTGGAAGAAACACACTCCAAGAAAAAAGGGATGAATTATGGACGCACACACTGTCACTCTGTGAATTTGCACAAATTTGTGGGTGTTTGACGAGCTGTAAAGTGTCAGTGTGTGTGTGTGTGTGTGTGTGTGTGTGTGTGTGTGTCTGTGTGTGTGTCTGTGTGTGTGTGTAGGATGTTCTTATGCAAGTGTTAGTCATCCCAGCAGTCTTGACATTTCTTTCCATACGAGAGGAAACAGGCAGATTTGCTTCCAGTCAATCATCGGCCGAACAGGATTACTACACAACTACATACAGTAGTGAAGTATTACTGTAGTACTTACGAGAGCCATTGATGTATTTTCTCATAGACTGCAGCTAAAATGATACTTTCCCATTATTTGACCAGAAAATGTTATTATATTCACTGAAGGGACATAACGAACGACTGAACATAACTACCCTCTAGGATTTAAGATTTGAGGTTATGTTACTGCACTTTTACCTTGACGCCAGCTCAAACCTCGTTGCCACCGGCAACCTCCCAGGCAGCAACCTACAGAGGCTTTTGTTGCTCATCTTTAAGCAGACGTGTTTGACTTTATCAACAGATCAAACGGAGAATTGGTTGCTTGGAAATATTGTCAAAATAATTAAATCCCCATCTTTTCGTTTTGTGATGCGGTCCAATGGAGCAAGAAAAGCAGAAATATACTGTTTAGTATTTCGTAACCCCTTAGATTTGGTCTTCAGCTGGCAAAAATACCTTACAGCTTAAGTGACTGTTCAGTTGATCCATTCAGCAACATTATAAATAATACAAAAAAATGAACAGCCTAATAAACTAGATTTGTTTCACATATAGGTTACTGTTAAATAGTGAACTTTTTGGTAGAATTTTATTCCTGGAGTAACCTCACACAGAAAACAGCACAAATGTACCACATTAACAATCAGCTTCACTGTCACTATGCAAGAGCTGTGGGGGCTGAGGGGGCATTACGTCACTTCAGAGCTCTCCATTCTTCTGTTGTACACCTCTGAATGCTAAAATGACGACATCCAGATGACGCCAAAAACACGATTGGACTTTTTTTGTTTTTTTTTTAAAAAACTATTGCTGAAGTGAAGCTTTGGGGTAAGCGTAAGAGCATCCCTGCAACACAGCGAACTGTTGGTTTGCCAGGACAACTGAAAATCTGTATTTGCGGCGTGTCTTCCTGTTGCGCTGGTGGCCGCGATACGAGAACACGGCCGGAGTGTAAGGAAGCACAGAAAGTTCTAGAAAGCTTTTCTCTGCCGGTTTCCGAGGTGTTCAGCTCCTCATTCAGCTGCTGGCAACCGGACTAATGAACCAGGACTCACACACACACACACACACACACACACAAGGTGATTATTCAGTCTTTCTAGTAGGCGGTCCACTACATTAACAGACAACATGGCAGTAACGCCACCCAAACACATTAAAAAGGGTAGAAAAGAGAGAAGGCAGGCCTGGCTCTGACCTGAGTATCAAATAGCATTACCCAGTGTGCAGACACCGGGCCAAACTGGGCTATACAGGACTTCTCTTTAGACGGATTTCCACTGCAGAGCCACACAGGACTAACTAAGATGTACTCAGTTGCCTGTGTTTTTCCAGCAGGCCAACCAGGGCTAGTCAGCTGAGCTTATTCATGAGAATATACCTAAAAAACTGGATTTCAAGACAGGAGCCTTGATGTCTCATGATTTAAAATCGATCAGACTACATCAGAGCTACAGAGTGCTAGTCAACACGAGCTCATTGGGCTGATTTGCTCTGCAGGAAGAGACAGGGCTTTGCAGAACTGTCGCCCTGCTGCCCACAAGAATTGCCATTACGGGCTTTCCAAGGCTTAGTAATTAGCCTAGTTAAAATTGCAGAGAAACCAAGGCCATAAATGGCTACTTTTCAGCCTGGATGTCAACTACAGGAAGAAATGTTGCTTTTCTAAGACTTACTGACTAACCAGAGTTTTACAACCCTTGGTTTTTCATTCTACATGCCTTTCAGTCCTTAGAACAATAACTTTGGTTCTTTTCTGTGTGATGGAAACCTTGATTATGACTTGTCCAATGAACTTGAACAATCTTCCTAGAAAGGCAATGTTTGAAAAAGAAACACTACATGCAACTGATGAGAGAGATCAAAAGGTCAAAGGTCTTTCCCTCTCTTTTTCAAAATCATATCTCAGAGAAGAAGACTGTCGCCATCTGCTTTCCTCTGCCTAAATAATGAGTACTTCACTATCTCTCTCACCCACTCTCCTCACCTGTCTGTCTCTTTTGTCTACTTTCCCTCTTCCTCCCCCAGTCGTCTTCCTCCTGAAATCACCTGCAGAGGAATCGATAAGCTATCAGACCGTGAAGACTCCCAGACTCTCTCTCTCTCTGTATTTCATGCTATATCAATTGGCTATCAGCCTGCCTCTGACAGTGTTTGTGCTCCCCATCATGTCGGTGTGGGAGTGTGTGTTTAAGTGTGTGCTGTCAAACTAAATCCCAGATTTGATTGACAAAACATCCATCACTCACTTATTGTAACTTGTACTTGTCACTGTGTTTGAGTGTGTGTGTATGTGTGTGTGTGTGTTGCCCTGGTAAACTGCTATCTCAAACCAGACAGCTCTAAACTATTGGTAGAACGATAATCAAGTGAAATGCAGTGTGAGAGAGAGAGAGACACAGAGAGTGAGACAGAGAGAGAGAGTGAGCGCAATGCTGACATCAAAGAGAATGAAAATGAATCAGAAAAAGAGGAAAGAGTGAAAGGAGTGAATACAGTAAATGGAAGAGAGAAAAAAAGAGGGGGGAATGAGAGACATCGCCAAAGAGCAAATGGGAAAGAGAGCAAATGAAAAGTGAAAAGAGTGAGGGGAATAAAAGAGAAGGAGAGAGTTGAAACGAGGTCAGGCGCTGCTGAGAAAAGCACAAAGCCGAGCAGAGCTGAGGGAAAAGCATTAGGCATGAAAGAAAAACACAGGAGAGGTGTATGTGTGTGTGTGTGTGTGTGCAGTAACAGAGAGATACCGAAAGGTGTGCCACGACAGGAAAGAGAGGTGCGTAGGACAAGACATGCAGAGAAAGGATTTGGGCTTGAACACAACTCGTGCAGGTACACTGGGCTGCTGTTATTGGCAGGTGGGTTTCTGATGCAGCCGTGTGTCTGTGTCGTACAGGAAGAACACTTAATGCTGACCGATCAGTAACTTACTAACTATTATTATAGTTATAGGTTAATGACGACCAGTATATTTAGCCAATATTCAATGTTCAGACACTCATCTGTTCAGCTGTCGAGACGCTCCATGCGCACACACTTTTACCCGTGTCAACACATTAATAACTACACTTCAAAACAAACACCTTTCACACACACCTAGCCTTTAAAAGATTCCTGCAGAAGCACGCATGTTCAAACATACTCATTCAAACACACACTCACCATGAAAGAATTTGGCTGATTACCCATATTGCATCATAGCGGTGGCATTTCTCCTGTCAACAGCACTCCCTCCTTAGTGTGTAAGAGGGAAACAATGAATGAGAGGGAAGTAGAAACACACTCTAAACTACAGCATGGGTGTTTAATATTTACTGAATGCAATCAACAAGACGCCACTCGTTTTTCAATTTGTTGATGAGTATAGGATATTGACTGCCTACAGACAGACAGACTGAGGTTGTGAGACACTACACATAATACTAATAAGTCAGAGTTGATTTGAAATCATTTCCTCATTAACCTGAACCTGATGCTCCCTGCAGGCAGGTCTCAATTTTGTGATTACAGCAATTAATGAAAATTATTGGATCAATCTCTGCAGCTTCCGACAGAGCTTCAGATCAACGGTGCGCAGGTGAATTTGGACGATTATGACACATTCTCGCAGGAAATGGTTTCTTCCCACTTCTTGAAGATTATGCAAAAGCAAAGCACAAACAGCAGCCAGCTGAAAAATGCATGAGGTTTTTGACTAAATCGGGTGCAGAAATTAAGCATTTTGGATGGGAATAACCAGAGAAAATGGGAACTGACGATAGCTCACAAAATAAATGTTTGATAATGCAAATTACCTGCAGATACGGTGATTGTGTCTGTCTAAGCTAACATTACTGACAATTATGACTATCTGCAACTATATATATATATATATATGAAATAGATGTTGTAATTTAAGGCATATGGGCTTAAATCAGTTATTACAGTATACTGAAAATTATGATTTAAACAAAATTAGACAAAATTTTGTTGGGTTTTTTAATGTGATTTTGCATAAATTTGTCTAATTTATATAATAGAATAGAATAGATAATATATTAGAAAAACATTCTTATAGATTGCAACCATACTGCCTGGCCAAAACAGTTACTATCAGAGAAGAAGGTGCCTAACTGTTGTTGCTGACCCTTTATTAGACAGCACCCAGGAAGCAGATCTACTCTCTTCATGCATGGTACAGTACGCTTGTTTACGTGTGTTTAGCTGTAAATATATATGTGCAAGCATTACGCATGTGTGTGAATTGTGTGTGTAATGCCATATCACCCTGCCACTGTGGTCACGCAAGCCTGAGCAGCCTTTGGGAAGTAGGTCAATGAGCATCAGAGAGAGAGAGACAGAGACAGAGAGAGAGAGAAAAAATCATGACGGGATATAAAGTGGAAGAAGAAGAACTAAGAACACACGCAAAGGCTAGAGAGAGAAGTGACAGTGGAAAATTACCAGTTAGAAACAGGACGCCTGTTTTACAGGGAACATGTATACACATGCCATATACGGCATGAGTGTTAACGTGTGTGCGGTAAATATGTGTGTGCCGGTGTGTTTGTATATGCATCCCAAAGGACGTTGATGGCCTCACCCACCTCCTCTCACTCCCTTTGCTATATGCAGGTAGAAGCCTGCTGCTTGCTTTCAACCCACACACATGACTCACACATTCAAAACAGCACACATACACACATACACACACACACATGGAACTCTAAACTTTCCATCGCTAAGCCCAGCAGAGCCGCCCGAGCCCATCACTGCAAGCCAACTCCACCCTAATGTGCTTATAATTATGAATTATCAGTGAAATTACATCATGTTATCAAGAGAATATATCACAATATCAGGGTTATTACATTTTGGAGTCCCACAGACAGGCAATTTATTAATTTCTGATGAGTTATTACATTGGTGGGCAGTTACTAAGTTACTGCATAGCTTGTAATTGATAATCTCTTTTATTTTGTAGGCTTGAGATACCAGGGTGGTGGGTCCACGGTAGGTGGTGCTACAACTATCTAAACCCACATGGAGATAATTATGATTGAACCTGAGGTCACACACGGGTCCAATGTGTGTGATGTGACAGTGATGAGTGCCAAGAAACCTATTTATAAAACGCACACTCCCTGCCGTAGCGCACACACAGAAACAAACAGGCACACACACACACACACACATTAATGCGCCTTTTATCTGAGGAAGCAACAGCATCTAAAAATAACAACATAAGGCTTTTAAAGCGGAGTAATGGAAGAGGAGAGATGCTTAGTGCGTGTGTGCTTCTGCATTGAACCATATCAAATAACTCTGTCCTGAATGCGATGGGCCGTGTTTCTAGATAACTGCAGCTAGGTAAGTGAGTGTGTGTGTGTGTGTGTGTGTGTGTGTGTGTTTGTGTTTATTTGTAAAAGTGCAAGTTCGCACCAGTCTGTGCTTGCTTTCCCCTGGTACCTGGTTGCCACGGCTATCTGCCATGCTGGCATCTGTGGGTGGGTATCACCTCTTGTCCTCATGCTCACCTACACCATGCCATGGAAATTTCCTTTAACCGTTTCTCTCACTTACACCAGTGCCCTTGAGAGAGATCCCCCCCCCCCCCCGACACACATGCACACACACACACACACACAGAGGAGGGTGTGGCAGTATAGGCTACAGTGGAGATAAACCAACTGTCATTGTGTTGAGACAAGAGTTTGTGTGTACAACAACAACTACTACTAGTCAACTACCACTACTACTGCACCTGCTTCTAGTACCATCGCTACTACTGGTGGTACAGTTCTACTAATGCTTCTAAAACAAATATTAGAGGGTGAGCAGTAAGTCAGTGTAATAACAAGCTCACAGAGGAACTGCTCAGAAACTCTGCATTGCCCTGAATGCACCGTGTAATCCCTAACCTTGTCCAGCACTGGTCCTAATCACATTCCATAATCCTGCTGGACCAGTGGATTATTGGGAGGGAAAAGACATACTGGTACATACAGTTTGGTTGGCAGACTACCAGTATGTGTGTCACCTTTTCGGTCCAGCAGGCTATAGTGTTGGTGTCAGAGGAGTGATGATGCGTTTGTGCAGTTGGGCGCTTGCCCGTCCCACGGTCCAGACATCTTTACAACTCGATCTGTGTGGCGGCTAAGTCGGGGTGAGCCCCAGCCAAAACACTGGCAAAATGTCAAGGAGCGAGAGAGAGAGCTACGCTGTGGGCTGTGACAGAGCCCAAACCAATATTAGCAATATCAGCATTTACACCTCCATCCCGTGCACAGCTCTCATTCATATCCCGTGTTTTATTACAGTGTTGCATATCATCAAAGTCTCAACTTCAATAACAGCACAAGGTGTCAAGGTCCAATTTTTAAACAGTAGTAGGAAGTGAACAAGCCGTACTTTTTACAGTGGCAGATAAGTTCAAATCCCTCTTTTTACAGCTGTGGACAACATTTAATTACTGTTCAAGCTTTAACATAAACCGTCTTTTAAATGAAATTCAATATGTCTACAGTTGTAATCATAAGCATCGTAAAAGCTTCAGTCATCCCTTGATACGGACCCAATCAGAAATCCGATTTTTCCAAAATGCAATCAAATTCAAATATTTTATTATATTATATTATCAGAAATATAGTTGTACAATTCCTTTTAAAACAGAAGAGATCACTGATGTTATACACTGTGCATTCCTGAGCTTCCCAACATCCAAACCCATCCATTTCAATTATTTCTTAAATGCATCAAATGCCACTTGTACGGATGTGGAGAGAAGGCTAACATCGGTCTCTGTACGACGTTGACATGTTGCTGTGGTTTCAGCATCCCTCTTATCTCATCACATCTCATGTTGTCAGATTTTAGAAAGACACACGGCCCCTCTGTATGCTCTTTCTGTTTTAAAATAAGACGTTTCCCTGGTGGCTGCCCCCGTGATAAATCAGGTAACTGAGGAGGAGAGCTTTAAAGAAATAGGGCAGCCAGCAAGCTTGGCGACCGCTGGGCCTCCGCATACTTCCCTACAAAGCTCTGAGCTGCTGGGTGAGATTGGATTCCCTCTCCTTCAACCCCTTCCTATCTCCCTCAGGTGTTGTACAAGGCTGCAGTGTGTGTGTGTGTGTGTGTGTGTGTGTGTGTGTGTGTGCACATCGGCGAAGAATGAGAAACAGCCTCACGCTCATGTTGACACTATCAATATAGCAACAGGGTCCCTGTGATGAATACAAATTGCCAGTAAAGGTTGGCTAAGGATAGATGGCACACACACACACACACACACACACACACAAACATATAAACACACATCTGCACATATACAGAAACGTCAACATGCGTGCTTGGATATGAAGAAAAAAAGGCCTGTGACGTGAAGAGGAATTCAGATAAGGGATCTATGCATGTATCAACTCCCTACAGCAAATAAATGAAATATACAAGCACCCTCATCATTTGCCTCTACATGTCATCCTACATGCATAGAAGAACGGATTGCTTTAACACAACAGAAGGCCACTTCATCGATCCTCTGAAGTAAAAACTCAAGGTAATACACGCAATTCACCCGGTCAATATGTTGATTTTTGAAGAAAAGACAACCTGAATGACAATATTTATACAGAAACAACACAAAGACAGCCAGCGTGTTGAATAGAAGAGGTAGCGGTAGAGGTTGAGGTACAAAAAAAGGCAGCACAGCATGGCCAGATCATCATGTTAGGGGGCGCAGAGCCTTACCAGAACATTTCCAATACCGAAACAGTTCTACGTTTAAAACCCACAGCAGCAAGCACAGTCATTTATCTATATGACGTGTGATATGCTGAACCTGCTCACCACCAGTGAGCCGCAAAAGGTTAAATGGTATGTAAATGATGATTTAACAGTAAATAACCAAAATGATAAATTCCACGTGGTCTGCTGAGTGTCTGAATGTAGCATAAAGATAAGAAACATAAAAACGAGAAGGCAAGAGGGAAGAAAATATGATGAGGGGTGGTAACAGTTAATATTGTAATATATAACTGCTCTGACTGTAAAGTATATAATCTGTATAAAAACTATAGCCTGGAGAGAGAGAGAGAAATGAGTTGGAGGAGAAATTTACATCCGCACTTCCCACTCTGGTTTGAATCACAGCGAGGACCGCAACAACCTGGAACACGGCAACAAACTGAATAGATTCGTTTTTAGAAATTAAGACGGCAAAAAGCGGATGATGAATCCTGACAGCAATAAGACTCTCACTCACTGGTGTCTCTTTGGCTTTTAGTTTTTTTTTTTCCATTTTCCCATATCTGTTCTCTCTTACTATCACTGTAATACACGCGATCAAGCCATCGTGCGTGTAAGACACTTTGCATGGTTGAGTGCTGCTCTGCTGCTCCACCTCGGGGGAAGAACAACTGTTTGGAAGATCCTGCAGTGTGCATGCAAGATGGGATGCAAACTGGGTTTAGAGATTCTGCAGCAGTTCTATAAAGACGTGTCCTGTCCATGTCCTGATCTGAGAGCAGTTTCTTGAGTGACACTGTGACCTCTGACTCTTCCTGTTCCCTTGTGCTGTAGGATTTTATTTCAATGAGTTACTATGGAGAGTTAAAGTCAGATTACTCCCTAAAATGTCAAATTGAATATTAAAAAGTTGTAAAATAACTAATAAGTCATAAGCTCCTTAATTTCAGATTTAAAATCTCTCAATTAAAAACAAAACTCTGTGATGCAAACCAGGCTGCAGGATAAGACTACAATCTTTGTAGATTTAACCACACTGGCAAGTAAGCCTTTGCTCGCCCTGTTTATCCCTGTGTTAGAGACCAGGGTAAATGTTGGCCTTTCCTGGGCCTTATTGCATTCTGTAGGGGAGACCAAAGATAAAGCTGATTAAAAGAGAACATGTAAATGACAAGTTACCATGATGGAAATCAATGGATGGATCGTAGCAATAATAATGTTCCACAATCGGTAACAAGCCCTCAATGAATCTGGATGATATCTTCTGTCACTCTCTATCCAGTGTGAGCAGCACAAGTAAGCACATTGAAATTGCCATTTGGAGTCATATCTCCATGCAATATCAATGCAATCGATTCTGCCCTATTTGAATTAGCAGGGATATCTGGTGCATTAAATCCAGAGCTTTTAATTGCTCCCGAGTCGCACTAACGAATGACAAGACTGTGTTACACCATGTGTCAAACTGTACACAAGCAGTTTGCACAGAGAGTAAAACAAATCATACTTGGGAAAAAAAAGACAGAGGAGTAACAGACTGAAAGTATAAGCTTTGGAGGAAAAATTTGCCCCAATCAAGGAAACTTTTAAGGTGATGATGAAGTAAAAGGGAATAAATACATCCACAGCTTTGACAAAAAATTTGTACCTGTATCCTAAACATAATCACTTTCTTTTGTTTGGAGGTTCTTATATTGCAAGAAGATTATGATGGCCGGGGGAACATATTTTGCAAGCAATGCCTTGTCATATAGTTGCTGCATAGCACAGACTCATACAACTACCTGATATTTCAGATGATGATGAAGCCAACAAGTCTATGAAAAACAACTGCGTGCACTAACATGAATGACATTACGCATTACATCAGAGGCACTATTTGGTGCCTCAAAATTGGTTTCCTCTAAGCAAATCGAGAGATAGCCTAATTGCAATCTGAATTCTGAGGGAGGAAATCCTGATTCATGTTTAATCCAGAAATCGTGCGGCCCTAATGTGAGCGTGAGTGAGTGTGTGTTTGGCTGCAGTTTGTGATGCCAAGCAGGCCTGAGTGAGCAGCTGACGAATCACCACACAATTAATTATTGAGAGACCGCTCACCTGCTTCTGCTAACATGTTAGGCATCAACAGCACACTCAGAAACACACACACACACACACACACACAGGCCCCATGAGGCGGGAGGGTCAGCGTTTTATAAGCCGGATGCCTGATGAATCTCAGAGGGATTTGGGAGGAAGAAGCCATATTCCCAGCGCCCACTCTGACGCACACGCATGATGAGGATCAACCACACATAAACACACACGTATAGTTAACTGCACTCACGCACACACACACACACACACACACACAGATATCCACTAGGCACCTTGGTGCGGCACCACAGTAACCACCAGTGAACAGCCAGGCTTCCACGGCATGGGGATTAGGAAACATCACCCAGACCAGAGTCAATTTTAGCGGAACAAAGCTGTATCTGTTTCATCGATTTAACACTTTGCCATTCATCTTAGCACAGAGCAAATGCAATAACACAACACGCATGCTGTAAATCTAACACTGCCGGCCACGAACAGACATCCACACTGCTGAGCGTATCTCCAGTATAATCCTCCCTACGCTTCCCTATCTTACTCTCTCAGATTATGGACGGAGGAACACTTTGTTCTATCCACTGACAAAATGCCTTGACCCCCTGAACTCACTCACTGTCGGTTACAGTATTGCTGATCAATAGTACTCTCACTGTGATTCAGTCAACATAGCAGCATAATATACATCCCTGAAATATCAATGCAACTGTGATCTATAACCGTAACTGTAGCATAAGTTTATAGGTGCATTTTAGCCAGTTTTTACACACTGTACCTTGTACTGTACATGTATACTTGTGTGTATGTGCATGTGAGGCTTATGAGCTCAAGTGTGTGTGACAGTGTGTGTGTCCGGTACACAGTGACAGAAGGGACAGGTGAGTCACTGCAAGGCTGCAAGCTGAACACATTGCACTGCAGCACTGCACATCACGACTCAAACAGCAGTGAAGCAGAGAGAAAAATAATGACACAGAACTGGGGATAGTCACAACAAAAAGCCCAAATCAGTGGACAGAGAAAGAAATTGATCAAATATAGCGACGAGAGTCTGTGTGTCTGTCCGTCCGTTCCTGGCACGCTGCAAATCCCAGTCACTGCCAATGACACCTTTACCCATCACTCTCAGGTGGAACTTCAAAGCCTTGTTATTTATACACCCGTCTGTCTGCCTGCCTGCCTACCTGGCTGTCTGATCCTTCACTCTTCTCTGTCACCGTCCAATTTAAATTGGATTTATTGGTCTACATCAAGAAAGTGATGTGCCTACCTGCTTACAGGCTAAGTGTAAATACATTATACAATGGTTTATGTACACCATGTTCAGCTATCAAGCAAAACGTGGTCAGTAAGGGACTGTGTGACTTCCGATCCGAAATTGGATAGGATCATCTGATATCCAAGGATGAGATCTGACCGCCTGCTGTGTAGGAGCAAAAACACACACACAGAGGCATCATGGTTATAGGATAAAGTGCTGACTGACAGTATGAGATTCTATAGGGCTACCCAGCAGCACAGTAATGGCTTTAAGCTTCATTACGTTTTTCCATTTGGTACATGTAGGCATTGTTTCAGAGATGCAATTAACGTTTTAAACACTTAAGAGTTTTATTTTGATTAGTTTACTTGATAATAACATGTATCCTGGGGCACAGAGGAGGCAAACATGAGTCATTTGTTGGTGTCTGGGAACAATGTGTTCTTATTTCCAAAGTTTTTAATTTACTAATCTATTTCTGTTTTTCAATTACTTATCTATTTCAGCTTCCCCCTCACAGTTTGTTACTCTCTCTGGCTGGGACTCTTCTCTACTTTGTGTTTTTTTTTTGATCACTCCCCTTCAATAAAGGCGATTTAATGAATACATTTAATGGGTGTACAAAGCTGCAGTCAAAAGGGACACAGTGGCTTTACATCCCAGAATTCAATCATTTGGACTTGGAGTAGACTAGTGGAGAGGCATAACTTGGATGCACATAAACTTGATCCCCTTGAGGAAAACTCGTGCAACTATTTTTACTTGACAATTTGACCTCCAAACCTCTACAGAACTTCAAAGTGAACTTGACAAAAAAAGGCCCCACGTCATTTCAAAGCACATGCAGTTTATTTATATGAATGTGTTTGTCACATTGCATTCTGATCTTATAGGTTAATATGTCATTTTCAAATAGGAAATTGCACATTTTCCCTCACATGCAACTTTCTCTTCCAGAAAACGGTTGCTTAACTGCCACAGGCAGAGCGTAACGGACAAGCCATGGCTAATATTTTACTAGCATATGCCCAGGCTGGTTGTGTCCTGTTACAGCAGGACGTGGTGACTGACGTTAAGTCGGCCTGATCTTCCCAGAGTCAATCCCCTGGATGGACCCAGAGTGGCCCTCAACACACGGTCAATGATTAGCATTGAAATAAGTCTGGGAGATCAACTGTCCTCTAAAACTACCTTTCAATACATCCAGCCATATAGCTGGAGATTTATTTAGTTACTTCATGTTTAGGTCTTTCAGGGCCCCCTAGGGCACCCATATTTGAGGTTTCCTGCTCTGAGATCAGCTGACTATGATTATGTGGTTTCCTGCTTTGCTGTTGTTGAAAGGAAACGTTATTCAAAAACCGAATGGTGATTAATTTTGGATTTTAACTGTTTTGGAAATGACTGTTTGGTAGTTTTCTCGCCATAACGCATCTGATTAGCACTTGAACTGGGCAGTAGATTGTAAGTAGCAGCAACGAGTGTCAGGTTCACACACTGTAGACCAGCATCTTTGCATAGTAGTGTCAGATTCACACAGACACCAGCGTCTTCACTCAATGAGGCTGCTGACCAGCTAACAGTTGTTCTGATTAACAGATTATCTTGCTTAACTACAACTCAATAGCTTTCTAGAAAAAAGTGTTGTTAAAGAAAAGTTTACAGTGTCACACTAACATGGGGGGAAAAAAGAAAAAAGTCAGATCTTGCACTTATTCATTGTGGAACTGACCCACAGCAACACTAAAATGTTAACTTAAACCAACCGCTAACTCACCAATAAACAGATTGGATGATTTATTGCACAAATGATTTACATTGGACCACATCGGCCAACCAGTGAGGCATGGCAAGAGTCAATGATCTTGTGCAACAGGTTCAAATTCTCATTGACTCCTTGCAATAAACCCACTTAATTTGAATACATCACACACTTCCTCTGAAATACAGGAAGACAGAAAAAGGACAGACAGAAGAAAAAAAAACAGGAAATAGAAAGGAAATTACAGTAAGCATGTGTACTGTATGTATGCGTAAGAGAGCAGAAGACTATGAAATGAAGAGAAGGGGAGGCAGTCACATGGTAAGAGGAGGAGGACGAGGGGGGAGGGACTGCCTGTCACTCTCTACGTCACGGATAACGCCTCCCTCCCTCCCTCCCTCCCTCCCTCCACTACAACTCACATGACTGCAGCAGCCCTGTTCTGTAACTCCAGTCACGAGGATAGAGTAGTATTACAATAACCAGCCGGCAGGGGCGAGTGGCATAGACACACACAGAAAGAGAGAGAGAGAGAGAGAGGGACCAAGAGAAAGCCGCCAGTCAACCCCTAATAACCCTGAGTAAATATTAACAT
The DNA here is from genome assembly GCA_031216445.1 of Lateolabrax maculatus. Taxonomy (NCBI): domain Eukaryota; kingdom Metazoa; phylum Chordata; class Actinopteri; order Acropomatiformes; family Lateolabracidae; genus Lateolabrax; species Lateolabrax maculatus. Next base: position 7,348,529 of record CM062206.1, on the reverse strand, counting down.
GTTAATGCTGCGTTTGTAGAATAGATTACCTTATCGCACTGCACATGAAGAAAGAACTTAACATACAATGTACAATCTTTTTCCCTCTTCCGTATGCTCAAGTTGTTCTCTGTTTCTCCCTCTGTGGCACTCAAGGACTTTGCAGCAGTCCAGCATCACACGCCTGAGAAGAAAGAGCTGCAAAGGCTTTACAGCAAACATAATGCATGCATGTTACTATAGGAATGCACAGAGTGTTTTCCTTTTCGTTTACCTTCAAGGTTGTTAAAATGAACTTATCGCACACTGTCTGACAGTGTCGTATATATTCTACATCAGCTTGTTCCAGTTCTTTGACGAAGCTACTGTGTGTCATATTCAAAATTCAATTCATCAAATGGAAATATTCTAACTGTCTTGTGCGTTGTTTTACTTCAACATCACATTTCCCCAGAATTCAGCCTGACACTGTTTGGTATCTTTGGAAACATTAAGATCTCCACTAGAATTTAAAATAAAGTTCTGTACGTTTAAACAATGTTGGGCTGCACTGCATGAGTTTTTAATGACTGTTCAACCAGGGGGGGGCACCACTCATTAAGGGATTATGGGCATGCTGATACATATACCTGACTGAGAACACACACATTATAGGATCTTATGGGAATGTCATACGATTAACATAGGAATATTACCATGAGCAATACTGTGGTGATACCATGAGACATACATATACCAAAAAGTGTGATAAAGCCATCATATGAACTCATCCATGTAGTTATGTCACTATAGGATATTTCCAGAGTCACACTGTAAACTGCTGTATTAGGGAATGTTTTGGTGCATTTCTTTCCTCATCCTCATCTTTCCTATAAATAGCCCAGAGTCTCCGTGGATCCCACCACACACTGAACTAACCTGCTTAAGCTGCCACTCAGCTGTGACAGACACCCCACCCCACACACACACACACACACACACACACACACACACCGTCCGATGACCGTGCAATCAGAGCAACAACCACCACGACGCAATCTTACGTCAGACTGTGATGCAGTGAACACCGGGGACCTGTGTTATAATGACAGACCGGTTTACGTGCACGGTAATGATCCGTGCGTGTTTCGGAAGCGAGGCTCTATAGCCAGGAGGGAGATGGAGATTAATCCGGATACCTTGTGAGAATTTGAATTCCTCACTAAACCCAGTCTGAAAATCCTCTACTTCATTATTTTCTTCAGTGTAAGCAGTGAATCACATATCATATTACACCGCCTGTGAGCTATTTCTAATAAATTATTTCCCCAAGAAAATTCGGCATACAGTTGTGTGCAAACGATCACTTCATTTCGTTGAAATCTCAATTTCTGTAATTGGTGAACACCACTCGCTACCGCCCTCCGCGGTGTACTTGGGCAGGAGATTATTCTGGGATTAACAGGAGAGACAGTTACACACATTCACATACTGTTTCAATGAGTGCTGCTTGGTGTGTTCACTGTGTGCCGAATTCAATCAAAAACCCTATCAATTCACCTAAAAACACGCATGTGTGTTTCAGCTGTTGTGCACGGGCGCCAGTGAGCAAAGATCCCTGACTTGCGTGGATTTCCCAACGCAGTTTGGCGTCTTCGAGCTTTCTTGAAATTCTGTGCAAAAAAAAAAAAATCACTCCCCCCCCCGGGACTCGCGCAACACAGTGGGGTTTGACAAATTGCAACCATCGCCCCTGCAGACACGCAGCCCGAGGGTTTGTTCTTTTCCCTTTGCCAAAGCACACAACCGTGTGAACCAGACGAGCGTTTTGTAACCGTTGCCTAACGATTACGCAAACGGTTATGAAAACGCAAAACCGCACCAACTTTCTCGGCTGACCGAAACCCACCGTCTCCTCTCCATCCCATTGCTTTGCGGAACATCGTCTGATAAACTGACCAATTAGAGGAAATTACGGGAATCATCGGTGGGAGTTGCTCAACTTTGAAGCGCGCAGCCTGCAGACATCCAACACACACACACACACACACACACACACACAGAGATTCCCGGTAAACTGCCGGACGGTGCTTGTGGCAAGCAGCTTATAATGCACCGGATAAATAACATTACACAGCACGGATGCATCGCAGGGCTTCCACACACTGACACTGCATTAAACGCCCACGACAGATAAAAACATATTATCCAACCAGCCGAGCGATGCATCAACAAAAAGACGCAAAAGTGGTTGTTTTTTTTTTTCTCTCTCTCTCTGTCTGCACATTTTTTAAAGCCACGCAGCCATCGGATTAGTATGGTAATGTCATAATGTCATAACAGTCCTTAGGCCGGGTCCATGTGTTCAGAGACGCACCACGTGCCCAGGTCTCCGGCACTGAAATTAAAACTTCCCTCAAGAATGCGTCAAAAGTTTCCAAAGCGCCGCTCTGCATACCAAATAATGCTCCCCGGCCGGCGGCGCGCCGGCCGCTCTCCCCTCTGCCAGCTCACTGAACACATGGATTCGTTTTTTACCGCCGTCAAATTCTCTCAGCGCTCATGGCTGATGATATTTCCTCCAAAAAACACGTGAAAGCCAGACATTCACACACACACACACACACACACACACACACAGAGACACGCAGACCGAGACGCCGGGTCGCGCTGTGCCAAGGAGATGCTGCCGACGAGCCGGGCGACAGCCTCGCATCAACCGGGCACAGCGTGCGCCACGGCCGGCGACGCGCAGAGCTGCGCCCCGGCCTGGGAAGCCCGAGGTTCCGTGTTTCCAAAGAGGCCGGAATCTTACCTGGCTGCCGGAGTTTTCTGTCAGGTAATTGAAGACAAAGGACGAGAGTTCCTCATCTAATAGTGGAGCGCAGTCCGCCATCTTCTAGTGAATGAGGAGCCGTGGAGTCAGAGAGCGGAATATAGGAGGAGGAGGAGGAGCAGTGGGCGAGGGCCGCCTGCAGGGGGCGCATCTGTTTACACACTGAAGCAAAGCAAGACATTAAAGCTGTGGGGGGGGTCTGGTGTCAAGTGGGGTCAGGGGACCCCCAGGGGTCAAACTCAGTGGCTCCAGGGGGTCCCACTATAGAATGAGGATTAATTTCATTTCATTGCGATTGTATTAAAAGAAAATTATTGCCGCTAGAGAATTTTCAAAAATGTGTCTATTGCAATGACATACAGTGACTTTAATAAGTCACAGAAATAGTTACATTAATTTACATTGTTTTATTTATAATGCCAAATATGAAGTTATTCAGTATATGTCAATTTAATCTTTAAATTAAAGTAATGTTGCCACTTCTTTACGTTATTATAAGTTCGTATTTTCTCCACGTCAAGAAAGGCTGCAACAGATTTAACAGTAACAAAACTCCACATGTAGCACCTAAGATCCGCTTTTATCCGGAGCAACTTCACACATCATCACAAACACGTAATACAAAGGGCCTGATCATTCAAGACATACTTTAAAATTCCTGTTGAACCACTCGGCCTTTGTTTTGGGAAGCCATCGCAGGCGTAAGTGTTCGCAGCACCAGGTTGCTGTTGCCGGGCAACTGCAAAACCAACTTCTGTCAGTCATTAAGATATCATAGTTGATGACATTAGCCGATGCCATTATAACATTGCAAATAAAGAAAAAGCTCTCCATCTATTTCAGTCACAATACTGATGCTGCTGTTGGTGACAAAGGCCGGACACTAGTACCAGCCACTAAAACTTGTCCAGTTATGTATTTTAATGGCGATGAAGGCCTGTCGACTCCAGCAGCTGGGAAAAAAACGTGCAGTGATATAGTGTTTTTTTCCAATCTAAACCTTTTCACTTAATGTCGCTCAGGGTGCTTCTCTAAATATCATCAAACCCATTGGCAAATAAACGTGGAGTGAATTACTTGAAAACATCAAACACAATTTGTTTCCAACTCACTGTATATTCAAGTGTTGTTGCAGTTGCAACGTGGTGCAGCTGGTTGTTTGGCCTTGTATGTTTCTGGCTGTGTGGGACGTTTGTGTGAGGGGTACAATTTAGCAATTATATTAGCAAAAAGGACTTTGGCTTTAAAATGAACTGAAAACTGTGTTTGATCAGTCTCATATCAGTGAGTCATGCAGTTTGCAGGAACACAAATGCTTTAGGGACTGAATGTGAACCCAGAGTTACAGTGAGTGAACGGACAGTGCGCTCTGTGTCAACATCATAAAACGTAATGGATGACAATGATGCCCATTATAATAAAACTTTTAAGAAGTTTGTATCTATAAATATATCATTAAAAAATGAATCCCAGAATACCATGTGCACAAAATTACAGCAAACTCAAAATTATTACACGATACAATCTAAACTTTCACTGTTACGTAAGATTTTTCTGTGCTGTTATTGCATTATGAATGTCCACAATTGCAACTATACCCACAAGCAGCTGATTCAGACCAGAAGGGAAAATCAAGCATTAGGACACACACACACTAACAGCAGTGATTTTAATGTTATCACTGCATTGCAGCACAGGGATTTTCTGCTCTGTAAGTGTGTGTGTGTGTTGGGCAGGAAAAGGTTAACTGTCTGAGGCAGGTGATGGGCATAACAGAGCTCTGCATGTCTTTCAAAAGCCTGGCTGACAACGCTGACCTTAATACAATGTTAGTGTGTGTTCTCTTGTACTTCTGTCTTTGTGAGGACCAGTGCTTTTGTCAAACTTGAAAGTAAGAACATTTTTCTGTGGACCTCACTTCTTATTTCAACTCTAGTCTTTTTGTTGTAGTTTTGACCGTCATCCCCATCTGTAGTAGCAACACTGCCGCAGGAATCACGAGCAGTCAGCTGATCAGACAGGTCTTAAGCAAAGCCCCCAGGTTAGACAAATTTGTTTAAAGGAGGAAAAAAATGAACAGTGAAAGGTAAAGTCATTTCCCAAACTGTCTGTTGGAACATCCAACACAGTATACAGGCCGACGTCTGGTTATAACTTAGCTACAGTACTGCAGCTCTGTGCACACTTCCTGTACAATGAAAGAATATTACCGACATTTTCACCTCCAAATAAAATGGTTTACATAATTTGGCATAATAATTTTTTGACCTGTTTACAACCACTTGTGTTTCTTCCCCTGTAGGCAGCATTGTGATGTTTTTGTGTTCCCACACCTCAGCAAATCATAATCGATAGAAATGAGGGTCAAAACTATGCAAATAAAACCCAAGTTGTATTATCCTTTAAGTTGGAGGTAAATGTTGGGGCTAGAAATGTAGCTGCAATGGTTAAGGTTAGGGTAAGGAGCTAAGGAAAACATTTTGTCATGAAGGTCCTCACAAATATAGAAGCACAAGAGAGAGACAGAGATACTGAAATGTGTGCTTGTTTTTGCATATTTCTGTTTAAAAGAGAGGAAGTGTTCGTGGAAGTGTTTGTGCTTGTGTATATTTATATATTTCTGTATGTGTGTGTCAATTGGTGATAATCTAATAAACAGAAGTGTTCCTTTTCCACTTCCTAGAGGTATACAAGATATCAATTTTCATGTATCAGCAGCTTCAATTCAAAAACATCACTGTGGATCTTGTCTCTACTTGTCACATTGTTGCAATCAAAAGTACATAAAATAACTGCAAGTTAAGCCACATGTACAGTCAGGCCTGTTATAGACGAGTGTTCAGAAAATATCATAAACCACACCTAGATCTCCTTATCAAATATAAATATGCAATAAAGGAAAAAAAATCCCTCCGTCTCTTAAATCTTACTGTTGTAAAACAGCCATCGGGTATGTACTTTGTTTTTCTGGCTCGGTTAAGTTTACTGGTTTTTGGTCATTGCGTGAGGAGTGAGGAGACAAATGTGAAACGTTTTGCTCAGAACAGCTGACTTTTCCTCAGAGTCAAACAGTGAATTTTTGCCATTTTGCCCCAACGTTCAACCGTCAAACAGAGAGAAGTCTATTGTAGACGAGGCAGAGAGATCAAATTCTACAACAGGAGCAGGAAATAGACCATTTCAATGTATACTGTGCTTTAGAGTTGCATATCAATTATCATATCCAATTATCCAAAACTAATTGTCACACAGTTGAACCTGGGACATTCTGGTACTTGCTTTGCCCAGTTGGTAATCCAGCCCATACTAAATGTAACACATCAGTTATTGTACGTGAAAAACTATTTCTGGAGCTGGAATAAATTACATGTCATACAAGTCATAAACACTGGTATATAAGATGACAACGTTACCAGTTTACTAACTTGCTATGTTTGCATGTTGTCCGGTCGGTGGTGGCCTCAGAAGAGGAAGCCAACATTACTGGGTTGTTTCAAGTGGCGTTCCAGCGATGCCATCTTCTTATGTTACTACATTTGATATTTACATTTTGGCCTTCAGCCAGCAAGCACCCTGATCCAGGAAGAAGCAAGGTCAACAGCAGAGTAACCTTCACCTTATAAATCATCAGTATCAGAGGAAACTAATATTCAGTAGGTTAGAGGTCAGAGGAGGAGAATTTTGGATCAGTGAGGAGATCTTGGGCAAGAAATTAAGACATACAGCAAGACGGGAGAACTTTGTACAACAGCCTAACAGAACAAGAAGAAAGGTTTGCTTTTATAATATACGCTCTAATCTAAGGTGTCTTTTATGAATACTTACTCCTTGGGGAAACATCTCTCGACCACAAAAAACTGTCTGCTCTTTTTATATTTAGTTATCTCTGTGTACAAAGAGTAAAATTTAGAAGAGAAACACAAAATGTGCCGGAGAGACAAGGAAATGCCGCAGGGGCTTACTAAAGCAAGGTCTCAACTCAATAGAAAACTCCACTCAAGATGACAAACAGGCTATAAGCTGCAGAAACCCAGGCGGCGTTAGTGGCTCAGTATATCACACTGAGCTGCAGCAGACCACCACAGACACTAAAAACAATCCAGGTCTTTTAACTGTAAGCTGAGACAATGTGTGTTTTAGCAGCATCCAGATCATCCAAGTTGACATTTCAATAATGTTCAGTCCTCAGGGTGCGGCCACCCCTCCAAAAACGAAGCTGCGGTCTAAGGTCAGACCGTTACTAAACAGGACTGGTATGTGTCAGGTGATCTTGGAGGCAAGTACTGTATTTCATCTAAGTGGACATTCCAATAATATTCCAGGTAACGTCCTCAGTTTACTTCCATGCTCTGATTTGTGCTGATCAAAAAATAACCCTGTGCTAACATGTTTACCTCCCGAGCTTTGCTGAAGTGCAACTGTAAGTTTGGCCTTACGTGACTTCAGGGATAATTGGACCTTTCAGCGTTGGCAAAGTGAATAAGCAAAAAAATGGTTAAGTCTTGTCGGGATTACATTTTTTATGAATTTAAACACTTTTGCAACAGAAACGCATTTGTCCGAAGCATCTTTTTCACAGTGGATGAAATTTTGTTCAAGTTTGTGTTTTATGCAGAATAACTAAATATGCTGGAGAGGCTGAATATTGTCCAAACTTTCCTGTTATAACAGATCAATACAGACAAAATACTATTCAACACCTTACAAGGAATTATGGGAAACCATCAGGAAAGCTTGAGCTGCTTCAGATCATTTAAATATAGGTATCTTGGATGACAGGAAAAGGGAGAGGTGAAGTATTGTTCTATTGTTTTATTGCAACTCAATCATTGTTACTGACAGTAAATAAACAATTCAAATACTTTTAAGCTCTAAGTAGACAGAGAAACAGTCTGTCAGAAAGCCAAACAGTCAACAAGCCAGACGCACATAAGACAGTCAGCCATGCTGCCACTGAGCCAGCAGAGCAGCCTCACAACGGAGCCAATGAAACACATTTTACTGTGAAATAGGCCAATAAAATATGTGACGTGTGCACCAGTGTAACACCTATAGTATTAAATATTTCCATAAAGAACAAATAAATCAAAGTTAACAGTAGTAAATGACTGGGTCTATAGTCACAATCCTTTTTGGCACCGTTATCGATCTTTGATTAGAAATAGATTAGCTGTAAGTGTGTGACACCACATATGCAGATATCTGGGGAAGTTTTAGGTAGACATTTAAATCAGAAGTTGAACATCACGAAAGTATTGATGCAAAAACCAACATTAGCTTCCATGTTTGACTCAGCTCTTACCTCCGCCTCTTCCTGTCTTATATTTAACAATAAAAATGAATCAATTTAGATTTCTCATCCTTAAAAGCATCTTGCAGAGGACACTGCTGAATCAAGAGCACTCTGATTTATGGCAGTATTTAATTCAAGGCAGCGGGGATCATTGACATGTAACTGGGGAATTTCATTACTTGGTTGGCCAATCTGGTGAGAGGCTGCAGGGAAAAATACTTTGAAGAGTGAATCTGAGTGATATAGGTATTAATTCATCTTGTGCGGGGGGTTCGCTTGTGTTCATGCTTGTTCAGCCATTTTCTTACTCACTCACAGTCGCTTCTTCACTCAATCATTCATTGGCTTGCTGGCTCGCACAGACAGCAGGCTGACCTTGACCTTTGCACTACTTAACTCAGTGTGTCATATTTGTGTGTATGTGTGTGTCCATTCACATACTGGTGCATCCAAATACAGCTATGTTACATACGCTTTGACCACAAGGCAGTACTTTACTTAGATACTGATGGACATGTTTCATGTCAATGTGTATTATGTGTGTCTTATCTTCATCTCCGAAAGTGCATCAGATATATAAATTCAGGCAATGAGTGTCATTATTCTCATAATTAGTTTTTTCATGATCTGACATACTGAATGATCTTGACACGACTGGCTTTGTTTTCTCTGGTGTAAGAAAGTTGCCAGTTGATTTCAAGATGACTAAACAATAAATTCATGATCAGATTCTTTGGTAAAGAAAAATAATCTTGTGTTGGTAGTTTGTGATCATGAACATTTAAGAAAATCATACAATAGCTTTTCCTGATAGTGACAGAAATCACTTCTTCCAATTGTAAAAGCTCATACAATAGCTTAAATAAAAATTCTGGTGGAGCAAATAAACTATGAGTATATGTTTTTTGTACTCTGGGTGGAAAAGAAAAAAATCTTTAAGTGTAGCATTACAAAGAAGGAAATTACCACCCTACAGAGTGTTCAGAAAATATCATAAACCACACCTAGATCTCCTTATCAAAAATAAATATGCAATACAGGACAAACTCCCTCCTTCTAACTCTTAAAACACTGTTGTTAAACTGCCATTGGGTATGTACTTTGTATTTTTGGCTCGATTTAGTCGTCTGGTGTTTAGTCATTACATGAGGAGTGATGAAACAAACGTAAAAATCAGATGTGAGGAAATGGTTTTTGGAGAGACGAGAAAAAAAGGTGAGAAGAGGTGATAAAAAATAAAAACTTCAATGGTAGCATTAAAAAGAAAGAATCTCACCCAACACAAGCCACTGACAACATATAGGGGAAAAAAATGAAACCTAGGTTGGAGTCATTATTTGTCAAATGCAAGAATGTATAAAGTTAAATCACTTGCAGAAACCTTTGGAGCTGAAGAGGCAGCATGTAACATTGCGTGTTGGTGGCAGCCTGCAGGGTTCTCCTGTGTTCTCCTGTGTATCGATGATATGATTTATGATATAATTTATGAGATGATCTGGAGTCGAAGCCAGGCCCTCTGTTCCAAGTCGATGTTACGTCGAAGCCTAAGATGCTTATGAAAGATCTGGATGTGAAGTGCCTGTAAATAGATTGTATCTGGTATGTCCTCACATAGTGAGCTAAGACCGTCGCTGTATTAATAACCCATGGTGTGATGTTTGGCATTTATACCAGCGTATCTGTCATCTGTCTGTCTGTGTTCACACTCCTTGCAGTTATAGTGATTTAAAATGGTGAAGGAGCGATGCGATTGCTGATGCTTATGAATGGCGAGTCCCACACACACACACCTGTTGCAAAAATAAACCAAAAACAAAATGTGCAGCAGGATTTATTGAGCCAGGGTGTACCAGCTGTCTTTCATTTGAGTCCATGGATTGCAAACAGGTTTTAATTTCACCAATTAAACAGTTCAGCAACTCTTTTTACTAATTAGGCTCTCCCTTGTTCTTGCAGGTAGATACTCTGCTACAGTTGCCGCTGTGTTACCTGCCCAACTGTCATTAACGTACCCAAGGTTTTGCTTCATATTGGAGAGAGTTGTTTTAACAGACGCACATATAAAATAATAATTGTTTGGTTCTGACTGAAATAATACAGTATTTTAGTAAAACACACACCTACACACACAACAACAACAGCATAGACAACTAATCTACAAGAACAAGACTCAGCTGGGGAAGGCAGGAAACACAAGGATTGGCTAACAAATGGAGACAACGACAGCGTGGTAGGTTACAAAACAAAGGTGGGGCGAACAAGACCAATACAAGACAGACATGCAGGGAAAATAGGAAATACAATATATATGTTTGATTGTGATGTTACGTTTCAAGGTCAGAATGAAGAAATCAAAAGGTTAAAATTAGGCAGTTACCTTAATTTTACCAGACTGAACTAATTTAGTTCTGGCCTCTCATCTCACATGGCATTTTGATATGATGAATGTGTGCATTTAAATATTTGTTTTCTTGTTTGTGTTTGTGTGTGTGTGCATGTAGTGCATTAACTACATATTGTTCAGAAGACACAACAATTTGCACATTTCTGTCATACATAATGCAATTCAAGGCTGAGGCACATTTAAGTGAAAAAACCTAAGCTTGTTTAAAAGTTCTAGTTTTGTAACTGACATTGTCCTTTGTAAATATTTGCAGCGCATGAGTGGTGCCTTCAGGTAGTGTTGTAAATAAAGTTGGTGGAAAACTGCACATGAACAGCCCTGTAGAGTGAAACATACAACCAGGAAAATGGCAATTTTCTATGGTAATTGAATTGCAATGATGTGGTGCTGAGAAGATGCAGGACATGGTAACATGGCCTGTTAAGATGGTGGCCATGCATAGAGGGAATAGTGGCCAATAAATCAATTATAACATCAATTACATTGCTGATGTGCATTTCCTCATATTCATACTGCTGCTGCAGCACTAAGTCAGTCTGAGCTGGTTTAACATTGCAGTAGCTGTAAAGGTTACTGGTTCAATTTATTTCACCTGAATGGTCAAAATAAATTAACTGTTATGTGTTATGAAATGTTGCTGCAGCCTCCATGAAGATGCATCATTATTGTTTTTATTTAATCTCTTGTTTTTACATTTCTTATTATTAGTAATGAAGGACACGTCTCTATTTAGCTGCAAATCACAATCACAGTAAAAGTCAACATGTTTGCTACATGGTCCATATTTTCTATTATTTCCATTTAAAGGGATCAAGTTGTGTTAGTTCAGGCATGGAGGCGAATTATCGCTGAAAAAAAAAAAAGAAAGTAACTATGAAAGGATCACAAAAGAGGAAAACCCCCTTAAAGGCTCATAGCTAACAAGACGCCAGAATGAGAAAGTACCAAATCAGTTTTTCAATTAGACTTGTGGAATAAACAACAAGTCATATTTTCAACTACAGAAATCATAAATAATAGCTTTCTGCAGCACCTGAAGGCAGCATTAAAATGAGAAACACTGGTCTGACCTTCAGTCCCACCCCAGCAGCCACTCCTCTCTCGGTTTACATCCATGCAGTTCATAATTCACCCACTTTAGCTGCAGACTGCCCTGAGCTATTCACACATGTAGTTTACCTCTCATAAATTCCTCTTTTCGGCTACATGTGTTGTCAGTGAAGCATACTGCTAGAAACTGCAACGATTCGAGCAGAAAAACACCAAAACCTTCCAACTCGAATCAACTGATCTCTGCTGGTGGTATTATTTCTCTCCTCAGAGTGGTTAATAAGAGGTGAATCCCAGGTCAATGATGAGCTCACTTTGCCCAAGGCTCCACAAATTCATACATAAAGAATAATATAATGTATATATGGGGAATTAATACACCCACACGTGCACACAAAGCCCGGGGTTGCACCTACATGTGCTGACTTGACAGTAAACATATATACAGTTTTTCACATTCACACTGCCTTTAGCTCCACATTCTTTAAGGGTATAACACATTAACAGTCACACACAAACACAAATATGACTGTATGACAGTAGAGGACTATGTTGTGCCCACACATTAGCTTAAGGGGAGAGGAAGAGCTCGGGTTAACCTCAATTTATAAAAAGCCCAATCAACCAGTCAAATCACAGGCGAGGCTACAGACTAAATGCACTGATGTTTATACACTCTCCTGTAGAAGTTCAGATCTGACTACACAACAAATCTCTGGAACTTTTTGTTGAAGTGACCTTGGTTTTTAGTCATTTATGAATCGCTCTATAGAAAATTACATTTTATATTGTCATCATTTTGATGCATAAACACAGCTTACAAGTAAGAAAATCACATCAACATTCAAAAAGGCACCTGCACAAACCTGACCATTTAAAGTCCAGTCATGGACAACGCAGGAAAAAAAAAAAGCCCCAACACTGACATCAAAACTAGAAGATTAGATGCAGAAAACCCAAACTATTTATTACGTGTGCAAAAGGTCATGAAGGTTTGTCAGCACAAGTTACAGCCCATGCACATCTACAGTCCAACATGGGCAACCAGATAAACAGCAATGGCCAATCAATCAATCAAATAGGCAAAAGGTTTTTTGCATGAACTCAGCAAGTTGTTGGGTGTGGTCATGACAACTAGAAGAATGCGTGTTTACACCTTATGTGTGGGGTGTGGGATGGAACCACAGTCTTACATACACATACACACAAATGCCATCATAGTTGGGAAGTAAAATGCAATGATGTGTCATATTTCCTTATCCTGTTGAATATATTTGCATAAAAGTAGTTGATGGAAACACACAGTGATTCACATTTATTTTGCTTAAAGTTCAGGAATTTGACAAAAACTTGTGGAGCATTTTAATGGGAACATAACTAATAAAACATTCTATTTTGTGCTGCATCAAATCAAATACAGGTCATCATTCATTTGCTGAGCTCAACCCCTCTCAATCTCCCTTCCTCTCTCTCACTATCTGTCTATGCTAATACAGTTTTCTATCTCGTCTCATTAAATGTTTCATTCGTGTTTTCATTCTCTCTTTCATCCCACATTTCTCTCTGTTGCTCCCTCACACTAAACAGCCGCGATAATGATGCAAGTGAATTTACACCAAAACATCATTCCATTCATTACAACTACAGTATGTAACTCCGGTGATCTGATAATACCTACAGAAAAAGCTTCATCTGCTGTTTGCATTGTAGAGGCAAGGATACTGATGCGACTCTTGAGCTTTATCTTATATCTGTTTTTCTAAAAGAAATCTGAGAAAAATAAAGAAAAGAAAAGGAACAATTCACAGCATTCCTCCCATAATTTAATACTCATCAAGAATGGAACAACCACTGATACAGACAGCATTTAGGACATCATGGGACACTAAATGTGTCCACCAAAATCCTGCATGATAAATTGTCTTCATGTTTACATGTGTTAAATCCTGTGTTGTATCTGTATCACTTCAACTTGAGGGCCATCCCATAAACAACCAGTGTCACATTGATCAATTCTACAATAAGAATGTGATCAATTAAACTTTAATGAAAGGCTAATATCAGCCTCATATATAAACATCTCATAACGCTGTCAAGAGACATTACACATTGTTACACACAGCAGCACAGACAGACAACATCCTCTATTGATGTGTATTATAGGAAGCCATGTCTTGTTTGTAGTTATCAATCAGTGTTGTGGCCTATTTCATAGACGGGTCATGCGTTCATTGATCAGCAGGGAGGGAGGGAGCACGTTCCAACCCAGCTGTGTCAAAGCAGGCGGTCAATAAACACGTTGTTCTGTAGAGGCTGAGGCGAGCTAAGCTTAGTTGAAACTCTGTTTGAAATGTTTTGTTTTTTGTTTTTTTGCTTCGTGTGCTAATTTGTGAGTCAAAGTTCACCAAAACTCCATGAGCAAATCTACTGAAATTAACTGACTTTCATGTCAGAACATCTGAAATGTCCTTTCATATTATCCTTTTATTTTTAGATTTTTCAACGCATACACACTTTGCCCAAGCCCACCCTTCCCATATCCGGACCAGGAGATGCGACAAACACAGTCAGACATAAGAAACATAAACGTAATACCATGACAGAAGATCACAAATGGCAGCAGTGGTAATCAGGCAACATCTTGGGTCTGTGTCCGGTATTCAACCATGCGTTAAATCATGGTACAAGTTCCTTATGTATCAAACTGTCTGTTGGTTTACATTAGCAACAATCAGTGTTGATGTCTTTTTATATTTGTCAACTGATCCTTCCCTGTAGAGTATGTCTTATTTTCTGGAGCTGTAGATACACATTTGCCGTGTCATTTGAACGACATGAACCATTTTGCAGTTCAGTTTAGGGTGTGAACAGAGTAAACAAACTAGTGCCATTGTTTTTTTTCTGAAAGATTTCCAGCTTTATTGGCAGCGAAAGTCATTGAGAGGGAGGAGATGATACATGCAGCAAAGGGCCGCGGGTCGGACTTGAATCCCGGCCCGGGTATGTGCTCTACCCAGTGAGCTACAGTGGCGCCCCACTGTTGCAATTGTTAATACAGAAAACCAACAGTTTTCTGTGTGAGGGGAACTAGACAGAAACTTTAAAGAATGGCGTGTGTGTGTGTGTGGTTGGGTCTGTCTAAATCAATTCCTTCTCTTCTATATCTGTCTGAAGTGCAGCTTTGTGTGTGTCTCTCTGTGGGTGTTTTCTCAATCTTCCTTCTTTGTGAGGACCAATTTGAGGCTGATGGTAAAGATCTTTTGGCCCCTTGAAGGTCAAGACTCAGATTTAGGATAACGGTTGGATTAGTTCTGTTTAAGTTTATTTGGTAGGGGCATGTAGGTTACAGTTATTGACGAGGGAATATATCGTATCAATGAGGGATCCGACGAGAACAATGCAAACTGTCATCCTATCCTTTGCCTCACCATGTCCTTCTCCTCCTCCTCTTCCAGCTTTCTCTTTTGTCTTCTCCAATTATCCTCTTCCCCTACTACACTTAATCTTTTTCTCTTTTTCCTCCACCAACTTCTGTTCTTACCATTTCCTCCCCCTCTTAACTTCAACCCTTCTCCTCTTCCCCATTTACTCCTCAATAACGTCTACCTCATTATAATCTCATCTTCATTCATCTTTTCTGTTCTTGCCCCTCCCCAACGCCTTCACCACTTCCACCTTATTCACCTCTCCATCCAGTAGCTTTCTACCTCCTTTTCCTGTTTTCTTTCTTATGTCACATTTTTCCATCGTCATCTCTCGTACTTACACAGAGAAAAAGATATAATAACGAAAATGAGGATGATGGTAATGATGACTGGGGAGAAGGTCGGTGGAGTAAGGAACTTGTGCCATGGTCCTTCTCCCCAATCATCATTACCATCATCCTCATTTTCGTTATTACATCTCTTTCTCTACGTCTCACACACACCTACACACACAGGTGACAAACTGAGGTGCAGCGTTTTCATGTGTCTTCATTTATATTCTGTCTCACTGGGGACATTGTAATTCCTGATAAAGGGAGGAGAAATAGAGTTTTTCAGTTCCTTCATGGTATCTGCGAATCCAACAACCTTCCACAGCAAACTCCTATTTCTAATCACCTTTTGTTCCACCTTTTCATCAATTCAGCACTCTGGCCCTCTGACACTTACCATTACCAATAATATAGCTGGGGGAAAGAGCTCAGGAGTGAAATATTGTTTCCAAAATGATTCCAAAAGTCACTACATTGAAAACCTAAAAGAGAACACAGGTTTGAAATGATCATTATGGCAAAATTTGGAATGAGTTAGACTATTAGGTGATTTGTAAACAGTGAGCAGTATTTTGAAATAAATTATGTATTTTATTGGAAGCCAGTGGAGTGATCTAAGTATAGCAGTAATACGTTTTCTTGTCCCAGGGAGCACTCTGGCTGCAGCATTTTGGATGAGCTGGAGCGGTCACACAGATTTTTTGGGAAGTCCAGCAAAAAAGGGCATTACAGTAATCTAGTCTGGAGGAGATGAACGCATGAACCAGTTTTTTCAGCATCTGACTGAGACCAGATGGATTTGATTTTGGAAATGTTTTTTTTAGGTGGTAAAATGCTGTCCTAGTTATACTTGTAATGTAGCTTGTAAAGTTGAGTTCTGAGACCTAGATATCTAACCTGTTCACTGGGTTTCAGAGACAGCGAGATTTGGTCCATCGGTATGTGACATTTATTTTTCCTAATATCAGAAACTTTCTTTTGGAAAAAGGTGGCAAATTCATGACATTTAGTAAGAGAGAAAAGCTCAGCAGGGATTGGTCTTGTTGGGTGTAGCAGTTTGTCAATAGTGGAGAATAGAAATTACTGCCACGCCTGTATACTGATAAAGAAACAGACCTATTGCACTTTCATGGATAAAACGCTTGTTTGTGGTTCTGACTGCACTGGCATGCTTAGGGAGTCAGGTCATGTTAAAAAAAAACATCTAGAATGGATATAATTGTAATGTTAAGACCCTTGAGATGACCGGGTCGAGCATGTGGCCTTTTTGGTGAATAGGTCCTGTAACATTTTGTGAGGATTAAAATGACTCTGGCTAGATCAGTAAATTGTTTTGTATCTGGATTATTGGGGTTGTCAGTGTGTGTCAGTTCAGTCTCATCCAGCCAGGTCTCAGTGAGCATAATACAGTCGAATTTGTTGTTACATTTAATGTCATTAGCAATGAAGGTTTTGTTAGATAAGGATCTGACATTTAGCAGGGCCATTTTTAGAGTTCAGGTGGCCACTGTTGCAGCTGGATATAACATAGTAGGTTTAATATGAACAAGATTCTCTAAGTGTGCAACCTGATGCCTGACTGGTCTAAGCCGTAGGTTACTGCATTTATGCCTATTGTTGATTATTACTAGAACAGTGTATGCAAGCGTGGGGTTCTCATGCTTATATATACTCACTGTCGGATGGTGAATGCCTTGCAGGAGTGCATAGGAAGTTCAATGTTCTTAGACAGAAGACTGGATCCTGCATGGTTTGGATTGAGGCGGTCATGTTTGAAAAGGTCTGTTCTGGTGAAGGAGGTTGTGTGAAGTTGTCCACATAGGGGATGTCTCTCTCTAATGCAGTAGCCCTTATGCCAAATTGTCTTAGTCGGCTAAACTTAACGTTGCCACGTTTTAGGTTCTATGCACAGTATTTGGACCGAGCGGCAACTTCTGGTGCTGAAAAACTGAAGTGTCGAAGTGCCAAAAACTGCAGTTCCTCGAATGGCCACTTGAGGCTGGCCCCAAAAGTCAGTTAATCTCCATCGACCCCCATGTTAAAATGCCAAATTTACAGCAGAAATAAACATGAACAACCAGGTATAAAAAAACAGTTTTGGTCTCTATGGCTTATTTCCCCATTCATGACAACTGTACAGGGGTTGAATTTTTATATAACTCACTCATTTAAATTATATTACATCTTCAGGTTATGCATTTTAAGGCTTTGGCTTAAACCTGCATTCTAGCCAGCAGGAGGTGACTCCACTGGCTCTAAAACACCAAGATGGCAACGGCCAAAATGGGCTTCAAAACGACAGTCCACAAACCAATGGGTGACGTCACAAATGCTTCGTCCATTTCTTTTATACAGTTCATGATCTGGACCCATGAATCATAAGCCATTTTTCTACAACAATATAGATGCAAAATTCTCTGCCACACATTATATTTTTTCTGGACTATATTTAGTCCAGCACATTACTAGTGACCTATGAAACATTGTCAACATCAGTCATTTTTTCGCAAATCTTATCCTTCATTTCAAGTTCAAAACATCAAAAATGACCAGAACTGGGAGTTCAGTTGTCACGCACCAGCAGCAATGAAACATCCCACTGTCTCTATATTTACTCTGGCCTACTCTCTATCTTTAGGCCAGCATTTTTCAAGCCTCCATGAGCAGAATAGCAGATCTTGGATCACCAGGCACGCCTCCCTGAC
The DNA here is from genome assembly GCA_031216445.1 of Lateolabrax maculatus. Lineage (NCBI taxonomy): Eukaryota > Metazoa > Chordata > Actinopteri > Acropomatiformes > Lateolabracidae > Lateolabrax > Lateolabrax maculatus. The sequence continues at coordinate 7,330,526 of CM062206.1, read as the reverse complement.
TATCTCGCTCTCAGCGACCTGGAAGATAATAGCTGACTGCAGAACAGCTTTCCACATGTGAGGTGCTGCTGTAAAAGCCATCCTAAAAACCAAATTATTCACATAACCTTGCTGCTTGATTTCCATTGAGAGGAACCTAAAGTATTTTCTGTGAAAACTAGGACATAGGGGTGTGTTCCTCCTCTCCCAAAGCTGAACAGTAGAGAGAGAGTTGGTGCATGTCTGTCAGCCTGCATACTAACTACTAGATGTTATGCAGCAAGAATAAAAATGAATGGAAAAATGAGATGAGATGTGTTTTTTCTAACACATCATAGATAATCTACAGTCTGTTTTTTCTCACCTCCTTTAGGAGGCCAGAAGTCCCATCATTGAGGCAGGATTACTTTTGAGTCTGGCACCTTAGACCACGCGGCCATCCTGACTGGCCCTACTGGTGTAGCCTAGTCTCCCACTATTGCATTTGTATTCCCAACAATGTCCTTGATCAATACCTTTTCATTATAAGGCATTCAATTTGGGATTTAAGCCCATTTTTACATCCTAATTCCCTTAATTGCATCCACGTTTCCCTCATTTGCGTCCTCTTATCCTCAGTGGAGGAGACTAAGATGCAAAGAGAGATGCAAAGAAAAGATGTGGGGAGGGAGGAATTTTTAGCGAAATGAGACAGCATTTCCTTTTGCTGGTTTGGAGTTTGTATTTGCATGTAATGCATAATAAACAAACAATCTGCGCCATGTACCTTTTTTTCTGTTTCATGGATTGCAAAAAACCTCACATGCTCGTCACAGGGGGTTCAGCACAGAGACACAGGGGCCGTTCTGAAGCGGGACCTGGAGCGTAGCTTTAAGCACACATATCATATTCTTCCAGTGTAGCAGCACTGACATATTCAGCAGCTACTGCCAGAGTCGCAGATGTGCAAGGTACGTCTAGGCTGATAAACAGCAAATTATACATAAATAACAGATGTGCAAAATTCAGCTAGATAGCCTGAAGGGTTTATTTTAGGATCCATTCTCAGATTACCAAGGTTTATTTGGACTTTTAAATCTGGGTTGTGATAGTGAGTGCATGTCTATTTGAACAAGCACATGGAGGGCCGATTGTAGATTAGTGCTTTTTTGACTATCATTGCTATAAGTGTCCAAAACTTAAGAAATTAAAGTCATACTCATGTAAACTGAAGCTAAAGGTGGCTCCCAAACCTTTAAATTGGTCAATTTTGTGGATAAGTGGGCCTGCTCTGATTTTGAAACTCCTAAATTTAGTTCCCATCCTCCCAGTCGCCCAAGTAAATTAGTTCAGAAATGAGTTCTAAAAGTTAATAAAGGTGACTCTAAAGTCCTTAAAAGCGAACCTGAAGTAGTCCTAAAAGTGGTGGTGGCAGTTGACTGTGTTACTGGGTCCAGAGAAGGAGCTGTCAGGATTTGTCTCCAACAACAGCTCCTTTGTTTTATGTGCACAAGCCTTTGTATCTATTGCCCTTTAACACTTGCTCTGATATTCATACCTCTGGCAACTGCAAACAATAGTGTATATGGGAAGGTACAAATGTAAAATAAAAAATTCCATAAAAAAATAAATTAAAAAAAGAAGCATATATATATATATATATATATGACTCCAGTCATTGTTTAGCTTGATGTGAAGTATTGTGATTTCCCACAGTAACCTTTGTGTACCTTGTCTTATTTACTAGATGGATACAATGGAGAATTGGTAGGATATTGATCTATGTGTACATGTTCTCTTGAATCTTTGCTTTCTCTATAAATTATCTGTTCACTTCGAGAGAAACACATGAGGTTTATGGCAGTGAATTATGGATGAATAAATTAATAACCAAATAGATAAATGTGTCAGCAGAGAGAATCTGAACCATGGCTCTACTTGGAGACCAGAAGCCCTGTTTATGCAGATGGATTAACACTGAGCCTGCTGCTGTAAATCAAAGACTGTCTACACTGATGTCAACATGGCATCTTTCAGATCCCTTCATAACTATATTTCTTTAAAGCAATAATTAGACAACAGTAAAACGTCTGATAGGTAATTTTTCCTTCAATGAGTGCTTTCAGTCAATAAAATACTTAATCTTCTATGTTTGTATATCCTCCCTCTATAATCCAGAGGTTTGATCTCTCATCTCTCAGCCATATAAGGTTGTACAGCCATTAGTTGGTACACCATACTGATACGAACATTGTATTTATGCATTTCCATTTTAAGATAAAGGCAGGGATAATGACTGGTAGTTGTCTTTGTCTAATTCAGACATTAAAAAATTTCAAGAGACTTCCTTGTTACATAAAGCATATAAAATAAAATAATTAATCTGTTCCTAATACTACAAGTGTTACTAGGGATTCTTCTTTGCCTTTGCACGACAGCTGGATAGAAACCTTTGGTTTTTGACCGGTGGGATAAAATAAAACCTGCAGGACTCGTCATCTTTGTAAAGGCTTACAGCGTTTCCCTCAGCCAGGCAGAGTTATGTTTACATTCAACATAATGATTAAACTGCACAGTCACATCTGTCAGCCTGCACGCACACTCACAAACACACACACACACACACACACACACACACACACACACACACATACACTTAGACTACGACTCCATTCACAGCTTTCCTCCTCTTGCCCTCCGCTTGTTGTGTAATGTTCACTCACATAACATCGTGTAGTAAATCAATCATATGTGTGTGCATCGATTAACCCAGATTGGTCAACAATGTCCAAACTATATGGATGTGAACACTACACACACACACACACACACACGCATACAATACGTGAAGATGTGTATTCATACATACACAGATGCATGCATAAAACACATACACAAACACTAAACATGACAGGTGCAAACATGGACACAAATTGCACGTTTTCGTTTCATTTTTGTGTGCACAGGCACAACTAAGGCTTCTCAAATCATCTAAAAAAAACCCTGAATTTGTCTGGTTATGTCTCTCACCCTCTCTTTCTCTCTCTCTCTGTCTCTTACCATCTGCCACATACTGACACAGAGGCTTAGCATTCATTGTAGTTAACCTAGTCATCCCAGTGTGCACGAGTGTGTGTGAGCTTTTCATCCACAACAAAAAACACGCCAGGAAGAGAGACAGATGGAAACTGAGCCATATAAATATTTATCCTGATTTAAAGTGTTAGTAATAATGAGAAAAGAGAAATGACAGGAAGTGAGTGATTAAAGAGAAATGTTTACATTCACTTCATCACACTTATGAACACTTAGAGCTGTCATTTGAATATCTGTGCACCAACCTACAATAACAAAACATCTTAGTGTAAAATGTTTGCAATTGCATGCACATAACCTGAGTTTATGATCAAGTCTATGATCAAGTATCAAGTATGCCAAGTTGTCCTCAGTAATCTAGACCTTTGTTATTATGGTCCCTAATGCGAAATAGAGAAAACAAGCGAGCCATGCTGAATGAATAATCAGGACACCAAACCGTCTGAGAAGCAATGTGTGGAAGCATTTTGGATGTGACACTACTGACGAATGGATTCATTCATTCAAACTTGATTTTTTTAAATAAGTGACAGCCCTAATGTACGCAGTAAATAGTTGTACATAAATCACCTGCAATATGTAGGCCTGTATAAAGCTTAGTATAACTAACTCATTACTTTATCCATTATCCGTGTACAAACTGTGCTTGATTACCATATTTCTGACTCTGCTGTTCGCTTTGTTTTCTTACGAGTCTTGTGACCTCATGTCACTTTCAGCATAGCTTTTTCTTCTTTCAACCTTAGCAGGGGTCTAATTTGTGGCTTTGAAGTGGGGCTACAAGTTACAATTATCTTCATTGTTGATTAATCTGCCATTTGTTTTCTTGATTAAATTAATCACTTGATGAATAAAATGTCAGAACATAGAGAAAATTGTCCAATTTATAGTCCAAAACACACAAATATTCAGTTTGTTAGACTACACAAAGCAAATTAGACCAGCTCATTACTGCATTTTCTTCATGGTTACAAAATGATGCACATGTAGACAATTTAATGGTGCACCTATAGAAACATCATGGGTTTGGATATTTTTCTCAGTTTAAACTTCATATAGTTTCAACAAAAAGCAGTTGATACACGAAATACAGTATATGTGATACTGTCAGACAGAGTGGAATTAGATTATGTCTGGATGTTTAAGGGTTAAACATAATTGGCCAATAATGCTGATTCTCATTCAAGGCGAGAGAGATGGATGAGAGAAAGAAAGGGGAGTGTGTGTGTGGGTGTGTGTGTGTCTGTGTGTGGGTGGGTGTGTGTGTGTGTGTGTGTTGGTGGGTCATACATTCTCATAACGAGCGACACAGTCACACACAGAAGGAGAGAGAGAGCGCGAGAGAGAGAGAGAGAGAGAGAGAGAGAGAGAGAGAGAGAGAGAGAGAGAGAGAGGTATAGGCAGTGTGATACAGAGACACTGCGTCCTGATTGGCTGAGAGGACCTCTTGTATCTGAGTGGAAGGAACAAGAGCGAGAGAAAGAGAGAGAGAGAGAGACAGAGTTGACACTGCTGGCCAACACGTGCTGCTCAGTCACATGACTCAACACTCTCTCTCTCTCTCTCTCTCTCTCTCTCTCTCAAAGAAAGAGCATGGAAGCATGGAAAGACATGCTTCCATGCTCTTTCTTTGCTCTTTCTCTTTTCATCTTTCTGTCTCTCTTTCCCATCACTAATATCTCAAGCTCTGCTCTCTCTTATTTGCTTCCCCCTTTTCATCCTCATCTCTCTCCTCTCTCTTCCACCCTTTTTATTTGTTTCTCCGTCACATTTTTCACCCTCTTCTTTCATTTTCTTCCCGTCTATCTTGTATGCCCACTCGTTCTCGTTCCTTCCCCTCTGTTATTGTTTCAACCCCTTTATCTCCACAGCATTATATCCATCCCTCTGCCTTTTTTCTTTCCCCTCTTCTCAAGTGTATGTAATCTCTCTTCATTACCACCAGTCACTAGCTTTCTTCCTCTGGTTTTTTGCATTTGGTGTTTTTTTAATCTAATGCACAACATTTGTATTCTTCAGAACACTACATCCTCATCAACGAAGTATGAAACAACAAATGTAAATCAAAGAAATATATTAATGAACATGCTGGCATTGTCTTACAGTAAAGACATCCCTGAATCTCCAGATCTCTCTCTCTCTCAAATGCAAATTTCAAATTATACTATAATGGTCAAGGTTTACAATCTCTCCGTCTTTGCTCTTCATTTTCTATCAATCCATCCCTCATCTCTTCTTTTTCCCTTGTTCCACCCTCCATCTCCTTTTCCGTCCTTCTCTATTCCTGTGTATCTTTCTTTCTGTTTCTCCCTCCCTGTCTGACACTCTCAGTGTTACTCGTCCAGGTTTGTTGAGCCTCTCCACTGAGACGACCCTAGCACTCCCTGATGCCAGCCCACTTGCAGAAACACAAACACACATTTAACGTATGCAGACAGACATGCCCACGTACCCACACATCATACTGTGAAGAAAGAAAGATTAGAGGGTGCATTTTGTTTTTCCTCCAATGAAAGACAAGGGCATCTCTATGATACACTAATTGGTTCCCGGCTTCGGCATCATGGGGACAAACATGCTACAACAAATGTAACAAACGTGTTCCCATGGAGGCAGAAAAAAAAAGGATATTTCTCAAGCTGCCTTTATTTCTAAATAACACAAGGAAGTCTAGTGTATATTTATATTATCTATTTATGTATATTTAGTTATATTTAACCACTGACTGTGGGCATACTCATCCTGGTGAAGGTAGATGGACTCCGAGAAAGAAGAATCCTTGGAAAGAACAACTGTAATACTGAATTAATGATTTGATAATGATGCAAATCCAAGGTCAAAAACAAATGAATTACACTCCTATCAAGCATCAATCATCTTACTTTTGTTTGCACAGTATAAATGTCACACTACTTCCTGTATTGAGATTGAGTGTTAGTGTAGGCATAAACTGTGTAATGCAGTATTGTTCTGTCCAGTGTGAATACAACTTCATTTAACAGTAGGCTGAATGAAGTGGAGTTAATTTTTCAATCACTGATGTGTGCACTTTGAAAAATGAGATGATTCTATATAAGGTATGAAGCAGGGCAGGGTCAAGGCATGTAGAGCGGGGGCCTTGGTTTGAGGTCAAAACTCTATTTTAAGGATGAACAAATGCCCCACTGCACTGCAGAACAGTGACCTTATGACCTAGAGCAGTATTCATTCTTAACCTCCTGAAAAATAAGATGACTCGTAAAAAGGATCGTTAAAAAAAAAAGGGTGGGAACTGGTGTGGAGGAAGGGAAAAAAGGGGAAGGGTGGGATACTGGGACATCAAGAGGGAGAGAGAGGTGGAGCAAATGAGCCAAAAACAAACATTCAGAAAGGCAGAAAATGGATTCAACCTCCAGCAGAGAAAGAGAGGTGCAGCAGTGGACTGAAAAATACAGACATCCTGCTCTGTGAAGAGCAGTCATCAGTGAGGGCGTCTCTGAATTATTTTTAATATAAAATGGGAGTTTTGGCCAAGCAGTCGAAACCTTCAGTAATGTGTTTGCAGCTGTGCTCGTAATGCCCATCAAACTCACTGCAGCAGATGTCAACCAGGAGGACGGGACTGTTTGTTGATTATCAAAGGGAGAAGTAATATTTTCATTGACTACTGCCACTGGAATATTAAAGCATGTGTTGTATACTTGTGCAAAAGCTTCATTTTCAGGGTCACAAACTAAAAAAGCTGCAAATGAAAGGATTAATAGTTGCTGGACCAAAAAATTATATAAATGGGGACCATCTAGCCGTGTGTTTTTCAGTCCTTTTGGTTTTATGTTTATGCATGAGGAAAACCTCTAAGACGATCCACACCTTTGCTAAAATCAATCCATGACACCACTGAGGGCGTACTTTGCATTAATTAGAGGACCTTTGTTGCTGTGTGTTGCCACTGTCACACACAAAATAAAGAGTAAAGAACAGCTTCTCAGATATTAGCTCTTTAGTCAACACAACACGCCCTGCAGCAGGTGGACGGCAAGCGGTACTGATCCATATTCTGCTGTTTGCTTTGTCATGGCTGTCAGAGGGGAGGGACGTGAGCCGAATCATGCTGCCTGTCCTGAGCCTACAAGGAATATTGATTGGAGTCTGAACACATGCATGCATGCCTCCACACACAAACACACACACACACACACACACACACATACACACACACACACACACACATGCATACACATATAAACAGGCAACAGGCATTTCAAACAGTCCTTTATTGAATACAGCTGAATTCAAAGGAACCAGTTAGGATACAGAAACAGAAAACCAATATTTGTAGTAACTAAAAAGCCCTTCATTGCTTTCAAGTCTTTACATTCAGTTGGATGTTTTTGTAGAATAGGATATTTTTCTAACCTTGAACTTTTTACAGGGTCTACGGCTGATTTCTTTTTGAATTAATTTAAAAGCTTTCATTACTTGTCCAGCCTGGGGTTGGGATGAGAGTCCAAAGTGCTGTCCTCTTGTAAAGAGTTGTCTAGTCAAACCCACTCTCATTAGCTGTTACCAAGCTTTTTAAATCCTATTAAGTCCAGGACCCATTTTTTAGTAAATCTAGTGCCGTCCTAAAAACTTAAACTAGGGCTATACTCATTAAAGCAGCCTCATTAAAACATCTTATTAGTTTCATCACTTTCATTATGTAGTAGCAGCAGCTCTGCAGTGGTGAGATGGGGCAGTGATTCTATGAGGCTCAATGGACAAGGCATCTAAACCTGAAGAGTTGGAGATTCAATCACACATGGAGCTTAAAAGGTTTGACTTTGTTATATCTGACCAACTGCTGTGGTCAAGCACTCCAGCAAAATACTTAAATGTTGAAATATACTTCCCTCAGTCTACCTCATTTACTTACTTGCTCTGAAAGCGAAAGTCAAAGGATAACCAAATGTGGCTGCAGTATTAAGAACAGAATCACATATTGCAAAATTGTGTTTTATGCACATAGGTAATTGAGACTTAGAGGGAAAAGCCAACATTATGCATAAAAAAAAGTGAAACAAGACTTGTTATAGACACGCTTTATTGCTGCACAATTATTATTATTAAAAATGATTTAAAATCTTGTTTAGTTGACACTAACATTGACACATAGTATCAGACATACATAATGAAAAGTTTCTTACATACAGTAAGTGTGATAAACAACATGAGCAGGACGAACTGTGATCCATGAACTAAACAACTGTATCTAAGTACAGCACACAACTGTCTTCACAGGAACTGGCACATATTGATTATGTCCCTGTATTACAAAGGTTAATACAAAGGTTATACAAAATAGGTGGACCAAGATTTTGCATTTCCAAAACCTAACATTTCATAAAGCAAGGGTATCAGCAATAATAACTAAAACGTAACCAAAGGGTTGTGGAAATTACTCAGCCCATAAAGAAGCAGCTTCAACATGTAGAAATAACATTGGGAAGTTCCCCAAAACATATGATTCATCATTCAGATCAGTTCCACCCATGAAGAACGCAACATATGCCCATTGTTCACAATAACTTACAGTAATGTTATGAAATGTTAATTTCACTGTAAGTGAAGGAGTGTTTTTGCGATTCTTTATTGACGTCTTGTGGGTTTGATTCAAACTTTGAAATATTCAAATATAAAAGATATGTTTTCAAAAATATTTTTGTATAACCATCCTAATAATGTTTTACATAAGTGAGTCAAATTTTTCATTTTCAGCATTTTGGCCTGTGCAGTTGTTTTTGGTTTGACCTCTTACCTCTGATGTTGGAGTGTGAAGACACCAGACGTGTGTGCGTGGGTGGAGGGGTGTGTGTGTGTGAGTGTGTGTGAGTGTGTGTGACCTGGGCGTTACTATATTAGCTAAGAGTGTGTGAGTTGTGCATAATGTGTGTGAGTACAGTATAAAAGCTCTGTGTGTGTACATTAAGAAATTACTTTGTTTTCACTGTCACATTTTTATGTGTTTGACTTCTATGAAAGAGAGAGAATGTGCAAACATTAACTCATTTGAATGTGTGTGTGTGTGTGTGTGTAACAACAAGAAAGAGAGGAATTAACCACATTGTGGGATTTATAGGTGTGTTTGTGTGTGTGTGTTTGTGTGTGTCCAGTCGGCTGTGAGTGTGTGAGACTGACTCAAAGTAGCGTTTGTGTACTCTGCGTTGGATGTGTCGCATTCTTGTCATTGATGTTTCAATGGGCCGGTGTCTGTTCAAGGCAACTTCTGCTCTTCAGCCTCTGAAGAGGACACACACACACACACACAGACAGACGTGCACACACATACACATCCGACCCATATCCTATGTGAAGGTAGTTTTGGGTTCACAAGCTATGTAAAAAAATAAAAAAACTATATTAGAGAATGAAAGAGGTCTTTTGGTGATAAAATATTTTTTTACAGTTATTTTTCGTCTTGATTTAATGTAGGGTGGTTATACATATTTGAACTCCCCCTTTTATGAAAGGAATTGTATAAATAATATGGTCCTTTTTCAAACAATAAAGAAATATTTAAAAAAGCGTCTCCACTGCGCTCAAATGATTCTTTATAGGATCTCTATGGCTGCTGTAAGGCACACTTTAAAAGTGGATGAATTATAAAATATTTGGTATATGAAATATATAGTAAATCAGCACAAATCAGAGGGTTGGTAAATTTATTCTGATTCAAGTGTTGAACTGCTAATTCCAACCAATGAACCCTTGGAAAAAAGTAAATTTTGTGTATTTAGGAATGAAAACAATTTAAATATTAGAGAACTAGTATTAATGATTAAGTGTTATATTATGTGCCAGAGAGAGAGCCTTGAATTTCAGTCTCTGTATTTGGTTTTGAAGAGCTCAACTTGAGTGTATGCTTTACTTAAATATCTAAATAGCTTTCTCTAATGAATCTGTCAGGTTGAGCTTCCACTTTTGCTTGAATGTTTTGGATTGAATCTCACCTGTCATTTGTGATTGAGACAAAGAGAAACAAACAGAAGTTCCTGTATAAAATCTGGGTGAATAGTTAGGGATTATCTCGTTGATCCCTCATTCATCTGTGTTATTGTTACTTCACACCTCCACCTAACAGCCTGCGGTCTGGACTGTTGTTTCAACCTGCCTTTCTCAATCACTGCATGTGTTTTTACCCTACAAAGTTATCTGCATGTTTAAGGAGGAGCCAGTCAGGCAGTCACTTTTAAATGCAAATAAAGGGTCAACCAGCAAGACCTGTAGGACTTACAGTTGACACATTTTAAGTGCAAATATCTGACATTTTGTGATATATAATTCTCTTCAGCTTCTATAACGTTGGGAGTTTTAATACCAATTCCCTCAAAAGATCCCCCAAAATTGCAGAAATCAGACTACAAAGCCCTGCTATAACTCAACACACAGGTGGTTTTCTCACAACCAGTGCAGATAAGCTCACAGTGAATTTTCTTTTCCACGGAAGAAACTGTAATCTAAATAAAGGTAAATCATTACATGACCATACACAAGTGTCCTCATTTCAACTCTTTGGAATTTCTTTGGAAGTCATCCAGGTAGATTTTAGGTCACACCCACCAACTACCTGCCTGAAACAAGAGAATAACCGAGCTGTGCCCTGCCCTCTGCACACGCGGATAGAGCCGAGACACAGGAGCTGCTGTAAGACCGACCATTTCAGCACAGGAAACTATAAGCACTGCAATATTATCTTAACCATGTCAGCGTGGTTTGAAGATGCCGGAGACCAATCAGATTGCTCCTCTGAAGCAGCTGCTTTTGTAAGAAAAATCACTGCTCAACACACCAACACACTGCCATGAGATACAAGAATAGAACGTTACTCATGAGAGAGAGTAGTGTACTCACACGCCCATACACAGACTCTAAAATATTCACATGCACACAAACAAACGTGTACATGCAATATACAAGTAAACAAATGGAGGCCCTGTGGAATTTGTGTGTGTGTGTTTATTGTAAGAATAAATGATAGTGAGAGCCCTATTACACAGTAAGAAGAGGAGCCAAACAAAGAGAAACACACAAGAAATACACAATAAATGTACACGTGTGCATGTGCAGCCCTGAAGCCTGTGCCCCTGTCATGTCCAGAATCATTATATATAATCACACGTGTTTTACCTTCTGGATTAGCGAGGGCTACCTGAACCTGATGAGTCTCATTTGAGGAGAAAGTGCCAGTTCAGCCAAAACATTCAAAGAACTCAACTTTGCGTGCCAGATCTGTTGAATGATCAATTTCCTGAATTGGGACACAGCTATAAAATCAGTTCAAACTTGATTAATCCCTGCAGAGAATGTTGATCAGTGCAGTAGCAAAAATACATAAGATAAAAAGATGAATGAATCTTAATTAAACACATTAGCTTATTTAAGTAGAATGTTTAAATATTAAGGGAAATTATTAACTGAAGTATTATGACTATGCACAATGTATCAACAACAGTGTGCCAACTATAATCTTACAAAACAAATGTAAGACATGTATCTACGAACATATAAGTGAAATCATATAAAATATAAATGATGAACCTAAATATTTTCTGTGAGAGATAATTGTAAAATTATCCCCAAACCAAACTACACGCAAAACACATCCAGTAGTAAACTTATCTCTGAGGTAAAATGATTTACCAGCATTGATTTTATATCACGTTCTTCCATATTAAACATTAATCCAGAAAAACAAAAATGAGAGAACAACCCTGAGAGCACAAAGTAAGAGCACACACACACACACACACACACACACGGACAAGCTTACAGGCATTATACACATGCATTTATACACAAATGCATATGAAGTACACAAACATAAACACAGTGTTCGAGGACAGAAGACATATAAATACACATGGAAACACATGGATTTGTGTGTGTGTGTGTTTGTGTGTGTTTGAGTGAGTGATGAGATGAAAAGTGGCTGCAGGGATCTCGCTGTGCACAATGATGTTGCGTGTCGTGATGCTGCAACATGCGGTGCACCGTGTTTTTAATGAAAATTAAACCAAGTCATGTAGTCAAAGTGTTCAGATTGCATCGTCTGTGACCAGTTAACTATCAGCTCATGAATTAATTTGATCGGCTGAAAATGTTTCCTAAGGCCCAAAGCTTAAAAGGATATGATAACATTCAAGAGTTCAAGATTTTAACATGAACATATTCACTTCCCTGCTTTATTTTTGTGTCTCTCTGCATCTGTCTGATTCTCTCTCTCTTATTTTTTTCCAAGCTCTCTCATCATCTCTCCCCCTGCTTTTCTCCCTGAGGTTTCCCTCTTTGTAGCATCATGGAACTCTCTCTCACTCTGTTCTTTCACTGATTTTCCGCCTCTCTTGCCCTCTCCCTTCTATTTCCTTACCTCCCTCTCTTTCTGCTGCACTCTCTCAGCTTTATTTTGGCTGAGAGAGATAATCCCTGAGTCACGTGGAGATAGAGAGTATTTCTGAAATGCTGGATTCATGAGGTACACACACACACACACACACACACTCACATACATAAAGAGGGAGAGAGAACAGAAGGAGATAGTGTGTGTGTATTTTGCAGTGGTTATAAAGAAATAATGCCACTGAAGCCCGTTTGAACTGAACTGAGAGGGCGAGAGAGGTAGAGAACAAGTGAGTGACTGAGAGTTAGAGTTAGTGGGTAAATGAACACACACAAACACACCGAATCTCTGCCAGCCAATAGAAACAGCTGCTGTTGGACATTCACCAGAACATCAGATTAATCCGAGAGAGGGGGAAGGAAAGAGGGATGAGGAGAGAGGGGGGAGGAAAAGAGAGAGAGGGAGAAAAAGAGAACGAAGAGGAAGTAGAGGTAGAGAGAGGAGCAGAGAGCCAGGAAGAAATAAAGGGGAGAGATAGAAGACGAAAACAGAGGGGAGGAAGAGTGGGAGTGATGGGAACAAGAAAGAGGGATGACTTATATTTAAGGAGGAAAGAGTAGATAAGAAAGAGGGAGTGTGTGGTTGGGAAAAAAGAGAGAGAAGACAATTACAGAACTGAACACCCTGCTGTAGCTTGAATACACCCCTTACACATATTCAAAAAATGCAGTCAAACTCATAGGAATCCTCCTCCACCCAACTGCAGAGACATATCGATTAAATCCCAGTACAGTGAATATACACCTAATGTCTTTTGGGACCTACACAAAGATGGGTGTTATGGGTAACTTTAGGTCGCCGACTCTTGCAGAGGATCTGCTACGCACACCTCAACGACACATTGTGCGGCCCTGCAAGTCAAACCTCCTGTCGGTAGGCCAGTACAAAGCAGAAAAGAAAAGATTCACATTTGAAAGACTGCAACACCTTGTCTACACAGGAGGCATACCTTCAGCAGCAGGTTAGTAGAGCAGTGCTCCATCTGCATCTACACAGGATGCGTTCAAGCACAGTATTGGGAGTCACCTGCCTTTTGGCAGCACTCAGAGCCCAACACACAATCAGTGTAGTTACATGCATAAAACTGAACGAAACAGACTTGAAGCGTAACTACACGTGGCCTGTGCAGACAGCTGAATTGCTTAAAATAGGGGCACATCTGGTCTGTCAGATGCGCGTGACTGAAAAGTGAGGCAGAAACGCTACCTGTGTAGACATCCCGTAGCAGAAACAGCCACGCAAAAATGTCTCAAAATGACACTCTGTCATGTTAATTTACAAGCAGTCTGGAGACGCGTGTCCCAGCCTTGTTGGACAGAAGAATACGCTTTTTACTCGACTTGGGAATTAGTTTATAGTGCTGAGACTGACCAGACACCAGGCAATACCTGTCTCAACCACTACCTAACACTAAGTTGCAAAAAAAATATTTCTATTGTTATATGTCTTGACAGGGGGTGTTGCCTTATCTGAGAGAATGTGACATTGGCCTGTACTTTGGGTGCATGGAGTACAAGAAAATGTCACTTACTTTTCACATTTACTTTGTCTAGCCGCATGGCAGCAGTCTGGGACCAAAATAAGTTGTTTTTGTTTAGTAAAGTAAATGTATTTACAACCTTAAGTAAGTAGATTTAGTGCTAAGTTACTATTCAAGAGTGCGCACGCCAAGCATTTCGATTATATGCATGTGTGCACAAATTTGTGTGTGTGTGTGTGTGTGTGTGTGTGTGTGTGTGTGTGTGTGTGTGTGTGTGTGAGTGGGTGGGTGTCTGAGGGTGTACATTTGCAGGCAGCACAAATTAAATGGCATGATCTGATGACCTGAACACTGCCATAGTGAGGGAAGAGGGGGAGAAAGAGACAGGGGAAGGGGACATAAGAGAGGGAAAAAAGGTAGATATGGAAGAGAGAAAAAGGAAATAAAAGAGAGAGGGGACAAAAAAGAGAGAGGAGGATGAAATATAGAAAGAGAGCAAAAGGGAGAGGAAGAGAGGGAGTGACAGACTATTCCTAAGGCACCTGCCCCTCGCTCGCTCCAGTGAGGGAGCAATCTCCCATAATTACCTCAGAGCCCACAAGACCACACACACACACACACACGCACACACACCCACACACACACACACACACACACACACACGCACCCACACCCACACACACGCACACACGCACGCACACAGGAGGAGAGAGAAAGGGGAAATCCTCAAATAACCTCAGTAATTCCATCCAAAATGCTGCAAGCTGACAGCTCAGGCACTCACTCAGACAAACAAATACACATACATACACACAACCAAATACACACACGTGGGAACAACTAGAATAAAAGAAGGGAAAAAAATGGAAAACTGGGTTAGAGAGGGAGAGAGAGAGAAAGCGGTGAAAAGCATGAGAGAGGGGGAGAGAGAGGGGGAGTGAGAGAGAGAGAGAGAGAGAGATAAAGCTGACACACACACACAAAAAGAAAATAAATTGAGAGAAAAGATGAAGGCTCTTTACTCCCATGCAGATCTGGAAAGATTAAATGGTCCACACACTGTGACAAATGTTTATATGTGTGTGAGTGTGTGTGTGTGTGTGTGCGTGTCTGACTTTTATACACACACACACACACACACACACACACACAACAGAAAGATACTCGCTCCAAACTTTGAAATTAAACCAAACTGTATTTTGTTTTATTCTTTTATGTTGAAGTCATAAATATACAGATAAAATACTTGTTAACTGACCCATGTACCTATTTACTCGCCTCTCAACTGCCATAGGCACATTCTGTAAAGAGCAAGACACTGAGTGTGTCAGCGATTGGAGTTCAATTCCCACCGGGGCCAACTGTGCTAAAAGGCACTATGGATGAAAAGTGTGCAAAAATGTCTGTGATGCTTTACACGGTTTTCTGGGTGTGAAGTTTAGTTCAAGTTCTTTATAAGAAAGTCAGTATGCTTACAGAGCTGTTACTAGGAAATAACTGAGGTGATGTTTGGTTACCAGCTTTTAGTCATGTGCCACAATTTCTGAACTCATGATTGTGCGATCGTGTTTCATTACCAATTTCCCAACAGGAAGCAACACTCGAACACATCAGCTTTTCATGAACGACTTGCGCTCGGCCAATGACTTTTTGCATGAGTTTTACTATCGCTCTGAAAGACAACAGATCAGTCCTGACACCATCCCCTCTGACTCCATCCACCAGCTTCAGCTTCAGCCCACCAGCTCCTCCTCCACCTCAGCGGGGGCCTGGGCCTCTCAACAACCGCCCACCTCAGAGGCCCCCTCCTCCCCCAACCACTTTCACACCTCTGACCATCATGGAAAGAGACGTTAACAGCCTGTTCAAGAGACAGAACCCCCCGCAAAGCAGCTGGGCCGGACTCTGTCTCTCCATCCACCCTGAAGCACTGTGCTGGTCAGCTGTCTCTGGTGATTCGCAGACATCTTTAACACCTCACTGGAGACATGCCACGTACCAGCCTTCTTCAAAACCTCCGCCATCATCCCGTCCCGAGGAAGCCAAGGAACACAGGACTTAATGACAACAGACCCGTCGCCATGACTTCTGTGGTAATGAAGTCTTTTGAGCGTTCCCATCTCAAATCCATCACAGACCCACTCCTGGACCGCCTGCAGTTCGCCTACAGAGCCAACAGGTCTGTAGATGATGCAGTAAACTTGGCCCGCCACACAGGAACCTACGCCAGGATCCTGTTTATGGATTTCAGCTCTGCCTTCAACACCATCATCCTACTTTTTATGTCTATTGTTTAAAAAAAAAAATTCCTTGTAAGTGAAAACCTACTTGGCAATAAATCTGATTCTGATTCTGATTAAGCTAACTCTTGCTGCTGAAATGGCCCTAAAATGGGTTTAACTGTCTATAAACTATATGCAAACTCTTTTTGGTACAAGCGTGATAATCCTACGTGCCCTGATATATGAAAGTAATATACGAAGGGGGGCTGGAGCCAATCCCAGCTGACATAGTTGTTGATTAATATAACCACGACCTATTAAACCTCCCTCAGTGTTCTTTCACAGATACAACCTATCTGTAGTTTATTGCTATAATGATTAAAGTAGTTTTTAGATTATCTGCAGCCTTGGTCTTATCAAGCAATTTGCTGAGCTGGTACTACTTGTGTGTGGCTATCATTTGTAGATGAACAGAAAAAACATCACAACATTTGTTTACATGATGCTGAGCGTTCTCAATAAACAATTCAATTAGGTTACATCCCCTTGGTTTTATTGTTATAGTTTTGGCAATCATTCATTTTGGCTGTGATAATATTTTTTTATGGCCTTTATGACTGCATCTACTGCAGGAAAGAAACACTAGCACCAGCTCTTAAACCGATTTAACCCAGTTATCTAAATGACTAATTTTAAAGTAAAAATGTCTATTGCAAGGCAGAGCTAATGGTTAGTTTCACTTTACCTCTTGTACTACATGCAGCGTCTGATCTTTCAACTACATGACCTACTTCCTGCCTCAAATGTACTCAGAAACTGATTGTGGCAGATAGTTTGGCAGAAATGTGCCATCTCCAGAAAATTCACCCTGATTTTTCCAAATTTGAAAATTGGAGCCAAAGACCAATGGCAGAAATTGAAATGAAGTATTGTTTCAAGCTGATTCATCCATGACCTTGCTCCTGTGTACCAGAGGAAGTTAAAACAAGGGTCAGTGAGTACACAGAATAGTGAGGAATGTAAAGTGTATTAAAGTGTATTAATGAAAAGCAGAGAAATAAGAATGCAAAAGACATTACCCTTTTTACACAGAGGTTGCGCTATAACGCTGGAAAGGAGACCCGTCATTAGGTCGACTTTGCTTTTACACACTGAACCAAACAACGTCGGCATAATGCTGCCCCAGTGTGTGAACAGTACTGTTTAACAATTAAAAGTAGTTCCTTTCATTTCATCTCCATCTTCCCTTCATAACTGAAGCAGATTTAGAAGGTGACACTGGGACAACAACAAATCTTCACGTGGTGTTTATTGCGATCTTTCTGATACCAGTAAATAAAACACACGAGTACAGTTTTTCCTATCAGTGTTTTTCTTGTCATGGTGGAAAAAGCCTGTGAAGCAGCATTTAGTCCTCCCCTGAAATCTAGAGATGAAATACTTTTAGCTGGTTGGCGGTCCTTGCCAAAGGGTGAGGCAGGTTTCATCACAGGTTTCATCACAGGTTCTACAGAATGACTCCCCTGAAGCTGTGGAGTTAAATCTTCCCACACCAAAGTAATTTCTCTGGTTAGCTATGAGATCAGAGAGAAAAAAGTCTGTCAGGTCAGCAGCAACAGCTGTTTATAATCAGCAATCTAGCAATCTATTATTTTTTATCAGCGTAGACACAAAGAATTGTAACATAGGAAATCTTCCAATGGGCTGTGATTGACATAAATAAGTGATATTTTCCAAATGACAAGTATAGAAAATAGTCATAGCAGAGAACCAAAAGAAACGTCTAATGAGGTAATATGCAACCATGCTGCTTCCACCTGCAATAACAAAACTGCTTTGACATTTCTTTTTTTCTCTCTGTGGAGGTGTTATCACTTTAGTTTTTTGAGTGCTACCATTTGTTATAAGCATTGTCCCATCTCTTTGATGGAGGTCTTATGCAATTGTTCCTCTCCTTGGTTACTACATACGATCTACGTCATTCGCCATTCGAGAGGCTTATCTCACTGCTTTTTTTTTTCTTTTACATTTTTGCTAAACTACACTGTCTAATTGTGACATTCTCTTGCTATCTTGTCTTTCACCAACTTGCACAAGTCCTGGAATGGGGGCTCCTTTTGCAATGTTTCCTCGGATTTCGTTAATTTTATCCCATCAAATCCCTGTCGAATTTTTGGGACAATCTTTGACCTCATTTGTACAATTCACCTCGGCCCCTCTCTACGATGGTAAGCTTTTCCCCCCACTTTAAAGTGTGGCCATCCAGAGCATGTTTAAATACTTTCCTTTTCAGGTTATTCTCTGCCTCGTCCGCAGTGGTTAGAAAATCCCTGAAGTCCTCCACAGTGAGTTCTCCGGTTCACCCAGAGCCCGGTTCTGCTTAAGGGTTCTACCTGTTAAAAGGGAATTTTTCCTCGCCAATGTCGCCAAGTGCTTCCTCATGTTTTACGGTCTAGACCTACTCTAAGTAGAAAGTGTCTTGAGATATCTTCTGTTATGATTTGGCCTTACAGCCTAAAAGCTGTGTTCTAGCATCTCAGTCCAATGGGGACTAAAATAGATGCAAGCATGTACAACAGGGTATCACAAGGTTCAGTGCCTCGCAACATGTGATGTCTAGCACTGTGCTATTTCTATTCTTCACTGTTTTTAAAGCGTCAGCAATTAGGGAAAAAATGATTGCAGTTGTCATAACTTTCCAGAGTTGTCAAATCTTGTCTCGAAGGAGCATGACCTGCTGTGCAGTGTGTCTGTGTAGCATCTGATAAGCCTTCAAACTGAACTTCTTTGTTTACATTTGATCTTCTCATCAATACCTGTAGCAACCCAACCACACTAAAACAGCCCCTTGAGGTGTTTTTCTATACAGCCATTATCAGTCTGAATGTGTGATTGCAAAACCATTTTAGACTGTTATTGTGATGAAAGCTTTCAAAAATGATATTGACTTGACTTGATTCTGAACAGTAACTGCATTAACAATACAAATAACCTCAGCCTAATATTTTACGTGTTTTTCTTGTCTGACAGCAGCACAATTACTAATGCCCAACCTGCCGCCTAATTACAGTGCTGGTAACGACATTGAAGCCTGCATGTGGTTTAGCCCTTGAAAAGGCCTCATTGTCACCTCACAAATGTTAAGCAAAGTTAGTTTTTGCCACCATATCCCATGATTACATTATCAGTGGTTTTAGAGCACCTTGTGAGACCTTGTCCTCTGATAAGCTATCAGCCTCTCCTCTCACTGCAAGGTGAATTACAATAGGCTCAAGAAGCGCCCTTGAGCAAGGCATTTAACACATGACATCTCCCATTGGCTGAGCATACACAGTAGGGCTTGTGTGTAGACTATAAAAAGTTGGCGTGGCATATTCATTACACAGTGGTGAATGAGTCCATTCTGAATTACTGTGTGTTTACTCTACTTTCGTTGTGTTATCAAGATCTGGAGCTGGATCAGCCAAAGGGGCGGACACACGATACAGTTGTTGGGTGGATTTTGATTTGAACATCTTGACTGATTGGATCAAAGTGGACATTCCCAGTCTAGGCCAGTTGGTGTTAACAGACACATCTTTACCCCAATTCACATAATTTTCTTGCCCATGTCCACTCACGTCTTTGCATCGACTTTGTTTGCAGTCAAGCCGGCTCTAAAGTTCAGTTTGTGTTCAGGCTTGTCACCTGTCAGTCACTCTCACCCTCAAAGACACAAACACGTACATAGAAAACTATAAAAGTTATAATCTGTAAAACATGTTATTTATTTATGCCTATTATCATTAAACTGCATCAAACCAAAGGTCCTTCAAATGCTAAAATTGAATTACAGCAGCTAACACAGCAAGGAACTATCCCAGAAGAGAGGGTGAGCAAGAGAGAGAGTCATGTGTATTGATTTGTGAGCCTCTTGTGAATTTACATGAAGCTAATTAAGCACTATAAAAACACTGTAACTCAAACTGAAAGTACACAGGGTTTAGAGCCCATAATCCAACAAGAGCCAACACACACACACACACACAAACACACACTAACGTTCATGTTCATTCAGTTTAAATCCATTTACTCTGTCCAATTCATTCAAGAACAGAGGATGAGACGAAGAAGGTGAAACCAGTCAATAAAGAGCCGGATCATAGCTGTGGAGGCACAGAAGAAGAACAAGGAGAGGACGAAGAAGCATCGCAGGAGGTGAAGAAAGAGGTGTGGAGGATGAAGCATGTTGAGGAAATTACCATAGGATAGGGAGGAGAAGAGATAACTGGAGGGAGACAGGAGAGGAAGGTGATGGGGATGAAGAGGACGGAGGAGGAGGAGAGATTTGAGAAGGGGTGTTGACATGGAGAGGCAGATGTAAAAAGGGATGTTTAAGGAAAAGGGGTAACGATAGGGTGAAAGAAGGTAAAATGGAGATAAATAGTGGTGGAGGAAGGACAGGTTGGAGATGATGTCGAGAGGAAGTGGAAGGTCCCCCCCCCCCCCCCCCCCCGTCTCTCTCTGTCCATGCCTCCGTAAGGCTTTAATCTCTCTGGGTTAAGAGGAACAGAGGTCATCCAGAGGACTCTTAGTGAACGGTGGGAAAAGGATCTGTCAGCACACACGCACACACACACACACACATATGGATGTACAGCGCGCACTTGCCATCCATTTCCTGTCACCCAGGTACACACACATATACGTGTTTATACACCCCAAACATATATGCTGCAGAAGATTCTGTAATGGAGACGTGCTTTTTTAACAGTGTCGTCTTTAGGGGGAAACTGACAAATATTCAACGTGCGGGAACATGAAACCTTTATTAAATGATGTTGGATCTGATAAGAAGCTGGTGAATGTGCTCCTTTTGTGAACTGATTCATTATCTTTTTGTGGCTTTTTGTGAGACTTTATAATAACAACTGCTATTTTAAGTGTACACGAGACAAGCCGCATACAGTTCATAAAGGTAACATACATGACACACAGTACAAACAAACACAGATACAGTACAAGCTTATTACCTATGGCTGTAGATGCAAAGACGTATATTTGCAGCATGGCAATGCAGTGCGGTTATGCATTCACACATGCCATCTATGTCACTCTCTCTCCCTCTCTCTCGCTCACACACACACACACACTGCAGCGTGTCCCCTCTCTCATGTGACTCAAGGACAAGTATCAGTGGCCGAAGGTCAGCTGGTTCCACATGATCGGCCGGCATTCCAGTGGTGTCACACTCAGCTGCGTGTGCGTGCGTCTCGTGTGTGTGTGCTCGTGTGTGTCAGGGTTGGTTGACCTCTTGGCAACATTTGCATTTATAACCCAGCGGGAGGACTCGCTCTCTCTCACCCTTTTAAGTTACAGTGCATCTGAAAGTGCGTGTGTGTGTGTGTACGCGTATATACCAATCTGCATTTGTAAAACCATATGTGTAGAACCGTGTGTGTGTGTGCATGCGTGTGTGTGTGTTGGTTTGGGTCCTGTGGCTTGTCGCAAGCTCCCATTAGCACTGCTATTGATCAGTGGTTAGTATTACACGTGACGGTGTGTGTGTGTGTCTGCGTGTAACTCACAGTGCGTGCGAGTGCGTATTTGTGTGTTCGAGCATGTGTGTGTGTAGATGTAGCTGATTGAGGGCCTACTTAGATTTCATTGTCCATTGGTATGCATGTTGGACAGCCCGTGCACGCATGTGTGTGTGTGTGTGTGTGTGTGTGTGTGTGCATGTGCGTGTGAAAGGTGATGATAATAAGCCTCCATCTAATTCTGCTGGTACCAAGGCCATCTCAAGGCCACATCACCTTCCTTTGGAGTGTTTTTCTTCTGGATCGATGCTCTCACATAGAGGAGGAGTAGCAGAGCTGTGGTCACAGTGACAGAGGAGAGCTCTGCTTAGCTCACTTTGCTTTAATGTAGCTCACTGATGTTTTATTTAAAGAAAGACTTTAAAATTATATCACGTTGTTGTACTAATGGACTTAAAATCTATTTATCTATTCATCCCAAATGAATGATATTAATCTTGTTTCTAAATATGCCAATGGACCTAAAAAGAGAATTACTATTACGTATAGAAAAATTCCCCCACATTTTACTGCACTCCGAAATGAAACATGACAACTAACTTTCATCTAACTGGTCTGTATATGCTTTATCTCTAAAACTATTAAATATATATTAATTACGTCTGGTAGAAAACTGAGGGAATTTTTGAACATTTTATCAATCTTGTCTTTCACTATGGAGAAAGGTCCAGGTGCACATTAAAAAATGTCTTACCATTTTAACAAATGTCTGAGTGCTTTCTAAACGAAAGTAGTCTGGTTTAATTTAGCTTAATTTAGTTTTATCTTAGTTCCATTTGTAAAAGCACGAGGATGGTAGTGTAAGTCAGTTACTCAGTTGAAATTAGTCTAGTTGAGTGTGAGGAGCATTGGAGCCTTCAGGGGCTGCTTTCGGGGTTTGTGAGGTTTATGAAGGCTTTGTGCTGCAACTGTCTTGTCGGATCAAAATGAAAGGTCATATTTTATGTGCAGCCATAATACCTTATGAATACAAATGATTTAGATTCTAACTTAGCTTTTCGTGCTGCTTTAGCATAGTGTTACACAAACTGGCCTTGTGTTGTGAGTCCTCAAACATTGCGGCCTGACTCATGAAACCACCACTGACCTCCCTCCAAACGGTAGAAACACCTCTGTTTACTTTTCGCTGACCTTTCACTGCTTGCACTGCAGCTGCATCACAAGTAATTTCATGTGAACTGATGCGGGGGTTCTTGTTTTTACCACGTCGTGCCTAACGAGGGTCAGAGGGAGGCCGGCGCCACCCTCCAAGCCTTCCTCTGATGAGTTAATATGCATACCCACAGCCAGGAGCGCATTTACTGATGGGAAAAATAATGATGAGAGTATTCCATGTGATATTTTGAAGGGCAGGACAGGGAGCGCTGGTCCCATTCCCTATCCCCCCTTGTGCTAATTTCTGCCACATTCAGTGTGCTATTCCATCTAATAAAACACCGACTCTCATCTCCATACTAGTGATTTTAAAGAGAACAAAGCAAAGTATCAAATAGACCTCTTTTTTATTAGGCCGGAGAGACAAAGATGCAAAAAAAAAAAGAATGTGGAAGTCTGTAAGCATTCAAAATGTATTTGCCAGAGTCTGTTCTGTCAGAGATTTAACTAGTTATACCCACAAATTCATTTGTGATACTGTGGATGTAAATATTGGAAATCTGTCTTGGGAGGGCTGTTTTTATTCATAGTTATTGAAACTAATAACCAGGTAGAGTTCTTCAGCTGAGGGTTGGTTCAGTCAAATTACTAACAGGATTTTTTTCTTTCTTACCTCTAGCTATTAGTTAGTTTTGGTTTTATTTGCCCAAGTTTTTATATTTACAGTATATCTCAGGTTATGTATTTTTTTTCTTTTTAAGTCAAGGAACCAACAAAACTGTCAATATTCATCCTCTGGGTAACTTTAACCTGCTGATGGTGCTAGATAAAATGTCAGTAGACCAGCAAATACCTTGGAGTTCATCCTATGAGGAACTTAAATATCAGTCCATCCATCATCATTATCCATCAAATACTTGCCGACATATTTAATTGAAAACCAAAAATGTCAAGTTGCTGTTGAAGCTGGAGAAAAAGTCAGTAGGGTTCACCTTCTGGGGACCATAAATGTCTGTGCAATATTTAATGGCAATCCACAGACCTCACTGGCTACAGTTTTTATTGGAAGTACTTTCTTCAAGTCCCTGTGAAATGTTGTGGCTGTGTGTGACTCTGTGGAATATCCTTAATAACAAAGACATCCTTTTTTGAAAGAAATGTTGCTCTTGTACTTTTTTTCAATGTTGTAAGCACCACAGATGAAATCTATTCACCTCCATTGTATTGTGGTTGCAGCAGAAATCTCAGAGAGATATCTAAAAACCCTATACAAACAAAAAAGTCTATCTAACTATCTGCATGGCTAGATACAAATTCGTTTGTTGATTTGTTTGTTCCTTTTCTTGTAGAATTTAGGTGAACTGACTGAGATGCTTTGTGTCAGCAAAACATAATTTCCAAATCTACCGAAATGAGGAAGTTGTCATGTCGGCCCGGTAGTTTTCCTCTCCTCCACCTCCCCTCTCAGACTCAGTGTATTGCTCCCATACAACTCTATTATGACAGCTGGCCTGGAGGAATTCAAAACAAGAAAGCCTCCAGTCTTCCCCATGGGCAGGCAACCTCCATAACACACACAGTCAGACCTGTGCCGGCACAGGGTCTTATACAGACAGACATGCACACACACAGACACTCAGACATGCATGTAATAGTCACACAGACGTGCAAAATAATTGACACACACACTTACTGCAGCCCCCACCTCTTGTGTTTTCATAACGTGGTGTAAAGGTTAAGTCTGGCTCTGCTTGTTTAACGTGCACACACACTCACACACAACGCCGCTGAAGTGGAGAAAAACAAAAAGTCCTAACGCTTCCTTTAACCTCTGGCAGGTGTAGGGGAGGGGCCCGCGGGTGGATGTATGGATGTAGGGGCCGATAGGCTGCAGCGGAGGCCCGGGCCCTCAGGCGAGGGGCAGACAGTAGAAAGGGGAGGGGGAAAATATAGGGTATGAAAGTTAAAGGGTCAGTTTACTCAAAAACACATACAAAATAAAAATCTATTTTCCTAGTTGTATAATTATTATTGTTAATTGTGATATAATTATCACTAGTGGTATAATGGAAATCATCTGCCACTGAGACTTGGTGGAATTTTGTTTGCGGTGACATCTGGAAAACTCGACAGCAATGTGTTGAGTTCCATATTTTCTTACATAAACAGAAAATATTCCAAATGAGGAATATTGACTGTAAGGTCTGTCTTTTTTTATTTTATACCTGCTGTATTTTGTTTATTGTCTCAGACCTTCTATAATGTGTTCCCTTGTTTCTTGAATACAACATTTCTTGTCCTTCTTGCCTTCTCTCTTGCCTGTTTCTCACAGCATGTGTCGAGGACAGCTGGAGTCGCTTCAGAGGACAGCCTGAAGCCAGCTCCCAGGTAACACCACACAAACACACACACACACACACACACACACACACACACACACACACACACACACACTCTTATACAGAGACACAGACTTAGTGACTGCAGTCATTATTGAGCCTGGAGATAGTCAAGGGTGTGTGAGCACTTTAGCATGCATTGGTGCTGTACTGCAATGCACAGTTACTGTATTGCATGCAAACGTATATTTACACCATCATCATACATTTGTATGAATACATGCACCCTTCTCTCACACACACACACACATACACTCATACACACACACACACGTCTAAAGAGTGTTTTTACACTTACAGCTTTAAAAATGATTATCTGTGTAGTTTTGGCAGAAATGTTTCCTCGACAGATTAAGTAGGGGATACACAACAGGAAAGAAGAAAAAGTTTGACATTGAATTACGTCAGTGTAAGTGAGAAGAACAGATGGGTGGAGAGATTTACCTTCCAGTTCCACAACCTGCAAACCAGATCTCAACACAGCAGGTTTTTATACTCCTAATATCTTAGCATCTATCTTGTATTCCTTATTAGCAGAGAAATACAGTAGACTAGAACAGGACGAGTGGGTCCCACAGCAGAAGAGGCCGCTATGAATGCTGGTGGCATTTGTTTATGCTTTAAACAGCCCCCTGTCTGTGTGTGTGTGTGTGTGTGTGTGTGTGTGTGTGTGTGTGTGTTCTGAATACCTCTCTAGTCATGTTGTGTCTTTTGTGTGCTAGTGTGTGTAGCCTGCGTATTTGTCTGCATAAGTGTGAGCAAATTTCAGTATCAGTGTCGGTGTGTGTGTGTGTGTGTGTATTTTACCAAATGAGAATTCTGTGTCTATGCATGTGTGTGAAGGTCACTGTGTGTGTTATAAGTGTGTGTGCACGTGTGTGTGTGTGCAGGTGTGTGTGTGTGTGTGTGTCATTGTGCTCACATGATACACTCTGCAAATAGCAGCAGACCACAAAAGAGAGCGGACACCAGTGGCTGCTCCCTGTGGTATGACAGAAATACAACACACACACACACACACACACACACACACACACATTCCCTGGCCGAGAATGATAACGCAACTGCCAGACGAAGAGGAGTCTAGCGAGTGAAGATAGTGGTGGTGGACAAAAAAGAGTGAGCAAATAAAAAAGAGAGAAGAAAAAGGAACAAACAGCGAAAGGGGAAATTAAAAAAGAAAGGAGCGTGAAGACAGAAAAGATGGAGAAAATGAAAACTTTGTGTTCTCCTGGCTGGAACAAGGTTGAAGACCCGACACAGATCCGCTACCTGAATCACTGCTCAATAGCTAACTCTGTCCAACACAGCAAACCTGCCTGCCGCCAGCCTCTGAAACACGCGCTGACTAAAGGCCATTTGACTCTTTCGGCAGCAACGTGGAACACTGAGAGTGTTTATGTACTGATTCATGTTCCAAATAAGATGTGATGAAGGTCAAAGGCTGTTTTTTTCATGGAACCATCAATAACCAGATTTCCATAAACACCTGTATTCATGGACAGTCCAACCTTATTAGATTTTGACATGTCAGAATCCACCAGCTAGTATGTCCCATAGCTCCCATACATCCTGCAAATCCCATAACAAGTTTTCAAATTCATGATATGGATTTACTAAATCATACAAATTGTTGAATTGTGCTCTCCTCTGGCTGTATTCTGTTAGTATTTATACCTACAGTGATGCCATGTCCTCTTCCAACCCTGTCTCCCAGACATTTGGTGTATACAACACTAATTTGCGACAGAAAACAAGGTTTTGAGAGAAATGTAATCCATTGTCAATATATCAATATATTAAGGTAACTAATTTATGATTGTATATGAAAAGTTGCGAGATGTAAAAAAAAAAGTATCTTTTATAGCAATATCTACTCATGTCAAATAAAGCATGGTTAATGTTTCATGATTATGATTTAATTCTGATATGGAGCAATAGTTTTGCAATTTCATCACAGAAATATGAGGGAGCGCCAAACTTCTGTTCAGGGTGTATCCTGTTTGTATTTATGTCATTATTTGTATTTGTATATACTATACAGTATTTCATTTCATTCTGACAGTGTGAGTGAAAATCCTAAATATCTAATTGGTGAAAGGTGGGCTCAGTTTTTGTACTTCTGATGCTATTTTTTTTGCTGTTAATTTTGAATTGTAGGAGGAATGTGTTGTTCCCATTCAGACAAGCATGTTTACTGAAACTTAAACAAGCCTTTTTTTAGACGTGTATCTCCTGTCCTGGGTGTAAGTGGGTCTCAGTTTTAACAGCTTTGGCTGTATCCACTCAGAGCTTAAATGTGAACTGAACTGTAAGAAGTACAGTACAGTTCACATGCACTGGGGAAATGTGTGTATGTGTAGGTGAATGTGTGTGTGTGTGTCTGTGTGTAGCAGGTATTACTGATGTTGTGGGGACATAAATTTGTTTACACAGTAACATTCTGGGGACTCACCTTCCTTATGGGGACAAAATGCAAGTCCCCATAATGTAAATCATTACATTTTATGGTGGACTTGGTTTGGGGTTAGGTTTAAGCAAGTAGTGGTTATGGTTAGGGTTAGTGTAAGTCTCCAGGGGAATGAATGTAAGTCAGTGAAATGTCAACCGCAAGTAATGGAAACACGACTGTGTGTGTGTGTGTGTGTGTGTGTGTGTGTGTTTCCAGAGAGACACAATGTCACCAGAATGATAATAATGATTACTGAATAATATATTTTGTCACACCAGTAAATCTGTTGTGAATCTGTGTTGAATTTAAGAAACTGATAGAGATGTTTAAGTCCTCTGCTGTATGACAAATCGACATTATTTCACATTCTAACGCTTAAACCACCTCCTGATTCAATTCCTCAAGCAATTTTGCATTTTTATTGCAACTTAAAGGTTCCCCGTGGAGTTACAGACCTCCGGTAGTGCCACAGAGCTGTTTTTCTGAGTGGGTCTGCGCTTTGTTTATCTTGTGCACGGGCATGCGAGTGGCGCGTTGTTATAGAGAAACAGAGGGAGGAGGTCCGGGTGGATGGAAGGGTGAACAAAATATCAGACTTCAACGTGGGAGACCGCTGTTTGTTTCCAATTTCAAACCGGCGGTGAACGCTGGTTTCTTTTTGACCTCAGTCCTTCCCTAACCTTAACAGTGTGGTTATTATCCTAACCATGATGACAAAGGTCCCTGTGATGGCCGCAGCGTTACCGGTGCTGCTGGTGCTGGTGCTGGTGCTGGGAGCTGGGAATGCCTGGCAAAGGGATCTGCCCCACAAGCTCAGCCATTTTATAGAAGAAGAGTGCTGATTGGGCCAACCCGAAGGGCCGGCACACCATGGGGGGGATTTAGTGCTTTATTGTTTATTTTCTTTAGACAATTAAGTAATTTCATTTGGTTTGGTTAGTATTGATTAGATTAGATGTTTATTCTAATGAGTTGATTTTTTCTGATTTGCTTTGTTTGTAAATTAGCTGTTGTCTTTGGTGTTCAGTGTCTATGTTAACCCCTCTTGTGTTTAGTATGGGCTGATCACCCAGTATATAAGTTCCCCTCTTGTGTTTAGTCAGTTAGGTCCGTCTTGTCTTCGGTTAGTTTGTTCAGTTGACTTTTGTACAGTTCTGTTAATTTGACCTCTTTTATTGGCCCAATCCTTTGTTACTTTGTTTGAGAAATTTTGTCGTTTCTTACGTTGGGTAAATAAAAACCCCATTTGAAAATTACTACCTGTTGTCCTCATTGCCGACTGACTCGGTCCCTCACAGTCTCCTAACCTTAACAAAGCACTAATTTTAACCCAATTCTTGTCTTACACACAGCCCATTTACACAATTATTTCCCTGTAATATTGGCTTTATGGGAAACCCAACATGGCTGTTGGCACCTACAAAATAGGAAGTCACATCCGCAGCACATTTTCCACATTTTGGTCTCCCTGCCCTAGTTTCTTCTAGCCTTTGGTATCAATGTTAAAGTTTAATTGCTTGTTTTTAGGACACAGGCAGGCCTGGCCCCTTCCAGCATTGCTGACCTTCTCTTTCCAAACATTCCTGTTCACACTCTGAGGTCTGCTGACCAGTTGCTGCTGACTGTCCACGGTGCCTGGCTGGACACCGATACAGGAGGCCCCCAAAGATCTGGAATAGCCTCTGTCCCTCTCACGGCCTCTTTTGAATCCCTATTAAAGATGTTTTGAATTGGTTTTGAACTAGTTTTGTGTGTGTGTATGTGTGTGTGTGTGTGTGTGTGTGTGTGTGTGTGTGCTGGCAGGTGGATCACTGTGGGAGGTCAGACACTCCAGTGATCTTAAAATTAAACTGAAACACATACTGTAGCCTACATTGGGAGTTGTGACAGCACTATAAGCATCTTGTCACACACACAAACACACACACACGCACACCGAGTGAACAAACTACAAATCCTGCTTCCCACATCACACCGACTGCCCATCTCACCATCTGACCTTGGCTCTTGTTTGGTTCCCAGGCGATGGCATCAACCAATCAGGATGAGCCGTGCATCCGGCTCTGCACACCAGTGGTTTATTCCCAGTGTTGGATTTCACAGAGAGCTTGAATTACATTATAATGCTTACATGGAGAATTATTAGTCAAATAAAATAAAATGAAAATGAAATTGGGGAATTTTAAATTTAAGAAATTAAATGAAAAACTTCAACATGAAGGAAGAAAAATTAAAAAAAAAAACACAAAAATGACTTTTACAGTTTATTATTCCTTGAGCTACTGCAAAAATAAACTATTAAATATTTAATCATGATGCTGGAATTCTGAGCTCAAAATAAAATCCTCTGTGTGTTTGTTCGTGTGTATATATAAAAATCCTGCATTGCTAATGAGAGGCAGTGGAGACTGGTGTTATAGTATTACTCACCAGAATTTGCTGCAGAACTAGTGCATGCAAACAGATGCACAGAGCTGCTCTGCGTCCTCAGCCGTCTCACAGCCCGGCTGATTCACAACAGTGTGAGTTAATATTTCAGGCATGAAAGGCACAAAGACGCTTGACCTGCAGTTCAAACAGTGAATCAAACACACACACACACACACACACACACACACACACACACACTCAAATACACAACCCTCCTGTGTCCACCCTCCCTCCCAATCACTAAGCTTATCTTTCTTGTTTTTCTAACTTTCTCCCTCGCTCTGTTGGCTGCTTGTCTTTGTTTTATATCACCGTAAATAGAATATATTTGGCTTTTTAGCTGTTCATCAGACTAAATAAGCAATTTTCAGATTTGTTTGGGCTGTGATTATTTGAGATTGCAATCTGTCTTTATTTCTGACATTTTATTGACTAAATGATGACTAAATTATAACTATTTCATAGTTTGATTGATAAGGGGATTTATTGCACATTGTGGGATATGACATATCTGCCATTTCTGGGAATGTCTAAGAACTTTGCACTACAGTTGAATTTCAAATAGATTTTATTGGGTTTGAAAGTGCTTCTACTACATACTTTAAACTATGTTTGTTTGTGTGTGCATGATGGCTACCCAGCCTTTCCTGCTTTACTTCGAAGCCTCCGTCTCTTTGTGATTCTCTTTAGGTTCCTTTCCATCACAGCTGAACTTTAAAACACTAAATATTTCATGTGTCTCTCACTTACTCTGGAGTTTCAGCTCTAGAGTCTCTCAGCACCATTTAGATGCTGGTACTGCTCATCTGTGCCTCCCTATCTTCTCACCAGAGGAGCAGTGACTCACACAGTAAAGCAGAGCTTCACTGTAAATCTCAGATGACTAATACATACATAGCAGCCCTGCTTTTCCTCTTCACCTCCTCCTCCTCGTCCTTCACTTCTTCCTCACCTCAGCTCCCCGTCACCTGCTTTTACTTTTCCGCTCCTCCTACGCTGCAATTCAGTCTGACAGCGACAAACAGAGATGAACAGCAGCACGAAATTCAATTCATTTCCTGTGTTGAGAAGTACTGAGAAAGCTTTTTCTCCAAAAAGTTGACTTTTAGAAATATGAAGATCTCAAGTTCCATAAGGATTAAAAGATCAAAAGGAATAGTTTTTTTTTGCTATGTCAAATAATCTGCAATGATATAACAGTATGTTGCATGATTACCTGCAAGTTAAAAATGACAGCATTGACTGAGACACCCCTCAGACACCTATATAGGGATGAAAATCAAAAATGACACTTACCGTTGTGATGCATATCACTCCTTTCCCTAGCTACTTCCTCCACCTTTTCCTGGGGTGTCCAAAAGTGTTCACATGCCAGCTGCGATATATTATCCTTCCAGCATCTCTGGGCCTGCCTCAGGGTCTCTTCCCATTTGTTATTTTTAAATGTTATTTTTCAACCTTCATTGTACTCTCACAATTGTGTCCTTTCTGACAATTGATCAAACTAACTTTGCACTTGCCACACCACTGAAATGCAGACTTTACATATCCCATACATACATATGTCAGGGAAAGCAGCGCAAACCTCCTAAAGATATTATTCAGGGATGCAAACTTGTTTCTTGTCCACGATGTTTCTGTTTTCCTACATTCAGCACTCAACATGAATGAGAAGAGAGTCATTTACAAAGTTGAGAAGTGGCACCTCCACAACACCCTTTTTTTAAGGAATGAATAAATAACTTACTCATTTCATATGGACAATATTTACTCACTTGCTGTATGTTAGGAAGAGATCTAAGCATTATAGCAGTGTCCAGTTCACCGATAGCCCTTGTCGATTTGTACCCCTTTAATGTTTGATGGCACTACGCACTTACTTTGTATTATAGCCGATGAACGTTATTCAGCATTTGATGCGACAACATGGTGATTCTGTCAGCCTATCAACGGCCTAATTATGGAGTCTGATACTCTTTTTCATGGTGTTGATTAGATTAAATGATATTTGTCAGGGTTGGTATATTAAATTATGTTTATGTAGGCCTATTATCAGTATAATTTGCATGTATGCATTTAAGAATATATTGTGGTCCGAGTTTTTTATTCATTAGATGTACCGATGATCTGGCAGAAAATCCAACAAGAAAACATAAAGCAAGGTCCAAAACAGGTAATGTCCCAGGAAAAACTGAGGCCTGAAAGAAATCACAACGATCTGACAAAGGAACCAAGCATCTGGACCAGTATATGAAGGGAGTGGTTAACGAGGGGATCAGGTTCAGGTGGGAAGACGCACGGGGAAGCTCAGGTGTGGGGAACTCCTTAAACTCCAATTAACTCTTCTTTAGTCTTGGCATGGAAAAAACAACTGCCGTGGACATAAAACTAAAATAAATACAATGAATAAGGCGTTGAGTTGTCGACATTTTCGAGTTTAGGCAGACACTGAAGGAGAAAAACCCAAATAACTCGACACATAACCCATCAGCTGTAATTTCAAATGTGCATGGCTGACTTCGTCTTTTGTCAATAACTGCTATAACATGATTGGTGCGGACACGTTCTGGGTGTTTTTCTGTGTGTCGTGAGTGTGGGCTGCTTCTGTGTGATGTTTTTTTGTGCACCGATGCATATGTTAGGTGTGGATTTGATGTCAGATACATCAGTGATTTGCAGGAACCAGGCTGAGAACTGGTACTGGTCCATGCAGTGTTGGCTACTGGCGCCAAGATGTTATCATGTCAACATCTCCTACCCATGCTCCCCTGCCACCATATCCTGTCAGTATGACCAGTAAGTGAAAACCCTACTGGTGTTCCAGGCCACACACCTATGTGTATAAATATTCTGGTGGTATGACATAGTAGTTGCAAGGAATCAGGCTCAAATTATATTCAGGTACTTTACCCACAACAGTTAAAACAATAAAATAATCAAAACATTCAAAACATTCATCTTTTTGTGTATTAAAGATGCAAATATCCACCAATTTTACCATTATTAATGGATATCATTTCTGGCAAGGAGTTGGGTGGTTGGCTGTTTGGGGATTTGTTGCTCCTCCAACTGTCTGCAACAAGTGACCTGATCAGCCAATCAGCTTTGCTGCTTTTTTGATGAGAACCCAGTGTTATTTACCTCTCCTCATGATCACCCCCCCCCCCCCCCCCCCCCTCCTCTTAGCCATACTTGATTCATACTCAGCTCTTCCTTATCTCTTCTACATCCCCCATCTCACTTCTTCACCCCTCTATGCCTCTCCCTGCCTCTTCAGGTTCTCTGCACCGCCTGTGGAGAGAAAAATATTAAGCATGTGCACAGTAGCTATGAACTCCCACTGCACCTCCTCATTCAAACTGCAGATGGTGCACAATATAACACACAGGTAAACGCAAACACACACAGATTCAAAGTCATTTTCACAAACACACTCGCAAATTTGCCTATAAAAAGCTTTATATCTGTCATTTTCTTTCACTCTCTATCATACACACATGGGCAAATACACACCGATAGTTGCGCACACACACACACACACACAGTTTTCCCCACAAGAGCAGTCCAATCTATTATTGAGAAGACCGCCGTCATTTCAGGGCTTGAAGGTCAACGGCATCAATAACTCTGCTGTAGCCACTAGGCGACCCCACTATCCACACACACATACTCACACACAGCTGGTCACATGACGGAAACTCTTTTCTACTGATTCAACAAAAACCTATTGTGACAGCAGAACTAAAGGCTTCAACGTATGTAATCAAACTTTTTGAAATGTAGACACTGCTGCATACTTTTCTGGACTTTTGGTGTTGGACTGTTTTTCATAGTTTCAGCCCCTTAGTTTTAATTAACGTAATATCCTGTCCTCTGATTTTGACATTATTCTGCACCATCTTCCATCTGCTTTGTTGTTGGTAAAGCATCCCACTTCTTTTATACAATAACAAATCAAGTACGTTAATAAAATGAATGAATGAAAAAGGATGGATCGCAATCTTGTGGCAAAGAAATCAGGACTTCTTTAGCTGTTTCTGTGTGACTTTG
Source organism: Lateolabrax maculatus (assembly GCA_031216445.1). Lineage (NCBI taxonomy): Eukaryota > Metazoa > Chordata > Actinopteri > Acropomatiformes > Lateolabracidae > Lateolabrax > Lateolabrax maculatus. The sequence goes on along the minus strand of CM062206.1, from coordinate 7,296,350 downwards.
ATCCTCGTTTAAAGGCAACTCAGGTCAACCGCAGCTCTTTATCAAGACCACACTTGATCTTTTGACAAAGTCATTCATTTTTATGTGTGTGTGTGTGTGTGTGTGTGTTTGTGTGTTGGGTCGGTTATCAGGCAAACACCGTGTCATGATGCTGTGTTGCTGTTAATGGTTTGCCTTTGAGGACACAGACTGCTGCAGTAAGCATATCAGCAGTACGATGGGTGAGGGACACACAGCAGCAAAGGCATGAAGGGCGAGCAGGAGAGTGGGAGTCATAGAGGTCAACAGCGTGTGAGTGTGTGTGTGAAAGAGAGAGAGGTGGTTTACTCATTAACTGCGTTCAATGTAATGCACACACACACATTCTGTATATAGTTATTACAATGTCTGATATGTCCTTATTGGCCTACATTCTCTCTACTCACACATTAGTGATACATTTTTTTTAAATAATCAAAAGATGTTATAGATACTGAAGAATATCTGTTATTGAAGAAAACATATTTGCAAAAATATTAATATATATAATTTACACAAACTACTACTTTTTGGATCTTTTAAACATAACATGGAATATCACATAGTTTTATGTTTAAAAGAAAACATTTCAACAAATTAAAAGGTTGCAAGCACGCACTTAAAAATGCAAATACAGACAATACAATAAAATATAACATTTCAGTAAGAATATAATTGAGCAAGGCTACAAAAAATGTAATACCAAATCACTACTAAAAAGCATGATTAAAAAGGTAAGTCTTAAGATACTTCTTTAAGGAAAGTAATTAATTAGTTAATATAAAAGATATTAATGATGTCCTGTGGTCCCATATTTGTTGGGCTTGTTTTCAAACAACAGTGTTTTTCTATGTTGTTGTTGTTTTTTATGGCAGTTAGTCTTTAATGTAAAATGTACTGTGTTTAATCCACTTCTTTTCTCATCTCAACACAGTTTGATTGTACAAATTTATGTAACAAACATTGTCCGAGTTTGTGTAACTGTAATTCTCCTACAGCGTGTTATTAAAGGGAGACAGAGAGGGACAGAGGCAGACAGTATGTGCATGTAAAACTGAATATAATGACTACATGTCAAAGGCTATCTGGATTCATGAAATGAGTTATGGCGTTGGTGTGTGTGTGTGTGTGTGTGTGTGTGGGTGTGTGTGTGTGTTTTCAGATATGGGATTACGGCATCATCATCTAGCTAAAAAGGACACAAGGTTCAACATCTGACCACTGCAGGAACTCTGCAGATTAACAGACTGACAGACTGCCCGCTTTGCTTCCATTTAATACTACTGATACTACTACAACCACCAGTACTACTGTACAGTACTACTACTATTACTGTATCTGCAGTACTCCTCCTACCACTGGCACTACTTTTACAAATACTTTTGCTGTTACAAGGCTACTACTACTACTACTACGACTACTGGTTCTGTATCACTGCTACTCCTACTATGATGACTCCTACCACTACTACTGCTTTTACTACCACTAATCCTACAACTATTTCAACTACTACTACTACTATGAAAAGTACTACTGCTGTACTAGTACTACAACTACTCCTACTATCATTTATATTACTACTGCACTTACTACCATTAATACTGCTACTACTACCATTATTACTAAGTATTACAACCTCTACTACAACTACTACCTGTACTGTACATGAACTACAACAGGCACAAATCCTCCAGCCAGTCGCCTACAGGTCGTCTCTCCCCGTCTGTCATGGCTGTCAGGCCGGAGGCTGTGCACACGCTGGGCCTGAGCTGTCAGTCACTGTAACCTTTGACCCTCAATGTGTCACCCATCATCAGCACTGCAGTCCTCTTGTCAACAAGAAACACAACAAGACATGAGCTTTCACACCTTCTCTCCTCTGCTTTTATTTCCTCTCCTCTGTCGTTCCATGACTTTTTCAGCACGACAAAAACATTGTACTGTTTGCTGTTGTCAATGTGCTGTAACTCTGATACTTCAGGACACTCTCTTCAGCCTAGGCTTTTAAGTGAATTGCTCATTTATCGTTATTTGTCATTTTTCCCACTTTCTACCCATTTGGATTATCCATACCCTATGCACTGTAGTCCTTATCACTGCTAACTCTACTGTAAACCTGTGAAAGCCTACAGAGAGACATGCATCAGCTCTGTGGTGTCACCTGCCTACACACAAGGGTTTCACAGGAAATGATGCATGCATGAAATATAGCATTTTTAATTTTATCTCAATGCTATCACCCTCATGGTATTTCCTGCTGAAGCAAACACAACATTTATTATTGCTGCTAGTTCACATGAAAAACGTTCAACTGGTTAAACAGGGAAAACTGACCATGACTGCACATCAAAAAGGTGTCAAAAGACAACAACAAGACAATGGTCCTTTTCTGCATTTTTTGACAGTTGATCTGTATATACTATACTGCAGATAGTAATGGAACAAGAAGGAGCAGCCACAGTGAGCTCTTAGTTGAACTCCTCAGCACGGTATAAAAACTACTTGCACTGTACGCAGCATGAAATCACATCGCAGGTGCAGGTGAGTTTGTTTGGCTGCACTGTAAACAAATACAATAACTGATCCTTGTATTCCTGAAAAAACTAGCTGCTCAAAGAGTGTTTGCTGTAGTATTAAACTGCATCTGCTGTTACCGCCAGTAACCACAGTTGTCGCCAAATCAAACCAGACTGAAATCTTCTAACTTCGAAAGATGATGCTGATTTGGGAAAACTGAGATTCTCAGTCAGGCAATCTTTAGCATCTGCTAAACAGATAAAATATAACTGTGTTATGACTTTTCCATAAGTGAAAAACTTAATTTAATAATAATTTCTTATAGTTCTTTGGTTAATTTTTAACTTGCAGCACTGATAAACTCTCAGCAGCAGCAAGTATTTCAGCTCAGAGTTTAACCTGATAAGACAACAAAATGTAAATCCAGTTCACATATTCAACACACACACACCCTCACTAAACACACATGCATGCACACGACTCCATTACACACACATTCAAACACTCCAACACACACACTAAAACGTGCACAATGCACTAACATTAAAGTATGTATGTACAGTATATATAGATACATGCATATTGAACCAGAGGTCACTGTCCCGTTTTGGCCCTCAAGTCTAATTTATAACAATATTGATCAGTTTGGAAGTAGGGCAGCACACACACACACACACACACACACACACACACACACACACACACACACCCACACACCCACACACACACACACACATCCACATACTTATCTGTTTTTTTACACACCGACGTTTGTGATGTCAAAACGTGTATGTTTATGGTCATGTGTGTGTTTGTGTCTGTGTGTGTGTCCCTCTCATAGTACATGTAGTATAGAAACCACACCCCCTCGCTCTGTGTCCATCCATTCATCATCAGCCTGGTAACAACAGGGTCAAACACTTGTGACTGATCAAATTGAACCATATTTATATTAATGAGGGGGCGGAAAGTAACTAAGTACATACATTATAACTGTACTTATGTAACATTTTGAGGCACTTGTACTTTACTTGAGTCTTTCCATTTTATTATAATAATTGTATTAATATATGGCACCTTTCAAGAGAAGACATCACAAAGTGCTTCACAATAAAGACAAAAAAGAAAGAAAAGACAGAGCAACACATATGTTGTTCTGTTCCACTTAATGCTACTTTATACTTTACTCCACTACATTTCATAGGGAGATATTGTACTTTTTACTCCATTACATTAAATATTTGACAGCTGCAGTTACTAGTTACTTTTTTCAGATTTGTTTTTTATAATAAACAAGAATTATCCTTTAAGTTATAAAGGGTTTATAGAACTAATTAGTGTAGATGTGGCTCTTGGTGTCCAAGTGAAACAATTTCCATTGGAAATTAAAACTGATTTGATTGTGTTTCAAACACAGCCCGCCAGTAGAAACGGTGAAGCCCTGAAGTAAAATCTGTTCATGTTGTGTGTTCTTGCTGTTTCGATAGAATACGCCCCGAAAATAATTTTTCATTCCTCTGAACTCCGAATAACCTCATCACCAAGCACAGCGTGGCTGCAGCTGGCAGCAGCTTGCCAGCCAGATACTGACGTTCATGTTTAATAGACGACCAGAGCGGAGCAGCGTGAATTCAGTCTAAGATATGAGAGAGTTTTTAGAACGCACACACATACAGAAAGAAAGAAAATGGTTGAGATTGCAGTGTATTGATTTTGGTATAAATTTTGGGGTGTCGCAGGTTGACCACATGTGCAGGCTTGACGTATTGGTGGACTTGCACACACAGATACCAATAAATACCCAAACGTGATAGATGAAATGTATGGTGTTTATCATGGGCAAACTTCCTTGGCGTTGAAAAAAATATATGAAACAACAAAAATGTGTGCACACAGTGAAAAGAAACAAGAAGTTAGGAAGCGAGGCTGAGGAGTTAGGAGACAAAAAGTTAGGCAGTGAGGCAAAGAGTCAAGACAAGGAGATAGGAAACTAAAGGGCAGGATAAATGAGGAGAGAAAGAGAGGAGAGGAGAAAATATGAGAAAAGAGGTGAAGAAAAAATGCAAAACTGCAAAGAATTGGAAAGAACTGCTTCTGATTGGATAGTGTTCATTGACTTCGTTGATTTAAGGGCGGGGCTTTAAAACACAAAATGAGGATGTGACGTTCGCTTGTTTGGGCTGGACAGAGCGATCCGATCTCAATCAGATCTCAGTGTGGACACTGGAGACACATAAATACCAGGTGTAAATGTAATAATGTTTATGTCTAGATACAATCTGGATATGGGACACATTTTAATGCAAGGTGTAAAGGGGGTCTAGTTAGTTAGTTAACTAAATTATTGCTATATGTTTTGTTTTCTGTTTTGGTTCCAGCAACTAGACTAAACTAATTTTTGCTTCCAGTCCAGACCAGTCCACACCTGATGTCATCCAATCTGGACTGAGCTTCTTAATGAAAGGTTTATCTTATGGACTCTCTGTCCCCATCTCTACCAAAGCCTTGTGCGTCTCAGAAAGTAATCTGGATAAATGTCCTTGAGGGACAAAAACAGTTACAGTCTCTTGTCTCTCCCTGTCTACCATCCAACACTCACACACACATTCACACACACACACACACACACACACACAGACTAGGATTTGGCTGATGGGAGTTGCTGTTGAAAACCACAATTATCGACTGCAATAACAGATTTTTTGGCCACTTGGTGGCAGAAGAACCAAAATAGCTAAACAATGAAGAGAAACTCAGTATCAAGCTCTGTCCAGCCGAGGGAAGCTGCAGATGGGAGTGATAATTCTCTGTAGGTTCATCACTCATTCAACCCCTTTCACATTGTCACACTGTCTTCACATTGCCATTTGATACAACTTTCTGCCTTAAAAGGAAACTGACCACCTGGCTCAGTCAAAAATAAAGAAAAGTTCCACTCTAACTCCAAAACTGTTGTATTCAATGAACAGTTTGACATTTTGTGAAGTGAGTTAATTCACTTTCTGGCCCAAAGCCTGTTAGCGTACCTTAGCACAAAGACTACAGTACATATACAGCCTAATCAATCAAACTACATCTAGTCGCCTGACACACTGACCGACTCATGAGTGGACCGTGATACATATTGTGAATGGTGATCGACCATCTGCTTGTGTAAATGTTTGTATCTCTCTCCCACACACAGTCAGTGACCTATGGTTTCATCAACACACTGTGTGACACTTCGAGAGATGTTTTCACCTTTTTCGAGATGAAATGTTCAAATAGATTTCCCACCTTCACTTCACTTTACTAGCACAGCATCCTTATTTCCCAGCATCACATTGTGAGTGTGTGTGTGTGTGTGTGTGGTGTGATAGCCCATCACAGAGAGCTAAAAGGAAGTCTGTGTAGCAGATTGAAACATTAAATGATGCGTCCGTGTCTTACATCGGGGAAAGACAGACGGACAGAAAGTGCATCGTTTACTGGCATTTATCAATCTCCTGAGGATTGAATTTACGACTCCCCACACCCCCCTAGTGGTGACAGCTGGGCACAGCAAGTGGACCGAAGAGTAGCCAGAGAGAAGACAGTAGCAATAACTCAAGTAAAAACAGACATATAGATAGAGAGATGGATAGATAGCATGTCTGACTATTTCGTTTTACCAACTCTCCAAGTTGGTCTGGTCCTAAATAAGCTCATCAGTCAGTGTCGAGGAACTGTAAACACACACACACACTCACTCTCAAAGACAGAGAACAGAGGGAGCAAACTCCAGCATCGTCTGCCTGTGTTGAAGGCCTACCAAGCAAGGAAATGTTTGTCTTGTCTGGTATCTGCTGATATTATGTGGAAAAACATGGGATTGGAAACACAGTTCCAAAATATTCCTGCTATGATGTTTCCACAGCAACTGTTTCCGTGAGGGATAACAAACTACATGTTAGATACTATGATGACATTAAGTTTGCACGAAACACATCCTGTGTATCTGTGATGACTTCAGGTTTCCTTAGGGGAAAAATAAATAGAGAAATAGTCTGTTTATATGGAAGCCTATAGAAGACTATATTAAAATGATAATGTAAACTTGAACAGCATTATAATGTTCCACATATGTATGTGTTATCTGAGTAAAAATGAATATGCAAAAATGAGGTTTGCATTTTCATTTTCAAATAGGAAAATGGGAAAATGGGAAAGCTGTTTGACATTTAATTTTCAAAGTCATACCCCGCTGTACAGTGGACAATATTACAATGTTAGTTCAAATTTTAAAATTAAAATGCAATATAAACAATGTAACCTGATTCCATTTATGCAAGCAATATTTAGGTCACAATGGAACATAAAATACAATTTTCTGACAATTTATAAATGAAAATGAAATGTCATTTGACTTTTCATGTCTTTTCCATGCTCTTTTGATGTTAAAATTAAAATGAATTAGCAATCTGTCAGTCCTTTTAATAAAGTGGGTCTTCAGTGAGGATCTCAGTTCTTCGTTAAAAGTCCCAAAATGGGAGTAGAGTAGGAAATAGAGGAAGATATCACATGGCACGCGAATAATTACGAATTAAATATTTCTTGCTTGAAAATGAACATGCAAATTAGAATATTGCATTTTAATTTTATTTTTTACTCAACTAACGCGTAAATACTTGGAAAATTATAATGCTATTGTGAAAGTTTACCTTTTGATTTTAATATAGTCCCCTGTTAAGCATCCATATGCTGAGACTTGACAATACACTCTCAGTACACTTTCTGCCATTGCTTTATGTGCCAAGGTCATTCAGTATAGCTGTCACATTAATGATCCTTACATTTACTTTGTACAAAACGTTTATAGCAGTGCAATCATTTGGACAATTATTATGGCCTCATACCAAAGCTTTATGAGAATGTGCAGTTCGGCTGCCAAAGGCCCTCCACTATATCTAAAAGATACTGTATAATAATAAGAAACAAAGCTGTACGACACATCGTCAGACCTCATGCCAAGAGTGTCTCTATCAAAAGCATATCTGTCCCAGCCGTTGTTTTAACTTTAGCCAGATTTCAGTCTGCGTCTTCCCACCTCCAGTAAAACCAAAAGTCTGGTGCTAAGTGTGTAACTTATGCCAGTGTAAAGGCAATATATAACAATTATGATATATCACATCGATTTTTTTTTCCCACCCATACTTAACACATCAGGCCCTCTGTACTATAGGTGCCCTCTTGGGTGCAATTAAAACGTGCTGTTATAACATAACAGCGTATATAACACTGTACAGTATAAATACTTGCTGAAAATGCTCTCAGTGCAGGCCTTTTGTAAGCACATTTTTATGACACAAGACTTTCATTAAGCGCCAATGAATCTGCATCCTATTAACCTTCCACAGTCTCACTTGCAGGTGAAGCGGGTCCATGTTATACTTACACAACACGCAAAAGCTTTATCCTAAAAATACCATCCACAACGAGACTGTTACAACACCTCTAAAACATGGTATGTTCCCATCATCTGCCCAGTCTGTTTGTGCTGTTTAACAGACACATAATGAGTAGGTGGAGAACACATTCAAGAAACAGAACAACAGACTAGAGCTGTGGTGAGACACACAGGTATGCTGCAGAACAAGGACACTGCATCAACATTTCACTTCAACGCACACTATCATTGTGCAAACTAAAGTCACATAACCTAATGCTGTAGTCTTGAAGCAATTAATTCACAAAAAAATCTTTGCTCCATTCAGACCATATGTAGCATATCAGTGTTATAATTTCAGTAAAGATTGGCATTGCATGCAGCAAGACATGGCTTGTTTCCAAGGGTCATGTTTACATTCTCGTGGTTTTGCTGACACTAATATACAGCCTGACTTACACTGAGTGCAACTGTAAAATAAGCTTCACAACCTAGATGGGAAACCAATGAGGTCTGAGGTCGCAGGACTCTGGCAGACTGTTAAACAAATCCCAGTGTCTCTACAGTGAGTGCGCAGAGACAAAATAGCAGCTGAGCAATGAAGGTACAAAGGATTCAAAGGAATGGATGAAATAAGTAAAAAAGTCTGGCAGCCAAAAACCAGGTCCTTTTTCACTTAAAACACAACCTGGCAGCAGTAGGTGCCATCATGTGATATTTGCTTGTTTTCCAATGGATTTAGCTGAATGAAAAAACACTCTACGGTAAATTGTTGAGTCAATATTGCGGTGCCGCTTCCCATGGGCTCTGATTAGATCACTGTCTCCCCTATCAGGCCCAGCACCGTTTGGGTTTTGGTTGAAATCCTTTGTGTTGGCTGCTTACACTGTAAACAGTTTTGTTGTTTAGTGACAGAGTGTAAGTCGCTGTTGACATGTAAGCCTCGTTATAACACACTCTGGAACAGCAACCATGTATGTGTGTTTTCACATCTACAGGTAGTTAAACAGATTTGCTCTTAAGAAAGCAAAAAGAACATGTGGTTCTTGTGTGCACACATGCTTGTGTTTTTAAAATATGAGTCTATGTGCAAACATGTGATGTCTTAAAGGCCCTGAAAACTTATTATCTTAATCAGAGTCGCAATATGACGGTTGGGAAAGTTAAACAGTGTTGGTTATTTCAATTAAGAGATTTCTGTATTTCCTATTTTCTCTGAGCTCCTCTCACTGGTTTTAGGTTGGCAAGACTAGGTTAGAAAAAGCTGACGTTACATACTTCCATGCATCAATCAGGATTTAGCAACATTTGAATCAGTATTTTGAATATGTATGTCAGTATTTTGTATGTCAGTATTTTGAATATGATCAAACCGCACCAACACAGTCCTGATGAAGTTTTTCGTCAGCTGAAAACAGTTGCCTGCAGCTGCAGAGAGTTAGCCTGGCATGGCCAGACCGATATCGCAAATGTGTATTAGTCTGGAACATCAGTTCTTTTTTATTTCCAAGGGGTGTTATCGACGGCGCTGCCAACCAATCAGAGCAACGAAATTGCGCCCTGTCGTATGGTTTGTCCTGTCAGAAGTACGGCAAACACATATTTCTCATCTCATTTGGTCTTCTTTTAGGATAATTAATTGTCCAGTCCATTTAATATTGCCGCTGTAGCCGGCCGTGGGATGTTCCACATCGGCGGTAGCCATCTTGGTCCTTTACAAAGATGCCTCATAGACGCTCCTCTCTGTCAGTCATCGTATTAAACCCGCCTCATACTCGATAAACGGTTGTGATTGGCTTGGAGAGGGGCCAGACGTATCTGCCAGAGCAAATAAACCTGAGCTCGCAGATTCGTCTGGTTCCCAGGCTAGTTTAGAGTAAGTAGTAAAGTTGTGAGCCATACACCTAAACTATGAGCTGAAATTTTCTATAAAGGTCCGTAAAGCCGACGTGAGCTGCAGATTTGGATTCTCTGTAGGTTCATCACTACGAGCGACCCCTTTCACATTGTCAATTATCATGTACATTGTTATTATAAAAATATAGATTATAGAAGAGTTGTAGTTTTTAGGGGCTTTGATTTCTTACAGAATTGACTTTGGGGTTAAAACCTTATAACATTAGTTAAGTTAATGTCTTTTATGTAACATGTAAAGCATTTATGATCTTTGTGTATGAAATCTGCTATGTTAATAGTTACTTTAATCATTTTGTGTGTCATTTTAGTGGAAGCACTAAAATGCTGTGGAAGGTATGAGCATGTGTCTATGTCTATAAAATTGTGTATCTGCTAGTGTGTGCTAAGGTGCTTAAAGCCTATTTATTTCCATCTTTGTGGAGTCGCATACCTACGTATATTGATATGTGTGTGTGTGTGTCCAGTCTGGTCGGCAGCCAGCAGAAGCATGTGGTGCGGGCTCATTCCAAAAAGCCCACTGTAAGGAACAGGCTTAGCTTTAAACACTTTGAGATCCAGCTCAGGGATTAGAGTCACGCTCTAACAGGAGTTTACAGCTCCATCGCCATCGCAGCCAATAAGCAAATTCCTCACTGGAAACTAAGACAGTTCAGTTTCCAAAGACAAACTGCTCATTAGGAGGTTATAAATGAATCATTGTAACTACCCAAGAAAAAAAGGGTGAGCTTAAATGTAAGCTATTCTTTTCTGCTCAGAGAAAGAAAACAAAACACAACAATATTTTTAGCCAGGGTTGTTTTGCTGAGTGGCACTTTGTCTGAGAAAGTGTGACTGTATGGTGCTGAATCCAGGTGTAAGCAGACAGAAAATGCTGACACACTGTCTGTGCCAACTGGCGTCAATCTGATAACATTCTTTAAAAGGGTGCAATGAGTTTTGTTAAAAGTGCACTAGGCACCGGTCTCATCAAGATATAACCATTACAGGAAAGTTTGCCATCTGTGGATTCATGTGATTTGCCTGAATGAAATCCCGATATCTTCTTTTCCCTCGTACATCTTTTAACAAATATATTTTACTTTAGTGGTTATAGTTTTTATCATGTGTCCCCGACACTTCTCTTCCCGTTAATAATGTTAAAATATTTTTGACGACTCATCCTGCACTTTGCGGTGTGTGCATGCAATTTCATATCCAATCGGCTAAATCCTCCCATTAAAGAAAACTACACTTTACCAATAACTAATGGGTCATTGTTGCTAGCAGACATATCATGGGTCAGAGGTGTGTGTTGTATATCAGTGGGGAAAACTTGTTTATGGGGCGTGGTTCATGTGTAATTTATTAATTTCTGCCTCATTCTCCACCTCCTGATCCTCGTTTAGTTCGGTTGGTTTCGGCTAGTGTCAGTCAAACTCTGGTGCTGACCAAACTTACGGGCCGAGACCGCCTGGAACGGAGGGCGGCGTTCCACTTCCAAGTGAACTTTGATGCAGTTCATTCGTGGCGTGAGAGCAAAGCAGACCAATCGCAGGATTTTGTGGCATTAGATGTGTGATTTCAGCGTCAAAAGCTAATCTACTATTATATCCATCTCCTGATTGTGATTGTCAAGGAAGTGATCAGTATTCATCCAGTTTCTACCTGGTTGTCATCATTCATAAAATGTGGTTGAGTTCTCGACTTATAATGATCATAATCAGTTATTTAATCTCTTTGTTACACCAGGGAATAAATCCAATGTAAATATGTACACAAAGTTCAATAATAGGCTCACCAGAATGTTTCTGTGGGTTAATGTGTTTACATATAAAACAGAATGGCTGTGTCTTAATGCAGGGAAGGACTTGAGTTGAGCATTTGAACTTAAGACTTAACTGATGAAGGGTCAATTACCACAGATATACAGTACACTCACATTTATGGAAACAACTTTTCACTTAACAGGAAAAGAAAAGACGGCATGTAGATGTAAAAATACAATATATGCATTTTTAACAGAAATTTGGCATCTTAAGATGCACCCAAGGCCACAAGGTAAGAAGGGAAGGCTTTTATGTAAATTTTATGATGAGACCTGTTCTGTAAATCCACAGTCTGCAAATGCTTGATTTGATTTTAAATAGGCAGACCATGATCCAACAACACTAGGAATAAGGGCCCAATCTACTGCATTGCTCAGTATGAAAGAGACTTTTTACGGTTTGTTCAATTTTTATAGTCTGAATCACATCATGATACATTTCAGGAAGCTTTATGAGGACTTGCTCTGTCTACTGAAGGTATGAACAAAAACACTGTTTCAAAGCTGTACAGCAGTTTCTTTTTACTTATTTTATTTTCTTGACAATCATTGCTCTTAGTATTTCTCTGTCTCTGCTATGTCTCACAGAAGTAGTGCCGCTTGTATCGAACCTTCAGCTGCTTTCTGGTGAAATGTGCGATAAAAATAAAGTTTTATTACAACCCAGTGCACTAGGACAGTACACTGGGCACTTTACAGCTATGCAGAAGCAGTCTGGGATTCCATGTCCTGTTCAAGGGCAACTCAACAATAGATGCTCAGGGAGGAAGGAAGCATTACTCCTGACTGACCTTGGTATTCAACCCAGCAATCTCACAGTCATTAAACAATTTCCCCAAACTTGAGCCTGCTGTTGTTTACTGATAAAACAAGGATTTTTTTATGATGTGTACAAGGCAGTTTGAGCCGCCGGAGCAACAACGTGTCTTAGCAATCACAATATATTATCAGGGTGTTGGTGGCCCTCTTGGGCAGGGAGCCAAACACCACAAAAGGTAGGAGGTGACTGGTGGTCATAAACAGCAGCAGGGGGATCCTAAAAATGGCATGAATGCAGCTGCTGTGACTGTTTGCTCCCCTCTTGACCCCCGCTTCCTCAACACCTCCTATCTGCACCTCTACATGCACACATAAGCATGTCTGTGCCCATACCAGCAGAGAGATAAATGCACCAACACACATGTACACAAAGTGCTTTGTGATCACCTGTGATCTTTAAACATGACATCTTTCTCATGGCGGCAGCATTCTCCATGTGTCAGGCCTCTTATGGTCTCGACCTTCAGCTGTTTATCGACCTTGAATGACCAGCTTACCAGTTGGCTCTCTCACTGGTATGTTGGCACTTTTTCTGTCACACTTGGTTTGTATTATGAGACTGGTGGGCTAACTGTTTTCTTGCAGTAAAACTGGTTGGGTGAGACAGTTGCTTACAATCAGGCCTTTTCCACTACAGTAACTTAACCATAGCCATTTTCTTCCACGAGGATGTAGATTTCTAGATCTGAACTTTTTATTAACTCATGGTACTCGGGCCAATCCTCCAAAAAATGCTAAATGGACACAACAAGTCCTTAAAGCTACTGAAATAAATAAGTATAAGTCACTCTCCCCTGCTAAGAACACATCCGGTCGGATTACCGCCTTATGGCAAATATCCCTGTCCATGTAGTCACAAGGGTCTGAAATGTAGAAAGCTGCATGTCTGCGAGCGTCCACCTTAACACACCCTGTGCAGACGACCACCTGCCATCCAGAATGTTATTACACGGACTCTAAATGTCTACAAGTGCACCAACTGCACCCAGCCAATGTAGTATTTATAGAATTGCTCTATACTGTATATGTACGTGCTGCTGTCTGTGTCAAGTTTGGAGTATATCAGGGCTGTTACCTCGGCTACCCCGACTAGTTGGTTGATTACTTGGCTACCTGGTAATCAGTGGCATGCTGGGAACTCACTTTACTGACTGATTGGCTCTATGTGTGAAGAGTTATAAGCTATGTGGTTTGCATTTAGTAATTTGACTGGAAGTGAGGCTAGTTTGTTTGCTGCCTGATCGCCTTGTTAATGTCGTGGTGCATTGGCATGCCGGGTAGTTATGTGGGTGGCTGGCAGGTCGGTTGGTATTTTGTGTAAGCACACGGGTGGGCGGGTGGAGGCTGTCAGCTTGATGTTTGCCGGATTGCCGGGTGACCGACTGGTTGACTAGATGGCCGGATGATTCGACAGCTGGCTGTAGTGTTAGAAGTAATCAGAGAGAGAGAGACTGTCTGAGAGAGAGGGGGAGAGAGAGATGCCTGAAATGTTCATGATTGTAGTGATGCAGTTTGACATGTGGAACACTAAGTGTATTAATCCAGTGCACTGCAGCCCTGTCACCATGCATCTGTCTACTCGTCTGACACCGGCTGTGTGCGTGTGAGAGCTTGTGTGAGTGCATGTGTGAAAAGTGCTTTTGTACAAGTGTGTGCAGTTTTGTGTTTTTCTGTGTGGGTGTGCGCACCAAAAAAAATGCCAGCGTACATTTGCATGTGTGTGTGTGTGTGTGTGCATTCTAAATCAGTTCCACCGCAGTTACTGAGTTTGTAATGTACACCATGTACCCTGGGCAATCTCAGATATAACACTGACACGCTCTCTCTCTCTCTCTGTCGCACACACACAACACACACACACACACACACACACACACACACACACACACCCGCCCACAAACACACGTTATGCTTTTCATTGTCATTGTCCCTATCTGTGTTTAATGCATGCATTATGTGAGTCACTGTAGATCAGATTATTGTATTGCATTTGCCAATTTATTGTGAAATCTGAGGTATGCTGTACTATGCTTGTATTTGCATTTGGGTAAGCAAGGATTTAAATACATAACAGAATAATGGAACGTAACTTGATCCTGAGAGATTTGACAGCGTTATAATAACCGATAGACGCTAAGCTACGAAAATAAGAATGGAAATATCTTTATTTGCAGAAAACAGTTGTTTTTGAGGAGCCATGTTTGTTTTTGAATTGGTGATCATTTTCAGGTAGCACCTAGAATAGACTGTCCACTGCTGAGATGTGAGCATAAAAGTGGAATGGCAGTCACTGGTTTTATATCTATGTAGTATGCAGTAAAATGGTTTGACCTCCTGCCTTTCAATAGAGAAACGTGTCGTTTATCTTATGCTGGTTAAGAGACAAAAAATGATCTCAGAAGGAGTCAAAGAGGCGGCTGTGAGTCAAGGCCAGCAGAAGAACATCTTATTGACAGAATCACTTAAGCACCAACCCCCCTCCTCTCTAGTTCATATTGATATACTGGAATCCTTTACTGAGCTCCTCCGTCTCCTCTCTCTTGCCCTCCCCCTGCCCCCATCTTTACATTGACGGGGTCTTTATGGATTCAGCGATAAACCTGAACTCCTCCTTCTCCTTTTTATTTCTCCTTTATCTTCTGCCTCCCTGTCATTTTCTCTTTTTAAGCCTCATTTTACTCTTTTTACCTATTCGACCACATAGTCCTTCAACTCCTCTTTCCCTACTATTTTTTCTACTCCTCTTCTTTCTCCTTTTCCATTTCTCCTACCCTTATTAATCCCTTTATACCTACTCTTCCTCCGTTACCTTTGTCTTTTGCTTCCCCTTCAGTCTCCTTCTCCCAATATTCTTCTTCCTTTCTTCTTCATGCCCTTTCTCTCCTCCTCACATTTCCAAAATATATTTTCTTCTCTGCCGAATTCTTCCCTCTACTCTGCCTCCATCTCCTTTGCTGTATCTTACCATCCTCCTTTTCTTCCTCTAAGACAGATAGCCACTTATCCTTTTTTATTTCATTTTTTTACAGCTCAGTGAGGTGGAGCTTGCAGGTGAATTGAGCAGAGCAAGGTCACAGCAGGATTTAGCTCTTTCTAGGAAATAAGGGGGTGAGAGACTAAAGAAAAGAGAGAGAGGAGTGAAGGGAGGGGTTACAAGTAACAAATCATGTGAGGATGTCCTCACCAGAAAAACAAAAGCATTGGGTTGTTTGTTCAAATGAGGTTTCCTGAAAAGCAACCTTTTGTGGTTGTGCAAATATTGACCTTGTGATATTGTCCTCTCTCACTAGCAAAGGCTGAAGTTGGGTAATTATGTTATATTACAGCAAAACCTAATAGGACTCATTCCTATCAGGGCATGGCTGGTTGGGTGTACAAACAGTGTGAAGTGTTTTTTTTTTTAATAAGGAGAAACCATAGACTGTACAAAAGAAGTGGAAGTAGCCATGAGGATTTCTGTGTTTGTTGGTCTTAAAATGTGACATGTGAATACATTTTGCGTTTACATTTCAGGCATTTTGCTGATGTTCACTGGGTGCAGTAGTATGACAATACAATAAGGAGGTCAAAGATCAAAGACCACTGCCTCCTGGGACCCTATCAGTTTTGGGAATTGGGAAAGAAGACACATGTACAAAATTAAATAGAAGAGCTGTAGAGTGGAAGGGTTGCTGATTTGTAATAAAAAAAAGACTTGAGTGACATGAAAGAGATGCAAGCTGAACTAGATGACACTCACTGCACTGATGTACTAAGAAAGCGTCAAGATGTGTCAGTTCCACATGTCAGATTTTCCCTAGAAGTTAATCAGGTCTTGCCCCATAACCAACCTTTCTGAATGTTTCCTGAGATTCTGTTTCTGAGATTTTCTGCTGGAGGACATACAGACAGAAATGGGTCAAAAACATGATCTCTATCAATATTTTTACATTTTAGGCATTCAACTGATGCTGACAAAAGCCGGCAGACTGATAAAATAGAGATTAAATAAAATATAATTGTAACAAAGAGATAATATGAATAAAACATTAATTAGAAGTAATGAAACAAAGTAAGTCACCTGTTAACATTGTATCTAAATAATTTAAAGTAGCAACCAAACAAAAAGTGAAGTTTTAAAGTTGAATTCAGGTCAATTTCAAAACCGATTTTTCTGAACTGAAGTAAAAGTAAACAATGCATCACGCTCCAACAAACAATAATAAAGTAAGACTGCAGACAAAGTGACGCACTGCAGTTATTTTGAATGTTCATTCAGTAATATCAACTAACATAACAACATTAAGCTCAGACTGTATTTAGTTTCCACCATATTTTAACTGAGATGACATTCAGCTGCGCTCACTCTCTGTATAATGTAACACACAGTAAGACAGCTAATGAAAAGTGACAGGTCAGGCGGTAAGATGAGAATGATAAGGCTGTGTGTGTGTGTGTGTGTGTGTGTGTGTGTGTGTGTGTGTGTGTGTGTGTGTGTGTGTGTGTTTATGTCTTGCAGAGAGGCAGAGAAGGAGGTACAGAATTTATGTTTGTGTGCACTTGTGTGTAGCGGTGTAGCATGGCGGCCTTTGTGTATGCCTGTGTGTCACCAGGACACTCCAAATTTATCAACAACCATCTGATATGTGTGAGCGCACGAGGGTCTCTGCCTAAATATAAACTGCGCCACATCATCTGGCTGTAATATTTCTTTGAGTGTGTGTGTGTGTGTGTGTGTTTGGGGTTGTTTGAAGCGCAGTGGATCAGATTACTGAGATAGCGTGAGTGTGTTTTTATTTTTTAACCTTTATTTATCCTGGGGGAGTCTGCAACAGCACTGTACTTTATATTCGCACAGTCATTAAGAAATGACACACTGCCCTTTTGTTTCGATGTATTGTGATCTCCCAACACCTCCCAAACCTCCAACAGGAGTGCTACCCTACAAAATTAGACTGTTTTTCTCAACTGTGAATTAACTTTTGAAAGTTTTCTTTTAATGTCTCGGACACAGGTTGTCATTTTAATTGGTTTCTAACCTCAAAAAGGTGGATCCTATGTAATGTGAGCCGGTCTGAGGGCACATACTAGAGGGAAGAGAGTAGAGACCTGAGAGTGGCATGCTGCAGAGGAAATGTAGAGAGCAACAGTAATAGACTGACGTATTTTGATATGGTTTTCCTTTACCTTAATAAACTCAAAACCGATATAGAATTCAGTGCAGCAGAGGACACTGGGCCAGGCTCCAGACAGCCAAACACTGGGGTCACTTTTAATCATTTTAACTTTGTCCCTGAGAAGTGATGTCCATGTGGTATGACCGGTGGCTCTAAATCCTAAGATACCCATGATCTTCAGCTGATATTGCTATGCAGAAGAAGCCAGTCAGAGGCTTGAATCAAAGCTAAGATTCTTGGTTGAAAACACTGCATTATAGTCAATTGATTCATCTAACATTGACCCAGAATCTTAAAGTTAAGATAAATGTTATGAGGTTTCAACAAAGTGCAATTTTTACACTTTAAAGCTTGGTGATTGATGTGTTTCTTACTAAAATGCTCTTTGGGAGCTGGAGTTTACTTTATCTTATTTTTATATACACAGTCTTTTTATTTTTTTTTTTGGTCAAAGCCAACCAGATATTTTCTGACACAGTTGGTGATCTGTTTTTACTGGGAGCGTTTTATGCTCATTCAAGCCTTGGAGGTGATCCAAGAAAGTGATGGGCAGATCAATACCAAAAGTATCTGTCTTTTTTCAGAAAGCAGCATTTTTCATAGGAGAGGGATTGAATATAGATATAAACACTGCAGTTTCCTTCCTTTGTGTGCTGTGCAAATAATTTCTCACTCTTCCACCTGCTGTTAAACTGCTACATCCTCGATTAGTTTCAAAGATCAGCTGTCATGGATATAACACCTTGGTTTGCATTTCAAAGTTTGGCCAAACAGAAATTACATCAAAAATGGAAAAATACAATTATTACAAATTGATAAGACATGTATTGTATAATGTATAAATGTAATCTAATCACAAAAAATGTATACAGCTAATGAGCTTTCAGTGATAGCTGTACACACACAAAAGTGCAAATGTTGCATTTGTCCCCAGTTGACTGGTGTTAAGTCTGAAATGTGTCCCCGAAGGTCACCCAAGTCAGGCCGACACACACGCACACACACACACACACACACAGTGATGTTTACAAATAGCCGGCGTCTTGGTGCCACATGTCAGAGATGGCGAGAGAGAAGAAGATGAAGGTAGAGAAACACTTAATTATAGCACAGAGGAGACACAGATGACATAGCAGAGCAGAGCTTCAGGAATAAGTGTGTGTGTGTGTGTGTGTGTGTGTGTGTGTGAATGTTTATATCACTTTCTGTTTTTGGTTGGTTGCCCCGTGTTTGAGACGGAGTTTACACACAATTCACTGTACAGGACTATAGTGTAAGTTAGAGCCACTGACCTCATTTAACTCATGTTTATCGAGGGGATGTGTTGATGTCACTTTTAAACATGACACCGCCCCTCTGACCACAACAAATGGCAAAAACCAAACAGACAACAGCTGCTACTAAAGTGAAGGAGCTGTGATACAAGGAGTTAAACCAACTAATATCTTGACTTAATCTAAAGGCCTGTTTATGGACTGTTAGAGGCCCAGTGATTTTCTATTGTGGCTAGAAATTGAAATTGGTTAGTTACACAGCCAGTTTGAACATATTCATAGATGTTGCTTCCCCTTTAATTAGTCAGCAGTTTAAAACATGCCCGAATTCTTCAACAATCAGTTTGTTTAGCTGATCGCAACAGATCTTCTTCACTGTAGACACGTTCCCCTGTCAAGCGCAGGTGTAAGTAATAGAATCAAAGAATCGCGGGTGCCTTCAGTGTGTGTTTGAGTGTCAGGTACTGTGCATGCTGGCATCATTGTTAGTTACACCTGTGAATTTCCTGCTATGGCAAGTTAAAATGTCAGCTGTGAGAAAGGTTTATGATGGCTGAAATAAATTAAAAAAAACAAAGCAAGAGCTGTGGAAACTAAACTAAAAGGTGACACACAGAACTGTCATCATCACAGCTGCGGTCCTGAAAAGAAGTTTAATCAGCCAGTCTGCTGTGTGGATGTCTAATGTCTTTAAACCGAGTCTCCACTGGGACAGAGGGATGTGCCCCATTTTTGAGGTGCAGCGGCTCAATAAAAAAATAAAAAAAAGGGCCGCATGGTACTGAAAGGGGGAAGGAATCTAAATCACTTTTCTTGGCACATTGGAGGATTCTTTGAAAATGGGACAGGCATCTTCATCCCACAATGACGTACTCCATTTTCAAAGTTTGTCTTTATCATTTCTGCAAGGTCATAAGCACGCACGTCCTCTCACAACTTCAGCGAGTGCAGCCTGAAATGGATGACAAAAACATGATGCAATACTGATGATTTATAACTGCTGAAATGCTGCACCAAGCATCTTTAATTCCTAGTGACACAGATGTGGGAGACACATATTAATGTGTGTCTGTGAGTGAGGGTGTGTGTGTGTGTGTGTTAGTGTGTCTCATGTCGGTTCAGCCCAGCACCTCTCCATCTCCTCGGGGGGTTTGACTTTTGCCGAGCCTAATTTCAGACATCAGCTGTCACCCCAAACACACACACACAAACACACACTTTACACCTCGCTCTCACAAGACGTTGTGGCAAAATCGGCTGCAGCCAATCCAGAAAGTGTGTCTGTGCGTGTGTTTTATCTCTCTTGCTTTCCTCTTTAACTATAAATCATGACATTCAGGATCAGCTGTAAATAAGGCAGTGACTCTGCAACACACACACACACACACACACCCACACACATACACACCTCTTGCATGCAGAGGCGCAGATGGCTTGCTCTCACCCTGAGGCTGCCATTAGCAACAGGAACAGTTTGGTTGACCGTTGTTGCTCCGAACACACACACACACACACGCAGACACACACACACACACACGGGCAGCTTCCGAACCAGGATGAAGACTCCACATGCTGGTGGAATGAAGATTACAAACTTCCTAAAGTCCTTAAACACAAACACTGCTGCCGTTGCTTTTTTTACATTTTGTATACCAGTCATGCTGAACACAATAAAGGCCTCGTCTGGGCAGAACTGCAGACGCACGGCGACAGAAGAGTTGAGAAGAACCACAATGACAATGTGTGCGTGAATATAGTGTAGACGAGTTCACTGGGTGATCTGCACTGCTCCCTTAAGTTAAACTTTTATTAAACCTTTTCCATTTTACTCTCTCCAACAAAAAACACAGCCACCACTGTCCTGCCCTGCCAAAAATTATGAGATACATTTTCCTACTGAAATTCCTAGAATAGTTTCTTCTGGCAACAAAAATGTAATCAATAGTTATGAGAGTGATTTGTTTAAAAATGTCATGAACAGTTTTTCCAGTATTACTCTCCATCCAAATATGAATGCCATCATTAAGATATCCCCTTAAACTCAGGGCGCTCTGGTACCTGCCAGTCTCTGGTTTATGTCCAGCTGGGGACATTTGTTGCATATAATTCCACATCTCTTCCTCCTCTCATTTCCTGTCATCTGGCTACTGTCGTTTATCATGTAAACGCATACCGGCTTATTAAAGACCAAAGCATATTTCAAGTGTTATAGTGATGTCTTACATGTCTCATATATCAGTGGCCTAATGACTGATGAGTGATAGTGATCATGATCATAATTTTAAAAATATATTTCCCCAATTGTTGTGTTTTATATTTTTCCCCTTTTTTGCCCTTGTTTTTATTCTACACCTCCATATTGATTTTGACAGCATTTGTTATTTGCAGCTCCGCCCACCCCAGTCTGATCCCCCCCCCCCCCCCGCTTCTTTTCAGGTGAATCATTTTTCAAATCCCAGTTGACTGTCCACCCAAACACACACACAGACACTGGACGCTTTAATTGATGACGTTAAAAAAGAAATAAATTAAACACAAACGTCTCCGGAGGGGTCAGGTCTGGATGCAGTTCTTCTGTTTTCCTCTAGGAGGCAGTGTGAGCTGTGTGTCTATTTTTAGCTCAGCCTTGGTTAGGGACAAGCTATTTATAGCCTGAGATCTGTTCGCTGTTATACTGCTACTACACACACACACACACACACACACACAAACATGCACACACAGGCATATGCATCCTCCGACACACACTGGAAGGCATATAACTGCCCACACTGAGACCGAGACCAATTTATAAACTCACACTTACACTCATACATGCAGTCGTTCAGAGGGTTTCAGACGCCTGAAGGTGTTCTTCTGCGTCAAAGTGCTGCTGACCGAGAAAAAAACAAAGGTTTGCTGATGTAGGCTAAGCATTAATGAGGATCACACACGCACACACACACACACACACGCACGTTGGTGTTGAAACTGAACACACATGCTTGAATGGACACATATGTTGCGTGAAGATGTCAACAGGAAATGTTTCTTAATTTACAAATATGCATACACAATCATGAGATATTCATGCATGCATATGTCCATTTCACACACACACACAACTGGCCGTCCAGGCTTCCACGCTCAAGCAAGCACACTCGCAGCATGCCTTGACGTGCTTCCACACAAATACAGAGGCAGCGTTTGTTCACTAAGTGCCACTCTAAAAGCCCCCAAACCAGCTCTCCAGTTCACACTCCAGTGCCCGCTGGAGCTGGCTAATGCTCCCTGTGGAGACGCTCGGCACACACACACACTCATCTGCTCGGATTCCAAAGGCAGCTCCAGCCTTAAACACAACGGACAAAATACGCTCAGCAGACATGGCGCTGCAGCTGTGTTTGGCATGCAGCAGTGCAGGCTGCACACGTTACAGCCAATGTTAGACTCAAAGATGAATCGTTTTTTTTTTTTAAATCAGAATATGTATTTATGGCATATATTTAAATGAGGCATAATCGTAGTAGATCAAGTATGAAAACTGACTCTATGAGCAATGTTTTGATGAGTCTGACCCAGTTTAGTTTGTATATTGTGCTCTACCAGCATGTATGAAGACGTGCATGTGCTCACATAGATGCAGTACAGTCCTACTGACTACAGTGGAATGTAAGCAATCGAAATGATCAGTCCCAAATCCCTGTAAAATCAGGTTACATAACTCTGAAAACTCTTTTTTCATTCCTCTTTAAAGTGAAACTGATGCTGTCAGTCGTACTCCCACCTCTTGTCAATGTTGAACTCAAACCTGGCGGGAAATGATTGATAGGAAATGATGATAGATGAGAAGACTGATGTCAATCTCATGTCTGTGTGTTTGGTATTAGGAGCTGGAGGCGATGAGCCTAGTGAAGCACAAAGACTGGAGCCGGAGGGAAACAGCAAGCCCGGCTCTGCCCGATGTTATAAAATATACATCTAAAGCTCACTAATCAACAGTTTGTATCTCATATGCTCTTAATTTGTACACAAACACCCCAATTTACCTTTAATGTCCAGATTGTCCGAACCAGTCATGTATCTGTAAGTTACGCTGTTTTCAGAAACCCGCTGAAACAGAGGCAAACTTTAGTTTCTTTCCCCTCCAGTTAGTGTTTTCATCTCATTAATATTTGTCACCTTGTGTTTTTCTTTCTCTCAGGATGAATCAATACTGGGAGTTCTTTGTCTCACTCTCCATCACTCCTGTCATTATCAATACCTCTGATAAAGTCTGCAAATATCTTGCTAATAACGGACAAACAGGCATTAGGGCACCTGTGGCTGGATGTTTGCTGTCTCATGAAAAACCTTGTTAACATCATCTGACAGGCAGAGAAAAACCCAAACTAGGTGTTCAGGTTTGGCTCGCCAACAAAATACACAGTGAGGAATGAAAAAAAAAGAATTTCTTCTCTGGGAAATATTTGTTACTGAGCTGCTTTACATTCACGCTGCAGGTGAACTGTACCCTGAATGCAACACTGAACTCACAGCTAAACACAGCACAGTATATAAATGTGTGTATGTGTGTGTGTGTGTGTGTGTGCTTTCTATTGTGCATTTGTTTTGCACTCCACTGCACTGCAGGTGTATGAAGATGAAAGACGTACCGGTGAGTGTTTCAAACTCACATCTGCTGCTCCAAACAAAACAAAATGACTAAGAGAAAACTGTTGAAATTGTTTTATTATACAATAAAAATAAGGAAGAGAGTAAAGTGACTGTGACGCTGGACTCAATCCCAGGAATGAGATGGAGAATTTGGGACAGGATGTGAACAAAGCCAACTGAGAGAAACAGAGGAGACACACAAGTAAACACAATATTTTAGATGAGCTGCAGATGATGTAGTGACAGCTGCTGTGTAAAGAATCCGAGCAATTTGGGCGGCAGGCCTGTTCACACTGCAGAATCCGAAACCTGCGAGGAGCTGTGTTTACTCTGCAAACATGTTCAGCCTGTAAGAATCTGCCAGAGCTAGTTTCTACAGAGAGTAAACTGCTCAGCTGGCACACAGCCTGTGGGGTTCGGTGCCTTGCTCAAGGGCGCCGCAAGTTGAGGAAGCAAGAAGCTACACAACTTCCATCCAGATTCTCTCAGCTATTCTGTGATTTAATTTAAACTAGTGACCAGCGAGGTGAAAGCATGCCATCTTCTCCATAGTATCTGGGAGGAAAATACATAGATGGATTTCTGATAAAATGACTATACATAAACTTTGGAAGATATCTACTTGATTTGAATAACCATCACTTACACTGGAGGCACATTAGGAAGGGATCTTTCAATGGCCAGTATGATCACGAGGAATGATTACAGCAAGAAAAACTTGTCTCACTGTTCATATGGGGACCTGGGCCTAAAAGACAGGCTTGAAAAATTGCGAACCTATCCTTTCATGGAGTAGGCAAACCATAAAGGTGACTTTCAGGTCTATTGTCTGGTCAAAACATCCTGAACATAGTTTCAGATCGAGTCCATGTCCTTTACTGTGAGTTCCAACCGTCTATGAGTTGTCATCTTAAACATGTACAGGTATAAATTGCATGTGTATGGCTGTGTGGAGAACTGAATGTACTTGTGCATCACTGTTATTTTATTGTCTTAGTAGTGTTTCATGTCTAAATTGTATGTTGTATTTACTGTTAGTGGAAGACACATTTCCCCATGGGGACACAGTATGTTCTGTTCAATTCTGTTCTTCAGCAGAATAATCAATAATGGAGATAATCAGTAGTTATAGCCCCAGAAGGTGCAACACAAACCCAGACAAGCACACATTTCATAACATTAATGTGAAAATCACACTAAAAAGATTTGGACTAGTTGTGACTTCCCCATTTTCACACAATTACACCTGATCTGGTGCCTCATTTACAGTTTTTCATTGGTGCAGGCTGTCGTTGACGTCTATATGTAAATGTTTTTATGGATTTTGTATTAGTGTGAAGTGACATTAGGACACTGAACAGGTTTCGGTTTAGTTTTATTGAAGCCACACAGTCAATTCACAGCTGCGCCCCTGACAGATACTACCGCTGCACTGCAGAAACGCCCATCTGCTGTGTGAATACATGTGTGTGTGATTGAGTTCAACATCATAACTTTGGCAACACTTCAAAGACTTCATGATTCATCTCAGGTCATGCGGCATCGAATAAGTTAAAAAAAAACAAATATGACTAAACACAGTTACAAAACAATAAATTATACACAGAAATGCTGTAGACTGTAAAACCAGATTATCAGCAGGTTAAACATGCGACACTTCACATGTTGGTGTGACAGCACGTTAATAAAAAAAGTAAACTGCGCAATATGAACAGAATGTACAGGATTATGTTCAGGCTCTTCTTTTAGGCAATACTGAAGGTAGAAAAGGTCACACACACACACACACACACACACACACACACACACACACACCCACCCACACACACACACACACTCACTCCAGTTACACAGTGAAACACACAGGCTCTCTCATCAAACACAACCATCTTAGGTCTCCTACTCCCTCTAGTGGTGGAGAGTTGAAAAATTGCAGCCTCATTTGGCAACAGAGGCACACACACCCACACACACACACACACACACACACACACACACACACACACACCCACACCCACGCACACGCACACGCACACCCACACCCACACACACACCCACACGGGCCTCACCTCTAAGGACAATGTTTATGCTCTAACCACTAAACAAGGCTTACATCTTATCCAGTTTTTGATCAAAAAGAAGATTTTAACGGAAAAGTCCAACCTTTACTACTTATACGTGGTCATATATCATAAACACATGGCTCTCAATGTTTTCCAGGAGTGTCTGGTGAAGTAATGTAGGTTAGTTTCTCTGGGAACAGGAAAATACTTACACCCTAAACTGGCCTTTGAAGGAGAGGTGAGAGCAAGTAAAATGTTGTCAAGTTCGGGTTGTTTTCCTCATTTTCCTTCATCTTACTAACCTTGAGGACATTTGGTATTTTGGTATATTAGTAACATCTCACACAGTCTCTCTCTGTCCCTCCTGCTGCTCTGCTCCGTCCTGACATTCAGACTGATGGGAACCGCTAAGCTCCAGCTGAGCAGCTCTGAGTCCCTGCCTCCCTCCCTCTGCTTCGCATCCACAGCAGCTGATACAGCACAGTCCCGTGGAAAAGGGCTCTTATGCAAAATATGCTTGTGTAACAAGAAGTCTGCTTTAAGGAGTTGTCATATGCAGTGACTGTCACTGTCAGTAGACGCCACCAGGCTGGACAAATGATCATAAAGATTTAAATGTTGCTTCTCTCTTTAAAAAGATACATTATAAATGTCAAAGTTTTACATTTTTATACTCTAAAAGCAGTATCCATGGCAACAAGCATCATCAGGTGCCTATGAATACCAAAGTAGGTTGCCTCAGTCCTGTATGTACTTTTCTATAACTCTGATTAAAACCTTTTTAAGCCAAAAACCATAAGGAGCCATTTAGTCTCTTGCCGTGACAGGAAGGGAGAGAATGAAAGCACAACGGTTACACATCGCCCGTACAGTTACAGGAGGGAATGTAGGAAGAGAAGTGAATTTAAATCAGCTTACGGTTGAACAGGGAAAAGGAAGGGGGCTGAGAAAGAGACATCTACACTAACAGGATAACTCTCCTGCCTGCCTGCTATTCCTACTCACATCCTTTTTCCATTTCCCTGTGCAATGGCGTTCCCTCACTTCTTCTCCCTGTATATATTCCTTCATCTGTCTTTACATCTCCTCCTCCTCTTCCTCTCCTCTCTCTCCTCCTCGGCCCTGGAGACATTCTACATTTACATCACATTACACAGTCTGAGATGATGAGAGCGCTGTGTACCTGTCAGTCTCAATACAGTACTGCTCCTGCCTCCAGGTGAGGAGGAGGAGGAGGAGGAGGAGGAGGAGGAGACTCACACACACACACACACACACACACACACACACACACACACACCTGTCAGCTCAATTTCATATGAAACAGATGCACACACAGATGTGCCTAAGTGTTGCGGTTAGCTCGCAGACACAAAGACACTCTAACGAGGACGTGCGGTCCATCGTTTTCAATTCAAGCGTCTTTTTGTCCCGCTGAGGATCATGGGATATGAGTAAACTTCACCCCCATTCGCCTTCAAAAATATTCTCTCATCACCTCTGGTGCATTGTAACAATGGCCATACAAAAAATTGCAGTGCAATTTGAAGATCGTCCTTCAGCCTTAAGATGCAATGTTTAAATCCATCTCAGCAGGCATGTGTCCTGCCAAAGTGCTCATGAGCAAGACACTATATAACTGCCAGCACCAAGGCTGCAGCTTTCTTCACTTTTTCCAGAGTGTCACATATATCAACGGAAGTAAGGCCATGTCCACAGTAAAGCAGAAAAATCTTAAAACAACGTTAATAGATCAAAGCTTATCTACGCCCACAAGCAATTTTTTAAAGATTTACCATCCACACTGAAACAGCAC
Source organism: Lateolabrax maculatus (assembly GCA_031216445.1). Lineage (NCBI taxonomy): Eukaryota > Metazoa > Chordata > Actinopteri > Acropomatiformes > Lateolabracidae > Lateolabrax > Lateolabrax maculatus. The sequence continues at coordinate 7,268,927 of CM062206.1, read as the reverse complement.
AAATGTATAAATGTCCTTAGTTGCACCTGTTCCAGCCCTTTGAGCCAGCAGCTTCACGCTTATTCTGCCAAGTGGCTTCCTGTCGTTTTCACACTGTTTTACAGTAATTTTTAATGTTTAGCTAGAGCTTGAGTGACAATACAGATGTCAGTGTTTTTAAAGCTTAAATTTGTTTGTCTACACCATAATGCGGGACTTGTGTAGTCTCGACTTTGGTGGGCACTTTTGAGAAGATACATTTTTAGTGGTCATGAAAGTTAAAAAAAAGTCATTTTCATTTCATTCAAATTGAATTTGTAAAAACTACTTTATGTCTTATAAAAGGTAATGATGGGAACACTTTATCTTCTTTCCTTATCCAATCAGTGTCCAAGGACAGAGGGTGTATGCTGATCAGACTGTAAAGCCCTTTTGTGATTTTGGGCAATATAAGTAAAATTGAGGTGACTGGAAATCTCACCACACTGGTTTGCACAGGAAGTGGTTGTAGGATGAAGATACATTCAAAAACATTGATTTTGACATTAAAAAAATCAAAATAACTGATGGTCAATATGTAGATATATGCTATTGTTTGAGAAGCAGGTGCAGCTTCATTACAAAAATACTGCTCTAAGCCTTCTAAAGACAATATTGGTAAAACCCTTGTCGTACTGTACATGACGATACTGTACAAGCTGCTGTTTCTCCTCTCTTTCCTTTCTTCCCTCCTAGAAGTAGGGCTGGTATGTGGTAGGAGGCCCGGCCGCCATAGGCATGATTGTGAGGTAGTTGGAGGGCACGTAGCCTCTCTGCCCACCTCTCGCCTCCACTAGATTCCATTCAGGGTTCCCTCGTTTGTCGTGGTGCTCCAGGACACGGACTGGCTCGCCGGCCCGAACCGAAACTTCATGGTTTCCTCTTGCTGTGAAGTCATAGGCAGCAATCACCTGGGAGAGAGGATGCGGAGTCAAAAACAGGAGTAAAGGTCAGGCATGCCTGGTACCGTGTGAAGATAATGCTCACTCCAAAGCAGAGAACAAAATGATGTGATAAGAGGACAATGTGGAGACAACTTATCCTTACTAGAGGTAGAGGGGAAAACATTTTTAAATTCAGCAGGGTGGCATAGGAGGAAAGGTCATGTTGTTACATCACTTGGGTTTATTATCTGTAAAGTGGTATTTTTAAGACATCTCAGTCTCATTTTGTCTTTTGGCGTTTACTGTACTCTACTGTGGTGAGCCTGCTAATGTTACAGTCCTCCTTTACCACAGCTGGCTCTCCAGAAAATTTGTATGTGAAGGTGAAAAATGATTCGGACGCACCAGTGACTGACTTTGAATTCAAACACTGAGGTTGGAAAAATACAAACTTTGCTAAACTGATTAGTCTGGCAGCTTCTCGTTTTAAGCTGTTCATCGCTTTCACCAGTTAGGGGGCATGCCAAAATGAAATGAGTCTTTTGTCTATTTAAAATGCTCCTCTGCTGTGGACTGAGTGTTTCTGTAGTTCCAGAGTGATACGTCTTCTCTCTAGCTGTCAGAAGTAAGATTAAGTGAGCTGCAGCTGTTATTTCTACGTGTTAGATACATATTCAATCAACATTTAGGTAGATGAGTCCAGATCCTCATTACTAATATATTAAAAAACTTCATCAGGACATCACCAAATGAAAATCACATGAAATGAGCAAGCGCAAGAGAAATGCACGCACACACGTACAAATGCCAACACACACACAACCTCAAATCATTGTAATATTCTCTGAAAAGGTTAAGCCCACTAGTTTTGTCTTGACAAATCCCATTTCATCACCACACACACACACAGAATGAAGGTTTCCTAATGAGCCCATTGTTGGTATGACAGAGTGGCCCAGCAGTGCTAATAGCCGGCTGCTCGGTGTCATTAACAAACCCTTCACCTCAGCTCACCTCTCAGCTACGACATTAGCTCTGACGGTCTACACCAATTCTCATTTAATTAGCTTTTTGCTCGGCAGAGACATGGAGGAGAGAAAAAAAACAAAAAACATAACGTGACCAAGGCTATTGGCTGCAGAGTGATTCATGTCGCAGGAGCTCGGCAGATATTTTGCTGCAGCCAGGTTTCTGATGGAAATGAAAGGGTTGAGAGCAGTGTGGTGTAGCTAAACGACGCCTCTTTGTGTTGATATACGGTCATGACAGCATGGCGGGGCATGTGAGAGAAAGAGATAAAGTTAATTGAGACTACCTGCCATGTCTACAGAAGCCAGACTGAAATTTATTAATAGTGTTACTGTTTTCCAGGAAGTCTACAAGCTGTAATGACAAATGAACAATCTAAATTGTATTATTTCCAACTGAAGTGAAAGAATAGTCTGCTTAAAGGCAAGGGAGCTCTTCACAACTGAATGCATAGTAGAGTAGGGCTGAACAATTCATCTAAATATTATTGAAATCGCAACATGGCCATGTGCGATATCCAAATCACAGGAGCTGCAATTTTTTGATAAAAGGTGAAATGTGTCACAACACACCATTATAAATACAGCATTGTGGTGCTACATGTCCCGGCCTATAAATCATATTCTCCAGACGTAGGGGAACATGCTTATTTGGTACAGACCCCACCTAAAATCACATCATCATCATTTTTATATATCTTTCAATGAAAATGAAATTCAAAAATTTCCATTCCCAATTAAATGTGACTCAAATCTTAATGGCAATATCTGCAAAATAATCCCAATAGGATTTATTTTTTTGCATATCATTCAGCCCTAGTAGGGACACTAAGACATACACAGACAACCACACTTACTTTTACACTTTGTCTTGAACGCAACTCTGTCACAGATCACAGTGAAAGTTGCAGTCAAAATGAATTTGTCACCCTAATATTGCTGCTACACTTTCAAGTCTTTAAAGGTTAGCGATACATCATTTCTATTTTCCTCAGCCACTGATAAAGGTATAGTTTTTGAAAACCTAAATCTGCTGCAGTGGAAAACAGCAGCTTTGTGTGGATAAACGAACAGAAAAAGATGCAGACGGGGCCTGAGATTGTGTATGTTTTGTATATGAGCAAACTCAGGGTCATGAGAGATGGACGTGGGGGGGAGGGGGCAAGAAAAACCGCCTCTATAAGGTCACTGGAACTATCACTCACTTTAACAGGCAGTGTGGAGGCATATCTCTGTCACACACACACACACACACACACACACACACACACACCTGATGCCTAACGCAATCCTGCTTCCTCATACACTCACCTAAATCTCCCATGTACAGACCCACATAAACCATCACAAATTTACGAGCCATGACACTCCCCTCTCACACTTGCATGTGTTGCAAATGTAAATCAATATCACAACACACACACACACACACGAACACACGAACACGTCTATCTCAGCCAGCAGTGCTGCAGTGCATAAATTAACTCTCAACCCTTCACACCGTAACCCACTTACAAGGTTAAACAGCTAATTATGGACCTTTCCATTAATAACACGCACACACAAATACACACATCTACTCTTCCCCACACACACTCCAGTGTGCCCTCTTAAAGATATGGGGACACACGATTACACTTACACATGACTGGATATGCAAGGTCTCTCTCTCTCTCACACACACACACACACACACAGTCAGACGTGTGACAGATTGATGCTTCCGTAGCAGGACGCTGTCACATCGATCAGTTAAAGCTTCAGACACACACCGAGTCTGTAACGTTTAATTTAGGAAATTAACACATACACACTCACAGTCTGGAGTAAATTGAACCTGCGGCAGCAAACTCAGGTCAAAGTCACTTCCAGTCTAATTCATACATGGCCTATGGCCTATTTCTGTATAAACAAGGAGGACTTGAGCTGCCTGGCAACATATCAAACACTAACGAGGCCCTAAAATGTGCTGATTGATGCATTAGTTAAGACTTATTGAGAAGTTATTGTCAAAATATTTGGGTGGTGCTAATATGAACTGTGCATCTTAAAGTATTAGGGGCTATGAATTATGAGCATTTTCAAATAATCACTTTTTACCTCATTATTGCACAAAGTTATGCAGCAAGTTGCTCCGGTGTCTAATCAGGTCCTCTGCACAATAGAGGATCTGTCTGACGAGTGTCAAGTTTCTATCACGTAAATACAGTCAGTCAGTCAATCAATCGCTCAATCATTCACCTGGAAGCACGGCTGGCTCATGACTGTCAGTGGCCGGCCCTCTGGCGTGTAGGAGTGTCTTCTGATTCCTGTCACGCCCTGAGGCAGGGTCAGGTGCGGCGAGGGGGGCGGGTCCTCTGTTGGCTGGTGGTAGCGAATCAGCTTGGACGAGGGAGCGTACCCTCTTCTACCTGCATGCAACATACACAGATAAAGGAGGTGCTGTCCATGTAAAAACTATACCACGTTATTATGTATTAGGGCTGCAACTAACGATTATTTTCACCATTGATTAATCTGAAGCATTTCTCAGTAAATTAATAATAGGAAATAATGATAAAATTGTGAAATAAGTGAATTTTTGACATTTTTGCTTGAAGTAAGACTTAAATATTAAGGCTTAGTAACTACTGTATCTGTGTTTGACTGCTGACTAATTGCAAACAACAAACACCCAAAAGAGGGCGCCAGAGACCTGCATTTAAGAAAAGCTGCACTGACATTGGAACATGTTCTATTGCAGTATCTGTAGTGTGTGTTATTCCTGATTTTCTAGCTACCACACATTGTTTGACCTCAGATATATATAAGACACTGCAGGTAATGGTTCTTACTCTCCACATCTGTAAATATGGTTTTTAATTCATTTTCATCATATATAACTTGGTTAACCAACAGAACATTATTTCATAACACCTTCAAATCTCCACTTTTTAATGATGACTATCAGCTCTTTTTTTCCACTTCCATAAGGCCACAATCACAAAGTTCTTATAAATGTGTCTGCTGGTTTCATTGAAACAGAAAACACATTTCCCACCGAATAAGGGTATAAAAGAGGAACTCCGTAGTTAGCGTGGGCAGAAAAAGCTGCCATGAATGAAAAGAGAAAGGAAAGAGCTGCAGTTAAAGAAAACTTAACTTTAGCAACAGAAAAACCAAGAAGAAAACATCACAGTCTGGCCAACACTGTCTCTCTGACGAGTGAGAACGTCACATGAGCAACAAAGATTGAGACAGAACAAATAAAAAAACAAACAAGGTTCTTGTTGATTTACATCACAACCAATTATCCAGTAGAAGGATGTTGGTTCTTACCGCCTGCGTCGACCAGCCATCTTCGTTTGTCTCCGCGGCTGTCTGCCTCACTGAGAATGGCCACCAGCTCCCCTTTGGCCAGGTTCAAGTCCAGGTCCCGGCTGCCCACCACTGTCCCCATCACCTGGTAGATCTTTCCAGAACCGTGCTTATCGGTTAGCTGCTTCAGACGGTGCTGAGAGGATGGACTCAGAGGCTGACAGGAAAATAAATAAATAACAAGGCAGAAGAGAATAAAGAGTGAATGTAAGGAAGTTGAATATTAATTAGAACAGAAGGTAAAAAGGACAAGACAGGCCTGAGCAGAGTGGAAAATGGTCAAGGTAGTAACACAGAAGAAATATTTGTACTAACAAAAATTTAAAATAGAAAACTAAACTAAAATGTGGGACCTTTACTGTGATTTTGCATTGCAGGCTGAATAAAGTTCTCGTAATTACAGTTTAGCAAAAACATCCTGAATATGCAAACATACTGGTAGTGATTAAGAAAGCTACAGAACAAGAAGAAGCTCATTCAGCGTCTTCTCATCTATGACTGATTTGTAATTTCACATGAATGACGTAAAGCTGAAGATATGATGATGACTTGGCAAATTCTTCAGCTTGTACAACATGTTTGACAGTGACGAGCACAGTAGAAAACAATCATCTGTCAGAAACTGTTACAATCTAATCTCAGATTATTATTAGAATTTAAAACATGGCAAAACATGACGTGACTGTGCAACACGCTCTGTCAGTAAGTTATTTATTCAAGTTGCTTGGCAGGTTTAAGGAATGTGACCCAGCAGTAGTAGTCGAGTAGGAAATCCAGGCAGCAGGGACGTGTAGTTTGTCGAGAAAAGTTTGTTTAGCCAAATTACTACAAGAAACCAAAGAGGTAGTGACTGACAAGTCGATAATCACATGCCTGCTATTTGTAAAAGGTACATTTTTACATTGTTCGTAAGTACACGTTACTATACTTAGACATACCTACAGGCGTTTTCACAACAGAGGAGTCAAGTGACTCCTGCTACTCGTACATACACATTCTGGTGCTATTATAAAGTATATAGTCACTCTTCTTGGTAGTTGGTAGTTGGTACCAGTGTCAGGCAGTTTGAATGCAGTTGTTAAAATTGCTCGAACATGAAAGGGCCGTAAAGTCATGTTAGCTGGGTTGAACATCCCTAACTGCACTGTTTTATGTTTAGTAAGTTCTTTACAGGAGATTGGTGTCTGCTGTGCACCTTCTGCGACATCTTTGTATTGTGGAACATTTAGGGTTGTGTAAATGTTTTGCTCCGAACATGTCAATGCCAGTTAAGCAGCTCAAATTTCTTTTGCACCTGTTGTTGTCTTCGAAACAAGGAAATGGGAAGGAGGTCAGGTGTCCAATGATTTACGGTCGTCACCACGTCAGTCTGTTGTATAGACACAAGTTCTCCCCCAGTATTCTTGGTAAACAACCCAACAAAACACGCAACTATTTTAGCTCCATCTGTACCAACCTGCACCACGGGCGCATTAAATGTCTCGTCTACACTTCGACACAAAGTCTCCAGCTTCCTCGCACCTTCCAACACTGCAGACTCTGCCCACCCCCAGAATGCACTGGGGTCAAGAGAGCTGTGAGGGAGCTGGAAGCAGAAAAAAAAACAAAAAACAAAATGAGTATGGAAATCCAATTAAACCTTTGAAAGTCAGTGTAGTGGAACATAGCTTCCTAAAGGCGTTTGTTTTATTTGTTTGGATAATTGAGTTCTCCACCTCACTGAAAACTGAACACTCCGCTATCATCTCAAGAAAGCTCTTTGCTTTATCCCATCACCAGTGTAGAGGCCTGAGTAAATCACACATCGTACATATGAGACTACCTGTTGTGCAAAGCTCTGGAACAACTGCTCCATGTCTGAGGTGAGGTCCTTATGCAGACAGCTGAACGTGCCCAACATGCTCCAGATCATCTGCAGAGCCAAACCATTAAACCGAGGAAGCTCATTGAGGAGCAATGTGTTCATTGTCCTGTGAGGAGAAGAGAGGCTTACATGTAAGTTGAAGTCAGCAAATTGAAGTAAAGTAAAGAGTTGCAGCTGAAAATATTAAACAGCAGTAAACACTTTGAAGTGGATCCCAAACCTACTTAAACTGGCTGATAAAACTGGTGACAAGGCCAAACTAAAAACAATTGTCAAAATCAGACAAATGAACAGAGCACCAACTTTAAACCACAGCGGAAATAATGCTAAAAAGCTTAGTAATGGTATCAAAGTCAAAAGACATCATAGGCAGGTGCACTGACTCTCTGCTGATTGACCCTGCCACACTCAAATTATGCCACACACTTTCCATCCATCAGTCCAGCCTGTAACTTCAAACAATCCCTCTCTCTCTCTACCTGTACGTGTTGGCCACAGCCTGTTCATCATAGCTCAGATTGGATTTGGCTTCTATCAGTTCATAGTCGAGCAGTTTGTCCAGCCTTTTCCTGATCAGGTTCCTCGGGCCCACCAGGAGGTCACGGAGCGCACACAGCGGTTTGTGCATTAACGTCCTCATCCTTTTCTCCTATATGGAAGTAGAGGTGACGTTCATCATTAGACAATGGTTAATGCATCAGTCATTTCAGACTGGCAGGGTCCATTCTGCATAAAGAGTGTGTTTACTTTTGAAACCTGGGTATGCTTTTGTGCCAATACTTTTTTTGAAATTAATAATGCATCAAATGTACTTGTAGTTCAATAATTTCTTTTGCGGCTTTAAGTTACGATATATAAGTTAATATATTTTTACTACTACTGGTATCTGGATGAGAATGTGGGGTAGACTCACAAATGTTGGAAGAATCCACTGTCTGAGAGCGGTAGTGATCTCCTTATAGCAAATAGGTGCCTTCTCTCCATCCATATCTAAGTCAAACTCCTCTGTTTTGCAGTCCAGGAACGCCTGTAGGCCAAAAAAGAAGGAGTCAAACCCTGCTCAGGCCTCTGATGTCTGTTTTTGTGGGACTACTTTTGTGGGACTACTGAATTCACCAGTGTTATTTTTAGTTTTCAAGGTTAAAACTGGTTGCCATGTCCAAATTGGAGCCTGTTAAGAGATGTTGCTATGTGAATATACAAAAAAATTGTCAATTAAGAGGACAACTTTCCTGGCCTGGTGAAAAAAACAGGCCTTATATTAGTAGGAACATTTGAAAAAGAAGGAGGGTAAAGGGCTGATCCTTGTGGGCTGGAAATAGAAAGAGGAAAAACTGTTTCAACAGAGGATAATTTTAGAGTGGAAAGGTACATAGAAACTCATGTGTTAAACCTCAGGAGCCTCTGAGTTTACACAGTGTGACTCGTAAAACAAATGACAACATGTCCAAGAATAAATATCCAGTTATGTTCCACCTTTTCCACTTGTCGCTAGTGACCAAAAAGTCACTGGTTCAAGCCTTCAGACGGGCTGGTGCAATCTGAATGAGGGAAATGAATAAGATATGCACTCTCTTCACCCTTCATTAAAGACCTGCATGTGCTCTTAAGCAAGGCACCTAATCCCCAAACTTGTTGGTTGTTGTACTCAACACAAAATGACATTTCCTGAATCCCAAGGATGCTCATTTCAGAATTTCCTAAATGTGTATTTCACCTGAGACTGATTAAAAAAATCAGTTACCAAAGTAGTTTGTCTGAGAGGTGTCTGCATGGAAAACCAGACAAGTAGATAATGTTCATTTAACCACAACTCAAATTTACAAACTCTAACTAAATGTGTAAAACATCTCTGTGAGATCATACTGCTGTCACATACGGGGCGTTCTTAGAATAGATCCGAACACTCAAGTGAGATGTGAGCAGCAGTTTGTACAGTCTGCACTGAGAATGTGAACAAAGAAACACACATTTACAGTCTCCTCATAAAATTTCCTGACAGATAACATATTTATTACGTCCTTCCCAAAACACTGCGGTACAGTCTGTATTCAAACCAGCAACTGCACACAAGTCTGGTATTGTAACCTTCAGGCCTCTGTCCGTCTATAATGACACACCCTCATTCCTATCAACAACTAGAAGTCATAGCTGCTAAGAAAAACTGTTTAATTTTATGATTTATTTAAAACTTAATTTAAACATCTTTTGACAAGTATACTACCAAATATTGTAGAACTGTCTCTTCCTGCATAGGCTAATGTAATATTTCAATTGAATTCAAATCATAAAAAACAGAAATACAGTTATTAGGTTTGAACATATCAATATCAAAACATTTAAAATAACAGCCAGTATCTATTAGTTGGCATAATGTAGAACACATGCAGCCTACCTGTAGGTGGTGCAGGTACGTCTCCACGTTCTCAAGGAGCTCCAGGATCCCATGCTCCAGCACATAAAAGAAACCTTCCAGGGCATCAAACTCCTCATCCACCAGCTAGAGCACAACACACCGGGAGACAGATACTTACTAATACAATCATAAAAGGATGCTTTATTACCCTGTATACAAGTTTTAATGTTCAGTGAAGCATATTTTGTAGGTGCATTAAATCCCTCAAATATGTTTTAAGCTTTAAAATAAATGCTTAAAATATACTGTAGATAATGCGAGTAGAAAACACGTTGTATTTGTTTTTTATTTGCTTTGATCGCAAGATGTTGACTCTCTCTCTTCAGCTGATGAATCAGCACATGTGGAATGATGTTATACATAGTTTAGGGATAATTACTATAATCACTACTAAAGCTTTAGTATTACCATAAACGCTGCTTTCTCCTTATGATGTTATAGCTTTTCTACAAATGCTTACAATGTACATCATTAAGTTTAAGTAATACACACATGGGAAAAGTGCTACTAGACCATTCTGTGTACTAGGGCCTTGGTTGCACTTGTTTTTAAATCACCAAGTCATAGCAAATAGCTTTAAATTACTTTAAATGAAAATTGGGTTTTGCAGAGCTTCAAAGTGTAATTACTTTATATTTTAGTTATATGCAATACAGCTGCAGTCTACGTACAGTATGACAAATACAAAAAGATCTAAAGATAAAGCAGGAAAATGTCCAGTCAGCAGCTATTTAAAATGAAGCCACAGGAGACATGTGAGGATGCATGTGAACTCTTTGATCAAACCTTAAAAATCTTTTTGGACTGACAAGTGTAACCCTAGCAAAGCACAGTGTAGCAGGCCAGAGCAATCAGCAGGTTCAATAACAGGTCATATCATATGTTTTCTCTGCAGGTTAATCACTTCTCTGATTAATTATTAACTGGAGGAGGGTGTGCACTGGAAGATTATTGTTGGCTCAGAGGCCTGGAAGAGTGTAACATAACCCTGTAACATGTTGCTTCTTTGATTCTTATGGGTTGGGTTCTCCTTCCTAATGCCTAACTTTAAACAAGAGACAGTGATTGGTCAGGGTCAGTTACAGAACAGCATCCTGGAGTTGGCAGGGATCCTATGTAGCAGGAGGGTGTTATTTAAACTAGGGCCAATAAACTTCTATCTTACCTTAGGTGCTATTCCAGTCTCATGTTTGATGTGCTGGCTGAGCCTCGCTGTCTTCTTTGCGATGCTGTGGGTGTTGAGGCGGTTGATCTTGTCCTTTATGGTCAGGGTTTCTGTCTTCTTGTATTTGTCAGCTAGAATCATAGTATGAGGGACAGTTAATCTATCTTAACAGTACCAGCCTTCCATTTAACTGTGACTCTGAACAATATATTCACTTTGTTGGGGGCTTTTCATCCCCACATCTCTTTATAGAAGCACTACTGCCTTTATTAACGTCTTGTTCTTGGATGACAAATGACCATAAAAGGGAATAACATTATATTTTCTGTTATCAGCTTATATGATAATAATGGAGGAGATGGTAAATAACCCGTCTCACCAACTTCTCTGAAGCGTTTGTACTCATTGATGCGACAGTTCAAGGCGATGGAGGTGTGAGCGGTCTGCTCCAGGAGTGAATACGCTGGGTGACTTCTGTCGGTGTGTTTCTGGATGGTCTGCAGGAGGAGGGGGTAGCGGGCAATCCGCTGCACCGGCATCACCAAGTAGAAAGTCAGAGAGGTGGCGTTTACTTCAGGCCTGGAGAGATGAATGGCAACAATGAAAAGTCAGAACTTCAGGACCGAAATCATCAACCGTTACATGTTAGGTTTATTGTTTTGTTTTTTTATCTCATGTTTTAAGCAATATCAAGTGTGGTTGGTCACAGTGTGAAACAACAGAAAAGGGTATAAACCTACGCTGAGGTCTTGATGACTTTGACAATCTCGTTCCAGAGCACCTCCTTCTGTTTGTAGCTGTTCTCCAGCACTGTAACCTGGTTGTAGTTGGCCAGGTATTCCTTATAAGCTGCCTCAATGTCTGATGACAGGCTGAGGAACGAATCACCTGACAGGGAAGCAAAACATATATTTACATATAGAAATCATGCTCAGAGCATAATCCAGGAGTCAAGTTTAATTCAGTTCCTTTGTAAGGACACCAAAAAAGGTAAGAAGTAACAACTTTAAAATTCTAACAGATGCTTAAAATAAATAGTAGTTATATTTATATCAAATTAGCTTCTTTTTTTTTTTTACTTATCTATACGAATGACGTCAGTAATGCTTCTGCCATTTTAATTAAAAGAACCATGGACTGTGTGTAAAGAACACACTCTTGTTGCCATCATGCAAACAGCCAGCTATTTAACCAATAGCCTTGATGCTGAAACCATAAAATGCTGTCTTGGTAAGAAACAAGTCTAGATTTCACTACACCCCTTTCAGATCACCATTTTCTACTTGTATAAAAACAGAAAATAAGTTAGAATGTTGACAAGTCTAAAATATCTAAGATATAAGAGGCCTTGCTGAGACTGTGTTGAATGTGTGAATTCAGTTTGAACTCATTTAGTTCCTCAAATTAATGTGAAAACCTTTACCGACCTAAAGATGTGTGAAGATTGTATTTATTTCCAGTCAACAAGTGTGACTAGGGCAATTGACCTAGAGAGAGGAAACTTCTGAGAAACCAGCAGCAATCTTACCACTTCCTGGTAAAAGGCTGAAGAAGCTCATACTGTCATGTAACAAACAATCGCAGTCAGTAAGATGGGAAATATGGGGTTAATACTGATTAACAGAAAACTGAAAGTGAAAGTTCAGTTTTATCCCTTACAGAGTGTCTCCAGGTAGAGGGGGTCTCCAGGCTGAACCTGCTTCTGGTCCAGCAGGCTGAGGAGTCGACTAGACACTTTAATCACATCCTCTATGTAGAGAAACATGCTGTCCAGGTTGGCTGGAGGAGGCTGCGGTGGGCAGGCAGACAGAAAGGTTCACTAATTAATTTCCTGTATGCACAGAGCTGCAGACTAGACTCTGATTCTATTTAAATATGAAGATGTACATGCAGATGCAACACAATCATTTAACTCCACCAAAAGTCCCCTGGACTGACAGTGGATGTGCTGGGAACACATATTCGAGAGGATAATTTTCTTTCATTTCCCCCTGATATAAACCACAGTCCATATGAAATGAAAGAAAATTAATTCCATTCATTTTTCTCCATTTCTCTATGGGTTATCATTTTCATTCACAGCTCTGTCCTTGTACCCCATAAAGCCTGATTCCATTATGTTTAATGAGTCCTCATTTCAATACCAGAGCAACTGAGAGGACATTTGATAAATGTCTTAAATTTTGGCCAAATAATTTTTTTCTGGAACACACTGAACCCAAGGAATAACATGTTGAAGTGACAACACTTATTTCCAACAAACTAAGATGTTAAAAAACAAGCACAAAATATAAAATGTATATTAAGAAACCACATCAGTACTGAATATAACAAAACATGTTTATGGCTCCAATAAAATGTGCCAACTAAATAAGCTAAGTGACAGGTATTTCACTTTTTCGTTACAACAGAAAACCAAAATAAATGTTGAAAGGCAAAACCAACTAAAATTATTTTGGAAGTACAACAGGACTGTGGCAGCTGTATAGCACAGTGACATTAGCAACAGCATCATGTCCTTCCAAAACTAAGGTATCTGGCTGAACTGTGTTATTATAAAACCTTCAAGAGTTTAAATGTCTGATTTATTCACATATATTCAAATGAAATGTCTATCTTGTGCAACATATGCATGTGTGGCTGCTCCCTTACAAGAAAGATACGTACAAGAAAAAATGTTAATGCACAGCTGACGAAGAACCACTTTGTTTAGCTCCATTCTATTCTAATGAGAGATAGTGGGCACTGCTGGAAGACTGAACAATCTGCACATTGCCACAGAAAACAAAACAGCAACTTTCCTGTCTCACAATGACACCATTCATTCACATATTTATTCTATTCCTCTGTCCAACCGTCCTCTCCACTCTGCTGCCTCCCCTCCAGTCTTTTTCCTGTTGTGGTTCATCCAGCCACCATATTCTTTTACCCATATTTTTTATCCCCCTTTCACCTCCATCTTTCATTTTATTAACACACATTTGCATTTGGTCTCTTAATTTTACATTGGACAAATGCCACATAACAACAAATATTTTTCTTAATGTCTCTTTCATCAGCCATTCTTCTATTCACTAGTTAATCTCCTTCCCTTAACAGGCCATCAGCTCATAATTTATGCCTTCCACTCCTTCTTTCTATTTTAATTTCATTCATCTATAGTTCCCTCAGTGTATAATCATTTGATCATCCACAGCTCAGTCCTTCCAGGCCATAAAGCCTGATTCCATTATGTTTTACAAGGCCTCATTTCATTACCGCAGCGATAATAAATGATTGTTTTGCAGTAATAAGCAATACCTCGAAAAGCTAACGATAATAAACCACCAAGCAGCATCCGCATAACAGGTCCTCTGGATGCTGCAGTGCAAATTCAACATGTAGTGATTACTTTTTATTTAAAAGGCACAATCAAATGTGATGTCCCACGATAAAGATTTGCATGTAAAACCTGTACATGCTGCAGTGCAGGTCACAGATGCACTAGTTTGGGGTCATGTGGTGGTAGATGACAGATAGAGAGATATGTGTTGCCAAAGAATACTCATATACAGATTTAAAGTATTGGCAGTTTTGTAGTTGTGCTTCAATGTAATGAATTCAATCTTAATCTTGAAAAAAACACCACAGTAACAGTTAGACATTGTGAGGTAAAAGGCGTTCAAGTAGCTGCCAGTTTGAAAAATATTGCAAATAAAAAATCCCCAGATTAAATGATAGTGAAGATAACTGTTAGCAGCCCTGATGCCTAGTATTCATTTTTCACTAGCAATGCTACTGAATGCTACAAACACTCATACCTGTAGTTTCTGCAGGTTGCTCCTGATGGTCACAGTGCTAATTTGCAGCAGTCGAAGGTAATTCCTCTCAGACTGGACCATTTCCTCTATGGAAAGCAGCTGCCTCTGGGCTGCCCTCTCTTTAGCTGCTGCTTCCTCCTCTTCAGACATCTTTTTGGCCTCTTTTGCCTCCTCTGCCAACCTCTCCTCTGATATTGAGCTCTCCTCTGAGAAACTATCCTGTGAGGAAAGTTTTGAATGCGTTTCCACAGTGTTTGTGTCTGCAAGTTCTGAGGTCTCAGCTGGAGCCTCTACGAACACAGACACATTCGACTCCTCCTCTGTACTGAAGGGCTCTTCTCCAAACTGATCGTCGTCTGTGGTGCCATCCTTCTTCCCCTGGAGCTTCTCTTTCATGTGATCTCTCTTGGCGACCTTCTCAACAGCTCCGAGGGGAGACAGAGCAGATGAGGCCGGTTTAGGGAGCGTCAGTGAGAAGGAGGAGGGCTGAGGCCTCCTGGGCACCTCCATGTTGGAGATCACTGTCAAAACAGAAACACTGCTTAAACATGTGTTTTCATGTTTACATTTAATACTTTAAAAAAGGTTCAAATAGAGATACATCAGGTCAGTCAAAACACAAAGGCAAAAAGTGTAACCAGAAAAGAAAACGCACATGACTTCTTCTGTTGAGTGAAACGAGTTATGAAGAGTGATTTTAAACTGGGAATATGTGTTAAACTTCAAAGTTCAATACAGAGGCAGTAAAAAACAACCAGAAAAGATAACCAGCAAAGGCTAAGTTCACTTAAACCTACTCCTCCCCTGTATGTCTCCTGTATCAGCACTGCCGTGTTGTCCAAACAGTGCAGGGCACGTGTCAGAAGTGGCATATATACATGACAAGATAGGAAAATACAGATTATAGGGGTATGAAACATTAGTTGAACAACTATTTCAGTTTAAGAACCTATTTGTCAATCAATGTAGGAACTGTTTACGAGGACAAAACTAACATGTAAGAGAGTATAAAAACATCTGGTACCAGAAATATTTTCCACATAAAAATTCCTAGAATTTCAAGGCAGATAAGGTAACATTCCTGCTTCTGATCCAAGGTGTATCACTTGGTGAAATGCACCTTTATAACTGCATAAGCCAGCAGCAGAGCTGCAGGTGACATGGGCTTTTTTTTTATTGTTTACTTCACACAAACATGCAGAAGGGGGGGATGTATTGTCATGGATGCTCTGAGCTGGAACACCACGTGTTGGCCCACCAGGAGACTGCCAAGCTGCTTACAGAGCAACTAACGCTGCCACCGCTGTGACAATTAGCCATTACATGGTTCAGCTGAACAGCCGTCTATGGCTTTTAAGGACTGTAATGACAGTTTTATTTTTGACTCAGTGATTAAATTATAATGTCTGTGTGAGGAGTTAACACTTGGCAACCTGGCTCAGAGTTTCTTCCATGAATCATAGACCCTTGGGTTGGGTATTTTTTAATACTAGCACCGGTATGATACCTGAGTTTCACCAGTTTAAATCTACTCAAACAGAGACTAAAAATCATCATATATGTTACTGATCAATTATTGCCTTGTTTCTCATACATTTTACCCTGTTTCACTATATACACACACTCAGCTGTCAGTTTATTTGCTGGCTGAAACTAATGCTGTCAAATACAACAGTCCTGCATTAAGTCATACCTTCATGAAGGTTATAATGTTTATTTTTTGTTTTGTTAGTTGTTGATTCAACTTTATTGAAGGCTGTAGTTTGTGGTTCTGTTCCATTTAATTGGGTTATACTGAGAGATGTTTCTAACATTTTCCAAACCATTAAATGTTCTTAATTTCGTCTTCAGTCTTCTTTTTTGAGTTATTATTATCTGCATGGCTACACTGGATTGCATTGTATTTTTTCAGGGTTCCACCATCATCACATCACTGTTAAAATAGGTTATTGTGACTGTCGTCATTCATTTTGATCTAATCCTACCTCACAGATTTATCTTTTCCCTCCAACAAAAGGTTTAGGGGTTTAGCAGCATATGGTGACCCAGAGTTGGGGATAACTGAGATTTACAACTACAGCTGGGTATCAAACCGCATTACTTTTGCAGTACAGACAAAAATCAATTCATAGCAATAATCGAAAACTGTACCAAAAGCTGGATCGAGTAGCTGGGTGATTATTTAAATCAAAAATTTGCCTGATTGAAACTATTTTGTTCAGGCAAAGTTCTTGACAGACTGCTTGTGTTTAGAAAGAATTAACATTTGAGAACTTTGACTTATTTTTCAATGTAAAAGCAGCTTGTAGAAAAACATGCTTAGAACTCTGAGAGTAAGCGTATCATTTTGGTACTCAGGTATCACGTCGGTGCTACCTATAAGCTCTTTATAAACCATTACGTTACAACAATTATGGCACACAAATACACAGATAAACAGATGAATCTAAGTCACAACATGACACAAAAACTTTCTTTACATCCAAAAACAAGTGTGTCAGAGCTCCAGGCTGAGACATCTGCTGCCCACAAGCAGAACCAAAACCACAGTAAACTCTCCACCATCGTGACGATAGCAGTGTGTATTAGAGTTACAGAGTATCATTAAAGAACAATTACATGAGGCTATTATTACCTTTCTGCAGAATCACTGATTCAGCTGTGGTGAACCTCGATCTCCCCTCTCTCTCTGTCTTGTTGTGCTCTGTCCCAACTGAAGCAGAAATCTGCTGCAGAGACGCTGCTGCATTGAAGACACACACAGACACAGACACACACACACTGGTGTAACTTTCCCCAGTGACTCACACACACATCAGGCTGCTGCTGGGCCTCATGTGGCAGGAGTGTGTGAGTGTTTATTCCCGAGTGTGTGTGTGTGAGAGAAAAACACAGTGTATGAGTGTGTGAGGAAAGGGGGGATGGGAGTGGACAGGAGGGTGGGCTGGCTGTTTTGTAGAGGAAAAAGAGGGGAGGGGGAGGAAACACACACACACACACACACACACACACACACACACACACACTCATGCTGCTGAATAAGCTGATTGACTGCAGCAGCTGGTGGGAAGAGGAAGTGGCACTCACCCAGGCAGATGCTGATTGGCTGGCAAGTCTTCACAGTGAAACGAAGGACCAGTCAGACGACACCTAGAGAGGTTTCATGAAACACTAAACGGACCAATGAAGACAGAGCGTTGATGTGATTGAAGTTTTCCTCTCACAGGAAACAAAAGGTCTGCAGGACGTCCCATCCTCTTCCAATTGCAAAGGGATTGTCTGGATTTTCTGGTGGAGGGTAACAAAAAGAGATTTACAGCTCACTCCTTTGGATTTGTTCAGTTGTAAATAAAAGGTTTATGACTGTTGTAGTTTATTTCAAACAATGAAAGCATGTCTGCAGAGGAGCAACTAGTTAGAACAAAAGTATCCAAATCAAAGTTAAGAGGATTGTGTATTTTTTGAGAGTCCACAGCATTAAAACTCACTTTAATTCAGTATTAAAGGGTGAGTTTACCCAACATTTCCCCTAAATGTATCCAGCTGTGCAAATAGATTTTGTTTTGTTTAGGTGTTAATTAGAGACACCTATCGTAATACAACGGAAGAGAATGGAACAAGACTGAGATGGAAAGTTAACGGATCACCAAAAACCTGACACCCTATCTCTGAAGTTGTGGTCTGTAGCCTGGTAAAAATCCTTTATGACATGTAAGTCTCTTTAGTAACACTTGGAGAAAATGTACTTGTCAGCATGATGGCAAACTGGAAAACACATTGAAAGAGTTTCACTTTCAAGAGGCATAAAAACGTCTCAGTATCTGCTTCAATCATCTTCAGTGGTTTCGTATGATTTGGCTCCATACCACAAGATCAATTTGTCATCTCTCACAATAAACCTTCCTTCAACACAGGAAATCTGTTGCTTGATAAAGTGCAGACAGGTGATGTTTCTGCAAATCCAAAAAGTAACAGGGTGGAAATGTAATGGTGACAGAGGACTTTAGATGTTTTATTAGAAGAGGAAAATGCCAACACTGGACTTGTCAACGTTCCTGGCACAACTAGTGAATGAATATTCAGTTTTATAGCTATAGAATTTATAAAAGTTTGTTGATAAAAATAATTATAAGTATTTTTATTATTTTCCTATACAAATGTTTCCTTGCATTTAGATGTTTCAACAGATCATTTGTTCACTACTCAGTATCTGTTTCAGTATGTGCCTATGAGCCCTGAGAATAATTATAATTAGATGTAAGCACGAACCCTGAGATAATTGTTGCGCATATGACAAATAAAAAAAACTGAAAGGAATTCATTGTCTCAGGAAGGCAGCAGCTAATCTGGTTCATAAGATCGGTATGTCAGGGAGGAATGCTGCAGGATGGGATTCTTTTACCAGCTGACTTGTGTTGATCTGACGTCAGCTTAAGGTGTGTTGCAGAGGAATAAGGCTTCTGCAAAGTGACAATACACTTTCAGGCATGTATCCAACTCTCTATAGAGACCTATGAGAGGAAAAATACTTCTCAAAACCAAAACCTGCTTTTCCTACAAGATTAATTCTCTGTGAACATGTTTTTAAGATATCCTGCAAACTACAAACAAACATAATGTCCTTGATGGAGATATTAAGAAAAGATTTAGGCTGACAAGTGCTCTTTTCTATAATGATTTGTACAAATCTTGCTTAACACATGCACACACATTCTAGACAGGGCAGTTTTTGAGCTAGCAGTTAGGAAGAGTGAGTGATACCATGACTGAAGTGGGAGTGGATTCCAGTAATGAAGAGCAACGGCAGAATGATGACTTAAGAAGGCTAAATGGAGAACCATGTTTTTTGTAAGTGTAGGGTGGTTCCACTTTTCTGGCTACTGTAGATGTGTCTTCAGATAAAGACATAGCTTCACTTTGGTAGCGTGCTAAAAGTAAACTATATGACAGTCTTTAATATCAGACGTGAAACCAACTACAAGATACCAGAAAACTCGGATACTGCATCAGTACAATGTTGTCATTTGCTTAGTTTGCAAAGTTTGTTTATGACCCTTATCAAGGTCTTCCTGTCGCAGGCTGAGTGAAAAACAGCGGAGGAAAGATGACAAGGCTCAAAATGTAAGCAGTGATGGTTGTATCCTGTCTGTTCAGTCAGCATTAAACACCCTCCCTGTGAAATTCTCAGGTTACAGCAGCATTACATGAGCCTGAGTGAAGAAAGACTTTAGTAAACCGTGAGTGGCGGCAGATTAGGGGTTGCATTCACACCTTTACTTTGCTTTCTTAGGTCCTAACTATAGTGTGTAGGCTTACATTGTCTTGTTCGGCTTGTTTAGCTTTCAACACTGCACTGTACTTCATGGACTCGCAAGGAGTTTCGGTAACCTGGCATCACACTTGAGAAGAGATATTGGCAGTGAGGAGTGAAGAAATTTCAGTGAATGACAATATCTAAGGGCAACAATATAGTGTTTAGTCTAATGTGTGCACCCTATCTAACCTAAAAGAAATATGTTCCAGAAGAAAGAAAATAAAGAAATGTGTCACTGACAACTCAGTATGTATCATATGTGCATAAGTTATGCAAGAAGTACGAGGACTGAGCCATGAAAACATAACTCACGTGACTCCAAACTATCCACAGACTGAGTGGACAAAACATGATGGTTTCCTTTAATTTCACATCCTAATGGCTGACCAGTGAACTGATGATGACGGAGAAGATACGGCTACATCCACCAGTATGGTGCCCAGTGACGCTACTGATAGACTGATCATAAATTGCAGTATTACCTATGCGCGTTGGGCTTCTTCTCTGTGTGGTTCCACTCGGGACAGAAGAGGCAGCAGACGGAGACGGACACATCGCGGTAACCTTGGCTTCCCAATCACTGGACGGCTGAAACAAACAAATCCAGACAGACTAAACATCATTTTCCCATCAGTGCACTGTGTGTTTATCTCTCGGCTTTACAGTTTCCTTCCTCTGTCTGTCCCCGTTTGCCTTAAATCAGACAAGAGCTGCTGTACATTCATTTAGTAGCTTCACACGACATGTATTACACACAGAGATCTGACAGGTAACAAGGCATGAAGGTGACATACTTTATATTAAAATAGATTTTGGAAACTGGAAGTATAGTTACATTGTTTTATGTTTACCCAAAAATTTGGGTCAATTAAGCCCAAAAGAATATAATTTCAAAGTAGAAATCTAAAGAAGTGTATGTGAGATATGTGCACAACCCTTAGTGTAAATGAAAGCTGTCCAAAACAAACCACCAGTTCAACGTTAAAGTGTCTGTTTTAATGGAGACGTGCGGTAATAACACAGCGTTACCCCCCGGGCTGACACCACAACAGTACCTGCCGGTTGTGATCTGAGGGCAGGGAGGAGGAAACCGATCACTGAGTGTTTAACACAATTTCCAGCATTTTTCTTCAGTCACGCTTGGTGGACGCGTCGTGTCAAACCAACGGAATCTGGGCAGCAAACCGCCGCAGAGCGACAGACAGATAACATGTCCGGTTTGGCTTTAGGTCGAGGAATAATGCGGTCGGTGTGCTGTCCCGTGTTTGGGCACCGACAGCGGAAAATGACAGATGAATGTAATAAAGCTTTACCTGTCCGTTCCCGTGCTGTCATCGTTGTTTCTGCCGCTTCACCTGTTGTCAGGCAGCTCGCGACAACGACCAGCGACCACGACTTCCGGTCAGTGCAAAATAAAAGCAGCGTAAAAGCAGCAACATCCGTGTGGTTTTCAGAGTAAAAGCCGCGTAACTAACTGCTGCTTGTCAGTTTTTCAGTAGCACTTAATATGAATAATGGGATATTAAGTAGTGTAGAATATAAGTGGAGTGGCAGGAGAGTTTGCAGTGGTATACGTTTTAATTTGGTATCACCGGTAAATAAATATATTTTAAAAAAAGTAAAATACGTCTGTTTTAGAAAGAAAGAGCTGTACAGCTTGTGCAGTAATGTGCAAAATATTAATAACATAGACCTAAGGAATAGATAAAAAAAAAAAACAAGATGCAGAATACTCAACCTGTTCCCTCGTCCCGGTCAAGCAGACAAGCCTTAATGTCGAGCCCTGATATACAAATATATGAGAGCGAAAAGACAAAATGCAGTGCCAGGGATTAAAATCAAACAAAGTGCACAGTGTGGGTGTTCTCATCGAACACACTTTGGGTATTAACCCCTCCCTTATTTTGCAACTTGCCCACTGTTGTGATACAGCCAAATCAAGGAGAGACAGTAGACACAGTTAGGTTTTTTCTCCAACCCTTTTTATTTTGTGAATATAGAATTTGGAATTAAAAAGATAACATTAATTTCCATGGTATAGTTTTCAAAGTAAAGTAGTCCCTGTGTGTTTACTCCGCGGCGGCAGGGGGCGCCACCGCCGGCTCCTGTTACTGCGTCAGAGGTGAAAGGTCACGAGTCTGACAGCGCCACATGCGTGATGTTGTGTTGTTGATGCTGGACATTTAAAAGGTTTTATCACTTCAAGCTGTTTCTTCTCGGTGGGTTTTTACTGTTTTCTATTTATTGCAGTTAAGTGTCACGTCGATAGGTAAGCTAAGCACATCCAGTTCCATTTTCGGACACGCTGTAGCTCAGTCCCAGCTACAACTATCGGTTTAATCTGTTAAACTACTAACAAACTAGTTATTTACACTGTCAACCTAATTTTAAAACTGCACCGTTATTGTCTGTTTATGTTACCTATCTGACTGTGGCTGGATTGATACTGATGCCTCGTAAAGAGCACTGAAACAAGGTTAAGTTAAACGTTTTAATAAAATATTCAATTGACTACGTAGCGTTTATTGGAAATATGATGGTAAACCTGGTTTTAAACCCTTTTACTACTTTAATGGCAGCGTTGTCATCCAAATTTCGGGTTTAAATGGAAACGGGTCGGACAGGGATGTGTCCGATAATGGATTTATGTAACGTAGTGGCAGTGATAGCAACAAACACACAGTATTTTCCGAGTCTTGTAAGTGTTCAGTCTTACACTCAAAGTATTAAACCTACAATAACATGAAACAGCGGAAATCCTTTACCTGTATGAATCTAAAGTCAACAAATACTTGTAATACAAATGTTTACATTTTTTCACAAAGCAGCAGCCAGATACAGGCTGTGCAAATCCTTCAAGTCTGAAACTATCCACTTAATGTCAACAGGGCTGTGCCAGAGGCCAGTGTCCTAATATTTTGACTGAATATCTCTATATTGTTAATGATATTATTTCTTAGGAGTTTGTTTGAACTGTAATGTTAATGTTAGACCAAGAAAAGACAACAGTGAAGCCGTTTCACTCTATTATAATAACTAAAATCCCAGAGAGATGTCTGGCGTTTTCATCACATTAATAATATTATACTGATATATCCGTCAATGGTTTCAGTACATAACATGTTTAATATATTTGCTGTTTCAGGTGTTTTGCAGCCTTTAGGGTCCAGACTCGGGCTCGGTGTGTTTTCAGTCGGTCCTGAGGTAAAATGCGGAACCTGAAGCTGCTGAAGAGCCTGCGGAGCTCGGAGCTGCAGGGCCCAGGCTCCCCGCAGTGTTTCTCTGTGCGGGCTGACACTGGCTCGCTGCTGGTCGCTTCTCACTACTCCATCACAGAGTACGACCCACGGACTGGCCAGGTGAGCTCCTGATGATATACTGTACTTGGGTTTCTCAGCCCTGGCTGATGGGAGCGACACATTTCCTTAGTTGTCGGTTCTCATGACTTTGCAGGTTTTTATTCCATTTAAACAGCACACTAGCTCTGTTTACTCATGTATGTTAACTTTATCTCTTTGAAAATAATAATGTGTTTAAAAATGCATCCAAATTAAAATGTTATACAAGTAAATTAAAGAAAGGGACATCATTTAAATTAGGAAACATTAGTTATAAACTATCTGTGGAGATAAAAAGTTGGCTTAACTTTCCTCCATTCTGTTCTGCAGGTGGTCAGTGAGGCCTCTTTGACAGCTGAGGGTTTCCTCCCGGATGACGGCAGCGGAGTGGTGGTTGGACTGCAGGACCTGGCTGAACTCGAGTCGGCCTGTTTGGCCACAGCTGGTGGCGATGTCGTCCTCTTCAACCTCAACACCTGCCGGGTTAGCAGCACGCAACATTTTCAAAGTTTCTTCAAAGGGCTGTGTGTCAGTTGAGAGTTGGCTTTAGGGTTAAACTTAGGTTAAGGGGCAAGGGAAAAATGCTCACAAAATGTGTGTGATCATGTTCCACAGTTAGAGTGTGTTGGCAGTGTGGACAGCGGTTTGACCTCGATGAGTTGGAGTCCTGATGAAGAGCTCGTCGTTCTCACTACTGGTCAGTATGTTATACAAATGTCAAAAACACGTTATATGATAATGTTAGTTCACTGCTTTAAATCAAAAGCTTCCACGCTAAGTCTAATGCTTTGAATCATCAGTCAGAGAGCCCAGAGTGGAATTGTATCTGCATCACTACACATAGAACAAAGCACTAAAAAATATTAAGATACAAGTCTATCCTTGCATCAACAAGAAGGCCAGTGCATAATCAGTCCAGTTGTATAGACTTTTATAAAGTTGTGGCCATTAAAGGTGGGTTCGGGGGGGTTATTATAAAGCGGAGGTAGTCACTGATAGTTGAGAAGACTATTGTCGCAATAGATATTCATACATAACTTTAGTTACAGATCAGTGCTTAGTTCATTAATTCTTAGTTTAACATATTATTTAGTGTTACAAATTAATAAATCACTAATGATTTGTGCTCACAGGTCAGGAAACAATCATCATGATGACCAAAGACTTTGAGCCGATCACTGAGGTTGGAATCCACCAGGATGACTTTGGTGAAGGTACGGTAGCTCCTAATGGACTCTTTTTTTAAATTGGTGGTTCCCAACCTGAGGGACAGGACCTACAGAAGGTCATGAAATGATGATAGTATTTATATAAGATTTTTCATCACTGTATATTGTGTGTTTTGCAGGAAAGTTCATCACAGTTGGTTGGGGGAAGAAGGAGACTCAGTTCCACGGCTCAGAGGGGAAACAGGCAGCAAAGAAGAAGATCCAGGTCAGTGTTCAACTAGCAAAACATTATATCTTCGAAACAAACAAAAGTGTATAAAAAATTGTTGAAAATCAACAAAAGAGTTGTCCAATATGAAAATGTTCTAAAAGATAAAACCTTGCTCCCACAGGAGGTGCAGCCAGCTGCAGGCTGGGACGACCGCAGGCCGCGAGTGACGTGGCGAGGTGATGGTCAGCTGTTCGCCGTCAGTGCCGTCTGTCTGCAGACCGGAGCCAGGAAGGTCCGGGTCTGGAACAGAGAGGGCGTCCTGCAGGCCACCAGCGAACCCATCAACGGCCTGGAGCAGGCGCTCTGCTGGAAGTAAGAGTGCTGCCAAAGCAATTTACTTTTAGTTCATTAAATGTATTTAGTTAAGTTTAGGTTTTGCTCTTTTCCTTTTGCTCTCCTGGATAACTAATAATTTACATTAAAAAATGAGCAGTGTTAGCAGTTGCCTGGGTCCTGGTGTAAAATGACCTCCTTTGACTGGCTGAAAGAATATTATTGTGTGAATTTAAGTCAAATCTTCCCCTGGTGTTTCAGACCCTCCGGCAGCCTGATAGCGAGCACTCAGCGTCATCCCAACAAACACAGTGTGGTTTTCATGGAGAAGAACGGACTGCTGCATGGAGACTTCACCCTCCCATTCAGCAAAGACCAGGCCAAAGTACGCCCAGCTACCCCTGACTCACATATGACTCTAGAAATATGGAACAATGAAATTTTTTTCAAAGGCAATATGAAACATTTTGATTGGTTTGTGTTTTAGGTGAAGGATTTGCTGTGGAACAGTGACTCAACAGTTTTAGCTGTTTGGTTGGAGGACATGACTGCTGGAGAAGATGAACAAGCCAACACTTACAGTAAGTTCAGCCCCTCAGCCAGCCAATCAGTGTCACTTTGAACATGTTGGACCTCATCAGTCACATTAATCATAGCGTTAAGTTTCCAAAATCCAATCACACGAGACACACACTCACATTGGACTTTATTCTTTATCAACAGTATTTGGATGAAGATGTTTCCATTGCTGGCCTCTTGTTCATAACTAAAGATGATCCTGCACATTACAGGATTTGGCCATTGAAACCCAATCTGTCACTATACTGAATTATTTACCCTTAAACCTTTGCACAAAGGTTGAGCTTTGCATTTTTTGCCAAATTATTGTTTGACTTTGGTTAAAGCGAGTGAAAGAGAATGAAATGGAAAAACATTATCAGCAATTTGTTTAGTTTCAGTTATGGAAACATTGGTTGTTACAGGTGCAGTGTTATGAGTGGCTACAAGGGACAGTTTCTGTAATGGATTATGCATGAATAAATAATTTATTGAATTGAATAAATACATTATTAAATAAATAAAGTATATGAATGACCCACCTTCAATTTGTCCGTGCTCCCCCTGCAGTCCAGCTGTGGACGGTGGGGAACTACCACTGGTATCTGAAGCAGAGCCTGGACTTTGGCAGAGACTCTCAGAAGGCTCCAGTCTGTGTCTGCTGGGACCCTGAGCGGCCCCTGAGGCTCCACGTGGTGACCCACGGCTGGACCAGCATCACGTACGACTGGGGCTGGACGACTGAGAGGAGCCCCGGGACGGACGCCACCGACAACGCCAACGTGGCTGTGATTGATGGAGGTGAGGGCCAATGAGACGAGAGGACGTGGAGCAGCAGGATGATTCCAACATGATGTTGATATTTATTTAAACCCCCCTCAGATAAAATCCTGGTGACCGCCTTCAGGCAGTGTGTGGTTCCTCCTCCCATGTGTTCCTTTGAGCTCCAGCTGACCTCACCAGTCAACCAGGTGACCTTCCTCTGCCAACCTCAGAGGACCAATCAGCTGGCGGCGTTGACTTCTGATGGACAGATCTCAGTCTACAGTCAAGGTGGGTTATACAGTGTTTTCCATAAATACATCAATCATCAGAATGAATATGAGTGAAATGTTTGTGTAAGCATCTTTCAACAGATGATACAGCTTGAAAATAAGAATCCTCACCCTCTCTACGCAAAGGATCTTGGGTTGAATGAGACAAAATTAAGTCTGGGCTGATGCTCCACATCCTTCTGATCCATTTGTTCTCTTTACTTCACCCACCAATCTGTCCAGATTCGGGAGAAGAGGCTGACAAAACAGCAAATGGGTTTCGGACGGTGTGTCGCCCCCTGGTCCTCCAGAAAACCTTCAGGTAACACAACATCCTGCTGGTGTACAGTTGGTCGTCTGATCTCTGCAGCTGAGAGATCTGTGTCATGGTGACTTGAATCATTTGAACAACTTTAGTCTAAAATCAAAATATGCTGAATGTTAATGTTTAACTAATAAGTACTATAGAAAGTTAGGTGCAGGTATTCAGCTTGCAGGCTGACTAATACCTTTTGTATTTTCAGGGTTTCCTAGTGTTTCTTCAATATTCCCTCAATTATTTTTTCTCCTGTTCCTCTGGCCTTCCTGCTATCTTCCTGCAGAGTGACGGTTCTCCAGGAGGAACCTCTGGCCCTGCGGCAGCTCCTGTGGCTGGAGGACGAGCTGTTTGTGGGTGTGAGCTCTGGTCTGCTGCCAACCTCCTCCACCTTGCTGATGCTCCGTCCCGCTGATGACGCTGATGACACACTCACTGTCAGGTCAGCAGGGCTGAACTGTAAACACTGCGGTTGCAGCAGCAGTCTCCTTTAGCCTAGTCAATGTCCTGTTAAGCTTAGAAGTGAACTGAATTGCATGTAAGCCATTAAATTGAATTATTCCACAGCCATGTTGAAGGTCAGGAATCAGCACTGTGTTTTTATGTTTCAGGTCTGAGATAGAAGTGGACGGTGTTGTGGTCAGTATGGTTCACTGGTCCCAGACTGGCACGGTGGCACTACAGCTGGAGGATGGACAGATCAGGAAACTGCTCTGGGGTCAGTCACCAACACTCTTCTAATGCTGCTGAATTACATGTTTTGTTAAGTGATGTTTTGTTGGAAATCTATTCATTCAAAATGTATTGTCTGATAACTCAAAAGCACACAGCGCAGCATGGAGGTATTCCTCCGGCTGAAGTAACGTTGAGCAGCATAATGATTTGCTGGCTGGTAGAATCAGACAGCAAATTACAGAGTATTCAGTCATTAAATACACTGAAGTCGCATTTTTTGTTTTGCTGTTTGTTGGTTAGTGAGAAAACTACAGCACTAAATGCAGATTCAAGTATTCTTGAACATTTTAAAGATTTTCCAGCAAAGGTGTATGCTTTCTTTGGGCTTTTTGCTTTAATTACTGAGGAGAATGCCATACGAAGAAACCTGTACAATGCATCAGTTTAAAACACCTTTTATCTTTTTTATTTCTGTGTAGATTGTCCTGAGCTGTCAGTGAAGGATTGGCGTGACTCCAGCGGCTGTTGCATCAATTTCCCGGTTCCCTGCGTTCATACGGCCCTCTGCAGCATCAGTGGGGAGGTAGAAACACATATTTCTAATTACATGACTCATTATGAGTGAGATCCTGTGTACAGGCCTAATTGCATAATCTTTCTCTTTGCTTCTCCTTTATGTTATCAGGAATATCTACTCGGCCTGACGGACAGATCTCATCTGTACGCTGGAGACACAGAGGTATGCTATCAACTTTATTACCAGCTCTCTCAATGTGTTCATCGCTTTCAGGGCTGCTGGGAAATATGTTCATTTATGTCTCCTTCTTTCTCAGCTGGCCTCCAATATTTCCTCCTTTGCCATTTGCAACGACTTCCTCCTCATCACCACACACTCCCACACCTGCCGCTGCCTCCAACTGAGCACACTCACTGTCAAAGGTAGAGAGACACACACACACACACACACACACACACACAGAAAAGTCCAGAGTGTGTGTCTGTTCGATACATGGTCAAATATTACATCCTATAGGTTATGTTAAGACCTGAACGGGGCATCTATCTTCTGTCCTTCTGAAATGAATAGTGAGCTTGTTGTTGTTGCTGCTGGTATGTTTTATGGTACTGCTGAGTTGAATGACCTTTGACCCCGCAGGGCTGCAGACGGCCTTGGCTTCAGATGGAGGCCAGAATGACGAGACGCTGCGGCGGGTGGAGAGGGGATCCAAGATCGTCACTGTGGTCCCGCAAGACACCAAAGTAATTCTACAGGTCAGTTTAACACACACACACACACACACACACACACACACACACACACACACACACACACACACACACACACTGTGCTTGTTCCTTTTACTGTTTCCTGTGTAAACATCACAGTAGCGCTGCAAAGATGCAGATTAAAGTTATCTAAACATTTTCTATCGTTAACATCGAGGCATGCATTCTCTGATTTATTTTGGTGTGTCTGTGTCCAGATGCCTCGTGGGAACCTGGAGACGGTGCATCACCGAGCACTGGTGTTGGCTCAGCTCAGGAAGTGGTTGGACAGGTGAGTTCGATATTCTTCCATAATATCACCTGATCTTATCTACACCAAACTCATCTGTTATCTTATATTGTAATCTTATAATTAAACTTGTTTTTTTTTTTTTAATAAAATCCTCTTGACGTTATGTAAATGTCACAATTTGTAGCCTGACACTTAAAGACTGGAAGCAGAGAGTAAAGAATTGCACCATACTGTATCTGAGTGTTAAACTGTTGTTTTTTTTGTTTTTTGTTTTTTCAGTTTGAGGTTCAGAGATGCCTTTGAGTGTATGAAGAAGCTGAGGATCAACCTGAACTTAATTTATGACCACAACCCAAAGGTACACAAAAGCTTCAATGTTTGTGTTTTGTGGCCTGTATACAAGATGAAGAGAAAACTGGAACAGACAGTGTAAAATAAGAAATAGAAAGTATGATTTCTAAATAAGAAATGTAATATTTGGAAACATCAACAAAATAGGTAATTGTAAATGTGATACATTTGTAATGCTTTAAAGTAAAGGCAAGTAATTCATGTTCTTGAGTGGCAAAAGGGTAACCTGGCATCGCCAGACTAATTCACTGTCCATCTCTTCCCGCAGGTTTTCCTTGAGAACATAGATACCTTCATCACACAACTCAACTCCATCAACCACATCAACCTCTTCCTCACTGAGCTCAAGTAAGCCTCTTTAGATCCACTGGTGTGGATTTTTCAGTTATGGAAAACAACTCTGGTTTTAACAGGTATTTTACTTATACATTATGCTTCTTGGTGCCCAGGGAGGAGGATACGACGAGCAGCATGTACCCACGTCCTGAGAGCAGCCCGGTCCAGACCCAGCCTGTTTCTGGGCAGAAGAAGGTGGATTTAGTTTGTGATGCTTTACGGAGCACCATGGAATCAATGGGTCCAAACAAGTCAGTGATACAGATATTTATTTATAATCGTTTGCTTAGAACGTTGAATAGAAGACATCTTAGTAAACATAATAACGCTGCATAATGTTAAGGGTAAAATATTTACATTGTGTCTCTTACAAAGGTTTGGTGTTCAGCAAATTGTATCTAAACCAAATAGCTTTTTGGAAAAGAATTCTACAAACAAAAAGCTAAAAACACAACTTCTATTTAGTTTCAATGGAAGAGATAACTGGAGGGAATACAGTGATTCAGAGCTGTAGACTTGAATGCCTGAAAACTGAAAATGACCCATACATATTGTCTTTTATTTGTCAACCATCCAGGTTCTTTCTGTCCATTCTGACGGCTCATGTGAAGAAGACAGTTCCAGAGCTGGAGATCGCTCTGCAGAAAGTCCACGAGCTTCGAGGTGAGCACACTGATGACCTGCAGGAGTTTGTGATAAAGCTAACCTGAACTCTGTTTCACCCAGCTACACACTCACACTCACAGAGGAGCACATACTGGGGAACAGATGTTTTTTTTTTTTTAATTCCTCATTGTGTGCTGTGTTGTTGTTTTTTGTTTTTTTTTTGTCCAGTGAACCCTCCTGAAACTCCCGGCGCTGTGAGTGCTGAAGAGGCGTTGAAGTACCTCCTTTTCCTTGTCAACGTCAACGACCTGTACGAACACTCTCTGGGAACGTACGACTTCGATCTCGTGCTCATGGTGGCTGAGAAATCCCAAAAGGTACAAGACAGCAGAGGAGGAGGAAACATCATCTTTGTTATCTTTGTTATCTTGTTTTACTTTTACTTACCAACAGAGTGTTACAAAGTCCTGTACAGCACAAAATACTGGAAATCCAAAGTACAAGGACATTGTATATCAAATGCAATCAGTTATGTTAATGAGGTGATAAAGTAAGCCCTCGTGTCTAGTCACATACCACCTGTGATATTTATGACCTCTTAAAGCTTTTAGAAGTTTTCAAGGAAACATTTTGTCCTCATTAATATGCAGATGTATGCATCAAAACACCAGGGGTGGAGTAAAAATTAAAAAAAATTCAAGCTGCCAAATGTCACATAATATGTTAATTTACACTGCTAGATGTTTCAGAATCTTATTAGATAATCAGCTCATTGCTCTTTACTGTTACCACCACTTAGTGGTAAATATTGTGTGAAACACAAACTGGTCATGAAGTAAACTGAGTAAGGAAGTTTAATCCAGACAGGAGGGTGCATACATAAGAATCAGTGCACCATAAATTGTGCATAGTTTGCTTTTTCCATGTCCAGAATTTTTAAGATGGATTTCCAACATTCCAGACAGCCAAAATTGCAAAAACCCCAGCATAGCCCATTAATTATTTTTTACACTTACTATTGAACTAAGCTGTGGTTGATGGATGAATTTTGTCAGTATGTATCGGTTCAGTTGTGTCTACAATCCCTACAGGACCCCAAAGAGTACCTTCCCTTCTTAAACATGCTGAAGAGCCTGGAACCAAACTACCAGCGCTACACTATCGACAAACACCTGAAACGCTACAGGAAGGCCCTGCATCACCTCAGCAAGTGTGGTCAGTCTAAGTACTTTGATCTGTTAAGTAAAATCTGAAAATCTAAGAAGTTTGGAATAGCAAACTGTAAATGGTGTGTCAGTGTTTTGCAAAGTCTGGACGAGCTGTTTTCTGTATCTGAATACAAGTTTAAAGTGACCTAATCTGTGTTGTGTTTTGTGTTCAGGAGATAAACATTTCCCTGAAGCTTTGCAGCTTGTGAAGGAGCAGAAACTCTACAGTGAAGCTCTGCGACTGTACACAGTAGACGGCACTCACTACAAGGTACAAATACAAACAGCTCAGGACATGTTTCACCACAAGTTACTCAAGCTGCTGGTCTGACTATTTGAATTCTATATATTTACTTTACCTTTGGCCTCATCAACTTTTGCAATTGTGATTCATTTTTCTCATTTTGACAGTGAATAACACTGAATACAAACATAACTTTTGTTTGCTTACAAGAAAACTCTAAAGAGCCCTTTTAAGCAATATATTAACTCCTGCTTTGACTCCTGAACTTTGACCTTTGACCTTTGACCTTTAGACTCTGAGCTGTGCTTACGCCGAGCACCTGATGGAGCAGCAACAGGCGGAGCAGGCCGGCCTGTTGCTATGGCGATGCGGAGAACCAGCCAGCGCCCTGCAGGCGTTCGCCAGCAGCTCCAGTTGGAGAAACGCAATCTGTGTGGCGCAGCAGATCCCGCTACCACCGGACCAGTTAGCTCTGCTGGCAAGAGACCTGGCAGGTAACCATGACAACAGCTAGATGGACTGAAAAAGAAAAATGCAGGAAGACAGTCAGAAAGACAGGGAGGGTTAGCTGGTGAGACAATCCACCATGCAAATCCTAAAATAGTTTTGTTTCCTTCCTTTTACAGAGAAGCTGAGTGAACAGCGACGGTACTCAGAAGCTGCTCTGTTGTTGGACCAGTACGCCAAAGTAAGATCCTCTGCAGCACGAAGCTGCTGCACAAAATGGCTTCTGATGAAGCAGCTTGCTTCAGCGCAACAAGAGAATAAATGTGAAATGATCTTATGAAGTTTGATTTTATGGTTAAAATATTCTAAGAATCACCCAGAAACAGACCACTGCTTATCAGTGTTTGCATTTTTCTGTTTCCAAAGGACTGTGAGGAGGCCATCTTGGCTCTGATTACTGGTGCAGTCTGGGAGGAGGCGCTCCGATTGGTCAGTAACTTTTTTTTAACTTTTATTTATTCATTTATTTATTTTTGACATCACCATTCTGTAAAATGTCAAAAGCATATTACATTTAGTTGAAGCACATTTTAAAGCATGAAGGTATAAGTGAAAAATCTACAGCACAATGTTCTTTTCTTACATGACTTGGTGCTTATATGAGATGTTTTTATGTCTGCTTCAGATTTACATGCACAACAGACAAGACATCACTGAAACCAACCTCAAGCCTGCTCTGTTGGAAGGTAGGGATAATTCAGACTGGCCTGTTTGGCCATGTGGCTATAACTACCCACTTGTTCTTGTACTGTTTATTCCTAAACAGATCATTAAATAAAAGAAGGGGTTAAACAAAGAGGCCAAACAAAAACCTTGAAATAATGTTTTCTTGTGTCAGCTGTCAGCACCCAGACTGCCTTCCTGGAGGCTCAAGCAGCGACGTTCACGCGGCACAGGACCCGGCTGGCTGTGGTTCGAGAGCAGAAGGAGAAGGCCAGGCTGGACATGCTGGGTGAGATTAAGTCAGAATTGACAGGACACACAGTATCCGAGCCAACGTGTGTTTTGAACATGTTCTATTCCATCGTAACATCATATTTCTACAGTTTTTTTTCTATAGAGTATCAAATGTTCCCTTCCCTTAAGAGATAGTTGTAAAAAGCTTTATCTCAATAAGAAAGAATTCCAAAAGTGATATTTCTTCTCAGACCAGTCTTAGGGAAGGTCAAGAGGGCAGCCAAAAAAGGAAGGATTTAAGCAGTGAATTAAGTATAAAACATATTATATGTTTATATTCTGCAGTTGTAATCATAATTAAAACCTATATTTGTCTTCTTCATCAGATGAGGATGGTCCAGACTGTCCTGATGCTGAGCTTTACTCTGAAGCCAGCAGCGTTATGACCGGCTCCAAATACTCCCAGAGTAACTCCCGCATCTCCTCGTAAGACAAACACACACACACACATACAAAACCTAAAAAATGTTGTTCAGATATAAATGTACTTTTGGTAACTGGTTTAATGTCCATGCCCTGCCTGCAGGAGATCATCAAAGAACCGTCGCAAAGCAGAGCGCAAGAAGTTGAGTCTGAAGGAAGGAAGCCCGTTGGAGGACAGGGCGCTGATGTACGCTCTGGGGGAGATCATCACCACGCTGGACAAGATGAGAGGTACAGACACAAACACTCAAAGGCTCTTAATCATTTTTATTTACTTTACTTTGTATTTTTAATAATGTTGAGGCCTTCCATGTTTGATTTGGCAGTGTATAGATAGTAGTAAAACAGTAGGAAGTAGCCAGGGATGATGGGAAATCCCATTCTGGAGAAGCATTTAATCAGCCTTTCCAAAACATGCACTCATAAAATCTAAACTATAATAAACCATTTAGTTCTGTTATCTATACAAGCACGATGGTAATTCATCCAGTTTGACTGACGGCTCATCTGTCTCCACCCCCCCTCCTGCAGAGGAAGTGCACAACCTGCTGAAGGCCCTGGTGCTGTTCCAGTTGGACAAGCAGGCGGAGAAGCTGCAGCTGGCCTACGAGGAGGCTCTGCAGATGATGGAGGCAGCAGTTCCTGAGGTGTGGCCTGAAAGCCTGCAGAACATTCAAGCTCCGGTAAATATAATACCATATTATCATATTTTTTGTGCTCACGATAATATGCTCTGTTTACAAGCATTGACAAATGAGTAAAATCAGAATCAAGTTTTCAGAAAGGTAAAATAAAATAAAAGTTTATGATGCTTTTATGCAGGATTTGTTCTATGAACTAAACAGGAATAAGATTGTGCACACAGAAAGGGAAATGAAATGCATTAAAACATGAAGCAAGACAAGAAGTTAAGACACATGCACCCTCCTCCATTCTGTGTATGTGAGCAAGGAGAATGCAGTATTGTTCCTATTATTTTTAAATATTCTTTGTGCTTTGTTGTATTTTTTATTGAACTGTGGTATCATTCTTTCTTTTCAGCTCACTGGGCCAAACTCGACCGCTAACAGCATCATGGCCTCTTTTCAGCAGCAGCAGAGACCTGCAGCTTCACAAGGTCAGCAGAAGTTGTAGAGTTAAATTAGTGTTTGTCATCTCATTATCTCTATATACCTTTTTGCTTGGACAACATTATTTTATTTTTTTAATGCATATCTGATCCGTGTCATTTTGTAAGCAAAAAATAAATGTGATAACATAATTTGTCCGTCCGGTTATCTTTGTGTCCAACGTTGTTTCTCTTTTTTGTAGCTGCAGAGGTCCTGACGCCACCAAAGATGAGAAACGGGGTCAAGTGGAAGCTCTCTATTCTTACATAAATGTGTTGTTTTGTTTTTGTTTTTTTTAACTGTCAAGTCAAATGGTAATTATGTAATAAATAAAAGGATCAGTTAATGCCTCTGGAGTTCAGAAATGTAACGACACGATCTCACATCCAGGTGTTTCTATAATTTACAACAATGGTTAATTAATGTGAACAGATTTTTTCCTACAACTTTCTTAGTTAGTGTTTTTAATGTATTAATGTATGTTATTAATTATTAATGTATTTAACAGCACATCATTTTCTTTAATCTATTTAAAAATTCTAGGTTATATTTAAACTTCAAAACATGTCCAAAATACAAATCTGTTTACACAATACTGTCACAGAGCGTCATACAGTCATACAGTATGGTAGCGTGGCATCGCCAGACTTAAGTTGCAAATGCCTATGTTATTGGATTTAAAAGAATTGAACTTGTGACCTTGCTGATAGCAGAACAGCCCAAAACATGGAAAAGAATTTAACGTGACTTTTAACTGTAACCATACAGTAAATGTGGCCTTAAGCAAGAACTGTTCCCTCAGTTGCTCTGCTGCTCAACAGCAGAAGATGGATCTGTTCATTCCACAGGTGTGTATGTGTACAGGTGTAAAAGCACGTTGCTCAAAGGGAGCAAGGTGCACATCTGTTTTGTCCTTGATAAATAACAGCATTTTTTTTTAATGAAGAAGTGACATGAATCCAGTGAAGATGGGTGTGAACTGAACCAAGTCCTGCTTTGTTCTCATATTATCTTGAATCATCATCACACACGCTTTGCCCGTTTGGCGGCAGCAGCAGCAGCAGCAGCACGCCTCTGGTTCATTGCCTTGGTGGTGACACGGAGCTTACGCAGGCGTAGCTGTCGCAGCCGGAGCTGCAGGTTCTTGGGGAGTTTCCCCCCCTTTGCCAAAATCTCCTTTAGCCTCTGTTTGGGGATCTTGGTGAGGCGGAAGTCGCAGATTGTGGGGAAGTGGTCGTACATGACCTGGCAGGTGCGGGAGGACGGGAAGTAGCCCTCTGCGCTGGCTGTCACCCGGTACTCACCGGGATTCAGCAGCCGCCAGTAGTCGCCATCCGCAACTGGAAAAGACAGCAGACATTTACAGTGAGGAGTGACCTGAAGTAACAGTCAGGATATGACCAAAAGAAACTACTTAAATAAAATACTGTTAAAATATAGGGCAAGATGGAAATACGTCCTAAAATCCATTGCCAGGAAGTGCATGAATCACATTTGTTTGTAAGATACATTTTTGTAATAAATTCACTTAAATAGTAAATTCAGTAATATTTGATGTGAGATGTAAGGCTGTACCTGATCTAATATGATGATCAATGTCATCAACTTTAATGATGGCATCTGCTATACCAGCCTCTGTATCTTTGTCACGAACAACACCCTTAATTCCACGGTGAACCTAAAAAAAGAAAAACAGAGTTTAATTTTGGTTTTGATATAAAACTCCAATACGCTGAAAAAAGCAACATTTGAGAGATATTTTTACTTTGCTATCCGGATGTGGAACCTACTTTTTTCACCTGACCATATTAAAATTATAGTAATAAGAAGAAAAACATTAACCTATAGCAGAAAACCGCAAAGAAGTGGGGAAAAAAGCTTAAGGAAGAGGAACTGAAGATGAAAAGAAAAATTATTAAAATTATCAACATTTTAGCAGAACTCAACCACAGCAGCCAGACCTGCTCCATGTAAACCAGCAGAGATTCTCTGTTGTTCTCCCACTCGATGGGAAGTTCGCTGGCGTGAGGAAATTTATCACAGGACAGCTCCACCGTCACCTCGAAACAGTTGGTGTGCAGGTAGCTGAAATCATTCATACCTGCAAGGAAAGAGAAAACATGGAAAAAATATTTGGGTTCAATTACTTCTACTCCATTACAGTTCCATTAAAAAGGCAAGTTTTGTACTTTTTTATTCCACTAAATTCATCCTACAGTCATAGTTACTTTTCAGATTTCAATTTTTCATACCCTTCCCTTTTCAAAACTATTTATTTCCAAATCAGACAGACCGGATTAAGTTTACTTTACTACACATATTCTTACTCCCTGGTACGTTGTGCCAGTCGGCTCCATTGATGATGTTGTTGTATCTGAGGAAGTCCTTGTTGTGGCAGGGCCGCCGGTCTGGGTTGGACATCACCTGGTTATATAAGATACAGGAACATGTTAAGTACAAAGTGGTGCCATCCAATCCCTCATCCAGTCACTTTCCTGGACCTGTTTTAAAACTGAAGGCAGGAAGTGGCAGAAGGAGGAGGATTGACCTGATTGGTGCTGGCGTACGCTGTGGCCAACCAGCGGAAGAAGCTCTCATCAGAAGTGGGTGTGTGCTCGCGAGGGGCCCAGTCCCGGGTCATGTCATACGGGTAGGTGACCACCAGCTCTCCGCCATGGAGGTTAGCGCTAAGGACAAATGGGATGTTGTGCATCCAGTTGATGACGGCGCGGGTCTCTGACGCCACCTAACGTTGGAGTCGGAGATTTAGTCAAAAAAGTATCGGAAGTTTTCATCACAGCTGACAGTCACACAATGTATCCTGAATCTTATATCATAAAATGTCTCATGCATCATAAAAAGTCAACCAGAGGACTCAACAGCTAGAATACATGAAAACACCTAACATCTTTTATATTATCCCGATAACAGAAGGTTTTATCTGTGGAACAATGAGACAGTCCCAGTGAAAACTGGTGAAGTCTATCAACACATAACCACAGTGACTTTTGTGATATGGCAACTGAGGGGAACCGAAGCCATGATTTTCAAATTTTAGACACTTTAATGGCTTTAATGCAACATGTGGCAACATGAAACATAAATTATAAATTTAATTGTAAAGCCCTAAATGAATGAGACCATCAGCAACATTGTTAGTGTCTTCATTCCTCAGCAGTGGTACTAATACTGCTGGTGTTCCTCAAATCTAAGACTGATTTTCTCACAAACCCTGTTGCTTCCTGCTGCAAAAAAATGTCGTGACCAACGAAAAAAGTGACAAGTTGAAGGGCCAAAGCCACACTGCCCTCAAAATGTTCCTGTCACCCTAAATAGCAAATATGAAAGCACTGCTAAGAGCAGAAATAAGATCAAAAGTTACGGAGACTGGAAAGTCGAAGAGTTTCTATTTTGAGAAAAATACTGCAAGAAGCAGTGGATGAACAAATGACACACTTCTTTCCAAAGTGTGTGTGACGTGTGTGTATACAAAACTTACAAAGGCTTCCTCAGAGGTGTACTGCTCAGGGATGGGGAAGTAGTGGTTGATGAGTTTGGACCGGTTCGTCTCCAGCTCGATGGCGGTCCACATCACTGAGTTGAGGTCAGCAAAATTGTGGTTCATGTCGATACCTTCATAGCTGTAACGACCCAGAGCCCAACCTGCCAGTTCTGAGCCCTGCGGATTAAAGAAAGTGGGATAAAGAAAGTGAGATAGAGCCGTTTCTGTTATGTTATGATCACTAAGAACTCAAGTCTGGAGCCATCGTGGGGATTACTACACAACCAGACACCTTTTTAAAGGCCATCTCATATCCGTCAGGGTTCATGGAGGGCAGAAGGTGGATGCGAGTCTCTTGGACCATGTGGATGATGCGCTGGTCGCCCCGTTTGTACTCTTGGCAAATGTACTGCATTAGATTGAGCAGAAGCTCTCGGCCCAGGACCTCGTTCCCATGCATCCCTGCAACGTACCGGAACTCTGGTTCTCCTGCAGGGGGCACCAAAACACAGATACAGGACTGGAGTTAAGAGCACCGGTTCTGATGCATTATACCATCTGACATGTTTAATGCTTTTACTTATGTTTTCAAAGTGAGTTAATAGAGCATCACCCCAACAATATATCTTTTTAAGGAAGCAGCGTGCTACATCATCTGACATCTACCAGATTCATTTTTCCATTTAACATATTTATTTGTTACTTTAACATCCTTTATTTGCAGACACCATATTCAGTGAAGATGAAGAGTCCTCAGAAACACGATCTGCGCTTTCAAAATACCTCCAGTACAGGTCAACCTCTCTCTCTGACCCCACTGACAGACCTGGATCTGTTTCCTGTTTGGTCTGCATTCACTGCACTGACAGGCAGCTCTGAAATCTCACACATCCTCATCACAACTTTTCACCAGGGGGAGCGCAACACTGAAGACGTTTGAAAATAGTTTGGACACTGATAAAGCACAACATCCTTTTCAATATTTGAGGAGCTTCTGAGCCCTGGTTCAGGAGCTCTGAATCACTGCACTTTTTCTTTCTTTTTTAGCAATTCAAGTAAATGAAATCAAAACAAAATGATTATCAGGCTGGCTTTCAAGAGCAACTCTGTAGGAATGACATTTTCTTGATTTTACAGCTCTGTATGGTTTACTTCAATAACTGGAGGTGGAAACACTACTGAAGATCCCAGTTTGTGTGTGTTAGATACAGTGACCACTGAGATGGCAGATGACAGGAAACACTGAAAACTCAACACATGGAGGATTGCACCATCTAATTATCTGCAGTCCTGACATTAAAAGCCACACAGACAGACCTGTGAGAGGATTACAGTTTTGATAACTGAATACAAATTGGAAGGACTGAATGGACGGGCATGATCTCCCCCTCTCCTCCTGCTCCTCCGTGCTGCCTTAATCCTCTGCCATGTGTTTTGGCGGGAAAACCTCTCCACTCTGCTGCCATGTGGGCAGAGCGGAGGAGGCCAAAGAAAACATTTGTACACCTCAGAGCTACAGCTCTGGTCTGTAGAGGTTTACGTTTCACACAGTGCTGGACTGTCTGTGTAGTTTTGGAGGGTCGGGATACAGTGGCAGCCACTGTAGAAGTCCCTTTTTCACTCCTCAGATTACTATGTGATAACAAAGCATCGGTCCCTCATTAGGTGAAATGAGGGATCATTGGTGCTGCAGCAGTGTGGCAGCAGTAGGTTACAGCATTTAGAAGACTGCAGTTTTAGTTAAAGAAGCGTTTCTTTGAGGTTGAATTACACTTGAACCAGAAATAAATTGATTGAGCATCTCTGACTCATAGCCATTGACCTGTAAGCTTGTAGCAGTCAACCATTCTTTGGTACTTGCTGTAATTTCTCTTTGCCCAGTTCATTTTTAGCTGAATGCCAAAATTCTTCTTAGTTGATTAGAGATTATTCAGATCACCTGTTCCTCAGGTTGTGCGGCCTGGTTCCTAAATGAAATGGAGAGCAGCTTAGTGCATTCCCCTCTTGGCCAATCAGAGTGTGAAGAGAGTCAGTCTGATCCTTCTTCAACTCACTGCAGACCTCATTTGAGAAGATATTGTCAGCCAGAAACGCTGGTCTGATTAGGCCCTTTTTGAGACTTATTTGCTATCCTTTCGTTCCTATTGCTTGAGGGTGATTTCAAGCACTCTGGGGTGTAGTGTATATTAAAAAAATAAAATGATAATCCACGTTCAACTAGGTTACTTGCATTAGGGCAGATCCTAGTGCCTGCAGGCTTTATTTTATTTAATTGTTTGCTTTATACACAAATCCTTACTATATATATATTTTATTTTTTTTATATGGTCATGAACTGTTTCTCAGGCTTCATCCCGACCAGTTTAAGTCTGGGGGATCAGTACCACCACAGGCTAATTTATGAAAGAACACATAAAGAACTCAAAATGGCAATTTGGTTTATTGAAATTATGAAACTTTACCAGTTGGAATTTCTAAACTTTTGAGATAAATCTTAAAGAACCTTAGAATGAGATTGTTCCTTTAAAACATTTGTGGTATGTTTTGAAAGTTTACTCGTCACATCTGTCTCCTGCGTGTCTCACCCAGTTCGTGTTTTCCAGGGTTGTCAGAGATCTCCATGACGTAGAGCTTCAGACCCTTGTAACTCTTCCCGATGCTGTAGATGCGGGTGATGTCAGGACACGCCTCGTTCACCGACTTCATCAACTGGTAAACGACAACAAACAGTGTGTAGAGAAGTGAGGTTGTGACGATGACTGTGTCATCTACAAGGAAACGCTCAAGGCATTACAACTACAGTGGAAAGTACACTGCAGAAGAACATAGAGTTGTGGGATTGAATGCCAGCAATTTTTACACTAGAGATGAAATGAAGATGAACTATAAAAGCCAAAACACCTTGAAATAAATACTTCAAAATGTGCACAATAACTGTTTGTAGTTGTGTTAAAATGCAGAACATATTTCCACATGTGTAACTTGGATTGGGATGTGTTTGTTTCTGTGACCACCAGATGCAGGGGGGTGTCTCCTAACAGACCGCTGGTAGTGGCAGCACAGTGAGGACGCTGCCATGAAGGAGTGAAACCTCCCATAATATTTGTTTTTTGGTCAGACTGAGACCAGACCACACACACTGTGTGGGAGCTGCTTAGACTCACTGCAAAAACCAAAAACTGGTAGGTTTGTCAACATGGGAGTGAGATCTATTTAAAGAAAATATTTCTTGTTGGAAAACCTTTTTCTGTACAGGCCAAAAAATGCCCTACTGATTAAATTAAATATCAGTGAGGGGATCGAACAAAATTGTCATGAGTATCTTATTCTTTAAAACCATTGTTGTGATCCATCAAATATTTTTTACATTTGATATTTTTACATTCTAAAAATCATTATCAACATGTACATCATACTGTGTTTTTTACCTTTCTCATCTCCTTATAGTTGTGGTGTCTGAAGTCTAGTTTGTCTTTAGACTGTATCAGCTCTGTCTGCCATGCATAGCTATTTGGATCTGTGAAATGGGAAAGGTGTGTTACAGCAACCATACATTTAAAA
The DNA here is from genome assembly GCA_031216445.1 of Lateolabrax maculatus. Lineage (NCBI taxonomy): Eukaryota > Metazoa > Chordata > Actinopteri > Acropomatiformes > Lateolabracidae > Lateolabrax > Lateolabrax maculatus. Next base: position 7,227,124 of record CM062206.1, on the reverse strand, counting down.
AAATTATCAAATATAAATCTACATAAAAACATTGTTTCCAGCAGTTGGCTTCCTGTACCTGGGAGTGTGCAGCCCAACACCTCGGCTCTCAGGCAGATGTCCCCCTGCGTCCCGTTCTCATACCAGGTCTGTGGGTTGATCCGGATGTAACGAGCCACCGTGGAAGTGTTGAAAAGGGCGAGGACGGGTGTCTCTGCGTCCTGGTTTCCTTCAAATACCTGCAGCACAAGGAGATGTGGCAAAAAACAAGGAATCTTGAGAGTCTTGTGGGACAATTGCCTTTAGATGGAAAAACACGAAATCACAATGCCGCACTTTATTTTTATTTTTTTTTCATGATGTCATCCCTCTTTCTCCCTGCCTAATATTTCCTGTTCATCGTCACCGTGGACCTGAAAACACTACTCTACATACATGTCTCCTGAAAAGACAAGTTTTAGCTATAAGGTTATAAACTGGGTTCAACAAGTCCTTTTTTATATATAATTGAAAATCCTGATTTTCTAACTTCCTTTTGTGCATGCTCTTTGCCTTTCTACTCTTTTTGTTTTTTAGATTTATTATTTGTACCACCTTCTCTCCCCTATGCCCCATGGAAAAAATCATGACTGACACTTCACGGTCAGCTTTGGCTGTGGCAGACGTGCCTTAAATACCACTCGAATAAACAAACCTAACCAAGGCTGCAATGTTTCCAAATGTGTTTTGGCATCCTGAATAACCAAAGAGCAGGGGAGTTTGAAACTCTAACCAAATCACACAGACCTGTCACGAAGAAGACATGCTGCATTATTATCATTTACTCCTTCCTAAAAAAAAAAAAAAAAAGCAGGAACTTCCAAGTTATTGTTCAGTGGTGGGACAAACATAATGTTGTAAAAGAAAACATAATATTAACCAACATTAACCCTGTCTGCCTTCTTATGACATATGCCAATGGTTGCCGTTGATTGCTTTCTTAGTTTGACTGTTTAAACACTTTCTTCTATCTGAAACATCAGAAACCTTTTGTTGGATATTACTTTAGGCTCCACCGTACTAGTTGCTGTGGCATACACCGTCGCTACGCTTGCTCCCACCAGATTTAAAACTCTGGTATACTACAAAATATAGAGATTTACCTGGTGGTGAGAGACTTAATCACCATTGTGTGAAGTTGTTTGGCGAGGGCTTGAATGTAACAGACGTTAATTTAACATCGGTAGTAATCAGTAATGTGGGTCATTTTTTAGTTGTAGCTCACCTGAAACCTTCTTCCTGCCTCCTCCTTGTTTCTGTTTATTTACCAAATACATTTTGAAATAAGCCATCTACCTGTCTATTGTGGAGGATACTTACTCAATTGAAGAAATTGTCTTTTTTCTGCTGAACATTCACTTATGTCAGCTTTATACAGAACAATACCATTAGACACCCACTAGAACCAGACACACATGTATGTATGTATGTATGTATGTATGTGTATATATATAATGCAGATGACATTGAAATCATTTATTTCAATCTTTTATTCATTATGTTCTCCTGTTGATAGCTAGACTTCTAAGACCTCCTTGTTGGTCAGTATCTTCCATTTCTTCCTGATCTTGTTCGGAAGTTCCTGGAAGACGTGGATGATGTTCATCGTTTTCTTTGGCTCTGTGACTCCATCAAACCCTTCATGTGGAGAACATTCCCTACCCTGGGCGTCCATCGACAGCATACCTCCCGCTTTGCTCCTGAGCCAGGAGGCAGCAGACTTGCGGGTGAGGTTTCCCATCACCTGATTGATCATCAGCTGACTGTAGAAACCAATGGTGGCCTCATACTTCTTGACTGACTCTTCCCAGTTAGCAGCAGATGAAGGTCCGCTTTGGACTTGGATCATGTGACCCATTCTCCAGGACGGGGGAGGGAAGACGAGCGATGTCAGCAGGCGTTTTACAGCTTCCTCAACGAATAAATACACCTGCTTGGAGGGCGTGATGAAATCAGCGGGGCGTCTTGTCGGCTTGCTGAGTTCTGACTCGGACCAGGCTTTTCTGCAGGGATCCAGAGACTTAGTCAAACTCAGTTCCTGTTGGTGAAACATGCTGGTGAGCTTGTCTGCCAGCGCCTTAGAGAAGGTGTATAGCTTGTCCTGGCTGATCAGCTCTTCCAGCCCGGTCAGTGCTGCATCAGCAGTCTGGATATCGCTGCCTTCCTGTTTCAACGACTGCTCTGTTTCATCCAGGAAAGACCTCACCACACCTGCCATGCTCTCGCCGCTGGATTCACGTGAACCAGTCGCTGTGCTGTGTATGCTGTGTATGCTGTGCATATCATTGCCCTCCTGGGTGTCCTCAGCTTGGTTGTCCTCAGCTTGGTTGTCCTCAGCTTGGTTGTCCTCAGATTGGTTGTCCTCAGCTTGGTTGTCCTCAGCTTGGGTGTCCTCAGCTTGGGTGTCACTCCTGCTGCACAGATGGGCAGACAAAGCCCTCCTTTCATTTCCCTGTTCGTCCTCCTTTGGTTGGTCCAAAGCATCTGTGTAGAAGTGGAAAAAATTCCGCATTATCTCCTGCAGATTGAGTTTGAGCACGAATGCCGTGGAGGCTGCTTGGTCCTCAGACACTGTGATGTTTTCGGACCGTTGCCATGGGAAGGTTATCATCCTTGGCTGTGGCTGGCACAGTTGAGTGACACTGTTGACTATAGTGTCCAGCATCTCGGAGGCCACAGAGTTCAGGGAGGCCACGTGGGGTTCACCGGAAGTGTTAATTTCCCTGAAGCTCTGTGAGGGAAACATGAGCAGTGACTTTATGAGGGATTCCTTGAGTTCCCTGAGGCAGGTACGACGAAACATCCAGCACGAAAAGTCTTTGATGACCTCCTCCGAGGACACAGTCATCGAAGTTATCGCCGTGCTCTGACGAGCTGATCCATCTGTGACTTCAGGGTTCGCCTCCTGTGGTGTTTCATTGTTTTGGATATTTTTTAAGGCTTCTCTTGCTGTTGCAGCTCTGAAGTGTCTCTGAAGTGTCTCCTGAATGTATGGGACGCAGCAAGAGTAGCCCACTCCAAAGTCATCCAAACTGTCCAGATGAAACTCATCCAAACACCTTTCAGTCTCTTCCCTGGTCGATTTTGATGATCTCATTTTGATGGCCAGTAGTTTCAGGATTTTCATAGCAGAGCTCTCTGTCTTCATGTCTGCTTCTTGACAATATCTCAAGCTTCTAAGGATGGCTGAGATCACCTCCTCTGTTGCCAGGTCCAAGAACAGTTTGGCGTCCTGCCATGATCCCGCCTGAGTGGGGGCCCAGCACGCAAAGCTCAAGGACTCCATGGTTGCAGTCACTGCAGTCACAGCAGAGCTCTCGGGAGGCGAGGTGAAGTCAGAGGGGTCACACAGGCCCGGGTTCACCTGCTGCACTTCTTCTCCCAGCCTGCGTCTGGCAGACGACTGGGAGGCCGAGCTGCCCAACGACTTGGCCAGACTTTCCTGACTGACTCCAAAATACGTCTGGAGAGGATCTTCAACCAAGGGTCTCACCATCACAGGGGAGGATCTGCAAACAGTTATTGATTAGTTTAATCACACCTGGCAGTTTCCTTATTGATAGCACAAATCCCATATTTGTCAGTAAGTGCTTTTTTGCAGAACCAGTGCTGCAGACAGTAACCATGCTACTTGCATATTTGAGCAAAAGTGGAGTCACAGCTTCAATCAAAACAGAAATATGTAAAATGAATTCTCTTTAAGTGCTGCAAGTAACAATTATTTTCCTGCAGTTCCCAGAGCTGGAAGAGACATCTTTAAACTGCTGGTTTTGTCGGATCAACGGTGCAAAATATACAAATATACAAAATTCTCATACTTGAGAGATGCAACCAGCGAATTCACTGTTATACTGATACAGATTTGATCATTTAAATGAATTGACTGAATTTATTAAAGATTTGGAAATTACAGTTTTGCACTTTCAAATATTTTCTCGTCATTTTCTTTTCAGGTCTTGTCAAGCATCAATAGTAGGATCACTGTAGGATCATTTGGGGTCTTAGGACCCAAAAGGCTCGGACTGACCCTGACCCCCCACATGTAAACATCCGTTTTTGTTTAACCTACATGGTTTTCTTTCGAAGGCTTGCGTGTGGAAGTGGCTCTTCCTACCTGCTGTCTTTGCTTTGAGTCTCCTCCCTGCAGGATTTGCTGTCTGCTGCCTCTGTAAAGTCGTGGGCCTGCAGGCGCTCTATCAGCGCCGGGACCAGCAGCTGGAAGACCAGCTCGGACACCACCCCGATGATCCTCCTGGACACCTGGGCCAGGTGAACCTGTGTCAGCTGGGAGGAAAATTGCACAGAAGAAGCTGTTTAATGTCGACCGTACTGGACACATTTAACTGCAGATTCTGTCTTCTAACTTTTCCAAAAACAGGAATAGGGTTTGATCAGAAACTTTTCACATTAAACCAAGGTAACTTGTAAAGTCGGTAATGTGTTAAAACAACTGAACTAGATCTTAAAGAAACAGAGTGAAAGCCTAAAGGTTTTAGCATATCAGTGTATGATTTATTTTAGAAACCAGACCCTAAAATAGCAAATTAAGGGAAACTAATCCCCTTAAATGTACTTATATTACCATTTTTAAAACTTGTGATGTCTGATCCTAGTGTTTTTTGCACATATTCAGCTTTAGAAGTTAACTCTGCAATCACTTTATTTCAGGCTGCTGAATAGATTCAAAGAGAAACAGAATGTCTCCACATTTGGACATTTTGGTTTAAATTCCCTTCTGTTAAACAATAACCAAATGCCACAAAATCTATAAACTAGCCTTGGTCTTAAAGGCCATGCATGACCAAAGGACTGAAAAACAGACTTCTGTTTTCTGTGAAGGTGACAGGTGCACAGGCAGCAGATCACTCACTGGCTGTCTCATCCTCTCCCGTATGCTGTCCCACTGTCGGTCCTCCAGGTTGCTGATGAAGGAGGAGAGGATGCCGGAGCAGAGATCCTCCTCCTCCTCCTCCTCCCTCCTCTCGCTCAGCACCGTCTCCGCCACGTACCGCAGGGCCGCCGCCCGGGCCTCGCAGCGGGGCGTCGGCGACAGCACCGAGCCGGTGTTGGTGCTCCGAGTCTCGCTGGTCTTCATCTCTCCGCCGCCGTCCATCGCCCGGCTGACACTGTCCATCCGTAGATCAACTCGTTAAATGTTTGAGTTTCACCCGGGGAGACAGCTGCTCGCCTCCCGCTTACACCGAGAATATGTTGTTGTTGTTGTTGTTGTTGTTGTTTTTAAAGAATAACTGTGATCGTTCAAAGAACCCGGACCACGTTTTTGTTATTGTTACCATGACGACCAGGGTATCCCCAATCATAACAAGGGGTCATATTTAATTATTATCTAGTTATTAATATATTTAATCTTAACCGAAAATATGGGCCTGTTTCTCAAAGCGTTGTGACTTAAATTCCTTTACATCACTTGTATTTGTTACAGAAACACTTGACTTGTATAAGCAGTCTACATTGTAGGCTACTGTTCACTGTTGCTTTATATATATATATATTATAACTACTTGTATGTAACCTACATAATAGTTTTGTTCATTTTATCTTTGTTTAGCCTTGTTGACGTTTGCTGAAGGCTTATGTTTATTTCTATGTTCCTGTCAGTTGTTCTTGGAGCAGTGCGTTAATTTACCACCAACCTGTTTGAATAGCAAAGAGTGTTTTATTCAGTGTACAACATTGTCAAGAAGTTTTGCGGTTCGCTCCTTGAGGCTATTAGGGGTCTTGAAAACACCTTTGCTCTTCTACTTTTTATCTAACTGCTTTATTATTTCCTGGTTCTTCCTTTAAAAACTCAACCATGATGAGTTGGTGCACACCAACTGCGCACTTTCCCATTTCCCTTAAATAACCAAGTTACATCTTTTCAGGAAATAAAATGATCAGTTAAAGATCCGCATGTCATTGGGAAAATAAGCAGCAAATTTTGAAAAAAAAAACTAAGGCAAAGTTATAATAATAAGTGCCGTGAGTGATTATACTGCAAACCATCTTCTAATTGTATGAGGCAATACCTGTATGTATTGATTCATATTATTACTCTCGTAGTGGCAGAAAGGTCATGGTGCTAGTCATGTGTTTTACTGGCTTTCAGTAAATTTCATTCAAGTCTTCTCAATGTAAAATACTTAAATTTTAACACACGACAAAAACAGGAGAAAGGGAAAGTCAAGCTGTTGCCACCATTTTTACCAAAAACCTTACCAGCCCAGCTTAGAAAGTGAAGTGTGAAGGTAGGGCAAATGTACAAAGGAGGAGAGAGAGAGATCAGAGTTGAGTTTGAATAGTGGAAAAGAAGAACAATATGTTCACTCACAGCCTCCTCGGTCCCGTTCATGCACGGCTTCCAGACCAGTGTGTCGTTGCTGAACTGCACCTTGTAGGTGTGCACCACGTCCCAGCTGTGTGTGAAGAGGATATCATTAACTTATCACACGTATACACAGAATAACCCCCAAATAAGACACATTTTAAGAGGAATATCCCTTTTAAAGAACTGCTTTGAAAGTGAACTGCTCTACAAAACTACATGCCCCAGTGCTCAGTCTGACACTATAATATACTGCAACCTTCAGTACTGACCTCCAGATGGAGTTGCGACCCTGCAGGATGACACCAGTGAAGCGAGTCAGTCGGCGAGCGTCGACCTCCAGCCACTGCTTCTTGTTTCTGTACAGAGCACACCAGGCTCCATCATAGATATCACCGTCCTCGATCCCAGACTAAACACACACACACACACACACACAGGAAACACACTGGCATTGTTGTAGGTTGCATGTAATTGATAACATTTCTGGTTTGCTGTCAGTCTGTCTGGTCTGCTTACCTGGATGTTGAGCCGGCCGCGGTGAGGGCCCAGGCCTCTGCGCTTATAGGACGACGCTCTCAGCTGGGTGTCTTTGACCTTCAGTGACTCCAGACCCAGTGGAGGACATTCTGACACAATCAACAGGGATTTGTTCACCATTTGAATATTATTATACCATGACAGTAAAGAACAGCGTAGCAGAGTAAGACGAAGCCAGTATCTTAATTAAATTTCTGCAGACAGCGTTAAAAAAACGTCAGTGTTGGAGAAAATATTTTTTCTTGTCTGTGTTGAATGTTTTCCAGCTTACATTAGGGAAAAAAAAAAAAACTCATGGAAACCAGCATCTCAACCAACTTTGCTCCTCTGTATACTGCAATAACACAGTGTAAGCAGGTTTGCACACTGCATGTACTGCAGTTATACAACCACATACACTCACATGTGCATATATAATACTGAACATATGTACACACACAGATCACAAGATCGACTCTATAAGTTGTACAAATAAATCACTCAAAATAGAAATAAAACATTTGATATTTGATGTTATAAAATGCACATGAATTATTTAACACAGATTTCTTACATTTTATCATTTTTTCCATACAGGAGGGGGGGTTTCAGAGAGGTGTGTTAGACAGTGCTCTCAACAACCATCATCAAAAACATGAAATGAGGGATTACTTTATGTTTTAACTTTAAGATTTTAAGTTGTAATTTAGTATTTTTCATAGTCAGGTATTGTGACTTTAAAAGTAAAATATTTCTTCCAACACTGGATTTACAAATCAAACTAAAGAAGCAAATTGAAAGAGAAGTAAAAAGGAGAGGGTGTCGAGGGTGAAATTTATTTAAACCTGTCCAGCATCCTCTGCTGCTGTATTACGGCCTCAGACAGACTCTCATTGTCTGGAGGGTTCAGCTCGGTTCAAACTGCCTCTTCCTGTCAGGAAGCTTTACTGGCTGCTGAAAAGTCTCAGGCCAAGGTATAGAAGCAGCAGAAATGCCAAATGTAGGTGGCATTTCCTTCAAAGACCCTTTCCCCCTTTTGCCTTGTAGTCCAGCTGGATCTCTGCTGAGCTGCTTGTTACTCAAAATGTTGTTCAGCTCTAAAAACTCGTCTCTTTGTTGCTGTTGACCGGTGGATTCCTGCCAAACTGCAAACTTCTGAAACTACTGAAGCTGAGCCAGAGAGATTTGGCAACCTGACAATGATGCCCACAAGACAAACACATTCAATTTATTGTACATTAAGGCAGTTCACAACCCAGCCGATTATCTGGTTAAATAAATTCCACTGGGAGAGAAAACAAATTAAGATTGTTTGTTTGTTTCGGGGGCAAAACCTCTAAGCACTTTTTGGTCCTTAAATGCAAACAAAGACAATTTGATTTTGTGAAGAGAAGAGTATCTTTATTTTTCTCTTCCTGAAACTGAGGACCTTTCCTTCTAAATAAAGTTTTCGTAAGGAACATAGACCATGTAGGTTAGGTAGGCTATATCTAAGTAACCCTGTCTCTCCTCTCAATCTCTGTTTTCTCATCCTCTCCCCTGAGAGCCTTCTTTCCTCTCTGTGAAAGGAACCACAAGGAGAAGATGGAGTCCCGAGATGCTTCATCACCTCATCTCCCAGGGTTCCTCGACATGACCTAATTAATCCTGCAAAATGCAACTAAGTTAAACTAATGTCAGCTAAGAAATGTCCATTTAAATGTATCATATTGCTGTTACACTGAGGGGAAACCTCATCAGATCTTTAGGGCCGATTGGAGTTGAAATTGTAAATTAAAAACCATACAATTGAGAATTTCAACCCATTGCTAACTGACGGGACACTTTACTTAATTTGGAAACTTTAATGGAGTATTTATTGATCTTCTTGATGACAAAACCAAGAAACTGTTCTTGTGTTTTGTGATTTGATTTTGGCCACCGAACCACTGCACAGACATTAATATTCTCTTCACTCAGTCAAGTAGGATGAGGTAATAATATAAGTTTCCACTATTATACTTTTACTTACCTTCCCAACATGGCAACTTTTCTGGCCTATCATTCAAAGTTAATCTAACTCCAGCACTGGCTGACAAGCCTGAATGGATTTTAATGAGCATCAGCTCTGATTTGACATGACAAGTTGCTTACTGAGCATTTATTTCCAGCCGACCTCCACAAGCTTATCTCTGCTTCGATTTTTCCCTCTACATACACACGCTCTATGTACACACACTTCCTCAGAGATATGTTTACACACACATATTTACAAGGGCATGTACACAAAGCCGCTGGTGGACCAATTGTAGCTTTCTGGAGGCGGAAACAGAGATCCAAAAACTTCCACACCATGATGTGTGTGTGTTTGTGTGTTTGAATGACGATAATTGCAAGAAAATAATCCATCCCCACAATGTTTAGAATTTATTCTAAGGTTGGGACTTGGTTGAGGTGATAATGAAGATCCTTCCAAGTTCATAATAGTATATCAAGTTTGTGTTTGTGTGAGAGAGTTAAAGAAAGTGAGACTGGCTGAAGTGAGGCAATACAGAGAAAAGAGGACAGGACAGGAGACATTTACAATGTCTGCAGAGGCCAGCAAATAAAGAAACAGGGCATGTTTGTAGCCAGCAAGCTCTCAGATCACATTTTCATTGTGTGCCAAGAGGACTGGCATCTGCTGTATCTGTGCAGGATTAGTTTTTATCAGAAAAACACAAATTTTGGGATATAATGTAAACAGAATTTTGGGCTTGGCAATAATGTCTTAAGAAAATAAAGCAGAAAACCTCTAAGGGAATCAATGAAATCAAGCAGGTGTAGGATTAAGTGACTACAGATATCACTGCTGGTATTATTTTGACACCAATTTTCACAGAATCAGCGATGGTTCAGAGAGGGGTGAAGCTGCTCCCAGTCTCTTAATTAACATTTTATCAGAGATGTGTTTGTGGTGAGTCTGTGCTTCCCTTTAAGCCGGTAGTGAAGGTTATGATCTGAAGCAGCAGATTGAGTTCATTTCTTTATAGTATACAAGTTCAGATAAAATACAGTATGCGTCGCCTCAGCATGTGAATGAATCAGATCTGGGTCCGAACGTAGTGTTAAAATAGCAAATAGTTTATGTTTCTTTAATGCTTTCCTGGTGGGTTTGTCAGTGTTAAACCTTTCTACGTTGGTGTAGAAAGTCTTGAATTGTCCTGACACCGTGAACCCAACATGTTTAAAGCTAGTGAAATCACTTCAAACTATTTGCCACTAATGTCTGACCCTTGTCTGATTGCCATACTGTATATAAATCAGGGCTAATCCCCATACATACGTGGGACTGTCTCCGTGGCCACTGACTGGCTCACACCTTGTTTGACCTGAAGTTTGGCTTTCTTAACAACCTTTGGCTTCTTGGTGATGAGTTTGGGTTTCTTCAGGATCGTTTTGGGCTTTTTTGCTACCTTAACGCTCCTGGTGGACCTCCTGTCTACAAAAATGCAAACCATTTTATGCATAGTAGGAAACATGCATGTGACATTTAGGTTGAACCATTTTGCATAAAACTTTACTTCGGAGGAAAATAATTAGACATTTTGTGAAATACGCTCATTCATTTTCTTGCCAAAAGATTGATACCACAATAAGGGTATTTTCCCAAAATGTCAAACTACTCCTTTAACATTGATTAGGGCATAGCTTCATCTACCTCCAACAGAGGATACCAGTTTTTGGCTGCAGAATATTTACATCAATTTAAATTACAGCCATTTGTTTCAGTGAGTGTAGTTGAATTAACGCCTGCCTGACCATCATCACACAACTAGTTTTGAGGTGTGTGACAGTTCTTGTTTTATGTTTTTTTTTTTGTTCTGAGTCATCACACAGCCCATCTGGTTTCCATCAGTAGAAACCACATGGCTAAAATGAATGTGGAACCATGAATGTGGTCATTATTAACTTAATAAACGGGTTATGGACCTTTGGAACCTGTGACATACTGGGTTTGGTCTGAGGAATGTTTTTGTAGAGGGATTTGTAGAGGTATATATTTTCTAAAGTTTTAGAGATTCATTTGATTACTGTGTCACTGTCTGTCATTATCACAGACACACTGCACATATGAAATATTAAATGTATTTGATGCAATTAAATGATTACAGAAACACCATTACAATTCCAACATATAAAATGTAAAATATTACACACTTACCTAATTCCAAAGGACCTTCTTCTTCTTCAGTGTCTTCAGCCAGATGTTCAGTAGTTGTGGTCGTTTTGGGAGGTTTAGTTGTTGACTTACTATAACTGGTGGGGAATCTTGTGGTGGAAACCTGAGTGGTGTTGGTTTTCCCTGCAGGATAAAGGCTCTCAGTTGTAGTAAAAGCTGCATCTGAATCCACAGTGGATCTCACTGTCATTGTGTCCTCATCAGGTCTGGCCGAAATGAGGAAAAATGACCCACAATGCAGAAGTAAAAGCAGAATGAAGTGCAGAACTCCTGCCATAGTAACTCTTCCCTGCAGAAACCCCTCTAACACTGAACAGTCATTCAACCTCCCTGACCTGCTGCTCAAGTCATCCACAATGCAAAAACAACTTCCAGTCACAGTTTAAAAAATAAAAGCCTTGTTGATATGCAGTATGATAGATAATAAATATTTTGATTCTATTTGGGAATTCATCAACCTTCAGGCTACTTACATTAAAACATATTTCTTATGTATAGTCTTCATAGAAAAAAACAAATATTAGTAAAATTTTGTCAAAAACCTTATAAGACACATTATCCCCTTGAGCTGATCATCAATGATAACAATCCAAGTGTATTGACCTAATAACAGGTCAATTGTTTTCATTGCTTCTGATTACCAGATGTTCAGTCTACTTATTAAGAGCAAGTTTGATAATGGAGACAACAGATGCAGCAGAGATGCAAAGTCAGCAGCTAAAACATTCAACTTCTATAACATACCAGGTAAAAGTGATGAATGCATGCTTTTATTTTGAAGGAGTAATGAAAATGTGTCTTGCTGGCTGACTTGACGCTCTCCTCTCCACAGAGCTGCTGTACTAACAACCATCCAACCAGAGTTTATTCAGGGATCAAACTCAGTCAACTCTCCCTCTTTCTATAACACAGAGGCAGCTTGCATGGCTGGAACTGTACTTATGCACGGATGTTCAAAGACTTACGTTCCCATATAAAGATATTAAGTAATGGCTGCACAGTGACATGTGGCATCCTTGTTTCTTGAAACCTTCCAAATTTGATTCACTTTAATTTTGAGTTTAACACAATTTAAAGATGCACACTTCACTGTTCTGGTTCAATAGCTTTAATGGCACAGACAACACATATTAATGTAAGATTTGTACATCCAGCAAGTTAGAGAAACTTAAAATATTAAGTCTCATTCCAAATGCATGAACTCAACTGTGAGAAAAATGCCAAGCAATGACTTATTAAATGTAATGTATTATTTGGTTCTCCATGTTGAAAGAACATATATAAAATAATTTCTGAGTGATGCCATTCAAATTATTGTTGGAAATTAAACAGAAGAAAAAAAACAACACACTATTCAACCAGGTCTTCTTGGAAAAAACAAAAATGCAAATTAAAAATATATTTACAAAAGTGGAATTTTCAAAACAAGGACTGAGTTTAGTATCTACACTCCTCACCTCGAACATCTGACAACTCCCCTCCTCTCGCTGAAGTTTAAGGAAAGCAGAAGCCTCTTAAGGAGAAGTTACTGAATGCCTGTAAAGCTCAGGTGTTGAACAGCAGAACCTTATTCATCTCAACTGCAACTGAAACAATATCATAGATGAATGAAACTGACTTTTTCAAAAGTCGGGACCAATATGGAAGCACCTTTTATCAATGTGTAATGAACAGTTTGTAATAATCCTGTCTGAGTTTTTTTTTTTTCTACAAACCTACTTACAAATTCATAAATAGCATAAAAGTTAAAGCAAATGATGTTGCTTTGTAAGATACATTTAATCATTTCTTTGTTGGACAAATTGAGAACAGTTTCTCAGACTAACAGGTTCAGGTAAATAAGGCTCTACTGTGCAAACACTGCCATCAGTTACTAATACTCAGCTGGGCGGCTTCAGAAGAAAATTGAAACATGCAGCTGAATATGTAAAACCTATGGTGTTATTGACATCATGTATACCAAAACCTCAAGTTCACAGTGACTTGTTCACAGCCACCCTGTGCTGTAAAATGCCAAAAACAAAACAAAGTGGGCAGAGAAGTGTCCAGAGTGAGGAGAGCAGCTGCTGTGGGAGAACGTCCATCTCAGTTTCAGGACAACACATCAAGGCTTCCAGAGCTTCAGCAGACCGTCCTCGCTGTAGGTGCCGATGAGGTTCTGGTGGGGGTGGTGGGCGATGCCGATCACATCCTTCTCGTGGACCTGGAGGGACGAGGGGCGAGACGCGAGTAAGAAACATTTAACATTAAGGAAGCTGTACAGTGGAAAACATTTTTTTTTTAAATGGGCATTATATAGCTATTAATAATTATAATAATTATAATGCTTAAAACAAAGTAGAGCAACATTTTTGCCTGAATCTCTCTCATTCCTTTCCACCTAGAAATTGAACCACTGGCAGGGTTAGTATCTTGCTCAGTCAAATGAGATGAAAAAAACAAAACAAAACACAAGCCTTCATGCACGCAGCGGTTGCACAGTAATCTGTTAATATCTTTAAAATGGCATCCTTGCATGGCATAAACTTGTGTAATAATATGTATGAAATGGTGCATACATAGACTTGCTGGTAAGCAACACTACTAGTGCATTATACAGTAGAGTATATGGTATTTACAAATGTCCAAAAACACAGTAAATACAAAAAGTTAAGTGACCTGTGCAGATCTTCTGCTAGAACCTGGCAAAACAGCAAAGATCATCCAAGGGTCGATTTATCTTTGTCCACTGTTGTTTATTAATAACAAGTTACAAGAGCTTCACCCTCACCTTTAAGACTTCAATCAAAACTTTACAGTTAGAACTTTTTGTATCAGCAGCAGAGGTGGGAGTGAACTGTGATATTTTTGGACACTTTGATCTGTGCTCCCGAGAAGTGCAGTAACGTACCGTCAGCGTTCTCTCCAGCTTGCCGGTGACTGTGCTGAAGCAGTAGAGCACAAAGTCTTCACCCACGCAGTAGATCCACTCGCCGCGGGGCGACAGAGTGCAGCACACAAAGTCACCACCTTCCCTCTTACCGGAGCTGAAACTCCTCACGATCTGCACAGCGAGAGTCACAAGGGCATTCAAACACACACAAAGCATTTATATAAAAAGGCAGGCAAGTTCTATTTAATAAGCAAAAGAAAAACACTATTCAATGAATTAAAAGGACTACAAATCAGGTAACTCAGACTTGTGGAGTAACACTGTGCTCTGGTTTCCTGCTGGACTGTTAAACGCAGCACTGGTTTGAACTGACCTGTCCTTGCATGTTCATGATGACCACCGTGTTGGAGCGGTTACACACTACAAAGTGCTCCGGGTTCTTGGGCAGCAGGATGACGTTGTTGACTGTGATGTCGGTGCCGGCCGACGTGCCCAGAGGTTTGAAGGTGTTGCTGCACTCAGTGGTCTTCATGTTCCACACCTGAACAAGTCGAACACAGTGAGAACAGACGCTTGTCAGACACACATGGCTGAAGATACACAGCATACGTACAGTCATTAAGATATTTACTGAAGAAAGTAATGAAGAGACACTTCTCTCACCTTGACTGTACCGTCCGAGGAAGCGCTGATGATGTGGTGGCCGTCTGGGGTGAAGGTGGCCTCGTTCACAAATGACGAGTGACCGCGGAACTCCTTAAGAGTTTTACCCGACTTCAATCCATGGATTCTTAAGCAAAAAGAAATAATTAATGCATGTTCACAATATTATACTTCAAAAAAAGATGTTCAGTAAAGAGCACAGGTGCCCCATCAACTAGAAGAATGAGTTAAGAGTTTGGAAGAAGAATAAAGGGTGAAGGTGTTTGGTCGGATATGAGTTTACCTGATTGTCTGGTCGAAGGAGGCACTGAGGAGCTGGCTGCTGTCTTTACAGAAACTGACGCATGTTACTCCTTTACTGTGGGCGCGTTCAAACCTCCTCAGACACTGACCGCTTTGGATCTTCCACACCTACACACACACAATGACTTAATTTAATTTGTTTTTGCAACATGACACCCTGTCTGCAGGAAACTATCATCAGTGCTATGTTTGGTGTGCACATGTCTTTTAAGAGACAACACTATAATCCATGTGCCTGCTAAGACTTTTCTTACATTTAGCTGTAAATGTAACATCAAGATGTAAGAGCATTGAGAGAAATAGAAGCAATGTCTGTCGTCTACCTTGATCTTTCCATCCTGGGCTCCGGTGGCCAACATCTCTGTGTCTCGACTGAAGCACATACACAACACTGCATCGTCCATCATCATGAAGTTATCCTGAGCCTGGTACTTCAGATCCTGTAGGACACCATGCATTCAATTACTTCAAGTGAGCAGAAGTAATCAAAACAAGAAAAAGATAAGACAGTAAATCTAGTTCATGTGCTTTTGTTTTGCATGAGTTACCTTTCTGATTTTGCCAGTGGTGAAGTTCCAGACTTCGATGAAGCCGTCCACAGAGCCAGTGACCAGGTACTGACCATCAGGGGAGAATCGGGAACACTCAACGTGAGATTTCTGTCCGAACTGTGCAGGGAAGAAAAACAAGTCGCATCAGAACATTCAAATCGTTTCAGTGGAAGCGTTAGGAACAGTGAAGCAGCTCATTAATGTTGTCCTCTATGATCCATACTTTGGGACAATGTGGTTACCTTGATGTGTCTGCTGAGCTGGGTGGGGAAGCGCTCCTCCTCCACATCTTTAACAGCTGCTTTACCCCTGAACAAGTCAATAGTCATACCGGGAGGCAGGAGACCCTGATGCTGCTGCCACTTCAGAGACTGAAGGAGGAGAATGTTGATAGTGGACAAAATCATCTTCAGCACTTTATTTGGATGGTAGCATAACTTGTACTATGCATATATGTCACGATTAAGATACAAATTGGTTAATTTATGGTACGTTTTTTATTGAGGAATGACACTAATCACACCTGCAGGTTTCTAGATCACTTACCTGTCCCAGCAGGGCCATGAGACGAGAGGGTGGCACCACGCTGACCTCCCCTGCCAGGGCCTGGGCGATGGCCGCCCGGCGCTTCTCCTTGCTGCTGCCGTCTGGGTACGCCTGGGCAACAGAAAAACACAGACATTAGAAACTCAAGACAACCATAATCTATCGGATACTCCCTTGTGCTTTCAAAACAAAAACACTGGATCTTGTTACACGTTTGGCTTGGACTCACCTCTCTGGGATCGAAGTAAGAGCGAGCCAGCAGGTTCTCCAGGTGGATGTATCTCTCTGGCTGGGTCTGTTTCAGCATTATCATGGGGTCGGTCTGCCTGAGGAGTGAACGGGCTGCACCCAACTCTCTCAGCTCGATCAGCTCTAACACCACCTGGCCAGGAAACAAAACAGACAGTCAGATTTAGAGGAAACGTGACTTCAGGCACCAGGTTCTTTTCCCTGAACGATCTGTGGACATGGGCAATGAAAACAGCTGAACAAATGCTGGGTCTTCTTATCTTCAAAACACAATAGACTGTTAACAAGCTGTGCAGCACAATTTATCCAAACCTCACCTGTTCATAAAGGTCTATCAGGGTCTTATCTGGCAGCTTGAGGGACTGGATGGCTTGCAGGACAGTATCCCAGTGGCCGCTGTTTATGTCCGCCACAAAGCTCTCTATACTGTCCACAGTGTTCAGAGACACCGTCGTCTCCTCCTGCAGGGTGACTAGAGTCCGCTGCAGATTGTTTTCCTTTAAGTACTGCATGATCAGACGGATCACGCTGTGGAAAACAGAAATAACACAGGTCATTTGCAAGATAGCTCAGCTGAAGTAGCACAATAATAATACAGTGTGTTAAAGACTCAGAGTTAAATGCTAGAGGATCATTTAACAGTAACAGTATAAATAACGATCAATTGACATAATCAGCAAATGTTTTGTCACAGTTTATCGTTATTGGCATATATAGTAACAAAAAACTGCAGTACAACAATGCCTCAGATTAGTTTGTGGTATTTTATAACAGTGTCTCTACTAACTACATAATTTCCTCACAAAGATTATTCTTCAAAGGTAAAACGTCCCAACTCAGCACTTATCATCCAATTTAAAAGGATTCTTATCAAAAAAGTTTTTCCTTGCCATAAATTTATCTTAAAAACGAGTATCAACCAAAATATTGGAGGATTTTGAACAGTTAAATCCTGAGATCAACCTCAGACATCCAGTATCGATCAGACTCTGGAAGGAATCCAGTAACTTTATTTACTCCTGGACAAAATCAGCAGGGAAATATGTTTTGCGTTTGTATTGTAACTGTAATACCCTCTGTTGTCAATAACGTTACTGCATAATAAACGCCAGTAAGGTGCCGGAGTCTCACATTAAACACATCAAACACGAGCTCACCGCTCCGAGCAGCATCTGCAGCAACGTAAAGAATGCTAGGCTAACTGTAGCTCCCCCATCTTTTTAATTCTGTTTACCACATAGAGAAAAGTTACAAAAATCCACTTATATGTTATACTTAAACAACACAGAGACGCTTCAAACTGGAAATACAGTCAGAAAAAGAAAAAGAGCAAACAGCATCCGCGGGGATGACTGCAGGTTAGCTCGTTAGCTTAGCTTAGCGCGCTGACGCTGGTGGATCGCGGCCTCGTTGATAGAAAATAAAGAGATTTATAATTTATAAACACGCGATTTATTATAGAAAAAAACACCTCGCTTTGAGAGTAGTTAACTGGACTACTTACTCTGCGGATTCCACCTCCAGAGACATGATTATTGAGCTCAATAAACAGTAACGAGAAGCCGCTGTGTAGTCTGCAGCGAAGCCGAGAGACACGCACCCGGAAGTACTGCGGCGAGTCCGGGACTTTCAAAATAAGACGCTCAGTGTGAGGCGGTACATACAGTTTCAGACTTTTGGATTCGGGATGGAAACAAAATAGAAAGGAGACAAGAAAATGTTATGTTTTAGCTGACGAACATACCAGTCTCACTTCCTACTTAGCCTTTTAATTAAAAAAAATAATAATATTGTTTTCCTGTCAATAAATTAGTTTCTTTACATCCTATTAAATACAATTTAATGCGTCTAAATACGTATTTTAGGTGTCATCTTGTTTCGCTTGAGGTGAGCTGTATTCAGTTTAATTTATCTGCATCCATTCATCCATCCACAATAATACATCTTCATGGTGGTTATCATATACGAGACTTAATATACATCTAACATCAGTTATTACTTGAAAAGGCTCAGTTGACACCAGCAGGATTACTTTTCTGCTAGAAATTAGTTGAAGAAGAGACTATGTCAAGATGACCATTTTTATTGATAATGGTTTCATTGGACTGTTTTTTTCTTCTTACCACCTTCTATATGAAGCCAAAGCATAGACAGGTTTGTGTACAGGTTGTAGTAACAGGACCTTTAATGTCATTGTTAAGAGCCTTTCCTGTTCATAAGCATTACAGTGCACAGGGTCCTTGTGTTTTCCATGATGATCAACAGAGGGCGCTATCTGCACAGCCATGACTCAGAGGCCCTCTTGACTCCCTTCTCTCCACCAGTGAAGGTCTTTCAAGGTTATGATGATGATGCTCAGTGCAGCACCACTTCAGTTTCCAGAGCCGCGGCGGCCTGGATTTGATTGTTTGGGCAATCATGACATAATCCCACTGTGAGCTCCATCCACATTGGAAATGAATTTGGCACCCAGAACACGGCAGACCACGTTTGGTTTCATTTTCTTTTGCAGATGGAGAAATATATTGGGAAGCCATGAGGAGAAGCACAGGGGATGGGGAGGGAAGGAGTGGTGTTTTCACACAATACCATAACACCGCAGTCATTCTGAATATATTAACATTAGAGCAGAAGAAAGACACCAATATAATTTTGCCGTCCTCTGGCATGACAAAGCAGAGGCTGTTTGGAGAATGCTCACCAATGAGGGAGATGCCACCATGCTGGAAGAATGACAGCGACACAAAAGACTGTAATGTAATCACTTCATCCTTTCTGAGAAAAACAAAGAAAATTCTAAATTTATGTGAGGTGCCATTCTCGGTGTGCAATCAAGTTACCCTTTTCCATCATAATTAGAATACATTACCACCACAAAGAAATTTAGTCATTCTTTGGTCTGTCGGGAAGGAAACTAACACTTTGTGAGAACAATAACACATAAATTTCACCTGCTCAGTGACGGAGAACAGTGCTATGAATTAATGATTGACATCAAATCACTTACTAGTTTAATTTTTTTTTTCAAGCCAAAATAGCAATAATGAATTGTGAACACTCTGGACAAAATGGCCAAATCTTGACACTCATGAACCGAACCGTGTAACTATTCTGCAGTTACATCAGCATTTATCTGCGATTCACTGCTTCTGAATTATATTTCTATAAAACACTACAGACAACTCTGCATTTCTGGCACGATCCTCACAATCCCAATCTCTTGTGTTCTCATGGAAACCATATAAAATGCTAAACTGAAAAAAATGACCACTTGGCCACACAGAATACTAACAGCTCTGATAATAATTATAATAAAAAATAATAATAATAAGTTTGCCCAAACATATCTAAATGTCGACAGAGATGTACACATTAGTTGCACCACTATATTTGTGTTGTGTTTGGCCAATACACAAACAGCATGCACAGCATTCTCATCAGGACAAACATTAAATACAATTAAAGAAAATTTATGATGGTAGACACCCTGGAAACACCTAGTGAACCAGTTTTAATGAAAACACTGTTAGAAAAATATATTAATATATATGCTGGGTTTCATTTAAATACAAAATTCAGTACTGACATGGATTTTATTCTAATGATTACTTTCCTGAAGTTTTGTTTTATTTCTGTGTTTTAATTTGTGTTCTGTGTTGTGATAGAGGGAAGTACATTCAGACACTCTGGGGGTGCCAATTATTACCAAAAAAGAATCCTAACAATCTCACATGGGAAATACAAATGCCAACTGTGTGTCATAGTTGTGAGTCTGTGACATTACTTTTTAATGAGCATAAAACCAGATAAGAATAAGTTACATATAATAGTAAATCTTTGCGATGTCTTGTCAGCTGAAGAGGGGATTACAGGTATGCTGTTGGAATAGGATGCACAGGCTTCTGAGATTTGCTTGGCAATGCATGACACTTTTCAGCTAAGCTCTGCATATTACTAAACACTGAGATGCAGATACCAAAAAACATTTTTTTATATTGATGGTTTTACTCAGGATTAAATGTTACCTTCATGATCCAAATCAGAGTACAAAAAATTATAATTGAGGCAACATTGTTCCACTCACACTAATTGTTGACATGAACTGGTGCACCATCACATGCGGTGTGAACTGAGTTGAATGCTGAGAACAGCCACAGTAGAGGTTACGTACAGTACCTTGCAGAAGGGAGAGAACTGATCAGTGCTTTCTGTGCCGAGATGTTTCTCTCTGTCTAAGGAAGGTGAACAAGTGAACAACAAATCTGCAGCATTATTCACTAAGCTCAAATGGTCAGATGTGTACATTCTTCTACCATGGCAGAATCATGTGAATACAATATAAACCAGACGTTTGATTTCCACCATCCAACATATGAAAAAACATTCATAGTTAAAGTTTCTATTTCTCTTCTAGCAAAACTTCTTTGAACAAAGACATGTGACTGCAAAGGAAAATTTGAGAGCAACTTTTAAGTGGGCGTACTTTGAATGGGTATGCTGGGAAGAAAAGGGTACAAATAGGTCAAAAGCATGGGAGCACATGACTAATGCTTTCGTTTTTTCTGGTGAAGACAAGCAAGTTGCTGGGGGAGGATACACACCGGTCTAATCTTAGCACAAGCTGGAAATTGAAATCTGATTGGTTGGACTTGAAGGCAAACACATCCACCATACTATTCCTATATTCCTATTTCTATAATGTCTCTTTTATGTGGACTTGCACAGAGCATGAAAGTTACCAATGCTTATTTGCTATTTTCATACACTGCTCATTTCCAGCAACCAGCTGATGTAGAGAACATCACAAACCAAAAATGTATAAAAGCAGCTAAATCAGATGACAAAGCCTTATTGGTTTGTTTGGTTTTGTTTATGTCTCTTTAAGAGCTTTGCCCTTGGCTGTACCCGAGGCCAAACACGATGAGCAAAGGTCCATTTATCTGCTGCTGAGAAGCTACTCGCAACTCCTTGCTAATGGCTGATTTCTCCGCCAGTCAATCAGCCCTCGAGTCACGAGTGGTTGTGGGTGGAGGGAGTGTGTGTTTGTGAGTTGAGGTGGGGCTGGAGGGTATAGTCAAGGCGTAGGAGCCTATTGGCATGTCCATTATTCTCAATGGACGCATTAGAAAGCCAAGGGATACTCATTCAGAAACCTTCATTGTTATTCTCAATCTTCTCGACACAAAAACAGGAATAAGGAGCAACACTGTAGAGCTGCAGAGCTGTATTGAGTTTGCTGGAGGGGAGGTGCACAAACCCATACACAGACGTAGAATTGGGTTCGTTCATGCCGTAGCAGCTTGCATTGGAGCGCGGTAAATTACGGGTCATCAAGGTGATAAAGCACTGAGCTGGAAATGGGATTGTGTCTCTAAGGCGTGTACAAGGCAGCAAACATGTGAACTGATATATGTTAGTGCCTAAGCAGTCTGGATAAGAGAGGTATGATGCAGGGGCACATTTCTACCCGTGACAATGTAAATAGAAGCTATTCACTCACCGGGTGAATGCCGATGCCTCTCCTCAGCTGAAAAGCTCCCAGGGCTGTGTTGTATTTACAGAAAGAAAAAAAAAAAAAAAACTACCCACAAAGTGCTGACACAAGTGGATGGTTTTGAGTTGGGTAAGCTCTCGTTTTTCAATTACCGGTCTATCTCTGCTTGTTCCAGCGTCCGCATTCATGTAAGTCTGACATGTACAACTTGAGGCATCCTTTTTGTCAGGTTGTTTGGGAATTCACTGGAGGGCTTTATGGAGATTCATTCAATGTCCCAGAATCTTTTCAGCTGGAGTGGGGCTGTAAGGCATGCTTTTGGAGACTTTTGAAGGCTTTATGGAGGGTCGCAATGGCTATGATGAGCTTTGAGGTATAAAACATCAGCCAATGCTTAATAGTTGAAGGCACAATAAACGCTTGCATGACAGGCTGTAGTTGCAGGCGTTATGAGTTAGAAAGAGTAGTGTCAGGCCTGGAAGCCTGAAAAACAGTAATAGTTTTCCTTTCAGGGTGTTTTATGGGAAGCTGCAAAAAATATCGTTATTACTTTGATGAAATAAGGCCTCAGTATGCTTCAAATGACCTAGACCGTACAGCATTTTGTCTGACAGTGTCAAAAGGCAAAGTCTTAATGCCTGTTACAAATTGCCACACTCAATGGTGGGTTGAAAAAACCTGTTCTCACTGCCTCCTCGATCTCTCTCAAAGAACTCGGGACAGTCTCTCCTTGAAAACATTCATGGTGTTGGTAGAAGTAGTTGTGTGAAGAATAAAACAAGAGCTTGAGAAAGAAGGTAAAATGTTGCACTTCACGCCTGGCCAGTTGTTGTGTAAAGCTGGATTGTCTGTTCCGCAAAGTTAACCTAAACCTAACCCTAACCCAACTGGGAGGAGACCCCGGGCTAGACCCAGAACACGCTGGAGGGATTATATGTCTCATCTGGCATGGGAACGCCTCGGGATCTCCCAGGAGGAGCTGGGGAACGTAACTGGGGGACATCTGGAATACCCTGCTTAGCCCACTGCCACTGCGACCCGGCCCCAGATAAGTGGAAGAAAATGGATGGATGGAAGAATGGTTTGCCTTTCTTGCTCTAATCTTCCAAATTTCCAGTTTCAAGAATCAAACTGACAACCTTTTTGAACCCTTGGAGAAGCACATTCCTTATGTGATACCGTAAAATCCTCCGAGGGGCAGAACCACAAAAAGGGTCTGATCATTCTATTGAGGCTTACAATTAAAACCTAATTGTGTTCAGAAACCCATTCAACAGAGCTCACAGTAGGCCGATCCAGCAGGTTGAAATGAGGTTATTATGCAAAACATAGAAGACAAACGGAGGCTATTTGCAGTTAATTAACGTGGTAATTTTCTTAGTAACTGTCTAATAATTTATACAGCAGAAGGAATGCGGATGCGGTATAATATATATGTGAAGGATGCTTAGGCCTCTCTGCTTACTTTAACTGGAGCAATTGCCTTGTTTGTAACCTGGCTTGACCATGCATTTGTATGGCCCTCACGCTCTTCCTGGGGAAGTTATTGATTCCTTGTGTCTCGCTTATTGGCATGCACAGGCACGATAATAAGTAAATCCATCTTCTGTCATTCCTTGCTGATGCGAATGCAGTCCTAAGGGGAAGAGTGCAACATATTCAGGTCCGATTTTCCTGTCTTTTGTTAAGGATTACCATCGTATTGTTTTCTCCTGTACAGTCCCAACACGCCGCACTGAGCTGCACCAACGCATGAATTGCAAGGGGACTCAGACACATTTGGAATACTCACCGGCAGAGAGAATCCAATAATAGAATAAATTCATCCGTGGTGGTTTAATTAACGTGTGCTGTTGGAGTGGAACAAAGCTAGTTGATGGGATATAAACACTCAAACCAAGACATAAGTGCACTTGACAAGAAACATACACCCAAGATATGTACAGTGGAGATTATTTTGTATTCTGTCTCTCTTAAACATACACAAAACAAAATATAGACTTATTGAAATATTTAACTAATGCATTTCAGTTATTCTTCAAATCCCCAGGGCCCGTTCTGAAGTACATACTGGGCTTTTTTGAAGCCTGTGACCATACATGTCAGCTGTCCACTTGGCCTCGGAGACCCCGCTGATTTTGAAAGGAAGTCCTCGACATTTCACTCTTTGATGATTGAGGCTATTTTCACTGTTCCACAGTAGATGTCCTAGCATGGAGCCAGTTTCAAGCTGAAATAATGGGCCGTGGACTGTCACCGTGCCCCATGGCAGTTGTCATCTATAGAGACAGGACTGGCATGCATGGCTCCTTTTCGAATATTGGATCAGGCTGAAAATCAGAAGTCGTTCTTTAGGGGGGTGTTTGCAGAAATGGGACAAGAAATCTGAAATGTCACTGCCTCCTCTCATCTGTCCTATAATACCACTGTATGTTATACTACTTTTTCAATGGCATTTTGTCTCTATAGGAATGGGCCTGCCTGTCACAATTGAATGAAAGTAAGGGAATAATCCATTAGCAAAGGTCACAGCTTGATAATGAGAGCCGGATGGCCTTTTTTTCACATCTGCATTTTAAATGTATGATTTATGATGCATGATATGATAAGTTATAATTACTGTCCATCAATGTGAAATGACTAAAATCTTATTTTTTGCACTGGAGAACATACTAAGATATATTTATTTTTGTATTTCTACAGTGAGAGTGCTACATTTGCAAAAAACATGAACGTTGTCCCTAACACATGCCTAGAAATTTAAAATTTGTTACCAAGTTATTGTACTCTAGTGTGCAAAGAAAATGCCATCTGCAATCTATTTGTAGCATATAATATTTATCAGGGATATCAAGATGAATGTATTCTGTATGCACATGCAATTCCATAAATCCCAAATACATAATAGGAAATACACATTTAAGTTTTTAAGAGGCTTTACAGGCAAAACTATCTTTAATAATCACATAATTACCCATATCAATGGTGTATTTAAATGATATAAAACACTTGGTCTGTCCAACACTTTGGAGTGTGGAGTCGTTGACATTTGACCCTGCACCAGATTGCAGTGGATCTATTGTGGAAATTCATAATCCCTAAGGGATAAATCTTAGCATTTATGTAAGGTGAGTCCTTGGGCTTTCTTGGGCTCTATCTAATCAACAGGGAATTCATACTTGCATATCAATATCATCCATCCATCCATTTCCTGTACCCACTTATCCTTTGCTGCACACATAACCTTTGTATTTGCATGATGTTTTAAGGGGGATTTCCAGGATATTGCCTTAGAACATTCATGTTGCACATTTTTAACCTACAACTGATAACACTCAACACACAGGAGTAGATTGAATACTTTGCTCTTGCAGGCTGTAGTTAATATTACAGCCTTTAGGGGCCACTAATGGATCTTTATACTATTATTGTTTCTTTTATTTCTAAATAAGACCCTTTGAGACTAGAACTGTACATTTGTGTTATATATATATATATATATATATATATATATATATATATATATATATATCTCAATGGTTCCTGATTTTTTCGGTTTGTGTCCCCTAAAAATGAAGCAGTACTTTGGACCCATTGTCACAGGTTACATATTATGTCTATGAGCTGTTCTGCCAAAGAGTGATTTTCCTCTCCAAAATCTTGATTTACTTTAGCAACAGGCAACAGGCAGTATTCCACAAAAGAAAAGCCTGGGAATAAAAGCTCTCTCAAACCATCAACCATCAAGACCGGCTGGTTGGTTATTGATGGTTCCATAAAAGGCCCTTTTTTTTGTCAGTTTCTCTCTCAGCAAATAACTTCATTTTAGGCCAAAACAAAAATGCAAAAAACAGCTGCTGACTGAAGGAGACACTTCTGTATTCTTGACGATGAATGCTCACTGATGCAGAGAAAAACACCTGCCAACAAAAACATGGACACATGCACACGGATGCAAATTTTTCTCCAACACCTTCAGACACAGACACACACACACACACACACACACACACCCACACACACACACACATACACACACACATACACACTCACACTCAGGTGGACGGGAGCGTGAGCATCCGTCAATCTCTCCCTACCCCATCGCTGAGCTTCAAAGGGGAGCCACATGAGCAGGACGTGAGGAGAAAGAGAACACGCCAGCTGCAGCATGTGGTATTATCTACCACAGCTGTCTGATGCAGTCGAGGAGGCGGAAGACATTCGTCGGTTTGATGTGATCTCACACTATACCATCACATTACACTAAATCTAATAGCTGTCATTTTAATTCTGGGATGTAGACAATTTACTGTTGAGATTGTGCTGTATTGCATGTGCATCCTGCATGATAGTTTTCTTTATGTGTTTATATATTAATTGAAGTAATTCATATTTAATTCCTCCTAAGAACAAGTACTGAAACATAAAACGTAACATAAAACGTATGCTGTTTATGAGATGAAACTCACAGGTGGATGTTGTGTTTGCTTTCTACTCTGTGATCTGTGAGGGGTGAAACAGGGGCCAAATCATGAGAAGCATGAGCATAATTTCAAAAAGTTTCTGATGCAGAAACATTTGGCTCTCGGCTAATTGAACGGCTGGAACAGACTGCGATCTGTTGTTTCGAGCTTTTGCAGCATGAATGTTAATTACTGGTTGCAAGACAGAATCGGCCTGAAGCCTCAGAAAATATCTGAAAGTTTAAATCAGTCTTTTGTTACACAAAGTCTTTAAGTGGATGCTTTTTATCTGATGTGCCTTAGAGTTCGATTCATACTAGACCTCAACCTTCATTTGAAGCTCAAGGACATGCACAGGACTCTAATATACATTGAGTGCTGATTGATACATTAAGTACAGTGTGTTTTTCTATGTATTTTATTTTTTGTAAGATATTCTAACATAAGTTTTCTTTGATTAAGGACAATGATGTCTTGGGGCATAGTCACAACATCATTTATTACAGTGACATTTTACAATTTCATGCCATACCAACAGAGCTCTGGCTGTCCACAAGGGCAGAAGACTTACCTTTAGTAGTGTTGCCAAGTTTGGGTACCTGGCTGGAGTGAGATTTTTATGCCATGGACTTAATCACCCGTATGCACATGTGCACTTAATCACAGGCACAAATGTGGACTTAATTCACCATCAGGTTGATTTTACTCCATGTGAAGGAATTTTCCTTCTTGTATGTTAAACTTCCCTCTTGTAGGTTAAAGGTAACTTAAGACAGTGCTTCACAGGTCAGGTCAACTGCCTGTCTCTGTTCACCTGTCTCACTCTGTGTGCCTGACAAGGCCGAGTTGGCTCTGGCCTCTGGTAGACCAAGGTCTGCTAGATATCTTCTGTTTTCAGGTTTAGACACAACAGGCTGGAGCCTGGTTGTTGACGCTGGATAACAGATACGGTAGAGAGGCTATGCTGTTGCTTCTACAGCAATGGTTGACGTCTTTCCTTGTTTGGATCCGATATCCAATAGAGTCATCACACAGACCAGGCTGAGTTAGGAATAACCCTATTTGGATATAGCGGAACTTATCACTTCTGGGGAAGGTTAAATACTGAGCTTCAGGACACCATCTTCAGATTTAAGTAGCAGTACGCTGTGATTCACACGTGGTGTTTCCCTTTTCTCCTCGATCGAGCTTCAATAAATATTCCTGTGTAAGACATCCAGGTCTCCTGAAACTTCTTGTTAGAGTGAACAAGCTCTAAGATTTCCATCACACTCCAGACCCACTTAATTTTGCTCCTGCTGTCTCTGTGCACTCAAGGAGTCATGCAGCTTTGGGATACATATACATTTTTCTCTAGAACTGAAACATTTTACACCTCTGTGGACACATCTCCACCTCAGTTCTTGCTGTCTGGTTGTGCCTACAGTAAATGCAATTGTGCCATCTCCAAAATATTTTTTATGGTTGTTAACACATCTTTTGAAATAAATAATGTATACCCTATCCATTGATGTGGTAATCCTGTTCATCATCTTTTCTGTTTGTGACTCTATCCTTGGTGCTAGGCACTCATTTCTGTGATGTTGTTCTGCACTGCACTCTACAGTCAGACAAACAGTGTGGTTGGTATTTTGCTTCTTGTTTGTTGTTGTTGTGGATGAATTCTGAAAACTTTTTTGTCTGCTCAGCAATGGCTATTTTATGCTCATCCTACCTACCTCGTTCTTCTATTTATTTCAAAACAAATTAGAGAAACACATCACTTCCTGTACAACACTTTTAGACACACAATGAATCAAACCTTTAACCTTGGCAGTCTTTGCCCTTTGTACTGAGCTATATAGAATCCCTTTAGCCTGGCATTGAGAATGAAGAGCTCTGGATGCACACGCTGTTGCTCCAAGCGACTCTGTGCTTTGCTTTTAATCAATATATACTCTGAAAATCATTATCAATCCCATTTTCCTGATTTGCTGTGGAGAAGAGGCGTAAGAAAAAAAATATCCTCAGGCCTCTTCTGGTGATTATGTAACTCTAAATGTCTTTTGTGGCTGAGCAGAATGGTAGGAATGAATGATGTCAGAGAGCAGAGGTGTTTCCAAACCTCCATTCAGTGGAGTAAAAAGCTTATACAACACTGAAGCCCACGCAACCCAATGCTGGAGAGCTGATAAGACTCAAAAGCAAATCCAGTACAGCAGGTGCCTGAGCAAAAAACAGTGGGTCGACGATTAATAAGACATCAGAGGCCAGTTTGTGACTTTAAAGTCCAAATGAAATTACACTCAGTCATTCCTTTATGTAGTCAAATGTAATTAAATTATTGTAAATTTATTGTTAATAGTTTCTTCTTATTAAAATGAAGAAAAAAGGTATTTGGGAAGTTGCTAAAAACCTAGATTTTATTAAATTAGTCTCAGAATTATACAAGCTTGTTTTTAAATATCATATCATCAAAAGTATTTGTAAGTTCTCAGATTTCTTCAGCCTGAAATCTTTTCTTTCAGACTGCAGAGATTAAAAGAATAAATTAGAAATGTCACTGCTTCTTTTCTCTGTCCTGTGGCTCTGCTGTTCCACCTCTTCTTCTTAATGAAAATGGCATTTTGTCTGCAGAGGAATGGCTTTCAAAAATTAGTGAAATCAAGGAGCTATCCTGTTTGCAAAGGTTACAGCCTGTTAATGAGATTGAGAATGCTGGATTGCATTTTTAATTTTCATGATGCAAGATATAATTACTATTGTTTATTATATCTTCTTATAATTAGAGAATTAGTTGTATATTTTACTTTTTGACAAAATATTCCAAAAAGTTTGACTTACTAGCTTTTTCTTGGAGCTTTCAAGCATATCAGTGGTGAAAATGTTTCTATTGTCTTTAACGGCATTTCATTTAAAATTGGAAGTTTATAAATCGTAATTAAGTACTGTGTCTTGTTGTGGTCGAGAGAGAAAAAAATACAAAAATACATAAAATCCTGAACTTTGAGCAATGCTGGCAGTGGGAATAAGCAGACGATAATGCTTCAGGGTTAAATGATGTGTCCTGTTGACTAGTGTCGGAAAAACCTGACTCAGTATCCTGCAGTGCAAGAAAAGTCCTACGGGTGTAGAGCCTCTTTCCGTCTCTCTCTACCCTCTGTCTCCTCATATGAACCCACTCTGTTTGTGTTCATAGTCAGTGTAACATGACATCATACTATTACATACACCCCCGTAGTTATTAAAAATCTGTAAGATCTTTAATATATTGCATTCTTTATTTATTCCCTTCATTGCCTTTTCATTCTTATTTCTTATCTTTAGATCTTGAATTCATGAACTGACATCTCTTTTCTTCGCTGCTGCAGCAAGCCTCTTCCCCCTCAGGGATCAATAAAGTTTATTTTATCTTATCTTGTTTCTCCAGGGAAAGTTGACTGAGCATGAATTCCCTTTATCGCTAATGTGATCAGACTCAGTCACAGTTAAATGAACTTACACCAGGATGCTGCCTAATAAAACCACAGTCTGTTGAACACTGACTGAACACCTCCACCGGAGTGGTTTGATATTTCCCTGACTTGCTCAAGGGCACTCTGATGGTACAGTTCCTGAGGGAGGTTAGTGTTTCTCATCCAAGTTTTAATTTTGTTATTTTTGATTCAATTCACCTTAACTTACTTACAGTATCAGAGAGGAGCAGTTTCTCTGCAGGGCAGCTGGTCACTCTCTATGTGATTTGGACCTATATTTTGCTATGCTGCCACAGTGAGATCTCAGCATTTACTTTAGTGAACACAACATTATCATAAAAAAATTATGAGTTATGAGAAATTGTATTAAACCAAAGCTTTTCTTTAAGTTAGATTTATATTTGGTGAACAACAATCCTGCTATAAATGTCCCTGGCATATGAAGTGATTTATTCGTGGTTGGGTCTCACTGCTGATAGCACCACCACCACATTAGATGCACACTGTAGCCTATGTCACACACTATCAGGCACATCATGTTGTCAATCTCTACTGTCATTGGACACCCAGAAGGAATAGAAAAAAACACCAGCTGCCCAGGCTGGCCAGTCACAGTTCTAGCGGCCATCACATCTATCTTTGTAGTGTTTTTGAAGAGGTGCACGTTAGTTACGGTGTAACCTATTGTATAGCTATGATGGCTGCTTGTAGGCTTTGTTGCTACACCATAACCTCCTAATGCATTTTTGTGCACAAGTAACTCATTTCTGATTTTCCTTCCAAATTAGTTGCATATAGAGAAACTGAATGATGGACTTCACTTACTGCTCCTTTTTACGGTACAAGTGCAAACCTTGAAATCCTCTCAGTGTTAATAATTTGTGAACAGATGTGGATTGTAAACTTGGTCGGGGTCCTCTTGGTGTAGTTCAGTCTTGCTGTGTTAATCACTACCTGAGCCCTGAAACTCTGGGAGATACTCAGTAAAAGACACATCTAGAATGTCACAGGTTGGTCTACCTGGTGGTTAACTGTTTCTTATTCCAGTCCTACAGTATTATAAGTCATTAAAAGAGAGCCATTTTTTGCCCAGCCTTCTCGACAACCAAAAACCTTAATATCCATTTATCAGATAATGAAAATGCAGTTTTTGTCTTTCCAATAAATTATTTAAAGAAATGCATTATTCACGTTTTTAGTCCCATTTGATTTTCTAGCTGAAAATGCTGAGCCAGCCTTGCTTCCTTACAAATCATAAACTAATTTTAGAGTCTAAACTCCAAATCAGAAGAATAAAACACATTATGGGATTAATGATTCATCTATGCATAGCAATCCTTTCTATTTTTTGACTTCCAAAGTAAAATTGTGCAAGAAAAACACACCAAAATGGCACAAACAGTAGTGACACATGTACAGATGCACCTTCAAAGCCTAAACTTTGTGTTTTTATCAGTGCAAATGAGATCAAGCCCTGATGCTTTATACTTGGCTTCGATCTAACCTCCACAGCATGACATTTCTACAGACACTCAAAAGTGAATTTCTCGTTAACACCAATGACATTTAGAGATTTGGGGGTTGGCTGCTCTTTCACTGCCTAGATTATTTCAATAATTTATAAATGGAGATGAGATTTGCAAATAGGGCCACATTCTGAAAATGACTTGGTCCTCAACTCAGGATGTAGCAGCAAGTGAACCTAAAGTCAGATTGACCTTCTTCATTAATATTGAGTTCACTTTAAATTTTGTAAAAATGGCTTACTTATCTTTGTATCTCTGAAACTGTCAACCTATGTTATTTTCTGAATAGTATACATACTGTAAATACATACACACCATTTTACCCTTAAGAGTTTATCATTTATTGGTGAAATTGTCAAATAGTTTACTGGCATTGACACTAATGTACAAAAATGACACGAGCGGTGAGAATAAACCAAAGTGGCAAAGTTGCAGGCCCAGACAGTTGAACACGGAATCTCTGTATGTTTATTGTCATCTGATACATTGTTATCATAAATATATATATACAAATATTATCATAAAAAATACTGAAGCCATTTTAAGAATAGTTGAAAGCTGGATTATAAAAACTTAAAATGCTGTGCACCTCTCCAAATAAAAGCTTTCTCAGATGTTCCATCAGTAGACCTGCCACGCAACTAATAACACCAACGTTATTAGGAATTGCTTTGCTATTGTTCCGCTTTTTGTTTTCTGTGTTTAAATCTCAAATGTAGAGCTGTCAAATAGCCAGTAGAACTTGGTCTTTGACACACACAAATGTAGCAAGCTAAACCTAAAGAGACTCATCAAAGGATTCAAATAATTAACTGCACCACATCACTCAGAACCCTCTGAGGGTGACATATAGAGTTCATGAGAAAAATAAACCAGTGCATTAGATGACTTTGAACCAGGAAAGGCATAAACAAAAGCTGCAGACACAAATAGCCTCCTTTAGCTTTAGCAGATCTTATCTGAAAGGATGAGATCTCATCTTCTCGCTTCTTTTATCGACTATCAAACTCATTCTCCTGAAGTCGGCCTCTCTGCCGCCGGTCTGCAAAAACATGACAAACACAATCAGAACGACTCAGGGGATTTTCAGGGCAGATTCGGCATGATATTAAAGGTCATCTCATTTTGCTCTGATTAACTCACTCCCTTGTCTTGTATACTCTCGCAAGGCAATAAATCTTTTCTTCCTCCTTTCCTGCAAGCTCTTTCTCATACACTCACACATACAGTTTTAATCAATCTTCCGCCTGGTGAGTACGACGGTCGGAGGTGTCTGA
The DNA here is from genome assembly GCA_031216445.1 of Lateolabrax maculatus. Lineage (NCBI taxonomy): Eukaryota > Metazoa > Chordata > Actinopteri > Acropomatiformes > Lateolabracidae > Lateolabrax > Lateolabrax maculatus. The sequence goes on along the minus strand of CM062206.1, from coordinate 7,194,662 downwards.
ATTGCTTTCCCCCCTCTTGGAAAATGTTAAGGTGATAGGAAATCACCCTTCCCATTCCCCACAGTGAAACAGAATTAGTTTAAGTCCAAATACTTTGCATTTGTAGAGAGTGAATCCCACTCATAGCCCCAATGCAATCAGTCTTGGCTGTATGTTCCCTACCTCCACTCCATTACGCTTGATGATAGACTCCTAATATCAATCTTGCTGAATGGCTCCTCACGATGAAAGCATGCATTGACTGTAATTTATACAGAGGAGTCAATAAGACTTAAAGAAGAAAATCAATAGCATTTTGAAGGCTCTGCTTTAGTTTGTGGTAAATTATTATACATTTTATAGTGTTCCTTTTCAGAACTGGGCAACACAATTCCTAGCTGTAATTCACAATTTATGCGCTATATTATGCTATTTTAGACTATTAGAAGTTAAAATCCAAGTCTGATTTAGTCCAAATTTTTCATTTACAACAGTCCTTCACTGCATTAAACCTAAAATAGCTGGAACATCAATGGTACTATTTGATCAACAGCTTAAACAACTGCAGTAATTTGACTGAAACTAAATTAATAAAAACCACACAAGGAGAGAGCAACCCTAAATTCTCTAAATTGCTGGTCTTACTTAAAGCAATGTTTCCTATCACTCGAAATTTTGGTCAGATTGATTTCTTGTCCCCACAAACACCCCTGTAGAATTTGGAATTACTTCTTTATCACTAATTCCATAGTTATGGCTAAAATATGCAAACTACTCAATGAAATACATCCTACCCTGATACAACAGAAATGTAATGTAGGAAATATATGTATGTAATGTAAATTGTTATTGGCATGTATTATCAATAAAGATGAATTCTGAATATAAAGACAAAGATTAAGGAACCAAAAGATGTTGACTTATCTGACAGTTTGTTAATGAAAGTTTTCACAGGAGAAACTAAACTAGACACCAAAGTGGTGACAGAGTCTCCTCCAAAATTTGCCGGTAACTTGGGAGCGGCTCGTTGCTGCTCAGCAGGCAAATCAAAGTTTAAGGAAAGCTTTGTTGCTGTGGTGAGTAGCGATCAGATTAATGTTGATGGCCCAAATTATTTTGTTTACAATGATGTTTTAATGCGTAAATGCTCCCCGACAATAGCTGAAAGGTCAGAGTGTCAACCACCATATTGTCATACCTGCAATTTATCATGAGCAAGTGTTAACTCTGGAACATAAAACACCTAACACATTTAGGTGTTAAATAAATCCCACTCTCAGCAGAGTTGTCCTCAGAGAAGAGTGTGCCAGACTGTGTGAGCAAATTCCATAATTGTTTACGATTGCCAAATTCGGAGATGCTGAAAGTGTTACCACGTCAGTTTAGCCATCTGGATACCGAGCAACAGCATGACATTATAGCTCTAGTTGCAGAATTCCCATGTCTCTTTGGCGATGTCCCTACTCGATCCACCGTGCTTCAACATGATATTGATGTGAAAGACGCCCGACCAATCAAACAGCCCTAATAACATGTTAACCAGGTAAAAGGAGACCTGATGAAAAAAGAGGCACAGTTTCCTGTTCCAACCACCAGGCTTGTGTTAAGTTGGTTCCTCGGCATGACTGGATACTACAGGAACTTCCTTGACTGAAAAAACGCCATCAGTGAAAAATATTTGCAGGTGTAATTGGCAAAACAAATTTGTTGTATATAGGGGCGTCCTGGTACTTGAATGGTTACGGTAAATGCCACATTACTGCAATGCCTCTGGTTTGTCTCCCTTCATTTCTTGTTTGCCTTTAAAGTCTGCTTTCAAATACAGATGAAAATGTAAAAAAGGGTTTATTTGTGTCCCTACATGTTGCTGGTATTGTTACCCACATTATCGTTGTATAAAGATGCCAATGTGTTTGTTCCTTGAGGGCAGATATGGATTACTGTCAAGACTGTTTCACAAATATTTCCTCAGATCAAGGTTTTTTGTTCCTCATTCATTACTTTTTGAGATATCTTGCTGGCAGATAAAAAATCTTGAATCCTATACATCATTTTGGCCCTTGGGAAGAACTCCATGAGACCATGGCAGGAAAAGAGATTTCACAGAGCATCCATCCATCTTCACACACTCTTAATGGGAGTGTTTTTCCAGAGCCCTGGTATATCCATTAGACCATTAGAGGCTCCTTTACCAGTGTCTGTCTGTGTGTGTGTGTGTGTGTGTGTCTGTGTGTGTGTGTGTGTGTGAGAAAGACTGTGCATAAAGTCCTGTGCCTCTTCCTGGTGCAGGTAAACAGCCCTTGTTAGAGACACAAGTGTTGCTTCCTAAGCCGTCCTTCCTCCCTGAGGCGGGGCCCTTCCCCAAGGATCGCCAGTCAGTCTCTGATTCCTCCGGCTTCCTCGCACCCCGTGTCCTCGCATCCTGTATGACAATAAAATAATGGCTGTTGAATAGCTAGTTGATAGCATAATCACATGTTGCCTCGGGATGTTGCACACACGGCTGGTCTCTGGTGGCCACGTTAGAGCAGATACGTGGATGTGTTCCTCTCAAAATAGTTGCCGGGAAGCGGGGCGAAGAGAAGGATGACCAGGTGTCCCACTTTAAGCGAGACGGCACAGAATTTTTATCCCTTGTTCCACATTATGATTGGCTCTAGCTTACAAAAGTCAAACCACTTCTGCAGGACAAACGTTTTTCTAAAATCTGGCTTTTATTTAATGCCATGGTAAGAATTGTGAAACTTTAGCTTCCTCTTATGATTACTGTATTTACTTAGCATGGGAGTTGGGAAAGTTGCATTCAAATAAAATACAATTCTAGACTACCTCTCAGCATTGGGAAGGTGTTGTACATTTTCCCACACAAGCATAATGTTTGTCCCACATTTGGTTCGTTGGAATCTGGTCACCCGAGTGGGGAGTCATGCCATGACATTCACTTGGCTTTTACTGAGACTTGATGAATTTAGTTTTCATGGCAATTTCAAAGACTGAACTTACGCCGCAATTGTGCGATTTCACAGTGAAAATTGAGTTTGAAATGAGCCACGAGTACACAGCTGTCGTGCGGGGACACTTTTATGTAATGATTCGCCCAGAGAGGATTAAATGTGACATCTCAATATCTGCTTTCAGGGATACAAGGCAGAAAGAATTTCACAGTGAAATCTGGTTCAATTCACACTCATTTCGCCTCAAGGCCAAACAAATACTGCAATTGTTTGGTCCACCTCTGTCTTGTTAGGGGCGAGTGCTTTATAGTCAGGTGCTCACTGTGACCAACAACCGTCTTTTTCATTACTTTTGCTTTTTGCTTCGTATTAATATGGTGTTCACGTTGGTCATTATCTGAGCCTCAAAATGGGTTGTGGGTGGAAAGCTGGGTGACTGTGGGCTGCGCCTTCCTCCAATCAGAGCTCACATGGACGACATTACAACTCTGACCAACGCCGCTCTGTGCACCACGAGACTGCTCAGAAAACTGGAGGAAAACATCAGCGGTGCCCGTATGAAAATAAAACAATTCAAGTCATGCAGCATCTCCATTGTCAAAGGAGTGCTCTCTGACCTTAAATTCTTCCTCGAAGATAACCCAATCCCAACCGAGCATCCTGTCAAAAGCCTTGGAAGGTGGTTTGATGCAAGCCTGGAGGAGAAAGATCAGGTACAACATCTGCAGAAGGAGACCAGCAGTGCCCTACAGACCATCGATAACACCCAGCTGCTTGGAAGATTAAATACCTGGTGTTTGCAGTTTGGGCTTCTACCCCGGGTGCTGTGGCCCCTCGCAGCCTATGAGGTCTCAATCTCAGCAGTGGAGAAACTAAAAAGAGGAGTCACAGGTGAGTTTCACGGTGCCTTATCACCAAAGGGCTCTACAGAGATGCTGCAGGTGGCAACTAAACCAGTTGTCACTGCAGTATTGCTATGACTCAGCTCAAGTTTTTTGCAACACTCAAAATTTAGTACAACAACCTCTATAGCTGCTTTGTTCTTGTCTACCTTTTCTGCTCCTAGCAAGTTAACATGAACCGAACTGAACTTTGTTTACAAGAGAAATTCACAGTGTATTATCAGGGTTATAGTTTTAATCACAACAAAGAATAAATGTGCTCTTTTTTGAAAAGTTCTCTATTGATAATGCTGAATTTGTAAAGAAAATATCTGGTTCCCTTTGTGTATGCAATAATCAGACCTATATTTGTACTGAGATATTCATGTTCACCTTTTATTAATAGCAGGAGTTCAGATTGTGGATGTAGCAGCTCTGAACATCTATGACTTATTGTGCGTCCGGTGAGAGGCGAGGAGTCAAGATGCCTCTGTCCTCTCAAAAGCTTATGAGAGCACTTTCATGTTTAAACTACGGAGCTGTTAAAGTGTGGATGGTCCGTGTCTCCAAGCAACTGTCAAGTTTCCCACTGAGGGGAGCTGACCATGTGCAGTAGTGAGAAATCAAGTCAGTTGTCCCAAAAGAACAAGGCCACTGATGAATTAAACATGAATATCTTTCTTTAGTTAGCAGTCCACAGAGAGGAACACTTCCTACTGTCAATGAGACAGTTATCACAGACTCATATTACTACTGCTGTAAAGGGGCTGCTGTGATTGTGAGGCTTTGATAATATCAGAAGAATCATCTTTAGTCTACAATCTTGGAGGGAAACGAATCACATTATCTACAAGCATTTCCTAGACCTGGAGGACCCCATGTCCTGCATGTTTTAGATTGCTTCCTGCTCCAACACAGCTGATTCAAATGAACAACTTGTTATCAAGCAGCTTCATAGAGTTCATGACAAGTTGATCATTTGAATCAGCTGTGTTGGAGCAGGGAGCAATCTAAAACATGCAGGACAAGAGGTCCTCCAGTAGAGGTTTGGGAAAACGCTCATCGACAAGATTCTTTTTTGCTCTTTTTTGTGTTTCTGTTTTTCAGTGAAAGCCACCAGGAGCCATATCAAGATATTGCTCTCCTGTCAGTCATGTGGGTGGACAACTGGCCGGTGTGTGTGCACCTGAAAAGGAAGCAAGAGAGTCATTAACCACACAGTTCTTCTTCTATTTATTCCAAATAAACTGTAAAAACATGACACTCATGACTTCCTGAAAGCTATAGGATTTTCTTGGAAAGACCCACCAGACATCGGGGTCTTATGCAGTGTTCACACACCTTGCACATGTGTTGCTGAGTAGTCTGCAGGGGCTCAGGCCTGTCCTACCCCGAAACCAACAAGTGCCTGAGGGCTCTCACTCATTTATACTCACTTCCTGTATGTTTGCAATCCTGCTGACTTTGCTTGAAGGGAAAATCAACATTCATCGTGTTGTGACAGAAACAGGGGTAGCCTAAAAGCCAGGAAGCAGTATACTTGAGCATTACCATTTTGCTTACAAATGGGGTTACAACAAGGGGTGAACAACAGCTAGTCAGACATAAATCAAACATGAAATATGAGCCTCACTTTCCTGGCCACTGTAAAACCTCTGCGTCTGTTTACATGTAAAGTCACAAGGTTTTGTCCTGCTCCTCATATTATCATTCTGAGCTCCCGCACCTTGCTAAACTGATGCATTTACACTAAACACACAGGTGATAATGATACAAATCTGTGAAGGTTTAGTGATTAGAGCACAGGGTGAACACTGATTAGACCAAAGTGCTTCAGACAGCAAACGTAAATGCTTTTATCAACTGGATATAAGTAAATCATGCAGCTGTTGCTTCAACACAATGGTCTTTAATCCCAGTCCTCAGGAATCAAAGCCCTGCTGGTTTTCAGTCTGACCATGTAATCAAACTGATTAGTACGCAACCAGCAGTATTTCAGATACTGAAAAGACTTTCACACAAACCACAAGATCAAACAGTGCTCTTATGGCTTTATTCAAGTCACTTTGAGTTTAATCATCTAATTTTCAATTTTTTATGTTTTTTCTTATAAAGAAATGAGTAGTGGCTGATGTTCTTTAAATATGTTTATTGTCATTCTCCATTTTGCATTTAGAGGACTGATTTGTTAATTTTAGATTAAGTTATCTTTAACGGTAGTGCACACTTAATTTGAAATGAAAGCATCAATAGTTGATGGTCAAAACCATGATCAGCCTTCAAATATTGCTGATCACATGGTTGCAGTTAAATGAGGTACTTAAAAGGTTAAAAGGGTACTTATTGTGTTGTGTATTTTATCATATTTGACTATTAAACTCTTTATTGTGAAAATTAAATAGCAATGATTACCTACACCAGCAGATCACAACACCTCCTCAATAATCTGCTTGTTCTCGTCCAAAATCAGAATCAATATGTTTCATCATACCTGTACGAAAAGGAGTCATTTGTATCTGATACATTAAAAAATTTGGTCATGAACCAGCTAACTGTGAGTAGGACTTTACTCTTTCAAGTTTAGGATTAAGATGTTCTGCAGATAAAATCTAATACAGCTTCAAAGAACTAAAGAAATCCAGACTTGTGTCAAATCATCAAATTAACTCAGTTATCCACATACAAACAACAGGGCCCAGGACTTTACTGCTCTATCCAAAACAACTCTGACATGTAATGTATAAATACAGTATATCAGAATAATATCAATAAACTAAATCAGAGGCGTCATTATAAAGCACATAACCTCTTCAGCTAGTGAGGCCACAGACATTGATGAGGAACTCATCAGCCGCTGAGATCGGTGGATGACAAGGTTAGTTTCTCGCCCCGGTGACAAAGACCTCAGTTCATCGTCTGGAACGACAGTCGCAGCTCCACTGAGACAGATGTGTAACCTTTATATCAAGGTGGCGCAGAATGACGAATGAGAGTGCCCGGGAAGATGGAGCGATCAACGTTATCAGTGTTGTCAGTCCAATCTCCCTCCATCAATGATCTGGGGAGGCAGTCAGCTATCATTAGTGTGTACTTTCCGGTCCTGACCATGGGGCTGCTGAACAATTATTGAGCCCCAAGGCCACTTGAGAGGGTTGGGATTTGTTCTTTGCCATATGTATTAAAAACTATTTTTATATAACATTGTGTTGAGGATTGATGCTATTTGGCCTCTCTGTCCAACTGACCAAACTCTATTTTCACTTTGTTTAGTCTGGTGTTGAATCTCTTTTCCATAAAACAAAGGAAAAATCTCTGAGCACGTGGAAACAATTTTATATTGTTTTGAGAGGTTTTACTCGAACAAATGACACCTTGAAATGAGGTGGGTCACTCCGCTTGTTAATGCCATACATTTAAAATGCAATTCCACATAAAGTAACTTCCTTCATCTTTTGAATGACATATTTTTGTAACCCCATTGGAGTTTCTTCAGCTCATCCACAGTTTGTGTATTTGATTCTTTGTATTTTCCTCTCAAATTATAGTATTTTAATGTTCAAATAAACTTTAAAAATTCAAAACCTTCTTCGCCTACTTTGCGTCGTAGAATTGCATGTTAAAATATTTCATCCTGCACCTGAATGAAGCCAGACACGAAAACAATAAATGCATTATGCATGAATACATATATTTTCACACATTTCATTTTGAAAAAGGCAGAAGTGGTATCAGGTCTAGATATAAATCAATGCCACTGCATTTGTGTGGTTACATTATACTGTCAGATAAGTCTTGTGCCTCTGGTGACCTCCGCTCATACACACACACACACACACACACACACAGTCTGTCACCACAGCTCTGTCTCGTCTCCCTGTTGTGATGGACAGCCAGAACACAAACCCAGTTTCTCTCTGCCAGCCTGAATCCCCTCAGTGTTCAGAGACTCACAAAGTGTCACAAAGACACTGACATCATCTCTCTTGCTGTTTGAGAATTTATGTCTTTGACCAAAAAACAATCTTTTTTTCTGTTTTTCAGGGAGTTTTTTCCCCCCGTCGTGAGTTGAGAGCAGCCAGCGTATGCGCTGTCATGTTCCAGCACTGTCACAAATTTTTGCCCCTATGAAAAAAACTGTCACACACACAACAGCAGTGTGAGCTCGCATCTCGTGTCACAGAGCGCACACACTCTCCGCCGTGGCATTTCTCAGTGTCACCGCATGCCAGCTACCACGGCGTCAAGTGGGTGGAACAAATGTCAGGTTTTTATAACCTTTATTTAGTCAGGGAAAGGTGATTCATCTCCAGTAACATGTTGCTTCACATACACACCCATCGGCTGTCGAGTTTAAACGGAATCTCTGGTGCAGCTTGAAGTTTGTGGATTGATAAAGAGTTTCTGATTGATTTTCCATGTTCATAAATTCCCTTTCAGCTCTGGGTTTGAACCGTTAAATCACTATATTCAAGCCAGCCGTACACTTCAAAGTTTCATTTAACTACACATCCCTCCATAGATAGTTCGAAGGTCAGGCTCAGACTGGAGTTGGAGCTTGGTAAAATGAAATCATTTTCGTTCAGAGACGTTGTGGTTGCTTCCAGACACATTGCTGTTATCAGTAGCAGCCTTGTAGCCACAAAATGCTGGTTCTGTGTAAATAAAGAACGATTCTCCCAAAGTCAATGACTTAACAGTTACATATTTCATGTATTTCATGCATGTAAAAGAATTAAAATCCATTATGTTTACAATTGTTTAATTTCAGACTTTGGTGCCCCCCAGTGGTGGTGTCAGAAAAAGACAATGGCAGACTGTGTCTGACCCAAGGACACAAATATATAAGCAACACACTGAATGCACCAATTATTAATAGGATTGTCTCATTTTATGCTGTGAGAATAATTTGAAATAATAACATAACAATTATACACATAGAAACTTTAGATTGAGGCTTTAACTTTACTGACAAAAGAAAACTGGACGCATGAGTCAGGAATTTACCTTGAGGTTGTAAAAGTTGACAGTCAAAATTGTCTTTGCGAACTGCCAACACCCTCACCACTTCTTTCCACCCATCTCCTGTCACACATTTCATTTCATGCTATATTGTAGACATCAAGATCATTTCATGAAGTTTACTGGAAGCAGCTTGAGGTGCAAAAAACATGGGTTACCTCAAATGAATGTCTTCCTCCCTAAATAACCTCTAATATTGTCAAGTCAGATCTCTGTTGCAAGGCGATTCCAGGTTTGACATGTGTCTTATTCGCAACTTCTCATTACCCTTTTTTACCATTTAACATACTGGGTGCTTCCCTCGGCTTTCATGGATATTTTCCTGTTCACATAATGACTCAGCGATTGTCTGCTGTATAAAGACCTCACTAATGATGAGAAATGACATGATATGAATGACACAGCATGTCACAAATGGCTCATTCCTGTTATTGGTACAACAGCCTGTGATTTCACTAACAGCCTGTAATTTCTCCCCCATAGCAAGCTGGGGTAGAGAGAACAAGCAGGACCTGCCATTGGCCTATTTATAGTGAATGTGCGTGTGTGTGTGTGTGTGTGTGTGTGTGTGTGTGTGTGTGTGTGTGTGTTTCTATGTGTTTGTAATGAGAGTCAGTCATGAGCCTGAGTCGCTTCAGCTGGGCGGGATCACTCTCTGCTGCCATTAGTGGAAATGTCAACACTGAGGTAAAGGCCCTGAATTATTAACTGCTACTATAGACAGTGTGTTTGCAGTCACGGCATCTACCTCTCTATACATTTTCACACACACAGAGTATGGCTGACAACAAATCTCCTTTATGTTCATGTTACAGGCATCTCTGTTGGCTGAATTGGCTTTCAGGCTTAAATAGAAACATGTCATTCATCTCGGTGAATGGTCGCACATCTCATCTCTAATTAGATGTCTTGGAGAGATGAGAGTGATGCAGTCGGCTGTTACTGTTGTGACTGCGGTTCATCAAGACTCGCAGTCAATCTAAGATGGCATTCCCGTCCAAGATGGGCAGCAGAATCAGAAGCAGCCTCTGGTGTTTGCTCCTGAATCAAATTTTTGTCTGGATTTCTGTTTTCCTTTGTGTTTCTATCTCCCACCTATGATGCATTTTGTGTATGCAAGTTGAAAGAGTGCATTCAGCTCTACCAATCAGAAAAAAAGGCAACACTGGCAACGATCTTTGTTCAGTGAGGTTGGGACACGATTGCCACATGGCAGTGAATTGTCAGGTTAGTGCTTTATTGTGAACTGTCACATCAACATTATCCAAACAGGAGTAGAAAAAAAAAGGACAAGAAATTTCAAAATCAGAGAATGACTAAAAGGATGTTGATTGTTATAGATATTTGTAGAAAGGAGAAAACCGCTTTGGCTGAATGCTAAGGCCAGTGAACAAGCACAAGATTCAGTGGCTGAAGGATTCTGGCTTCAAAACAACTCAGACTGACCTGAAGTTTCTGGGAGAAAAAATAAATAATATTTTCCTCAAGTCTGACCTGGTTCTAGCAACTTTCAAGGGATTAAATAAGCAGAAGGTGGTAACATGTCTCAATTATGCATGCATGAAATGGATTGGCCAATGAATGAGTGGATACATATGATCTAATTGAATGAAATATACAAACAAATTATCTACAAAACAAACAAAACAAGGTTTTGCACAAACTCTGATTCCTGCTAAAAAAAAAAAAAAAAAAGCTATTTTGTGATTCAGTGGATCTAATTGCTACTTTCTGACACCATGTTTCATCAGGCACTGAAACCACAACTGCCCTCTCAGCACAATATCTTAGCCAGCGCAATGAAAAACACTAGTCGATAATGAAGAAATAAAACCTCAGAGGTGGAAGCCAATATCCTCCTTGGGTCGGTCAGTAATTAATTTAGTTTCGCTCTAAGACCCCGGGTATGAACCTATTAACATAGCGCAGCTTTAAGTCCGTGGTATTAGAGCGGATTTTCTATCGTGTTGCACTTTCTGCAGCAGGAATGGAGTTTGAGCTGCATTTACATGGGAGTTTAAAAGTTTAAGTCCTAGCCTGCAAATGACATAAACAACACATTGTCACAATAATGACAAGTAAGCTAGCTAATGAGAGCAGGGAACAATCACAAATGGTTGGCACAGAGCTCAGATGTCACCATGGTGGCTGCTGGCATAATTAAAGTGCTTGTCATGTGTTTTTGGTCTCTCAAATGAAATGTCTCATGGTGTCTGCAGCTCACGGAAAAGGTCTCTCCTCCATCAGTGAAGTGTAGCAGTGGATGAGCTTTAAATGATGGAAATATGAGACATATGGCAGTAATTGTTGTGTCAACAACCGTATCAACTTTTCACAGATATACAATGGTAATTTTATGCAACAGTAAGCAGCTTTTACATGTGAGGACATTTCATTAATTTCCATGAGGCTTATTCTGATCATATTCAGAACTGCTGCCTGATCACAACCCTAATGCTAACTTTAACCTGAGCTCAGATAAACCAAGACCAAACATTTTATTTTATAACACACATTTTTGCTTACATTTGTGTACTGTTTGAGATACATCTCTATAACTCAAGTCTAAAATGATGCAAACTCAGACACAAAGATGAAATAAAGAAGTTTGTACAATTTTACAAAATTATTTTAATACATTTTGGCAGGAAAGACAAGTCAGGAGTCACAGAGAAAGGGACAGACAGTAAATACAGACGGTGAGAGAGAACAAAGAGTAAACGACGGAGAGAGAAATGAACAGAAAGAATGTAATGTCAAAGGCAGAGAGACAAGAGAATATGAGAGAGGGAGCAGGTTGTGGAAAGCAGAGAGACAAAGAAAAAGAGGCTCAAGAGAGCACAGAAGACAAGAGACAATGGAAAAGAGAGCTCATGCTACTGCCCACTGACATGGTTTTAAAGCTATTGTTATCCAATTTTTGCTCTCCAAATGTCCTAAAATGCATATATTTAGATCAGGGAATTCAAAATGCTCTCCCACAAAACCTCCCTTGCAAGCTCAGTTTTTGGACATCTGTACTTCTAAAACCCTGCGTACGGCCCCTGTTCACAGCAGAGACACAGCAAGTGTTTGTGTGTGACTGAAGAGGGGTGGGCGATCGCATCAGGTATGACAGCAGCAAATTAGGCTTTTAAAAGCACTTTGTCCTTGCCGCATCTTCGGCACCCCACCGTCTAACGCATCGCCCGACAACCACAGAGAAAGGCCAGGAACGCGGCGTGGAGGCTAAAGTCTCATTAGTGGGCGACTTGTGTACGTGGCTGAGATGATGAGCGCTGACATGAAAGGATGAGTTTTAAAGCTTGTTAGAGCCCTCCGACTTTGAGCCAACTTTCTGTGGAAGGGCTTTGAATTAAACAAGAATGGGTGTTTGCCTTGACAGCGGATCCCTGTCAGCAGCTTCCAGAAGCTCGGGCCTTCCCATCATCACTATTTGCTACCGAGAATGGCAGTATGTCCGTCACACACAGAGCACCAGACTACAGCAAAATGTGGCGTCCACTGAGGCATGAAGGCCTGCAGGCTGTTGTGCCTTTTGTGACAACAAGGCTTCCTTCAAAGACGGTTTCTCTGACGGGACCTCGTACACTGTGTTGCAAAGAAGAAGAAAACATGTTGTGTGGCTGCAGTTAACTTGAAACCAGAGCGTCTACTGGGGTATAATAGCTGAGGGCTGCTTGGCCGGCCAATTCTCACGTGTACCATGTACACAGACAAAACGTGCATGAAACTGTGGAGCCTCATGGATGCAAAATGTACATACTGGCTGATGTTTAACACCTGTTTCACCTGCAAGGCATTTGAAATTTGCATTTTACAGCAGCATTAATTAACAAATTCGTCGATTTTTGGCAATGTTTGGCTATAGTGATGGCACCTCTGCTTGTTTCACTCTGCTGTGCTTTCTGTCTCCAGAGCTGCAGACCAATTAAAAAGTTAATGAGCGGCGTGGGACACACCTGGGCTTGGTGTGCCCCGTGCATATAAGCCAGAGCAGCAGCAGTCTTTCCCCCACACACCTCTGCATTCTGCCTTTTATTGGCTTTCCTTAGGTTTTTGACAGCACAACATCCATGCAGCACATTTTCACTCATTTCTTCCCTACACCACCGACTTTTAGATTCCTCCCATCTATTTGCTTGGGTTTTGTTTTGACTTTTTTGTAACTAAATGGTTTTGTTATTTAGCTTAGCCAGTGTCTCCTGTGTCTTGGCAGAGCCGGCCCGTAACACTTTTTTTTTTTCATCCATTCAGTCCAATAACATTTGTAAAGTCTAGAAAAGCCATATTATTAAATCATCTGTGAGACCTTTTTTCATATAGCCACTTTCATAGGACTGAATTGGGTGCCATCTTTGAACGCTATATCCAGTTCTCCTCTCATGTGCTGGACAGGTAGTGTGCAGTAGATTTATCAGCTTTTACACTGAAAACTGCTGCTGCTGAAACGACACTGATGAAAGCCGTTAAACTGACACTAAACCGCATCTTTCTCTGTGGATTCATTCCTTACAAGCAGCTCCATCACACCACATGTAGTCATGTGACCCACTATAGAAACATTGATTAGTTCAGCTTTAATATCCATGAATCAAAACCGCTTTAAGTTTTAGGCTGCAGTAGTTAAAGTGTGAGACAGCAGTACAATGAGCTTGTGAACAAGCTTGCTAGATGTCAAACTATCAAACCTCTGCCATTGTAAAAGGAATTAAAAACAACTTATTGACAATAAGTGGACTTACATGTGAGCTTTGTGTGTGTGTGCTTACTTAAATAAAGATTAATTATTTTTTATTTTAAAATGACAAAATAATGCTAGATGAGTTTACTGTCCAGGATGTGACAGGACATCACAGCTGGAGCGCGAACTGGGCAGAAAGAAAGCAAAACCACTCAGACCGCTGAGACAACAAAGCATTTGCACCTCACACACTGGGTATAATAGGTTTAACCCTTATTTAACCAGATAAACTGAGTGAAAGCATATTGTTACTTAGAGCAAAAGGAGAAGATGGTGAAATATATATGAAACTGTTTACAAATAACAATTATTTGATAAATGTTGGTTTTAAACTTGTTTTTTTTTTTTTTTTTTAGTAATAAGAGTATTTATCCACATAAATTGTTGCAGACCATTCTGGGAAATAGCTGCTTTTCTGTCTCTTGAGTCGGAGCTGAAAATAAAACGCAGACATCAATTGGAATTTTAAGTTTTGTTAGAAACAATCCCTCCGCGGGAAACAGCACATCCAACCTCTACCATATGTTACACAACATGATCCATTGATGGGCTGTCAGAGAAACTGACGAGTGAGTTGAAGCAAATTCTTGCTTTGTGTTGAGCAGAAAGGCCTATTGTGAGGCTAAAAGCCCCTTAGGTGTGTTAGACATGCTCAAATGTATTTAAATTCAGCACATTTCCTTAATTGCAAATGTTCATTATACCATTTCTCATTATGTTCAACACCATTTTCTTTTACTCTCTCACATCCTTTTGTAAACCTCAAATTATTGACCTCAACTGCAAAGAGAACCAGGTATCTATTTAAGACAAAACAGAGAGGCCTTGATTCCTAATTTTAGTATGACATCTCCTTGTTTTCTGATCTGCTCCTGGAAATATAAACTCATCACTTGATAAATTCAAGATAAAATATTGCTATTTCTACTCAACTCTCTGGAGCTTCACATTCTTTTTATGTCCAATCATTCTACGTTTTCATTCTGTGTTAAGCTGCTATGAATGAAACTAAACATAATGAAACTCAACACTTCTTAGTTATTTTAAAGAAAGCTAAAAGCATTTGTCGAAAAAAGCATAGTGTAGTGGAAAAGACTTATGTGACATGTTTTTAATTTTGATGGACTTCACCTCATGTTGTACATAATAATAATACTTAATGTATTTTAATGTGTACTGGACATTGAAGACATATCATGTTAATTCTATGTTTACCCAGTTGTCCCCATTAAATAATAAGTCATTAAATGTGGGGGGAAGTAATTCTGAGATGTTAAACATTGAATGGGGTAAAATTGACCCCAAATATAATAACCAAATGAAAGATCAGCAAAGTAAAAGCGAATGGAATTAACTGAGTAAAAATCAATCTCTGTTCAAATCAGCATGTGTGAGTTGTTGATGAAACTAGTGCTGTGGGAATGTACATTATAATGAATTTATGAATGTCCGCCAAGTAAAGGTAAATGTTCCCCCTATCTGACAACAAGGTAATGAATTAGGGCATTTATATATTTTTTATTTCTTTATATATAGAAACCCAATTGAATGCATCTCAAAGTAGGATACTTGCTGCTAAGTGAATAAAGGTGACACAACATACTGCCAGTCTGTCATTTCAACTAAATGTCATGCGTTTTCTTTTCAAAAGATGCACCAATTACTTTCAATTTCTCTGCATGTTGTGCTACAAACTAAAGTGTAAATTTTAAATGTCACGGTCTATATATAGCATTGTATGTGAAACGGTTGGCTTGCAGAGTAGATGTGGGCTGTGCGTGTTTCATACATGTTAAAGCACCGTCACAGGACTCGTCAGAGACATGTCAGCCTTCACATGCTGGTTTCTAGTTAACGTCACGTACTAAACTAGGGATGAGTTTGTGTGTATTTGAAAATGTGTATGTGTGTCTTTGCCATAAAGGTTTGGCGACTGGTGCATGGGCATTTAATGGTTCCACATTCACTGACCTTTCGGTATCCACGGGAGTCTGCAGAGAGGAGGGAATAAATGGGTTTAAGAGATGTGGAGAAGGAGAGACAAGGAGGAGACGAGACCAGGAGGCAAAAAACAAAAAGGGGAACGAGGGGGAAAAAGGAACATAAAATGAGAGGATACAAGAACAGAGTGGAGGAGAAGATTGGAAGCAGACAAAGAGGAGAGTGGACCAAAAAAAGGGAGAGGAAGGAGAGAAAAAGATGAAGATACAAAGTGAGATAAGAGGAGCATGGGGAAGGAGACTAGACAAGCTGAGACGAAGAAACCACAAAAAGAGTGAGGAGAGTAAGGAGGGAAAAAGTAGAGAAGAGAAGGGAAGCTGGGGAAGGAAGCCTAGACAAATTAATTTGGCAAAATCTTTAAGAATAAGAAGAATGGTGGAAATGATTTATTCGAGGGACAGACGTCTGTCCTCTGGCTGAGCTGGCAATTCTAGGAAATGAATTTATAGGAAAGCCCAATCTAAACACCGCCTGACCAAGCCAAATTATGCTGGTGACTAATTTAGTCATGCTTTGACCTTAGGGTGAGTCTATTCATCCTACAGAATTACATTACATTAAATTGAGTTTGTGTCAATAGAGGATGTCTCATTTTGAAAAACCTTGGCTTTAAATACTGGCAGTGTACCACGGCATTGAGAGAGGACCGTAAAGAGTGTGGCTTGGCTGATGAAAGTGACTGCAGCCAATTGAGATCATGATTCATGGGGATATAAAAACGCAATCTGCCGCTACACCGGTTCACTCAGGGGTCAGAAATCAGGAAGGGTGTAATAGGACCCATGTTACTGCTACTAGTGCCAATAATGTGGCTTTTGATTTCACCATACATATGTTAAAGTGAAATAAAGCATAGTAATTAATAATTTGCATAAATACTATTTTTAAAGCAATGATTGTAAGATTATCAGGACAAAGTCAATCTAGTCCTTTTTATAAATAATGATAAATATGATGGACCCAGTGGCCCTTGAAATGGTCCCAGTTTATGCAAATTAAGAATGTTTCTTTCATTACAGCAGGAGACACCTACATCTTACAGGAAGAGAAGCACGACTCTCACAAACAGAAAGAGATAAGACTTCTAAAGGTGGATCCATTTTGTGCCACTTCAGTGGTTCCTTCTCATTCTCCTGGCGTACAGAGGGGCGTCAAATAATGTAACACACCCACTAGAAGTCATATTTAATGTCATCTTGGAAAACCTTTACAATACTAGGCCTTGGTGGGGAATAAAAAAACATATGAAAAATATGTTAATATGTAGAGCTCAAAACGGATAATACGACTGAAATGAGTTCCTTCTGGAGCTTCTAAATTCTGCTTTAAAATATGATAATCTACAGTATGCATCCTGTATTCGTAAGTTATCTGTATACGATCTTTACTACCTCTACTGGCCCACAGTTGAACTGGTAAAACAAGGAGATCACTTTGAGCAATTAACATGAACTAATGTTTTGACAGGAGGCAGCAGGTGTTCCCTACTCACCACGACATCCCACAGTGAGGGATAAAGGCTAACATATGATCTTCACTCCTACTCATTAGATGACCTTTCAAACGATCGCCTTGATTAAGCTGCACATTAGTCACGTACTTCCAGTAGAGCTGCTCAGTAAGCCTAGTAAGCCAGGAAATCAACCCAAGGGACACGAACTAGTGCAACATTTTCAAAACATTTTATTATATAAAAGAATCATGTCCTTTTTTCTTGTCCAGGTTCCATCATACACTAAGTTTAAATTACACTGTGGTTAAATCTACTTAATTATATATACAAATAAATAAATTTGTATATATAATTAATTTTCGGTCATATTTCTCATTCATCCCGAAATGAAAATAATTTAATAAAATCCTAAAGGTGGTTATTTTGCAGAATTCAAGACTTGTAAAGATATTCAGTGAAGACAATGATCTACAGGCTACAAGGTGAATTGGAAATGGACTTGCTTTATGTGGTTTTCTAAGGGGTGTAAGGTTTGCTGTGCTGGGAATTCTTCATTAGTTAGGTCCAATTCTTTTGCTCTGTCTGGTTTTTATATCCACATCTCCATCTGTTGTCACATCCGCAAAGCTACGGCAAACTGAGGCTGTTACTTCTTACTTCCATACTGAAGCATTGGTGCAGAGCTTCCAAAGCCTCGATGCTTGTAAACATGCCTTCAGGCTGTCCAACATGAGTTTAGAGGTGAATGTAGTGAGCAGTTTAATGACATGAAGAATACTTAAAACATATCTTCATGGGTGGTAACAGATTCTAGTTTAAATCACAATCACTGATAAAAGCCTGATACACATTCTGCATTGTCACAACCATAATATTTAAAGGTTAAAAATTTTATTGTGATAAAATACTACTGGGATAAATTCTTGCATCAATACAGCTGGGTTTTCATTCAGTGTGAAGAAAACCAAACAGGCTTGTTTTTCTCTCAGAACAAACTCAGAGGTGTATACAGAAGGTCTGTGTACATGTAAAATGTACATTTGCTGTGCCTATATTGGAAAAAACAAACTGTAATGCTGTTGCAGGTTTAAGGACACGCAGATAGCCAACAGGGAGAGTTCAACCCAAACACTGTCTTTATTAATCTTTTCTTTCAGGAACAAAGTCATAGTAAATACACGCTGAACACACTTTTTTTGGCTTTCCAGGAGCCTCTGGTTTCTCTTTAAGCCTCAACACCTGCTAAAAACTTTTTTCAGCACATATAATAAGACAGATACAGAAATATTAAGGGTCGGCATGCAGAAGAGCAATAACAGCAATATCTTAACTATGTGAAATTTATGGTCATGGGGGTGCTCTTGTGGGCCAGTGGCCTAAGGTGCATACTGTTGTTCCTGGGGTATTTTATTGCTCCAGTGTTTCCTGTTACTGTCAGCTATCTAATAAATGCAAAATGACAGCAAAAGAATCCAAAAAATAAAAGTAAAAAAACTGTAGTTCTGCTAAGATGTGGAGGATGCCTGGATTAATTTCAGTAATAGGACCAAGGTTGTGCAATTTAAGATACTTCATAGGCTCATATCTCTCAGTAAATGCAGCAGGTTCAAGGCAGACTATATTATTCATCTTGGCCTCCTATTTGTTTTTGTTTTTAATGCTTGATTGCTGAGAGCTGTCATGTCATGTCTTCTTTATCCTTTTGATATTCATAAATTGTTAAAATCTTGTTGTAGCATCTGTTAGGTATTTGAAGAACAATATGTCAAGGAATTTCTGTTTTGTAGCTACTTGATTCAACCTCACCTTTGTTTATTTTAAACATAAATCAGGGTTTTTCTCAGTGTAAGTTCTTGTGTTTTGAGATGTATCTAATTTACTGAAATATGATAAAACAACAAGGATATTCCAGAGGTTTGTTAAACAACCAAAGAAGACAGCATGGCCCCAATTTCAAACCCCCAAAACTTTGAAATTTGATATTTATATAATCTTGCTAAAAGCAAATAACTCTTAATAACTCCAGGGACTTACCTGATCTCATCCATTTTATCTCTCAAGCCAAGTTAACTTCACAAAAATAGCACAGGAGATAGTTGCATGTGTGTATGTGTAACATTTCCCTCCCATGAACTGAAGTCCTTGGAACTGTTTGTCACCATTAGTTGAGATGCTAAACAATAATCTTCCATTTACCTGTGGGAGAAACATTTTCTGTCAGCAATTTCAGCCACGTAAGCAGAAAAATAAAGTTTTTAATTTCAGGTACAGTTGATTTATTGAGGAACTGGGTGATTTCAAACACAATGCAATTAAGCTGAGGAATTCCCAACTTGCTCTTCCTGTCAGTCTGAAGTTCACTGTCTCTCGGTTTCTTTCTCTCTCCTTCTCCCTCTCTGCAGGTTCCCCAAAATGCAGCTGTCAGGAGTTGTATCCTGCTCCTCACAGAGCAATGCATTATTCAGAGGACCTAGATTTATTCTTTGATGTAGTTAAATTAAAATGACAGATTCTGAGGCAGGCTGTACATCTGTGGCATCTGCAAAGTTGCACCCAGAAGCCATTTGTCCCAGGATCCACAGTGGTGAAACTGCAAATGTATCTCAAGCTCCTTGGGACTTGAGTCTGAAAAGTGAAGCTGTCACAAACAAAACCTGCAAGTTTTGAAATGGCTTTAAAATGTTGGCTGAGAGACGTGGATCCTGATAAAAGGGCCAAATGATGGGACAAAACTACGCTAAGCCAATTTTAGTCACCAGCTCTCCTGCCTGCTGTAATTACAGCATCCATCACACATAAAGAGGACTGCTCTCTACAGCTGACACCTTTTTTAAGGCGGACATAGGAAGCACCGCAACTAAATGGGCACTTTAATTACCCGCTGCCAGTCTACCCAGATACACTGTATGAACTTCAGGTCTCGGGCACACACAAACACATACAGGCATTCACACACACATACATGACACCCTCTTATTAGACTGATTAAGCAGATCACGTTAGAACTTATTTTAAGAAAGACTTAGGAGTCACATTTTAGCTCCACTGTCAACTTTCACTTTGACCAAACTTTGGAGCAATGGAGTCGGTCTCCAGTTTGCTTGCATGTCTATATTAAGAGAATATAAACCAAAAACATTGTTTCTCTTCCTGCTTTTTCTTCCACTGGTGGAGATGACGTCACACTCACAAAGTTACTTTCTTGGGCTTTAGGGATGTTAAATATTAAATCTTAATATATTCAATTCATGATATCAAAATAATTTCTTTTGGCATTCATGGGTCCTGTCAACATTTTTACGGACAAATTTTTTGACAAATAAAGCCGGTGGGCCAGTTCAGGCAGTCAACTTTGGTTGCACTGCTACATTTACATGTGAGACGCCTCACTCAATGCATCACCGATCCAACCCACTGTGAGCTACTTAAACTGTCGGAAATGCCCAGCTCTCCTCCTGCTCTGCCAATGCAGCCCCCACTCATATCACCCACAATGCAAATGGAGAATCTCAGTTTGTTAGGTATTATGTTTTTTAAGTATTTTGTCTTAAAAGCTACTAAAATAGTTATTGATTGGACAGCTAATGATACAATTGGCCTGTTGTAACACAATTTCTTAGTGTACTTTCTTATATAATGTTACTTACAGTTGTTGTAAAACTCTTCCTAAGTTGGTTGTCCTCATCCATTTACCTTGTTGATATTGCATATTGTGTTTTTGTTGCCTGGGCATTTTGGAGAAGGTTTAAGCTGTCCTCTCAGATTATAATCACCCTCTGTACTCACTGTTCCTACTTCAGATCATATAGACTGCCTAAAGAGAATAATAAAGTGTACAAACACTTTCTATCACAACCCCCAAAAAACTACTAAATAAACATTGAGGAACTTGAGTTTATGGTGTTTTTTTATTTATTTTTTTCTTAACAGTTGTGTTTTGGGGTGGTGGCTTCTCTACCTATCTAAATACAGATATCAATATACATATACGTATACATAACTACATGTATGCCTGCACTTACATATAAATAGGCAAACACATCTCAAACATCCTCTGTTTCTTTCTGTCACACCAAATTAGACTTTTCTGATGTATGTTTCTCTATATAATCTCCTGTTATGTTCTAGATAAAGCTGAAACATTACAGTTGTCCTTGAATCTGTTCTTGAATCTGTTGAATGGGTCCGTTCAAAGAGTTCTATTTCATATAGGCCTCACCCTCTAAGAGCTGCCGCTATTGGGTTTATCTCCTGTTTCTGTGGCCCCACTGCGGCTCTCTCCTCCTCCACTTCAGCGTGGAAAAGCCTGCTACTCCTGAATACATGGATGTCAAGGCTAATTTCAAGAGGCTACATGCTCCTGTTTGCCAGTCCTCCCTCACGTTTTTTTCTTTGTGTGGTGGAAACAATCATGTAATCTCGGACAGAGATCTCCCACGTCCCTCCCAGGGGAGAAGAACAAGGGGTTTTATTCCTGTTATTTTCACCAAAGACAACAGGTGGGATGTGGCTGATTTTGCACCTTTTGTCTGTTCAACAGATGTATAGTGAAGCTGCCTTTTCACATGTTGACAATCAGACACATGTTGGAATGTGTGCGCCCGGCGATTGGTTCACATTCATCAACCATAGAGATGCGTATTGTCAAGGTTGGAGGATGAGTGACACGAGGAAAGGACCCAAAGGCAGATACAGGAGGCAGGAGCAGCAGTCAAAAAAATATTTATTGAATTAAGTTCCTACAAAAACCAAAGGGTACAAATCTAGAGATGAAAAGTCTGGAAAAAACCACGAAGGACACAAACCGACCATGTAAGATGAGGACCACACAAAGAACAAAGGAACACATACACACACACATACATATATATATATATATATATATATATATATATATATATATATATATATATATATATATATATATATTCTGTCCACAGCAGAAACAATGTTAAACAAGAAGGGAACTAAGGCATGTCATGACACGTATTTCCACATCTCTGTCATTTCCAGGCACAGATAATTCCTGTGCTTCCCCTTACTAGGACTACAATACTACAATACCACTACCACTGGTTCTATTCTCTGGCTCTGTGCACTCTCAGAGTGTATGGAAACGGCGATGGAGACATTACGCAGAAAAGGGATCAAAGTTTTATTCTACTTTGATGACCTAATCCTTTTGGCCCCCTCCCAGGAGAAATCTGCACTCTACTGGGGTTTTGCCATTAACTGGTGAAAGAGCTCTCCTCTCCCCACCCAGTCATTCATTTAGCTGGGTGTGGACATGAACACTGCCACCATGAGAGCAAAGCGGTCCCCAGTCGAGTTGGACGTGATAACCTCTCTCTCCTGTCACACATCGTGCCCCACAGTGACGGCACTGTCAGTGATGCGCCTGCCTCATTGGGAAATATCAGCCACGAGACGAGCTTCAACTGGGAGTGGATACCCTTTTTTTTTTTTCACCGACTGTTGCCCAGACCGCTCCTTTATGCGTTTGCCGCAGTTACCCTGATCCGTTGCCTCTTAGACCGCTAGATTCTCCTCGTGAATGCACTGTCTGACTGTCTACACTGTCTGGTGGCACCAGAACGCGCAGGCGCGTCTTGGTTCCCAGCCACGGTGCAGCTGCTGGTGGGGAAACCGTGGCAGCTCCAATGACGCACTATCACAGCTGGACAGAGCGAGTATGTTTTAAGTACAGCAATATCACTCTGCCCCTTTTCCACACAGGCCTGACATGGTGTTAACCAAAGCAAAGCTGGTGCATCCCTGCCTCGTTACGTTTCGTATTTATGGGGTTGTGAACTGGTGTATGTTATCTGCTTGTTGACCTTGGTGTCACAGTGGGCATTGACTACATCAGCTTCGCCCTTAACCCCAATAGCGACAGCTCCTAGAGGGTGAAGCGTATACAAAATGTTAGTTACATGTCGTAACTCCAGATTCTGTGAGTATAGGCCCCCTGCTCCACCAGCATTAGCCGAAGAAAATACTGGCTTTTAGGAGCAGAGCTCAGGTTCTGACGGTGACCTGAGAGAGGCAACTGTACAGTGACGGTAAAGGAAAACCTTCATGACTGCAAGAGCTCGGGGATTAATCCAGTTGCAACAGCTCCTACAGGGCTACACCTATATTAAAAAAATCTGTAGTTACGATGCGTAACTAACGTTTTTCTTGCTTCCATTATTTTTTAACTGGAAAGCAGTGAAGAGGCACTTGTACAGCCCTGTCTTTTCAAATTTCAAAGGGTGTATGGTGGCGGTTCTGTTATTTGTGGTGTGGTTTCCTTTCTGTCGTATCCTGAAGCTTCAGATATAACAGCAACCTTTCTTAAACATCTTATCTTGTGTCCTCAATCTCAGAGAAAAAAGGAAAAACTTATCTTCCAAATCGCTTATCAGTTTTAAACCACTAAACTGTGGAGAAGCTTAAGGAGGTGGAACATGCCAAAAAAAGGAGCATATATATTTAAAGCCTATATATTCTGTATTTAACAAAAATCATTTAACATCCTGCTTAAAATTCAAACAATTTCCCAGCATAAATTTCTGTTGTATAGTAAAATCCAATTAACAGGAGCAGGTTTTGTCTTCCTCAAGGGAGGATTTAAACTAGACTGACCTTTTGATCAGACATTGATTCAATATTATGTAGGAAACTGCTGCTTCTTTTGGAGCCAAATACATAATTATCTTGTCGATCATAACCAGAAGTCACAACTCTAAAAAAAAAAAAAAAAAACACTATATGGAAATAAAAAAACGAATACATATTGAAACCAATGTACTCAAATCACAACAAGAAGGAATGCAGAGTTCTGCAACTCGCAATTCCTTCATCTAACGCAGCCTTCTGCAGCAGGATAAGAAAGTAAGAAAGGGATCTAAAATACTACGTAATACTTTGGCAAGTGAGCTGTAGAATGGGGACATTTTCACATCAGATTATTAAGAAAATGGTTCTTCTACTTGTAATTACCTCCTAATTGTAATTCTGCTTATCAAAAATGAGCTTAGTAATGTAGCTGATATAGAGTATAGCCTGGCTGGGAATTAGCCAATTTAGGTACTTTTCCATTTTTTATGGTGTGACTACACAGCTTACCTCTTTGAACTATCCCTGATAACTCCCAAGCTATAACAACGGGTTTGCCAAAACTGCATGAAGTCAGCATTAGCAGGGCACTCAAAAGGAAAATTTATCCATATAAATCAGAGAACAAAAGAATATATGATCAGTGCAATAAACAAAAATTAAGAGTAAACACAACAGTTAGAAGTATTTTGAAGTAATTTTTCCCCAGAACAGTATTCACACTTGTTTTTCATGTTTGTGTTTTTAAAGCGCTGTGTGGTCCAAATTGATTTGTTTCTGCTCACTGCTTCCTAATCTCTCTGTGGGCAATTTACCTTGCTTACATTTACATTTATATTTACCAGGGACCATTAACATTTTGAAGGAGACGAGCTCAGAGACAGCGGGAGAGGCAGTCATGCAGTTTCCAAAGGATCGTTTACATATTCTGTCAATGCGAAAAGTTATCTTCATTACCCAGACCAAGCCAAAAATCAATACTTCATCAGGGTTGTTTGGACCATGTCTGCCAGGAGCAGTGAGCTTGTAGATTTTAAACCACATCCATTTTTATAAACCTGTATGTCTTATAAACTCTCCCAGGACAGAAAACCTATGAGTTACACATTCTGCAGTGGATATTGATCATTGTGACAGGACTCCATTTGGACTTTATATGCACATTGCAAATATATCTAAACTAATATTTGAAAAATCTGACAAAAGGTGGGATAAAAATGCGGCTTCACCTCAACTTTCTATGATTTAAAGGTCTGTATGTTGCATCATGGCAGAATAAATAATTGGCTGAACTACATTTAGAAAAGTCACATAACACAAGTAAACAACTTCTTAAGGTAGATATTGTTTGGCACAAAGGCTTATAAGAATGACATGATTTACATTCTCTTTGCCACAGACTTAATATACTATTATATTAGTATATTTTATATATTTGCTCATTTTTAGTTCTGTTTATGCTAAAAAAATACCACATTAAACATAACTTACAGTACCGTATTTTCCGCACGATTAGGCGCACCTAAACGCCTTCAATCGTTTCAAAAGCTGATCATGCGCCTAATAATACAATGCGCCTTGTATATGGCTACTGACCTATCTGACTGCTAATCATTAGATGCATAACGCATCCATCAGTCAGGCACACACGAGGCACACCACAGGACCAAAATATTTTAAGTATATTTATTGAAATCACAAATTGGCGCTAATCGTTGATAAGCACAAGATTTATTTGCACTTAATTAATTAAAAACGAGTAAAACGCAGGAAAAGTGAAATGCGCTCCACTTCTGCTAAGACGCTGTCACCTGTTTGGTTCAGCGCTGTTGTGTCTGTGTGAACACAGATCCTTTCTGCAGTGAGGATGTCACACTCTCTCTCTCTCTGTGCGTGACTAGCGTTCTATTGTCAGGAAATATCACAGAGTGTGGCATCGTTTCATACAGCGATGATCTTTGTAAGAGTCAAAATCTCTGCGGAAACAGCCCAAGCAGCTAAAGCTCTAAGTTACAGTGTGATCGTTATTTTAACACTGTGATTTCCAGCGGAATTATTTCTTACATATCGTGTTAAGGAATATAAGTTAAGATTTATCTGAGAGCCAGATGCAGTCGTCAAAAGAGCCACATGTGACTCGCGAGCCATAAGTCCCCGACCCCTGATCTAATGGATGCATAACGCACCGTAACTCCAGCCTCTACTTTAGCGCCTTATGCGAAGCGTTTTATTAAAGGTGCGCCTTATGATGCGATGCGCCTTATATATGTAAAAATAATTAAAATACGTCATTTATTGAAGGTGCGCCTTTTGATGCGGTGCGTCTTTTCGTGCGCAAAATACGGTAGTTACAACAAACATCTTAGCTGGGGGTTAAGGTTTGCTGTTATCCAGGGCAATTTACAGCAAAGTGACTGTGGCACATGGTTGGTAATAGCACATAGGCAGGGCAGAGCTTTAGGACATCTCTCAGACACACATTACTAAAGTAAATACACAATATGCAGATTAGTTATGTTTCATTGTATCTCAATTATTGAATCTTGTATCACTTATATTTTCAGTTCCTCCTACCTGCTCCTCACCTGCGTCCTCCACCACCCCTCACTCTTAGGCAGTTTAAGACTGTAAACCATCCCTGCTTTATTGCCCCAATTTCCAAAAGCTTTAACATCTGATGCTGGGGAATATGGGAGACATGAACACCACGCACACCAAACACTGGAGGAATCTTCAGACACCCACGCAGACATCTTTTAAATACTCATCTCTGCCTGGTGTGAACATAGAGAACATTACAATGCAGATCACACATGCACACATACAGTAAATACACACACAGCATGCTCAGCCTTTACAAGTACACTCTATGTCACAGGCACCAGATTACGAAAGGGGGAAGACTTCCATTCTTTTGATTGGTTCTAATTGTAATGGGTGTATGGGTTGTATTTATGTCTGCAAATCCTCTGAGCTAAATTGAGAGAACAACCATATTCCACTGATGTAGACACATTGCAGATGAATGAAGGAGAGCAGCACATTGTCGTCAAATTTCTGCTCAATTCTGCAGCACTGTGGCTTCAAAACCCCCAGAATGCTTTTCTTTCCGAGCAGAGCTTTTAACTATTCCCTCTGACTGATGTAGCACCACTGTACACTCCTGCTGTGTCTTGGGATGGAGTTTCTCTTTTTTAGTGAAGAAGTGGAACCAAATGACGCATTGCAGCCAATCTTTTTCCACAGCAGAAGGGTTGGTTTGCTGTCAGGGGCCCTGGACAAGGGTCCCCAAGGCGGCTTCAGAGGGCTCCCAGCCAAATGTGGAATAGTCCAAAGCTCCTATAGTCAATATTTTTACACTAACCAGTTGATCAAATAAAATATGTGTAATGTGAAAGTGCTCAGTGACAAACCCACAGAGAATTACCATCCAATTCTGAAGCTTTACAGAGTTTTTTTTTTTTGGTGCTCATTTTGGTTTTGCTGCACATTTAACATATGGTTCATTTTCAGGTCTCTCGGGTTTTTAACTACTGCAGTTTTAATCAAACAAGGCCTGTTAAACCCACTGTTCACACTATCTACCAGGACCACAAATGCTTCTTGGACACAAGCTGGGGCCTGATCAACCCTGGCTGGTTCACTTGGGCACGGGTGACAGCAGATTGATAAAAAAGCAAAGAGTGATAAAAGTTTGGTTCAAATGGTAATTTTCTACTCTGTGTCATCTCCACTTGTAATATAGATAAAACACATATTGTAAGAAAATTGCTGAAACAAAGTTATTTAGATCCACTCAAAGATCTTCCAGTAAGTATGCAAATCATGGCTGAAGAAGGCTGTACATTGTGAGCTTTGCCAAGACAAAGGTCTGCTTATTTCAATTTTTAAAACACATTAAGGATTATGATGAATGATGAGTCAATGCATCGACTTGTTTCTGTCGACCTTATGGTAAGGAAACGGCAGCTCTGAACAGCAGGGGATTTGCGGGTCTATAAGTGTGAAGAAATGTGACAATGATGGTGCAGCGAAATAAGGAGGGCCATTCAGTGCAGATTATGTAGAGTTGTCCATAATCACATATTTTAGCTTGTGTCAAATGCTGCGCTGACCTTATTGTTATTCTGCCAATACTTTTTCCCTATTGTTCTCTAAACCTGAATGAAAAGATTTATTCGCCATTGTTAAGGAATTCCAATAGAATTTACAGGAAGCAGGTCAGGAAGGTTACAAGAAGGATTAGTCCTCCCTAAAGTCGATATTTCTCAGCAGTTTACTGAGAAGAATTTGATGATTATTTTTCTTCCCCCCATTGAACTACAGCGCACACAGACCAGACTGTAAAAGACAGGCCACTTTCATATTGTTTTAGGACTGTGATGAGCATATAGGCAGCTTTCTGTGTCCTTAACTGTTAGCAATCCACCATGGATGGACCACCGTGGAGATTTATTCTGCATTGAAATGTGAAACCTGAAGTGCAGCTCTAGCCTAAGTGGTGTCTCTGTTTGTAAGGGAGGGGACTGCCGAGAGAAGACTGCTATGGGTTTGCATCGAGGGAGTCTGACTTTAAAGCATCTCTGTGTTTCCAGGCGGCCTCATCAGCTGCTGAGATATACTGTATGGCTTGTTGACTCTTACTGAAGAAGAAGCCAAACAACTGGGAGATGTATCTGTGTAAAATAGCAAGCTCCCAGTTTGCAAAAGAGGATGTGAATTGTAGAATATGGTATAATTCTCATATAATATTTACTATAATAAACAACTCATATAATAAACAGTATTTTTCAACACGTTCTCACTCCCAACTTGTCAAATACGGACGCTGGGTCAGGACACATTGGCGTAAGTTTTTGGACCACCCTGCATGTTGAAATTATGGTAAAGGGTAGCCAGTGTGTTAATAAGTGACACCAAGGGGTCCTGACCAAGCGTCCATATGTGACAACTTAGGAGTGAGAACGGGTTGTATTTTTGGACTGAAACTGCCAATATCTAGCCTGGCATCATCAGACTAATTTGCAAATGTGTATTAGTCTGGAACCTCTAACGATTTCCAAGGGTTGTTATCAACGGGTGCAGACAACCAGTCAGAGCAATGAAACGCCGTCCTGTCATACAGTTTGTCCTGTCAGAAGTACAGCAAACACATGTTTCTTAACATAAAGATTAAGTGCAGTTGTTTGTTGTTCTTTTAGAGAAAAAATACCGTCCAGTTCGTTTAATACTGCCGCTGTAGCCGGCCGTGGAATATTCTGCATCGGCTTCAGCCATCTTGGTTGTTTATGCCTGAATGGCGTCCTTTCCTGTCAGTCATCGTATTAAACTCACCTCATGTCAGATAAACGGTTGTGATTGGCTCGCCAGATACCAGTTCTGGTGAAATCTGTCTATATGGAAGAGGGGCCAGACTCATCTACCAGAACAAATAAAACATCAATCTGGTTCCCAGGCTAGCCAATATCCTAAATTATGCAACAATTCAGCATTTCTTCTGAATGTTTGTCAGGGAGAAAAGGCCTTAGAAACAGGAAGATGGGAGTCTAGATAAAACAATTCTTGGTGGAGTAATATGGTTCATTACAGAAGGGAGAGACTGCATAAGTACAAAGGCAGGGCCTTAAATGGGGAAATGGCTGCATTTATATTGCAAGTTTATTCAAAACGCTTTACAATTTGCCTCTCATTCACCCATTCACACACACAGATGCATGCAAGTTGCTGGCATGACCATTAGGAGTGTCTTGGCCGTGGACAGTCTGACATGTAGACAGGAGGAGCTGGGGATCGAAGCGCCAACCCTTTGCTTAGTATACGACCGCTCCATCACAGAAGTATCTTTGATTCTTACCGCGCACCAGAATGGTTTGCAGCCAAATACGAAGCAGTGGCGTTGAAAGTCAGCACCGCCAACACCTATCAAAGGAAAACAAGAGGCTGTTGTAAGTGTTACTGTTTCAGTGAGAGTTAATATCTGGTAACACAGCATTAAGCAAAAGTATGTTGTTGCTATGGTTACCTGCAGTCTAATACACCTTGCACACAGATTTAGAAGAGTGGTGGAACTGTTGATCAGATCCCTGTTTTTATGTACTGTTATGAGAAATTGAACCACCACCTACCTACCAACCAATCAGAAACTGGTATTTTCAGTGGCCATGGCATGATGTAATATAACAACCAGTGCATATCCAAAATTTAAACTTCCTTCTTCACTTGGTATAGTTACACTCAGTCTATATGAAATGGCAGTGGAATCAGCGATGAACTTGATTATCACAATAATGAATTGTGTTTTGATACAATTTTCAGCATGTTCTAAGAAATTAAGTGCATCTTGGGGATGCATTCACCTGACTTAATATCCCCCTGCCTTTTTCCTGCAGAAGTGTCCATAATTCCCCTCTTGAGCATTGGAAACAATTTAAAACCTCTATCTATCACAATCTAATTAAATGCACGTCGATGTGAGCTGCGCTCATTAAAATGAAAATCCAATATGGTTATTTGCTTGTCGTGAAACTGGTTTATGCACGCTGAAATGCCAACTTGGTGTGGAAAAGATGCACTTAACATTATGGAGGAAGAAGAAGGAAAAAAAAAAAAAAAAGCTGTCACGAATGCCAGAATCTGAAAGTTTGCTTTCCAAAATGTGTTTTGCCATTAAGAGCGAGCTAAGTGTGCAGGCGGAACTGGCAACAACAGTTTTGAGACTATTGCCGTTTTGTTAGTGTACTAATTAGAATGCAAATCAGAGAATGTACTGCCAGCAAAACGTTCTGTAACCACGTCCTGCAGACAAAGAATACACTTTTTCAGTCATTACAGCTCCAATCAGTCGTGGAGCTGACGAGAAATAAAACATGATTAGAATGCAAATGGGAGTAAATGTTTCTTTATCACACAATGTGGGCTAAATGATGAAATTGAGGCTGATAGGAAAAGTTAGACTTTATCTCCAAGGTCTAAGTGTGTTCGAATTTACTTTACTTCTGTTGCGTTTATCATTTATAATTCAAAATATCAGTATCATTTCATAATATGGCTTATTGTACATCATGTACATCGCTTAATGTTATTTAAAATAATTATTTGGTGCATGTTTTCCTCAAATAAATAAATAAATAAAAGAAAGTGTCCCATAAGTTTGGATATAAATGCAGCAATATCAAATAACTCTTCCACCAGCGCCACACTGAATTCAGTCTAATAAGGTATTGATTAGCCTGAACATGCCAATAAAATTTCACAATTTTGAAAAAGAATTAGGGTTATTATGGCCATCATTCATTGTTAAACCCCTTTCCTTAGTTATTATTCTAATTCATTAATGAATTTATGTCCAATTTGACCATTTTTCACTGACTGCAATCAAGCACCCAAATGAGAAAAGTATTATTTAATTACATCATAAAACAGTATAATTAGGTTTTACAAAGAATCATGACTTTATGTTCTGAAAGTGGAAATGTTAAAGCGTGTTTTCCAATGCTGAAGATATAAAGTAGCACTTGGGTGACATAACATTGTTTAAGTCTCTTTCTCCCTTATGTAACCCTCCTTGCTGACTTGGCACCTTCGCCGGCCTCTGTTGTACATAAAAATGTGTTCTCAGTCAATCTTCCTCAAAAGCTAAACAAGCAAAGGCTGAGGCCAAAGGGAACCACTGCTTTCAATCATCAAGTTTTTGTGCTATTTACTGAGGGCCGAAGGTCAGAGAGGATATTGATGCTGAACAATCAGGATTATTTGGTGCAAGGAGTTTTAGGAATTAAATTGCACTCATGAAGATCAAGTCACAAGATGAAAATGACGTTAATGTTAATGCTGATTTAATGATTGACCAAGGTAAATTACATTACACAATTCCAGCTGCACTCTTTTCAAAATAATGTTCATGCATTATTGTATATTTTCAAAAGTAAAGGTTTGTATTGCATTTTAGTAACTTAAACTGATTGAAACAAACTAAATCTGCTCTACTATAATGTAATCTAATTTACAGTAATGTAATGAAATGTAATCTAATTGTTCATTTGGATTACATGAGTCTTCCTGTTATTGCCAAAACAACAGGACTGTAATCACTGTGAAGCATTTAATCTCATCTCATTTTGTCTTATTATAGGATTTCATGACTTCAATCTTTGAACCATTGTCACGATGACATAGCTGTGTTGGAGTTGGACGCTGTTACTCGAATGTGAGGGTTGAAATTGCTGTCTGACTATTTATGTTTAGGTCCAAATAGCACAAAAACTATAAGTGATTTAAAAAAAAAAAAAAGAAATTGAACAAAGCAGTCATTCGTTTATGTTAATTCTGTCTTAACAGTCTAGACGTCCAGAACTACAGTGATCGATGAGCCTCTGGAAACAACCTCTCAACTGACCTAACTGAATTTCCCATTACAGTTTGTCCTTTAACTCTTAGGTCCTAGATTTATTCCCCACAACAGTCACTGTTTGTGTTTACAAGCATGGATAGTGCCTGAGCTCTGATTATGGTCATATTCAGGTTTAGTTTGAACCTTTTGATATCTTGCAGATGACTCTTCGTGTTGCTGTGAATGAACCATATAACAGAATGTTCCTGTTCACAGCAAAAACATCTGCCAGCAAAGGCTTTCCAGCCACCCACCCGTTGACTGAGATTACTTCAAATACAGGGAAAAGAAATGATGATCCCAACAGTAATAGCAGTACATTTCCACATGCTGAGAGTTTGTTGACATCAAAATAATGTTGTGTGAGATTTTTTTTTCTTTCACCATCTATGCAACCTCAAATGTGAAAGAACTGATGTTTCAATACATCCTGACAAAAAACAGACTTATATGTTGAAAAATGCAGTTAGCAGTACATTTGGTGCACATGTTCAGTCAATACAAGACACTTGAAATAAATTAAAATGAAATAACTTTTAAATATAATGTAATTCAACAATAACTTTAACTACAGTTGAATCTGCACCTCTGTGACAAAGTATCAAGAAAGTGATGCATTACAAGCTTCACAAAGTATTATTTAATACAGGGCTGATATATTGGATTGTTTTGGATTATAACAAGCCCTCCAAACCCATACGGCCACACTGGTCGTATGTTCCTACCCTCTAATATGACCCACAAGAGCGTTTCCTAAATTAGCGCCCCCACTGACATATGACTGTTGGACAGTACCAGCGGCAGGAGTGGTTAACACATGGTTAAATTAATGAAACTATCGCAATCTGGTTAGGTTTATTATAAACTATATGTTTAGGAAAAGATCAAGTAAGTATGATTTTTTGTTTCACACAGGACATGAACAACAGTCTCTTGGGTGAAAGTCCTGTGTTCGACCCTCCATCCACCCCGATCTCCTCCCTGTGCAGACTTTCTGCAGTCGCTCTTTATAGGCGACTACGTCACCCGACACTAGAGTAAAAATACAACATTATTTCATATATTTAAAAAATAATTAAATAATACTTGTGTAATTTTGAAATTTTTTAAAACTCCAAAATATACTTTATTGCATAAAGTAACCACTCCAACATGGGCATAACACTGGTATCTTAAACATGTTAACCATGGTTAACTGGATTATGAACATACCTGTGATGCTTTAAAACATGACTTTTTTTTTTGTTTGTGTGTGTGTGTGTGTGTGTGTGTGTGTGTGTGTGGAAACACCACCAATGTGTCTATTGTCAGTAAACGAGTACTGTCCTTTAGCAAAGCACATAATAACTGCCTGCTAACTCATTACATCCTCCCCACAGAGCACTGCAGGTGATTTTAATATTGTATCTATGTTTTAGCTCCCACAGAGCCCAGGGCTGTTTTGGCTATTTACAACTCAGTTTTAGTAAATACATTTAGGTAATCAATGTTAAATTGCTCAGTGGGTCTGCTTTTCAGTGTGCCCCCGAGAGATTAAAATGTAAATGAATGACAACAAAAGAAGCTATTGATCAGTACTGCCATTATAAACCAAAATATGGAAAATCTGCAGTTGTAATTTGCACATTTTTTGTGTGCAGTCAGGTGATATTATAGATTATAGTCATATACCATGAATAAATCATCAGGTTAAAGTGAACTTTAGGTAAGTAAGAGAGAAACACGTCTGCATGTCTTCATAGTTCTTTCTGACAACACTTTTACTTCAGTGATGGAATATCATCATCGACTCTCAAAGCCGAGCGAGAGATCGGGGTGTTTGAGGAGTGTCGGACTTGCCTGTGGCACTGAGAGTTAAGGGTGCCTCCAACACTCGACTCAAGACACTCTGAATCCTCGAACTGACAGCACACAGCAAGTGACTTGAGCTTGCTGCCTGCTGACATAACAGGAATGTTTTCTGCACGCAACAGACTGGATGTTAGAGCCACGCAGGTTATGAAAAAGGACTCTAAAGATGCATTTCAAAACAACTGATCTACAACTTTCTGTCAAAATTCTTGTTCATAAAATTTCTTGTTCATAATAAACAAAATTCTTGTTCATAATATTCATTAAATATTCCTACAGTATCTGCAAATGGCAGTTCATGTATGGTTAACATTAGGAGCTCAGCCCACTTGGGTTAGGTTAGTGAAATGGGTTATGGCGGAATTTAAAAGTAATATTAATAATAATTTAAAATAGTCTGATTCCAATATTAGACTGGATTATAACCCAGGATGACACTCTTGAAGGTAAATGCTCATTCACCACCCTGATCTCCTCCCCTTCACATTTCTCTGTATTATATGATCACACTGCCTCCTGCATGGGCATGAACATTGGCATTCAAATTAAATGACTACTTAAAATAGTTGCACATGCACATAATCCAGGGTTGCTCAAAAATTTAGATCAGGAAAGACACTTGAGACAGTATGTGGGAAGTAGCATGCATTTATTTAACATGCATACAGTACTGTAGTGGGAGGCAGCCTAAATACGGCTTGATGTCGGCTCTGCTGCCTAAGGAAAAGGGGGGTGGTGCCAAGAAACCAGAGGGGCTCTGGAGATACATCCCCTGACCCAGAGATGGGGATAATAAATCGGGCTAGGTAAAGCTTTAAAAATACAATGCAGGGATGTGATGTGAAGAGGAAAGCCAACAATAACACAGATACATGATTAATATTACAATAGTAGGTGAGAGAATGTCTTTTTGTCTGTATTTGTGCTGTAAAAGCTTTGTTAAACCCTTTTTGAAGACCTTAACTGATGAATGTGATCAAAAAAAGATACCCGATCAGAGCTTGTTATAGCTAGGGGTGTAACGATCCAATGATCCGGATCAATGTATCGATTCAATGATTAATGATCCAAAATCATTGCGACTGTATTTCTGAAAAGCGTCAGATTTAGTGTCTTATTCAAACCATCAGGGAAATACATTTATAGTTCAGTAATAAAATTGTCAAATCATATTTCAGGTGCTTAATGTGAGTTGATATACATGTAAGTGATTGTTTTAAATGGGCATATGATATTGTCTCATATCGATCACAGGCTCCTGAAGTGAATCGTTTCAGACTTTGTGATATCTGCAAATATCATATCGTTGTATAGTATAGTATCATATAGTATCCTGATGAAACTTGATTTACACCCCTAATCATAGCTCTGCCCAGTATCCTGGGAATAATGTCCCTGACAGACAATTTTGCACTTCACAATTTATATCCAATGCCAACGTTCAGTGCCAGAACAGGATGTAGTGTGCCTTAAATGTGAAAAAACAGAAAGTAAAGGTGTTGAAGTTGGGAGTTCAAGTCCCGTCTACAAGTACTACTACAAGTAATGTTGCAGAGTGGTCCAGTATCAACACTCTTGTCTGGCGATAGGGTTGCACAACTATGTGGAATTTGTCCCAGTCCCATTGACCACCAGGAATCAGTCCAAATATTCATCTCAGCCACAGCAAAAGAGGAAAAACTGAAACCTTTTCTTTTTGGTTTCCTTCAAAGCATGACAGAACGCTCAGATTGGTGAGTCTCTTCGCCATTTGGGATAACCAACGTTTAATTTGCCAAAGGCAATTCAGATGAGACAAAACTTACATGATTACATCCATTAAAATCTTTAATTTTTTCAAGAAACAGAAATTCTTTTGTAAATTACTTCAGCCACTTTTCACATCGAAGTCACAATAAAAAATGTTAGACATTTTGGAGTGAATCTTCTTAAATATATTTAACCAACAAGAACCACTTCTCAGAAATTCATAACAGATTGCAGCACAGCCAAGGCACGACTTCCAAACTGCTGTAAGATAGCAGGGGAATTTTTTATTGTTGGGATTTATTGTACTGGTGTAATATTCCTCAAAAAGATTTGTTCTGAAATGAAACTAGCTCCTCTCAGCACAAAACGAAAGGGTACTGGACAAGGAAATTCCCACCAATATACACATAGCTACTGGCTTTTCATCTCATACGCTATGCAAACCATGCAGCCTACATGGAAAATAACAGCATTAGAGAGTGAGAGAGAGAAAGAGAGGGAGAGAGAGATATTACTCTCTGCAGCTTCTGTCATTTCCCATGACATGAGCTTTTTTAATGGATTTTCTCATCGTTGTGTGCGAGGTAATATGATATGTATTCATCTGACTGTGACTGCCACCACATGGGGTAGGGGACTGACGGAGAGGTTGCTCATGTGCAAACGTAACATGATTTTGCCTGCAACAATCACAATACTCCGATCCTTCCTGTTCCTTGTTTCATTCATAGCGCAGCGTCAGACCTCTGGTAGCTTATCCAGTCCAACTACAGTTTATTCTGCTGTTATAGCTTTTCTTTTAGATAGATAGATAGATTACTTTATTCATCCCCGAAGGGAAATTAGGTTTCTTCAACTATTTGTATGTATTATTGTATGTTTTGATTTATTCCAGAATGTCATGCTTATTGCCACCTGAAATTTGGAAAAATGTAGGAAATTAAAAGAATAAATGATTTGCGAATCATAAAGTCAGACCATCGGAAACAAGATATTATAATATATATATAATATATAAACAGGTGTCACTATCACTATATTTGAAACACATTAAGGCCTATGTTGCATTCGCTCTTTTACATGTAGCGCCTTGCACCAATTTACAATGCCAACGTGACATAATAGTAATATTTACTTGGCCATGTGATAATATGGACAGTGTGGACCCACATATCATATCTTGAAATACATGTTCAAATGAGTTCATGAAAGTTCAAAATGCAAGTTCAGAAGTTCAAATGAAAACTGCGACGGTTTCTGTTTCTTCATATTAAAGTCAAATTCTTTTCTGAAATGGAATGTGGCACAGCCATAAAAGAAGAGAGTGATATTTAAAATATTCTTCTTCATTATCTGGTCTCATGGTTTTTATCTTTGCTGAAATAACTGATTTAGAGGCATGACTGCAGGATGTATATATTTATGTGGTCCGTTGCAGAGTAGAGTGTGCTCAGAGCATGCACACAATCTTTGATTATCTCTGCATAATTTTCTCTTTGCTGAGAAAGAAAAGCTTCATCAATTGAGCATTTGCTGACACTGGCTGGCTGAGATATAACATTTAATATGAAGCAAAACATATCAAACCATTACATTTGTATGAAGCAAAGCCAACCACCATTAACTTGTCTTGTTCCATCATTTGTCTGGTGGCTGGTATTAATTTCCCATCTCTGACCATGTTACTACAGCTGGCCTGTATGGATCTAATCCTTTCTGGGAGCTGCATTTGGAGACTTCAGTGTGTGCTTCTTTTGGGGGAGAAAGAAGCTTGGGGCAAAAGGAGATATGGGAAATACATTCTGATTCCCTCATTCTGATGAAAGCATAATTGAGTCCATTCGAGGCTTTTAGGGGGCTCAGATATAACTACGATGCCTGCAGACATCTGTGTAATATTACATTAGCTTGAGAGTGCTGGGAGAGCAGCCACTGCTGCTCGTGCCTCAGAAAGGCAGGGTGAATTAGTATTTGCATAATAATAATGCTTAGCTTTTGTTGACCTGCACTGAGGACTAAATGTGTGGGGTTTAGCACATCAGCACAGCTCAGATTTGTGCAAATTGTCGTTTGCGTTCCAAAGTGTTTCCTGTGGTTTTTGATTGATTTTAATCCAACCAGTACTGCAGAAGTGTTTTTCCCACAGGACCAACCCCAAGAAAATCAAAAAGACACACACACACACACACACACATACACATACACATACACATACACAACCTAAAATCAAAATGTCAAAGAACAAGCCAAGGTCAAGGAGCAGGGTCAGATGATTAGCAGAGGCAGTACATCATTTTGAGAGCAACTGATGGGCAGGTCTGGAATGACAAGGGGTGCGTTTCAACAGTGGTTTAACAAGCTCTCATACAAGGCGCCTCCACACTTCCCTTTGGGCGAATTCCTGTCACCAGATTAAGTAAAATTCCAGTATTCTGAAAACTAATGTGGACGTCTATGAAATCTGGAAACCAGCACCAGTTGATATTATTAACAAACTTTATTTTAAAGTAACAGCTGCTGTTGTTCACATTTTACAATCATATATTCAACTATCATTTGATTGCAGTATGTAATAAAACAGTTTGGGTGCTGAAAGTGTTAACTGAGTTGACTAACAACCCAAATACCCTCTTTGGGTATCTCTTTCCTTTGTAGTGTATGTACATATCTACAGTATATTACTTTTTGTATTAGATATTTTGTATTACTTTAGATATTCTATATACATTCTATGCATGGCAGCAAAGAGATGTAACTCAACTGCAAAGCCTCTAAAGGAAGTAACATTCAGGCTATAAATATTCATCGTATTTAGAAGATATGATGATATTCATCACCATGGGAACCTCCTTATATTTGTAAAAAGGATTTTTAGTTTTCCCCATTGCCTCCACTAGAAAGACGTACTATATGTGTCTCTCCCCTAGTGATGAAATTGGATCTTTGCCTCGGCATGCTTAAATTGAATCTCTTTTCAATGTTTCTATGAGTGCATGAAAAAGCTTTTCAATACAGGCACAGACCTTAATGAAAGATGGCATCTACATCAGCACAGATCATTTTACACTGTAGCACTTGGATGTGTGTGCACAAAATTCCAGTGTTTTAAATTTATATTGTTCTTGACTCATGCAGTGCCCATTCAAAACTTACCTGTTCAGAACAGCTAAATGCTTGGCCTCCGATATTGCTTTTTGCATCTTTTTCAATATCATCACCCTGTGTAGCTGGAAAGCCCCGCAGTTTTAGACACAGCAGTTCCAGACCCACCATTTTAGATGTATGCATGCACCACCAGGGGCTCTCTGGCTCTCTAGGACAATGTTTCTCAACTTTCTCGAGAACCGCTCATCTGAAATACTTCATACTCGACACAGCACTTCCTTGGGTCCTCAGCAACACATCTGTGTGTGAAGAAGAAAATCAAAAGACAGACAGAGACTCCTTCCATTTTAGTTAGATGAATAAAGGTCTGCCATTTATATGGAATGTAAGGATGTGGTGAAATAGATCTCAAAGATGACTTGAATAACGAGCCTGCATTGTCTCAAAGTCTCAAAAGATGACACAGGCTAAATTTGGCAGGAATAATAATGATGCAGCTCATTATTGTACCTACCTGCATCATACAGAAAACACATCAGGGTCAAAAGTTTGCAAAGTGAGACTGCTGGTTACAGATGTTTTGGTATTGCTGACTGAAGATCATATACTAACCGACATGGTACAAGGGTCCCCACAATCATTCAGTGATGCAGCTCTAAAAGCCTTTGTAGATGAAGTCCAGATGTAGGGCGTCACTGCGGCACCATACAGAACTCTGAGATGTTAAAAAGTTAGAATCAAATTTCATGTCAACTGCATGGTGGAGTGTTCAGACTGGCACATTTACTGTGGTTGTCTGTGCAGCTATTCAAAAATAAGACTGATGTGATTTCATATTTTACTTTACTTCTATAGTTTACTTGGCAGGACCACATCACTATTTTTGAACTGACTGAAGTCATAGATAGTTAAAATCCTGTCAATTATTTATTAACTACTGAACTGAAGATATTTGAAAAAAATATCTAATCCTAATTTGACGTCTAGGATTTCTATTGTATGAGAAGGGTTGCTATGTTGGAGATCATATAAAAAAAGGCTTGTTCATTAAAGTTTGGTGAGATTACTGACACAGACACCAGATGGTGTGTGTATATTTCTAGGAGTGCTTTGATACACAATGTCAGAGGACATAAGATTTTTTTTGAATTATAATATTTTTCTGCCTGCTGCTAAATCTGACATGGATGTTAACAATGTATTAAACGGTCAGAGCCCAGTGGAAAGTACCTGTGTACATGGTGGAACCATTGTGGTAGGGACTAGGAGAGGTGAACATGAATCACTGATGGACAGGTCAGCACTGGACCGATGGATGTGCATGTTGTAATGACGTGATGGTAGATGCTGTATGGCACGTTGACAGAAAGTGCCCGTGTGCCAGCTTTGTTCAGATGGAGACCATCTGCACAGAAAAGATGTCCACATTCCCAGAAGAGACCGACATTGTCAAAAAAATGCACGTTGTTGGTGTCACATTCAGATGAGAGCCAGGTGTTAAGCCTGAGCAGTCTACTGAAATGCCCCAGTCTGCGGTCGAGAGTGGGTGTTGGGCCGGAGATGTAAACTCTGTGGGACTGTTTGAGGACGTTAAAGACGTTGACCAAGTCTGGTTTTAACAGTTCAGACTGCTGTTTTTTAATGTCGTTTGTACCGACATGTATGAGGATCCTGTCAACCTCTGGGTAGAATTTTAAATGTCTTTATCAGCGATGTCTTGTACTGTAGCACCTGGGCAAAAGAGAGTATGAGCTCTGTTGACTCTAACATTTCTGATCAATAATAGATGTTGATGAAGTAGTCGGAACCGGAGGCTGTGGGGGGAGAATAGCAGCTCAGCAGGTTGCTGGCCTGGCCCGGCTCATTCACAACCAGCAAAAGCATGTCGGGATGGAGACGGAGCTGCATTTGATTCATGTTGTGTTAGAGACGTGCAGTGAAATTAGCCAGAGACCAAAACCAGGGTTTTATCTATATATGGTTTTATATGGGAGGTGGAAGAAGCCACAGGTTCCCAACCGGTGGAGGGAATTCTTGTAAATCAAGGATGTCGTATTGATTCACTAGCTGGATGTCATGGGTTGCGGAAGTATGAAACAAGGGAACGGAGAGCCCGGCTGGAGAAGTAGCAGCGTCAGCAGGATAGGAAGCAGCGATAACCAGATTTTCAGCACTGGTGGCTTGTGCAGGGCCAAAGATGATAGCGTCCAAATGCTTTTCAACCTCCTGGATTTTATAAAGCATGAAAATTCTTTGCTCCAACTCAGGTAACAACAACCAGGTAAGTGGAGTCATGTCTACTTGAGCGTGTGCTCAGCTTGTTTCTCTGATAACTTAAAATCCAGATGTCAGATTGCTAAAATCATTTATCCGGTTAAAAGATATTGTTAAAAGCAACCAAGATCTAAAACGTCCATCGTAAAAAGGTAACTAGATAAAAGTCAGTTTCTGGGATAGCTTCTGGAAGACAAAAACGCTCGAACGACTTCTGTGTTCAGCCAGTCAGCGACTGATTGTTTCACTGTATTGGAATATATGTTGTTTAGACAGAAATTCATTAAAATCATTTGATTTCTGCTATCCAATGTACTTTTACCACCTCTAATATATAACTTGCACCTTATTTTAGCCAAATCTGCAAAGTTTCCAAATTTGAAGCACAATATCTCTTATTGGTCTTAATTTTAGATTTCTTATTTAATTAATTTTTACTTGTATTAAATGACTCATCCATTGCATATTCAGTCATACAATACACACTTCTCTCCTCTTTTGGGGTTTGATCTGTTTTCAGTTTAAATGTTTTATCTAATCTGGTCTCTCTTCATTTCAGCACTAATGGCATACATTAGCCACACAGACAAAGCAAGCCATTCAGTTCTTTCATATTGCAAAGAACATGACACTGCTACACAGAAGGCCCACTCACCACTCAGAGTGCTGTAGTAGGTGATATTACATTTTATCTGATAAAAAAGAAGATATGAAAAACACTTCAAGGTTGCAAACAAACCACTACAGTGTAAATAATTTTAAAAATGAGGGAGTCGAGCTTCCAAAGCTGTTCATGATCATGTCCTACTCTACATATCCTGCATTAGTCCCTGTGTACTAATGAGTAAAAGTTGAAAATGGGTTATTAAATTCTTGCGTCTGTCTTTTGAAAATGGATGGCATTTCTTCCCGTGTGAGGACGAATCATTCTCATTTGCCTGAACACCGCATTCCTCTCACTTATTTCAGTGTATGCTCTGGTAACGACAGCGACCTTCGCAATGAGCTGAGAGTCACGGTGAGCGAGCTTCGCCCTCATTAGCAGCCTGCACTCGCTGTCTGCCGGTCGTCTCACCGGGGAAAAAAACAAGCAGAGGAAGACACATCCTCCGAGGTGGCTCGGGTGAGACTGTCCCTGCTTGCTTGCTTTGTCCCCAAGCTCGTCCTTGTCCCTTCCTCTGAAGCCTGAGTAGGGACAAAAATGTCAGCCAAACAAGGTGCCAGACAGGCAGTGGCCATATTTGTGGGCTCTGGGTAATATTTTCTGCTCATTAGGAGGTATAACAAGATTTCACCCTTCTGCCCAAATCAAATAAAGGCTGTGTGATGATAGCCTCGGTGACATTAAGGCTCCTAATGAATCTGACAGGACAACATTCCTGCTGCCCCTCTGTCTGTGTGTGTCTGACAGTATTTGTCTGGTCTTGGTGGACATCCTGCTACCTGCTGATGTGAATAAGGGCCCCTTCACACCCACCTGGTTTTCTCTGGACTTCACAAACTAAAATTACAGGTGTGAATCCTCCTCTTGACCACGGGTCTGACCAAACAGCCAAACCTCGGTCCAGATCAAATTGAACCATGGTTTGGTTCATATAGAAATATACACAATGTAACAAAACAAAAAGACTTGTAAGGCGAGGCTAAGCTGCTGGCATGTTAATAGCAGTCTGACCACTATGGACGTAAAGCTACCGAAAAGTATATTACTGAGACCTTCAGCTGTCTCTGAGGCAGCTAAGACCCCCCCCTTCAGGGTGTAGTGGTAGTCGTGACGTTTTCCATCTGATAAATGTAAGCCCAATTCACTCTCATATTAGCTCCTCACCAACTCCTCAGAAAAATGTCTTGTTCTTTATGCATCTATATATCCTGCATCTGTAATTTTGATATGTAATGGGGTCATGTTGTCCTACATTTCAGGATGAGGTTGTTCATTTCCAGCTTTTAATTTTTTGTAAATGGAAAAAGTGAAGAAGAGAAAAAAGACAACTTCATACTTTCATACTTGTCAGTGTTTTTCATCACACCTTGCGTACTTCAGGCTCGACATAATTTGATGAAAATGATGTGCCCATTTACTGTTGGCACATTGTGTTTCTGGTACAGTCTTCCATTTTGTTGAGCAGATGTTTCTGCCTGGATGTTTTGCAGCGTGAGATGGGTCTCACAAATGCAACGAGGAAGAAAGCAGAGTCAAAGTCTATGAAATTATCAGCATCTGCAAGGTGATGCTGTAAGTGCTGTCCTCTTCAGATATCTGCACTTCAAAATGTCAAGCTTGCAGGTGTTAATGTATTCACACACCTTTGGAACATAATGCACTGTCCGCTTTTATTAGGTTGATATTATGTTCTTCATATTTTGGATCCTGACCAAGGACCAGGATGTGTACCGTAGTCTTGAAAATAATATTTTTACTGCCTTGACTTTTTTTAACTTATCTATTTTAGGGGTTGCAAATAATTGTAAAGTCCATGGATGGAAACCATAACTACTTGACACTTTGGAAAGTCGCTGATGACCTTTAAGAACT
The DNA here is from genome assembly GCA_031216445.1 of Lateolabrax maculatus. Classification (NCBI taxonomy): domain Eukaryota; kingdom Metazoa; phylum Chordata; class Actinopteri; order Acropomatiformes; family Lateolabracidae; genus Lateolabrax; species Lateolabrax maculatus. The sequence continues at coordinate 7,151,127 of CM062206.1, read as the reverse complement.
TTTTTCTCCAACTTGATATATTGCGTTTTGAAATTCAACACTTAAGATTTTATCTCACACACCTGTGGCCCACACAAGTTCCCCAAAAGCCCACACACTGTCGTTAAATATTAATCATTTCTATTAATACAATATCGGGGCATAGCATGCAAACAAAGGCAAACCTCCGCTGTGTTCAAGATTGATCATTTTAATTAAACTAGCTTGGGGACAAAGGCACCTCAATGCATCATTGGGTTACTGGTTATTTGTTATCCGTGGTGAAAGCTTGCTCGAGGCCTGTGGTGTGTATGGAAATCCTTTCATAACTGCTGAACCTGACTGTGTAGATAAGTTGTCCTTTTATTATGTTCCACATGAAGTTCAGTGTGTGGACGGTTTTCCAATTATGGTATGTGTTTAATCTTTGTTTTGTTTACATTTCTATATCTCTGAAAGCACGTTTTAAATTCCTTAAAAACGTATCTATAATGTTTGGTAGTTTGGCCTTTTTTCAAGCATGCCATGACTATTTCTGTCATCTCTAGGGAATCAGCCAAAATGAGTCAGCCCTGATCAAACATTTTATTTTTACCATCAGTGGCCCCATATCCTACTGAGATTGACTGCAGTGCAGCGACAGCCTATTTCGTTTCACGCTGACATGCATGAGGAGCGGAGGAAGGTTTCCTACAATCAAAAAGTTAAAAAAAACAGAACCTGACACCTCCTCAGAGCTCTGATCCCAGGTCTGATTGCCTTTTATCATTTTGATTCAGCTGCTAAAATCTGCAGGCTGCTATTGGGACAGCCTCCAGGTGAGAGCGTATTTCCTTCAGCTTCTCAGACTTGTACTAGCTAGAAAGCCAGAGTAAATGGCATGGAAGTATTTGGGATATAATGGTATCTACATGTGCTCCATGATAGCACAGAGTTGCACGTGAAACAGCAACAGAACCCTTTGCTGTATGCAACGTATACTGTGGGTAGATTTCCTTAGTTTGAGATTCTCTGGGAATGAGAGTTATGTAAAATTAAAGAAAAATTAAAAGGCTACTGACTATAACTTTATCCGTTCACTGAATTTTAGTGTGTCAAAGCTTTTCAGGGGAAATATCACACAGGCATGAATGAACCAAACTCAGAACCCTTAAGAGCTGGTCACTATATGTGGTTTAGCTGGCCACCTGGGCTAGTTCTTGTCAGTCACGTGGCTCGTGGAGCTTCTTGCTGTTTTTTCTGTTCATAAACCCCTGTTGAGGAACAGTTTGTACCAGAGGAAGTAAAAAAAAAGTGGATGGTGCAACACAACTAATAAGCTACATTAGATTCCTCCATTTTGCTATTGGTCAATGGTGCAAATTTGGATGTCAGTTCACCAAAGATGAACCTGAAGCAAAACATTTGTGAGGATCTACTAATCGCCATTTTAAATATGCCTTTATGCATACTGGTGTGCCAGGCAGTCTGAATAAGATAGTTTCACTTGTGTGGGGAGATAAAAAACTATTTCTCCTGCAGGAAATGTTAGGTTTCCTGATATACTTACATATAGGATATCTGATTTAGGCCAGGGAGGGCATATTGGGCATATCTAATTTCCCAACATTTAAGCTTTAAATTTTACATTCAAATCTCCCCTCTAAGGTCAAACCCTGAATATTTTCCTGTCACCATGGACCACCATGAAGAAAGTAGATTGACAAATCACGATAAACAAAGTTTTCTAACATTTTATAATATGAGAAGCTTCTGCAGAACCAAAAAACAGTCAGATAAGTCTGCGGATATCTAGCTGCACCGTTTCATCCCGTACAGCTGTTTATTTTTGTTCATTTTGTTCTCTTGTGTCTGTCTGACTTTGCCTCCCTGAAGTGTTTCCCTTCAGAAGATGAAATGTCTGATCCACTATGACACAGCAGCAGTGTCTTAGTGAACTTAGAGTGAACCTACTGTAGGCGGAAATCCTCAACAGCATCTGAGATATAAGAGGAAACTCTCTGAGCACTACAATATTAATATGGTCGCACTTTAATAGCATTGGATATTTTAGTCATGGTAAAGAAAGATTAGCATTGTTCAATTTACATTTTCACAGGTTTTCAGAGATCAGAGGTCAAGAATTCAAGTGAAGGGATTAAAATTAATAACTTTTACTTCTTAGTGGGATTTTGAGAATAACTTTGCTGATTTGCACAGTGACATTTTGAAAACTGAGGCCTTTCAGCGCTACAAGTTTCTTCAGCTCTTAATTTCCCCACATAACCCATAATACAAGCAGCCAATACTGAGGAGTGCAACAGGTCAAAGCTGAAGTGTCTCACCTATAGGTAGAAAGTTCTCATTTTTGATTGGCTGACCGGTGAAAATTAAGTGACACATGTAACCGCGCTAGACAATCACCTGCTGACCTGCTCCACATGTCCTCGCTTATTTAAATTCTGCACAGACATTTTTAAATCATTGAGGCATATGGCCTATCTTGCGTAAATGTCCAACCCGATCCTTTTATGGATATAGAAGTGTCATGGACCAAGGATGTATTATATTATATATTATATTATATGTCCCGTCAGAGGCATAATAAATTCAGCTTTGCCCAACAGCATTGAAATTATGTAAGCTACATATTTTATTTACAATTTGGTCTTTGATCAGATAATGCCACCTGGGGACATGTGACCTACAGGTATTTCGGGTATTTTGCTTCTTGCAGTGATATTTTTGATGAATGACTTATGATTCACAGCCTACTGTACCTTGTTTTTCTTTGGTAGGGGACCATACAGTAATTGATTAACTTAGAGGACCCTAGGGCCAACCAACCAAATCCAACAGCCGTATATCCTACATGACAGAAAAGATTGTTCTGTCATTATCTTACAGACAACCAATGTGAGCTTTTTCTGGCACCTATCGGCAACACAACATTGTTTGTCAAAGTCTTCCACAATGCACATGGCTGTTACAAAAACAACTGATCTGACCATTATCTGGGCTTTCACTAAGTTTTATGTAAGAAAAGTGACCTCCCATCCCCCCTAAAAGCTCTGATTGGTGGACTGTTTCAAACCACGGTAAACAGTGCGTGGCACCAGACCTATTTGAATTGCTGAACAAATCAGGGACGTAAGTCTGAAACCAGGCTAAACCAGATGTGACTCGCAGTTGCAAAAGTAACATGTTTTGTTGACCCAATTGTTCAGCCCAACCTCCACCATAGGAGGTTTCACTGCAGTATAACAATGTCACACTACTTCCAATTTGGCTTTTGAGAGAGAATGGTCATTATTTGCCACATGAGGTCGCTTGTTAGTAAAACATGAAATAGATTGTTCAGTTTTGAACAAATGACCAATTGTGTCATTTTTCTGGTGTAGACAGTCTTTCAAAAGAACACTGTTGTATGGTCAAGAGAGTAAAGAGTCAGTGAGAAAGGTAGAAGGCTCTGTGATGCATCGAAACATTAAAGACGGCAAATCCACAGTAAAGGTTAAAGACAGTCATTACAACACCCACCTCTAAAACTAAATGTATTCTCTCTGTTCCTCGATTTGCGCCCCACACCATAACTACTCTAGTCTGCTTTGCATGGTTAACACTGCCTCCAGGTTTACCATACTTTGTGTATCTGGATAAACCCTTTAAAATATGTATTATGTAAACAGCTACGTAGCTCTGCCTTCTTGCATGTATATTTTAGTTATCGTTCCAAATGAAATATTCATGAAATATATGATGCATTTACAAACCTTATCTACATTCAGTCACACTCACAGCTGCTTATTTGTGCCAATTTCTTTCTGTTGCCATGGATGTGAAAACCAAGTTGAAATGGCACCAAAGAAAGAACTTTTATTGAATAATGTGGAATTCTGGCCGAAAAATTGCCAGTTTGTTAACCCTGAAACATTTATACAAATTTTGATTAATGTGCATTGTCATTGTAAATTAATAAATGAGGTAATGAGCCATAGAAAAACAGTAATAATGAGGAACAAGGTTCAGTTTTTCATCATTAGCTGCAAGCCAAAGACATTAGGCGGTGTCAACAGTCCAAATCCATAAAAATGCACCCCAAAAATTTGTTTCATATCTATAACCATTTTCTGTATTTTTTAGGTTTTATTGTGGGATTTTTATTGAAATGGAGGGTGCAGTCTAAAGGATTCATATTGTGGCTGGTTTTAACTTCTCAGAATCTTTTGGCTCATTGTTTTGGTTCATCATTCCACATATCAACTATTCTGCTTTTTCTTTGGTTTATCCTTCTTTTCCTCTTCTTTTTAGTGAACTTCCTCAGACATTAAACAATGTTGCCTCTTCACTGTCACTGTCCAATTAAGACAAAAAAATCCCAAAAAATAAAAAGCCAGTCACTACAACACCCACCTTACAGTGATTTAAAAACGTACCGTCTCTGTTCGGGGATTTACGCCCTGCATCAGGATTATTCTAGTCTGTATTACATTGTTAGTCACTGCCTCCATGTTTACCATGCTTTGTGTGTCTAACAGCCACTTAGTTTTCCTCTTTTAGTCAGTTGTCAGCAGGTGCCATTGATTGTCATGGCGCAAAAACAGCTCTTAGCCAGAGAGGGGATGGGATAAAAAAGTTTTTATCTTAACATTACCCAAACAACCCCCAGGATGCAGATTTGTACTGGGCCATGCAACATTTGCCACCAGGCCAAGAGGAAACAAAAGTGATTCTGTCTTTTTGTTCATTACTTGCTGTCATCCACCTAACAATAGAAGGAGCTACGAATCGAACCACCAACACTTTGATTAGTGGACTACTATCTTGCTTAGCCTGCTGTCACCAGGACATGGACCTGGATGGATGGATGGATGGATGGATTGATATTTAACTGCACTGAGAACTGATATCAACCAGCTTCAGTTCCTCTCTTCGTCAGCCTGTGAGTGTGCTTGCTGTGGAAGCTCCCTGCAGAAATGATGATTCTTGTGCAGCCCACAGTAACTGATGACTCGTCATTGCTCCAACAAAAGGACCTATTCAGAGACTCCCACAAGAGCATTAGATTTTACCAAACCCTCTCTTTCACTTCAAGACAAGGAGCCAATTACACACCCCTCATAACACTTCTAATAAACATCACCCCCGCGCCACACCCCACGCTCCATACACAAGGGTGAAAAATTGGTTGTTTATCAAATGCCTCTCAAGTCTGTGCATGTTGTTCGGGTGGAGGAGAAGAGGGGAGGAGAGTGAGCGGGTTTCTCCCAGCGGCCCGGAGAGATATCAATATAATCATGTACTTGCTCTCTTACTTCTTAACCCTCAAGTCTCAAGAATGTTTGTGAAATGGAGCAAAATGGCTTAGAATAAAATACTCTTTGTAGCAGAAGTGAGAAAAATACTTAACCACTACTAAAGAAGGTGGAGAAAGAAACCTCTTAACTGCACAGTGGAAAGCACATTTCTCTTTTATGGTAGAGGAATGTGATCGCAGTGATGTGGGTGGGGGAGGACTGACTGTGACATTTTTCCCCCGAGTGTCCAAGTGCCCTTTTTTAACCTCTCAAACAGACCTGGCAGTGGGGTTCCGTCATTACAAACTCATGCTGCTTCCAAAATAGTTAAGAAATTCTATAGAGACCCAAAAGTTTCCAATCATACCAAATATGTCAGTATCTGGGGGAATAGATATTTCCGTTTGATACAGTGGTCTAGGCATAAGTAACATGGAGTATTGGGATTGAATTTTTTGCTCAATGTAAACATCACACAGTTGAGTTGAAGTTGATAAGGAAATTATTATAAAATATTATACTGTCAAATAGTGTGAAATAGGATGATTTTTCCAAACATCAAACTACTTGAAGGGAAACAAAAGGGGAAACTTGATGTAAATGGGTTGAAAAACAAATATCTGTACCCTAATAAGACATTTACATGCTTATTTTTAGCCTTATGTCTCAAGTTCCCTTCTTTTTTCACAAATGTACCCAAAATATAGTCCTAACCCTAAACCTTACCCTTTGACACATTATTTGTGTCCTCAACATCATTTGGTTTAAAGTTCCAGAGAAGGTTTGTAGAGTTGTAGACTTAGTTCAGGCTGCAAACATAAATTGAAGGTTGTCATTTATTTTTTTCCCACTTGGAAAATTTTAATGTAATGTGACAAACAATATGAATTTATAGTTTAGTCTTAGAGATTTAGGGTTTTGATTACAGGCTTCATCCTTTCCACTGCACACCAACCAAAGTTCCAAAGATAATTTATTAACATTTCTTCGACATAGATGATCTAGATCGAGTAATGGTCAATAAAAAATCTGCATTGCCTTCTTTGAATCTGTAAAAGAAGGTTGCTTTAAATTGTCAGAATCTCAGTTTGGAACCACAACAAGGTTGAATGTCTTGTTTGCTTGTTTGTGTTTTTCCCATGCAGCTTCATGGACCATTACGCCGCACTTATTTTTGGATTGAAGATGCTTTTGAGCGCTTAATTAACTTCTCCCCATCTTTTCACCAAAACAACATTAGGCACTGTAGTTTTACTGAAGTCTGGAAAATGTTGGTAAATCTTTAAAAATGCAATTTATCAGGGTCGTTAGTGACTTATTAGTGGAAAATTATAACTTATCTCCCATGGTCATTGTTCAAAATACAGCAGGCTCCCAAGAGCAAGGCAGGTTCCACCACGATATTTAATTGATGTCTTTTTTTGGTAAAATAATTTTGCATGTAAAGATACAATCAACTGAACTGTTCTTGAAATACTGAAAGATTGTTGCCTGTCACTACATCTGTTGTCCATTCAAACTTAAATTAAACAGACATCCTCCCAATGCTGAACCCATTCAACATCATAACCACAATTCATTTCAGCAACCCATTTCCTTCCAGGGAACATTATTACCCATGGTTAATTTCCTCATTATTAAGAGATGAGGCTGCGTGGCTGAATATAAAAAATGAGATGATAATGGAAAAAAATTGAGCAAAAACATATCACTAAGGTCATCCTATATACATATGGGTCTACAGATGATTTTATCTAATACTACAATGGCCCCTGTAGAGGAGGGATTACAATGTGAGCGTACAAAATTTGATTGTAAAATTAATGATAATTTCACCAATGTGCTCCCTTGTTTGACCCAGAAATAATAAAGGCAAATATCAGGGAGGGGAAACGTCTTTGTGAACATTGAACATGATAGATGAAGTGCAGTTAACAGAAGAAGGTGGTTTCTGTGTCACTGGGCTTGTTTGCTCAAGCTGACAAGTCCAAAAAGAAAACCTACAAAAATAAGACGTTAAAAGTCTTTCCTGGCCTTTTTATTTAGGACACACCAAAAAGAATAAAAATGCTCTGAGTTTGATCTAGACTGGAGCTGCTCTAATCGGAAAGAATACCAATTTTTGTAGAATGATGGTTCTGGTAAGTAATAGAGTCTTATGCTCAGATATTAAATATGCTAAGAGACCTCAATAATCATGCTGAAAAGGACCCTGCAGTGGGCACATATTCCAATCCCATTGAAATGAAGGGACATGTACTGACCAACTGCAAGGCAGCTGTGAGCACATTTGTCTGTGTTTTTCTGTAGCTTTCCCTTTGGCAATAGTGAGCTGTCAGACTTAAGAGGTGATGGAGTACAACTGCTACATTTCTAGAGTCGATTCCAACTCTGATCCCAATTGCTGGAGTTGCTGAGATTGACTTATTGACTCCTGTGCACACAGCGTCCAAAAGGTTAAGATTTTGAGAGAGGAACCTCAAACGTGGGTAAATTCAATAGATGTTGTAAGAGCAAGAATACATTAGTTTTCTGGTATCTTCTCCATCATATTATTAAATCCATTCTCACTCTGCAGGTTGTATACCCACAAGTATACATAGACATCTCTGACTCGACTGTAAAGCCACTACAAACCGCAGAAATGTATGACTACATTTCTGTTTTGATCTGTCGGGCTTCGCAATTCATCCTCCACAATAGATATAAGAGCTCAGAGAGACTTTTCATTCTGCTGAGGTGGATGATAGCGCCTCATCATGGATTGGATTGTTTTTTGAAAACTGGAATTTCTATATCTCAACGAGGCCTTTGGGTGGCACATAATGGCCCTGTTGAATACTTTGGTTTTATTATGAAAACACATCCAAAACTCCAAGGCAGCACTTCATGGTAAGCAATTTAATAATGAAAGCTCAGTCGCTGTGAGTGCATATTAATAAAGCTTCAATTCCTCCAGGTCTGCACACAATGAAAAACAACACCAAAGGGACTGACATGCAGTAGCAGGGATCATTTGTCAGTAATAGTCCTAATTGTGTATTGTGAAGTGTCACATATTGACTGTTGGCCTTAGTGGTAGATTCTGTAACTTGCAGCTCCATGTAATTGATGAGTTTGATTTTCTATTGATTTATTGATATACTAAGGGCTTGACGACAGGAGCGTGGAAGTTAATTTGTACCTTGGGACCAGTAAGTGTGACAAAATAGTCTCAAATTTCCACATCAGCGAACAAAGATGTCATTGCATTGAACCCGTCCCATATTAGATAAACAGTTGTGAATGGCTCGCCACCTTCCAGTTCTGGTTGAAATGTCTCTGAATGGGAGAGGGACCAGATGTATCTGCCTGAGCAAATAAAACAGCAGCTCACAGATTCGTCTGGTTCCCAGGCTACTTCTCTCTGTGCTTGAGAGGAAATCCGGCAAGGAGACATGTAAAACAGTAATCAAACCCCAACCCTAACCAGCATTTAACCACACAGGAATAAATGGAACACTTCGATTGGTGTCTTGCAGGCTCCCCATGTTGATTTACTGGCTACCTCGCCACTTAAATGCACAGATCAGTTTTGGCAGGTCAGTGGGAATCCTCTGATGTAGAGGAAGTCAGTGCAGGAATTGCTGTTCCCTCCTGCATTAAAGGCCAAAGAAGTACAACCAACTACTGTGTATGTGTGTGTGAGTGTGAAATATCAGACACAGTGAGGGAGAGAAGGGAGAATATAGTACATTAGAGTGGGCCTGAGTTGCATTAACAAGACATCAAGGGAGTACTGTATGTGAGAGAGGGGAGTGTATGATGGTGTGTGTGTGTGTTTTGTGCTCTTGTGCTCGGTCCTCGCAAAAAAAGTGCCCCCTGGAGGAAGGAAGGTTTTTATGTTGTTGCTCCTTTAACTAACTGAGCTCCCAGGGATATTGCATCAGGTTGGGTTTAGGGCAAAGGTTTGATTTAAAGTTCGGAATAACAGTTGGATTTGGAGTATCAGTGTATCTAACACCCTGCAAGGTGTCTATATAAAGTTTGTAGTTTCATTCCTTCATGGAGAAGGACAGAATCTTTCTTACAACTTTTGAAGGAACTCGTGGAAAACTATCCTAGGCCTATTACACAGTCAGGTGTGTTTCTAAAAGGATACTATTCATGTGTTTGATATACAGCATATACTATTTTAAACCAATGTATTGTAAAAAATTTCTTTCTTCTCTTCAAATACTTAATTCTGTTCATCCACAAAAGCCCCATGTTTTAAAGCTTTAAAAAAGCCAACTTGTCACCAATGTTTTTTTTTAATCATGTGCATGAATAAGCATTCATACTCTATTTTGCTTTTGAAAAAATGAAACATGAAGTCCCACTAAAAAGAATTGAACCTCTTCAGGTCTATTTTTTGTACATTTGAGTTTTTAAGGACTTGCTGATGTCCTCCAAACTGTATTAATAACTCTTTGGACAGTTTTAAGTGTCTGATAAGAAATAAATAACAAAATATATAAATAACAACATGTGTTCTGTTTGTTATTAATGTAATAAGAAAACACTATTTTTAACTGTGATGGTTCCAGCAGACCAGACAGCCGAGTGGCCTGAGAGAAACTTTCTCCCTGAATCATTTATCAGTTCAGTCAATGGATTCTAATTCACAGCAGGGAAGAATTTGTAAAACGTCTTTTGATGTTTCTAAATAAACTGCACCTGCAGCGTAATCCACTTCTTCACTGTCCATCTGTATGTTCCAAACAGAGTGACAGTCAGTTTCACAGTTATTTCAAGGGTGCCCACCAACACCAGAGCGGCTGTTCAGTCTTCAGGGTCACACCCGGTGTAACATGCGCTATGCATATTTACAGCACTGTAATTTATCATTAAGACTAATCAGCGGAGTCCCGTCGGCAATGCAAAACTGCAATGACAGAAATGGCTCTATAAAAATCACTTAATGTGAGTTCCTATTGATCTCAGCTCCTGATCAATAGTCATTTCAGAGGCTGGTGGAGGGGACGTGTGGAGGCTTGTGGGTGCATGCAAATGACCTCTTGTTTGGCCAGTAGCCATTCTGGGAACCAACCTGTGGTAAATCCTGTAGTTTGACAGTTGAAGCTAATAGAAATTAATATTGAGCACTGTTTTCAAATTACTATTTTTTATGAGGTTTGTAGTATTTTACAAATCGGTTTTGACAAACAATTCTTATCACAAGGTCCAGCCACATTGCATGTCCTTCAAGCTCAATTTGACATATTATCTCTGACTGCATTTTAAATAATTTTCAGTCTGATATACAGTTTAAGTAACTATTGATAAGGAATGCAAGAGACAACCCTTATATCCAAATCTCTAAAACATTATACAGTGTTGCTAGATAAAGAAAGAAGAACCAGACCAAACACATGCATGGCCAAGTTTGTGCTAAATGAAAAGGAAAGGTCACTTTGAAGTTTAAGGACTCACAGAAATCTTGTAAGGTGACATCAGCAAGAAATGCACAATGTGCTCATGCTAATCCGCCCAGCTGGTCTTTGATGCTTTATTTTAAACAAAACCACAGGGATGAGAAGAAGGAAGGAAAACATTTATTGTAGTATTGGACAGGGCAATATTTATACACTTTATAGTTTCCTCCAACACTTCAGTTCACTTGTTCACAAGTGAAAAATAAAAACAATTTATGTGCAACAATGTCCACTAATGACTGAACCACATGCCAGGGTTAACATGCCTCGTATCTTCTCTGCTGCAGGGTGTATTTTGATGTAACAATGTTGCCCTGTGCTGCTTTAAACTGAAGCAATGCACACAATAGCTCCATGCAGGTAATATCCACTGCCTTTATTACATCATATTATACAGGCAGGGATTTCTGTGAAGTCAGTTTAGCTGCTAAACTCAAGCTTAGTGTCTGTGCGGTTTGGGAACATAACACAGAGCAAATAGATGTTTGAACTGACTTAACTTTATCTCCGTCTGAGCCACAGTATTTGGGGAAGATACCTTGGTGGGGGAATTAAGGAAGCCTAATTACCTGAGTTTGGCAGGCTGTTCAACCTTTTGTTACTGAGATTCCTCAAATAAAGTGAACAGGTGAGATAAAATGAGAGCGGGGATTAAAATTCTCTACATGCAGCCTTATTCCAGGAAACATGTCAAGTCCTTGCCATACAGCTGAATAGTGAAGGCCATAAATTTACATACAAATCATGCAAATCAAAGAACAACAGTGAATGCTGAATCGGATGCCAAATGAAATACAGCTTAAAGTTATAATCGCAAAGGTTTTCATTAAAATAAACGTCTGTTAAGTCACTATCTATCACCTAATGAGGTAACACAATGTTGATTTGAGCCTATGGCTCACCGATGAAAGTCCTTGCATTTGCAGGTATTGCTGTAATTATGAACTGGGTGTCTGTGGCGACATTCCCGGGAAAATCACAAGCGGAACACAATTAGTGATGCATTTTCCATCACCAAGCAGAGGTAGTCGGAGCTTACTCAACAGACTCGCTTTTCAAGTCACATATGTGTGAAGAGACAACAAACAAAGAGATAAAGGCAACCTTCAAAAAAGCAAAGGGGCCATCAGCGAGGACGCTGTATGGATCGGTGAAGTGAGGTCCAAAAACATTCCTGAAATTTCCATTTATTGCCATCTGTGCTGCGAAAGAGAATGAAAAGGAGATCTTTGAGAATGCTACTTGAAAGGGCATAAGATGTGAAATTTCATTGTCACAGCTTTGCATATATTTGCAGAACACATCGTCTGTCCGGATCAAGTTTAGTACTGTATTATGCTTGATGTCACTGAAAAGATCAACCTAACAGGTTAACTTTCCCTGCAAGCAAGATGCAGAAAAGAAGAAAAATCTATGAACTGGGACAAAAAAGGGCTCAAATGTCTGCTTGGTTTCAAGCTCAACAGTATTACCCCCTTTTTTGACCAATCACTGTTCAAACACAAAATACTTTAATCTGATGTTTTTATTTCATATACTTACAACTTTTTTTTAATGCATCAACCATTAAAAATGGTGCACTGGGTTTGAAATGTGATGCAACATCTAACTGTAAGTGGTGAAACAAGAATACAGAATATATATATACAATATGTGACAGTGTCATATAGTATGTATGAATCTGTCTCTGCCAGCTCTCAAATCTGGGGCTGGATTTGAGGGTGCAGAAAGACGTTTGAGGGTGCTGGGGCTCATTTCAGTGTCGAGCCACTGGAGGTCAAGGAAGCCACTTTAAATCTTTCAAATCATCAGCATTAGGAAAGATGAATTTCTCAGCCTTTGAGTGGAGCTTTTACAGTATTCGAGGTAAACTAGTCTAGGTTCCATAGAAACTGCACAGACAGAAAAAAAAAAAGAGAGAAAAATATTAAATATATATGTGATCTTGGTGACTGTGAACAGAATGCTCCACATGCAGCGGAGGCTCATTTATGAAATCCAAGTGAAAGTAATTAAGGGTAAAATGTTTCGATGTGTTCTGCCAGCCGCAGTAGCATGTAACATGTACAGGGGCTGTCTCGGATATGACAGGACACTCCCACGCAGGGATGGAAAAATTACCCTCCGGTCCGTAGACTGTAGCCAGCCCAGGAACGCGGCAGCCATCTTGGTTATTACGAAGTTGCATGAACGGTGCTCTTCTCTGTCAGTCATCATATTAAACCTGCCTCATACTAAATAAATGATTGTGATTGGCTCGGCCAAATACCTGAAACAACGAAATGAGACTGAATGGGAGAGGGGCCAGACGTATCTGCCGGAGGAAATAAAACATGAGCTCGCAGATTCATCTGGTTCCCAGGCTAGTAGCACCTGAATCTTTTTTTAATGTCCCGCCCCAGCCAGACTGTGATTGGTCGGTTCACAAAAAAGTGGCATTAGGCTCGTTCAAGGTGAGCCAGGCCTGTGCAAAATCGATAACAGGTGATCGCAGCACGACCTGCAGTTGGGTATTTCTATTTAAGTGGGGGGTGGCCTAGGGTTATTAAAAAATATCTGTATTTCACTTTGTATCTGCCCCGACTGTCAAGTGGCCCACCGGGTAAAGCCCCAGTGCTCCTCATGGCCAGTCCACCTATGCTACCATGCTTAATTGTTGCCCTACAGGTCACATCAGAGCATCCCAGGTGCCTCTCTGATGTGACCCAACCAGGGGGTGCCTCTCTCTCATTTTGCCCCTGCCCCTCACAGAGTCTGTGCACACCACTGCTCCTCACGTCCTGATGTCTAAAGAATACTAAAATGTCACAAGTCAAATATAATACAGAACAGTATAGTGCAGGAGATCGCACAGGCAGGAATTCCCTGCAGCAGCATGAGAGGAACCCCATCGGAACATTTTGTGATTTTCCACATCGCAAATCCTGTGTGCAGACCGACTGTGTGTCTCATTCAGGAGGAGGACAGCGCAGGCGAACAAAGAGACATCCAGGTACAACATATTTACCCCACGGGCATCTTATTCGTGTTATATTCTGCACCACCGTCTTGTGGTGCCAGTCCCTGTCCCCGGTGCGGGGGGGGGGGGGGGGGGGGGCTGAATGATTGATCTTCTTCCCTCTCGGTCAGGGGGACGTTACCGGGACGTTTCTCTCTCCATCCCTCCACGTGATTCAGTCGCTCCTTCCCATCACGGTGTGAACGGCAACAGCTTCACCACCTCCTCCACCCCCCCCACTCTACTCCTCCTCTTTTCCTCTCTACGTGTGTGTGTGCGTGCGTGTGTAAGTGTGTGTGTGTGTGTGTGTGCGTGCGTGCGTGTAAGTGAGCGTGTGTGCAGGAAGACGAAGCGGCGGGCGGGAGGAAGCACCGAGGACGTCCTCCAACCAGCCCCGGGAGCCGGAGACGCGAAGGGACGAGCAGTCAGACTAACCCGCCGCCGCTGCAGGAGAACTTGGCGCTCGACGCTCCGCTCTCTGATCGCCGCTCGGTGTGTGTGCGTGCGTGCGTGTGTGTGCGTGTGTGTGTGTGTGTGTGTGTGTGAGCAGGGACATCCAGCCCGGTCGCCGGACGGAGGTAAATCGGTTCATCGGCTCGGGGAGCTTTCCTCTCGCGGCGGTGCTGAAACCAGCCTCGGCGCGAACGAGGAAGTGCATGTGCGTCCCTCGCCTCCACGCCTCGTCTCCGTCTCTCTTTGCACGCGAATGCACAATCGGGTCCCTGAATATGCGGCCGTGAACACGCATGCACCAGCCCGCACTGTCGCTTAATTTACGCACAGTAGGAGCAGCTTTTTTTTAATATATATATATATATATTTATTTTTTTTTTTTCTCGGCGCCGGAGTGGGATGGCTGTGTCCAATGTCCCTCCAATGGAGGATGCAAAGTTTTACCACATGATCAGGAAAGACACACAGCAGTGGTTGAGTCCCGCGTCCACATGCGTGACAGCAGACCGTCCTGCGGAGCCGGGGACTTGCACCGTGCACTTTCTCAAAAAGTCGCTTAGAGGCACACGGAGGCTGTCGTGACACGCACGCTCCCGTCCGCGCCTCGCACCAAACACTCAGCTCACGTTTTGCGGGGAAACGATGAGTCGCAGCTGCTGATCTGGTCCGTGGATTTGTAGGTGTTTGGCGTTTTTTTTTTTTGTTGTTTTTTTTTTTTCTGTGTTTCGCTTCGCGTCTGAACCACTGACCTTGGTGTCCTTCAGTTGGCGCATTGAAAAAAAAAAAAAAAAAAACGTGGCTGACTCGCAAATGTAGATTGTGTGAGCGTGTTTGTGACAGTTTGGCTCCGTGCAAGATGTAATGTAGTAATTTCAGATTTTTTTTTTTTTTTCTGATCTTTAAATATTTAATAATGAGCGTTTAGTAGTAGTCTTAAGAGAGTTTATAGTGACCTCCTTATCATACTCTACGGCATTTTAAGTCATGATCAGTCTTCCTGTACAGTAGCGTATGTGTTGTATAGTCATTGCTTTTCCTGTTTTTGTGTTTACATTCAGGATTATGTTTTTTCTGTTTTTTTTTTGTCATTTTCTCCTCCAGATCTGGCTACAAAGGACTTCTACTTTTCCGTAACAATTGAATGTAACATCGCTCGGAAAAGGAAGGCAGGGAATTACAAGCCATCATCATGAATTTCGTTATGAAACAAGCGTTAGGAGGTAAGATCAACCTTTTTTTTTTATCCGCTCCCTGTTGCACCCCGATGTTCAGATTGTTGCACCTCCTGTTCCTGGAGGTTTTATTGTTCTCCAAACTTTCTGATATCCGATGCCTTCCCAATGTGGCGTCTTGGTGCACACATTCACACACCATTATTCTCCTCAGTCTGAGACAGCTGCTGTGGAGGAAGTCATTTCATCTTTTATTTCTCTTCTCCCTGCCTTCCCTGTATGCTCTTCGGTTGTTTTTTGCTTTTTGCGTTTCCCCTCCAACATCTGCTGCTGGCTGGCTGCACACACGGCGCAGTTGGCCCCTGGGGCACACCGAATACAGCTCACTGTAACAGGCTGGTGGTTTGTAACGTGGACCGAACCACTGTGACCGAGAGGGCATTTCATGTTCCAGTGAGTGCCAGCTGCTTACCAAGAAAACAGGTCTTTTTCCCTGCAGTATCTTTACATGCTGAATACACATTTTTTTTTCACCTGAAGGGAGACAAGAGATAATCAAAGCATGATCTAATCTTCAATCATTTCATCCCAGCATGCAGGCATGTGAATGGTCTTGTAATTGCTTGTGCTGCAACGACTCCCCGGACATGAGATTATCATAACAGAGTAATGAATTTTGACGGAATATGTGTTATCATGTATGAATATGCAGATGGTGCAGTGGAAGGTGAAAGGACCTAAGTGGTTTTCGCTCAGCAGAAACGCTGCTTGGTGATTTGTTTGGTAGGGAGCCCTTAGAGCAAGTGTTTGCGCAGAGTGGAGATCCAGCCCTGGTCTGCTGTTGTTGTTGGTGTCTCAGGAGATGATCAGAATCTGCACTGATATGAATTTGTGGTCCTCAAGCCTCTAAATTATTTATAGTAATAAAGCCCCTAAAACTTGGATTCAAATTTTAATTATTTCCCTAAAACAGTAAATATTCATGACTAAATAAACAACAAGCAAAGTTAAAAGTATTAGGTATTAAGAGTTTAACTGTCCGAAACTAAGTTTTTTGAAACAACCCCACGACTGTCCCCACATTTTTAATTGTGTAAGCTTTGGAGCTGTCAAGAGGAGATAGTGTTTATCTACGCTATGGTAAAACTATTGCTGTTATGCATGTGCCACCTGATACCCAGAAGATGTATGAGATCTCCAGATAATTGTTGTCCAGTTTGAATGAGGCTTGAGGCAACTATAAATTGATGTCATGACTAAATAAGAACATGCCAGAAGTGTCATCTCATCACATGGTACCAGGCTACGCACACACTGCTTGACCACCTGTTCTCCATTACATGACTTAATGTAGCATGTACATGCAATCGTCACTGCTTTCTCCGGCTAGTCAGTCTCTGGAGGTGATGGTGCACACTTGATGTAAAATGGCGTTATTGGTTTTATGGTGATGTCTTATGAAAAGTGTTGTCTACTGCGCAACTTCTGCTGTAAACTTACTCACCTGACAACATATAATATGGTCAGATTTTTGGATGAAGCTGACTGAGCTTGTCATGGTGGCAGTTGGGCAGGTGTTTCTCATTATTTCAGTGATATCGCAATGCTGCTGCTGTGTGTTTGCCTTTTTCCATTTTCCAATGTTTACAGAAGGAGGACATGGGCTTGATTACTCCTTTGTCCAGTGAGGGCTTTCTGAATGAATCAAAAATATTTCAAAAAATGGATTTGGACTGAAACCACTAATTAATATTTTAAAGAATAATGATTTTTTTCTATGTTAAATCTGTGATTCTGAAATCTTCATTTTACATGCAGATTATGCTGCAAAATGGGATTCCTTGTATCAAAAATTATCTTTTAAAGGACCATACCAGTGGTTGTAAACCCATTTACCACAAAATATTTATTCGTCATCACAACAAACCAATTTGTAAAACATGCTTTAAACATGCACATTCACTGTTGTAATGTTGTGGAGACCTTTCAAGTCTATCTGCACCTCAAGGACAAAGCCATGATGTAATTTTGACAACCTTATTAATATTCACTGTGATGGATTACACAACATTAACAAGTTTCAAGAGTGTGCTAATAGATTTTTTATATCATTGGAACCAAGTTATCAGAAAATGCTGGGAAAATACATCCAAACATATTAAATTGTGTAGCTTTATTGAACAATAATAAGCGAAAATGTACATGATTTGTAGTTAAGGAGCTGAAACTTGCAAACACATTAGTATGTTGCTTTAAGGCTGCTGGTCTCTGTGGCCATGTCTTGTCTGATTGTGTCAGGTACAGTAGCTGTGTGTTCACCATGTGTTCAGATGTGTGTGTAGTTCACTGCTGGTGGGTGTGTTGGTGGGTGCCCATCGCTGGGCTCGTACAAAGCTCCTCGTCAACAAAGACGACGAGTCAATTTCGCTGAACTGTGCATAAAAGAAATTTCACACATGAGGACAACCAGGCAGTTTGTGCCAAGGTCTTCACCTTAAGCAGAGTATTTTCTTTCCGTCTTGGGGAGCTTTTTTTTTTTTCTTCGTTTTCTTCTCAAGGAGTAATGAGTTTTCAGTGTGCAGTGGATTAGCTGTGGGCTATTATCTCACTTCCCTCTTTCTGTGCGCTCAGAGGAGAAACTCACACTCCATCTGCTCACATCTAGGCTGCGATTTGTATTCTGTCTGTTTTATACAGTGAAGAGCAAGGTCGGCTCGCTTTGCACCGAGGATGCGCCCGTCCCTGTCAGCTGTCGTGGGCTTTTAGCCTTTTAAATGCAAGTCAGAGATCAGAAGTTCCCAAAGTTTTTCATGTAAAGGACTCCCAGAAGGTGAACTCTCATTTGAGGAGAGAGTTAACAACCTGTATGAGGATATAAGAAAAGACCATGTTGGTTGTTTTATGTGTTTCAGCTGGTTCACTAATCATGTGGATTTAAGTGTAACTGCACCCAAGCAAATAATATTCTTTGCACTGGTGACTAGTGGTAACTACAGTACACGCTTTCTCCATACTCTGTGCAGCACAGCTGGGTATGTTACAACAGACCACATCATGGGCGCTGTCAGAAGTTCAACCAATTTCTACTAACCAATTTTATTTAACCTGCTCTGTTGGAAGATAAACTGCTGCACAAATGTGCATGGTTAGCCAACGGAGACAGCAGTCGATGGTTCAAATATGTCTCTAAAATAAACAGAACTATCGTGACTGACTGGTGCTTACATGTTCCTGTTAACAGTAATCTTACTAAGGTAGTTCACCAACAAGCCCTGCAAGTTGTCTCTCCGTCACCAAGCTTCTAGCAACATCTATCTGGTGATCAACCCTGCTGTATAACTTTTCTAGGACTTTACATCTTTCAAACAATTTGTATATATATTCCAAGGTGGAGCGTTACAATGTGTCAAATTTATGCAAAATTACATTTAAAGCAATCAAATTAGTGTTCAGTGCTAAGAACTGTGTTTCACTGCTGTGATATAGGCCTACATAGAAGAAAACTCTTTATGTGTGATAAAGAAAACCTTTGCAGATAAAGGTTTAAAGCATGCAAAAAACACCTGCCTGGTCCTTTAACTTGGACTGAAATAGAGCTCCTCTTTTTGATTCGGACCCTGTAGAACCACTTCAAGAATCCTGGAGAACCTGAACCACAGCTTGTGTGTGTGTGTGTGTGTGTGTGTGTGTGTGTGTGTAGTGTACTGTAAGAACGGGAAACCATGCAGGAGGAGAGGGAAGGATTTATTGTGTATGACATCATCAAAAGTGCCCGCAAAAAAGTCAGCTTTCTCACCTCGTTCTCTCGATGAAGCTGCAACTCCTGCTCCTTCTTCCTCCTCCTCCTTCATCTCTGCCCTCGGCCCCAGCTGACGAGGAGGAGGAGAATGAGGTGTAGGAGGAGATGAAAAGTGACAAATTGATCTTTAAAACTGGGTGTTATATCATCAGCGACTGACGGCAGAGGTTGTAAAGTCGCTGTGCACTCTGGACCGGTTGAAGCTGTAATCTCTGTTTAATGGGAGACATTTTCAGTCCTCTGCGGCCCCGGAGTTTCTCTCCTTATCCTCTTTCCTCCCCTACTTCTACTTCTTCTTCACTCTATTTCAACTCCTTTCTCTCTCTTACACACCCTCCTCCTTCTAACCTCCCTTAGCTTCTCAGTCACGTTTCTTCCTACCTTTCCCTCCTTTGCCGCCTCTCTCAGTTCCTCATCGCTCACCTCCCTTCCTGCACAGCTCCCCACCCTCTTTACTTTTACTCCACCACTCTCTTTATCCCTTCTTTGCTCTTCCGATCCTTCAATTTGAAATTTCCTTCCCTTTCTTTCCTCCCTCCCTCCTTTGATGATTACAGTAAATCTAAAGGGCGAGGCAAGAAACCTCAATCAGGCAGCCACAAGGGAATCTGGGGCGTGTGTGTGTGTGCGTTAGATTCAGTGTTTGCTTGTGTGTGGCAAAGCGAGGGAGAGGAAGCGTGTGTGACAAACAACCAAGAGAGACTGGGGTGGACCTTAGCAGTCGGCTTTAGCTGGCATTAGATGATAAAGTGCAAGTGTGTGTGTGTGTGTGTGTGTGTGTGTGTTTGTGGGTGCCCAAGTAAGACGGAGAGAGAGATGATGCTGACACAAACACACAGAGAAACACAAAATTGGCAAGCAACACACAAATGCGTGAGCACTGACACACACCACCAGGACAAAATCGTCTAATTCAAACCTACTGACATACTGATAAACAAGGCCAAGCACACACGCACACACACGCACACACAGAGGCACACACGGGAAGTCGTAATCAGTGGGATGTGTCAGAGCTGCCGCTCGGTTGAAAACCACAGCGGGGTGGGAACATTGAGGGAACTCTGAGGGAACCGTTCCACAGCAGCACAGACAGAGCAGCCTGCAGTGGAGCCTTTTACACACTTCTACTTGACAAACATGTAAACATTCCCTAAGAAGACAAACTCCTGTGTGTCAACAGAAAATAACACTGTGTAATACCATCGGCTTTAAGACAGAGCATTTGGGCAGATGTACACACAGAATCAGGGATTTGGGGGACTAAAACAAAAGAAAAGTCACATTGCTGTTTTTATTTTTATATTTTAGGTTTGAATTCCTCTTCATGACTTGCCTGTTACGGCTCCATTTTCTGGGCAAACTGATTCACAGATGCACAGTTACTCAAACAAAGACATGTGGTTTTAACCTTTATTTATTCGGGGTAGGTCTCTCTCAATGATCTGTTGGCACTGGGCGGCTTCACTGGATGGAGGTTGAGTGTTTTGCTCAAGGGCACCTCAACTGATGTGTTGAAGGTCAGAGAGCTGAACCCATCAGTTACAAGCCATTTGTCTAACCTTGAGGCCCCAGCTGTCCTTTGTCCTTTCCCTTGTCGTCTCTTAGGTCTGTGTTAGTCAACCTAGGTAACACGCAGTTTCCTACAGTACAGTACATTGAAAAATAGCTCCAATAATTTGAAAAAAATGAAATTATGAGCCAGTAAAAAAAATGATATATCCACATATTTGTGTTTAGGAGCAAAATAAACATACAGTGTATTTGTCATGGACAATTCTTGAATCATTATTTCTTTTTGTAACAACATCCACTTTTATCTAATTCATAGTGTTATAATATTGAAACACTACCCTACACACAACACTACAAGGGTACTTGTATGCACACAAATACACACATACAGAGAATATGATAAACTAATGTGGGTGTAATAGGTCACGCCATATGTGCAAAAGTGGTCCTTATAAGAGACAGTTATGGAAACATACATTCATTGTAAAGTGTCATGACTAATATTGATAACTGTGTAACTGTGAAAATGTAATTTGCAGTATACTGTACAAGACAATTCCCCGTGGTCTGGTTGTGTGGTCACATAGGAGATAAAACATAATTATCCTAAAGGATTAATTAGGATTAGCTGAACAACCCTGGAGGATATATGGCTATATGAAGATATATTACTCCTATGTGACCTTACAAACCCCAGCGGGTATATGGGCTGTTATTTGTTTACTTGTTCAAAGAGAAAAAAAAGACCCATTTGTATTTTTTGTAAAGGGTCTAGATTTAGATTGTGTTCTCAAATCTGGATGTTTTCCACATAATGTGCATTCACTCCCTCAAAGCATCTACTTGAAGAAACCTAATGGTCTCTACATGCCCTGTTCTGCATGTGCTCCCTCTTTGCCCATCCCTATTTTTTCTTTCCTCCTCTCCCCCATCTATCCATCTTGCCCTGTCCCCCCGCTAATGAGGCTGATATGGACTGTCTTTATGAGCTATAGGCATGGTCTCCATCCTAATGCGGTCTTTAAAAGAGCCGTGGGGCCGATTCATACACACAGCCTTTATGCAGTTAGTAGTTGAGAGAGAGTTGATTGTAAAAACGTAATCATTTTTCTTTTTATGTTAAGCTTTGATTTAAACAATGGAAACATGGCCGTCATTGAAGCGGAAATTAGATTTTTTATGCAGTAAGAGTCCCGTCAGCAAGACTGTGATATTACAACATCTTATTAATGCCCTTCAGCCCTTTACATAGAGACCAGAATCATTAGTGTTTTCAAATATTACCAAATTTCTTCCACAATTCTTACAATATGCTGTTTGCGTGCACTATTCATTTCAGTCAGGCCACCAACATACATTGCACACTTTACAAGAGTAGAACATTTAACCACAAGCTTAAATAACATGACATGTAATTTCTATATAACACACGTTTCCATCTAGATTTCATATAAAACCTTTGTGCATGAGTGGGTAGTCTCTGTGAGCAATTCAAATGAGTTTCTTCACACTTAACTGGCTTTCAGCTGACTTGGCGTAGAAGAATTATGTTTTATGGTGGTTATCAACCTATTTTAACCCAATTCAGAGAAATGAGCCAAGAAGGGAGGCAATGTAATCCTGATAAATTGATGTGCAGTAATGATATCTGCCCTCTTAAACACCTCTACCGCACAGCACAGTGACTTTTATTATCTATGGTGCAGAGCCTTACCTTGGAAAAAGTAACAAAACACATATTTTAAACTCCTTTGTGAAACAAAACTTGGCTCCAGCTCCATTAAAATGTTTGACTATAAAGTGTAAAATGACGAGAAATTGTGTTAATGTCCACTGAGACAGTGCCAGACTTGTAGTATGACTGCCAACATATCAAAGTGCAGCCAAATATGGTAAAGTTCACGTATCTCATTTTATAATAGCCCAGTTAATGTTAATGTGGTAATAAAGCTCATAATATGGTAATAAGGTTAAGCGGACATATATTAACATTAGAAACAAAGTTCATTATAATCTAACATGGATTACACATCTGAGCTATCTGTTAGGACATTAAACATACAAAATATGCTCCTCAAACAATTAGTTTGGCATGATACTTAAACTATACACTATACTTTATAATATATACTATATGCCCACTCACTCTCAAAGGTAACCGAGTGTTGGTGAAGTCTGGCCCTAAAAGCATGCTTTTGTAATGCTTTCAAAAACACCATCAGAAGAAAAAAGATCCCATACTACAGACTCCCTTGTCTTCACAAACAAAAGTCCTCCACCGTGCTCCATTGAAGGGGCCAATTTAAAAAAATGTGTCAGTCTGAACATGATTGATGTATTGATATTTTATTTGCCATCATGGTCCAGTAACTCGCCCTGAAGGTCTTTGTGTCACACTGTGTGTGTTGTTTGTGTTATTATGTTGAAGTGACAGCAAGCAACCTGTGGGGATTTTTTAAAACTCAAGCTACAGACCACTGTCTTCAGAAGCAGACATGTCCAAAATATCTAGTTTGGAAACTTATGAAGCCCCCTGAGGCTTCGACAGTCAGGACTTTTGTGAGCAATTAAAAAGGGAAAAGGTTTTCTTTTAACCCGGGTTGGTTCTGGGACTGTTTGGGGCACACATGCTCTTTTGCAGAAGCCATGTGATTCATGCTCACAGTTACATGCGGTATATTAATACCATTTAAACTGTTGGCTCTTGTTTTCCAAAAGAGTTGAAACTAAGTCAAGACTCAGGCCTATCCTAATTAAGTCCTTTTCAAAAGTAGGTATTAAAAAGTAAATAAAGTTTACCAAAGTACTTCAGTACTTCAGCATCTTTCCCGACAAGAAGAGCATGTCTCTTTTGCTGCAGAGTGACACCTGTGATGGAGCGAGACAAAAACGAGATCATCAGTATGCATGAAAATCACAGCAACACTGAAATTTAAATATCTCTCAAATGGATCCAAACCTGGCTCTATTTTCTTTTTGTCAGGTCGTCTTGGGTGCAGACTTCTACACCCAGCCAGATGGTTTTTGTGCAGTGCTGAATTATATGTCTCCCTTATATAATAATGGCAATTGATTGACATTCTCCAATCTGTGGGGGTTTCTACCCTGCAACAGCCTGTCGGGGGCGGGCAGTCCAACTACTGCAGAGGGAATCCCCATGTGGCCGACGTGCCTGTCAATCAAATCTTTTCATTTTCAACATGAAATGTGTGACACGTATTCTCAATGTGGAAACAGTTGCAATGACAGTAGAAGAATGAGCAGAATAGCCTTGGTTTAAATACCATAATGAATGCACACCTGTAATGGATGCATGAAAGGCCAAAATACCAACTCCTTAAATAACAATTCATTTGGAATGTTTAGTTCAATAACTACTATGGACTAGATGATCACTGTCTTGATTGAGATACGTGTCAGACTGCATGTTTGTCCCTGACAAATCACGCAATCATGAAAAGCTGACCAGGCAAGAAAACCTAGAGATAGACTTTTCGTAATCAGGACTGTCAACAACCATGGTGCCTGAAGTGACACAAAGAACTTGTTTCCAATTCCAAATTTACTTTTCCCCATAAACCATATATTTGTTAGATTTAACAGCATCCCAGACTTTGCTTAACAAGCTAGTGGGTGGAGAACCAATAATAAAAAGATCACATGCATTCATTATAATCACAATAATATCAACCAATGTTATGATCCTAATTACATTTTGTGTTCATTGTCGTCAGAATTAAACCCTCAATAACAAACAGCACAATACATTAATTTGATTTTTTTTTGATTTGACACCTTGGTTACACAGAGCCGGTGGGTGATTTCATGTCAGTGGCTAGATCATTGGCACTACTAGACTGCCATCGGCATGACAAATAAAACATGCACGGTGACAGACACACACTAAAACCACATGGCAATCCCGCTCAGTCATCCTTGCAGACAAATGAGCATCTCTGAACCAAAACACACAAACACATCAGTTCTTTTGCTCCTCGCTGCTAATTACATCTCCAAATGGATTTATTTTTTTCTGATCTTGGTGGGGAGTTCAGGGAATCAAAACACTCTACCTGCATCACCAGGGGGAGCTGAGAGACGACATGCTGCATGAGAGGCGCTGACGCTTATTACTGATTCACACTTTGACCCAGAAAGCAGTTAATAGCGTACGCTGAGGCTGCATGACACTTAACTATACACTACGGTGAGAGGGATGACTGGATAGCACACATTAGCGTTATGGAGCACCCTCTCGGTTGGGTTTGTGCGTGCCTGTACGTGCATACGGTGTTCAGTATAACGTCATTATTCTGCGGGAATGTTGCTGCACTCATTTGGCTTTTTTTTTTTTTTTTCACTGACATTTGCAGTTGACTCAGTGGTCTCCCTGGTGTTATTTTATGATCCAAGTTTTTTATGGCTCTCAACTCACCATTTTTCAAATGTAATTTAAAATGTTAGAGCTATAAATGTTAGAGTTGTATTTTTGACACCATTTGTACATACATCTGTAAGTATAGTTAACTTGTGACCTTGAACATTCTCCGCAGATATATATATATATATAATGATTTTTGCTGTTTTTCATATTAAAACGAGGCAGCAGTCTTGTAAAACTGAAATATCTTGCAAAGTAAATGGTGTTGTATCCTACAGGTTTGTTGGCAGCACACTGACAGCGTATACATTAATGAGATCAATGCTAAGAATCTATAACAACACAAGCTGGCATCGCTCCAGCTGGGTGGGTGGGATTACATTATACGTGGGGAAGTAGCAATGCACTTGGAAATGTAAGGGTTCATTGGGGTTACTCTAACTTTTTTAATGTTTTGGGCATCATTCCAATCGGCTATGGAAACTACTATTCACCAATTTAATTGCTGAGAACAAATCCAACAGGACAAGGAAGAGAAGTGAGAATACCTGAAATGTCAGTTATAATATCAGCTGGTTATAATCCCAGTTTTGTGCATTGAAAAACTGTCCATGCAAAACCACAGCAAGTATTGTAGGTCATATAACATATAAGTAGTCTTCAAACTCGTGCAACTTAGAAAGATGGTGAAAATATAAAATGTTTGTCTTGACTTTTTCCTCCAAATATATTTGATAAAACTGAGTGATTGACTGACTGCCCCTTTTTAGCTTGATGTTGTATAAATCAATAAGAAAGATGGCCAATAAAACAAATAAGACCCAGATTGTAAACAAATATATATTTTTTTGACATTATATGTTTATTGCTTCTATACAAATTACAGTAACTTTCTCAGATACCCTATTTCAGCAATCTTTAAACCACAAACCATTAAAAGTTTCAAGAAAACCTTTTTGATATTTAATGAGAAGAAGAACCATGCATGAGTGCTCATGGCATTAGTAGTGTGACTTGTACACTAGCAGCTAATCTACAGAGGAAGTTAATGGACTTCCAGGCTGTGCTGCCAAGGTTTCATGGAGGTGTGATACAAATCACTTTGTCAGACAAATAATGGACAAGGCCCTTTTTAATGCTGCATTCTCCTTTGACATCCCACTAGATCACTGGCACTCAGCAGACCATCAGTCACTTACTGTGGAATTTGTAAGAAATAAAACTTGCAATGTGTCCAAATTTCATAATACTGTAGTTATTCCAATAAAGTATGATGTTGACAGTGCACTACTGTGACAGACTACAAAATGAATGTATTTAACTGTTTTTACTAAGACAAACTGATACAAGACAAGCATTGATAGACATCAAGAAAAAAACATATCTTACTGAGATCTCATTGGTCAATGTTCAGTCCTCAAATTTGTCACTGTTTTTGAGGAGCACCTTCATTTTCAGTGCGCAAGCATTGCACAGCAATAGTATCCAACAATTTCACACACAAAAAAATGAGCAATTTCAGTATGTTCTCTGGCAATTTTTAAGGGGGGTCAATTTTGTGACTTCTCCACTTGATGGATTGAATTAGTATCCTATGCAGTTTGAAGTTGAGGCAATGTATTGACTTTGCACAAGTACACAGATGGAGGCCAGGACAGCAGGTCAGTCAACCCAGAAGCCTCCAGAACCCCCCCCACCACCACCACCACCACACACACACACACACACACACACACACACACACACACACACACACTCATACACACATTGGCAGTGGCAGGGCTGTCTGAGCTAAGGGCAGAAGGTATCAGTGATGTGTTGTGGCCTGCTGAGCCGCCCGGTGGATCCTGATGCAAAGAGACGACGCCTGCTGCTTTGACATACACAAAGGGGTGTGAAGTTATCAATGATCGCTGCAGGAGAAACTGCAGTGTTTGTTTTCTACCACACAAGTTGGGCTGTGAAGTGAGTTTTGAAGCAAATGGCCAAGAAACCACTGAGTCACTGTTTTTGCTCAACGACAACCTTAAAAACCCCTGCAGATGTACTGGAGGCAGTTTGTGAAATCAGGCAGCAAATATCAACTGCTCATGATGATGAAACATGCACTCATAAACATATGCCTGTCCACCAAAAATGACATGGACTATAAACATGGATAAATGTGTATATGCAAGTACACTCATAAACAAGATAAAGAGACACACACACACACACACACAACACAGGCAAATATGGCAATATAAACACATAAACACATGTTGCCAAAAGCAATAAAAAGAACAGATTCACATGTACACGTTAACATACATTTAGATTCAAACATGAACACACTCATTCATTCAAAAACACAACCGTATTTAGAGACACCCAGAGGAGCACATTAGTCGCACACATGCACACATGCACACCACAGATGGGATCCCTCTCTACCTCTGCAGTGACTGTGCTGTGAGGAAATGAGTCATCTGTTTGGCCTGAATGTTTGCACCTACATTATGCAACATCGCTGCGCCGACCTCCACTGTCCGTTTATGGCGATTTAACATCAAACAAAACAACACCGTTTAGTTTGGGTCAGGAGAGTTAAACAGATAAAATACAGGAGGTAGTTTAATAAAAACTTCAGGACCAAATGAATGTATGTATGTAGCAAATTCAGAATGCTTTGCCTTTTCAAATCCGGAACAAAATGCAGCACCATAAATGTAAAATTCATCAAATTCTACCCAGAATGCTTCATCATTTACTTTCTATACAATATAATGTTTTGCTTTAGCTTGCTGTAAGCAGTGCAACATAACTTAAAACTGGGTAATTTGATGTTCCTTATGCTCCTTGGTAATCATAATTAACTTCATAGCTAACTCTTCTTAAGTTTCTATGTACATAAGCTTATACCTTTTGATAGGTATCTTTTAAAGACAGTTGTTCATCTGTTCTATTGATGACCAGAGGGTTTTACGCCCATACAAGGTTTGGAAGTGCTCCAACTGTCAGTCACTTAACATCTATGCAGAAAGTCAAAATAATTATAATAATAAAGTAAATGGTTTAATTTAGGATCATATTCATGATCTTCAAAGAACTAGCGTACCTGGATATCTACAAGGTAGATGTAGTGGCTAGTATTGTAGTTGTAGTTGTAGCGGATTATATAATAGGAACCACTGTTGCCTAAAATAACCCTTCTGACGTCTTACTTAGATAACTACTAATTTTCCACTTGGCTCTTTGTTCCAACATGCTGGGCTGCTCTGCCCAGTGAGAACAATGTGTAATTCTCTGGCGAGGGGCAAAATGCAACAGCTGACCTTCACTGCACTTTCTTGACTGGCATCCAAAATGTCCGCCCTCTTCAATATGTCACCTTGGCATAAGATGACCGTGACATATTGAAGAGGGCGGCCATCTTGGCCTAGGATGACTGTCCGCTCCTCGGCCTCGATTTACGCCGTCATCCACAAAACACTTGTAGGATCAGGAGTGATTCCCTTGAAGTTGCACTGTGCACCCACACACAAGACACACACAGACACACACACTCCATGAAAAACAAACAAAAAGGGTCATCAATTATGTCTACTACAGGCTGAGCTGCTGTTGGTCCATTAAACTGTGTTGCTCCATTTGGTCAACTGGATCATTAATCAGAGCAATTCTTCTGTCTGCTGCAAACTCTCTCTGCAGGTGTATCGTCACCCTGCACACTTGTGTTCATCCAGAGGCGTCCGTGGTGCTGTTCTGGTGTAGAAATGTGGGGAGGGGCTGGAGGCGTCAGAGCAGTGGCTTTGCCTGAAGGTCAAACTGAAAGCCTTGTGCATTAAAGACATTCAGCAGCAGAAGAAAATTTACTGCAATTTCCCTCAAGGTTATACCAAGGCTGGCACTTTTTTCCTCTCTGCTTATACGTCACACAAATCACAAAACCATGTATCTCTAAAATGTCAACTTTGCTTGCCGTGTTTTGTGTGAGGTATAGTTACAAGAGAAATTTTATCATGTGATTGGATTGCTCAGATGTGGGCAATGAGGGATGTAGAAATTAATTAATCAGACTGCAGCCACATTCTTGATGTAAACATAGTTTTTTGCCAACTAACATCCAAACACACACACCTCCTACAATGATAATGCTCTGCATTGTTGACAAACACACGCAACCTAAAGATCAGTTGCAGTTTTATATGTTTGGCAGAGTTAGCTTGTCACCGGAAATCACATTTGATTGAATAAATGTATGTAAATGCCCCCGTGTTCAAGGAGAGTCATCAAATATATTGGAACATTTTACAGGAATTTAAAAAAGACAGAAATTTTGATATAAAATGCACTGAATATTTTTACTAATTGGCCGACACACAGAGATATTTACTCTGACCACAGGGACAAGATTAGAAAATGTGTGTTTTATTTGACTGTGTCTATACATTTAGTTACAACATATATTTACATACTCCAAAGGGATTGGGAAAAGTTTAATGAGGTAAGGTCACATCAACCGTAAGTCAAACAAATGTTTTTTTGTGTAGGAGTGATGCTGCAGTTTATAGTCTGTTACTGTAATATTGTTCAAAAAAGGCACACTACTGGCATAATGACATCAGTCGTATGACCAAAAGGAGAATGGGCAACTAAACAAATATTTGCAGACTGCTGCTCATGCGACCACACCTTTAGAGTTTGGAGACTTTTCTCAAATCATGACGAAAACCAGAATCCCTCAACATATCTGAAAATGTAAAAATCATCAAATTTGGAGATACATGATTTTTACTGGATAGAAACAAAATACATGACATATTCATGCCTTTAATGATAAATCTCCTCTAAATTCTATATACAGATAAAGCTACTGCTGGGTTTCCATCTTACTAGTTAATTGGTGTTAACAGCATTCACCTGACCCCCCAGGTGTCCCTTATTAGTTGGCAAGAACAAAAGCCAGCAGGACTTAGGACTTTATATATTGCTTGTGTGTAGTGAAGCACACATTCCCAAACACACACACGTAGATTGCCTGCAGCATTAACCTTTTGTATATTTGTTGAGAGAGAGTGGGATTTGAAATCTAAGACAATGCAGTGACAGCCACACAATTAAAAACAGCAAGAAATTACTTTATATGCAAATATTTGTCTTCAGTTTACACTGAAAGCCAATTATATTTTTTACAGAATTCACAAATCAATTGGTACATTAATTAATCACTGCTGTATTCATTCCTTTGCTTCTCTTCCAAGTCATAATCCCATATCACAGATAGTTAGTTTCCATATGTTTCTCCACATGGTTCACTATAAACATACACATTTTGCAGTCAAGTCAATTTTATTTATATAGCCAAACTCACAAATCACGATTTGTCCTGTGAGGCTTTACTATCTGTACGGTATGCAACACCCTCTAACCTTAGACCCTCAATTCAGACATGGGGAAAAATCCCTCAAAAACCCTTTCAACACTGAAAAAGGGCAAGCTTCATGTCCTGCTGGTTGTCATATGCCGAGTGTCCTGAATAATTCTTAGTCCCAAACACTGCCAAGCTCTCTGTGGTTTGATTCCTACCGGGCCAAGCCATGCTGAAAATGTACGCACTCACGATATTGTATGGTTCTGTGGATTAATAGCTTGTGGTATTTGGCCTGGTAGCAGTGAACTGCCGGGGGAGAGGGACATGTGGACGAGGGGAGGGTGGTTAAGGTGGGGGCTAGAGAGCGCACAACACTGCCGTGGCTCTACTGATAAGATCAGGGCTACGTCATCCACCATCTGTCTCAGGGAAATTCCTCCTTCACTGCTGTGGACAGAGCAACAGGAGTAGGACATAAAATGACCACAGAGGTGCATACAAGGAGGCGGAAATGATGGTAGGAGATGTGCCAGCAAGATAAACACTCGCAGGTAAACACAGAGAGAGGAGCCCACACTTAAACTGTGGCTAAAAGTGTCACATTTTTTAATTTCCTGTGGTGCATTTCTGATGTTTTTTTTTTTTTTATCAGAATAAAGGGCAAGGGGGTGCAGGTACATGCACTTTTGAGATTTCGATCTGACTTACATGCAAGCTTGATTTTTAACAACAATAAATCTAAACTGAATTAGCTGGAGTGTGTTTTTGTCTTAACTGCGAGCACTTCCAATAACCGAACGTTGTGTAATACACACCTTTACAATCTGTTCCCCGATCCCTCTTTCTGGATGGACAGACAGGCAACAGATGTCGTCGTATATTCACACAGAGGGTGAGATATGATGGCCACCGAAATGTCAGTTTACCAAATTCACTGAAGAAGTAATTCATCATGTGTCTTAATATCCAGAAATAATAGACAAGGTGAAGGGGGGAATCATACCACTATGTATTTTTGTGTTTCATTTCTGCTTTAGTCTATTACTTTTCATATCCTGTAGCCTGCCACAGGAAAGAAAAAGGTAGGCTGACTTGAAATTGTCATCCATCTTTCAGTTTAATTGTTTGTTGTCATTTTAACCCACTTTTAAGATCCATTTCTTTAGCAGTGAGAGTTAACTGGCAATGTAACATGAGTGAGAATTGCAGTTGCTATGGCTACCCACAGTTTAGTATACCACGTGCATTTATTTAGCACAGTGGTAAGATGTTCACCTGATCTTTTGTTTTTTAGATGTCCTGTTATACGATTTGTAATAGACACCAGCCAGAAAATCTTGAAAAAAAAGTATCTATCTACATCTGATCTTTTTTCCTATAGTTGTGTTAAAGTAAAAGTACATTGTTTGAATGGAATAGTACAATTGATTGAGGTCACTGTACTGCTAAATCATGCAGATGGTTCCTGTGCATGTGCACTTTTTGTAACTTCATCCTTACACCAGGCCAGGTTGCTGATCTCTGGTGTTTTTTCTGTTTTGTTTTGTTTTGTTTTGTTGACTGATATGAGTACTTTCAGAAGGAGCTTAAGTACAGTCTATGGTGAAATCCCCCAGGGCATTTTTGTTGTTGTTGTTTTGAGATAACTGTAGCTGGAGACTTTCGTGCATATCCCTTCAGCGCTGAGTCATGGCACGATTCATCTGTCTCCCAGCAAACTCATGAGCTCAGGTGATGACTCTGGGGCATCAACTCACCAATCCTAATGCCGATTCTAAGCTTTCAAAGGCTGAATGTGCTGTCCACAGCGGGCTCCAGTCTGGGCTTTTATACATTGCTGGTGTATGGGGAAGCACACATGCACTTTGTGGACACACACACACCGTTTGCCTGCAGCATTTACCTTTTTTTTTTTTTTTTTTGTAAAGTTATTTGCATGGAGAGAGTGGGATGTGCAATGTCAGACAATAGAGTGACAACCAGCAACAAACTACTTTTTCAAACTGAAACATCTTGTATAAGCATCCCAAACCCCTTCACTTATCTATATTATATATTATAGATACTATATATTATGTATCTATATTATACTGCAGTTCTACAATTTATTTATAGAACATTTTTATTAATTAAAATCTAAGTAGTATCAGATTTTAAAACAAAACTCTCCTTACAACAAATCTGAGCCACTCCCATCAAACAGAAGGACAGCACATGTGATTTTTCCAAATTACTCTTTATGTATGGAGCAAAGATGCAACATTAAATAAAATTTGTGTACAAAAAAAACAATTTCGCTATGAAAAGATCAGATTATTTTAGGTAGCCATGAAAGCAGAGAATAGAAACAAGTATATTGGACAGGTAAAGCCCCTGACACTGTGAAAGCATTCCAATTCAACGCCAAGGTGCGGCAGAATCAATACTTTAAAGGCCGAATTGTGTGACAGCAGGAAGGGTTTTTGCACAACAAGCAATTTAGAAAGGAACTTTGTAATAGATCATAGCTTTTTGCCCACCCTCTCTGTGGGTCTTTGACAGGGGAAGAAAAGCAATCCGCGTTTCAAACATGAATAGAGAAGCTCGGCGCTAAAGCTGAAGGTCTCCAAGCTGCATCGGTTACTCTGCTCACTGTGAACCTTTGTGAAGGTACACAGGCTCCGGAGATGTGGGTGTTGAGAGAGAATTGCCGGGCTGCCGTGTGTGGGAGTGTGAACTTCTGCTGACTGCTAAAAAGCTTTATGAAGCTTCTTGGAGCGTTCCCCCCCAGAAGAACAGCAGCAGGTATCTGTCCAACCATTATTACTGGCTCAGGGGGTCACAGGTTTGATACTCCCTTTAACTGACTCTGACTCTATATCTCCAGTGCTTTAGGGGGGCTTTCTCCTGTGCTGTACTTATCCACGCGAAAGTAATTCAACAGATTGCAAAGGAAAGGACCCCTACTTACAGTATAGTGTTTCATATGTGAGCAGGCTTTCAGGCTTCCACAGTCTGAGGATTTGGGTCTCTGCTAATAGCAGTTAAACAGTATGCGCGTGCTGTGTGAACAGCTAAAAACAAAAGGGGAAACTCAATCACTGAAGGCCACTTTATGGAACTGAGCAAATACATCCTCCGTAAGACGCCAAGCCACTGAAAAGGGGCAACTCCGAAAACAACAAAACAGACATTGGAAAAGAAGCCAGCTGACACAATGGAGCTCTAATTAGTTTGCAGATGTGAATTGGAAGGCAAGTGCCTCGATTTTGTGGACGGTTAAATGTGTGTGGCAGCGAAGGAGAGAGGCATGAAATTAGTCTGCTCACATAGCTGGTTTAATGAATCACTGAGGATCATCCAAAATAACATTAAGGTGTGAATTTATCAGAACCCCCACATTTCCAAACATAGAAAAATCTAACCAGTACTGTACATCAAACAGAATGAGGAATTATGAATTGTGTCACCATGTTTCGAGAACGCCCCTTTTTTCTGAGATGCAAGGAGCTGTTAGAACAAAAATAAGTTGCCTTAAATTAAAGGGAAGAACATAAAAGGTTGAAGGGAAGTTGTGGATGTAGGTGATGGATTTAAGGCTAAGCTCAGTATTCAGTATTTCCCAATGCTATAGTACTTATTAGGACTGCCAAATTTGAAATTTGAACTTCCTAGAGTCTCCATTAGTTGCCCGGCAACTGGAAAAGTGACAAAGTAAACTCAAAAGTCAGTATGCATACTAAAATTCTCTTATTAATGTACACTTTTGTCCCACAATTCAATGCACAAAGAAATGGAGGACCTGTTCATAGTTGCAAATAAATAAATAAAAAACAAATGGAGGCAGATGGTGGTGTAACAGCTCACTTGATGGCATTCCAAAGTTTGATGTTTGTCTGCACACATTACATAATTTACTGTTGGTTGAAAATGGGAAAGTACATAGATTTTTCTTAAATACTAATTTCAAAAACAGTGCACTATGAAAATCAGTATATGGTACATATATAATATTAGTATGAGGCATGGAATCAAATGCACTCATTACATTTTAGCCCTTGGAAGTGGTTAGTCGTGCTGAACAGTAGGATGTATCTTGATGCAGATGGTATAGGGCGGGGCTGCTTCTCACCGATTCAAGGGTGCAGTTTGGTAATGTATTCGCTCATGGTGAGATGGTCAGGATTGAGGGCGAGGAAAATGACCTCTGGTCAGACATTTAATACAGCCTCACCACCCTGAAGTCTGCCAGGCTGCCAGAGAAAGCACAGTCAGGAATAGATTTTATATGATTGTAAAAGAAAAGGGGAGACAAACCTTTGCTGTAAAGGTCAGTCCTTCCATACGCGTTCAGACTATCACTGACTCAGTGTTAACACTTCACATACAATAACACTTACAGTTTGTGTGACATTGCTGGAGTCATGTCATCTCGCTGACTCCCTGGAGGTAAAAACGATAGAATCAATAGCAGCCTGAGGGTCATACTGAAGAGGAGAATTGCTTTTTCCATTACCACAGTGATTATGAGAGTGAATTGGCAGCTTTGTTATCAGGGTGGTGCACAGTTCAGACATCAATGCCAGTTTTTGTCCTGCAAGACAATGGCGAACAGATATCTTCTCAATCCATATCTACAGTGCTACAAAAAGACATGTCCCACAGGCCAAAAGAGCAGAATAAAAGCCCATAGCCCATTGATGCTGATGACAGCAGCACCGTTCAGTAAAATGTTGACCTATACAATGTATGTATACCTTTACATATTCAGACCTGAAATAAAGCAAAATAATGCATTAATGCTACATTAAATAATATTTTCACAGCTTACAATATTTTGTTTCAGTTATAATACAACATTTTACATTACAACTGACTCCGTTTACCAATATAATCAGTGCCTCTACAGCTATGTCCACATTGTGAACAAAGTCAAATGTTCCTTTTTCTCCTTTTTGTTATTGTTTTACCTTTTTTAAGTATTACTGAAGAGACTAAGTTTGATTCTTTGCCAACCAACAGTCTGTTACACAGATACGGTCTTAAAAAATAATTTCCCCAAAAAATTGAGGACTGTGCAAAATTCAGGATTAAGAGTAGATATAAATTGCAGATACATTAAATAAAAGATGAGTATGAAATCATGAACAGTCCAATTCTGTCCCTAATTGTTGCAAAACAGTTGCTATTCTAACGAAAATCCACATTCACAGTGGCATCAAAGACTTTGACATTTAAAAAAGAAACAGAATTATTTACAGAAGTTTGCAGTTAAAAGCTGTCGTATGCTCCCTTGTTTCTTGTGCATGTGAAGTCAAGCCACAAACTGAGCGTGAGGAGAAAAACCTAATGAGAGTGAGAAGACGTGATGAGGAGGTTGCAAATGAGAGAAAGAGGCTAATTTACAATGCAGCGGTGATGGTATGCTAATGGTAAATCTGCTAATTACTGATGATTCCAGCCGGGGTGAAAGAAGAGATGTTATTGAGTCATGTGACATGAGAAGTGTTGATTAGTTTCTTCTCTCTCTTTTTCGCCCTCAAGGGGAAACTCTTGGAGCAGCTGCAGCATGGCATCACATCAAAGTGACTTAGCTTTGTGTCAACAGGTTCAGAGCATCTTTGCTTTTTCAGAACAACCGCAGTCAATGTGCAGTTGACTTAAACTGCTGTGTTACCTTTCAAGCAAAACCTCAATTTGCAGCAAAAACACTGAGAGCTTCGTGGCTCTCATGAATACTGTAACTTTTATTTGTCAGTGCAATAAAAATATTGTTTCCCATATATATCAACTTTTTTCCAAGAATGTTCTTTTTTCAAGAATAATGCATGATGAAGCTGCACTAGAATAAGAAAAATCAAATTGGATTTTAGAAAATACTTGAAAGAAGCTAATTTGATTTGGAAACAGGTTAACATTATTCCTACTGAACTGGCAGATTATTCATTCACTAGTTTCTGCTAGTCCTCACGGTGAGTATGTTTTTGTTTTTTTACGTTTTTATGACACGGACAAAATATGAATTGATAAAAATAAAGACAGATTAATCCCTAATGAAAACAATGATTAGTTAGCCATAAAAATGTCAAACTATTCCATTTACAGAGGTTGAAATAAAAATGTGTTATAGTGCAGTCTGTCAATGTGGACAGTGACTCTATTAGCTTTGAAAGCTGAAAGTCAGCACTTTAACTTATATTACTGTAGTATAGAAGCTGTTTTTGAAACGAGTGGTAATGGTTCATATGGACCTGAAGCACCTTCCAGGGGAAGAAGCTGTTAGAGGGGGTGGTCTGGTAGGGAGGGGTCGCTGGTTATTTTAGCTTCCCGGTTGAAGGTGTGCTTTATGTACGTGTATGTTGACTCGGGGAAGGTCACAACCAATTAAGTTGGAGGCTTTAGCGACAATCCGCTCCAGTTTCCCCTTGGTGTGACTGTCTGAGCTCCCATACCAGACAGAGATGATGTGAGGATGCTCCCTATGATGGGTTAATAGAAGTGGAAAAACAGGAGTTTATTTACGTGATATTTCTTCAGTTGCCTGAGGAAGCACAATCTAGAGTTCCTTGCCAGGCTTTTATCATCAGCCAACTGAACGATCTAAGCTGCTCTAACATCAGTTCACTTCCAGGTCCAGTTAGCCTCCTAAAACCTGGCACACACAGGCTTCTCCTCCCAGAGTTAACTTAGTCTGCCACCGACCAGCATTCCCCGTTCAACCCCGAGGAATAAAGGTTAATTTTCTGAGTGAGCTGCTCCTGTCACAATCATTAATATACCGATTCATACAGTGTAGTGGCTGTGTGTTAGTATGTACGCAACAGCGGGCAGTGAATGCATCTTGTGAGCTGTGAGTCATACACGGCCGCTGGCTCTCAGACATCGAGTCAGAAGGTCTGAGCAAGTGCTGGCTTCGCTGCTGCTGCTGCTGCTGCTGCTGCTGCGTGGTTCACAACTCATAAGTGAGTGATTTTGTGTGTGTGTGTGTGTGTGTGTGTGTGTGTGTGTGTGTGTGTGTGAGAGAGAGATCATGTTTTGCTGTCATTGAGACCTAGGATCAGTTCCACAGAGCAGGTTTCCTGAGTTTTCTGGATAACTTTGCTGAGTACAACCTAGAACTCATCATGTCTCGAACATGAACTGATACAAAGGGATATATTGAGTTTTATTTTGTAAAGTTATCAAGATAACTCAATTAATTGCTTCTTGGAAAAAGGTTTGAGTTTTACATTTTCAGAATGAACACAGTTTGTAGAAGTTATGTGATGTAATTTTGGCCAGTCTTCACTTTTCTTTTAGGGCTGTCATCAGATTTCGATTAATTCATGAACTTTAAAGGCTGGAAAAATCATCTTAATTCACTCTGTCTGACAGTATCAAATATATATATTCTAGTTCAGAGTATTCCTTGCTGGTTTAAAGAAGCCATAATCAAGTTTTTTGTCTACTTTTGACCAGTTGTGAGCAGTGGAACAACATTGGCATTAATTTGGAGTTTTATTTATGTAATTCCAATGTTCAATCTCTTTTTTAGCTCTAGTTTAGTTTCCACATAAACTCCTCCAGCTAGTCGCTGACTTTGTCACTAACTTACGTTAGTTATTCTTCTGTTTAGCACTGAGCAAGTTGCACAAAGCTAGTTAGATTGATGAGACCAGTTAGACTGAACCAAAACAGTAAAGTTCAGGGCATAAAATCTAAAAATGAGCTAAAATGAGCCGCAGGTGGTCATATAAATGCTAACACACCATGTAAACAGAGGTAGGCTTATTTTATAGCAACATAATGAAAGAGTTTTCTATGTCTTAAGGTTACTGGAAGTTAAAGTTGTTTTAGATTTATCTGAGGCAAATCTGAAGATCGAGGGGGTTAGGAACAAATGTATCCAAAGAAAGTACAAGAAAGTGTCAGTAAGTGAACCAGGGACAACTGATACTAACGCTTGCTTTTTCCAAATAATCTTCTCTTGCATGGAGAAGTGACACATTCAGTCATGAGCATCGCGGATAGCAGACAAAGATATGGGAGAACTGTTTCAGGTCATATCCATCGCTCCTTTTGTACACAAACAAATCCTTGAGCCGCGTTCTGCTACAGTGATAATCCTCTGTGTTAGTTAAAGGATCAACACTCAGTTACTATAAAGGAATTATTCTTCTCTGTATTGCTCTGTCTATGACTCCTGTTTTTGTGCTTCCACTAGTTTTCTCCTCTGTCTTCATTTTAAAATAAAGGCCCTATACTTTGTTTGTAACTTCTTCTGTAACCTTGCATTTCACATTAATAGTTTGCTGTTAGTGCAGGTCCCATTTTTTTCATGTTTTGTCCCTGTTCTTTTGCTTTGAAGAAAAAGGGAAAATAAGTTGATATGTTGGAAGTTGTATGTTGGCAGAGAAAACCTTCACATGAGCTCTCCCACTGGGATGATGTAGGTTTACTGAAATACACTGACATATAATCTACCGCTTCAAGTGGAAAATCTCCCCTTTTTACGAGAGTTTATCGAGGTTCATATAGAAAGGCAAGATAAACTGCATTAAGGATTCTCCCCTGGAGGAAGAGAGTTCCAGTATAGAACATCCATCTTTGGTCTCTGTCTAATAATACTTCACAGCGTCCTCACTGACCTTACCTTGACAGACTCCCATGATACATCAGCAATCCATTTATAGTCAAAGAGCTTTGAAATGTGTTTTGATACAGTTGTTTTCAGGGGTCAGAGCTTTGGAAATATACTTGCTGACTTCACTGGATTTGACTGTTTGGTGTAATGAAACCAAGACAATAGAAGCAATGATTCAAAAAAAAAAAATCGTTTTTGCTGAATTTTGGTTTTCTGATTGAAGTCAAACATCAGAATAACATCAGCAGGCCTGAAGCTGGAGGTGATGCCGTGTCTCGCAGAAAGATGCTTTTAGCAGGACGGACGTTCACAAACACAACTGCTTTCACACATATAATGTATCTGAAGTGTAGTCTCTTTTAAAAGCTACATCCACCCACAGTCCAAATAGCTGAACCAAATATATTTGTCAAATTCAAACCAAGCTCGGGAGACATTAGCACCATCAGCCTGTTTTCCACCAAACAGAGTTTATGTAACAGACTTCCCTAAATAGAAGCCATATTGGAGGAACCCTTGAAAACAACAGATGTGAACAGGGGATTTTGTTTCCAAAATTTGTAGATGGAGTATCTGTAAATTGTGGAGGTTAATGGCTGTGCTGTTTTAGAGGGGAGCAATCTGTAGTTTCTAGATTTTAAATGTAGATAAAGCCATTAAAAAGTCCACATAAGTTATGTAATATAACCACAAATGATTAATACAGTAAAAGATAGACAATGACAACCTGTAATACATTAATTCAATTCAGTATATCACTGTTTTTGACTAGCCTGCAAGTGATATATTTGATTGATTTTAACCTTTTAGGATAATGTCAGCTTGTTAGCTCATTAACCAGCATTTGTCAGATGAAGCTGCAATCTCTAATTATCTTTACTGATGTATTATTACAGCATGTATGGCTGCTGCCTTCACGTGCCAATAACCATCACACTACTTCCTTCCTTCCAGATCTTTCCTTAACCTTTACCCAGTGTTCATCGAAAATTCACCTCGTGTTCTGTCTTAACACACCATAATAAGGCAGCATAAACAGTACTTAGTAGGTGTATCTTAACCATACAATATGTTTCTATAACTTGGTCATATAGTTAGCTAATGGTTTGCTTATAGTTTAACCAATGCTGTTTTAAAATACCACTTTATTTCTATTTTTCCACCATCTTTGGAAATGTACCTTTTATTACCATGTACTATAAATGTATGACAGCTGTGGATGTGTTACCACAAAGCTTTGTTACAAAAGCCCTGACATTCTTTATAAAGTTTATTGTACCCAGATTTGTCAGATTTTGCCAAACACGGGTCAGAACATTTAAAGTGTGGCTCATCTCTATCCTCTCCACTGTAGAAAACATTGATATTCTGTACGGCTCCCCTTCTTCTGCCAGCCAAGGTCAGTGGCATGGATGAGTCAGCGTCCCAAACCCCGCCGTCACACTCTACTTCCTTTTTTATCAACAATCAACTCTCAGCCTCCCTTTCTCTCTTTCTCTCAACTATTTTCCAGTTTCTTCCCCCTCTTTTTCTTTCATTCTCCCTGCTTCAGTCTCTCCCTCTGTCTCTCGGATTCTCACCTTCCTTCATTCTCTCTCCTGTCTCCCTCTCTCCTCCATCACATGGATTATATTTCTTGAAATTCAGAAAGAAAAGACACCAGTGGGAGATCAGGGAGTGCCTTGCCACCACTGAAAACTCAGAATCCAATGCTGACCTCAATTCTCAGCTCACTTCTTACACTTTCTTTCGATTTTTTTTTTTTTCTGGCTGAGAAGAACTTCAAAGAGCCGTGGGAGAGGCAGGGGTCTGGTCGCCTGGTGAACATCAGAGGATATCTAGAAATACTAGAACATCAACCCAACCTGAAAGTGCGCCAGATCGTGTGGTATGACTGAAAGTCAGTCGGGGGACAGGCTTGATGGGATTTTTCTGCTGCAGTCACACTTTTCACAACTAACTGGCTCGATGTGCAATGGCCATGGTTCTCAAATTGGAGGTCAAGACAAGTTTCAGGGCAAAACGAGGACATTTTGTGTAAAAAAAAAAAAAAACATTAAATATCTGATAAACCCTCAATTTCTGACATAATATTTGCAGCATCCAGCCCTCATCCAAGGATTAATCATGCAACAGAGCCTGAAAAGTGTAATGAAAAACTGTGTGGTGTGCAAAGTTCACCTTTCTGCTTGTGTGCAGTTGGATTCCTCTCAACTACGCCTACTTGCCACTCACACGGGGTGACAAGTAGGAGTTTTGTCTTTTTGGAGGAAGGTCTGAGCCATAAAGGTTGAGCATTTGTTTTGGTTTGAAATTCAAAATGATAAAATTCCCTCCAGAAATAGGCACATAATGTAACTGTGCTTGGTGGATGAAAAAATAACTGACAAAAAACAACCAATTAAAAAAATATTTTTTGTTTGTTCATTGTATACAAACAGTCTCAATTACTTTTACTTCTGTTTGTGGTACTTACACTTTCCTTATTCCATATTATACTCCAGTATACATTGCGTAATATTTCATAGTATTTATTTCTTTATCTTTTTTCATTTACAATTGACCATTAACCATCAACAGCATACTCAAAGAGCAAATTCAGACTTGCAGCCCACTGCATGCCAACACAGAAGGCTTTGGTAAAACAAAAATGCAGGATTGTCCAACAAAAAAGTTGAACCTGTTACTGCGTTGGCCAGATATGTGCAAGTATGACCAGGTTTGCCCAGGAATGTGCACCTTCCTAGTACATTACTTTGCATAAAATAAGCAGTGAAACTCCTCTACTGTTTACCATCCAGATGGAGAATTGTCACCCTGATGAATAAATAATAAATTAACAAATAAATAAGTATTTAGGCATCTGGTAAGCCTTCGTACTCAACTATTACTCAAACTTTATTTCCAGGATCACATTTAATTGTCTTACTGGTACCTGAAACACTTTTTTTAAATTATTTTTTTTATTATGAAGGCCAGTTAATATGAATACTGATAACTTTGAGTACTTAAGCTTGTCACTTTTACTTTTCCAATGTGAGCATACTGCTTAAATAATCTTAGGATGTGTATGTAGTATAGACATGAGATACGAAGTCGGAGTTGGTGGAATCCATGGCTGCTGCTGCTGGGGATGATGGGTAAAATCCCACATTATATTTTGTCTTTCAGGCTTTCATCTGAGTATACTTTTCATTAAGTAATCAAACAAAATCACATGCTTAAAATACACATTTTCTCCTCTATGCTGAGATGGAAAAACAGTGAGAAATATAAAAGGTCACAGAGAACAGTGAGAGGTGAGGTTGATAATGCAGCCGTACATGCTTTTGATTAAGCTAACAAAAGTAATAACACAAAGAAGTGATACAACATGCTGCAAAGTCATGAGACTGAGAAATGAATGTGATCAATCCCTTATGGAAAGATAGGACATTTTTTATTACAAACTATCTCATCATTTCAATGGAGGGTTTTATAGAGCTGAAGAAAGAGAGAGAGACAGAGGTCGCAATTGTTCAGCAGGCTCTGATTCACAGTATGAATCAACCCTGATGTATTTTATTACCAACTGTCATTGTACTTCGAGACAAGATGATGGCGAAAAAGTCAGAAGTGGAACTTTACATCAGAGTTTGTAGCCTGCTCCGTGACAAGACTTCAAACATATTTTGGTGCTCACACATTCAGTGCATCTTTATTCATCTCCTCTGCCAGTCAGAGTCGTGCAGTATGGCCGGTTTGGCTTTGAAGTGGAGCGTTTTTAACTCTCTTTTGTTTTCACCAAGTCTCACTGACTGTATAAAATATGAGGAACACCTGCTCTCTTTATAAACAACAGGTGATTCATGGGAAACATTTGATCCCATTTTGATTTTAAAGTTTAAAATTCCTTCTGTCTACTTGAAGGACCTTTAGGCCTTGACACAGAAGGTGTCAACTGTGGTCTATTTTTTTTTTTGGCATTCATGTGAATATTCCTTCTTATCAATATTTCGAGGTACTTGTATTTCATTTTTTCTATTTAACTGTATGCAATGGTGTTGTGAGCATGGATACAAAATCTAACCACAAAAAAAATACAAATTTTAAAAAGTTGAGGGGGAAAAAATGTTTGTGCATTTGCAAATTTAGTTGACTAATTATGACTTTTTCATAGTAAACTTCAAAGAGATACATTTTAAAAGAGATTAGGATTGTGCTGTAATTAAAAAGCTTTAAGAGCAATAACCATTTTATTTTGGGTGTCATTTTTGAGCTTGTGCAGACAGAAAGGTTGGTGCTTGTTAAGTTTTAAGTATCAAAAGTAAGTCGAGTACTCATTAGGCAGAATAATGGCCCTTGTCAGATTGCTATATTATATTAATGGATTATCATTACTGACGCATTAACATGTAAGCAGCATTTTAAATTTGTAGTTGGATTAGAATGAGATAATTTTACCTACTTTACATACTGCTGGGTGGTTAATCTGGTTATATTTTAGGAGAACACCATCTGTTTTGTCTGTTAAATCTTTATCTTCTGCCCCTATCTTCCTTATCTTCCACTTTTAAATTTTTATTAACTTTTAACTCTTACAAAATGATTTTCACGATTTTCAAAAGCGTTTTTCACACTTTTATGTGCG
This sequence comes from Lateolabrax maculatus, assembly GCA_031216445.1. Lineage (NCBI taxonomy): Eukaryota > Metazoa > Chordata > Actinopteri > Acropomatiformes > Lateolabracidae > Lateolabrax > Lateolabrax maculatus. The sequence goes on along the minus strand of CM062206.1, from coordinate 7,107,513 downwards.
TTCATATTTCACACGCTCAAAAAGCTCCAAAGCCACACAAACTCAGACCACGGGTGAGGGCGCCGAGGTCGGCTCAATCTCATGTTTGAGTAATGGTGTTAGTTATCATTGAAATCAGATTTCCCACCACGTGATCGATGAGTATACTCAGATAGTGGCAGCGAGGGTGATTATGCGTAGCGGGAAGCCATGGATTCCTTCAAGCTAATTCACAGACTGAGGCTCTCCAAAGCCATCAAGAGGCACAGAGGATTGAATCATAGTTCCTGATGTTTGCGTAGAGGCAGGAGGCGAAATTAGAGCTAAAAGCATAACTGGGTGGTGAGCAGGAAGCAGAGCCTTGGGTCTTAGGGATCAACATGCATGCATAATGCTGAGAATACAAACCCGAGGAGGGTCTCAGCCAGCTTAGCCCCATAGGGGTTTCATGGTAATGCCTCTTTTGCAGGGTGACAGCAGCATCACAGTGCTCAAAGCTTTGAAAAGATGACTTTCCTCGAAGGTCGTGCTGCAATTTGGGATTCAATTGAGACTCTCCGTTTACCTTGGCTGATACATTTAACATTTAATTTAGTACTATCCATTTATAACTCATTTCAAGTCAGATGTTCTTGAAAAGTTTTTTTAAATCCATGCAACAGAATTGACTTGGTGTCCCAGTTCCTTGTCAATAAAGTAAACATCTTGGTTAATATTAAAAAAAAAAAAAAGGCTGTCTACCCACTTGAAAAAGGCAACACTGAAATACTTAAGCCTGTAAAGCTCTGTAACTTATTATTTCCTTTCCTCTTTCGCCAGCTTGGCAAGATGGAAATGCAGGAGGTTTAAATTCTTAACATCTCACTGCTTGGTTTATGGCTTCCTGTGTTTTTTTACGTATATTTTAAATGAACATCAAGACATCTTTTGCCTCTGTTTTAGCCTTAGATGACATCCCCATCAAACAGATAGGGATGTCATCATGGCAAAGAGCAGATCATTGATTTTTAGATGATAGATCCGGAAATTGTGTGAAATGAAAGCCATGTCAGTAGCTGGTATTGTCCTTAATGTGAAAAAGTCTTTTAGCTGCATGGATGATGGAGAATTTTATTGCAGAGCTGTAGAGAGAGCCCATTAGCATCTGTAGTCATGTGGGAAATACTACTACTCAAAATGCAAATCTAGTATTGATGGATTCTCCCAAACATAGCTCTTGGTTGACAGATTAAACAAATCCCTGCATTCATTTTTAACTGTAGGCCTCTCGTCTGGGAATATATAGCTGCCAGTTCTATGTAGAATAAAATACAGTATCACTTTTGCTTCTGGCAGAAATTGGCTACATACATAGATATGATCAGCAGCGTAAGAAAACAGTCATATAGTCCTCATGCTTGCAGCTAAATTGATTTAACATAAATACAAAAAAGAACATACACAATCCATGTCAAGTATCGATGTCCAATACTGCTTTTGGTCAGTTAACCACAATAGCTGGGGCTTATTGTCGATGTCTCTAGCATAACTTGAGTTTCAGACTTGTTTGATGCTTACTTTCATGTTAATTTGCATACAGGGTAGTATCAAGGAGAGATGAAAGAATCTGTTAATTAGTTTTAATTAGTAACCTGTTAATTGGCTCTGGTATGTTAGGATTCAAAGGTGTTAGAAGTCACATCTCAGGTATGTAGGAAGTGTATAAATAGGACAAATAAAAGTAGGAGTGAAGATTTTCATGTAAAGGTGAGAAACTAAATCATCACGCAAAAGAAAGTAATGGATAACAAAATTGTCATTTTAGCATATTTCTGAGAGATCTTTGAATGTCTCTGCATTGGAACTTTTTCATCAGATAATCATCATTCATCAGATAAAGCCATTTATCTTTAAACTTTATTAATAATCTTTATTTTTTATGCCACTAAAAGAAAAAATGCATTTTAATATAACCCAATCAATAGCTTTCTATGTAATTATTGTCTAATTAAGAGGATCAAAGCACAAGTGTCAAATAAAAAATGAATAATTTGATTTGTCAGCTGAAGGTAGTTATCAGAAGCAATTATTTAGCTCCACAAAGGCTTTAACACTTCTTTGTCACATCTGACTCGGACATAATTGCTGTCAGGTTTTCTACCTGGCAGAACAAAGCAAACAGCAACAGCACACAACAAGTCAGTTAAAATTAGGCCTAGAATAATGTGTGAGAGAGTGAACTAACATGTTATTAGTGTGATTGACATGTGTGATTAAAAAAAAGCTTCAAAGTGTAAAATACAGTATAAAAACTGTTTTCTCTGGTAATGATTTTCTACAGGTCCATCGTTCTGTCGTAGCATAACATCGCCAGAAATAAATATTGCTTTAATCACTGAAAAGTGTACTTTAAATTAGAGTCTACCTGTTTGGCTCGAGAGTAGATTACCTGCTCTCTCTGTCACACAATAGCATCTCCACCAAGTTAATTGGGTTGCTTTTTAACATCTTAGCTGTAATAGAGAGCTGAAGGGACTTCCGGGTAGCTTGGGAAGACTACGACTAAAACCTTGGAAGGATGACAATAGGTCTGAGGAATAATCTGCATGCTGTGCTGCTTTCTTGTTATTTTAGGGGCTTGTTTTCCTTGGTTGTCGACAGCTGCTGTTTGTTTCACATATGGAGCAGATGAAACAGGTGCTATTTTTGGGTACACTTCACTACCAATTATTGTCTAAAAAAAGTACAGTGGACGATCAAAAGTATTGGAAGAAGGAACAAACACATCATCACACGTAGAGAGCTGAAGTAACTCTCCGTATTACTTTTAACATTATGGGAAAAGCTGGTTAAACAAAAGCTGAAGAGGCTGTAAAAGACCAAGAATGGACACCTGGAAGACGCCATTTATACTCTGTCGTTTCTTTAGACTGATGTCATGTGACCTATTTCCAAGGTCATGCACCATCAGGGTTCACTGGCTTGATGCAGCTCATTGAACTGTCAAGACGGATGCTCATGTTCTGAGCGCTGATGGGAAATGACAGGTGAAAGGAAGAAGTTCCCGTCATCTTGGAAGTATTTCATCTACTTTCCCGAACTAAAACGTTTTCAAATTCTCACCAGGAAAACTGGTTGTTGTTTTGTGCATAATTGATTCCATTAGAATGTGAATTTTGAAGTTTTCTTTTTTAAATAATAACCAATAAAACAAACAAAATCTCTTTACATTCAAGAACAAATGTTTGGGTTTAATACTCACTTTCACCACTCTTCAATATGTGAAGAAACTCTGCATTAAGACCTTTTTGTATCTCACAGATGCATTTACTGAGCCACCTTGCAGGCTATTTTTAGATAGTTCTTTTAATGTAAGCACACAGGGATCAGAAAACCAGACATAGCCTTGAAAAAAAAAAAACAGTCCTGGTGTAAAATTATACTTTCAAAGTACTGTCTGATATCTTATTGATCCTGGTAGGAAAAAAAACTAAACAATCACTCATCTCCTATCTCTTGTCGACATGGTGGTGGGGGTCAGCCATAACAGATCTGTGTTTTATAGAGCAGTGCCCTTGAAGTAGTCAGATGTTCTGTAATCTGCTCAAGGACACTTCATGGGGCTTAATGAGGTGGATGTTGATATTAAGTGGATTCACCAATATGATAAACGTCTTCACTTAGACCTGAAGTAATCTAAATACCACACTAAAGCTGTCTGTTAAGGTTCTTAACAAATACAGTCCCTACAGCATCAAAAAACAGTTTCTAGTCCATCCATGAAGGCAGAACAACTTTATATTACTTTCCTATTATCCAAATGTACTTATTAGGGCAGAAATTAGGTTAATGAGTCTAAAAGCGTACCAACCATTATGTTAGCTCAGTAACTGTGAATCATTGCAGTGGAACAGCAATGTATAATGTCAAAAACATGATGTTACTTACTTGGTGTTTCTTTCCCTAAATCAAGAAGTCAAACCTGTCTTTCAACCTTCTCAACTTTCCCCTCTTTTTCCTGCGTTTTACCTCCCCCATGACTCAGTGGGTACTGACTCATTACTGCAGTGACTCCAGAGTAATTGCACATGAAGTTCTGCGATTGCTCACTGTAATCTCTGGCACGCGACCAAACGGGCCACCCCGAGCTGTCGTGGGTTGTTAGAGCACGCGCCACCACAGATAGTGCTTATCTGAAGAGCCAGAAGAAGCTATCAGACCCAAATTCCATACAAAGCCAGTTATCATATAATGAGCCTGTGATCATCATGATGGGAATAACCGCTAAAGTGATATTATCATAGTGAAATTTTATTTCACCAGAGAGGAGATGATTGCATTTTGGTGTATTTTTGGCTTGATGTGTTAATTTTTAATGAGTGTGACTAAATATCATTTTTACAAAGCTTACTGGGATGTTTGTCTTTACTGGTCATATGCAGGTCTTGGACGATACATTGGCTGTCTTATGTTAAGTGTTCTCACCATAAACCTTTCCAACTAATGTAAATTTGAATTTATTTGCTCATTTTCATGATTGATAGTGTTATTTATATAGTTGAATGTGCTTTGCCTGCACGTATTGCTCAGCTAAACTAAGAAATCCACAAGTAAATGCATGTTGTGCTTACTGTATGTGTGTGTGTGTGTGTGTGTGTGTGGGGGGGGGGGGGTTCAATGGATGGTTTGCCATCCACAGGTGATAAATGTGGCCTGTCCCTGCTCGCTCTTCTCCAAGGCCAGACTCTGTGAGGCTGTCTTCCAATGATAATGGTTGCGAACGGGTGATAAAGCACAGGAAGGATGTACCTCAAGCCTCCATTTCACATGAACCCCTGAGATTTACTGACTTGTGCTGTGGAAGGGGGGGAACACACCTCACATCTTACTGTCCATCCTCCATTTTGCTTCCAGAACATGAAAAATTGTTTTGTGTTTCTGTCAGCTTTGCCAAATACTTCAGCTACTGACACGCTTTGGTTTATTTCTTCAAATCAGTTCTATTAGTTTGTAGGCTGGATTTAAAGAAAAGTCCTACAATTAAATTAACTTCTCCCAAATGTTCATCAAATTTGAAACATTCTGCCACATACAAGCACAATTAAAAAAAGAGAGAAGACTAGGAAAGACAGAGTTCATTGCATCAATATCAACTGTAACAATTGTAATCGTTGCAGCTGAATAGAGCCAGGACTTGTGTCTGGCGAAACTATGATTTTCCTCTAAATATGCAGACAGTCTGGAGTCAATATTCACTCTCATTTTGGGTCTGACTTGCTCTCCACCAACTCCTGAAGGAAATATTTGGCTACAGCTACATTTTGAAAGACACAGAGACACGGATGACCCTCTTTACAACGTGAAAGCACAAGGAATAAAAAGGAAGGGGCCCCGTGTCTTGCTTTAGGACACTTTAGGGAAGATTTAACTTGGCACAATTCAGCTATAAAATAATCTTTCCATGGTCAGTCCAGTCAGTCTTGACAATATATTGTAGAAGCAGTTTTCTGTACGGAACAGGGCTCGCTCTCCTTCTTTTACCCCTAAGTGTTGTTAGAGCTCTCCAAGGACAACTGTGTTCCAAAAACCAAACCAGACCCCCTTATAAAATTGTCAAGGACCGGCACAGACAGCTCAGTGTGAAAAGTGACTCAGTGCTGCTTTAACAAAAGATTTCTTTTCATCTTTTCAAGGTCTGACATTGATAAAACTTTGTGTAGGAGTTGCAACACAGCCACAGATCTTTTAAAGCAGCACAATGCAGCCATGACTTCTACATGTCCTTTCAGAGGTTGACGAGACGTGCATGTGAACATGTCACTTTATAAACGCCCACACTGATAAAATTGATGCGTGTGTGTGTGTGTGTGTGTTTGTGTGTGGTCATTTAAGCCATACAGCTGAACATTTTTCAGATAATTCAGTTAAAGAAACACAGTAAAATAAACTACCCAATGCAATGACTTCCTAGTCGCTGTCCTTGGACAAGTCACCAACAATCCCCAGTTGACAAGAAAACTTCAGGCATCTTCACTTGACTTTTATACTGTAGTTACTTTGTTTTTTGATATATGTCATGCCACATAGTGCCTCCTCTGGTTTTCATTGTCGACATTGATTGACCCAAAAACAGGCCTTTTTTTGGCATAGTGGCCACAAATTCACACTGGCCCAAAAATATTTTTTCTTGTACACAATCAATACAAAAAAGGCTGTAAAACAACGAGCATTAAAAAAAAAAAAGAATGAACTATACAGTAAATGTTCAGTAAAACCCATCTTATGGCCCGAGGGCAGCAGCCATAGTTGCTCAAAGATTTGAGATGCAACTCGTGGAGGACACTGAAAGACAGAAGAACACAGCTAATATATTCAGTCTGCTCTCTCTATACCAGACCATGTTGTTTTCTGGTTCACGGTGAGGTTCCCTCGGTGGTCTTTCCACTGGGTTTCGGGACCACCTTCCCACTCTGCCCGAGGCAGGAGGCTGATGATGATGATGATGCTCTGGGCTGTGGGGGATGAAGCAGGGACCTGCAGGTCGGCAACCTGGGACTGCTGAGGACTGGTGACAGATGGGAGAGCAGGAACACAGAGTACTTGAGCTGGTCCCGCTGTTTCTGCTCTCTTGCTCTATCACTTATTAAATTTTCTGCAGTACCTCCCAGTTTCTCTCTTGTCCTCAACAATACCCTTGCCCTTTTATTTTATCCCTATCCCTTTCTATAAATCTCTTTTTTTCGACATCCTGTCTCATCTTTCTCTATCTGTCAGTACCTTCCCTCGTCCTCCTAAGTTTTCAGTGATATGGATTTCTTGATTATCATTCTATCATCATTTTCACTGTCTTAACTGTTCCCCCTCACTGTCCCTTCTTTCTGCCCATTATTCCTCTTTTCTCTCTACTAAATACCCCTTTCTTCTCTACTGCTCTTTATCACCATTGTGAATTTTGTGTATCACTCAGTTCTTTTGTGTGTCCTTGTCACAGATTTTTACTTTTAATCTTTCACTATAATTTCTTGCTAATGCACGTTTATTCTCTCTTCCAATCCTTCTAAATTCTGTGTTTTAATGGAAATAATCTTACTCACTGTCATTCTCTTCAACCTTATTCCTCTGTCCTTGTTTTTCTCTGTCTTCAATTTCAGCCCTCTCTCTCCCTCTCTTTTTCTCTCTCCGTCCTTCTTCGTGTGCCTTTGGGCTCCACGGGGGAACTCTTCTCATGTGGTCTCAGTCGTCCGTCAGCACTGAGCGCAACTCACACACACACACACACACACACACACAGCTACACACGAGTGGAAACGATCCTCCGAGCCCAAACGCACCTGGAGGACACGCACTCGATTATACTCTCTGCTCTAACAGCGCACAGCGACTATGCACACTTGCTGTGACACGCTCATCATACATGCACAGAGGCATAGAGGGAATTAAGAGCTGTACATTTTGTTCTCATTCTTTAACACCCGACACAGCCTCATCCACACACACTCAGAGCACCACAGATACTTGCAGACACTCCATGTTTTCACACGCTCTCCAAATTTAAAGTCAGCCTTTATGTAACACTGCACAGTTTAATACATCGCATGACCTGACCATCCAAACTTCCCAACTTGTCCCTGATTCCTTTTCAATTTCTACTCTTCTTTCCGCTACTTTTAAAATTAGCCCCTCAGGCCTCTGCTGACCTAAAAATCCCTTTAAAGCTATAATAAGTTAGCACGGTTAACTAGTTCATGGCAGTGATGTCACTTAACAGTTTCGGTTTGTACTGTGTATTAAATGGAATGACTTAAACATGGTTTTAGCCACCTTAGGTACTTGGTTTTGGGGATGCCAATGTCAGTCGGTCAGGTTGTCAATCAGCCGGTCCGGCACTTTGGTCCAGCCTGAATCCAGACATAGATGGTCCACAGAGGAGAAAGCCTGCTGAGCCTACTGAGTTTGACATTACCATGAAGTTGACATTATTTGTATTTTGTGAGATGTCTTGGCAAGTATTGGTTGCCATGAACTTTGGTGCAGATATCCATGGTGCCCAGAGAATGAATCCTAATGACTTTGGTGATCCTCTGACTTTTTCTTCTCATACCACCAGCAGGTTCACATTTGTAGTTCAGAGTGAAATGACCGGATTACGATGCATTTCGATGCAGACATGGTCTTAGTGAGATTTGGCAATGCTCTGACTTTTCAATTTGTACAATATTTTGCAGTATCTGTTTAAAGGTTTGGTTTTCTTTAAAATGAGCATTACAGCTTCATAGTCACTAATATGGCTGCAGACTATTTTTCTTAAGTCATATTAAAGACTCCCTCATTTAGTTACATTTTATCTTTTATATTTGCAGAGCTGTAATATTGTTGAGTTGATTTTTAACTAATTGGAGTGTGAGCAGAATCTGAAATTTAAGATTTGCAGTGGACTGCAACTAAATCAAATTTTTTTATTAAGTTTGGATTAAATCATTCCACTCCTAATGTATATCAAGGTATCTTTACAGTAAATACACTCTGATCTAAATAAAATTAGATTTGTGAATCAATAATCCTATTTCTGTACGATGCATGCATAGTTGTGCATAAGACCCAAGTTAACGTTGGGTGGTGAAATAAGTAGAACCAAACGAGTGGTTCATGAGTCGGTTTACTAGTGGCGGCCGTACGAAATGACCCAGGTTACTCTCTCATCACTATACTGCTGGGTTCAGATTAATCTTCTCTTCTCTCATGCCAGGAATTAAAAACCTCAATTGCAGTTGCCTTTTATTACCGTTTTAAGCAACATGTTGCTTTGTATAGATCAAGCATTGTGGTGAGGGATGAGTTAATCATTGTGCTTTCTAATGAGGTACTTTAGACCGTGTTTCAGTGTTTTTCTAACCATAGCTGAGGCCCCCAGCACTTCTCTGGAGCTTTTTCGTTTTGCTTACCATTCCCAGACTCCACAGCTGGCAGCGTTTGATGACACCAAGGCTTTTGGGAACAACAACTGTCTCACTCCGCTACACAAACACTTTGTCACAATCAGACAAGCTAATTAGCCCTGAGCATCAAGATTAGTCATGTGGAAGTTTGGGAGAGGCACTGCAAATGTGAAAAGCAAGTAATATAGGGGTGTCAATTTGCCTGGCATCGCCAGACTAATTCGCAGATGCTTATCAGTCTGGAACCTCTCAGTTCATTTTCGATTCCCAAGGGGCGTTATTAACGGGCGGACAATCAATCAGAGCAACGAAACAACGTCCTGCCGTATGGTACCTCCTGTCAGAAGTACGGCAAACACATTTGTTATCAACATAAAGGTTAAGTGCAGTTGTTTGTTCTTCTTTTAGAGAAAATGTACCGTCCAGTCCGTTTAATACTGCCGCTGTAGCCGGCCATGGAACATTCGGCTGTAGCCATCTTGGTTATTTACGAAGATGCCTCAGTGGCGTTTCTCTCTGTCAGTCATCGTATTACACCTGCATCATATTAGATAAACGGCTGTGACTGGCACGCCACATACCAGTTCCAAGAAATCTGTCTGAATGGGGGGGGGGGGGGCAGACATATCTGCCAGAGCACATAAAACATGAGCTTGCAGATTTGTCTGGTTCCCAGGCTAGGTGTCAATAACAGAGAGGTAAAAATCATCAGCAGTAGATCATAGATAAAAAGGTATCTGTTTGAATCTGTTTGAAAAGTAAGCAAATTAGCCAAACTTTGTGGGAAAAAAAAGCTTTCTGCCCACTAGACCACAGACATTTATGAACCAGGATGTTGGGGTGTACTGTACAGAAATGGTTTCACCGCAAATTCTAAAACTCAGACGGATTAAAGCTTCCCTTTTAAATAAGAGTATAATTGTAATTTTAGTGTAATTAGTCAAATCTAGACAAAATGAAACACAATTTTCCACATCGTTCAACTATTATCACTATATTCATCAGATTGAGTTACTCTATGGTTAAAAATACCCAATTTTATAGACTTTGATATCACAAATGAACATTTCAGTATGATTGGTAGTGCTAATAAGAAGGTGAGAATAGGTCATGATAACAAGAATGTAAGAAGATATATCTAATAAAGTCTGAGCTCAAACTAAATATAAAGTGGTCCTGCTGTTTTTAATTTGAATCTGCAGACTCTAAAGTTTAAAGTTTTAATTTCAACATATTCTTTGTTCAGCTTGGCCAAAGGAGAATTTATTATCCCTGCAGTGATGAGGTATATTCTCTGGCAGTGACTACTCAGCCCTCTATAAAGATTTCTATGCATACAAGGAAAATTTGGGAAATAGTTAAGTCAGAGAGAACATGTAATTAATAATGAAACACCAATGTTTCTTGGTGCCTGAAAGGAAATGCTTTGCTCGCCCTCAAAACAAGGAGGTCAGGGTTCAGCTGCAGAACTGAGAAAAACTCAAAGCATCTATCTGACTCCTTGACCATCTTTAGCTGCCATTAACTCATAGCTCAAAACTAATGGCCCCTATGCATATCATATTACTGTATGTTTTACACATTACACTGACAGGAAAAAGCCTTGAGATAATGGACGTCATATATCCTTAGCATGCCAACACGTCGTATTCAGCACACTAAGGAGTTAATGAAAAAGCATTAAAACATCAACATGTCTGTTTATTAATTAGCAGTCACCCTGCTCCATATGACTAAGGACTGGGGCTTGTCCCGGTCCATCAACACGGCAAGTTCGGACCACAGCCAAGAACCTCAAGGTCACCGCTGTCTCATCAATTTCACGGCTGAAGCAGATGGCTGTGTCTTTGAGCTGTTCCTCTGGAGAGCCTGTGAGGCTTATCATAGCAGTCGAGCACAGACCGGGGCACAGACAGAGGCGCTAATAGTGAAAGGAAGTGCGCTGGCCTCGCGGTAGGGAGAGAGCCAGGTGTATTTCAAATTTGCCCGGTGTGGTCCAGGAGGTCCTGTTCTCGTTAAAATCAATTTCTTTCCTGCGAGTTGGAAGTGAGCAGATAGTCGTGGGTTCAAAGTTTGTGAGGCCACTATTAGAGCACTGGCTTGCTTCCAACCACTGAGCTGGAAAGAAAAGTAAAGGCCTCTGGAGTGAGAGCACACAGCCAGAGCCCTTTGTAAAAGGTGATGTTCAAAAGCACTGCAGGAGCAGCTCAACACGCAGGATGACACTCAAGATTAGTCTTTGCAACTTCATGATTTGAAATATGGCTTTTGAAGTTGTTATACTTAGAAGTATAATACCAGCATTTGCTTTTGAAGGGGTTTTACTTAAACAGTAAAAGCAACAATTTTCTTGCTGTTCAGAGTGTAATAAGAATATGTTCTTGTAAGAGTACTGCCATGTAACACTTGAAGCAAAATGGAGCAAGGCAGTTGAGGTCTACTGTATAACAAGTAGGGTTAAATAGTGTATATGTTCTCTTTTTCCCATTATCATTTACAAAAGAATGCCTTATTGCATTTTTCAACAAATAAAATCAAGCATTAATGTCACAGTAAAGGTAGTAAGAGTTTGTTTTCTGGGTTCTGAGTTGCATCTGTTCCTGTTTGTGTAACTGACATGGATGCATCACACTTAGGAAAACACTTTGCTCAAGCACAACAAAATGGCAACGGCACAGGATCTGACAAAACAAAATGTTTACTGTGAAGGACTATCTAACTCTCTAGTGGAAGCTGATTTAATTTTTGTACAAGAGTAAATGGCAGCAAATGGCTTCATCTGAGTCTTGACAACTCCAACAGTAGACGCAGTGCACACCAGCAGACATTTTTTATGATGTTTTTTAACACTTAGTTCCAACGTTTCTTTATCTGTGCACTGTTGTTGCATAAAGGGCATAGTTGTTCCCGGATTGGCACTGTACAATTGCAGAATTGTCCAATACGAAGGGATACTAGGCTACAGTGAAACACACCGGCCATGTAGTGACATATGAAACCTGTTACTTGAAGCCCGTAGCACACACCCAATGCTCCAGACAGACCGAAGAAGAAGTCAAGATACAGTAGGGTGTCAGTGCAGAAGTGATCAAATAAGAAACAAAAGTCAAAGCTATAACATCCAGACCAAAACTATATAGGAAATAATGATAAGTATCTTTTTACCACATGCTTGATCTCTTGTTTTGCATATCTAACAAGAACAGACAGGAGATGGGATCAGTAGCTGAATGAGCCCCAGTGTCTGTTTATTATGGTCCTTTCAACAGCACTCTAAGCCTTTTGTTCTCAGGTCTTGACCCATAGTCCAAGTGGACGCTTTGCATGAGGATGTGAATTCCTGTTTGAGATAGCATCGGCCAAAGTGAGCCGCACAAAGGCAATCAAGAGAATTGCTAATAATTTATTACAATGTCTTTTTTTTATCTCAGGCTCTTGTTCATGGCGCTCACCTCTTGTTCCCTCTATTGTCCGACACTTTTGTCTTTGGTTCAGTGGAGGGCAGATTGAGCTGCTCTTTTGCTGGCCTGAAAGAGGATTGAAATACAAAGCAATGTCTATTGAATTATCCAAATATTAGATGGACCACTGCATGTCAAATGCTTAGCAACAGCCGATAACTGAGATCTATAATGTGCAATTACTGGGAATCGGGGACAGAGTCACTTGTTACAGGTTTTTGCTTGACATTTGTTTAATTTATCATTTTAATCTTTTTCTTTCTCTCTCTTTGTCACCACCAACAACAGGGGCCACCAAAGACATGGGCAAAATGCTTGGTGGGGAGGAGGAGAAGGATCCCGATGCTCAGAAAAAAGAGGAAGAAAGGCAAGAGGCGCTGAGGCAACAGGAGGAGGAGAGGAAGGCCAAATACGCAAAAATGGAGGCAGAGAGAGAAAACATCCGACAGGGCATCAGGGATAAGGTAAAAATACCTCAAGTTTGCAAGAATGTTTACTCCCTTGTTTATTCCCTACAGCTGTAGGCTACATTTACTAAAGTTGGGAGATGACCCACTGCCGCTTGTTTGATAAAGAGCATGCATGACCTCCATTATTTAGAGAACACACTACACACACACAACTCATATGTTTCAGGGGAAATCTCGAGGCACCAGTATGCTTTAAACAAAGTAATTGTGGAATCACTGGACAGCAGGATTGCTTTGGAGGGCTGTGTGACCTCCTGTCAAGCATGTCCACTTCTACTGATTAACCAGGTGAACGTAAGCAGGATTAGAACAGCTCTCTTTTTAATTCTTCCCACAACTATGTTCGCACTACCACTTTTTGCATGAAAAACCAAATGCAATTCTATGAATGCATTGGAAGAGTGTGCACCATTATCCCCATTTGCATGATTGGTTGCGCTTGGCCCCACTCTATAATGGCAGGCTTTTTCCTCCTCCTTTGGGTTAATTTTTAATGTGTTCGAAGGATCAGTTCACCCAAATCACAAGAGGACATATTTTCCAGTTGCTTACCTGCTGTACCTCACTGTATTTTGACTTTCTCGGTAATATGGGAAGCATCACGTATGTTCTATCCAAACTAATTGGCCGTATTGCCGAAGAACGTACTGAGTAGGAGACTGGGTTCTGTTTCTACTGTATGCTTGATTCAGACAAAGTTGGACTACCATCTATAAGATCATTCACCTCTCTTATATATTTAGCATGCTTTAAACCATTGCAGACTGGTCAGGTTTGTAAACACAAGTGAGCTGTATGCAGTTCAGTTAACATATACAGGATTCCTTGGTGATGAAAAATCAGTTTTCAAAGGTACAAATGGATTTTTTTGTCTTATGTCTTTGGTAAATCCATGTTTGCTGTTTAATTCATCTGTAATAAAATGTTAATTGATGGTCTCAAGTGTCAGTTTGCAGTCAAATATTCCTTGACATTGCTAATATTTCATTGAATGTTTTACTTGAATACTGAGGATTGAATATTGAGGGCTCTCAAGCTGAGTTTATAACTTTTCCATGTGTAGCCCTTGTAAAGCTATCTTTGGAGTCTGAAGATCAGCTCTGCACTCCACTGAGTCCCAGCGACTATTTAGTTTAGTTTTGGAACAATTGTGAAAGAACAGAGAGGAGGAAGGCAGAGCGATATGACAGCATATCTTTGGAAAGTGTTTGATTATAGCGAGTGGAGAGGGGCTGACTAAGCGTGACTGTCTTCACTTCAGTTGACGCAGGCCTTTGTTACTGTGGATAAGTCTGAGAGAGAGGGAGAGACTAAGGCAGATTGCAAGAGAATGAAACAGAGCGGCATGGAGGGAAAGCAGAGAACAAACAAGAGAGCAGAAGGAGCTACAGAGGAGATATCCATCAACCAATCACACCAATGTTTTTTTTTTTCTGCCATAAAGTCAATAAGAAGCATTTCTCAGGGGTTGAACTAAGACTTAGGATTCCACAAAAGTGCCTCTGACCCTTCAGCTCATCAGGCTGCTTTCACTTCATTATTTGATACATAGGAACAGAGAATGTTTAACTACTATATATAGTAAAGTAGAAATTGAGAGGTGTATATATAGTGGACTTAGTTGTAATATAAATATTTCTTACAAAAAAAAGATGACTTGGGTGCTTTTAACTGGTCTGCAGTTATTGTAGCCATAAACATGCCAAGGATGAAGATCAGTCCAACTATTAGATTTACTTTAACTGATGGTTTTATTTAGCCTGACATCGCCAGACTAATTCGCAAATGCATATTAGTCTGGAACCTCTCAGTTCACTTTCAATTTCCAAGGGGCGTTATCAACGGGCCGAGACAACCAATCAGAGTTGTGAAGATATTACTGAGCTGAATGCCAACTTTAATGAAAGGCAAACAAATTTGATTTTAAAAAAAAGATTGAAAAGCCTCGGTGTTTGCATACTTTTTGACTTTGTTTTTCCCACAACGAACACACACAGAGATGCTCATACTACCCCCGCGCACATCTTTACAACGGAAATGGACACTAGTAATCTTCCTTAAAGATATTTATTGCTCCAGAATCACATTAACATGCGCCTGGGAGAGCAGCAAAGAGGTCATGGTAGAGTCCAGCTCATTTTCTGCATCTCTGCCTCAAGATCAACCATCGCTCAGTCTGTTGACCTTCCCGTGCTCTGCAACCTTTTCCTCGCAATCCAAATGTATTGATTTTGCTGAAACTAGAACCACACATGCACCACATATACTTTAGATAACAGTGAACACAGATCCGGAACAAAAGCTGACAAGATACTGGTTTCAAATTATTTTAGAACTAATACAATCCATGGTTCATATCTATTTAGATTCATAAAAGCTTCAAGTTCGATTAAGGAAGCAGTGTTTAAACTGACATGGAGCATTAGTGATAATTTGTCTGAGCCTGTCCAGACTTGTTTCTTTCAAGTTGTTGTCGTTTTGCAAAAACCTTGTATCTCTTTAATATCAGCTTTTCATGCACTACAAACAGCTTCATTTTCAACATAAGAAGAGATTCGACTTTATCTGTTGGGCTTTTGAAATGGTGATCAACCCAAAAGTGGAAATTTTTTCAGACTAAAAAATAATAAGAAAATGGAACGTTTCCATAGAGACTCTCGAGTACCAATGGGATTTTTTAATAGGCCTAAGTGAATCTATGCTGCAAGATTTTTTTTCTTTTAACTTTTTCCTTTTTACATTTATTACAGTATTACAGAGAGATGACTCAAATCACACAGGATTGTTACAATCAAGGCGCATGTGAATTGGATTTTCAAGCTATTGATGTTTTTTATAATGTTTTAAAATGCAGTTTTGTGCTTTTTCTCCTCCAAACACACTTCATTTAATTGAAGTTTGTTGGAGTCCAGGGTTTTCCAAGCTCATTGTCAGCATTATCCATTGCACCCACTGCTGATATCCTCTGCCTGTAATTGGTACATAAGATATTCAGGAAGGTCAAATTAGACCAAGCAGCAGTTTAAACTCCCATGTGCACTACCAAACACACAAACACAAAACCTACACTTCTGTTCAGCTCCAACCCTACATCTAATGCTGTAACTGCTGTTCATGCAGGACCCAAAATAAAAAATAAACTTCTCGAGGAAACAGCCTGAAGCTAATTCATGCAAATCAAGAAATGTAAATTACTTTGCAAGAGTAGTAATCATTTTCAACCAATTTACCCTAAATGCATGAAATGATCATGTCACGCCTCACAGGTCTTTATCTTTAAAATTGCCACATTTTGAAGTCACTCACAGCTTTCATGGGAAGTTTCTCCATCACAGCGGTGAGTGAGCACTCGGCTTCCTGCGTACTTTTGAAGTGAGGGGAGAAGTTGTTCCCAACTTTATTCTAAACATAGAAATCAAATAGCAAAAGTGCTTAAAGGACTAGTTCAACATTTTGGGAAATACACTTATTCGCTTTCTTGCTGAGATTTAGATGATAAGATTGATACTCTCAGGAGGCAATTAGTCTAGCTTAACTTCAAGACTAAAAGTAGGGAAAACAGCTACCTTTGTCCTCTCCCCAAACAACTGTGGTTTTAGGGAGTGTTACATGCTGTAACTATTCCAGGCACACTGACGTCCTGGAGTTTCCCCTTGCTTCCAGTCCATATGCTAAGCTCAGCTTATTACTTCCTGGCTCTAGCTTCATACACAGCTGACAGAAATGAGCTTGGTCTCAATCTTATCATCTAAATCTCAGCAAGAAAGGGAATAAGCATTTTTCCCTTAAACCATATCCCTTTTTAAGGGTTCGTTTAAAAAGCTAACCCTAACTCCAGATCCCAGAAATGATTTGAATTGAGGAAAAAATGTTACAAAACTGAGATGAATGATTGTCAAAAGAATGTCAAAAACCAATCACTCACAGAGAAATCCAATCCGGATGGGTTTAATATTGTTGGCTGTTTTTTTTCTTTTTCTCTTCCCTGTAGTATGGCATCAAGAAGAAGGAGGAGAAGGAAGCCGAGGCAGCAGCTGCTTTGGAGCAGGCCGCCGAGGGCAGCCTCACCCGTCCGAAGAAGGCGGTTCCCACCGGCTGCGGCGACGAGGAGGAAGAGGAGAGCATCGTGGATACGGTCATGAAATTCATCCCAGCCCCGCTCATGGATATGTTCAATAAAAAGTAACTGTGTTTTTGGGTGAAATATGTTATAACTTCTTACAACATTCATCTAACCGAGACTAACGCCGTACCACCCCGCCCAAACCTGCAGTCACACTTTTCTTCACCCCCCCACCCCTTCAACCTAACTTCTAAGTGTCGGGGACTTGAGCAACGTGCCATGACTTTGCCCTTGATTTAAAATATCTAATCTCTGGTGGTGATAAATACTTTTTAATCTCTGCTTTCTTGATAACCTGGGATTAAAACCTTGTTTTAAAAGTATGTAACACCTACACCGATCAAGTGTCTTTACTTCAAGGCAAAGCTTATGCCATGTTTTCAAAATGTCAAGCACTTAGAATAAGACCAGATATCACCCATCATCCACCTTTTTTGTTTGTAAATAGCCTCTGGTAATAAAAAGGAGAACTATATAGGAGTGAAATGTGACATAACAAGATGAATAAGAGTATAAGCCATATTTTTAACTTTTAAGAAATTATCCAAATCATATCAAAATTTGATTGAATTTTGCTGTTATGTTCTTGCTAATATTTGATACATACAGTGTATATAAATACTTGCATTTTTATTAGTTCTCCGTTGTGAGGATTCAACCCATAAACTGTCCCTCATGGTCTCATTAGTTTATTGTGAATGTGTAATATGAGCACTGGTAGAGTCAAAACAACACCTGTAAAACCAGAAAGTGAAGGAATTTGTTTGAATTGAGACGTTTCTTTTTGTTTTGTTTACTTTTTTTAAGCATGCAGTAAACTTTTGTGAAGTGACGTGCACATATGGATACCATTTCATTTGTTATGATGAAGCGAAATACATTGATATTTGAGGCAATAACTGGTTTTCCATTTTTATTCAATTGACATCTCGTCCACCATGTACAGTAGGCGATAACTTTGTTTCTGAAATGTTCTTCCATGGGGAAAGCTATAAATGTTCTCCATACAAGAAGTTTGTGTTAAAGCAGTTAGATGAAATTCTTACTATAAGTTCATTTGCTATACACGTCTGTGGTTTGAACATTCAGTTTTTATGTCCTGTGGCAGGTGTCGCCAGCTCTGCTTTTGCAGTAGGACGTGTGAAGTTTAGACCAGGCTAGTTAATTTTGATTTCTGTTGACATTTCCATCAAATTTTTTTGTAAGAAAAAGAAACTTCACAAACACAACTATGTTGTGAACACACTATATGTGAGCAGACAGTGACAATAGTGCAATATATTGTTCGAAATGAAGTTGTCCTGTGTCCGTTGGTTTTACTGATGGGATTGAAGTCCCAAATCAGCAATAACAGACAATCTTCATTGTTGTGTGTTTAAACGTACTCCTTAATGTGTTAGTCGATGTAAAAGGCACAGATGTGTCTGCATAGTGACAGTGACGCCTTTTTAGGTCAGACATATTTGATTAAAAAAAGAGAAAAGGGGGGAAGGTGGGACGATTTGTTTCGTGTCGTGAAAACATGTTCAGTCACGTGTTACAGAATGAGTACAACCAGGATTTGTGTTTGAAATCACAAACCGATAGGCAAATCAAACTGCAGGTTTTCAAAGGCAGAAATAATAGTAGTAGTAACACATGCAGAGAAATTAGATGACATTATGAGGGACATTTTAAAAAGCCCTGCCTGTAAGCTCCGTGACCGTACAACAGAAAACGTTTACCTGCTCGGTTGAGTCGAGTCTGTCTTGCAGGTAAATGTAATGGCACAATTTTAAAAGGGGGTCATGTGATGATAAAATCAAATGTTTCTCCATATGCCTTGTTTTTTATTTCTCCGTCATTCCACAGTGTCTTGTTAAAACATTCCAGATATTTCAGACATTCCACCAGACTTGTTCTGGTAAGACACAAACTTGGATATTTACAGTAGGCCTCAGTCGATGCCTTTGTTAGCCTACACGTGCATCACAATGAAATTTGATGTTGTTATAGCCCGAAAATAGACATTAGAGTGAATCGAATATACATATAAAGATTCATGACTTGACCAAGTAAAGAAAGAGTTATTTTAGCTGCCAACTACGGAAAAAAAATACGATGAATAATTGTGTTATTAGCGGAGACCAGTTAAATCTTGTGATAACATTTTGTTGGGAGTGTTTTTGTGATTCACATGTGCACAGTGGCTTTAGGCGTAATTACGGTTTCTCAACCAGCTTTGTTTGCCACATTGCCACTGTTTTTATTGAGCTAGCCAAACATGAAATAACCCTAATTCTGAACTTGTGCATTCCTGTGGCATAGACAAGGGAAATGTAGCTTTTATCAGCGCTTTGTGAGCTCTGTAATCATGTTGAATATATAAAAAAAAAAAAAAACATCCAAGGGCACAGTGTGGTAAGGTCACCTGCATAGTTATTGAACTTTGTGTGATTTTATTGTACTTGTAAGCTGCCTTTGCCAACCTCCATTTCAACAGTCTGTCAGCGGATAGTTAACTGGTAGTTGTTTACAGTCATCGCACCGCGCATCAACAACACTCTCATCCATTATCAGAGCAGTTACCCAATCAAACCAAAGAATTGTGCTGGTAGTAGTAGACTTAGACAAGAGGTTTCATTCTATTTATTTAGTGCATATCTTATTTATTTAGAAATTCTCAGGTATTCTAGCTTTATGTTTGAACAGAGGTTTAAACCATAAATAGCCTTCTCTTAGCATAATTAGCCTTCTCTGCTGAAAAATTGAACAATTTCATTACCAGGGGCCCAGCAAGCCTGCATCAACGTTTATTTATGAATGACATATCTCTTGTTTGGCCCAAAAATATTCCAGAAAGCTACAATTACTGCCCAGTCGACACATGTATATGACTTTCCCGGCACCAAACCTTAGCAAATATCATCAGTGTGTGCAGTTCTTCAGGCTACCAATGAACCTTTTCTAAACTGGTGTGCTCTGAAATCAGATCACCCCTTGCATCTCATCCTCCAACGCCATCATAAACCCATTCATCATCATCTTGTAAATGCCAATTGATTGCGCTCTAAATGGCTTATAGACCACTGCCCAAACAAACTGCCCAAGTCATGCGTAATCAATATTTAGTCGTCCAGTAGACGCCGCGTCAGATATCCACTTCAGTGTTGAGTTGAAAGTCACTCATTTGTGCCGCTCACACAGCCATTAATGTGATTAAGAAACTGCCTGAAAAATATTCCACTTAAAAAAAAAAACACTCCTTTGATGTGACTTGAATGTAACTGTCTGATGTTTCTCTCTCCTTGCATCTGTCTTTCTTTGTTCTGTACGTGTTGAGAAGACGCTTAATCTCGTGCAGTATTTTTTCTTTCCTTGTCTGTAGCCAGTCCTGTTTCTGTCCTCTGGTGGTTGGTATTTTGAAAAAAAAAAACATGTTAATTTAGTGCATTCTTTTTGTACTGTGAAATCTTCTCACCCTTCTCCCTCCTTCTCTCTCTCTCTCTATCTCCCTATTTGTTGACAAAATGTATGCATGCTTATGGTGTGCGATGTAGGCAAGGTTGTTGATAAAATCGTTTTGTGTCTTCTCTGTGTTTCAAAGCTCCACCTGTTAGCCTCACTGCATGCCATTTTAGACAGATATTTCAGTCTGTAACTTTCCTGCAAAAATGGAATCACCGCACACTCTGAGAATAAAGTGATTTCATATAATTTTTCATCGTCTTGTGTTTCTGCATTCAAACAGTACTGCAGCGGGCCTTCGGCTACTGCTCCTTCTGTGTAAAATAAAAAACAACATTTGGAAGCAGTGGTAGTGAAGTACAGTGTATTTGTGGTTTGGGAGGCAACATCATCCCTGACTTTTGAGACTGAGACGTGACCTGCAGTCATCGATCATATTCCATTGCATGGCATTCGTGAAGGAAGTATATATGTGCAACGACCTTCAATGTATATCACATGTTACTGTTTCTGTCAGTCAATCCTGTTTTTCATCTCAACATGGCTGTTTTTTACGTTAAATTTTTTCTCAGAAGGAATTTCAACATCTATTCAATAAAAGCGAAAAGGGCTGTAAACAGAATGCACTGTGTTGTTCAAATCGTGATTGGAGGGTTTTTCAAAAACCCCACAGGGACATCAAAGTGATGCAAATACAGTAGCATTGCTCACATAGCAGTTTGTGTGTCATAAGTGGGTCTCTGATATGGGTATCGGCAAACCATTTACATCAAACAAATCCACTGAAAAGATAATGGATGAACGCCGAGCAAGGATTAGGGATGGCAATGACTTCAGAGTTGGGTTTCATTCCAGCACAAAAAGGAAGCCGACATTAAAAGGAAATTAATTGATTATGATGCTTTGACATTTCCGGGTTTATTGCATGTCAAAGTTTTGGTTTGGATTTTAAATTAGGTTCATTCAAAAGGTTGTCGTCACCACCTTTCACCACACACAGTACAAAGCTTGTCATTTTATTTACCCTCCACTCATACATCAGTCAGTTTCACTCTTAAAGGTCATGTCAGTCTTATTTGCAGTACGGCTGTGTTTTTACAAAAAAGTACAACTTATTTCATTTAAAAAAAAGAATAATTGAACACATTAATTAATTTAGTGGTTCAGTTGGTACATTAATAAGTTTTTTCATTTGCCTGATACATCAGAGGGCTTTGTGGTATCCTGTCATGCTTTAATAAGCACGTGTGGTTTGCAAAGCAGGAGGGAATTAAATTTTTCTTACTGTCTAGTGCAACAGATGTTCAGTGATTTATGCTCTGCCAGTTCCCCAACAAAGACACCCTCATCCCAGAGACAGTTTCTTATTATTAGCATGGTACTATACTAGAGGCAATAATAGAAGTATTAATTTTAAGTATTAAGTACAATCTCCTACCTTTCCCTAAATGAAAAGCCATAAATTTACTGTTGTTACTTTTGGGCTACTTCTGGGCATTGAACCTACTTGAAGTAGTCCACAATAGAAAATAAAGCTATAAACAAGATCTCAAGATAATTTCCTCAGACCTAAGTCAAAGAAGCAAGACTTGCAGTCTTTTTGGCTTGCTAAGAACATGCTTCAGTGCATTTGATCATTCCACTGTTACCCAAGTATCGTAAAATAAAATGTTTGAAAGTTCAGTGCCAACACTCATTAAATTAATTATTCCTTCAGTATATGTGCATACCAGCTTCAGTGTGATTAACATATGGTCAAGGTAGTAAAAGCTCAGTGTAATTGTTAAATATTTTGATTGGTCTGGGACTGGAGGCGTTAAAGTCAAAGATGGTTAAGAAAATTGGTACAGCAGAGGCGGAGCCTGATTTCTAATGTAACTGAAAGTCAAATTTCCTACACTTCCCATAATCCAATCCGGTAGCATCTTTTGTCAGACCCTCCATGTCTGGTAAATGCCAACGTCTTTCAAACTCCACACCTCCACTTCTTAACGCAGGCTTTCTGCTATAAAGTAAAAGTCTCAAGCCAAAAGAAACCCTGATGACATCACTACGACATCATCAGGGTGTATCTTCTCAGAGTTTGGAAAGCGTCCTCCAGAGCCAAAGACTTCATTATTCAACTGTTTTCACATGCTGAGTTGTACCAACCTTGATGTGTAAACTGAACTTCATGTGTAAAATTGGTGGAGTGTTCCTTTAAACAGTACACTACTCCCTGCTATTGTAATCCAGTGTGACTGGATTCAGTAATGTCAACCATTTAACTATCTTGGCTAACCATCTGTTTCCTTATGTCATTTTTATTTGCACAAAAGCTTATATGTAGTGGATTTTAGCCTTGTTAATGACTGCTAAATGACTACTGAGCTATTTTAAGCTTTGGTCAGAATAACGTAACTGACCGTTCTCAACCATATGGTACTAAATATAGAATAGGAATAAAAGGACAGACAAAACAGTTTTCTTTGCCATAGAAACCTACATTTGGATACAGAAGTACTTTACTAGATCGTTCAGCAAAATTAGCTGGAGGGAAAATTGAAATGTACCCACACTATGTCCATCTTCATTAGCTTTCTTCTTATCCAGTCTTTTGTGTGCCATTATATTCACACAGCCATTTCTCCGGTGGAGCTCCATAATGGCACCAGACCTGATTGTTCAGTTTGTGACAGAGCTGCAGAGCCACTGCAGGTTCCACTGTGCAGCTGCTTTTCCATCACTTCAGGATGTTGAGCACACACAAGGGTTTTGGCTCCTACGTGGCAATAAAAGTCCACAAGTCTCCCTGCAGGAAGTGGAGGTATAAATCAATGCCATTAGTATTCATGCTCTGAGGTAGCCTTTTCAGACCGAGCTGCCTTTGTGCTCCCTGAGCAGCACTCAGGCTGCAGGGGAGCTCTGGCTCTATCGGTGTCCTGTAGACATGCAATAGTCAATGTCAATTAACTGCTCTGCACTGGGCACCGGACCCATAAACCCACCAGTGTGCACAGACTGTAACTGGAATCTGTAAAAAAAGATTTTTTTTTTTTTTGAGGGTGGATGGACATTTGAGAACATGGCCAGAGCTACTGTTATCAGAGACCATCTGGCTGTTTTGACTGCTGATTTACTACATGATAATTAGCAAAGAGTCTGCTGCGTCAGAATCTCATTTAATGACAGAGACAATAAAGAAATGATCACTGATGACATATTGATTGCAGGGCTGGTCTAATCTGGTTAAAACATTTTCAAAAACTGCTCTGGGGGCAGAAACTCTACTTTAAAAAGTCATGTTGCATCTCTGAACACACCAAACAATGATCGGACAAAGCTACAGAACGGAGTTGGAATCATGAATCATAGCACTCTAGCCTGTACATCCTGGTATCTACATATATCACAGCATGTATCTAGTCTCTGGCCGTCTACTTCAAAATAACTGTACTCAACCCACTCCCCAAACACAACTTTGACGCCATATGATTCTGCAAACCCCTGGATTACATTCAGTGGTATTAGCAATTGAAAATGGCTTAGTATGGTGTTTTCCTAATTAACTATTCCTGCATGGCTACTACAGTATGACTCAGCGGTCTGTGTGTCCACAATGACATATTAAATCATAGTGTAACAGTAGAGAAGAGTTACTTTATCTGTCACTCACACAAAATTTTGCCAACATGAGCTGACATTAGTCACTCTATGCTACAAAAAAATATTTTCTCGTTGGGCTTGTAAGATTATTTATGACATAAATGAATGAATGAATGAGTGTTTTTTTTATGTGTAAGTGCATATGCATACATTGAAATTGTTTTTTGTTTTGTTCTTTCCCAGTTCACTAACGTTCACTCTGCAAGGCTGCTGCACCCACTGACATCTGTCTTTATCAATGAGATAATTCCTGTTCTCAGGGAAGCTCTGTCTCCTATAAACATGTGTATAACTAAAAGTAAAGTCTTCTTAAACTTCAGTCTTGAGTCTCTAAACAACAACTGCACATAAACATCATCACACATACAGCATCCCCCACACAGTATGTTTATATACGGTATAGCTTTGGGTGGGAGAGCAGTGGGAAACACGATAGGGTCTCAGCTGTAGATGGTAATGTACAGTGTGACCAACGGTGCATGACCAGCAGTGCTGAATTTCCATATTGCAAGACTAATACTCAGAGACAGGCGACCACCACCCAGAAAAAGCTTTGTTTATTTTTCTCATGACACTACGTCCAATGGACACACCGTATACTCCAAACAGATATTCACCCTGATTCTCTTCGGTTTTGCATATTTTGTTTATATGCAAATGAACTCCTGAGAGGTGAATGTGATTCGTTTCAAATCCATGAGACGGCTATTTGACGGTATCACGCTGGGAAAGTCTCTTTCTCCGCCGTTCAGCTTAAAGTCCAGGGGACCTCGATAGGTATCGCAGCATCCTGGGAAGAGACTGATTGACAAGTCCATTGACATGAGCTCGCAGCAGCCGCGGCGGCACAGATGAAGCTATAATGGGTCTGTTTAATGAATAAAGTAGCCAGGAGACCTTCCCCACCCGTATCAGCGACAGATGTGGGAGCTGCTTTTCCATCCACCTCAGTGTCAAGAGGTCTGACGTATTATAAGGCATTTAATTTCAGCACAGGACTCCAGGGGGACATTCCTCCATTTCACTGTGCTAAAAGCAGCGGACAAATAGGCTGAAAAGGATTTGAAAAAGTTCGGTTAAAGAGCACTCCTGACCTCAATTAGTGAATGTTTCTCCTCTGAGTCTGAAGTACTAGCTGGCATATGGTGACGCTTACTCCTGCCACACAAGCATTAAACTGTCTAATCCTATGTAGATGTCTTAATATTATATGTAAAACTTCCACAAATAGAAGATGTACACTGGGAGTATGAATATTGCATGTTCCTCTGTAAGGATTTGAAGGGAGTAAACAGGATGTTTTGCTCCGTCTATAAATACTGCTGTGCTTCAATAATGTTTCCTTCAGGGAAGCTGTCACTCCCATACTGTTCTGATGTGCTGCTTCTCCTGTCTGCAAAAAAAAGACATCATCTTACATTTCATCAACCAGCATCCTCACTGTGAAACCAGGTGTGGTACAGATTCAACGGTGGATTGGTTGAAGTGAAAATGTGTGTGGGCTTAGCATTGTGACAATGTACTTTTCAGTATTCATTAAAGAAGAAGAGGGCAATATGAACAGTACAATTTATAGTCACTCATTCATTGTAGCAATCATTAGCTGCCTTTCATTGTGTCTGTTTAATACTACCACTAGGGGGTTGCCTGAGTCAGAAATGTTAAGATGTTATGCATAGTGCCCTCAGTGTTTATTAGAAATATTTAAGGCTATAATTTCAGGGTAGCAGTGCATGTGTGAAAGGGGCTTACCTTACATGATATGTTCATAAACAGGCCTATTTGTAGCATGGCATCACAGGCTTGGTTTGGGTATTTTCCTCAGCATGGCGTTACTACTTTCAAAAACGACGCACTAAATATTACAGCACATTTCGCTGGGCTAAATCTGCCACCTTACTTCACAAAAAGAGCTCCTTTGGATTAAGCTCTGCTGAGCTGCAAAATTGAACTGCCAGTCGTCTATGGAAATTTGATAACAGAGGGTAATGCTCTGAGCCTAACATCTGAATTTTGACTCTGAAGCAGCCGTGGCAGAGAGTGGTGTAAAGTAAATCATGCTCTCTATGGCTATCAAGTCCATGGCCATGTATTGAAGAGGGGGAAAGAGAAAACGAGGCAATGCAAGTCTGAGATAAAGAGTGTACTTGCCCCCAATGGAAACACAAGTCTTTGATATCTTATGACCAAACTGATTGATGAAACATCTGGGACTCCTCAGCCCAAGTTCTCTTGTTGCATCTCTTAATCCGCCCATATTTCCTCTCATCCATGCCTGAGTTGTGGCCGTTTGATCCATCCAGAAAACCAATTACATATAGCAGGCAGCCTAATTGTCTCAAATTTAATTTAAGACACTCATTTGTTCCACAGTCAAGAGATGGGCCAAGATTTATGCAGAGGGGGCCTGTGCTGCTTCAAGCAAATGGGCAGCTTTGAAATTGAAATGCTGGCTTTTGTGTAAGAAGCACTGGGCAACTCATGATATTTATTTGAAGTCAGTGGCTTAAAGAAAAGGTCATTTAATTTGAAATCGTTGTCAATGCATGATATTCAAAGAGATATGTGTGCTTAAAATGCAGATTCCCAATTACTTTAAGCAGTGTAATGTACCATAGCTCTTCCTTAGATTGTTAACTGAATTTTAACATCCAAATATAGTATTTTATTTGTATGTTGTGGGGCATCTCAGTATTAATGAGCATTTTCAACAGATAGGAGAAAAAAACAACTCCCTTTTCGACATCTCCCGAAAGCTCTACATCCATTGAATAATCACTACCTGAATCATTAAAAAAAGTTAAAACACACATAAGTTTTGTTATAACCTAAATCTAAAGTAACCTGATTCCACTAATGTGCTAATTTCCAATGCATGAAAAGAGAAATATCCTATTATAAACTAGGACAGTCCGCTCACAGTTAGTGAACTCTTAACTCAAGCAGGATTTTTTTTTTAACTTTCAGCACACTCCTTATCTGTGACACCATACGGATGTTTAGCTCTGGCATGAATCAACTGACAAAGGTGAGAAAAGATGTCTCCACTGATATTCAAGAGTATTTTCTGGGGAAATGGGTGGATTTCCTCTCCCAGCAATAACAGAGCAGATGTAATGGAAACAACATGGATGTTAAGTCTCATCAGTCACTGTTCACAGAGGTACAACATGCCCTTGTAGCTAGTAGTAGTAGTAGTGTACCTAACATCCTCAACCTCCTTAGGTCTGTGCATTATGAGAACCCAATAAAGCCGAAGACAAAAAGTGCACCTTTTCTTTAATTAAAAACAAACTTGTAGCGGTGGAATGGTGGTGACAAGCACTTTTCATTAAACACATTCAAATATGTGAGTATTATTATGAGGTGCAGATTAGACTGCTCATTAAGCCAGCGAGTCAACTCACCTGCATGAGATTGCTTGGATGCATTAAACCACGGTTACTGCACATGAAACACATGCAATATTCTCCGATAGTGCAACAGTGGAAATTCTCACAGTTGAAATTGGACCTAAAAATAGAAACAGAGATGTTGAGGTAGACCGGGTGAGCACTGTACCAAATTATTAAGCGAGCTGCCATCCAGTATGTGAGCTGAGCATACGTGGGGTAGGGGGAGGTAAGAACAGCTATGCTCCACTGTCAACAAAGTGGTGGAAAGGAGTGGTGATAGGGGTTATAACTGGGATGGGGAAGACATGAGACTTCACAGTGATTCCAGGAAATCAGCAACAAATTCAACCAATCCCCTCAATATTTTCATTATCTTAATATCTGTGCCAAATCCTTGCAATATTTCAATTGCAGAATTGTAAAATTAGAAGAATGCTTTACAATTGTTTTAATGCCATTTTCCTTTTACAAAATTGCCACCATTTTCTTGTAACTACATTCTGTCTGGCAGCCATGTTGAAAGTTGCACAACATCTAGACTGCATTTCTCGTTTTAGTGGATGAATATAGACAAGATTAGGTATTAATAAATTAGAGGCTAGCAGCTGATTTATCATTAAAATGTTCTACAGTCTTGGTCCACCCACACAGGTGTTGTCACTTATTTTTCCTGATTAGACCTCTTGTCATGAGTGCATGGGTTGTACAGACTGTGCTTGACATCTCCCTCATTCTCCTCTTGGGTTACTTCCACCATTAATTAAATTGGCTCCCTGTTTATGTCATTGTGAAAGGGGGCATGCCATATTCACTTCCAGCCAGGAGTTAATTTCACCTTGTTTACCTCATGCAGAGTTCAATCTGATAAAACTATAACCTATGAAATCTCAAGGCTCTCTAAGAGGGTGAGATTGATCTCTCATTTACAAAATATTGTTCGTATCATTGCTTATGTGATTGCATGTGAAAAAAATACCAGCAGCAGAGAAGCACGGATATGGATGGTTACAGAGTGCAAGGACAATGATAGAGGTTGATGACAATGTGCTGTTGTTAAGCCTGATAAAAATGCAAGCTTGCAACAAACACGCACTTATCAAGATATACACTCCAAAATATATATGATAAAATGACCATAAGTTGACTTACTGTAAGGGTGTTGTCATGTACTTAGATGTACTTAATACCGTGTAACATTCATAACGTTTCAAAAGAAAGGACAGAAAGAACAATCATCACTTCTCCCCCTCAGTTTTCTGTAATGAATCTGAAAACCTGCGCAGGTGATAATACATTCATACACCTTGGGAGCACATTTCAGCAACTAGTGTGCTATTTTTGTCAAAACACGGATGTCTTGTTTTGGAACAAAGCTCTTTATACATACAGGATGTCTGCATGAAAAGAGTTTCAGTTCATAAAAGAAAATGTTTTGAAGGTTCCCAATTTCCTCTTTTCAAAAAGAGAGGCAGTAACAACAGGTTTGGTATCTAATAATATACTCGGCACAACCCAGTTCCAGTTTTGTTACAGTTCAATTGTGGATACCACTGAGGTCTTATCTTTCCATTTCTGTCACCACAAGAGAAAGATGGCAAAGAGATTCCAGGAAAACAAACTGAGCAGATATTCAAAGAGTCTTTGTGTAAGTGCAGACTCCGCATTTCCACTGCACAAAAGGAATCGCTGACTTTTATAATAGCCGCCGCAACTGGGCCCTATTTCCCCAGATGTCAAGGTGAGAAAATACCTTATTTTTTTCTTGTACAGAAGCACTGTTACACAAAAGATGCCCCGCAAGTGTTTGTCTCTTTACTGCCACCATTTTAATTGGATTTCTTTGAAAGTTCAGATTAACCTCGAGAGGGCCTCTGTCTCTGCTTGTGGCCTGACACCCAGTTTCAACCTGCCTCTGTGAGGCTGATTAAATCGCTTTGTGTTTCTGGGGTCTGTTATTTATCATGTTTTAACTTGCTTTTAATTGATTCTTGTTTCGCAAACAGGAACTGTTGCAGGGTTACAGGGGATCCATCACAGGATCTACATACACTTCCTTTTTCTTGCACACTGGAAGACATATTCAAATTCATGCAAAACTGCAAAAAAAAAAACTTCAAAAACAATGTTGTCATGAGTGAATACCTGCTGTTGTGTTCTTTCCCCTGTAGACTCCGATTTGGGATCACTTGGTTCCAAATTGTTTTTCTAAGTACTTAAAGAGCAATATTTGCAAAAGAATTATCCAAACAAATAAATTTTGTTTAGCTGTGTTTAAATCATAGCAGTAGACCTTACAGTGCAAAGCACATAGATATGCATTTTAATAAGAAATAAAATGAGACAAGTGTGACAGTTTTTAAGCACTTTGGGCCCTCATGAAGAGAGTCCTCTTGGATAATTAATTAGCCTGCTCATTTAAATCTCATTTGGTACTTGCTTATCACCAGTATCTTTCCATGATGGCCTATTCTCAGGCCTTATAAATATTCAGTTCATCCATAATTATCTTGATTATAATCAAGTCTTAAACAATCGTGTAATTAAATGCAGCAGCAGTCATGAAATCCATCCTTCTTTATAATGTACTTACAGTATCAGACTTCTCTAAAGTTAAAGAATCCATGAATTCAGTAAAGGATGATGTATTTTCATTTTTTTCTGAAAACAGTCCCACCACAGGGTTTATTTAGTAGCTGTTATAGAGCTTTCAATTGTATTACATGATCTTCCTCAGCGGTATTGTTTAATGTTTCAAATGGTTAAAAGAAAAATACGCCACTTGACTTATTCACCTAACAAAGCATTTTTTTCAAACTGAGAATACAATACAACCTGTTTATGGTTTATATGAATGGGAGGAGGTTTGTCTCATTTGCATGCATTTAAAAATTTAAATTCACTTACTCTAGCTTTAAAACTTCCAGCTGATAAATGTTCTTTTTTGAATCAGTTGGTGTGTCTGATTATTTTCTTTGTAATTAATGTTACATTTTTCTAGATATAATTGAAGAAGTCACTACTTGCATTTTTTCTGTGTGCAAATGTGCAGTAGACCCCATGGTCTCTGCTTCACACCAGCTTTAGATCTATATACAGTGCAGCGTGTCTGCTGGTGGCCTGAAGCAAAAAGGCAGCAGAGAGCGGAGCCAGGGACTCTGTGGGGACCAGTGGAGTGAACAGATCCTGAAACATTGATGTGGAAGGCACACATGTATTTGTCCCCTGGTACCACACGGTTTCACAGTCACCTTCAGCAAACACTAGTATAGTAGAATCTGCCAGAGTGAGACACTGTCATGCTAAATAAGTCTTAGCTCTGTATTTAGTGCTTATCCTGTTATAATAAGAAGGTAGATGTTATGGAATGAAATTAGAGCAGCAGCTCCTCTAGCAGAATTTTTTTTTTTTTTATTGTGGTTTTGTGTGAATTCCCTTCACTAGAGCATATGGCTAACTGTAGTCACGTGGTGTGCCATAGTTAGTCATAAATGCACAAATAACAAGATTTATTGTGAAATATCCCCAGCGAGGGCACTGAACCACTCAGAGTCCAGCTGTGACAAAACTGTGACAACGTACAGGGAAGATCTCATTAATTTTCTATCATGGACCCTTATGATGCTTGATTCCCCCTCCCTGATGATGTGTGACAGCTGCCAAGTGTTTTTTTTTTATCTTGTCACACGCTGATTGAAGAATTATCAGTGTGTAAATGAAGAGCAACAATTTTGTGAAGGAAGTGACTGTACAGTTTGAGTCCAAAGAGAAAGTGTCTGACTCGACCTGCCTCAGTAGGGTTGTATTTTATTAACATATAAATGCAAAAGAGCTTAATCCACTGACATACCTGTTTGCTGGGATTGGTGTTGTTGAACTATTGTACTGCCATCTTCTTCAAGGACCACAACACCAATGGAAAACGAGCTTTAAAAAATAGTTTGTGTCTGGATTTCAGTGTTTTAATGTCTCCAGGACATAAATATTAGCATCTCAGAGTTGAAGAGAGAGAAATGATTTATCTGATTTGTCTGTTTTCTCCAAATAAATGCTGAAACTGTGAAATCAACTACAGTCTCTTTATCAATTCATTTTTGACTGTAATTGAGTCCTTGACATGGTCATTTCCAAAGCAAATTAGCCTGTTTCATTCAATTTATGAAGTCAAGTCCAGTCCACATTTTGCTTGATTTTAGTCCAGCAGCCTTTATTCTTTTTGACACCTTCTGTTCATTTGAAGTTTCAGGTTAGGTTTGGTTGAGTCTATCACATTGATCACAACATCTGTGGACCTTTAAACCATAATCTTTGAAGCAAAGGCAGATATCTATAGTTCACCAGTTAAAGTCTGTACGTTTTGAATCTCTAGATATCATTATGTTCATTAGTTGCTTTGGAAATTTGTTACACACCATGCTGGATAATTGTTTACTAAAATCACGAGGGCAGAGCACCAATAATGTTATTAGTGGGTGCTGAATGCTTTTAACACCATTAGGATAATCCCCATAGTACTCTTATTGAATGAAACATACATATTATGAAAAATTATGCTATGCATTATATTTTAGGCCGAAGACAATTAGACACCGACTGATAATTGAATTAATTAAGTTGGTGTTATGCTATCTTTTTAGTATCACACAAATCCCATGAAATTATACTACTAACAAGTATCTTCTGTTAGTTTTAGTCTCTCCAGGAGATTTGTTGATTGTAAAAAGATTAAAAAACACTCCCTTAAGG
The DNA here is from genome assembly GCA_031216445.1 of Lateolabrax maculatus. Lineage (NCBI taxonomy): Eukaryota > Metazoa > Chordata > Actinopteri > Acropomatiformes > Lateolabracidae > Lateolabrax > Lateolabrax maculatus. Next base: position 7,075,335 of record CM062206.1, on the reverse strand, counting down.
AAAAAAAGTGAAAAACATGCAACAGCTGTAAAATTGAAGTTAAATGATATTTTAATCCTCAAAACTCAACACAAACAGCAAGCAGACAGACTGAGGGGAGTTTCCCCCAACTGGGAGCGACAGACTACCTTCCAGCTTGTGATCAGTATTGGTTTTTCTGGGTCTTCACATCGGGGATGATTTTTTCCCCTGATCCACCATCTGAACCGAACAGTACTGCCAAACCATGTGACTGCTTTTTGCAGGCTTCTCTGTTGTGAGATCAAAACGCTGAGCAGACCTGGCATCAAAGCCACGACTGTAGATCCGAAAGAGAGCTAGTTAATATCTAATGCTATGAAGTCTTAATGCAAAGAATTACCAGCAGCAGGCAAAGGAGGTCTTTCACCACTCTGTCAGACATGTTGGCCTACTTATACTTATATTGCTCCCGCAGGAAAGATGGTAAATAAATTATTTACCAGACCACTGGAGTGGTTGAAAGGGCACATATTCTGCTGTCTATGAAAAAAAAATCCATACGCTTTGCTCTAAAATCAAACATCCTGAGTACCCTGTGACCATGTATCACCCAGTACGGCTATATGCAGTGGGTGTGGGAAAGATTTAGAAACCCAAAATGATGGATTGCTGCAGTGTAGCTCATGACTCCCTTGTTGACCGGAGGCCAATGCTGTTCTCTGGCATCAATCAGTCCTCCTGTGGGAACGCTGTGGCATAGTTTCCTTATCTAAATGAATCAAATTAATTTAAATTCCATTGAAACGTTAAACAAATAAATAGATATATTATCTATTTATTTGTTTAAGTTGGGAGTGTGTTGTTTCCCCAAGTAAAGGAATTAAGAAAAGGTAAGAAAGGCGAATATCTCAATTTACCAGTCGATCTACGTTCCAACCCATGATCACAAGCCTTTGGTAAAAAATGATGGACTGAGTTCATGGATACAAGCAGCCAAAACTAGCCTCTTCGGCAGAGTGGCTGGGCTCAGCCTTAGTCACAGGGTGAGAGGCTCAGACATATGGAAGAAGCTCAGAGTAGAAGTGCTGCTACTTTGTGTCAAAAAGAACAAGTAAATGTGGTTCAGGCGAATCGTTAGGATGCCTCTGTTCAGGGGATTTTCAGGGCATATCCAAGTGGGAGATGACCCTGTGGTAGACTCAAATACGCTGGAAGAATTACATATTCAATCTGGCTTGGGAACATCTTAGGATCCTTGTAGGAGGAGTGTGCTGTCGCTAACATAACCAGCCAACTAGGTGCTCATGTATCAAAGGACCAAATGTGAAAGAAAACTATTCCAGATCCTCCAGGAGGTGCTACAGCTGCCAAAAATGGATGGATGGATGGATGGAGATAATAAACAGACAATAACACACAAGTGTTCACTTTCTGTATGGTTTCTTTTATTTTTTTTCCTGTATATAACTGTACTTTAATGATAAAATAACCATGTGCTCTACTACCTGCTTTATATCAATTAAACTGTTGGTATGGTTGGTAATGCTGTGCTCTGTTCATAGTGTACCATGATTACACCTTTGTGAGATTTGTGGTACTAGCTTTGATGGTTTAATATACATTTGTAATTCAACTACTGTATAGCATGCTCAAGCATTATCCTGTGCATATCTAGTATCTATGTGTTCATGTATGTGTACATGGTATATACTTGTCCTTTTGGAAAGGATGCTGTTGGCCTATATTACATTGTAGTATCTACTTCTACATGTATAAGTGGATAATCACTTGATTGTAGGCACTTGAGTTACTTGTTCAGCATGTTTTAAACTGAGAAAGAGTGTCAGCACCAACAGATGAAGGCAGGATGGCCAAAATGTTTTGTGCTTTGTGCTTTTTTTTTATTGGTTACACATGAATCTGATTTCTCCATCAATCTGCCAAGAACTACAAATTCTCCTTTTGGAAGAAAATGTATCTCACTCTGTAGAGGTAAACAACATATCCTTTTTTTTCTTTTTTTTTCAATAAAAGTGTAAATAAAGTAGTTCTTGAGTGTATTCCCAACAATCAGAATTTACATTTTACAATATTTTGTGGTGACATGAAGTGACATGAAGTAAAAAATCATAAAAGCACAAAATGAATGCACATTTTTATGAGGCTGGCAAAAACCCTCACATGGCAAACATGAAAAATATCAGCGGGATTTCTTTTAATCAAGATTCTATCATTTGATCAGTATCTCCACCACACTGGCGACAGCAGTTGCAATTAAAAAGCAAGATTTGAAAGAATTAGTAATGAGGCAGATAAAAGCAGAACTGTGAATCCATCCACTAAACCCTCATCCTTTTCAGCCTGCTTCACCCATGACATCCCATATGGCCTAAAAATGAAGGGCCGACATTGCGCTCAGAGTCATTTTGGGTGACAGTGACGGTATTGAATTTTCAATTATTCATTTGAATCATAATAGGGTAATGAAGAGGAGGGAAATTAATGATAAGGACCACCTTTAGCTCAGAGTATCAATTTGTTCCCATGCATAATTTAATCGATTTCCTATGGAGCATGCTCACTCCAAACACAGGCAGCGAGATATGATTGAGAGGGAAATGGGAATTAATGTGCCAAAGCTCTTAAAATATATGTTGTCTCATTGTGAAAGGGTCCCTGAGGCGACTGTATAATATTTGGTTTTCCTCTTTTTCTTTTATGAAAAGTGAAGGCAAGTCCCAAATGCAAAAATTGGGGCTTGTTATTTATGATCTAGGTAGTTCTTAATTTAAACAACAAATACCTAATCTTCTTGGGACAATACTTTTGATAGAACACATCTGACATCCATCCATCCACTTGAACTGGTTGCAAAGGAAGAAGTAGCATGATGTTGTTATATTGCCACACAAACCCTTGAAGATGATATAACCTTTTTTTTCAATAACAATGTATCAAATGTTACAATGTGAAAAGGGTCACTCGTAGTGATGAACCTACAAAGAATTATTACCCAAATATCAGCTCCCCTCAGCTTTACAGAGCTTAACAGCGAGTTTCATCTCATCGTTTAGATGTCCGACCCTCAACTTTACTGTTTTGATTCACTCTCACTGCTCTCATATCTTCATGTTCAGCCACACAAGGCAGCAGTTTTCAGAAAAAAGCTCTAAAAATCCATTGTAGACTACCTGCTCTGGACCAAACAGCAGACAGACACAGTTAGCGACTGGCTGGTGAACATTGCAGAGCAATGAATGATAATATAAGTTACTGTTAGTTATCAAGTTCACCAAATCAACTTAAAAGGTGATGATATGCCAGTGTTGTGTTCACAAAAAAAGTCAGTTATTACTGGTTTAGGGGTAGGTTAGTGTGGATGGCTGTATGCAAAGCCTAGTTTCTATTAATCTTGGTCTTTCTATAGCCTCAACCAAGTAGTTTTAGTTGCCAGAACCTAACCATGATGATGATTCATTAGAAGGGTCCTTCTGGTCATTTTGAGACACTGACAAACACTGGGATTCAATCATAAGCATGTTTATGTAATCTTAAGGCTGCCCTGAATCTCTCTGGCCTCTCTGATACTGTACTGTCTGTAATAAAGTATTGCAGAGGTATTTTGAACCCATGTCTGCCCTAAAATCATTCTTGCCCAGTTGTTAGTACAACAGCAGAACCTCCATTCACTGAAGTATGTCTGAGTCGTTTCATCAGACTGACAGAAGTTGTTCAGGCATCAAAGACTCAGCAAGAGAGGAAAAGCTCTCATTTAAAAATCCTGCGCAGCTGCTCTGTTGTCCAGCTCTGCTTTTGATGGGCAGGATTATCATTTAGGCATGGGAGGCAGTGATACATGAAGGACAGCCGTGCATCAATCTCCGCCTTTTATTCGCACTGAGATGAGCGCACACAGGCTCATCAATTCAAGCTGGGAACCAAAAAAGCTGCGACGATGTGCGAAAGGATGTTTGACGTGCCATTATCCACACCTGACACCCAGGCAGCTGAAAACTTTCAGACTTTCTGACATTCAACTCATAATCTTCTCATTGCTGTTTTCAAAACTGTTGGTGAACTCTCTTGCCCCCTTACTTCCTCCTGCATACTTAACAGATAACACTGAAAGGTCATCGGAGAAGTTCATGTTCATCATCTGTTGATGTGATAAAGGTTAATAAATATACCAGGAAGGCACTCAGGTGGAGATGGCTCTCCTGGGGCTTCTGTTTTGCATTCCAATTATGCACTTTCACTTTCTGAGAGACAACATTCAACTTAGATTGTCTTTTCATTACCTTTCAAGTGCCCAATTAGTTGTTTGATGTTTGATGAGGGGAGTGCAGAGGTACTTCGAGGACTAATTTATTTGTGGCAGACCTGCACTGTTGACTGACACCACTGGTCATGCATGACGATCCCAGTTAATTGCAAATTTGGATGAGGTAGTGAGGGAAGAGGGTGCACTGAAAGAGGCAGCATTATAGTTACAGATGAGGATCTTGGATACTGTGAGGTCTCTGAGGTCTGGACCATGGCAACTTTACATTATACCTACTTTCTAGTTACTTTTTGATTGATCTGCCAATAATGATGCACATCTGCCTGGGCTGCTGTCAGTGACACAGGAAAGTCAAAGGTGATAATAAGAGCAATATGATGCAATATGAAAAAATAAATAAATAATTGAATCTTCTGATCAAAGAATTTACTCCAAGCCAAAATAAATGGATTATTAAGTGATCACCGAAAATAAAAACATACAATAAAATTACCCACTTTATACGTTCTGCATTGCCACGCCCTGTCTTTACACTATTTGCTGTTCTAAACAGGTGAAAAAACACCTTGGCCCAGCACTTTGTCAAAGCATCGACCATCATTAACTCCGATTTGAAATTAGCCAAGTAAGTATGGATCTCATTTTATGCAAAAAGATTTATAAAGAAAGACCTGATATAAATTCTAATAAAAGGCAAATCAGACCCATATAATTTTTGGTTTACAACGATTTCAAATTGACAGCCACTGCTTAAATTCACCACAACCTGTGTAACTGCGCCTGGCAAGATGCGTGTTACTGTCAACTTGAACTCCAAGCTTCATGGGTAATGTGAGCTTATGCCTCCAGGAGACATCTGGGTTGGAAAGATGCTGATGTGGATGGTCTTCACACCCCAAGACATCATTGAACTCTTATTTTTGCCTCCATAGTTTCCTGGATTCCTAATTGGCATAGCCTCCAGGATAAGATGGACTCTTTTTTGCCTTTTCTTTGTTTTTCCATCAAAATACAATGGGGAGGAAAGAAAAAATGAGTATTTCTCCCTCAGAGCATAAAAGTATAAAAATGTAATGAGGTGTGAAAACAGATAAATCAGAATTAGCTCTCATGGGTTCTAGCTAAGGAGGCTGGGATCTGATTGAGCAGCCTGCCACAAACTTTCACAAAGTACTGCATGGACTCATGGGCTTTCAGAGGGCAGCAATAATAGCTTGTGTTGTTCTGGAAGGCTTGTCAAACCCCACTCTCCTCCACATGAAACTGTGAGGCAGCCAGCTTCACCATATCAGTGGTCACAGTGCCTGTCGACTGTCATCGCAAGGCCTGAAGGCAGAAAAGCCTGGTGAGGGGAGTGGGAGAGGGAATGGAGCTAGTCTTCAATGATGTTTTAACCCTACTTTATGAATGCAACTGGCAACTTTTGTAAGTAAAAGTGCAGAGGCAGGTTTATTAGCTTCAATCACAAAGTGTGTCTGCATTAGACAGCACCCCATCTATTTAAATCTGTACATGTAGGTCCAGCCTTACTTGCAAACTCATCATATGAGGCCAAAACTTAGTTAAAGCCACAAGCTTTATTTTAATTCCTAGGTAAGATGCCAAACTTTTAACAGATACCACACATATCAGGCCCAGTTTGAGAGCTAGAATATTTTCATTTGATGTACAAACAAAAATGTTACCCTGGATTTTAATATTTCACTCAACACAGGCAAAAGAAAGGTTTAATATATCATTTGAACAAGCAGATACAGATGTGATATTGTCATACAGTGTGGAAAAGTGTTTCTTATTTTAAAGCAACTTTAGGGGAATATACGGATTAACATGCTATTGTTTTCCCCAGTTTTCCCAGATTTAGAAAAGTTTTCAAGCTCAGGCTTTGCTGCACTTGCAACATGATGTACTCCAACATATAGCCATCAAAAAAAAGGAGTCTAATTAAGGTGTCAGGCCACTGGTTCATTCAGCCGTGCTGCTGCTGCCAATACTCTGGATACTTATGGATAGCCTGTTGCGTAATTAGTAAGTCTTTCACCTCAACATGGTAAGTTGATTCTTGTGCTCTCTGGACAGGCATATAGTGGGTGGATGTATTGGCTCTGTTCAGTCGCTGCTTGTATCCTATCTGGTCTTCAAGCTGGCTGCTAATTTATTAGACAGTTTATTATCATCACTCCCCAATCACCACTGTACTGAACGTGGTGTACACTCGCAAAAAGCGACGACAGTGCACATTTACAAAGCTTAACATTACTACCACAGTCCACTGAGCAGCTCAACTGAAGCGCCTGAGACTTCACAGTCCACCAGCTAGATTTTTAACTTGCTGTTCCAGCACAAAGGGACAGCAACCTTCAGGCTGCCATCACCCTGCTGTCACGGCCCCTGAGGCAAAGGCTCTTTAACCTTTCCAGCTTGGGACTGAAATGGGAATTGTAGTCTTTCGCCCTAGGGCGCAGATACAAAGACAAGAAAAGTATTTCTGTCTCTTGACTAGGAAATGCCCAGAACACATTTTTGGTCCAATGCACATTGTATTAGCCTATCACTTTTGTATCTGACATCTGTTTTGCTTTTATACTGCACTTATTTCTTAATTATTATAATCATAGCCTGAAGAAAGACATGGACAGTGCAATCACCCACAGGTTTCTGAAAGGACGTTTTGGAGCCTTTTGGTTTTGTTATGACTAAACATCATTTCTGGAACCATAAAATCCAAATTTTGGCACAAAATGGAGCCTGACCAACAGATACCAAAGTTCTAATAACAAGGAAACATTTACATTTGCACTTCCATACTCACCTGTTAGACCAGTGTAATCTCTGATCTCTGATGTCTGATGGATTAGAAAAATGTTCTTTTCCAGTAACAGCAGCTTCTCGTGGAGTTATCAGAGCTGTGGTTCTTAAATGGCTTCATCTGAAGGTGAAGGGCCTGTTATCTTGTACTTGAAAGTAAAAGTCTTGGATATTGACTTACATTCACTCCAAGGGATTTTGCTCTGCCCGAGCTTGTGTCGATGACATTGTTCTCTTGTCCAGGCTACATGAAAAGTATTGAATCTTCCTTGTGCCTTTTGTTCTTATACAACCAATTTAGCATTGTGACTGCAGTGTGCCATAGGAGCATTTTCGTGAGGCACAGTCCCAGGTGGATTGATTTATAGGCTTCTGTCCCTAAATTCTCATCCAGCTGTCAAGAGGAGTGAAACAGGAACAACACAGTCAACAACGGAAATTATCTTTTCTTTATCTCACTCAGTGGCTCCCAGTAGTTATTTTCCCCTTGCAGGGATCGAGCAGGTCGTATGGGGGTCAACTTCATAACGCAAACAACAACTTGTAGCCAGAAAGAAGCACCTACAGCATGATGATCATGTTTGAAACTAACTTCCTGATGTAATTGTCCTAATGGCTGATGTGCATTAGTCTGGTGACTTAATCACATAATTTAAATTTCTGTTACCAATAAACTAACATGGTACTTGGCAAGTAAAACTTCAATCAATTAATTTGATGGAAAACAAACAGCATCATCTCAGAGCTTCATTTTGCATCAGCAATATTTACCAATGAAGCCAATTGGATTGCTGTAATGGAGTGATTAAATGTTTTATTTTCTTCTGTTATTACCGTCATCTCCCCCCGCCTTTCTCTCTCTACCTAACTTCAGAAGTTGTTGGTTGTTTTGCAATTTTGTGTAATATGTTCATAAATAAAACTCAGTTAATTCCATGGTGAAAGGAAATCTAATTTACTGCAGTAATATCTTCATCTGAAATAACACCATATTTCATTTCATGTTTTGATTGCAACCAATATTGCAAGCATGTCTTAATAGGACTCTTACTGATTAGGTAATGTGTTTCTGTGCTCTTATATTCATGTAAATGTTTATTGTCCAACGTTGACAAAATAACACATTACTTAACTTTTCTTAGGAGAAGATGAATCACAACAGAATAAAGCATGAAAGAATGCATTTCCAGTATTAAAATATCTAAAACCAAAGAAAATGCGTTCAGTAATGAAAAACTTGGCAGCGAGAGTGGCCTCAGTGTGTGGTTATCCAGAAGGGGGTGTTTTAATGGGAGAGGCTGTTCATTTATGCACTGTTACTTAACAAGCTTGTTGTTCAGGGTATTGATTTTTTTTTCAAGAAATACAAGGCAAATTTTGTGTTTTCATTTGAGATTTGTAATATATCAATACATTCAGTCGGTTCAAATCAAAAATTTGCAGAAACTCACTTCCTACAATTGATGCATTCACATCAAAACAAAGCCTAGATGCTATTTAGAGTTCCCATGACATTGCCTCTTTCCAGTGTTTCCAATTGTTCTTCCTGTTGGTGGTTTGTTTGTTGTTACTCAATTTGAAATACCATCCTGAGGTGATCCACAAAGCATTATTTTACCATTTCTAGACTAAGGATTGAAATGGATGAGAAGTTTGTGGTTTTCTGCAGCAATTATTGTAATGAATTTCACAGATGAAAACAAATTCTGAGGCTTAAGATTTAGGTGTCACAAAGAGTAATGGAGGTTCCATATTCAAATTTATGCAGTGAACAAGTGACTAGGGAGGGGCTGTCCTTCATCAGTTTCTCAGATCTACTTCCCAGGGCAATATGCAGAGCACTGATGGGTTGTAGAAACATAATTACAGCCCTGATGCATACGCTTAAACTCTCCTCCTTCGACTTAACAAGTTCAGTCTTTCAAGACACCAACTGCTTCTGAAGGGACAATTTACATTCTGCAACTTCACTGTGCAGATTGTAAGATGTTTTACTGTGTTGTGAATCTTTGATCTGAGCTTTCACTTTCCTGCCCCTTGAAATTTTTTTTCCTTTATTGCATTTTTGCCATTTTTCTACCTAAATAGAAATGCCCAATTCTCTTATGCAGTTGATTATTGTCACTGCTTACTCCTGCTGTTGGTCTGGGAATGTAGATAGTCAGCAAGGAGTTTCACTGGGATGGCACAGAGGTTTATGCTATCCCCCGTCAGGTGAAACCCCCCTCAGGGCAAGTGCCAGGGCATGATCCCCCACTGGCTTCCCACCTGCAAACATTCCCAGTTGTGTGTTCATTGGAAAGCCTGAGGCACCGCTACCAAGGATTTAACCCTTGGCTGTTTTTGCTCAGGTTTCTCTCCATTCATTTACAGGCTAATGGCAGAGTTGCTGCATGTCGTTGCTGGCCATGTGTGTACTATTTTCAGAATAATAAGGCTACTCAATGCCATCATTTGGTATGTGAGTGGTGGACACTTTTTATGAAAAGAAAGTTTGGGTTTTTTGTATGTTCTGTATGTCAACATATGGCAAATATATAAGGACACTCATATATTTCACAAATTTACTGATACCTAGTTTAAAAAAGTAAATTTTCATGCCTTTATTTTATGGAGATAGTAACGATACACACAGGACATGCAGGGAGAGAGTTGAACTGGGGTCATTTGGTATAAGTCTTTACCACTCGGCTACCGGACACCACTTCTCTAACTCTATTTTCTCCAGTCTTGATGGCTACTGTCTCTGAGGAAAGCTCTTTAGGGATCTCTACAGGAATAGTCACTCTGCTCAAAGGTCAGCTGTACCCTGAGGATAACAGAAAATGTCTGTTACTGGAACGACACCATTTTGAATCTCTGGACCAGTTGGTAAGAGCTGGTCAGATGCAGTGACTGATCAATTGCTCACTTCCTGAGGATAGTAACCAAACCTTTGTCATTTGGATGGTTGAAAGAATTTCTACTTGCGATCTATGACTTTCTTCAAGACATGCAAATGTTGCATCATGCAATCACCACATCATAAGGATCTCATTTTTAATCCCTCAGCAGAATTGACATTCTAAACATGCATTATGCAAATGATGGAGCAATACAGAGATGCCAGTGCCCATGTTAAATATGGTGGTCCTTAATTAGAATATATCTCCTGTGACATTTAAGGTGCACAGCACTCACTGCATAAAGATCAACAATTTTGAACAGATGACTTTGGGTCTGAACTACTGCATAATTTCATAGTAAAAAAGACAAATGCGTCCATTTTCATCAGCACTCAAATGATAAATAATTCACTGCATGCTTGTATGTTCAACCATCCTGCTTATTGAAAACTACTACCAGTTCAGTGAAATGCAAAACATGCTTCTATATAGCAAATATAATGCTATATTAATACATAAAAAAACCTATGCAAATAGGTTTGTCCAAGTAAAGAACATACTATATATGCATGCGTTTGAAGTAAAGGTGGCTTTGAATAAATGCCCTGAAGACAACCTCTAACTAAAGAGACCATACATATTCAATACATGAAAAACTAAGTAAGGGAAAATTGCAAGCCAAAGGCTACAGATGGAGAACAGGAGGGAGGCTGTAAGTGTTGACCCTGATCGTTCTGGCAATGTCACAGGAGCTGCTAGTATAGGGTTGTGTTTGCATGCAGAGATGCCTTTTGTTTCAACCCCAACAGTCGAATATGTTCAATTTTAGCCCGGATCTTCCTTTTTGCCACAGCGGAGGAAGACGTTGTGTTGAAGGGGTTGTTTTGGTGCGGGCGTAAGAGGGCACACAGATGAGAAAGAGTTGTTTACTATGTCTGGACCTTTCAGAAGAAGTACACCTGGTAGGGAATTCTCTCTGATGACGACACAGAGCTTTGAAATCTGATGATGGTTTGATGTTGCGTCCAAAGCTTACTGAGCCAGGATACCGACGAGCCCTGAAAGCTATATCATGGTAACCTTCCCCCCATCTATCTAATAAAAGACACAGGCAGAAACTATACTGCTATAATTGGGGCAAAAATATGTTTCCCACAATGTGCTATACAGCTCCCGAAGCCGTATCAACCTCCTCATTTCACTCTGCACCAAAAAAACCTGAGCACAGAGATGACCAAAATAATCCAATCAGGTCTCTTCCATGGATTTCATTTGCTGTTAATTGCTTTGCTTGCGCTTAGAGGTCACTCGCCACGTTGCAGAGCTGGCCAAGGACGCTGCCGACTACATCTCCATAATGGCCCCAATTCCCGATGGGATTACCAGCAGCGGTACCTCCATATTCTGTACGCCTCCAAAGCCATTACCCTCGGTCGAGAACCCGAGCCCTGCAGCATGTCAAATACTGTTATTGCACAACGCTTTAGCCATTTAACATCACTTGCCGTATGCTGTTTGGTGTTTGAGCATGCGTCTATGTTTGTTGTGTCCTGCCAAGCCTTGAACAAACTGCTATGCATATTTATTTTTAGCATTTAACCTATTTTTTTTGCTGTTTTTTGGCCCCAAAGAGCTGACAGCCTTTTCTCCCATTGAATATAGATCTAAACGCACAACTGATGAAAAAAGATTATTTCAACAGTCATTCTCTTTTTCCTTGTGTGATAACAGAGTCAAAAACCTTTTCACAACTGCACAGTTGAACATTGATAGGCTATTACAGCTTTGGTTGATAATTAGTCACATATATTGTCAATTTATTTTCCACTGACAAAGCACAGAGTTCTTTTATTTTATTTTTTTCTTTAACCGTCCTCTTCTTTTTTGCAGAGACTGAATGTGATGTTTGATGCCTTTTACAGCCTTCCCCTCCGCAGAGAAAAAAAGAGCGGAGTGGGAGAAGAGAGAGAGTAAATGTAGTAGCAACAAAAAGCAGGAGAACAGTTAGTGGGGTATGCTGTCTGAGCTGAGTGTGTGTATATACATAAAAGTGATTGTTCAGGGGAAATACATTCATTATACATTGAAGAAACCCTGAATGAAAAACAGTCTACCCCTACAAAGAGATAACAGTGCAGAGAGGGAGCTTCAGAGGAGCAGACAGTGTGGTGCCATGCATTTACACACGGAGACCACATTCATCACAAGGACTATTGTGTTATAAATTGCCTTAAATCATACCTGAAGGTCTGTCTATTCTGTGTTGAATTTGTGTTGCAACATCTGATGATGTATTTGTATTTACATTTATGACATTGAGCTTATACTTTATCCAGAGTGACTTAAAATAGGCAAGACTCATTACCTGAAGATATGAATTTTAGACATTTACACATTACAACATGAGTTCCTGTGATTGTAGAGTGAGTGTAGAGAGCTATCATATGTAGCCTCTTGTCAAGAGGTTTACTTACTCAGTTGCCATTAGAGAGTAGCATTTGAAATGCTTAAAGACTAAAGGGTAGCATACATGATGAAATGCGGTAAATCAATCAATTTCATTCAATACAACCATTTTTGCCAGTGACTCTTTATATAAAGTCACATCTACTCGTGAATCATCATAAAAGGTGGCATGAAGCATGTGAAGAGGGAACACTATTAAATACAAAGTAAACATAATTTTCTGTAATGCAATTTAGTTTTATTAATCTCCTACCACAGCAATCATCTGCCAACCACTTATACAGGTCCCCAATCGTCTAGACACTAACAGTGGCATAATAAGTTAGAAAGCAGAATTGATGCAAGCAAAGCTGAACCGTCCAGTCCTTGTTGTTCAATAAACGCTCTGACATCCTTCAATAAATGCAATAACATTTTTGTTCCCCATACAGAATTACACTTATTCAATTTAGATAATGATTTGTACTTCTAAAAAGCAATTTAGTGATTTATAGCGAGAAAGATTTTCTTTGTTTCTTTTATATCTTGTCAAAATGCCTTTTTACTTGTAAAGCACTTTCAATTGCAATAGAAATAAACTTGCCTTGCTCAGTGTGTTATGGATGCAGCGAAAAACAAGAAAATCTTCTCATCTGTCCCACTCAACCAAAAGCTGCTCCACTGGTAGCAGAGGAACATGAAGCGTTCCCAGAGACATTATGTTCTTGCCAAATACTGCCCTGCCTTTGTGCCACCTCCGTGCTGAGAGTGTTCTCCACCACAGAGCTGCCTGCCTCTGCCCTCAACATTTTTCTGCACAATAACCCAGCTCCAAGGAGGTACAGGTGAGATTTCTTTGGAGTGGTGCTTTTGGTTTGATTTCATCAGGAACACTGGTGTGATCTTGGAAGTTGGACAAAAATATGGTTTTATAGAATAAAATGCTGTTCAGTTTCATTCTCCCAATATTTCTTCCACATTGTCATTTATAAAAATAATCAAATCAAACATCAAATCACTCAAATCAATAAATCAATTAAATTATGTGAGAGAAAAGTGTGTGGAAAATTATTTTTAAAAAGGTTTGAAAAGGTAATTTTTACTTGATCCTGAATCCCTTGTAGTACACGTCTTAATATTTTCCTGTTGCATTGCTAGTCTTAATTACAAACTTGGATGAGGTACTGAGAATAATCTAGTAAAAACAAGACTTTCCCATATAAATGAATAAAGACGTTTGATTTTGGCATTAAGTCTAAAGAAACTACCTCAAAGAGTGTGTGATGTTTGCAATGTAAACAAGCCAAACTCAATACACATCGCTGTCAGTTATTTTTTGATGGAAACAACACCAAATATGAATAATTAGGAAGGATTTCTTCATAATGATAAATTGCTGGGAGATGAACAGAGACACGGCTGATGGATGAGTGATGAGAAAAACACTGAGAACAAAACAGCTCATTATCACAGACAAAAGACTGGGGACAATGAGACTTTACAGACAGACTGCCTAAATTAATGCATATTCTCTTAGTAATGAAGCACATTCATTTTGCACATGTTGCTGCGCTTCTTAGCCAATGCAGTTATCACGCTCGCACGCACACACACACACCCACACACACACACACAAGCGTAAATGCACAAACAGGATGTGGGATCAACTGCCAGGCAGGTTTCTCAGGAGACTTGAGCTGAATGGAAGACATGATGGATCAGTTATGAATCCAAAAATGACAACAATGTGTTGCTACAGTCACACTGTGGGGAAATGGTGACATTGTTTGACCCATTGATGAGTGGGATGATGAGTGTGTTGTACTGTTTTATGTGTTGTTGGTTTTATTATATGTGTTATGTATTTTATTATGTTTTAGGTATATTTTAGTCTGTGCGTGCTCTTTGTCCCACGCATCTGAACCCCCTCAGCCCAGACCTTTCCGCTATGACAACTGGGGGGTCAGCATGGGGCGCTATGTGTTCAAATCACAGAGTAACGTACAGAGCCTAGGTCACAGATGGGGCTTGGTTTACATAAAAAAAAACATATCCATCATTTGGGATCTCATCTTCAAAATGATGATTGTATTTGGTAATAAAACTGATGTGATTTACGTAAATATTCTGGATTAAATGTGGATCACTCACTTCGTCAATGTATATACGTTGTTTCTTGCATTTGTTAAATGCTGTCTTACCCTATTGACAGGACTCTTGACTTGTCTTTTCATGTATCTCATCTGTCAACTCTCCAGCCATTTTCTCTGAGCTTGAGGTCTCTCAGATGTGAGACCGAGAGAATAACATCAAAGACACAGGCCTGGCTGCCTTCTGGGCTTTCCAAAAGAAACAGCCCACCATCTTTACTTCAAGGATAGAGCAAGGAGAGGGAGATAAAAGGGACGCCTGGTGTTAGAAGCATTTGAACTTTTGACTGTCTGGCCATGTGGGATATTGGCTGAAAGGATGAACTGCTGCAACATTTAGGTTTTTGGTTTAGTTCATCGACCAAAATGTGTGCAGGTAAAACAAGGTAACCACCAAAGTATATATGCCTCACTGACTGGAGGTTTCTTCATCTGTTTAAACACAAAGCTCAGCTGTAAGAATGATATCATTCTCGTTGCACAAAGTTTGAATGATGTAAAGTTTAAAGTCTGTCTATGTCTGTGTCCATGAGAAAGTGAGTAATTACTCAGTGTACTTTTAAATAACAGCGAGAGGAAGTCAATATTGAAATGGGGAATGATGTGAGATGTTCTTCAGCAGGAAACAAAGGAGCTGATTAGTATTCGTGTCAGGTGAGACTGCAGGTAGTGGTGGGAAAAATGACCATGATTATTACTTGTAAGTGTTCACACATGTTTTAGAAAGTACTTTAGTTGAGTTACATAAGTTGTAATACACTATCTTTATTCATCATTTCTAATTGGATATTGACATGAACAGTGGTTATTAGATAGGGGATGGATAGGAATGTGGAAATATTTCCCTCCAGCACATCTACTGCTTTGATGTAATGAGTGGCTCATTCAGGGGAATCTGCTGAAGCTGTGGCCTAAAGAGGCAATTTTGCTTGAATGAGCTTACAGATAATTGAATATATCTTAAAAAAATAAATTGCAAAAACGCGAAAAGCAACATGATCACACCCTCCAATTTAAAAAGTTGCGAGTATTTGTATGTAGATATTGAGACTAAATAAAGCAGTGCACCTCTTTACATGTGCCAAGCCGTTTGGCAGTTCACTTGGTTGTTTCTCATACAGCATATACACGTAGCTGCAGTAAGCTTCTTCTTCTTCTCCTTACTATTACACAGCAGCAATCAATTTCCTGCTGTCAGTCCAACAACCTAAAGCCCAAATTAAATGAATCAGGGCGCACTGTCCACCCGTTGCTGTCAGACAGTTTCGCTCCTTTGTCTTTCACCTGGCCCTCCTCCTCCTCCTCCTCCTCCTCCTCATTCACTACCATACTATCCACTTTCCTACTCCCATTTTCCCTTTGATTATCTTTGTTGCTGACCTGCTGAAGCCTGCCAGCCTTTCATGCCTGCTTGTTCCCCGTATTTTGTTTGAGTTAAACCTGCCTTGTTACCTGTATTTAAGATCTACTGCCTGGCTTTCTAGCCTCTGTTCCACCTGCCTCTGTAACAAAATGGTTCTTATGGAGGACTTATATCAGTCTTTCTGAAAAAATGAGACATTTTCCTTGTGTTTTCTATCCACACTTATTGTAGTTCGTATCGTATGATATTTACTACTTTACTTTTTTAGCATTCAACATCTACAGCTACTATGAAAAGGCTATGAAAACATGCCAATGTCTGAAACTCATTGAATAAATTGCTGTATTTGCTAATCAGTTACAGAACACGTATTACATTACATTACATATCATTCGTCTCCCATTTTCTCTCTGTACTTGTTTGTTCTTTTACTTCTGTCTATGTGAGGACCAATTTGCCTTTCAGACATTTTGAGTGAGGACATTTTTAGAATACTGAGGCCTTTAGGGGCGAGGGAATGCATCATATCAATGACGGGTCCTCCCAAGTACAGTATGATTACATGTTTGCGTTTATTTCACATAGGTTTATTTCAATTAGGTTTCACATGTGCTGCTGCACAAGAGTGTACACCCATTAACCAGTAACAGCAGGGTCCTCTCTCCTCAGCTGGTGGATGACAGCATGTGTTCCTTTGTTTCTGATATACATTACCACACACCCATACCTGCTCTTTATTACTGATTCCTACACGTTGGCTTGGTTGATTTATGTTTTTGTAAAAATAAATTACTTTTCTTAACCGCTAGCTCTGGTTTTCTCCCTACATTGCCGCAATCTTGGAGCCGGGCTGTTACAGTGCATTGTTCCTCCATATGAAGGATTCATTTGTTTCCTGTAATGATATAGGACAAGGTTTCCATCAAGTGCTGTTTACTTTAAGGTTGTCTCTTATACATCGGCTGTGGATAATCGATTCTTTCAGCAGTGTATAAGGTTGTATATGGCTGTATCATCTCCTGAACAGCCTGTTCTACTAGGCAAGTAGATTTTCAAGTGGATTCCTGGGAGCATGAACATGTTCATGGTTTCATCAGCCTGGGGAGGACAAGTAGTCCAGTAGTAAATCACTTAAATACACTTTACCACCCAGGATGATTCATAAGGGAACTCTCAGGCTATGTTTACACCACCGCCTTCAGGCTTAAATTCAAACCGAAAGCAGCTCAAATCTGATGTTTGATTTTATATATATATTTATAGATACTATAATCTGCTGCCAGTTCTTTAATGCCACACTCTGAGCCACTACCAAGCTACCACTTCCTCATCAGGACTAAAGTACCTCATGCATAAGCCATCATGTCTCGCCTGCTCTCTCCAGGTACCATCAGTTGATTCTTTCCACCTGCAAGCTCCACGTCTTAACCTTTTACTGGTCACTTTGTAACTGAGCTGTTAAATCCATAGGAGGAATGCCTACATAATAGTAATATTAAAGCAGGAAGAAGGCTCAGTTTTTGCTTTGATGTTTTGTATTTCTAATCCAGAGGTAGTTTATCTTAGCTGCTCCTGCTTTTTAAGAACTACGTGGCAGAGTAATGCCACATTTGTGTCACATGTTATGAGATGTAAGCTAAGTAAGTAGGTTTTATTACTCCGAACAACAGACTGTTGGTGACATGAGGCATCCATATTTCCTAAGCTTTTCAGGCACTTCTCTATTGTTAAGCTCCAAGTCAGATACATTTTCCCCAATCCTAATTACTACTTGGATGTTGGAGTGAATATTGACAGGTCAGAAAGTAATAATTATAGTAACTCCGATATGACATGAACACGTCATACAGAGGGAAGGCAGTTGGCATGAGCCGGTATGAGATTTTATAACAAAAATACCAAGGTTTCATGGAATCGAGGTATTGCGCACCTCTAAAATATGTGACTGTAAAATCGCTGGGAATACACTTTGTTCAATGGCAAATTTTATTAATTTTAAAGTTTTTCATTTTTAAATAACAGAACATTTGGAACAATAGTAAACGTATACTAACAAAATGTTAGAGGTTACAGTATGTTATATATACTTACATTGAACATAGAACATAATTGAATTATTTTCTGAAAAAAAACGTATTCATAAAATTAAAACCTGCAGCAAATAATATCAAATAAATGCTTGTCTTTTGTTAAATTGGGTGGACACACTATTGAATTTTGATTGTTTCAATGTCGATGTGCACATACACACATAAACACACACACACTTACGCTCTGGCTCCACAAAGCCACATCAGTTTGTGCCTCTAATGTAAATCATTTTTATTTATTTTTTTTGCATCGAAGATTCCAGTCTCAGAGATAACCACTAATTTAATTGAATTCAAAGTAAAACACCACAGAGCAGCTCGTTTCAAAAAAACAATTATTGTGCATTTGAAAACATGTACATAATGCCGAAAGTGTCACGACCTGGCTGGTTGTTTTCCCCTGTATGTCTGTGTGTGTGTTTGTGTGTGTGTGTGTGTGTTTGTCTGTGTGTGTGTGTGTTTGTGTGTGTGTGTGTGTTTGTCTGTGTGTGTGTGTGTTTGTGTGTGTGTGTGTGTTTGTCTGTGTGTGTGTGTGTTTGTGTGTGTGTGTGTGTGTGTGTGTGTCTGTTTGTCTGTGTGTTTGTGTGTTTGTCTGTGTGTGTGTTTGTGTGTGTGTGTTTGTCTGTGTGTGTGTTTGTGTGTGTGTGTGTGTGTTTGTCTGTGTGTGTGTGTGTGTGTGTGTTTGTGTGTGTGTCTGTGTGTGTGTTTGTGTGTGTTTGTGTGTGTGTGTGTTTGTCTGTGTGTGTGTGTGTGTGTTTGTGTGTGTGTGTTTGTGTGTGTGTGTGTGTGTGTGTGGGCCTACCTGGTATCCTCCCGGCTCCCCCCTGATTACGGCTCATTCACCTCACCTGTCCTGTCTGCACAGCTGCCTTCCATCTCCTCATCCACTCAGCAATATATCTACTGCAGCCTTCCATCCACTCATCCCCAGATTGTTGTTGCGACCTCCGTGGTAGTTGAACGTTCTCGGTCGCACAGTTAATTCCTTGTGTGATCATTAGACTGTACTTACCTTGTCTCTCCATGCCTCCAGGATCATACACTCCAGTTTCCCAGCCTGCCTGCCTCGCCAGCTCATTCCCCAACCTGTCACGCTCACACCCCACCCTGCCTTGCTCGGTTCGGTCATCCACCATCGCCCTCTTACCCTCTTACCCTCTGCTGCTCCATCTCAACCCCTCGCCATTCTCATCACCAATTATCTCTGCAATAAATCTTTCACTATACTTTACTCCCTGTGTCAGTGTCTGCATTTGGGTCCAAATCTACTGATCGTTACAGAAAGATTCTTCTTAGTTGCCGGTACCAAAAATATTTCCTGTGTAGTACAGTACATCTTTACCTGTCTCAAAACTCATCACTGCAACGTTACGTCTGATAGAAACAATTTTCCACCAGCAGGTTCTAGGAGTCTTTCATGATAATTTACATGTCTTCAGTGCAATACGTTTTTGTTTAACGGCCTGCTGGCTCTGTGGCATTTTGCTTCGAATAATTCCGACAAAACTCAAGGGTTTGCCCTGCACAAGACATTCGCTCAGTGAAGTAACATTGGTGGGAAAAACTAGCTGATGTTTCATGTTGGGTTACATTCCTCCTCTGAGCCATGGCCATCTGTGTTTCTTCAATAACTGTAATATTCCCACACCACTGACTTTTTCTTATAGGGGTTCACTTCCTTCGGCCATGATACACAGATTGTACACAGCTGATCGTTTGACGGTTAGGTACCTGAGTTAGGAGGACATCTTGAGGATATCACTAATATTTACCGTCATTAGTGGTTTTGGAACCGTGACTTTATCAAACCAAGGTACCATGTACCGTGAAATCGGAAAAAAACGGCCCATGCCTAGAGGGAAGCCTACTCACATAGTACTACATACGTAGGGGACTTTATACCCAAGGCTAAATGGTTGTTGCAATCTATATCTCATATCACTACAAACTGACACTGATGTGCATAAGATGTGAACAATTTAATAGTAACTGCTTTTGAATATTCAAGTCTCTGACTCCTCTGAATCTTTGTCTTAACTTGCAATGACTTAAAACAGAAGAAGATTTCCCACTTCTATTTTGTGAGACAGGTGCGTAGGAGAGGGATGAGTAGATCAGAGGTTGCAAAACAAACTTCTGTATAATGTGTATACCTTGTAATATAACAGTGGGCAGGAGTTTGTTTTGCAACCTTTTATTTGCAACGAAAAACATATTTAATTGCTCTGTCGTCTTGTCCTCCATACTTACACTGGCTCCAAAATTCTGAAAAGTAAATCATTACTTTTTGTCATATCAACAATGCAATAATTAAATCTTGAAGTAGCATGCAGTTTTGCATAATTTACAATCAAATATATTTAAAAAACAAAATCTTTACACAGCTGTTTGTTTACACATAAACAGGGGCTACTTTCAGCTTCAGTGTGAACAAACCCTTTAGACCCACTCAAATATACTTCCGAAGAAAGCTTACACAGTCATACGTTGACTTCAGTTCTACCTATGAGTATACACAGTGCAGTAGAGTGCAAAAATCCCAGTATGTTCGAATAGACACATAGAAAACACGTGTTAAGTAACACGTGATGACAGATTTCCCTTGTCTGTAAAGTGGCATCTGCCTTTAAAACCATAACAAATTCATAATGTGACACATGTGGTCCGTCCTGCATGAGGCTCGACGGTGCCAAGTCCCATGCGTGACGGACATCGGCACAGTGTTTATGGAAATATCGCCTTTTGTTCTGCTGCAGGACACGAGACAGCCAGAAAAAACACAAAAGCCTGGCATTTCTGCTTTGTCCGTGACATTTACAAAGGGACAGATAAACACAGAGGCTGTGTAACCCATCAGAGGCTCGTTCCAAAAAACGCTTTCCGATTGAACTGTCACAGCGGGGCACGATGCCACGTTAAACCCCATTTTATTTTTTCTGTTTAATTTCTGCAGCCTCGCTTTGCTGCCATGTTTTCGGCCGGCCAGCTCGCGGACAGGCTCAGAGATGCAAAGCCAATGAATGAGGAGGGGGGAGGGCTATATGGCAGCCATGATGCACCTGTGTCCCTCTTCACTGGATGAATTTCACAATGACGACCCAGAGGTGTCATCAACTTATGTGATTCATTAATTGTAAATGAGAGCTCCACACTGGGGAAAAACTGATATTTTCCTGTAGAAAATAGCTACTGGCATGAAATCAAAGCACTATAACCAACAACTCTGACGTCCAAAATATTTTCCTGTGACAAAAAAGCAGATAATCTTAAGAGAACAAAGGGTATAATTCTGCTATCTGGTCTTTCAAATAAACCCCCAACAGTGAACATCTTTATCTGGAATGTGTGTCAACTTCCTCTCCACACGGGCGCATTTATATACAGCAGATTGTTTTTGGCTTCATTGCCTCCAGTTTTCACCACAGACGTATGTATGCAGCAATGTGCTTTAAAACAACATTTTTATTGCTGTTCGTCAGGTTTTAATGAAAACTCAAAGGATTTTTCAGCCTCTTAGACCGGTGTCAACAACCACTATATTGTACCCCTGGCAGCCTCTGTGTAAATCATACATCACATTTCCAACTTCCATTTTAACAGCAGTGGTTGCTGCAGGTTTTTGTTTGCCAAATTTCAATCTTTAGAGGAAGCTCTGTAACATAAAAAATCAGTATAACAGCAGTTATATTTCCTGTTGTATGCAGAATTAAGCTGCACACGCACCATGATTACATTTGCATAGTGTTGTGTGCAATTATGGAAGCTTTAAAGGGGCATTAAGTAATCTCTGACTGATGTCAACCTTTATAGTTTCACTCAATTACTGCCGTTATTGTCCTGTGGATGAGGGAGATGAAGGGAAAAAGTTTTTTTTCAGTGTGCTTTCTTAGTAGCCTATGGGAAATTAAAGACAGCTGTTGGGGTCTTTTAGGTCAGTTCACATCTAGTCTCAAATCAAGTCAAGTCAAGCCAGCCTAAGGTCTTCATAGGCAAATTGCAAGTCAAGATGCAATTCGACAAATCATCCATTCCAATCCATGAAGTGGCTGTTTGGTTTTGATCTTATCCTATGGTGTTCATCATTTTTCTTTTTTTTTTTTTTTTACTTCATTGTATTGGCAACTGCTGTTTCCAAGGTCAAGAACGTCAAGATGCAAATAGTTTAGCACTCTGCCCATTGAAATGACATGTCATTTGAAAGTTGCATATGAACATTAACACAGAATGTTTATATGCAACTAAGACTGATGCATAGGCCAATTATTTAAATACTAAAAGAGTTTGGCTATGCAAACACCTGTCTGATGCTGTCTTTTTTTATTATTGTTCTTCTTCTTCTTATTATTATTATTATTATTATTATTATTATTATTATTATTATTATTATTGTTAAGGTTTTACCAGGTCATGACTTGAGTTGGAAAATTGTCAAGTGTTTAGGCAGTCAAGTCCAACTCAAGTCCAAGTCTGCTGTAGACTAAAGGTAAATGGTAAAAAAAAAACAAGGAAAGCGTATCGCACATCTTTTACGGACTGTACTACCCTGTAAATAAACCAAGTGGGTCTTGGTTTCATGCAAATATTTGGGTCAATTAAAGCGGCAGAAGATCTATAAACATTAGCTGCTTGAGGCTCCTTCTTGGAGAGTGGGATGTGTAGAGTAAACAGGAACTACTGGTTCGGCTTGGAGGCTTTTTATTTCCTGTTATTAGTACCCATGAGAATATTGATTGGCCTGTCTGGGTCAATACCATTGATTTGCATCACATGCAGGGGAAGTCCACCACTGTGGTTTACTGAATTTAAACTCATCCTGTGCAACTGCAGATAATTTCCACTTGAAAATACATCCAATGTGACAATTCATCAGGCAAACGTGTGTGTGTGTGTGTGTGTGTACGTACCAAGCCAAGTGGGATTGAATGAATAGTCCTCCAAAATGGCATTCAACTGTCTTTATTTGGCTCTCTTTGCTCCATAACAATGCATTTCAGTGGGCAAATGTGGAAAAATGGCTTTAAGGTAATTTTGTAGTCAGACTGAATAATTTGTAAGAATTTTGAAAACACCTACTGACAAATTTTGGTAATAAAGCCAAATATGAAAGAAAAAGGTTTAAAACCAGATTTCTCCAAGAGGGAAGTTGATCTTGTCTAAAAAGTTATCATCCAATTTCTCTTGTTGAAGTAATTCATGTGAAAAATGTTCTTTACATGGATAGCAGCCTGTCAACACCTTTGCCAGTGAACAATAAAATGTTATAAAATGTGTTAATACAGGTGTTAAATGTTTCAGTCAAGCAAATGAAGTGGGTTCATTCCAGATTCTGCAGATTTACACGGACAAACGTTCAGGGTGCGTCAAATTTTCAGGCTTTTCTCACACAACTGTCCCATAAAGCGTGCTTTATAAAGGGTACTGTATGTAACCAGTGCCTTAATTAATTGTTTATACATTAAAACCTTTGTCAATCCTTTTTTATAGATCAATAAAAAGCTACTTAAAATGGTGGCATTTGGGTTGTCAACCTGTAAAAATTCCATTTCCTGGTGTTGGTGCTCCTCTAGTCTTTTTATATAGCTCATTCATTTGTCAGGAGGATCCCTTCAATACCTTCTTAAAAAGGACTGCATAGATTCAGGACCAAAATCCATTTTTCATATCAGGTTAATAACATTTATAACTTCAAACTAAAGATTTTTACAGATCCTGAAACAGCCCTGTGGAAAAACTTAAAGGTATAATATGTAACATTTACACATTAAAATGTCGGGTAGACCTATGTTATATATTATGGTGAGTTGTGCAATTAAATTATCCCAAATGTTTCCAACAATGGAAACGCAAAGAAATCTGTATTTTTATTCAAGGTAACAGTGTATTTCATTTGGTCGCCTGTTAATGGCGTCAACATACAATGTCAGAATTATAGTAATACAACATTTTTTTCTGCCACACAACATCCTGTTTTCATTAATTGTTGCCATTTTGCAACACAGTAATCCAGTAAAGACCTAATTTATTGATAATATATTTCAATATCGATATAGCTTACTATGATGTGCCACTATGACAAGTGGCCCATACCCGCCACCAAGCCAATGCATACAATAACATTACCATATGACAACAATGTTCAACATGCTCATAAAGTGATGATTGTTTCGACCATGGATAACAGCACTGGGCTACCCAACATGATGTCTGCCCGAGTCACGTTTCAATAGATTTTCACTGGCAATGGTGGTGAAGACAACAACTCCCATGATCCCACGCTACTTCACTATATCATCAGACTATGTATTTTGTTATTGCTTTAATTGAGAGACTCGTAGCAGCAGAAATGACATACTGGGCGTTTTATTAATTAATCAAAAAGAGAGACTTATAAACTATTAATTAATTAGGATTCATCTATTTAACATTAAAGTGAAAAAAATTAAAAAGGGACTTGTTTGTGCAGTCGACTGCTTTCACTTCTCAGAGGCTTCAGTGACTGGGACCCAAACTGTGGTGATGTCCCGATCTGTTGGCTACAAGCACATGAAAGCAGTGGGTCTTGCCAGGTTACAGCCACATCTGGATGAGAAGAGGTTCCCTGTCCCTGTGGGAAATGTGCAGGGGGAGTCATCAGACTGTTGCAGATGAACATCAAAGCGAAACCTCCCTTTAATGATTCATAGATGTTGTGGGCGCCCTGAGTCGGCACCAGTGGGACCTGCTGCATGTTCCGAATCTGTGCTGGCAACAAAACAGCTTTGTAACATTTGTCAAAGTGTTAAAGCGGACAAATCTGCACGTAAACAGTTTACTCAAAATGGCTTAAAATGCAAAAGAGAATCAGAAATGAGAGAGTAATGTTTGATTTTATTAAAGTAGTTCAGGGGGATTTATACAAATGAGAAGTTTAAATAGTTCTGAAAAGTCTTGAGGGTGCAGCACCACTTTTTGAGAGCCAGAAGAAGTGCGTGATCACATTAGCATATATTACATCTGGGATTTCTGTGGGAAACTGAGGCCTCCTGGAGGGCAGACGTCTGTGTTTGTTTCTAAATAAAGTAGAGTAGGAGAGAACTCATTCTGCGAGGTGAGGAAAATACTCTACTATACATTATTATGAAAATTCATTCTCTGTTTACTCTTTTTCTGTGCACAACAAGGCAGTGTGCATTTCAAAGCAGCCATGTTAAAACCAAGCACTTACATCTCCCCAGCTCTGCAGCACACAACTTCAATCCAAATTTTTTTTCTAAACTTTGGTTTGAAGTATAAGAAAACTGCTGCTCAATATTTCCCAGTGTCAAGTGGTTAACTTGGGAGGAAAACTTACAGAAGACAATGCGATGTCTGCCACGCTGCAAATATTTGGAGAGAATCACTTGAATCAGGTCACTTGACGGCTACGCAGCAACTTAAAAAAGGAGCAACTGTGTGACGGGAAAAGTTTTGAAAAAAATGAAAGCAAACTACAGTCTGTCTGTTTTTTTTTTTTTTTCTCTTTTCCACCTCCATTATGTATAAAATAAGCAAAGAAAACTTTTTACTGCAAAGACTGTCAGAGATGTTGCAGATGAGAAAGCCTTGTAGATCATCACATACTGCAACTGTTCATGGCTACAAAGGCAAACTCTTGAATACTTTCAACTTCAATCCAGTTAATAGTAGTTATGCATGATAACGTAATTTAGTGTATTCTAGGAAATTAATTAGCATTTTGAATGTTGTCAAAAAATGTCACGTAGTTTAAAGGAAACAATAGTGAAAAGTTGCAGTTTTCTGAGTTTTCAAGTGGGTTAACCATGTACCATGAGAGAAATCGTGTGTTTTTCCATACTTGAACAGTGCCAATCAGTGGAAATCAGTTGACTCTCATTGACATGTCGTTGGCTCATTTAGCTTATGGACCAGGGTTTTAATTTTATTTTAACTATTACACTGCTACTATTTCTGTGAACATTGTCTTATGCAGGCTGTTCACTGAGGAAAGCTTTAAGGGTTAGCTGGCAAGCAGCCAGTGTAGCAGCCCGCTGCCTGATGACAGCTCTGTGTCGATTTAATTGACTATGAATAAGTGATAACATCTTAATTGAATTAGACAGCTCCACACTGACATCGCTGTTCAAACACCTCTGCAGTCAACAAAGTAGATGATGTTAATGTCAAATAGCTCTCCTCTTTGTGTTTTCAAACAAGCCATTCAGTCAGAAAACAGGCTTTGTATCATTGTGTCATGCATACAAAATGCCCAGTCAGCACCAGCTTGCAAAGCAGTGAACATTTTAACAAGTAAGTCCAAAAATAAAGATGCCAATTTACGTGACTTATTGTACATATTTATGCTTTTTATCAACATAATAAATTACTCATAAAGCATTTGTGATGGGAACCTACAGGGCAAATCAAGTAAATATCCAATATGTTACCTTTTTAGCTTTTTTTTAAATAAATAGTTAAGACAAAAAAAAATTTTACAATTTGACAAACTGACACAATAATTATATGTAGAATATAGAAAAAATGTGACACGCTTTCCAAGTCTCCCAATTCACACAGTTCACTCAATCCATTTTCATCCTGAATAATTTTGAATCTGCCAACCCAGCTAGAGAACGAATACCAAAATAAGAGCAATTATATGGACCTATTTTATCTTTTTCTATCCTTGTGGGTGACAGTAGCCTGCAGGTGGGACATGTGACTTATAAGACGCACTAGAAAGCAGCCAATAAAGTTCACCCACAATTCCTTGTGACATTAGCAGAGGCTTGATGATGCAGTGTCCAGGCTTACTGGGACACTTAAACTGAACCATAATGTTATAAGTAATACTTTTTATACTAGTCTATACTAGACCAGTCAAAATGTCTGCTGTGAAAAAGATTGGTTATCCTACTGTAGTTTACTGACTGAAATTACACCAACACAGCTCCAGTGTCCGGCTCTGTGTTCTGCTCATACTGCTCAGCTCCCTGCTCTGACCTTTAGAAAACATGATGACAATGATATAAATTGATTATTTAAATCTATATCTGACCCTTTTGTCCCCTTAGTGCTTGGCAACATTTATGATGCAGAAAATTAAGTTTGTTCTAGTAGTTTGCTCTAGCACACAGACAGACAAGCCTGAAAACTGTGCTGGTCCCTCGATTTTCCAACTTTCTTTCAAAGAAAAAAAAAATGAAGCTGAGAGCTGCTGTCATTTATTATTTATTTTTCTGTTTGTGTATTCAACTCATGAAAATTATACTGTTCAAAACCTAAAGTCCTGGTGCTGCTTGCAAAGATGGATGGCTGCACAAAAGTAATGATGTATTATTTGGGTTATTTTATTCTAAGCTGAAGCAGATTGCAGCGATCTTTTTGACTTTTTTCGTTTTTTTTTTTTTTTTAGGGGAGGAAAAATGCTGCAGTATTTATATTTATTTGTCGCAGAGGAAGTTCTGACATGTGACAGTGTGACACTGCTTCCATTTAAAGCAAGGCACTGCAAGCTGCGTGTGTGTGTGTGTGTGTGTGGGAAAATAAACAAAGTTGTGCTATGGACAGTTTTATCAAAACTATTGTTGCTAGGAGACGTGAAAACCTTGTGGAAGAAGGAATTTCCTGTTATTTTATTTATACTTTAAAATCTGTATCTTGTTTTCATAGTTTTGGCCATAGTTTAAGATTTTATTCATCAATTTCAGATCCCTTTTCCTCCCAGATCTTTCCAATAGAGATCTGTGGATGTGGCAACATGGGTAGACAAAAACAGTGTTTTTATTTTCTTCTGAATTTAAGGTTAGTCACACTTCAACTTGGCACTTCTGAAATTATATGTAAGGGTCGATTCACCCTAATTGAGTTGAGGCAGAAATCTCAGATCTATGTGGCCAAAAGTATGCAGTCATACTTTACTTGTCTACTTTTTACCATGTGAACATTTGGTCTAAGGCTGCGTTGTTAGATATTAATTAAGCAGTTATTTCCAATATTAAGACATTGATATAGGTATAATAGTGTTCTTCAAACTTTTGTATCAACAGTTTGAAAACCCTTTCCTGGTTCAATCCGTCAATGCCCCAGTGCACAAAGACAAGTCCATTAAAAAAATGGCTTTCCCAGTTTGGACTGGAAGAGCATGACAGTTCTGCACACAGCCCTGACCTCAACCCCATCCAACACCTTTGGTGTGAACTGGAACGCCAACTGTGAGCCAGGCCATATCACCTTACATCAGTGTTGGACCTCACTAAAGGTCGGGTTATGGTCCGTCTGAACAAGTTCATATGATGTGTTGGCTGAGTGTTCAGACAAGAAGTGTTCAAGTGAAAACCTGGCTGCAATAAAAAGGAAGGAGACGCAATATTGTTCAAATATGGGAATAAGAGTGTACATTTTCATACAGTCTCTTGCCGAAGACATTTATAGTGTTATGTTTGGTTATTCACATGAAGTTCAAACCCTGAGTTCTTCTCATCTACGCACGGCTGACCAATCACGGCATGAAGTGGGTATAAATGTCGGCTTGCTCTTGTGACTAAATGGAAGCAGATCTCTGCACTACTAGTCTTCAAAAACCCCTCAGGGGTTGTTGTAGTAGCAGACTGATGCCCATGGTTTTGGGATATAATGTTTAAGAATCACACATGGATGTAAAGTGTGGGTGTCCACATACTTTTGACCATGTAGTCTATTGCAAAACCCTTGCAAATTAAATCGAACCGTGCATGGCTGGACATCACTGAATTAAAAAAAACACATCGCAGTAGATCACAGTATCCCGGTTTTATAACCCTGAATGACTGAAAGTAACAGCAAAAGGAAACAAAATGGAAAGATAATGGAGATAAGTCTAGTAGGATTAATTTAACAGCATTAGTCTCCCTGTGTGCTGTAATATTGTACAACAGGGTACTGTTATGTAATGCTAAACTCTATTCATAGGAGTTATCGGGTTACATTTGGTAAGTTTACACCACCTCGGTGGCCAATGGTTTCTCCATTCGATTAACATAGAAACTGCACTTCATTACACAATGATTAATGTTCCAGCATATTAATTAGTTACCACCCTTTACCTGATGAGAAACGATGTGCCGGATCTGTTCATGGAACTGGGAGCCTGTAACTCGCTGCCACTTCATAACAAACGGAATGTGTCACAAGGGTGTTTTGGACTTCGCCCATGGGTGCTGTTGACTGTGTGGAGCCAGTGAACAGGGCCGTTCATCTTGTCCGACCCGGTGCCTGGAGGCCACCGTGGGCAGCTGCTGTCCAGGTCATTGTTTCTGAATCATAGCTGCTAATTATCAAGCTCCTCCACATGATGGGAATGCTAAGTAATGGCTTCAATTTACATTCATGCTCTTGGATGGAGACAATACACATCGGTGATCGCTTAGCGTGGGTTAATGTGTGTGTATGTGTGAGTTCACTTGCACGCTCATATTCATATTCATTACCAATTATCTGTGAACTGTAATATTTTTATTTTAAACTAATCATGTTATATTTTTCGGTAAACCTGAGCTGTTAATACTGCATACTAGTAATATACAATATGTAATATACAAAAAATGAATCAATGTATTTTACCATTTTGTACTCACAGGAAGTTATAAAATTTTATTAACAAAAAACAAACTGAATGCTCAGCAAACTTTATAAACATTTTCCAAAGACATAATACTTTGTTCCTAGAAATGGTAACATCATAAACAATCTGAGGGACTTTTCAAGCTTATACTTGTTTACATTTACACAGTAGCTCTTGTAGTTTTTTATTTATTTATTTTATCCCAAGTTTTTGGCAATGGAAAAACCAGTACATATATTATCCAAATATAATTTTCTAATCTGACTCATTATGTCAAGAAAACAAAATTAAAGTTTACTCATTAGGAGATACTCTGCTGATGCTGTTTGATTCCTGTTGATTTGATAAAACTCACAGATCACGTAAGGCCCCGTTTAAAAAGGATAACTTATTTACTGCGGCAGCATGGGGGAAACACTGCTGGTGGAGTGGAGTATTGTGTACTTTTGTACTGAGCTGCTCCTTTTTAAACCAGTGGGGAATAAATGGAAGAAGAGCACATTAAACACATTTGTTTCTTTCATGCTTACTGCTCTGCATTAAACATTATCACAAGTTATTATTCTTATTCCAGCCATTTCTTTTTTACGAGGGAAGGTTTGCTGAGTGTGTTTTTTTTTTCAGCTTTTTTATAGCCCTGCTGTACATTCATATAATTAAACTCATTAACAGTGAGCTGCCCAGTACACAACAACAGTCTTCTGCTGTTAGTTACATCTCACCAGCTATTATCTTGTAGCTGAAACAAAAAAGTTTCAAAATTATCCCAGCATCATATTGTTGCCTGTGTCCTATGGAGTATCTTTTTTTCACTGAGGATCTCAGACTCAGTATGTACAGATTGCTGGTGCAGTGAGTGAGACTGATCTGACTTCCCTTCCTTCAGGATGACAACTTTCTCAGAATTTTTGTAATGGCATGATCATTATGACCATTTTCTGATCTGACATCACTATGGTTAAAATGGTGTTAAGTTTAGGCAACTGAAACTGTTTGGATAAGGTTAGAGAAAGATCATTGTCATGGTTAAAATTAAACCAAGGTTGACTGTTAGTAAGAGGCAGCATGTCACGACTAGTGCATGCAGGGCAACAGGAATACAGGGGATAGGACCCACATGCCAGACGACTGAGGCAGTTCAGTGGTTTAATTGTCAAAAAGTGGAGGTACATAGATTAAAGGAGTAAGGAGGCAGGCAGGGGTCAAAACCAGAAGGGCAGCCCAAAAACAGGCAAGCAAGTCGAAGCAGATTGTGACACAGCATGTAAACAGCGATCTCCCATGTCACCGCTTTGTTGACTCGTCCACACACCCCAACCTGGTGGCAATTGGAGAAAACAACTGCCCAACCAGAGTGAAGTATGTGCATCACGTGCTTTACACTAAATATGCCTGCAAGCTTGAAGGCTCGTGAGAGGCAAGAGGGAGCCTGCTACTTTGAGTCTGTATGTGTGAACGGAGCGTTAATGTCTGTTAGATCTGCCCTGTGAGATCATAGAAGTGGAACTTTTTGAGTCAAGCAGCAACAATAGTGGTTTGTTTTTGGAATAAACAGCAGAACTGAGTAGTTGGCATTCGTACTAAATAGCCAAGCAGCAGAAACCGCGACACATATAGATTACACATTTAAGTAGATTACACCAACAATATCCTCATATTAATGAGTGTGCTGTGACTGCAGGCACTCCCACTGAATGTGCGACCCAGGATAAACAAAAACAAACCCAAACATGGCTGCACATTAATCATCAGCTCCCACTCTGATGTAAACTAATGACGCTGGCTTCTTAATCATAATTGAATTGGCTTGAATTCACAAGATTCCCGACGTGTCAATGTATCATGTTTTGGGAGCTTAGTTCCACTTGACAGGTTCATACCCCATCCCCCACCCCCGACACACACTCACACACATTCAGTTTCAAGTCTTCTCTGCTGGCCCGGTTTGCGTACATGGATTCGGTGAAGAACCACATTGTCTGATGTTCGGGCTGCACTCCAAGTCTCTCTGTGCCTGAACACACACAGACATACGGTGTAATTACAGTAGTGACTAACCCAGGACACAATAATCTGAACATTTAATCCTTTAACTATTTGGTGATAGCATCAAAGGAATTCCCAATTATCCTCTACTCGATAAGGGTTGCATTTCAGAGACTGTAGGTGATAAGACGGTTCTGCTGCAAGTATGATTTTATACAGGGGTGAAGGTTGCCCCAAACCAATCAGAATCTAGTATTCTACCTGTCTGTAAAATAAATGATCTTTGAAATCAAACAACTGCTCTCTATTGTGTTACAGGCAGACTTTTAGAGCAACATACTGTCTTCTGGAATATCACACGTACCGGAAAGACCTGGACTTTCAGTATCTTCAGTTGATGCCAAACAGAGAACCTCCATCTGCCAACACGATAAAGCTCTTCTCAAACAATATTCTTATCAGCTGAAACATCCCTCAACATGGAGCTGAGCAGCTGCATCTCCAGTGAAAATAATCACAGTCACGGCCGTCCTATCTGACGAGTTATCAAGCTCAGAGTGATTGGTTTCTTTTTCATCTGGACAACCCCGCAGCTATCTTTGTCACTTTGAACACACAAGGAAATTCCCATTAGTGTGTGTGTGTGTGTGTGTGTGTGTGTGTGTGTGTGTGTGTGTATGTATGTATGTATGTATGTATGTATGTATGTATGTGTGTATATATATATATATATATATGTGTGTGGGTGGGTGGGGGTGTATGTATATTACATTTTTTGCTTCTGCATGTACATGTGAGTGCAGTAAATGCCACTTTTATGTGTGCATGTGATTGATTGGCCACTGTGTTGCTACTAAAGCGAACATGTATCATTTGCAGTCTGTGACCAGCTGCCAGGATGGCTGGGTGTTCAGCAGCACGGTAATCATGGTTTGGAATTAGTAATAGGAAAACTTCATCTCTTGACCTTTTTGTTTATAACACAGGGCCAGTGACGTTTTTGACCACTAGTGGCACTATGCTGCTGCTTTTATCTCCAGAAAAATAACTGTTAGCCATTTTAAACATGTGTAAGCAATGCAGATTTAAAAATATTAAAAGCATTCACTTTGCAAATGTTTCATGAAGAATAGTTGCATACAAAATATCTGTTAGGCCTGAAGGAGAACTGTTCGTTTACAGGAAAACACCATTGGGTACCTTTTTTAAGTTTGAGCTCAATTGTCTTAGGTTACTCTCAGTAACTTTGCAAAACACTAAACCTTAAAGACCACTATACAAACTCTACAAATCACTTAGAGGTGTGGCTGGAGAAGACTTAGCTCAGTTCACCTGAGTGAAATTTGGGGATTTAAAATTTGTTTTGCAGCAATACAAAATCAGACATCAAAATAGACTTATATTAGCCTGGCACCACCTGACTAATTCATAAATCTGTATTAGTCTGGAAATTCTTAGTTCATTTTCGATTTCGAAGGGGCGTTATCAGCGGGCACAGACCAAAATGCCTCCGGATGCAATTGGATAGACCAACAAACAATCAGACTAAAGGAAACATTGTTTTGTCGGAAGTACGGAAAACACGCAGTTGTTTGGTCTAATTTCAGAGAAAATATGGCGTCCGGTTGGTTTAATATTGGTGCAATACCGGATTCAACAGAACGTTCCACATCAGCCGCAGCCATCTTGGTTGTTTACAAAAATTCCTCAACGGCACTCCTCTTTCAGTCGGATCAAACCCGCTCGATATTAGATAAACGGTTGTGGTTGGGCCAACAAATTCCAGGACGGGTGGAAGTCTATTCGAACGGGAGGGGGACCAGACGTATCTGCCAGAAATAAAACATGAGCTTGCAGATTTCCCTGGTTACCAGGTTAGACACAAAGTCTCTGTGTGTTACTTTGATTTTGATCTATACAGTATTTGTTTTTAAAAGCTGCACTGATCTGTGTGGTCCAGGAATTCAGCTTTACATTTAAATTAATCAGAACTTAATTTGTGTGGGAACTTTCCCATTTTAAAATACAATACAGAGAAAAAATCCACATAATAAACAATATCAAGAGAAAACATGCTCAGTTCAACATAAAATTGAAGTATAATTGGCTGTAGTGGCTATTTTTCCAATATCCAGTTCAAACAAGCTTGAAATCAAAAGGCCACTGATGCATCTCAGGGATAATTTGTACACAGGAAAAAGTTTGTTGGCCAACAAATAGACAAACCACAAGAGAAAAACAAAGAAATCATCAAGTTGTCTCTCTGATAGTAAGCCTCACTGGTTTATGATAGTTCTTTACCTGACTATCTATATAAACTTGAGATGCTTATAGTAATTTTTAGAAAACAAAGGAAAGAACTAGAAAACACAAGAATGAATTAAATAATTAACAGTTTGTACATTATTAGAAGAGCAATAACTGACTCCAGGTTAATAACTGGCAGATGGTTAACAAGCTACTGAATGTTTTTACTCGATCCGATGTCCTATTGAGACAACATTTAAGACTGTTAACAACAACAGACACATGCAGAGTTTTGGCTAATATGACCTTTCACATGTAGTTTACAGGCTTTCTTATCGTAGTGATGGTGACAGAGCCTGAGAGCGGACAAAAAGCCAAACAGAAACGCAGAGGTCTTCAAAGCCGAGGGTAAACATGTCACAAATGGGTTGTGAGCCCAGTGGGAGAGCCAGGGTGAGCTTCTGATTGCTTTCATTATTTCCTCTCAAATCAAAATGTCAACCAGCATGAAGAAAGCCGTCCCACTGTGTTCGCTGATAATTAGAGGATCCGTTTTTCCGCTTCACATAAAGCGAGCTCTCTGGAATCAAACAGATCGGCCGAGCAAGAAGATTCCCGCTCGTTTTTCTCTTTGTGCCTCGCTTCCTCTTCTAATCTCCATCTCCTCCATCTAATCTTACAGGATATTTTCCATTCGCTATTTTACAAAAAGGCTTTGCTGCTGTAATATGAGGCAATGTCTCTATGAAGTTCTTTGATATATTTAACTTCTCTGTGTTTGTGTGGTTAACTTCTGTTGTGTTCCCGCATTTTATGAATATCACTCCTCAGTCAAACAGTGTGGGTGATATTGTTACAGAAAACGTTAAGAAAATATGTCAAAGTTTCAGTTTCTGAGCTATTTCAGTTGTCACTTTAAACAGGTGTCTGAAGGGGAAAAACAAATCCGAATGAGTCATACAAAAGCACATAAGAAAACACACAATATTATTTAAAGTTTTTAGAAGACAGAAGTAGAAGTTTCTTTTTTAATTATAGCACAAGACACCACCTGAAAATGCTTGATTGGAGCTGCACATTCATCACAGCATTTTCCCAAAGCACTGTTACGAAGAGCTTTAAAAACTAAAATGATGAATAAATCCAGTAAAAGAGAATGGAGGAGAATCCAAAAACAAAATGGGAGACAGACATGAACACAGAGAAAAAATAGGTCAGAAAAAGAATTTTCAGAGGCATGTTGTGTTGATTTGAAGATTTAAAATGAAACCAACGCTGTTTGTCTGAACCCCTCTGATATTTCCAAACAAGAGAGATCGGACAACACATTTTTTATTCCTTCAGTATCTACTGTTATCTGAAACATTAAGCAAGAACACCCACCCTGTCCAATACAATACACCTAAATATGTGTGTGTATATATATATATATATATATATATATATATATATATATATATATATATATATATATACACCTCTCTGGGGAAAACGTCTTTTTGGTGCTCCCCTGCAGTGATAAAAGGTCTGAATTGCCAAACACCCTGACATCATGGACACGTCCAGGCCAGTCTAGACACTTGTGAAACTAAATAGAATAAAATGAGTGACAATAAAAATGAGGAGAAAACAAGACCAGCTCAAAAGCTAGTATATGGCTGGACCCCATTGTTGCAGTCCAGCCAAAAATAATTGTTTATTTGTTTTACCAGAAATTGTGGTCCACCACAGTACGTAAGATAACCGAATGCCATCCCTTCCTGCTGTAGTAGTCTGCAGGATTGTCCCTGGGAGCAATTATTGGATGGCACCAAAGCCCTGAGGGTAACCAAGCCATTTTGAAATCCTTTTAATGGTATCGTCAAGGTGCAGTCCAGTCAGAAGGGAAATTAAACGCTGATACAACATATTTACCAACACCTTAGTAACTCCGAACTCAAAAATCATTCCAAGTTAGGAATAGCAACCATCTTCACACAAAATGGAAGTCAATTGCCGATTTTTAGTGGATTTGCCCGTGTATAAAAGAAAAACCACAATGTGCTACTTTTGGTGTAAAAAGGCTATAACTGTTTTTTGTTTTTTTGAGTACTTTTGTTTAAAACTGGTTGAAAACAACAGTAATGAGACGGGTAAGACTGAACCAAGACGGTAATGTTGCAGGCCGGACAACCAAAA
Organism: Lateolabrax maculatus; assembly: GCA_031216445.1. Taxonomy (NCBI): domain Eukaryota; kingdom Metazoa; phylum Chordata; class Actinopteri; order Acropomatiformes; family Lateolabracidae; genus Lateolabrax; species Lateolabrax maculatus. Next base: position 7,039,362 of record CM062206.1, on the reverse strand, counting down.
CAGTAATCTGAAAGCCAATTAAAGCTCTGTACATCTGAGGGTTGATAATTGATAGGTCATCGCTATGAGTGTCATTTGATTCATTACTAATTTAAAAATATTGATTATAGGTGCTTTAAAATCAGTCTCAAAACTAACAGGCAAAATGTTCGATAGAGGGAACTAGATTTGAGTTTAATTGATGAGGTATAGATATCTCTTTTCTTTCAAGGGAGTGAAGGAAGCAAAACCGAACATTTCAATATCACATTTAAATTATTGCTTCAGGCTAAATTTGTCAGATAAGTTGTTACCACGATTGACATAAATCAATACAGGACTGGTGTTGAACTGGACAGCTCCCCGTGAATGAATCCAGTTTAAGTGCATGAAGCAGAGCAGTGTGCCTGCTCAGCAAACATAAATATGGTTGAATAAAGGCTACTGTGGAAAAAATAAGTTTGTAATCATTTTAAATGCAGAGCAACCAGCATGAAAGAAACAAATGTGTTTAATGTGCACTTGCATTCCCCATTGGTTTCAGGAAGCTGCTCAGTGCAAAACTGCAAAGCCGACACATGTGAGAGTGTTGACTCTTTGCATCATTTTCCCCCGAGGCTGCTGCTGTAAATACAGTATGGATCCTGTCTTAAAGCAGCTTTAAGTGATCTGTGACCTCTATTAGACCAGCAGGAATTACCACAGCATCATTAGAGCAACAGAAGAGTCTCCTACAAAAGTGAGGCAGCTAATTGGAGCAGAGATGCAACAGAAATATTTAGCAAGGAGGAAATATACGTTAAAGACTAGAATAATCAAACTGTTTTGTTGTTGGTTTTTGCCTTGTGAACAGGGATTAAATTAAAGCCTTAATTGTTTTGTTACCACTGTCCTCAGTTATTAAGCAGACTTCAAGGTTTGGTCATACAGCAGGCTCTATGAACTTTAGTTGTCACTGCTCTTCAGCTCTGGAAACCACAGTCTGAGAAACCCAGGTTTTCACATTCAGTAATACTGTTATTTTTTTAAAATGTATCTTCAACAAAATAGCTTTTATTAATGTCATGTTTTCTTATCTGTTCTTGCCTCATTGTGTGTTTCATGTGAAACAAAGAATCAAGGGAACCATTTAAAAGCAGCAGGTTGTGTATGTATATTAGTGTTTGTTTTCTTTTGTTTATGTGCTGCTTTCTTTCATTTTCATGTTTGTTTTTTGATAATAGGGTTTGTGTATGTTTTAGCATGATCGCATGTGGCATTCCTACGATTAATTTGCACTCAAGCAAACATGTTAATAAGCCCCTTTCCCCTCAAAGGGCTACAATGAAAATGAACTTTGTTTGTTTGTTTGTTTGTTTGTTTGTATTATTCACATCAGATTTGTGCATATGTATTTTTCTATTATTTTATTTCTTTTTTTCTGCTCTTTCCCACTTTTCATTCAGTGCTTTTGTCCTTTTTATTACATTGTTTGATTGGCCTCTCTGAAGTTCTGTGCAACCCTGTTTTGAATGGTGCTTTGTAATAAACATTACTGAAGTCTATAAAATGCAGTCAGGCTGGTAGTCTTAAATCTGTTTTGTATTAGAATAAAAATGTCCTGAATTTCCTGGATTAAATCTCTGAAACTGTTTTATATGAACATTTTATACCTTAGTATTTCACAGAGCTCTGATATAGAATCCATGGTGCAAAACTCTAAACAGAACTTTTTCACAGGTAAGAAACAGCACCTGTTATGTTGTTATCTTAGACAGACTGTGATATGCGACACAAATTTTGGCTCAGTTTTTATGTGCAGAGAAAAAACTATTTGGCCTGTGTCCCCGAAATCATAAACGAGGGACCAGTGGTGAGAACTTGATTATGACGGCACATTAGCAAAGTACGGTTTGTGCCCAAAACCCATAATATTCAGTCAGTGATGTGTCTTAGAACGGATCGGAGTTGTGGAGAACTGTGGAGGGTTAGATAGATTAAATTATGTTGGTGAGGCCCATCCATTTCTCCAGCTGAATAATTCTCACACTCTTACACAAAACATCCACTAATTATCCTCCAAAAAGTACCCTAAAACTTTTACGTGAAAGTAAACAGAAACTGCAGAATTTCTAGTTTGTGACCAGCATGTCTGTTTAATTGGTTGTTCTCTCCAACAATTTTTCATCTAATCATTGATTGCCAAAGTTACACAAAAAAGATGTATCTCCTACCATTACATCCATTTTGTATGCATAACTGGTGTATACAAAGTCACTTAAGTAAATATACAAGAATGTAAAAATGAGTAATGTATTAAAAATCCTTTTTGAGTAGGTACAGTAAGTACAGAAGTATTAGCAGCAAAATAAATAAAGTTAAAAATTAAACTACCAAAAGTAAAAGTATTCCTTCTGTAGAAAAAGCATTACCATTATGGTTTTATCCTTGACAGTTTAAATTGTATGTTTGAACATAATAAGCACAGTAAGTCTCAATTTAAATATATAATACATAAATACATCAACTAAGAGGTGAACAATAAATCGTATGAAATCGGTTTAACTCTCTCTGGTTTACATCTTGCTTCTTGTTGACTTTGCCTTTGGAGATGAATTCAGGTCTTACTTTATCTCATCAAACTGGCTTTACTCCTGTGGAATCCGATCCACAAGCGTGGCTTAAATGACATCTTCTCTGTTGGAGCAACAAGCGTAATATCTATGAAATCCAGGAAATAAGAGCATGGGGAAATCTCTGTATAAAGATCAATGTTCCCTGCATGGACAAAGTCAGCAGAGACGGCCGACTGCTTTTATTGTTGCTTCCCATGCAGGGAGCTTCACTGGGTCAGATATATAATTTTCCAGCACAGCGTGACTGGAGATGAATCACTGCTATGGCAGGAATCTTAAAGCAGGTTGCACCCTTTCAGCTCTATGTTCGCTTCGGGAATATTTTTTGCTTGTATCAGTATTTTTTTTTCCTTTCTTAAACATGTTGTCAAAGAGGAATGGGATGGAGGAAATTTTTTCTTATTGCTTATATACATTACAGATGGGTTCTTTGTTATGCTTGCCCAGCTCTTTCTGGTTCTGAGTGAAAGCTCACCTGCCCTTAGAAATGATCTGTGCTCTCTTCCTGTTTGCTGCACCGCTCAATTGAAAAGCTTTTCTGCACTGCCATCATTCAAAATTAGGGTTGACTCTGTAAATGCCTCGGCAGTTTATCCTATAAAAGCCATCCCTCATTCATCAAATCTCTGCTGGTTTTATTACGACAAAGAATAGCTGTAATTCATAGTGAGTGTTCCCTTTAAATTTTAAACAAATGCAATTTCCAAGCCCTGAGAGCGATGCAGGTGCACTGATAAAAATGTGGTTCATAGGTTTGCGAGGGAGCAATCAGGCTGCGAGCTCCTTTGGCGGTGACTTCACACATGCTTGGCAGCCGGCAGTTGCGCTGCAACATAATGACTTGTTGTTTTCCAAGAGCATCCACTCTGATTTCAGTCCTCTCGTCCAGCTTCAGACTGTAGATCCAAATTTGTGTAAATGAAGGGCTATTAACATGTGTCACACCCAATTATGTTCAGCATCCTCGTCCCTAATTGCATTCTGCCCGGCAACACAATGCTGGGAGATGTTTCCCCTCATTTTTTCAGACCGCCCAGCTTGTGAATCACAGCCCTTTTGTACAGTTGCACTGAAGGTTTGGCTGGAAGATAGAAGCCAAGGAACAGAACAATAGAGGCTTTATCACTGTGCACTGTTGGTCTCAGTGAGGAGAACATTGATGCTGTGCTCAGTGGGGGAGTAATTAATGTAGGTTACAAGTTGCTGCAGAAACTGCATCTTTACCACTAATTAAACTCTAAAGCATGTTTGACCAAAACCACAATTTTTTCCTAACCTTTACCAACATACTTTTGTTGCCTAACCCGGACCAGACGCACGACTGAGGATGCAAACGGTGTCACGCCCACCAACTTTATTATCGAAAAGACCAAAATCATCATGTATATGAGGGTGAAAACAAATACAAATAGTGAAACCGTGAAGAAAATTTTTTAAAAGGAAGAGCACCAGAAAAAATATATACATCGCCATCTCACAGTGCCGTGTCTTATATGTTTTCTTCTTGGCTGCTCCCTGCCTACCCACCATTCAACATGACCACTTACATTTGGTACAAAAACGTACGGGAAAAAGCTTTATCCCTGAATGTAATCCAGGCAGCAATTCCCATCAAATTTAACTAGCAATACCAAGATAATATAATAGAAATCTAGAAACATATTTTCTAGGAGACAGGGTTGATTCAGATGAAGGTTAATGTAGCAGCAAGCCTTTTAATCAAGCCCTCATCTTGGCAAGAGAAATGGTTTACTCATGGTGAGTCATGCTGCAACTCTCATTTGTACTTTGCTTGGGTGAGCAAACAGTAACTTTGTGTTTTACGGGTTGAACAGCTATTTTGTGAACCACTTATTGCAAGATAGCAATGATGCAACACAAAACAAGAGCCATCCACTCGCAAACAACCTGGTGAGGCACTGCACCTTTTGGACACAGGTCACACTGACTTTGCCTCTTGAAGGCTGATGCAAGATGGATGCCCAAAAGAAAAGCTAGCATTCCTGGTTGGAAGGAGAAACACACGTACTTTTAAACATTTTGAAACATCACCATCTAACAGTTAACAGCACTTGACTGATCTGAAGCAAGTTCAAGTTTATGACAGATGCGGCCTTATACATTGTACATGTAGATGTTTAAGCGTTGTCGAGTGATTAGACTGACCAGCAGACCAGCTCCCATGGGCACGAACATCAGGAAATTAACTTGTTCCAGATACTGCAACATCGCACATGATCTTTTTTAATTTATTTTTATCTATTGAATTATTCAACATCATTGGATGCTTCCAAGTAATACTACTGTCATCCAAATCAGGGCTGTTTAATTGTGTAATTAATGTAATTCAAATATGTAATGTTGAGGAAAAGATTGAAGCACAATCACTCATATTGTATCTGTAAATGTTGCCCCAGATGTAAAGCTGGAGTTGCTGTGTTTTACAAGTGGAAACTCAGATTACTGTTCATCTCTGCGTGACAGAGCCACTGGTGTACAATAAGCTTTAAAAACTAGTGGGAACCTTGCAGATGTATGTGAGAAAAGACACAATTGCTTTCATTTAAAGCACAATACGCTTCTGTCCAAAACTTTTAACATTCTGCTCTCTGTGCTTCAAGATCTTGAAAGAGGGGAACCCACAGCCACTTGTGTCGTGGGGATTTCTTCAGTTTGAAAAACAAAAGGTGATGAGCCACTGCAAACGCTAAAAAAGGAACTGTTAATTGGACTAGAAGTTGAAAGAAAATGAACACAAAAAAAAGAAAGAACATATAACTGTAGCTTATTACTGTACATACAAACTCTATTTAGGGCCATACGTAGTTTCTCATACAACACAACATGTTTTATCTTAATGATGTCTACATTTAGGGTGGATAAAATTTCAACAGTGGCTGTTTTTCAAGCATTTTGCATCAGTGGGAGCATTTACACTACACCAACTGCAAAACTGGCCCTCAAAATATCACATTAGGGTGTCTGATTCCCTGGAGAACACTGAGGTTCAAAGCCATCTGGACCTTTGGACTCCGCTTCATTAGAAAAGGAAAAGGTGCTCTTCGACATGAATCCGTACTCCACACCAAAAAAAAAAAACATTCTTCAGTTTCCATAGAAACTTTTTCAAGCTTGCTCTTATATTTAGCGCCTGTTTATTGGTTTCCTGTGAAAACTTGCAGCTCTCACGAAGACCTGGGAACACAGTGGAAGCGTAACCTCGCCGACGCAGCAGCCCCAAATAGCTGGCATCGGATTCCCGAAGGCTCCCTTGCCATCTGCAACTCAACACCCACCGGCAGCCAATACACTCGCTAACGGGGGTGGGGGTTAATTAATGGAGCCCTCGCTCAGAAACAGCAAGCATATACATTAATCATCTCATCCATATTTAATATTCAAAAGGCTTTGCTTATTTCTCATGCAGCGCAACAAAATTGGGTTTTTCTGCTTCCAAGAACTCAAAAAGTAAACCCTTTATACTGTTGATTATCCTCCTTTTTTCATGTAAAGCAGTAAAAATGACCACATGGATACACAGATGTGTTTCACTGCAGTGCTGCTGTGTTCAGCCAAGTTGGCAGCCAGTAAAGGCCCCCGTGCCGCCTTTCCTGTCAGCTCATCCAGCATCTTTCCCTCAGATTTTTTGGATGACCCGATCCAGAGACAGATGGATCGGACCAGGCCCCCTTGTTCCCTCCCCGGAGTCAGGACAACCTGCCAAATCCACTGCAAAGTTACTCTGAACTTGATTACGGCCTTTATTGCAGGGTACTTTGTCAGCACACAAGCTGCTGACTCACTCGTCAAGCCATATTGTCTGCTGCTGCTGTTTGTAACAAAGAGCGCTTTCTCAGTTAAGATCTTCACATGCAACTGCTTGATGAGTTAAATAGCAGTTGGTGATGATGCACAATAGTTTGGGATTTTGAGATATGTTTAGTGCTGCTGTGTGTCTAACTGTTGTTGTTTTTCACTTCCCTTCCCAGAGATCACTTTTCCAGTGCGACAGTGTGGGCGGCACAGTAGCTACACAGCTGCAAAGCAAACACAGTAAATGGTATCAAACTTTTGAAATAAATTCTTTAAATCTTAGGTACAGAAGTAGGTCAAAACTCCCAAAACTGTTTTGTTTTTTGCAATATTTTGGTGACAAAAATATCTTAGCGTTCCATATTCCAAGAAGCCGAACTCCCATTCATTCACAAAAGATTAGATAAGACACGATAAAGACAAGAGAAACCTTTATTGATCCCCAGCTGGGAAATTCGGTTGTTGCAGCAGCACAGAAACAGAAATAAGATACAGATAAAGCAGAAAGTAAAAGAACAAATAATAAGAGATATATAGAACTAAAATAATAAAAATAAAATACAAAATTACAGGCTAAGTGACAGTGGTGTGAAAAGTTAGAAGTAAAAATAAATAAATAAAAACTGCTTTAACTCTTTAAGATAATTAAGTTTAAAACATAACATTTGCTTTTTGGTTAAGATTAAGTGAAAAGAGTATCTGTTATTTTAATGAAATACCTTATTTTATAGCATATGTACTGTTTCCTAGTAGCTAAGTAGCTTTATTTAGAAAGAGTTTGATAATTTGATAGTAAACATAACAAATATCTACAAATTCTTTTGTAGAATTCAAATAATTATTTAAAGCAAATTATTTTCAGAAAAAAGGTATATACTCATTATGAACAAAAATCCTTGATTCCAATATTGGTAATTTTTGACCCACTTCCTGGAAGAGTATATTTTCCAATGAGCTGTGCATGTAAAGAAAAATGAATGAACTCCTGGCTCCTGTTCTGTGGTGAGATAATCATAAGAAATTAATTCTACAAATGTTGAAATAAGTTTTGATTCTGAATGTTTTTCATGTCTGTTTAAGACTACCAAGTCACATGCGGACATTTCCATTTGTCACATCTAACTGTGCTGGATTGATGCCTGCTCATCCTTTTCTTTCCTCTAAGAATAAACTAATCTGTTAGATAAAAGAACTAAACTCATATTTAACTCATACAGCAGCACATTTACATGTGAACCAATCAACACAGTACTGGCACCTTTTAAGGCACATACAAAGTCACAGCTCAACTCTCTGACACTGCTGCTGCTGTTTCTTTTTTGTTGTTGTGAGTATTCTGCTATTTTAAAGGATTGTAGCTACAGTAAATCACTGCAAATGTGTATGGAAACATCACCTTCTCAATGTGTAGTTTGGATCTCGTGCTTTGCAACTAAGAAAACATAAGTTAACATATGTTTCTCCTTAGTGCTATTGAGGAACTTTATATGTATTTTTTTTCCGAAGTAATTGAATCATCAAACAGAACATTGTTACTCATATACTCAGAAAGGTGCGCTAAAAGCCAAGATAGTCCATCATAGCTTCTTGTTGTTTATAATATCCACATGCAGAGCTGAAGCAGGGACTTGTTAATTACAGATTCAGATCCTACAGGTGCATTACATGACGAAGCTAAAGGTCACAGCTGCTTCACACAAAATCTACGAGCCTGTATTTTTCTTGTCACATTATCATCTTCTCTTTGCAACATAACACCAGTATTGTTCTGCTTCAGCGGCTGTGAAATGTGAGAATCGGCGTGATGTGTGATAGCCAAGCTTGGTGACCTCAGAGATCAGTGTGTGTTGTGCGAAGAAGCAAAGCATTTTGCACATGCACGTTGTCCACTGTTTGTGCTCTTCATCATGCCATGCTGTAATTGCTGCCTTAGTATAAAGATAGGTTGCCGGGGTACTGTAATTGCTCTCTGTAACTTTCTAAACCAATCAGAAAGCAGACATAACAGATGTCATACAGAACAAACTTTAACAAACAGCAGGCGTACAAATAAAAAACAACCTTCTCTCACACCAAGTTTCTAAGAAGCTTATGATTAGAAAGTGAAAGTCTGAGCTGTTAGGCATTCTGGCATTTCCTCTGGCTTGCTAATCTGACACATTTAATTGAAATCTAATGCAGCTCGTGACAATGTTGGTGAATAAGAGTATGACACATAAAACAGAAGTGATACAAACTGGTGGAAGCATGGATAAGACTAAGAATCTACGCTGAGATGGTTATCAGGCAGTGAGGAGCTTTTGAGTTAAACGCCAATGACAATGTTAACATGCTGATGTTTAGCAGGTGTAATGTTTACCATCTTAGTTCAGCATATAAACATGCAACATTTTCTAAACAGAAACAGATTAGGCCAATGGGAACACCAGTTTTGCAAATATTTAGCCAAAGTATCGCATAAACTGATATTTTGACCGGATCGTGACACAAGATGAAAAGTGAGGAACATGAATATCTGTACCAGATTTCATCCAGCCAGTAGTTGTTGAGAAATTTCACTCATAACCACAAATGTCAACCTCATGATGGCCATCGAGGAAAGGTCGGGGGGTCAACAAAGTCAAAGTTATTGTTCAAAAAATGGCTCAAATTTGTGATGTTTATTCCTGTTTGACCCTGTTCTGCTTTGAATTTGTGAAAGCAAAGTAAAAAGAAAAGTACTTATACTTATCAAGTTATATTCTGTTAATTTAAAAAAATGTGATTCTTTAGGCAGTTATTGTCAATAAATGAACTCAAATCCAGGCTGAAAAAAAAATAAGATTCAGGTACCAGTAGATGATTTATAACGATGGATATCATGAGTAAATGGCAATAAAACCCCCCGAGTCTTACAGTCACCAACAGTACCTAATGGTTTCATATTTACATTTTTAATGCAGGGAAATAGTCCCAGTAAAATCCCACGCTTCTTGTTATGTTTCCTGTCAAATAGAGAAACATTAAGAGGATCTAGGGTTTTTATGCATATTATTAAAGTTAGGGGAAATACATCATGTTTTGTCATAATTGGCTGTAAAGTCAATGGACCACATGCCAGTCCCTATCCCTGGAAAACACCATTAATTTACTGTGCTCACTCCCTGAGGATTTCCCTGCAGGAAGCTGACTGCCAACAAATGAGACGTGGAGTAGTCAGCTGATCATCCTTACATGTTCATTTTGTTTCATACATGGTACCTATAAAGATTTCTGTGACATGCAGGTTAATCTTCATCACTTTCCTATACTATATTTTATTTTATTACTTTATATTTTCCCTCAACCCCACATATTCACATGTGGAAGCTGCCCAGTAAAACTGCCCTGTTGCTGTTGGCTCCTCAATAAAATCAGAATCGGGTAGGTGTTCATTATTTGATTTCACATTTTGTCTACTGTAAGACCAGAATCATAATCAGAATCTAGTTTATTGCCAAGTAGGTTTTCACTTACAAGGATTTTTTCTTGGGATATTGGTGCATTTTAGTGCATTTTAGACATAAAAAGTATAAAATATAGAAATAATTATAAATAGAAAATGGATTAAATAAGAATAATGTGTAATATGTAAAATGTGAAATGAAAACAGCTGTACAGATTTGACCAGATGTGCAAAAGAGTGTACGAATATTAGATTCTCCACTGATGTAGGTTTTTTACCAGACTTTTATTCTTGTCAGGTAATTTCTTGCCTGAAACAACACAAAGCTCATCATGGCACACACAAAATGTTAATAAACACATTTCTGATTGAAAATTGAAAATAAAATAGATCACAAAAGTCATTGCGATTCATCCTCAGGGGATCAAGGTCCATGGCACTCAAATATTTGTCAAGATATTTCATTAAATGCAAAATGAGAGGTAAGAGAGATGAAGTCTAAAATTTAATATGTTTTTTTATCAATACAATTAGTTAAAAAATGTTGTGAGTTTGCACATAATTATTTATTTATGTTGGTAAAGAATGTAATCTTGGCAGCATTATATTTTTTTCACAACATATTTGCTTTTTGCTATTATGACAGATTAATGGTATATAAATTATATTTCTAGGAAACAAGGTTGACTGATTAAAAATTGATAAATGATATGTAAACCTTTGATCCTGCATGTGATGATTATCATATCATTCACTTCTGAAAGAAATATATTTTTTCATCCTCATACAGTAATGCACTCACAGACCAAAGTCGTAAAATGCACATAATGTTTTCTACACAAACCCACGCACACGATAGGGTGGTGATTCTGATATATGGAACCATTCATCATCCAGCTCTCTGTGCTCCATCCAAGTATTACTCATTAAAATAAAAGAAACCACGTGTATTTCTTGTCTTTATAACCCCCCTACAGAGGAGAGCGTGCACTTCAATATAATTTGCCTTTCCTCCTGCTAGTCAGTGGGAAGAAGTTAAACAAAAAGGTGTAACAAGGACTGTGGTTCTTTCCTCTGTGGTTCAATTGCTGCAATAAATACAGGTGTCCCATATGACCAGAATAGTAGCTATATGAATGTGCCCCATGAGGGCTTCCGCAAAAATAAATGAAAACCACTCTGAAATTGCGCTTTTTTAAATATGTTAAGTTCCCATGTGTCCCATTGTCCCATAACTTCATTAAAGTATCATTTGGATGCCACTGGTGTGTGTTCCCAATGTTTCTGTCCAAAATGTCTCCCTGCAATGCAGAAATCCATGTGTAATTAAGAGGTTCTCAATTGTAAAGACGGCCCACAGGGACAAGGAAATGTGTCTTATCCACTCTGGTGAACCAGTTTTGGTTATGACAGGAATACACCTGTGGGGAAAAAAGGCAGCAAGGATGTGGCTCTGATCTGGCATTAATGATTTTCCCTGGGACACTGTGGTACTGTGCTCAGCTGATTTGTGACTGGATTTATTTTTTTTTTAAAAGATATTTCTCTCTCTGGTGGATTCTAAAATCAGAAATTAAATTAAATGGAGATGCTAGGGGGAAAAATGAGTGAGAATTGAATAATTCATTTAAGGATCAACTGTCCACAGCCCGAAAAAGCGATCTAACTGGTACACATGTAAATCACATATACTGCTGAAGCTCTGAGACATTGTTGTGAAAGTTAAAAGAAAAGAAGATCTGGATTCCTCAGTAACATTGGCTTATTTTACATATTTTAAAGGAAAACATGTCATACAGGAAGGTAGTTGATAAGCTTGATATAGAAAGGTGTTGATTCAACTGTGTGATCGTTCTGGCGGATGTAGTTTGCTTTGCTGTTGAACGGTATTGCGTTATACGGACAGGTGTTTATGTTATTTAGACTAACCTGTCACAGTCCTAACCCTGTGAGCTCCTGTGTGTTTTATTCATTTTTTAGGTCTCCCTTAGTATGAATGCTTTGTATCCTGCTTATTCTAACTAAATTCCTCGTTTTAAAATCTTTAAAAACAACATTGACGTTTCTTATTTTCATGCATTTTGTTTGTACCTCCTAGGAAAACAGTCGGGACTATTTATTTTGCATTTGGTGACTTTTAGTACCTCAGTCCGATACCTGGTGTGTGTATTTATGTGGGACTGTGTATATTCATATACGCTTATATAAGAGTGTGCGTGGGCAGTTGTGTTAAGGCAGAACCAATGAAGTGTATCCCTGCGTTGTTTCACAACACAGAGGTGAGCTGACCTTCTGCAAGCTAATTAGGGTTTGCAAAAGCAGAGATAATGAGAAGGAGGCACGCCACGTGTGAAAAATACATGACTCTCCCATTTACCGACAAATTAGCTGCCTAGATGGTGTGTAATGCAAAACAACAACTGGTAAAGGTCAAAAAGGAGACATAGCTAGATGGATATCCTCAGGTTTTCCACCACCGCCTGCTTTCTCCTAAGATGCCTGGTAATTCCTTTACCTGTGGGGCCTAATTAGTCATCAGTAAGGATGAAAGAGGGCTGTAGGTGCAGAGACCTAGATGTTTTTAACCCTCTGTCATCTCCCCTGAAGCTGGATGATAACATCGTCACCAGTGGCCGGCACTCATTACAGCCTAGGCTGTGCTTCAGGACAAGAGCTGTGACAGGACTCACATCCTCCTGAGGTGGGGAAGAAGAAAGAGCCCACTGTCATTTATTCATATCACAAAAGTCATTATCCCAGCCTGCATAGCGGTCCGCGGTTCCAGTCCGAAGTCCGAGAAACCGCGGAGGACGTGTTCCTGATGGAAGCGGGGGGCTGAAATGAAAGATTATTCACTGAGGGTTTGAAGAGTTCATTTCCGAACAAGACATCTGAACATTGAAATTTTATTCCTTGGTGAAAAAGGATTTGATAGCACAGGGAACTGCAGGTTTAAATTGATTCAAAAGTTAAAAATGAGTCATAAAAATGGGGTGACAAAATTAATAAACTAAAAATGATGTTTTCCCATAATTGGAGGGCTATTTTTGAGCTTTGAATATAAAGTATAAAGAATCTCTTAATCTCTAAATACTGTAGCTACAGGTTTGAAATGGTATTCTGTGAAATCGTCATGTATTTTTGTGTAATCTGCTCGATCGTTTCTGCTGTGCATTTCTTAAGATACGTTCCAGCTGAACACAAAAAAGCTTTGTGATTTTGTTACAAAGTCATTTAACTAAAGGCAAAAAACATAACATGCTTCTCTTTGCTGCACACAGGCTAATGTGCCTGGGTGCTGTTTCCAGTGTTGCCAGGTTGGGCAGTTTGCGCTACTGTTGAAAGCAACTCGCAACTCATCCAAAACTGAAGCGAGTGCAGAAATGTCTTAAGATAAGCGCAACATCACTACCGCTGGCGTCAAGACATCTTTGACTCCATAGCAATCCAGTGTAAAAAGTGTAAAATTCTTTCTCAAAATAGAGAGACAATAAATTATTTCTATCTCTTATAGGTGATGTTACAGTTGGTGTGTTTGTGTCTTACTGGTCAATGGAACAATACTACCGCGTTACTTATCAAAAGTCTTACAGTTCCTTTGACATCTTGTGTTATAACTGTGGCTGTGTTATTGCTGCATGTCTGCACAATGAAGGAAATGCATAATTTTATCACTGAAAGTGGTAAAATTCAGTTTGGGCTGTAACCAGCTGCAGAAAACAAACTAATTTATTACACTGGTTAATACATAAATTCACTGTGGAGTATTGTTCTTTTTTCTTGTAGATTGTTTAAATGGGTGAAAAACAGCAAGAAACCAAAGCATATACACGATGTTCTTAATGACTTTATGATCACTAGTCTGACTCTGGTGTCTCCCTTTAACAGCTGCACTATTGTGACTGTATTAAACATCACCGTACCAGGATCTCTCTGAAGGGAATTTCTCTGTTTTGTTGCAAGATTAAACTCCGTTCCAGTGATTACTCAGAGCTCAACACTCAACCTGCAGGTGAGAATTATGCCTATGCATATCTTTGCATATTTAGGCCTGAATATTTAAATGGAGAACATTCTAATCACTGAATATTTTCATGTCCTTGATGTTGATACTGTGATGCTCAGTCGTGTTCCTGTGAGGCTGCGGAGAGCGACAGAGGAAGAGGAAAACAGGAAGTGGCTTGATGTGGACTCATCGTCAGATACCCCACACACACACACCACACACTTTTATTATTCCTTGTATTATTACTTAACCCAACTTTTCCGCAATGACCAATCTCAATTGTTACAAATAATTTAACACCATACCACATTTAATACTGTAGTTGATAAAATGCAGAAATATATACATAAAAGCTGATAGTTGCATCAGTGGTGAGAGAAGGGGGCTTGTGATGCTACAGTAGGGTTCGATCTAAATCTGTATGGGGAAAGTGAAAGACAATGAAATAAAATAAAAGGTAAAAGAAATAAACATTAAGTAAAGTTGAAGTGTTCAGGAACTGTCTCAAGAACAGATTTCAAGCATCAGTATTGACTCCGTCTTGACTGGCAAAGATTTGAAAACTAAGAAAGTATTGCTTTACTAACAGCGTGGCCTAAAGATGAAGTAGTATTACTACAAAAGATACAATAGCAAAGTCCATTAAAAAGTCCATCATTTCCAGTGCATTTTAATTTGCACTTTAATCTGTCTCCTTGTTTGAAAGTTGCTTCACCTAAAATATCTATTTCTTCTTTTGCTGCTAATCTTACTGTCTTCAAAAAATCCTCAATCTTTATGCAAAATAATTTTTGATTTACTTTAAAGACCTCATGGACACATTCATTTTCATTTCAAAGACTAATCTTCTTTATCAGAACATAATTTTTGGGGAGAAAAACAAGTTAAAGCAGCCAAACCTATTTTACACTGATTAATGAATAACTCGATAAAAACAACAACAATAGCAACATCATATCTCAACTAAGAGGAGGGATTGAGCAGTCAGTGTTTGCTCATAAATGCCAGTTTCTTTATCACAGGTTTAGTTTTTCTCCCAGAGTCCCAAGACATAAAAGATAAAAGATTAAGAACAAAATTCAAAATTTTCCTCATATTTAAATGTTTCTGTGTTGTGGTTTAGGCGTCGGATAAACTGGCAAACAGTCCAGTAAGTCTACTTGCCTTTTTACCAATGCAGGCTGTCAGGGAATAACCAATTATTCCTCTTCCAGCCGTCCTCCATTATAGATGAAGGGAGCACATTACATATTTTTAGACGCCTTGAAGACATTTGGGAACTAATGGAATAGAAAAGTGGTGAAATTCCAAATAATAGGGTTGGGGTTTTTATTAATTGGTGTATGGTGTAGAGAAGATCTGTGCATCTTGTTGTGTTGTGTTATGAAAAAAAATAACAATAACATAGTGTGTTATTGGTTAGCACTAGGTGAGAAGGTTTTCTATTCAAAACTATCTGAGCCTTTCTTTTTAGAATTTCACACTCCTACCCATCAAATATATTTTAAGTATGTGATGGGAAAACTCCTGCTACGGCAAGTGGCTACTGGCTTCAAACGAGAGTCAATACGCTGTTGTTGCGTTTTACCTGCTCATTGTTACTTTTCACAAATTAAAGTTAAAGGAAGAATCTGTGACCCAAATAAAAAAAATTTAAAAATTATATTTTCAATAATTGATATGGGTTGCTCAGGATGTAGAGAGGCTCTTCCATTAACTGTAGGGTTGATGGTTCAATCACTGGATCCTCCTGTCCACATGCGTCTTTGAGCAAGATGCTGAAGTTTTGGCAAAAGCAGCAATATTAATGCAGTCCATTTGCCACAGACTGCTGATTTTCCATCTATAAGTCATACTCTTTAATAATGTATGTCTACATACATCAAATGTATGTGGTTACAGATTGGGCCATTAAAAAAATCTGCATTACTGTGTTGTCCTCCTCTCAAACACTCTCACATGAATAACAACAACCTGAGAAAAACCACAGGGGCCCATATATCACAAAACGTCACTAAGGGGCTTAATAACCTATTTATAATGCGAGGGGGCAGTGTGAAAAGCTCACTGCTGTCAGCTCTCACCAGGGGCCCTCGATGCAAAACAACGATTCACGAGCTGCTAATCAGCCATCCCAGAGCATAGTAAGAAACAATGTCAGGATCAAGACTCCATACATCAGCGGCTCTGTCACATCCTCTTCTATTTTCAATGTTAACACACAAGTGCAAAGTTATCCTCCAGCTCTCCCACTGTTGAATCAAGAAGTAGAAGAGAGCCAGAAACCTCCTGATTCTTATTGAAGCCACCAGCACAGTCGGCCTTGTAAATATTCTCTTTGATCCGGCCGGCCTGGCACAGGTTGACTGAGAACCAAGAAGGCATTAGACGACTAAGGGATCTGAGTGAGGACAAGCCACATTCATGCCGAGCTCTGAGGAGGCCAGCTGATCGCACCATCTGGCCTTCCCAGGCAGGCTTGTGCTCCTTGAAAAGCCACTCGACTGATCTGCAAGGACTCAAGGAAGTGAGACTCTGCCGCATGACAATAGCTGTTGCTCAGATGGGGAGCGATGACAGAAACCTGTCGCCTATTTTTGGTGAACACACAAGTTTCGAGGATTAATTCAGAGGGAGAAGTTATTGTAGCAGTATGTGGAAATGAAAATCATAGGAATGAAACCATTGATTACTTCTGGTTAACTATGATGCTGTAAAAGTGACTACAGAAAGTCATTCTGTATCAACAAGTTGTAACATGCTAAGCTGACCAAAGGCTGGCCAGTGGCTCAACATTTAAAAGTTCAACTGAAATTAAAATCTGATGCAATTCAAGGTGGGACGTACAATATCTATGACAGTTACTTGGAAGTGCATATTATATTGTTCGTTATGTGAATGCACAGGTGAACACAGTCCACAGACAGTACAATCCTAGGATAATCCTATCCTATGTTTTCCTATCTCAATTCCCAGTATTCAGGTAATTTGACAAGATTTCATAGATGTTTTGATATTGTTTTGATATTTGAAGATTGTAAGTAGGATATAAGTCTCTTTATAAGATTTATGAGACCAGGATTCCAGGTTAAAGGCTCTGGAGGAGACTTGGTGAGTTTTTGCTTTGTTTTGTTTTTGAACTGTTTTTTCAGCCTATTTCCTGCTCCAACAGCAATGTTAGTGTGGTATGGATTTTCATCTGCAACAGTGTGAGGTGCAGACTTTCGGCAGGTCAAACTCATTTGAGAGGAGCACCGCCAACAGGTCGTGGCCGGGGCTCCTGCAGCTTGCTGGGGATTGATTTACTGTATATACTGAAGCCCCAGGATACCTGCTGCTGTTTTGCCCTCTTAGATCTTTTCTCAGACAGATTTGTTCAGATCATTGTGATTCAAGTTGGCCCATTACTGCTTAGGCTATTTTAAAATGACTGCGCTGCACTCTCTGAAGGCAAAACAGCTCTTTAACCCTCCCTTTTATTCTTCTAGTTCCTGGAGCTGTGTGCAGCTGACAGAGAAACAGCAGCGTTGGACTTTTTCACTTCTCACCTGCATGCTGTCGACTTATGTGCACAATACTCTCTGCAGTGTCTCTGGCGATGGCGTTGGTGGTGGTAGTTTAGTATTCCCTACATTAACCATTTTAAATGATTTGTTAATAGAGTTAACCATCAGTCTTAAGAGGGGCTATTATAAAGACAGTAAAAGTCGAGCCGATAGAGATGTTAGTTCAGTGCTGTGCACAGGGCTTGTTACACTATGGCTTCCTTTGCTTTGTTTGCCAATTTTATCACATTGTAAATAAAAACATCAGTCATTCTGTTCAGTTGTTTGTCTCCGTGGCTGCTTGAGACTTGGGGAAGATGAGTCTTTTTTATGTTATGTCTCTGCCTTTTTAACGAGTTGCATCAGTGGAATAAGCCATTCTGAACCACCACACGATGTGATGTAACATCTGGAAAGCTAATCATATTTAGTATCTATCTTTTCTAATTCAGGGTCTGTACCAGGTTTGCATTCTGTTAAATATGATCTTAGTGGATCATGATTAATAAACCACAAAGAGCCAGGGTGTGGACTGAATGACTTTTGGTCATCCTAAATAACACTGGTGATTTTTTTATTTTTTATTTTTTTACTTCAAACCAAATATCTTCTTTTTTTCTTTTTCTTCAACACATTTTGTTCCTTACCCCTGTGCAAGGACACATCCAAAAGACTTAAGTCAGTTTTTTCCATCCATTATCCATACCGTTTATCCTTAGAGGGACGCTGGAGCCAATCAAAGCTGACACTGGGTGAGAGGTGGGGAACACCCCGGACAGGTCGCCAGTCAATGACAGGACATATAGAGGACACATAGAGACAGATCATCATTCACACCTGCAGGCAATTTAAAGTCACCAATTAACCTGACCTGCATGTCTTTGGACTGTTGGAGTACCTCAAACAGTGGAAAACCATGTGGAAATCATGATGGAAATATGAATGTATTGATTAAAATCTCATCCCTCCTGATGTTTTGTCACATACTTAATTCACGTCATGACATATCCACTAAGTATCTGCATCCATTGCACATTGTAGCATTTTGCTTTTATCGATACATGAACCTTACCACCCGAGCCAAGTGCAAACACTTTGAATGTTTTCTTATTTACTTACGTATTTGTATGCTCCCAAATAAAGATGTTGCGAGACGGTCTGACAGCCAACCACATTTTAAATGTCTGCAGAATTACAGAATAGGTCCACATTTTGTGCCTGTCTTGTTGCACGTCTTTGTTTCTCCAAAAATGTCCCTGGCATCTATATATTGCCTTTTCTCGTACGCACACAGATGATTGAAATGTGTCATGACCAAATGTCCAGATACTGAACCTCTGTTGGATGTCCACAATTATCCAAAAGGGATCTTAGCCAGACATGCAGATACTGAACCTACATCCTGTATGTCACAAACGTGTAGAAGAGGGTCTGGACTGAGGGACGAGATACTGATATAATAAAAATGTATACTATTCAAGGCTCTTAGCAGTCTTAAAACCTCCCACCTTCCCTTTTTTTCTCAAGCGAATACAGTCCAAGTCACAGGAGTGTTTGATGTACTGGAGGATTTTTTTATTTTTTCATCACTCTGAGTGAGCCTTCCGAGCGTGGGCGTCTGCTGGAGGCGGAGTAATCCTGCTTGGTCTCGGAATCTAAACAGACCCAACATAAAAGGAAAGTGCAATTACCCAGCCTTATTCCAGATCAATTGGAAGCCACCACCCAATAAATGCAGAGTTGTTTCTCTTCATTCTGACTCAGTTGTCTCCTCGGTGTGCGAGGGGCCATGTGGGCTTTGTCTTTGTTTCTGGGACACTGAGAGAGAAGTCACGGGTGAAAAGTACCTGAACATAACAGGGATGCATTGATACATCAATTATAACGGACTTTAAGGCGTTGTATATCCCCAAGTTTGTCCGATTCAGTGAACAGGTGAAGTGGAAATACTTCACAAATCAAATGTTGGCAGAAACATTGAAAGATACTGCATATCAGCAGTGACTTCCACATAAATATAATGCTTCTCTTTCACTCCATTTCAGATTACATGATACACTGTCTTTATCAATAGCTTCATTAACTATTGCATTAATTACTTTACATACTTATATTCTATTCCAGGAACTGATTTCTTTATTGTTTAATGTATCATTTTAGTGTGACTATGTAACATCTGACCTGAGACTGGACACATTCAGTTATGTTTATTACACAATGTGTACTCTCCTTGTAAAAAAAGAGAGAACGGAACAAGGGTTTACAAAACCCCATCTCTCTTTAAACACTTAAACACACACAAAAAAATGTTGAAAAGGGAGATTATAACCTATAGAATAAGAAAACAAAAATATTTGAATAAAGAAGAAAAGGTCTAAGGCTCACTTCTGGTAAAAACTGTAAAAGCCTTTATTCAGCTATTTCATGGTGAAATACTAAAAACATAGACAATACTCGTACATGTTAAAATAAAGCTTAACATGTACAAGTATTGTCTATGCTTTTAGTTTGAGTTTTTGTTAATGATGGAGTTAACGGCTTTATTATAAGGCCAAAATTAAATTATAGAGGGATAGTCCATGTCATAACACTAGGGCACATAAAGTTATTGAAAAGCCTTGAAAAGTAGCAGATTTAATGGAGTGAATGTTTGATTGATCGAGTAAATTATTAATGCGGATGATTAATAAAAGTATTGTTACATTTGATCAAATTAGATTCAACTTTATTGTCACTACACAAATTAAGTACCTGCATAACAAAATGCTACTTAGTGTTGAAGCAGTATGTGCAAACAGTAGCATATATATTCAGTTGCCAGATTATTAGGCACTACCTAAAGATTATGCTGTCAATACAACAGCGCAATGAAGCCTAACTTCATGAAGGTTATAATGTTCAGTTTCTGTATGGAAACATTATGAAGATGAATGAATGCATAAATAATCAATAAAAACTAGCATGGTGTATGTACAGTATGAACAATAGACAAATATGTAGTATATACATCTCTGAGTGTAGCTATATAAGGTATAAATGTATATTTTATACCCTAGATATAATATATAAGGAGGAGAATCCAGAGTTTCAGGTGTAGGACATCTTGTCTCAGGAATAGCACATATCCTGAGGCTGTTCCTGATACTTGAACTCTGACACACAAGCACTTGTAGTAGTAGAGCAAGGAAACTCACTTATGTGTGCGTTTTTTGTCTGTTTTTAAGAGCTGCACTGAGGCAAATTCCTTTCAACTGTGTTGACATGAAAATAAAGTATTGACCTGAATATCATTTGTGTCCCATCGTTTAATTTATAATTTAATTAAATAATTAATGAACGTATTATCCTTTTTCTCTTCTCATTTTTGGTAATACCTTAGCATAATTAGTATGTTTTGTTTTTGTATGTGATAATGTTTTTTGCCATTATTATTACATGTTGGGCCTCATAAATTCATGTGTTCAAATGCATCAAATATGAATCTTTTTAGATTGTAAAAAGAAATATGTAAGCTTATGTTATCTAGGTATATGCCAGTTATATATATATAAAACCATGCTTCTCTAAATGAACATAACATCTCTCAGCCTGAGGCCAATAGGAGACCTATTTCAAGTAATTGTCCGCATCAGTCCCCACACATATAAAATCTGTAGGAGGATACAGGTCACTTCACTCTAATAATCATGGTTACATATGTAACCTTCTCTTCTCATATTGCTTGGTGTGAAATTACCCTTTTAAATGTAAAACCTGTCAGACTGGTCAAGGTGCACAGGTCTGACAGTGACAGTCCCAATTCCACAACTCATTCATTCTGGGCTGTCACCTTTTAGCTAAATATAGTACAGAGTTTCTGCCCCATAGTATACGCCTGACAGGTGATGAAGGCATATTCTCTGCCACTCAATCAAAGTGACATCCACTGACAGACTGTTCTTTCATTCCACACAATGGGTGCTTTCCATTAAATATGTATTTTACTCTTTTCAGCTATAAAAATATATATTCCTTTCTAAATACATATGGAAATGAAACCAATTCAATGTGAACCAGACACGTCCATAAACATGCAAAAAGTCAAGGATTTTGCAGAATTTCGTTTCACAAGTTTAATGTCAATTTTTCCACTTCAGAACAAACCCACTCTATATTCTCCTCTCACATCTCTTGCATACAGATCCTCAAAGACATAATCCGCCTACACCCTGCTCAGTTTATGACAAGTCATCCTGATGCATGGCAAATTCTTCCATCCTAAGAGGCCCTGAGAGGGCTGTGGTCTGTGTGTTCTACCAGTAGCATCCGACTGTAGCTCTCACTGAACCAGTCCACAATTTCATCATCAGATATACATGTCTAAAGGCTAAATGAATTGTTCTGAAGGGAAGATGTGATTTGAACTGAAGGTTGATGCAAAAAGATTGCATAGCCTGCATGTCAGATGTAAATACAATCTCTAAAATATCATACAACACTATAAAGACACCAAAGACTTTTATTCCTCTTTATTTTAGAAAATTAAATTTTTACTTGTTCCAACCTCGTTAAATTCTTCATTGTGAGGCAAAAGCTTGTATTACAACTCAAATTACAAATGGTTGTAATTGCGTCGGAAGAATAATATGCCAGGGTACACTTAATGTTGTTTTAAATGTTGTAATGTAACAAATACAAATCTTACTCTGTTTAAAAAATAATAATTAAATGGCATTAAATGTATGTATGATGACTTTTTTAAGACTCACAACACAAAGTCTAAGATATAGACATGATTTGGGAGTTGTTGGTCTTGACTACACTCTTGATAGCCAAGACTTGAGACTTATGTATAACTTGCAAAATTTGGGACAAAATGCCCTCGTCCCACAGTATGCTTTGAACAAAATTGTGTTGGGATGGTGGCATCTATAAAATCTTTAAACTCAAAACTATCTGCATGATAAAATACCATTAGAGGTTAAGTGGGGATTGATTTACTTTGTTATCTGGTTGAACTGACCCTTAAGCATCAACCAGGTACCTAAACTTGAAGCAAGGCCTAATTTCTATCTACACTGGCACAACTTAGCCTCAAGACTGTAAAGTAAAGCACTTTACTGTAAATACTTAATGTATAAGACAAGACAAAAAAACAGTAATTTTGAAACAATCTGCATCTTTTTTTATTGTTCACTGGTGTGGATATAAGCTGTGAAAACTATAAGAAACCATACATTTAACCCAGTTTCGGCAAACATATGTAAATGTAAATATTTTAAAATATTCAACACCATCTCTTTTCAAAAATGTGTTGTGAAGCTGTGTTGCCATCACATCACATGTGAGCACACATCATGGAGGGAGAGATTTACTGTGGGAGGGGATAACTGCAACATCAAAGGCTTAACATGCATGCAGCGCACCGATCCTACATCTTATGCAAATCATCATGCAGGGTTTTACATTTCCAACACAAGACACACACAGAGAGAAAATCAAAGAATGCACAGGAGAAGATGTGATGATGTAACTGTTTGGACGATGCAGCCACGTTTCTGGGAGGTAAATATTTTAAAAAAAGAAACAAAAAAATCAACATTACGGAGAAAGTGAGGAGTGACCTGGTTTATTTAAAATCTAGGTGGCTGCTTTGATCAAAAATTGACACTTAGAGACAGTTTTCAGGCGACATCAAGCACTTGAGGGAGTGATGTAATGATATTGACTTATTGAAGCTGTGCCACATGTGCTATCGACTTCTGAAGAACCTCCCATGAAATAATTGCTCCCCAAGGTTTCTGCCATTTGCTAATCTTGGTGAAATGTTGCACTAGCCGCTTAGGGTAAACAGGAAGGATTTGAAAGTGTTTTATAATATATGTTCTATTCTGGCTGGCAACCCGGACTTGTAAGTGAGTCATAAAGGAATGGTAATATTAAACAGTACAATCACTTTTCCTTCTTGTATTCCTTTCTGTTATTTTTTTCTCAAGCTATTTTTTACCATCATGAAAACATTCACTGAATACCTACTGTTTGTTGTTTTCCAAAATACTAAAATCCCTGTTTAATAAAAGTACAATGGAAAAAAAGAATAACTGGAGAGAGAGAGGAAAATGGGGTGAAATCATAGCTAAATAGAGCTGAATGGCATTTATCTTCTCAGGGAAAAGTATTTAAAAAAATGACCTTTCTGTCACTCTGTATTCATCTTCTACTCACTGTATTGGTTCACTGCATGCAAGAAATCCCATAAAGCACAATCGAAAGTAATTTAATGGAACTGCTGCTAGATAATAACCAGGACATTATTTCAGTTTGCATTATGTACAGTGTCATCCCCCTGATGATAATTCAGTGTTGTTGAATAGAGCGTGATTTCACTTGGGCCTCAGATTCCTATTTCCAATTAATGTTTTTGGGTTCTAGCCTTTAAAGGTTATTTTATCAGCCGTCATGCGATTGTTAAATTCCATCCTTTGGTATATCTTTCATTTCACCTTCTAGAAAGTCTTGCACAATATTCTTTAGGAAAATAAGTTGCATTTAACCTCATGTTGACCGAAAATTTGAAACAAGACACAAAAAAGTTCTGAAAGAGTTTTGAAAGAGGGACAGGATTCGTTGATCGATCGATACAATTTCCAGATTTCCTAACATGCTAACTTGACAGCTGTGAGTACTAACAATAGCAATGTTCGTTGTTCATGTCATTATGATAACGTTCAGTCTTACATGTGAATAAGACGTGAGGTATTTGGAAGCGGTAAGCGATGACAACAGGCTTCCCTCCCCAACGCGCTCTCGCATAGACATACATACATGTATGTATATACAGTGTGTCAGTATGCGAGAGAGCGTTGTGGAAAGAAGTGCAGCTCATCGTTGTATATGTCTGTCGTTACGATAAATATCTGTGCTCTCTCGCAGTGCGGTCCTCCAGCAGTTTTCAGGCAGTGCAGGTTCATGTCTTTTGGGGGAGTGGCCCTGGAGGGACGCCTGAAGGGAGGGGTGGGTTGGATACTTTCACTAGCTTCTCTTGCTGGTTTCTCCAGAGTTCCCCACCACAGCTTTAATGTGGTGTGTTTATCATGCTATGAGTTTGAGAGGCCTTTGTACAAGCCTCAAGCTTCCCACATCGCCTTTTTTTTTATGTTGACCTATATGTTCTCTATATGTTTGTGTGTTTGTGTACGTGTGGGTGTAAACTGAATGTCTGCAGCAGCCACAGAGTGAAAGTAGCACAGCAGCTGGGCACTATATGCTTTTTGGCAGAGCTCACACCCCAAGTCAAAGTACATAAGCACATACTGCACGTTGGAAGGAAATAAACTTTATGCCTAGAAATACAGTTCAGGTTGCAGCTATGTGCATAAAGGTGAGTAAAGCGTGAGCGCGTAGACAGCTACCTGTATTGATTCAATTGAAGCATATGCTCACCATCAGACAATTAAAAAATGCAACTGAAATGTGTTTTGTGTAGACAACCAATATATATTCAAGTGTGTTTTGTAACTGTATATCACCATGTTGAATATATATCATGATATGGTACATTTTCTGGAAACTCAATTTATTTTTAACTGTTTAAAATAACAAGACTGAAATGAATCTGGCAAATTAATAACATAACAAATAAAGGCAATAGATTGCATTGATGCAAAAATTATATAAAACATGTTGTGTGAAATTATTATTAGATTGTAAATCTTCATAGAATCAAATTTTTATGATGACATTGTGTTTGCAAAAAACCTTCCTGTCATTGGAGGGCTCAAATGTACAAAATTGACTTCCCCAATTATTGGACCCCCCCAAAAGAGGTAGAAATAACCGTCGGGGAGTCGAAACATTAATACATCCTTCTTACCTGTAATCTTTGTTGATTCATCATCTACAGACTGTGGACATTACCTTAAACAAGCAAGATACTGTAAGGATTGTAAGACATCAGTTCACTGAAGCATTGGGTTCCCTTTAAGCCCTGGAGAAAAAGTTCACCCCCCAATTGTCATTGTATAATTTGCACTCTGCAACTTTTGTCCAGAGTTATCTCTAATCTGCGGTTTAAGCAGACAGAAACCCCCTTCCGGTCTTGAGAACAGGTTAATTGTCTGTTTTTGTTACTCTGTGTCAGCCGGCTCTAAGTGTTGCATTAGATGAAGCTGAGCAGTGATGCGTTCTGAGAGGAGACATGGATGAGATAATTATAGTAATACATTACACCAAATCAGTCGAGTGGATTCTGGGTGTGTTTTTACCTTCCTCATCGCTTCAGCAGGTCAAACTCATTCAGTTGGAATGAATGTGGTTTGAGAGGATGATATGCAGCAAACTGTAACCTACTTTTATGGGGAACAAGCTCACATGAACATGTCGTTGGATCCTCATATTTCTTTACCACTTTTCTCCATTGTTGTGGTCTTTGTACTCCCCTTGTTTGTGGCCTTGGCATTCTAGCTACAACCTGTTCATTGCAAAGAAAGATGGGACTTTTTTAACCCTGAATGTATTGTCCCAGGAGTGTTTCCTCCCCAGCTGTGCGCTAACCTTGATAACACAAATCAAATGCTTTACACTGAAGATGTTTGCAGAAGGTTTAGGGTTAAAGTCATGGTTGAAGAAAATGTGGTAGGATTTGTTAGTTGCCTGGGAGGCTCAACTCAGGGGAAAAGTATCCCCAATTGGTAACAAAAAGAAAGACATTATACGACCCAAACCTTAACACAAAGCAATGATATATGAAGTAACTTAAGAATTGTTTAAGTGTGTTTCATTGGAGTTCAAGTGCATCTTTAAATCTCTAGATGGTGATGTCCTACTTATGGAAGGAACCTCGAACATGAGGAAAGGTGGGATTATTTACAAGATTTGATTTGTGACAGCATGTGATGTGCTTTGAAGCAGACCTGCCACCCATCCTCCCCCCGCTGGATTTCTATCAAACGTGTTCAAAACACTTCCAAAAAAGGTGTTCAGATGACAATGGAAGCCTCCAAACACGCGCCCCACACTTCAGGTGATAAAAAAATACCGTAGTGTTACAGTGCTTTGACTGTCTTCCTCATTATCAGGTTGGAAATGGAGCCCTAATATGCTTATTGATATCATGTTTTCAGTGTCCCCGCTGAACTACTGTTGCTAAGAAGAAATTCCGCCACCAGCCGTTGGTTTCACCCCAACTGGCACAGTTCCATGTGTCTAACTGACATTGTTGGATCCACCATTTTGTCAGATCTGGGACCAAGAAAACACTGACGGGCCTCTGTGATCTTCTCTCCAAATGCCCCTTTTAAGCATTATCTGAAGGTACTGGTTTCATTGTACCTGGTTGTTGATTTGCAGTTTGTTAATGTGGTTTGTGATGGCAGCCGCCATCTTGGTTATTTACAAAAGATGCTTCACCAGGGCTCTCTGTCAGTCATCGTATTAAACCCGCCTCATACTAGATAAAAGCTTGTGATTGGGTCGTCCGACACAACGGCACTTCCAGTGCCGAGGAAATCAGTCTGAATGGGAGAGGGCAAATAAAGCATGAGCAAGATTCGTCTGGTTCCCAGGCTACGACTTTTACATACAGAATAAAACATCTATAAATCTATCAGTTTTTTAAGTCTGGTGTCTGTGGTGACATTACCGCACTGCTGCACCGGTAGTGATGCTACTAGGAGTAAAGCCGATGGCAGAATAACCTGAGAGGCGTCAAACTAAAGTTTCTGACGACATACGACATAAGCATGCGTAAATAGTGTTTGTGTAATTACTCTCACTGCCAGAAGGGGGAGACAAATGTTCCACACTCGAGGGTTAAGTTAATTCTTTACTTCAGAAACAGTAGTCTTAACTCAAGGTTTGCTAACAAGCTTGTTTCTGGACCTTTCACCCACATCTCATGGTCTTCATCAGCAGAGGAAGTTTGCTGTGGTCATGGAAATAGCTATGGAAAATGAACTGAACTGAACTCATTACCTAATGACAGCTGCAAATCTATCAGCCGATGAGGACAGTAATAAAAGCTAGTAAGTGGATCTTATATCTTACATTTTAAGAATCATATTTGATTCAATCTTCCCAGTTGTTTTTAGCCTTACTCAGTCTACAGACTTGAGGGTGACCCCTCCACATGCAGTGTAACGGTGACACATGTACATAATCTATATTCTTTCCTTTATTTCACAGCTTTCAGTCTACTGAACATGTGTTGAAATTATCAACTGCTTCTACATATTATTGCTAATGGGTTTACTTCTATTATTTGTTGTGTTTAAAAGGCATATTTTATACTCATGTTTTTACTTTTGCTGCGACACAGGCGTAACTCTATCCATAAGATTCGATTCAGTTCAATCTTATTTTACATTAACTAGATTCTCTCCAAACTCGTTACATAACATGCAGCATCCCACCAAATGGCTTTTGGTGTTTTCCTAACTCAACGAACATTACCAAAGGAATTGTGGGAGTCTGTGCTGGCTGGAGACTCATGATGCACAGGGTCAACTCATTTTCCATTTCAAGTGGTTGCTATGCAACCACACGATCGGGCGCCTGAAGACCCAGAGTAAACAAGCTTTATTCTGTCTTTGCAATGATAACTCTGAAATAACATGCAGAGCCAAAAGCAGCTGAAAGCTTCATTCAACACACCGTGAGCTTCAAATGCTGTGTCATCTCCTGCTTATTTGCTGCAGGGTCTATGGTAAACATCTCAAGATGTCAAGAGAATTGGTTTTTCGCTAAAAGCTCCAAGTCTGTCATAATTTGATGATGCTTTTAGAGTGAAATTCAAACCATGAAAAGCTTCACAGAACTCTAAAAGTTTAAAGTTATAACCACCGTTCACATGAAGCAAGATATAATTTCAAGTAGCTCGGCTTTAGAGTGATATTTACACAATAAAAGATGACATTCACATCAGCACTCCACAAATTTGAGAACTTATCTGCATATAACTACATTAAGAGTCTCTGTGGAGGCGTCTTTCTATCAATCAAATAAATCAAAGTGGACGTTTTAATTAAACTAATGCATAAGCCACACCTGCCTGCCTTTGAGCAACATTAGAAACTGCAGAAATCTAAATCTACAAAACTATCTACAGTATGTGGGTGGGAGTGAGAAGCTCCTCTATTTTTTATTATCCATGACCAGAGTGAAAACATATATTTGATTTGAAGCACTTTGATTAAGGGGTTAGAGAATGTATAGTATATTACTGTAGGCTATATATTCAAACATGCAGAACAACACATTAGATAAATGAAATGCAGCGATGAGTCTGTTTTGAAGGGACTATGAATACCCACAGGTGCTAATGAATGCATTCCATTGATAACAACAGGACGGCTTATTCCTTTGAAGCATCGAGAAAGAGAGCATTCTCTCTTCACAGCCCATTTCCTGTCTGTGTTGTTTTGATACAGAGGCAGAGAGGTCAAATGAAGAAGAAAAGGAGTATATTCATGGGTGAAGAGAATTTTAAAAACATTTTCCTGCTGTCTGCCACACAAAAGTGAGTGGAGGTGAATTGGACCACAAATAGCCAGCGAGAGTAGTTGACCAACTCGCCCCGGGGAATAACCACTTTGTCGCCAAGTTTCCAGCACCACCCACTCTTGAGGACAGGCTTCGCTGTGCCTCTTTCACATGTGACCAGGCCTTAACTGCCCTTTCTCAACACCAAGGGTGCAACTAGTGTGATGCTGTTAAATCACCACAAAAAGTCTAATACCAGCATTTAAAACGGCACAGTTTCATACTAAAATCTGTTTGTTTCAGTAAAATTAAAAGAACTTGCTTTCAACTTTGGTGAGATATGTCTCACAGATTCACACCACTGAGTAGTTTCAAGCTGTCTTACAGTTCTGACCTTTCTGACCCACCTTACTCTGCTGGAAGAGAAGGCACCCAGTAGAGCTTTCCTCTTTG
Source organism: Lateolabrax maculatus (assembly GCA_031216445.1). Taxonomy (NCBI): domain Eukaryota; kingdom Metazoa; phylum Chordata; class Actinopteri; order Acropomatiformes; family Lateolabracidae; genus Lateolabrax; species Lateolabrax maculatus. Next base: position 7,010,070 of record CM062206.1, on the reverse strand, counting down.
TATCCTTTTTGCCACAAACACTGGAGCCAGCAACAGTCACTGGTAGTCTCTGCAGCAGACTTTTTTCACAGCAGACATTTTGACATGTCAAAGCAGCTATTTTGTCATTTAGGTAAGAGGACTTTTACCTGGGCATCGGGGGCTGATGTGACATGACAACTACAAGGCCTGAATACATGATCATTTAACATTTAACTCAAGAGTGATTCACAATCAATTAATGTGCTCAGTATGTGTGTGTTAATGCACTGTACATTTCCCTGAATAACACCAAATTAATCTCCCATTTTAGGGGCTATGAGTGCCCACAGGTGCAAATGAATGGCTCTCAATTGACGACAACAAAGCTGCCATTCTCTGCCGCCTCAGAACCGGAGTATCTGCCAATTACAATCCATTTCCTTCCCTCGTGTTGGCACTCCAAACTCCGCTCCAGCTTCCTGAATTTATCTTGAGTCTGTTTATGAAAAGAGGAGCTGCATTCCTGCATGGGAAGAAAATCAAAAAAATCTCCCCAGAGACTGCAGCACCACAGGGCGATGAGGCAAAGATAGATCTCACAGTAGAAAAGGAGCGAAACACTCTGGGGTGAATGAGGATTATGATAACGTGCATATAAATGACAAATAAAAGGAGCCAAACTAAAGAGCTCAATCCACTGAAGCCCATCAGGGGTTGAGGAAACAATCTGTGTAATCTGGTGCATTTCTTGAGGACTTCATTGACATTGCAGCTGATTGGTTAAATGTCAATTTTCTTTAAAGTACAGCTGTCACATAATCAGAACACTAGAAGAAGACAAGTTATTGAACACCTTAAGCTCTTCACATACAGTGGTTGTTGTAGACACCAGGCAACTGCCAAGAGCCATTGATTGGATTGATTGGAGATTGAGATGATGGGGCCATTTCATCACAGATTTAAAATGTAATAAAAACCTCTGTAAGATTTTATAGATTTAAAATTATTTAACTTTTAATGCTTTGTTTGAATTACATGCTCGCCTGTATAAACATCACATTTTCTTCTTCATATAATTGTAAAATTGTGTCCATTTTACCTATAAATAGTGGCAGATTAAGTATTCCAGGAAGGTTTTTAGGAAATTATAAGAAATTAAAGAGATTTATAAAAATAAAATGTCACCAAGACCTCCATTAAAATACACAGTTATGCCACAGAATGTATTTAATTTCCATACCAGAAATATCATTGTGATGGGATGCCTTTGTTTTAAAATGTTTGGGAACTACTTTCTGCCCTTTCACTTCGCAATGAGAAATGTCAATAAAACAAAGATGCTCTGTTTCAAAGGCCCTCTGGCCACCTGAGGACAAGAGCCGGTGCCCAGAATACCGATTTTGAAATCCATAGTTGCCTTGAGGAGGACATGGAAAATGTGCGGTGCCAGATATTTGAGTGAATTGGAGTGGCAGCAGTCTCTGCTTAAAGCATTCTGTACAAAAAAATAATCATACTTGAATGCCGTTCAGCTGAATTAAGCAACACAATTTAGAAGAGTCAAGAATGCAGACAGACACTGATTGAAGTATATGCACCACAGATTGAGGCAAAGATGTGTGAAATGTTTTAACTTTAGCGAAATGTTGCACTCCTGAGTTGTTTTATGGCTCCATTTTATTATATACAGAGACAATGAAGCAAAAATGAGAAAGTCTGGAAGAAAAATACAAGAAACCACTAAAGCTCCCTGTAACTTAAGAAATCAGACTGTTTGAGCTGTCAAACACAGACGTACTCCACAGATAGAGTGGGTGTGTGTTGATACATCTGCACTGTCAGTTGGGGAACTTGTCAACTGGCTACTTTCTGGCAGAAAAAAAAAGCCTAATTTGAGAGAATAACAAAATGAAATGTTGCTTTGAACTGTATCTGAACTATGTGGAGATTTGCATTGTTTTCTCTGGTTTGACTTTCTCCTTTCACCCGTTCAGGTGTTTTTCCCTTGTGTTGATCGCTCTCATAGTTTGCGCCTGTGCTCTGCCTATTAAAGTTCCTCAGTTTGAAGCTTTCACTCTTTGGCCGTTGCTACATTGAGGGGGAGCTCTTCTTTTTTCCCCCTCTTCTTTCTCTTCATTCAGTCTGTCACATTGCAGCGGGGTTTTGAAGTTTGTCTCCAGAGCCTGGTCGTGTTAAAATGCCTCCACGTGAGACTAAAGCTGTGGAACATCCATCTGCCTCTGTGTGCGTCTTTGCATCTGGGTTCTCACTCTGATGAAACTGTTACACAAGAACAGTCAGATGCTCTTATTTTAACCGGGGTGGGGTTTTTTGTATAGTTTCTACATTTGATTTTCACACTTGGGTTTAGACGTTTACACCTGGGGCCTTATTTATTAAACGCTTTAACCAAATTCCACCTTGAATAATGACTTGTTCAGAAACCTTTTGATCGGGTACTTATTTCTACCTGGTTTGGTGTGAAATTATTTTATCTGTGTAAAGTGTGGCATGGCATGACGTGAAATTTGATGCCGCTTATATTGGACTGTTTTTCTTCTCTCGACTTAAACTGCACAGTGGTTCACAAGGGGGGAACATTTAGTTCAGTTATTAAAACATAATTTCTAAAGAACAGGCTCAGTATCTGAACTATGGCTCTAACAAAAGTCGTTCTCTACTCTACCTACTGCCACTGGAACATGGGTCACAAGACTGACTCTAATCTAATTACCCAAATTACTATCAAGTTTAAGGTTTTATTTGTCACAAACTCAACATATCTCTACATGGTGCAGTGAAATGCTTTCCAGTACTGTGCTGACAGTAAAAAAAGAAATCTAATTTTTAAAATTACAGTGCATACAGAAGATAATTAAAAAAAAGAGTGTGGCAGCATCCCTTGTTCAGGGTTTTTGTATCCTGAGAAAGTAGCTCTTCTTTAACATCTCCATTCTGGCCTTACGACTGCGGTGGTGCTTCCCTGACCACAGCAGTTCAAAGAGGCCAGTGCTCAGATGGCTCAAATCCTTGTTGATTCTACCAGCCTTGGTCCTGCACTGTCTGGTGTACTACATGTCTCGCAGGCTGGGGAGGGCAATCGCACCACTCTGTGCAGGGGCTTGTGGTCCTGCTGGGTGCTGTTTCCTGACAATATACTCTCCACAGTGCAGGTGTATTTGTTTTGAGTGTCCTTTGAGGACATCCTGGATTTCCGCAGCGGTCTGACGTAATAAAGGCGTTGCTGTCCTTTTTTTTAAAATTTTTTTTATTAGGATGATCACTCTCTCCGTCGAACTTGAGGGGTGTGTAGTTCCCCTCCTGTTGCTGACATTCAGTGAGAGGCAGTTTTCCTGACACCACCGTGTCAGATTCGCCGCCACCTCCCAGTGGCTTCTCTCATCCTGATGATGTCGTCAGCAAACTTTGTTATGATGTTGGAGTCAGAAGTACAGGAGGGGGCTCAGAACGCAGCCTCCCTTATGTCCTCCCCATAAGCATACCAAACACAATAGTATTGAAATGAAACACCTTATGTCTAGTCTGTGGGTTTATTTGTAGAGTGGGCAGTTCCACTGGGAAATAAACCCTCAACCCTACTGGTGAAAGTGCCTTACTCTACATATTAAACTCCACCGGACTACACATTCAGCTCTGAACTAATTTATTTTTTTTGTGGAAATCCCAACAGGCAGCTGCTTCACTTTTCTCTGCACCTGGGTGAATCAACAGCAGCTCAATGGAGCCTCAGGTGATTTCCATGTTGAGTTCAGGGGGAGGGGGCTTGAGAAAGTAGATAAATGCTCCTGCCTGTTACAGGCTCTTCTTCTACTCAGCACTAACGAGGAGGGAATACCTCCCTGCATTCAGCGTCTGTGTTTAGAATCACAGCGAGAGTGAGATTTCTTTGTTTTCCTCTCCACTTCAACTAAAATTAGTTGGTTGTGCATCTCAATTTCTAAATTGCAGTGTGGAGAAAATTGCTTCGACTGCTTTCCAAGGACACCATTTGATCAAAATCTTGACTTGATGTGCCACAAAAGCCAGAGCAGAGAAAACAATAGACCTGAGGAAGCAGATGCATTAATCCACAAATTCCAGTGATAACTTTTTGTTTATGTATCTGTTTTACTTTACTTTACTTACTTTACTTACTTCTACTTTACTAAAGGTTTAGCATTCAACACACACACGCACACACACACACACACCCACACACACACACACACACACACACCAGCCTCCCCTTTGCCAGAGGGAGGAAAGAGCATTAATATCCCAGTGATATTTTCATAGGGATTTTTAACCAGCATACAAACCAGCCAAATGTCTCTAATTTGAACAAAACCTAATGTTAAAAATGATAACAGAGTTGTGAATAAAACAAGGGTCTGTCATCTAAATCAACAAACACAATTGTGTTTAGACAAGACCTGTGAAATTCCATCAATATTTTCAACATGTAAGTTACAAATTGAACCTTACATAAAGGCTACAGTATGTTTGAATTCAATAAATGCATTTTTTTACCCATGTCTTGTTAGTAATGATACATGAATAAATAAATAAGTCCAGCAAAAGAAGTAAGGAAACAGGGAAAATAAATCCACCCAGGATGTCATCTGTCTCATCTGCAGTGTCGGACCACTTGTAATTATTCTGAAGGGACACTAGCCTGGATACATTTCCACTGCTACGCTGACGATACTCCGCTGTATGTGGCTGTAAAGGCAAATGCTTATTCTCAAACTACAAATTTAGAGGCCTGCTTGTCTGATGTGAAGAACTGGATGTCACGTAATTTCCTGCTCCCTAATTGTGATCACGTAACAGTAACTCTCCCACCTACACAACATAGCTAGAATTAGGTCTTTTCTGTCCATGGCTGATGCAGAGGTCTTAATTCACGCCTTTGTTTCATCCAGACTTGATCATTGTGATGTTTTGTTGTCTGATCTGCTGCGTGCTAGCACTAAAAGTCCTTCAAATGGTTCAGCTGCAGCTAGAATCTTAACAAAAGCCAGAAAATGTTATCATATTACACCATTTTAGCAGCACTTCATTGGCTCCCTGTCAGATCAGACTTTAAGATGCTTCTGATGACTTGCAGAACTGTAAATGCCCTCACCCTTTCATACCTGTCTGATCTTATTATACCTGATGTCCCATAATGGGCACTATGCTCTCAGAATACAGGGCTCTTTTGTATTTTGTTTTGTATTTTTCCTTGTCCTAAACAAAGGTTTAAGAGCAGAAGGTTTCATACACTGTACAGATTGTAAAGCCTCCTATGGAAAATTGTGATCTGTAATTTATCGGGCTATATAAAAAAAATAAACTTGACTTGAATATTGTTGCATGACCCCTTAAGAAGAAGACGGTCAGTGGGTGGAGCCTAATTGGTTTAAACCGAATGTGTGGAAGAGCAGATCAGATGAGGTCAGTGAGTGGCAGATCGATGAGGACTTGTTAAGATCACACAGTCAATAGAGGAAGTAGAGAAGTGGATTCTTGGCATTGATGTCTTTCACTTCATATGGCCAGAGGGGGGATTATAGAGTTGAAAGGTAGTGACTGTGTTCTTTGGTGGGAAACTGAAAGTGTCTCTCCTCCCAAGAAACTAGTGTGTGTGTGTGTGTGTGTGTGTGTGTGTGTGTGTGTGTGAGAGAGAGAGAGAGAGAGAGAGATCAAAAAGCTTAGTTTCCCTTTTATTTGCCTCCAGGTACAATGATAGACTAGAGGTTACTACGAGAGAGGTTACAGAGGGGAACTCCCCGAACTCCTCCTGGAATGAGAAATGGCCCCCGCTCAGGAACCACTGTTCACTATGGAGACTTCATTACATCCAGGGGTGTACTGGGAAAACAACTCACCCCTGGACTCGGGTTGTTATTGGTCAGTGAGCCCAGTCCCAGAAGGCGCATGCAGCAAACTCCCCTGGCTTTCATTTGCACCCGACAGGCACACAGAGGGCCGGTAAAGAGATGGACAGGGCCAGACGGGCTGGTAAAAACATTGTGGACTTTTTGACGGCCCACCCACCCACAGATGTGGCGGCCCACTGGGATTTGTCCTGATTACATCTGAAATACCATATCAGAATGTCACTGGTTTGACTCAATTCCAGTGGGCAGTCCTCAAGTGGCTTTTTTTTTTATATTTATTTTTCATGCATTTATGATTCACAATTTATCGAACAATAGTTTTTCTAGATTGTACACACACCAGTTAGTTATTGATAACAGAGTGTTGCTACTTTCAAACAAGGAATGTAGAAAAAATATTAATGCAGCACATCTAATGCCACATGCAGGTTTCTGCAGGGATGTTTTGAAGCTGAGCTCATACTCCTGTCATTTCTGTCAGTTACTAGATCCAGAAACTAATTTGCAGCCCCTGTCCCTGCCTGACGAGGGAGTAGCTTCAACTAAACACCCCATATATATGATTTCTTTGACATTTTTACAATGTTACATGGTACAATGTTTACCTGTATTGTCATTGCTGAATAGATGGCTTTAGATAAACCTGTAGGCAACATGCCCCCCAAAATGCCTGTCAAGTCATATGTCCTATTAATGGAGCAAATTCTTCCACATTCCACATCTCGCTGTCTTCATCAGGAGTTTGTTTAGTTTTCATGAGTCTTTGTGATGCCGATCGGCTCTCTGTTCAGGGACGGCTCTTTGACCTGCAGTAGCTTTGGAGAGAGAGAAACCTCTGCGGTCTCTCCACCAGTCGTATAGCGCCCATCTATAAGTACAGTCTACATTAGACTCAAGGGAAGTTGTAATGTTTACACAGATTCACACCAGTTTACCTCTCGTGACCGACTCTGTGATGCTAATTGGTGTGTGTGTGTGTGTGTGTGTGTGTGTGTGTGTGTGTGTGTGTGTGTGTGCGCAATTTTGTCTACGTGTTTGAGTGTGTGTGTTTGTGGGGCGGAGGTTTACAGCCGTTGCTATGGGGACCGTTAATACCGGGGCTTTGGGAGAAGCTCCTCTGAGTGTTGTTACTCCCAGTTCACGAGTGTTGACACCATCTGTAGTCTTAAATCCAGCCGACATGATCACAGTCTGCTCTGTAGTTCTTAAATCACCATCACACACACAGCTGTTTCTTTTTGACTTCCTGGGGCTCAAGCCATATGTCTCATCATGGAAATGTGTCTTCTCTCAAATGTTTCCAAACAAAAAACTACGTTGGTTGTAAAAAGTGAAGTGATCTAAGTGATAAATTCAGTTTAAACAAGTGCAAAGTAACATGAATGACATCCAACTTCTCCCAGCTCCACACACTTAAAAAAATAAATAATCAAAAATATCAGGATGCAGCGCAACAGTTCAGAAGTGGTAAATTAGTTAATACTGTGCTGACCAACGTGGTCAGCACAGTATTAACTAATTTGCAGCTGAATCCCTGCGGAGCTGTTACTGTTCAGAAACACCAACTAGCAAATACATAACAGTAGAGTGATGACTTGCAAAATATAAAAGCACCTTACGGAGCTGTGTTGTAGTATTCAAGACTTCCATAATTGAGGGTTTGTTAAACCCCCTACGATGAACAGCGTTAGTCCAGTCATTGCTTAGCAGCCCTAGGCACAGAAGCATTCCCTGCCGAACTTAGCTGCAATATCGATGTTTATCAACTCAGCGGTTAGTCTTTCAAAAACCATCAAATATACTGTTCAAAAAAACAAACAGCAAAGTATAAAATTTTGCCTTTCTACAGTAAGCATCCAAACAGGGTTACGTAAAACAAAATCACTAAAGTCTCATCTTGCATTTTTGCCCAGCAATAAATGAATGGTATATCTGAATGGATTAATTAACCGGTGAGGAACTAGAAGGACTTCATAGCTCAGAATGCAATGAAAGTCCCATCAGTGCAAAATGCAAGCTAATAAATACTCTTAAAATTTCATCACATAATATAAAATACTTCAAAGTTTTGTGGCTTCCAAAAGTGTCTTCACTCTGGAGCTGGAAGATGATGTTTTTGTGTTGATGAATTATTGACCTTTCCTTTCTCTGCTGGTCTCTCTGCCCTGCGCCACACAGAGCACTAATAACCTGAAGCAACAATATTGCCAAAACCATAAAGGGCAAGAATTCAAAGTAAATGAAAAGAAATAAATAAGAAAAAATGAATTTATAAAAGACAGCCTCGCAAGGTTTTTCATCTCTGAGGTCCAATCTTCCCAAACTCTGAAGGTTCAATTTTGTGGCTGAATGTAATTTCAGCCAACCACTGTCATATCATACTCTGTAATCTTCAAACTAATTATGATTTAATGTTAATGACCAAACTTTGAGGTCCCGTCTTTCATGGAGCCGACATTCTGACAAGGTTAAGTACTAAACTGATTCACAGTAGCAATGGTAACTGTAGATAGCAGGATTCGATTTTTCAGTCCAGGCGGGGGGGGGGGGGGGGGGGGGCACTGGGCGAACAGGGAGGCTGCTGTCAAAACCAGCAGCACTGAGGATATCATGCAGCACAGGGCTGCTCTCGCTGTCATTCCACCCATGGCTGTCTAGACACATCAAGAGAATTGGGCGCTGGAGCTCTGAAATATGCCGTGACACTCGCCCATCCCTCCACTTACCTCCTTGAAGCATCGAACCACATCCACTGGGTCGCCCAGTACGAGGGAAATCTTGTTCATCCATGGTGCTGGCTCAGACTTCCCTGATCTGCAGTAACCCCACAGCTGTCAGCATGTGCAGATGATATGGAAGGGGTCGTTGTAGGACAGTTGTACCAATTGGGATCTCCCTAAAAATGGATTTTGCACAGCACTGGTTGTACATCTGACTTTTTTTGTTTTTAAACAAAATATAATTTAGTTTTTTAATCTGAAGTACATTCCTTTTTATAAAGCTGGGCACTGTAGTTTTTAGCAAACACTACTTGAACGGGAGTAAATAATGCATTTGTTGGGGACTACTTTCAGTGGCGGATTAATTCACATTTGGTGCTTTAGTGAGGTTTGATGGCAGCAGGACGGTGTGGCTCATTGATGTGTTTAATAGTTGTGGACAACAAGCTACACCAGGCTTTAGATACAGACAATACTTGTTAGTAGGATACATTAATTGTTGGTTTGGGTCTTTTTATAGGATTGGTTGACAATATAGAATATTGCCAGACTTGAGTAAATGTAATGTGCTGTTTCAATCAGTTACTATAACATAGTATACACTGAACAACAGACTGTATAGAAACATTTGCATGTGAACAGATCATGGAGAACGGGTGATGTCTGTGATTTGATGGCTGCTTCAATAGACGAATAGAAGGGAATCAGCTGATGTAGCTGCAAGATTGCCCACGATCAGCTGATGTAGCTGCTGGATTGGCCACGATCAGCTGATGTAGTTGGGATTTTGAGCTGAGTTTGACTCCGTGGCCTGCATGAACTAATGTAAAGCTCAATTTGTTTGCTAAACTGACTAGAAGTGTGACACTTTACCCAAGTCAAACAATATATAGTGTACTGCATAAGAAATTCAATATCCACAGCAGGATACAGTAAAACATTTTACTGAATATCTTATTGTTTACTCTTTATTTTTCTTGTGAAATACTGTGTTTGCATCTTCAAGCTTCTAAAACTTATTCAAAACAACAAGAGATGGGGGAAATCCTTTCTCATACATGCAACCTATTCTGAAGGGTCAGAAATAGACGTTGCTTTGTTTTTATGAAGTCATGACCTGAAAAAAGACTGGAGACCACATCATTAAAACACCCTATTAGTATCTATTCCTGCTTAACTGCCCTGAATTTGACTCTAGTGCCCCTGCCGGTGGAATAACAGCACCATGGTAAAACACAAGTGATAGGAAATAAAAGAGAGATCCAGTCTCCACACCACAGACCTGGTTAATGAGTCAATAATATGGTTTTCCTTTTCTCATTTCACACATCTGAGCAATCCGCCCACAGATACTGATGGAAATAGCAAACATGTTGCATCCTGTTGTCTTCTGAGAGTAATTTCTCTTTTCTCAAACTGCAAGCAGCGAATAAATCCTGGACCCTGTGCCTGCACCACAGGAGGGGCCATTGATACAAAATGAAGTCATATATTTTTCATTTCAAATGAATAATCAAGCATCAGTGGCACAGTGGAGGGGATTAAAGATGTCAATTTGTGTTTAATGTTCATGCATATAATCACAATGAAGTCTATTCATACTGCTGCTTCTGATTGTCAAAGAAGAACTATTATAGGCTTTATTAATGAAGTATTTATTGTAAGCTTTTTGAGTATTGCACAGATTTCCATGGTACTGTGTCCATACATTCAAATCCTCATTTAGTTTGCAGCAAAATCTATCAAATGCACCAGATGTCAAAGAAAAACAGTGAGTTTCAAATACTCTGTGGTAAACATCAGCCATAAGTTGCTCTCACACAAAGATTCAAGAATTTCATCATACAAGAAATTAATTGCAGCTACTGTTACTTGAAGTAAATAAAATATGATGGAAGTTAAGTCATTTCTGCAGGAGCCTACTCAAAAACATTACCTGTTGTTGTACAATCCATGTTTCTAACCAAACAACCGATCATTTCTAGCATTATTGAAATATTTGCAAATGCTGTTTTCCCAGGTGTTTATTTTTAACCATGCTTGCGACATGGATCTAGGGATGTCAGTGGCAGTCTGTCGGTCCATCAGTGTGGTCCAAACTAAAATATCTCAACAGCTATTGGATGGATTGGTGCAAAACTGTGTACACATCCATGGTTCCCACACGATGAATCCATATGACTGACTCTAAACTATCAAAGCTAAATGAAAATACAAAATGGGGGATATTAATGGGATTGTTTTGCTAAGCGAAGACTGTATTGGACTGGTTTATTTTTGCGTTATGCACATTACCACCACAGGAACTAGTGTAATTCTTCTGATTCACTCCCATTTCAGACAGAAGACCAGGATGTGAAACTATACCAGCTGAATGTATCGGCAGCTGCAGTGTGAGCAGATGGAAACATGAGGTCCTGCCACTGTCTGTCTGACATTTAACATCTGCCACAGTGCTCCAAGGCAGTTGTTGGTGACAAATGGTCCTTTTGATTGATACACGCAGCATGTTTTTGCATTGCCCTGCCATGGGACAAAGCTCCAAATAACATACAACAAAGAACTCCAATCACACATAAAAAAATCCAGTATTTGTATTGGCAAAAAGGTTGAAATTCTTTAAAGTTGCTCAAAAAACTGAAGCCTTTTCACTTGCTGTGTTCAGTGCGAGTAACTTGGCTGATGGGCTGCTCTGCAGGAGACTCAAAACTGTCTACTCCACTGTATGTTGTCTTCTGCAATTTAAGTTGTAAACAGACAAGTTTATATTTGACTGCTGTGAAACAGGGGGAACAACTGACAGACCCACCGCCCTGACATATTATCGCCTGAATCAAACTATATGATAAAAGGAAACTTTAGAGTTAAATATGCGTTGACGTACACATTCTACCTTCAGGGGAAACAAATGAGTCGCTGAAGCATCAGGAACACTTTTAAAGGCATTTATTGATGAAATACACACTTAGGTTTTGACAAAAGCTTCTGTAGTTTTGTACGTAAGAAATTCCAGCCCCATTCTAGAACCCAGACTCCTTGAATTAAAGGTGGCAATGGAAACCAGCTCATTACATGTGCAATAAATAACAATAATACAAAAAGGAGGCAAGGAAAAGGACACCTGAATAAGTGCCTGTGTTAACCTGAAAATAAAAAATAATGTCACAGGAAAAAAAAAAGGGGGGGAGGACAGAAAAGAGAGAGAGACAAGACTAAAATAGAATCCAGTCGTTTTGTATTTCGGGTGCATTAGTGTATGTTCTGAGATTTCCTGGTCACCCTCAGGACCAGAAGGCATTTAGTGACCTGAGGAACTGACTGGAAAAAGGAAAAACAGTAAAAAAAATTAAATAATGGAGTTCTACGCTGAAACCTGGAACCATCTGAGAACCGTATATTGCACATTTTCCTTGCAAATACAATAACCACATCGCCAGATTCATACAAGTTTTAGTTTAGTTTTTTTTTTGTTGTTTTTTGCGCTTGACCTAAAAAAAAGAAGACAGCTTTGTGTTTGTTATACACAGACAGAGCATTGCGTAGACATTAACACACTTGGAATAATACAAAAAAGGGAATTCAATTGCAAATTCATAATTTAAGCCATTTCATGAGTTCGGTAAAGGTTTCACAAAAAAAAACGAGAAATACAAATTTGAGCAAAAAGGAGAGCAAATCTCTTTTCAAAAATCATTAACCAAGAAACTACTGCAGAAGTCACTTTTTCAGCATAAATAAATAACAATAATAAAAAAAAAACTGGACATATTTATTGATGACATCTGCTATGGCTCGTGGGGGCATGCCACTGTGAGGTTTGGTAGCTGTTGACCGATTTCCCAATTTATTTGGGAATCAAAAACCAGCAGTCTCAATTTAGCACTCAACAAAAGGTCAAAGGGATTTGTTTTCAACTACTGCATCTTTTGAAAAAGGAGTTTGCCGATCCTACCACCAGTGAACAATCTCTAAAAGCAACAGCCACGATCCTGAAGTGGTAAAACAATCCATAATTTAACCAGTCTTTAGCTCTTCAAAACTGCACCACCCATGGCGACGTGATTCAGTGCACTTGAGCGTGGCCCTTTTTCAGAGCGGAGCAGCCTTTTAGAGCAGTGCAGTGCCACCCCGGCCAGACAATATATTTCTTTTTTTTTTTTTTTTGGAGTGTGTTCTAGTCCACGTAGCCATCAGAGTAACCCTCGAGGTCTCCCTCTCCGTCACACACAAAGCCTGCCTGTGAGATTACTGAGCTTTACAGAGGACTCAGAAATGAGGGAGAGAGTGAGCAGGGCAACAAAGAAAGCTATCACACTCCTGGAGGACACTTATTACAGTGGAGTGAACCAAGAAGAGCCATTTTAAGTTGCCAGGAATCATTGTGCTGCCAACAAGCTAGAAATTAATGTTGCTGCCTTTCTTTTAAGAGACATCTCCGAGCTCAAACACTGTACAAAGCGGCCCAAATAAATTGTTTACTCGTCTTTGCACCGCGGTGGTGGGGGGCGCTCTACGACCTGCCGGTACTGAGAGTCCATGTCAGGCTGCAAAACCAACTCGAATCAACATTTCACGCAGCCCACCCGCAGATCCTAGCAACCGATAACAAGCAGGCTGACAGGTGTTCAAGGTCAAGGCAGAGAAGATGAGGCCGAGAGCCGGAGCTCCGACAGGTCACGGCCTCCCTTCCATGCCGGAGACCTTTCGGAGCGGATGCCAACCCTTATCTGCAGCGAGGCAGAGTCAAGCTTCCTGTAAGCCTCTTAGCCTGGCTGTCAAGCACGGCGGCACTGATGTCTCAATGTTGGTGCCGATAAAAAGTGTGAACATCGATTCCTTCTGGTGCACGGGAGGTGGAATACGCAGACAGCCGTATTCTCACACACTGAGAAGGTCAAATTTCCCAACTTTTGGAATATTAAGACAAAATCAACTATGTGTTTTTGTTTTAGTTATGGATGTTCTGCACCTGCAGAGCCAACTATCTGTTAGAGATGGTGGCAAGTCTCAATCTGACTCTGAGGAGGCGCAAACATCTCACCAGAGAAGCCAATACAAAAGTGTGAGTTTCTCTTTGAGGCAGGAAATTGCAGCAGGCACACCCAAATTCTCACCAGTGTATGTGTGTTTTATTATTTGTTTTTGTTTTTTCACAGCGTCAGCCCCATCACAGTCTATGACCCTCTTTGCTTTCCAGAGCAAGCCGAACAAGTGGGTGAACCAAACCCAACAAATCAATGAAGGAAAAAAAAAAGCCAGCACCTTCCTTATCTGCACAGCGAGACAGCTCTGACAAGAGAAGACACCCGAGAACAGTGCAGAGCCATGTGAAGAAAAGGCGACAGGAGAACTTTGCAACACAGTGCTTTTTTTTTTTTGTCTCTGACTTAATCTTTCTTGAAGAAGTTTGAAACAAGGAGTTGTTAGCACCATAGAGAGCACCAGCGGCAAAGACAGACCATTTCTGATCGTCACTGTGGCAAAGATCCCACCCATCAGGTTCCCCACCCGTCACACTGATCACAGGGTTCTTGGAACAAGGACAAAGTGAAAGGCTTTGTTCGCACTGCAGCCTTTTGTGTTGAAATCCAAACTTTCTCACATCAGATTTTCGTGTATTTGTGTCTACTGTATGTATAGAACAAAACCTGCAGGCTGTAGCACAAGTGAAATATGAGCCGTTACGCAGTCTGTGTAGGCCGTGTTGGTTAAAATATGAGCATATCTATTGTGTCGTGCGTGACACAATAACTGAAAAACGTGAACCAGTGTCACTGCACCAAAGATCAATGTGGTCAAGATCTGAATTCATAAAAAAACACCAAAAAAAAAAACAATGTTTTCCTCTTCACAGCAATGAGGAAAAATCTGATGTGAGGAGAAAACAGTAACACAAAAAGTTGCAGCGTGAATGCAACCACATAAAATAAAACATGGGGGCAATGAACTCACACACAGATGTAACCTTTGTTTCAATGCCAGTCCTCCTGCTAAACAGTACAGTGTATGCAGTGTTCTGCATAATACAGAAATGTGTCAACATTTCTTTCTGTTTGTAGTCATCATTATAGTAGCACCTTGTGGGGGGGTTACAGCTTAATCACCTGAGGAAAAAGCTTAAGCACATTTTAGAGGTTTTATCATAAACAGACTGAATGCTTACAGGAGAACCGTGAGGCGATAACACTTTAAACATGGCGAGGACTCTGGTTGGGTGAAGCGGAGATCAAAGACTGGGTTACAGAAAGCTGAATGGCAAAATAACATAATTTGGGAGAGTGGATACCAGGGTTAACCTGTCTGTCTTTGACAACTGGACGAAATTTACTTGACATTGGCCGTATTTCTATGAAATAACCTGTGTATAAACCTTTAAAACACCAAGTCTGCACGTACAAAGACACAATAGCGCACATTACATCATTTCTGTGGAGATTTCCAACATGTTCTAACACTGACAAGCTGGTAAGGGTCATTGTTTTTGGTTTTTAATAATTAGAATTTTTTTTTTTAATTTTTTCTACAAAATGTTACAGAAATAAGGGGGGGGGGGGGGGGGGGGGAATACTGGACTCAAAAAGTGGCAAAAAATTAGTGTTTGTTGCAAGTTATATTTTTATAATCAGGTTTAAATGTAGACCGTATACCAGGCACCAAGCACCTGGTGCAAAAAACCAAAAACAATGAACACTTTACATGGGTTACTTGATTAGGGGCCTTGAAACATAAAGGTTACCATAAGAAGTGAACTGAAATACACAAATGATATTAAAGACTGCAGGAGTTTTGGTTGAGCTGGTTGGGTACAGACCTGTAGGCTATAAAAACGGTAATTTAATACACACGTCATAGGTCCTTATGTGGCAGGGTTCCTATACATTCTTCCATTTTCAAATCCCAAATTCTCCAGATGTTGGATTTAAGATTACGATAGATACACAATGGTGGAAGAACTAACTGACTTTGCCTGAAGATTAATTTACAAAACAGCAAATACCACAATACCGGACGATTTCCAAAATATTATCTGTAGCATGAGTGGACCCAGGTTTTTTTCCCCAATACATTTCAGACTTGTCATCCAATTTCAGTTTTCACAATAATATTTTTCTAGACTTTTGGAACTTACTGATGGATAGGAACCCTGCATGTGAACATACAGACAAAACAGCTTGTTGTGGGCAGATACAATGCAAAGGGTGAATAATTGTCATTTAATTACTGACAAGACAGGTCAGTGAGGTAATACTACTTGAGGTCAGACATGGCGTTTAGGGATCCAGTTGTGGTAACGTTAAAGACAGTTTAGCAGTTTGCTTTGAATGTTGTGACTAAGACATTTTGTTGCTTAACAGAACATTGGTTTGTTGTGTCACACAGTTAAGAACCGCATGTTTCCCGAGGAACAATCCTCCTCAAGATTAGAAACATACATTTATAAGCACCAAATGACCAAACAGTAGTCATTTTATTCAGAATTTCATTATCAAAATGTTCAAAAAAACCTCAGTCCCTGTGCGAAACCTGAATTTGCGAGTTATTTCTCAAAAAGACTCGTAAATTTTGTGTCTTGTGAAGTCAACAATATTGAACACTAGCTATCCTGCAAAAAAAATTCCAAGTTTTATACTGACTTTGTGACAAAAACAAGATCTACTTGACTTTTTAAGAAATGTTCAATTGAATTCCTTAAACACTGTGCAACTTTGCACATTTGCAACTCCAACTGGCAGTGAGAAGTAACTGAAAAACACGCCATAAACACAACATTGTGACATCAGTAATCTGCACTGACTGCACTCATGTTAAACCGGCCCATCTGTGGTGCTTCATACCGAGGAAGTCCAACTCTAAAGAGGAAGCTTGCAGTTTACCAGACAGTTTTGCTCTTAAATTAAAAATGTCAATTCACTTCCTGTGGGCGAGAAAATGTCCATACTTGACTTGAGAATTTAATTTGGAGAAATATGATAAGATGCTCAACTCTGTTGCCGCCCCGCTTTGTCATGGAGGCTGTTAAGACAAGTGAGACTGGTGTGGATTTTAAAGTTGCAAAGATCATTTCTAGTGCAGCTTTGAGAGAGATTTGCTGTAAAATTTCAACAAACGTAGCAGATGGAAATGCATGGTATCAGGGGTGCAGGATGCCAACAACATCCGATAGCAGGTCAACCCAAAAGCTGTAAACATCTGGGTGTATCAGTATCTGCCTGCCTGGTGCTGCTGAAAGACTGCAGAAACACAAGGATCGGTATTAAGGACTGCATGGTGTGAAAACTAAAAATGACCAAGTTTTCTGCCCAAATATTGCATTTTTATGTCTTGCAGGCATTTCTGAACATGAGTTTTGTGTATCATTATTGTTAAGACAGAAACGGTTGAAAATGATTTCCAAAACAAACCAAACAGCTGTATTCCATAGAAAGCAGGTGAGATGAGGAGCATGGGGGTGGGGGGGATAGTTTTGAAGCTTTCTTGTTATCTGCCCTAAAGTCTTGTAATGCTATGAGAGCAATGTAACATACTTAAACCCCACATACACACAAATGGCAGAGGATTTGATATATTTGTCTTGTGTCTTTCTCAGACAACATAAAGATGCATTTATATATTTTGATACTGATATTGAGTCTGTCTTTAAAAATCCTAATTTATCAGCTCCGGACACTTATCGCCCAAAATATAGATAGCACTTCTGGGATCCACTCTTTTTTTTAACAGTCTAAAGTCTCTCTTACTCTCTTCAATCTCTCTTTCTGTAATGACATTTTATGTACAATATTGGTATATAGAACATAAATTACTACACAAAACATTTTAGCCTATTCACAATTGACAATCATCAAGAACCCAATAGCAAATTAGACAAAGCCAACAAAATGAAAATAAAAAAAAAGATTCAAAGACAATTTACTTGATAAACAGCTTAAAATCGATGCCTGTTGTATAACTGTTTCCATATACTTTCTGTGCTCCCAAGACGTGTCGAGTGTATTGTGAAAAGAAAGAAAAAGAAAAAGTCACCTTTTTTTTATAAAAAAAGTCCTCCTCTTCTCTCATAATTGTCTCAGGAGGATGAAATCTGCATGAAGCTCAAAAAGACGGTCACGTGATTCCCGACATCTTGTTTGCATGTAAACAGAGCACCAGTAGTGTCTTGGTTCCATGTGTCTCTTCTGTACAAAAGTATAAATATATGCTTTCTCTCCATTTGTTTTTTTTTTGTTTTTTGTTCACATATCTAGGATGTAGCGGACAAAAAATGGTTGTTTTAGTTCCTAAAAACACACCAGTGTTGCAGTATCTGTGCTGGAGGTTGCCAGTTTTTGTTGTATTCGTCCCCCCCCTTTAGATCCCGATTTGCTGGCTTGTGTTGACTTTTACCGTCGGGTGTTTGCTTGGTGTTGGTTGATCGTCTTTGCATAAATAAAAAGGTTTCGGCACAGTCCGCGGCCACTGGGCCAAAAAACAAACAAAAAAAAAACAACCGTTGTGTCCGTTTTAGCTACAGCAGATCCATCTTGGGTCTGTAATGGAGCAGGAGGGGGGATTTCTGGAGGGAAAAATAAAAACACAACCTCAGTATGAGCAGTTATTTTGTTTTTAAAATGTTGTCGTCGTAGTCTACTACTACTACTACTACTACTACATAGCTGCAATTACATTATCTCCGTGTGTTTTCTACATGGATTATCAACTGATGACTTTCTGCCTGGGACATCGCAACATTACACAGCACCAAGTTAGTATTATATCATGCATGCAGCCATCGTTTTGAAATGAGTCAGTTGGAAACGCAGAAGTAACCTGGCATTCATTGGATAGTTAGAATACACCAGAGAGAGAAGCTGTCTTTGTCTACTAATGTCTGAAATCATGTTCTTCTGAAAAGTACCCCGGATTTCGAGTGGGAAATCGGCCAGAGTTATCATTGCAAAGGATGAAGCTTGACAGGTATAGCGACAGTTACTAGATAAGATAGTTCATAGTAACACAGGGGGAGCAGAGCTCAGGTCAGCTGGTCAGGATCTCTACCAATATTGCATTTCAGTTAATCAATTTAACTCAGCTGGCTGAAATATTAATGGCAAATATAAAACCTTACATTATAAAAACACAATTATAAAGTTCAGTTTTGCTTAAATCAGTCGAAATTGAATCAAACTGGTTTCAGAGTTTGATACACTCAGGCTTACAGTGGCAACAAAGCTGAGATGCCTTTTTATACAACAACATAACTTACATTTCACAAGCAAAACACAAATATCACCACATTATGCCACAATATTTGTCTTTTTGAAGCACAAGGTTACCTTAAATCTCCATCTTGTCACAACAACAAATTTCAAAGTGTGGTCCTTTCCCAAGATTTCCTCGTTGCATAAAATGTCCAGCTGTAAAAAGGCAAAAAAAGAGCAAATTATTGAACAATTTCAGAGTGTTTGAACTTTCCAAAATGTGCGAAATAAATCTCCATTTCCCTTCGGAGAGGTTAACAACATGACTAAACTATGACAAACACTATATTTGAGGCTTCTGCAGTTGGATTTTCAGGCTGCTGAGCAGTGTGATGCAGAAATAAAACTGCTGCCCCTCTGCTCTCATTTTTCAGTCTGAGTAATAACATTGCTCTTTCTTGGAGAGGAAGCTGGGGGAAGCTTATTCTGACATGGAGTGGCCCCTGGCTCCTGTACAGCAGCAGGGCTTTCTGGGAGAACACAGAAGTTCAATACTGAACATGAGGCTGGCTCGCCAAATCTACCGCTCCTCCTGTGAAGTCAACATTGATATTCTGCTGAGCAGTGCCTCGCATCTGCATCTGCCAGTCAATACTGTGAAAGGGAGAAGGGAGGGAGCGAGGGCTGGAAACGAACACTGCCACAGCGTCACCCGCTGGCTCTGACTGGAAGGACGCTCTGATCGATAAACACCAGCCAGCCTTTATCAGCACAGACAGAGCGGTGGAAACTGTCCAGGTCTGTGATTAGGAAGATACCAAAAATAATCCAGAGTAAAGGCTGGAGAGCTGTGATTTCATCTTGGAAGTCATTGAGGGCTTTTGTGTCAAAATAGAAGAAATTTGAGGGAAAAAAGAACATCCCTGATCCCCCTTGATTTCTTTGTACAAATTTGAAGACTAAATGTCTCCCAAAAATAAAAGTTTTTAGCTTCTCAAGTGTGAATATTTGCTGGTTTCCTTTGTCTTCTGTGATTCAACCTTTAGGGTTTTCACTGTTAGTAGACAGAAAAAAAGCTATCTGAATATGTCGACTTGGGCTTCGAAAAATTGGAACAAGCATTTTTCACTATTTTCTGACACTTTATAGACAAAATGAATCTGTTAATTGAGAAATTAATAAGTAGATAAACAAACAAAAGAAGGTGCAGCCGTATAACCAATAAAAAGATAAATTGTACATTATATTAAGAAGAGGACACCTTCAGACTCTACAAATGAATCAAAGAAGAGAACATCAGTCATTGTCATATAGTATCTGTGAAAATTATGCATCTGCAAATAGGAGTTGAGCAAAAATCTTCTACATTTTAAGATAAAGAATCCATATTGATCTGTAGGTCTTTACAAAGTCTAGATTATAATTTTAATATCTCCTACACTTGACTTTAATATATACAGTCACTTTGGAAGATGAAGTAAAGCTTGTTAAAGAGGTTGGTCAGTTTGGGCGTTTCTTCTATTCATTTCTTCACGCGTTCAGTTCCTCCAGAGACATTTAGATGGGTGACAGGACCACAACGGTGGGTTTACAAACACGAGGAATGAGTAAATAGCGCACTGTTCTCTGACAAAGAGGAGTGTTGTAAAGCTCTGCGCTTGGCTCGCCGCTGAAAACAGAAATCGGTTTGAACAACAGCTTTTGATAGTCAATAGAAAGGACAACAATGGCTGGTGGGGAGAGCGGCTGCCTCGCCAAAGTTGTGCTATGGAGGCCGACGATATGATGGAGCCTACCCACTCATCTCTGTGACAGCCAGTTTAAAAAAAAGAGACAAAAAAAAAAACAGAGAAAAAAGACACAAAGGCGTCTGTTATGATTATTTGCGGGATGCTAAAAATCCATCTGTCAAATTATCGCCCACCCTACCCCCTGCTGCTCGGAACGGGGCGGTGAAGGCAATAAATAGAAAAATTACCACATCTAGATATCATAAGGGCTCATTTCCTTCTAAACATAACAAACACAAAGGCCTTGTATGAGTCAGCGCAGAAATGTATAATAAACTGACCTTTGTTATTTTTGTGATTAACTAAACTTTCTGGTAGACATGGCCCACCTCGCCCAGCTGGTGCTCCGAACAAGTTAAAACTACAGCAAAGAAAAGATTTGTTCCAAATGACTAGAAATCCACTTTGGTAAAATCACATGCGGGTTTAACGAGCACAGATGATTGTATCTAAATGATTTGTTAAGCATGAGAATTAAGATGACTGAGAACAGTAATCTACAGGCACACTAATTTTGTCACAAAATGCTGTAAAATTTAATTCTGGACCAAAACTCCTTGTAATGAAAACCCTGATTTCACCCAGGTGACTCTTATCTTGTCCCACCACCCATTAAGATCCTTTAATAAAGAATAATTTATGAGCTGAGGTGATGCTCTAATATTTAAACCCTTTTTACATGTCTTATATTTCTGTTCCTTTTGTGAAGAGGACTGATGTCAAACTTCAAAATGCACTTTGCAGCTTGACCTTTTCAGATTTTTAACAGGTGTGACCTGCAGGTCAAATCTAGCTTTGAATAATGGAACAATTTGACTGGCGCCAAATGTTTAAAGGTCATTAAACTGGCATGAAGCTGGGGAAAGAATCCCTTAACACGGAGGAAAAGAGAACATTTCCTCTTGAATTTGTTTGTTTATCCTGTGATCTTTATACTTTCAGTTTCATACCTTCACTAAAACCACATATAGCATGTGAGAGATCTCATATGATTTCTAGGCTGGTGGAGCGTGTTATTGTCTGTACCTCATTAAATGATGTCAAGTTAAGCTTTTTAGCGATGAACTTCTTGAGGTGGAGGACTGTGGCTTGTGCTGAACAGCGGATCCACTTGCGCTTCAGACCTCGAAGCTTGCTGCTGTTGCACTCCAAGCAGATGCTGACCTGGTGGAGGAAACACAAAGCACGGAAACATCAGTAAAGCAGTTTTTTGTTGTTGCAGTTTTTAACAAGGCTATCAATGCTTATTGCATGTTATAGGATAACACAGTTTGCCAATATTGATTCAAGATTTTCAAAAAAACACAAACGTAGCATTGCTAAGAGCATGGCTCTAGGAATGGTGACGAAATTTGTTGTCTGTCTGGAAATTCGGAAAATACATCTGTGGCCCCTTGGAGGGTGAATCATTGACAATATAGAGCTGTGCCTAACAAGCAAAGTTTGATTTGAGCTAAAAATGGCCCCAATACACAGGAAACATACTTTTGCTTTAGTTAACAAAATAGTCTTTCCATTTTTCATCCCAGCAGTATAAGAGGATCGATGTTTCGCAGTGGTCTCTCCATTTTTCATCCATTCAACTATTCTATCTTTTGCTGTGTAATGAAAATTGCTGCCTCACATACCACTAGCTCAGTTGTTGACTTTTAGTCTTGTCCGATATCAAAAAATGGGAAAACAGCGAGGGCAGTGCTGCAGTTTATGAAACCACTTTCTGAGTTTGCAGCTAACCATGACGAATACCAAGTGTGCGTGTATAAATCGATCTTTCATGAAAACAGACTTTAGGATTATAAAAAGGGACAATGTTATGACAGCTGGTTAATTCGGCCTGGCTCTGATTTCCAATTCTGCTTTAACTGCACGTCCCACTGAACCAGTATTGTCTCTGTGTGTTTTGTTCATTGGCTTTTTCCGTGCGACTGCGTGTCACTGCCTTTGGCCTGTGCACCTTTTTGTCCCCTGAGGTGACACGGTAGGTGGTTTTGGCAGTCGCTGGTTGCAGGAGTCAGAATGCATTACTGCAACTGATCCCCTGCCCCCACGTATCAAAAGACAGAAGAGGAGACCTTGTATTTCTTCACTTGTGGGTGTCCTGTCTCAGTTTCTCTCTCGGTTTTGAGACAGGAAAACTAACATTACCCTGGTCTCTGCTTAAACTTGGAAATCATCCCTGTTCTCAAATAAACACTGCCAGCGCTTCAGCGCACCCCCTGCCCTTCTATAAGCAAAGAGCAACACTGTAATATATCTGCTTTCCAGTGGCGCTGGCAATGAGGGAGGCTCATAATGTGGAATAAAAGCTTTGGTGGTGATCTGGACTCCACAGCGACTCGACGGCGGTCTGTGGTGCAGTTTCATTACATTACATTAGTGATGTTGTTATGGAGCCAAAGAGTCCTGCTGCAGCTATGCACACTCACAGACGTCACTGATGCAATATTGAGGCATATCAAGAAAAGATGTCACACAGAGAAAGCTTAACACTATTTTACCGGCTCATTACTGAGTCCTGAGTGCTTGCAGAGGTCTGAGGCAATATGTCTACTGGTATTGTTTTACTTATGTGTGTGTATGTGTGTGTGTAAGAGAAAAGCTTGAGTCTCTGTGTGAGTACTGAGTTTGGACCTCTGATAAATCTCAGAGAATTCAAGGCTCAATTAATAATTTACAGCAAAGCTTTGTTCTCCAATTTCTCCAAAGTAGACTCTTTAAGCCCAAAATAGCTGTAGTTTATTAAATTTACACAATCTTCTCTCAAAATTTGATAAGAGCCTGAAGGTGACTTGTTGTCTTCGCACCTCATCTGAAAATATTAACCTCTGAAACTCCACACCACTTCATGCTTTGCTGATAAAGTAGATTTCTTTTTTTTTTTCTTTTTTTGGTGTGTCAGTGCTCTCATTAGCTTTCTCTGGCTCTGCCTCACGCCCCAAGGTTACACTCTGAAAGGTCGTCCAGGAGACAGCGGGAAGTGTTCTGGAAGTCGGCCATGCGTGCCGGTTCCCCTGCCGGTTCTTACATCGGAGCGGTTTCTACATCTTCGGTGACATCATGGTGGGGGGGCGGGCAGCTTTCTAGGACAATTTTGTCCCTCATCTTCATTCTTCTTGATGGCAACCGCTGCTATCGTTCCTCTGGACCTCTTTCTCTTCGCTTTGCTTTTGTTCACATTTATCACGCATGACTATAAACCACTTGAGATGTACCATCTTGTTTTGCATTTTCAAATCTTCTCTCCTCCCCACTCACACCACTTTTCTGTTCATCTTTCACTGTGGCATCCTCTGCTCTCTACAACCTGGACTGATTGCTACATTCTGGAAAATAAAAGAGCTCTGAAGGACCTTTTAAAGCATTAAATGATCTGTGTCCTCAAATACAAATGTGGTATCCTTCAAGTTGTCACTGGGATTGGACGATTAGGATCAAATCCTCTATCAGGATCTATGTGATTTTATGTCTGTATACAATACAGCATGTTCTCAAGGTATTTGTAATCTTCGTATCGCCTAACCCTGCTTGTTACTGGATTGCTTCTTGAAGTTCAAAAGGACTTGAATCTCCCACACAACTTCTTGCAGCGTTAGTCTGGAGAGTAAACAGTAAAATGTGGGCCCTCTGCAGTCACAGATAATCTTCATGTAGTCTGCACACAGAGAGAAATGTAGAAGATTCCCAAGAGGAGGCTTATATACGACGTCCTGTAAACCGACAGCACCTCCACAAACCTCTTATTCTTACACACAATAAGCGGTTAATGACAGGATTTTATAACTCTGAGGTTATCACGGCAGCAATCCTTTTTATCCTCCCACAATCTTGTGTCCGTGGTCTCATCGTAATGAACGAGAAGACAGTTTATGGAGGCCATCATCTCCCTTTCCATGTCAGAGATCCCTACTTATAAGAGCGTGCCTATCTCCAGCATACTTATCTTATTCCATCACAGTCTTTTCTCTTTATCATCCTCTCATTTCAGCCATTTCTATTCTGTCTGTTCTGACCCTCTGAATGTTCACCACCTGATCCTAACTCACATGATTCTTCCCTCCGACGTTTATTCCAAAGAATTACGTTCTATTTTTTTAGTTTCTTTATCCCACCTCATCACCCTGCATTCTGGCTTGTTTTCAATCAGCATGCTTTATTCTCTCTCAATCCTGCAAATCTGTCATTTTCATCAGTCATCTTGTATTCCTCGGCTCTTTTCCTCCCTCCCTCCTCCTCCTCAGTGACACTTGACATGACTGCATTCAGCTCACACAGACTGCTGTATTAACTATTCTGAACGCATTCTGCACCGCTGCTGAATATCCAAAGGGCAAGATCTTCACCCTCATCGGGGCAGCCTGCCTTGAGCTGGATTGGAGACAACCAGCTTGTTTTTAAAATCTGCCTGTTGGGTTTTTGTCCTCTTAAAAAACAAACAAAAGAAACCAATTTCTTTTTCTCCAGCCTTTGCAGCGTTGCAGTGAAGACGCTTTGTGTTTCTGATAGCGTCTGTCCAGCACAACAATAACTCTGCTCTCTTTACATTATTAATGTCATTTCGCAGGGCTTGAGAGTGTGCCAGAATACAAATGAAATCAAGAAAAGCCCATTTCCATTTTAAATTTGTTCAGTGGATGGCAGTGGTGTGGCACTGTGGTGTCTGTCACTAAGTGGATCCATACAAATCAAACAGCCGAAAAACCAAAGACAAAAGAACCCAGTAATTGTAAAACAGCCTGGTAAATCACATGGGGGCCACTTTTATAAAGGCAATAATTGATGTGCAGGCTTTT
This sequence comes from Lateolabrax maculatus, assembly GCA_031216445.1. NCBI lineage: Eukaryota > Metazoa > Chordata > Actinopteri > Acropomatiformes > Lateolabracidae > Lateolabrax > Lateolabrax maculatus. The sequence continues at coordinate 6,984,746 of CM062206.1, read as the reverse complement.
AAAGGCAACTGTACCCACAATTATCACCAACAGTATTTTTTTCCCTTAGTGCTTTTGTTCCTGACAGACTGCTTTATAACCCATAATTATTTTATCCAATTTGCTTCTTCTAATCTCTGCTAAAAGACAAACCAATGTGTACTGCCTCCCAAATTTCCTTGTATATTACAAAACTGGTTTATTGTTAAAGGGCCACTTCATCTAAATCACATTAAAAAAGAAAAATTTAACATTAAGGATGGGATTTTTTTTTTGTGGTGCTCACAGTATTGAAAATGGGCCTGTACAAAATTCACTTTCCAGAACCAATGTCCCTATTACCCAGGTATTTTTTACTCTAATCTAAACCAGCTGCTGAAGAGCTAATGTTGGTCTGAAAACAGTTTAAGAGGTTCAGAAATCTCAAAACCAGACAAATCAAAAGTATCTTCATGGTCACAAGGGGCAAGTGATTTTTTTTCTAATTTAGGTGAACTAAGCCTTTAAGTAAAGGGGGCTATTATTTTAAGATGCCCTGGAGGCAATCAGAAACATAAATTGCTTGTTCATCAGTAAGTGAGGGAGTACCTGCTCGTCGCTACGGTGATAGTCGTTGTCCTCTTCTGGTTTCTCCTCTCCTGCCTCCTTATTGGCCGTGTCCTCTGATTTTGCGTCGCCTGAGCAAAAAACCAAAGGGAGGAAGAGCATTGAGCTGCCATGTTGTAAATTCTGAATAAAAATGTATATTTGCTCCCCAGAGTAGAGCACAGTAACAGATCTAAACACATATGCATATACACAGTAAAAGCAAAAACTGATCACATCATCTGCATGTTTCTATCTGTGCTGCAGTCCACCCAGTGATTGTTTCTCTCATCACGCTCATTATCTTCAGTCAAGAGGCTTGAGCTTAATTGACGTCCATGGCGGCCCTGTTGAAAACAAGACTTGTCGGACGTGGGGGAAACGGGCATGTTTGTCTCTCTGCAGAGTTTAAACAGCCTGTGCTTGTTGGAGCGTAAAAAGACCTCCTGCAGAGATCCATTTATAAGGCAATTACATGTTGGAGGGAGTCAAAGAATCCTTTATACGACTTATCTGCTGGCTGGGCAGGTCTCTAATAAAGGGAAACTTTTAACCAGACAAAAAAACAGTCAGTCATTCTCCATACTGATTAGACTACATGAGAGCTGGCATCAGCTCTACTTTAACTGAGTTTGTCCAGTTCTGCCATTTGTGCCTTTTTCCAGGAAAATGGAAGCAGGTATGGGATATTAGAGAGAGCAGCAATCTCTGGTGAACACACGGTACAATAGGAATAAAGAGACTACTCACACTCAGTGGTACTGAAGGTAATGTGTTCAGACTGGTGCAAGAAAGGTAAGGTACCGTTTAATAATACACCACGAAGCCCGATTGATACAGTACAACTCAAGTCGACTATGTTATTCGAGTTTATGTGAAAATCTTAAGGGAAAAATGTGGAAAATATGCTGGAAGGGATGATTTAATAAAAAACGTATATACATTTTATAAATGTTAATCCACTAAATGTGTTCTACAATCTGAAAACACCTTTTTAATTATTCTTATTAAGTGTGGACGGATGAACTGCTGCGGTAAAAAGAAAAAAACGGAAGGATTCATATCTACTGAGCTGTCAATCAGCTGACAGAATGTAAACAGCACCAGACAGAAAGCGACGTCTTCAACAGAAACCCAGTCCACCAAACTGGTTGATGAAACTGGCTGCAGGACCCAACTAAATATAAACCTGATTTGCTTACGGGGCCAACAATATGTGCATGTACAATATGTTTTGTCCACCAACAGAGAAATCCAAATATATTCAATGATGTAAAACAAAAAAAGCAGTAAATCTTTGCATTTGAAAAACTGGAAGTAGGGATTATTTGGTATTTTTGCTTCAAAAATTAATCCTTAAATTAATTTACAAAGTTGTTGTAGGTTAGTTTTCTGTTACTTGAACTAAAGACTATACTTTCAACATGTCATCATCTTGTCATGTGCATGAAGCCCAAAATATATTCAAACTGTACGTGCCGACAAACATGAGTGAATACAGACCCCTAATGTAGTATTATATCCTAACCATTCAAGAACATATCTGACCCTTAATTGATTAACTATTTGAGTATTTCGGGTACAACAATGTACCCAGAGCTTAAATTAAAAGTTCAGCTAAAACTGAGTCTTAGTGTTTAAGTTTCAGTGCCGTGCTCCCTCACTACAGAGACTTTACAGAGACTTCCTGTCTTAATGTGGTGTCTTGTGTGCACATTGGAAGAAAGACACCTAAACAACTTTTAAAACAGCAGCTACTACATAGTTGTCCAGGACAGGCATGGTTATATATTCCTTTTTGGATTTTCTTGTTGGCTGTGATACTGTAGTTGTATTGAATTTCTAGATATGAAACTTAGTTATCAAAGTCAAAATTGCGGTGCTGTGACAAAATTGCTGCACAGATAGGTATTGCTTTTCTGTAACCTTTTAAAAACAAAGAAATTCAGTCTATTCTTCCTGGATTCAGTGGATGTAATAATGTGGTGTGTGTGGACAGTTTACTTCAGCTCAGGTTGCAGATGGGATTGCGTTCGCCCCTCTGTGACCATTTTCCGTTCAGGCTAACTGTCACCAATTCCACTGAGCATTACCGGGAAAGGTCTGAGCTTGCGCTCTCTTGTCTCTTTGGTGATTGTCTCCAGGGTCGGCCTGGCTGATTGCTTATCAAGAGGGAGCTTGCTCTTATTGTTGTGTCTCACCTTCAAACAACCCTGGAGTATCTCAGTGGCTGGAAACAGACATGAGGACCCTGTTTGTGTTTGAGGTAATGGGATGATTGCTTAGGTCTGGGGATTTTAAAAACTGAGCAGTCTGTGTCTTGCAGAGTTTCTTTTGTGTCTCACTCACTCACTCTTTTGAGATCTCTCACATACATAAAATCACAAAAGGCGTGTACAATGACAATATAAAGTGCGGCTGCATATGGGAATGAGATGGGGTAAACTAGCCGTGTGTGTGGGAGTTTATTTTGTCATCAAAGAGAAAAGTGCACTCAGCAGACTCATTGTGGCACCATGTCCCTCCATTTTCTTGTGTTAAGTGCTCAGGAAACCAGGCAATTTATATAAATGACTCTGCTGTGTGCTGATGGAAACCAAGTTTTTGTTCTGCCTGTGTCAAATAGTGCTTCCAAGAAAATCCCATTGTGTTTGTACTTAAAAGCAAAGAGAATGTGTGATGTTTCGACACACATTAAAAATTTATCAAAATGTCCTTTTCAAACCGCTCCCAAAGCATCCTTCACCTTTGGGCTATTGGTTCATATGTTCTACACAATCTTTGCTTCTCCATTTAATTACCATACTTTTACTTACCACCATTAACATTTCTAGTCCTGAATTCGGCTCTGAGGAATTAGGAAGCGCTGCTCTGTCCTGTGTCGTTAGCAAGGTGCCAGAAGTAGATTTATTTAACTCAGCTGGTTAAAGGGGACTCGAGAGAAACTTTCTGTTTCTGAGGGACTCTGGATAAATGAGCCTTTAATTAAGTGTAATGCGGTTCAGCTCGGCTGGCAGGGGCAACATTAACAGAGTGCCCACTGTCGCCTGTAGTTAGTGTAGCGTGATCTCTGCTTTACCATGTGTTAACTTTGGTTTCTTCCATTCTTAAATAAGAGCTAATGAGGAGCATGCATTTTCTCAGAGTGGAGATTGGAGGTAAACACGCCAGAGTCTGGCTGTGTGTTTTACAGCAAAAAGTTACTTTAAAACCCCTGTAGTGATGCTGGATATACTAATTCTCACCATGGCATGTATGAAATAATTGAAAATATGTTTTTTTGGGCTTGTTAGTGAAACCGCCTGGATCTAAAAACAACAAGGTCAGTTGGTTTTGATTTATCGTAAGGGACAGCATGGCCTCCAGAGGTCACTATCTGGGCATTTAGAGTATACATCTGTGTTCACGAGTGTCAGCTGGCACTATCAAACAGGCTTAGGCCCTGAAATGATGAAGAGGAGCTTTGTACTAAAGCGTTGTTACCATATATTAATCCAGGTCTTTGTTTTCCTTATGGCTGCATAAATGCTCTAGAAAACCTTCAAAGAACCTGTGTAACTAAATCATAGCCTCAATGGCACATTCAAGAACCACTGTGGCTGAACACTTCGGTGATATTTTCCATTTATTCTTCGATCTTACTCTCTTAGGGTGTTTTCAGACTTGGGTCAAGTTATTCAGTCCAGACCAAGGTTTGTTTCTTCAATCCTTTGGGATGGGGCATGTCGTTACATAAAACTTTACAAATGATGAGCCTCCAAGTGATGCGCAACCCAAGGCTGGAGACATCATATTTGTTTGTGTTTTAACACACTGAATGGTGAAATCCAATCGACGAGTCCCTGAGTTTCTATTTCTGTTGGCATCCGTGCAAACGATCCCTAAAATGTGTTTGTGTACGAATATGTATGTGTATTTGTCTGTGTGTTTGCTGTAGCTAAACCTGTCTTCAAGCGACGAGGCACGGGAAGCCAGAGAGCACTTCTATTTGAACCTTAATTACCAAAATCAGAGAGGGGGATTAAGGGAGCGATTAGGCCTGCCAGCATGACAGCCCTCTGGGCACACATTAACACCAGCGCTTGGAAGCGAGCTGGTACCGAAAAGCCATCGTGCACAACGAGCGGGCCAGGGACTCATTCTTATTGGCTAAATTACCTTCTTCTCTACTGCTTAATGGTTTCCGATTTTAGTTGTGGCCGTGCTTCTCATGTTACTCATCATGTGTCGGGGGTTTCATTGCTTATATGGTACAATGAGAAGAGCAAGACGACTTTTTCGTGAGACAAATTTTAGAAGTTTTGTGGCAGCACATTTACAATGTTTGGTCCAAAATGTTTCCACAGGCACAGTTGAGCCCGCTCTAACAGCGCCGATCTGGGCTGAGTCATGAACACACGGGTTTCACAGCCTGTGGCCTCCCAGCAGGAGATAACCACACTGACCCAAATCTATCGTGGCCCTGCTTGGTGGCAGGGCTGACTGGGGCCATCCTGCCGTGGTCTCATCCCTCAAACCAAAGCCGTGTCTTACGCCAAACTGAACTGGTTGAACTCATGCGTGGATGGTCTGATGACTAGAGAGAACATTTTTAAAAGTCTTGCTGTGATGGCTTGTTTGGAGTTTAGTTACATCTCTACATTCCTGTTCGTACTCTCAGCCCAAAAACAAACAATACAAATGTATGATGAATATACACATTTTTGTGCTTCAGTGTGTTACACTGTTTATCTCTATTTTCCGCCACTTGGAGGGCATATTCCCTTTTATAGGACCACTTAAGTGTTTTCTTTGTTTGGTCACCTCAGCCAAGGTGACCCCGAGTGCCATTTGGAGGACCTTCAACACTAGCACATAATAGAGGCAAACAACACCTTTTGGCATGCTGCGGCCCCTGTCTGTTATGTAATACCTTAAGGTTGTGTTAAAGGGGGGAAACCTCGTAGATCAAGCTTCTAAAGCCACCAGGGGTAGTTATTGAATTCACACAAAGGCTGCTCTCAATAAAACAATTTTCATATTTATCCAGATCTAGAACCAGACTGTTGGATTCGAATGTGCAGGTGGAACGTACCATTGCGCTGATCTAGATGAGTCTTCATGTTGCAAAGCTCTCCTTTAATGTCTCCAGGCACCTCCATCCCCAACTTCTGATAGAACTCCCTCTGCTTCTTTATCTCCGCTGTATAAGAGGAGGAGGAGGAGGAAAGAAAAATAAGAGGACAATGTCTTTGTCACTGCTGTCACTGGGCCTTTTAAAATTCAATGTTGTGTGTCTGATTATGTGTTTGTGAACTGAAACCTACTTCATTAGCAGCAAGGATACTCTATTGAAATGTGTTTGTTTGTCAGTTTGTGAAAACATACTCAGACAGTGATACTGGACATCACAGGGAAAGCTGCAGTTTTAAGGTTATTAGTTGGATCTCTTGTGGGTGGCATCATAAAGAAAGATGAAACATGGCACTTACCCTCTTGAAGTCCCGGTACCAATTTGTAGACAATGTCTTGCATTGTTCTGTCATGGCTAAAAAGAACAAGAAATAGATTAGTTGCCTTGGTAGTTGATGAGAAGTACCATTATGGTCCAACAGCATGTGAATTTAACATCCAAAGAAAGAGGTTATACTCTTGGTACTATATCCCTATGTGATTTATGTTCTCCATATTCTACAGCAGTGGTTCCCATTTTTGGCTCACATGATTTATCTAAGGGGCCCTGAGATTATTAACAGGATATAAAAGCAGAAAAAACATCATTCTGCCAGAGAATATTGTGTTTATTTTCCTCAAATCTTTGCATTTTCTCTTTTATATAAATTCACCTATTCTAAACGCAGCAATCTGAGAAGGAATAACCAGTCTTTGGTGAATTGTTCAGAACCCGTAGGTAAACAGACTAGCTACAAAGGTCGGGGAACACTGATCTACAGTTCAACTGTGAAAACCATGTTTGATGAAAAGCTGAAAATCTCAAACTGACACTTATAGAGAAATGTCAAATGTGTTCTAGCAGACGGAGAAATGCAAATGACACCAGCTTTCGGAGGCCAGTGTGCAGCATATGCTCAGTCAGTCAGAGTGTGAAATGGCCTTTCACTGTTCGGCAGCGCAGGTGACACAGGTGCACAGTGTGGGCTCAGGTCTGCCATCACCATGATGGTACGTTTTGACAACCAGCCGTGGCAGCCAGCTAACACACACGACATGTTGGGTTTGTGGCAACGTTATGGAGGAAAAACCTTCGAAAAATGTGGCACGTTTGTCTCCCCTGCTGTCCAGTGGGAGAGTCGATGTATCTAGGGCCAAAACTGGCTGCCCGACGCTGACGCTCGCTCCAAAGAGCAGAAAAGCACTGACCCCTGCTGGACAGAGCTGGTAGTGTATTCTCACAGCCAGCTTTGGACGTTACAGCACTGTTGCTCAGATCTGATGTGTACAAATTTGACAGATATGCTCTTTGTTGGCTTGTGGAACTCTAGTGGATGGATAAACACATCCTCAAAAAGATTTTCCCTCATTTGGGGTTTTGGTTTGTGGCCACAGAATATCATCAGATTAATTTATATTCATCAACTCGTTCACTTATCCCTCGTGCCTGTATGAAGCATCTGTACCTGTTGTGTTTCTTCACTCATTTATTCAGGATTTTCTTTTAATTTGTCACCTGTCTGAAGCTTTAAGTATCACAGACGTATATAAAATACTGGAATTCATATTTTAACTGGATAATCTTACTCTTTGGTCCCATATTTTATGTATGCATCCAGCAGTGGTGCATCACTGCAGTAAAAACCCCTTCCACTGGCAAAACATTAAGAATTCAAATAACTCTCCCATGTTCCTCTCCATGAAGAGTATCCATGACAATTTGGGTGTTTATAAGTTAAAAGTATCCAGAAAATACCACTTTTAGTAAAGCAACGAAGTACTGGCTTCAGAATTTGGAGTAAAAAAAAAACATGTAAATTCAAAATAAAATTTCCTTAAAGTCACAAAAACTATATAAAACAACACAAGGTGCTGCAATTAGTTTCAGCTCATGTAGGCAAGATTGTCTATTAATATATTTTCACAGGCAAATTGAGGTAATCACAATTATTTGGATTTAATCCCACTGATTAGCTTCCATACCAACTGTAACCACTGTGCCTCTAATCTGTCTCGTATCAACTTTACACTTAACTAACATAATTTTGTGAACAGGCTGTTATTTGCAGGGTTACGCTAAGTATGATTTTGTGATGGTTTTATTGTCAAAGCCAGGATAATTTCAAGTGTGTGGAGAAAAAAAAATGATTAAAACCATCAAGGAAAGTCAAACTTGACAGTACAAGAGGCAGGATTAGTTCTGCTGAGCTAATTCTCTGTGAGGAGACGTCTGACTGTGATTTTGAGTTCAATCTCAAACATCAACTTTGATCAATCTTCTTGATGAGCAGATGGGGTTTATCTGTCATTTGTTGGGCGTTTTGCCTTCAAATCACTTGTGATGTTTCCCATCAACTCCAATTTCCTGCGAACAATGAGGCAAAAAACAGCTGTGCGGAGAGCTAATGTGTTTGAAACGGAGCATTTCCTGCAAAACAATGAGTCTGCAGGCGGCGCAGTTTAGACGGTAATGACTAAATTGCTGGTACACATTAAGTTTGTGTGTCGCATTAATCAGCAACATCAATGCTCAAGTGCTCAGAGGGGGCACCAACAACAAAATCCCTCAGCGAGGAGGATTTAGTCTGATAGAATGAACTTCCCAAAACACTGAAAAGCAGAACTGACTTCTTCATTTTTACCTGACAAGAAAATAGTTTTATGAAATTCTTTGTTCAAAGTTGTTTACAGTCAAACTTTGTTTATAGTGCAGGTTGAGGTCTGTGTTTGTCAAATCAACAAGCAAATTACAAACAAGGAAACTTAAGTTTTTCATTATTTAATTCATTTTTGAAAAGAAACTCTTATTTATTAACTGTTATTAACTGTTTCTCCAAGTGATTTCCAAGTGATAGATCTAACTTCATTCCCGCCAACGATTATAAAGAAATGAATCAGTAAAATCGTTCATGTTTGGGTAATATGAAAATCTGCACACTCTCAGCCATCCATAAAATAATCATTTTACAGATTTAATAGTACTTTTATTGTTTTCAAGTATTTAATGAATAACTGTATATAATATTTATGGCACAGTAGAAGCACATCTTGGAAACAGAATTGTAAATGAGTTTAAGCTATAAAATGCTGCTGTGTGTAGCATTCATTTATTAATTGCCACAAAACTTCATATGTTCATGTGTCTATATCTATAAAAATACACAGAAATACAGACCACCTCAGCAGATGTTTGGGTGCTTTTTTTTTTTTTCCTGCAGAAGAGTAGAACTGAAAATTGAAAAAGGCCAGCAGCACTTTGCTCCTTGGTAGCTTATTCTTTACTGGAGTGCACCGCTGACGCCCCCAGAGGCGGCGAGCAGCTCCCTGCACACTGATGGAGAACTGCCAAAACATCAGTGTTGTGTGTGTGTGTGTGTGTGTGTGTGTGTAGAGTCTGCGGTGGTTCCCTCACTCACCCGATATACTGCAGTGGATGGCTCTGATGAATAACAATCCTACACGTGGGGCACGTGTTGTTTTCTTCCAGATACTTCACTAGGCAGCTTCTACAGACTGGAGAGAGACACACACAGGGGAGATCTGGTTACTCTCCAAGATACACATTTATAAATCAAGCCACTGACCAACAACGATACGCTATCAGCTAATATGTCAGTCTCTTTTAATTCACAAATATCTGCACTGTATCTGTCAAACTCTTGAAAAGAAAAAAAAAAAACGTATAAATTGGTGATTTACGGCTCCACAAACAGTGAGAGGAAAAGAGCATGAGCTGAATTGTTAAACTGTAAATGCCTGTGCTGTTAGAATCACTTTCCAGTTTAGTCTCTGTGTACAACTTCATGAATCAGGTGCAATGCTTGTTGCTTCATGTTGATTATTCACACTGGAGTTTAAAAATATGGCTTTTATTAATTAACTGTACACAGAAACATCACCACACAACTAAAACCAACTAATATTTTACTTAACATGTGTCAATTCTTTTTTTCTATTAATTAATTATTCTGTTGCAGAAAATAGTTGAAGATGCTTATCATCATTTGCCAGAGCCCAAGGTGACATGTTCAATGTGATTGCTTTGTCTGACCAACGGTTATCAGGATATTCAATTTTAAAATGATAGCAAATCTTCCCATTTGTGAAATTTCATTCATTTGTTCATTCAACAAACTGATTAATCAACTACACAGTGAAAATAACAAAGAAATTAGAGGGCAGACTGCAGAAAAAGATACGCTGAAAGAATACTCTTGACCATCAAATGTACTGGTTTCTGCTTTTTGATCATTAATGTTAAATGAAATATTAAAAATGTTGTTTACTTGACCCTTTACCTATGGAAACCTGCATGTGCATAATATGGGACATATATTAAGAACCAGCGCACAGGCCCCCATCCAATCCATCTCCACCTGACATTTTTTATTATAGTTTTATTGCAGTGGAGCTCAGTCTGTCAGAACAGCTGCAATGGTTACGTGATGTGAATCTCTTTGTCTCAACTCTCCAATGGTGCAGCGCCTTTTCAAAGTGAGAGGGAGAATCAAAGCGTCTAGACTGATGTTTATATGGGCAGAACAGCGACCATCTGTGGTAGAAGAACTCCCTCTGGTGGACACACGAGCTACTACACCGTCTGGGTTCATCTTAAATGTCAAATACAAGTTTATTGTTCTTTTTTAACGTTGCACACTGCCGTTAACACTAAGGTATTTAGTTCAGTATCTTGTTTAGAGCAAATTAGAATTGCTCTACGCTGCAGGCTTAGTGCAGGTTTGATTTAGTGTCTCTAATAAAGATGCAGTAAAGTTGTCAACTCAGAATCGACTGCTCTGGAAGGTTTTTCCTCACTGAATAAACACAAAAGCTCTCGCTTCAATCCGTCTGAGGCCCAGAGTGCAAAGGACTGGTCAACACTCCAGTTTGATTGGATTATTCTCACCGACCCACATGCACTGTACCGGGAATAAATGTGCCGAGTTCGATTAAACAGCTTCAAACACAGTGGGGGTGAGAATGCCTTCAAGCTCAAAATCCACATATCCCGGTCATTATTTTGCAGTATTGAACTATGATGATGATTTCACAACAAGAACGTGAAAATATCAGCTTGGTACTTGTCGAGCCACCAGCATTTGTCTTGATGTCAGTTTAAGAATTAGCTCTGCCCAGATCTCATGTGGGCATTAAAGGGCACTTAAGGTTACATGTGAGGTAATCAGTGAGCCCCAGGCCTTACAAAAACGGTTAATTCAAGGTCGTATTACTTCCTTTTCACACTAGCAGGCAATTAAACACAAGCCAACATATTGTGTAGAGGCACCATGAAGCTTCTTGAGGCTGCTCTACCTTTTCCGGCACAACTTGACCAAGCACATGATGATTTTAGAAATACTGAGGCTGAAAAATATATGAAGCCTCGCCGGTCATAGAGGAAGTGTCTGGAAGGATGAAGAGGAATCTAAGAGGAAGCTCTGTCTAAAAACCTGTTGTGCAAGAGCAATGAAAAATTACAAAAAGTCCCCAGACGGTCTACAGATGCATTTTATAATGCATTTTCACATTTTTTACAACTAAAAAAAAAACTGATATTCAATAGTTACTCAAACTTAATTGTGTAAACGTCCTGATCTGAATTTTGAGCTCTGTGTGAAATCACTGGTTCAGTTCTGTGTCTTTCAACAAAGAAACAAAGAGAAAATCAAGCCCTTCCTCCAACCCTAAAAGCTTTTATTACATCCCACTCATGCACTGTAGTGCCTTCTTCAAAGCTTGTTGCTCCTTGAAAACAGCCTCCGCAAGTCTGAAGCAAATTCAGGGGCCCAGTCTTTAAAAAAACATTGTCTTTTCTTGATGTTAAACCTTTATATTTTGTAGTTTGTTTCCTTGTGTTTATACACCGTCGTGTCTGTCTCTCCTTTTTTTTTTTCTCCCTTCTGTAAAGTGCTTTGTAATTCTTGTTTTGAAAATTGCTATGTAAATCAGGTTTAGTTACTTTAGTCATATTAAAAGATATTGAAGATAATTGGACACCAAAGCACAGAACGGCTGTGAACAGGCTTCAATTACTTGCTCACTTATCCAAATGCACAAACCGACTGCTGATTCAATTTTCTAAACTCATTAAAACACCTTTTAATTGTTAATGTTCATATTCCAAATCATGTTAATTAATGTAAAATAGGCCCATGTGGTCTTTATAAGGCACAGTGAGAGTTTCATTGTAATTTCCATCTGCCTTTGAGGAATGTTGGATTTCTGCATTTGTTTGTCCTTCACAACAGTTTATAAACACTATCAGCTCAACATTATTAGTGCTGACATGTTGTGAACTTCCCGGCCAATATGTTTAGAGATTGTTTAACACAGAACCGAAAGCGTGATAATTTCTGCATCAGTGACTATTTTCCTGCAACAAAAACTGTACGAAATATCATACAGCTTCCACAACAAGTTAAACATGTCAGTTTTACTGTTTACTGTCCTCTAACATGTTTGTCGCTGTGTGCAGAAAGTGGATGAATACCAGACATAAACTCTGTGGCCACAGTGAAAATTAAGCAGCGCAGACCTTGAGTCGATGTGTTTGCATCGATGATGCTTGGTGCTCAAACGCAGTCAAAGTTGATGGACAGATGTCAAACTTTTTATGTGAAGATGAAGATCATATTATCAACGCTGTCTCTTTGCTGCAATTTACATCCCCCAAGATAACAGAATTATTTCCAGTGTGCATACATGTCTATAAATCTATAATTTAATTATCTGTATGTTCTATGTGTGTGCAGAATGAAGGTCCTACAACTTTCATTTTGTTGTGCAACCCTGTGTTATAAAATGACAAATAAACGAACCTTGAAACAGTGACGTGACATACCCGAGACTAAACTTGAGCGGCATCATGTTGACAGATGAGGTAAGTAAAGTTATTACAGTTTGACTAACGTTATGCGGTGGGCGCAGGTCGTTTGTTGATGTTCAGCGAGTCCATCTCTGAGACGACGATAGCTAGTGTTGCTGTTGGCCCTGGCACTTTATTGCAAACACCCCGCTAATGATGTACCGCTTTGAGAATGAGAGATGACATTTTCTCGCCTTCTTATGAGAGCTAATAACTGTGCGGATTACCTGGTGGAGACAAGAATCTCATTTTCTGTGATCCTGTGAGTCTCTCTGTGTGTGTGTCCACTTCAGGTTTTATAGAAACCATGAGAGTAGTTTGTTTTATGGGTGATATTGTGCTACACATAGAGAAAAATGAAGGGAAACATCAAGTTGTGGGTTGAAGTCCACAGTAGAGGCGCCTGAAACTCCTACTCTGTGCATCTGTAATGCATAGCCGACCCGACCAACAGACAGACTAGACACCTCGTAGCTTGTGGTGTGACAGTCCACACAGACCGGAGGCAGCATTTTGACTAATACAAGTCAAAATGCAGCTGGAAGCAGAGCTGCATGGATCACAGAGGCATCACTCTGCCTCCAGGATTTCTTCCCATCGGGGATAAATCCTGAAGGCAACGCGTTTAGAGCCAAGAAAAACCCTTGGAGACAAACACAGCCAATGTGTCAAACAAGAGAAACTGCAGAGACAAAAACAAAATACGGGAGCTGACAACAAGGAAGAAAAAAAAAACAGAAACAAAACCAAGAGATGAGCGGCAGGAAAGAAGAGTTTGTGTGTGTGTGGAGGGACGTACAGGTGTGTAAGCACTCCGTGACAGTGGTGGCGTCGATCAGGTAGCCCTCACACAGACGACATGTGATGTGGGCATTGATGTGACACAGCTTTATCTTCCTCGTCAGCATGTCGGGGTTCTGCGGAAGAAGAACAAAACAACATTAAGGATTAAAGCTTAAACCAAAAGTTAACGTAACAATTCCTACTGAGGAGCACACAGATATTTCTTTAGTGGCTAAAGTATATTTGAGTGAAAAACTACAATATTGAAACAGTATTTACACATTAAAACATGAGTTAATTTTCTGTGGAAAAACAGTGAAACAGCTACTTTTAAGGAAAACATTTCCTGCAAGTAAACAAATATAAAATAATTAAAAGACCATAAACTCATTTAGTTACTTGCCCTCATTTATTGGCACACACTAAACAGGTGCCACTTGTAAACATTAAGTATGAACGTTCTTTATTCAACTTGTTTTGTCTTTTCTGACATTGTTTGAGAAAGAAACCCTGGAAGGTCATAGGTTCTGTCCGCTGTACTTTAACTGGGAGACAAACTGTCCTGTGAGTACCAAGGTCACCAGGAGGTTTTAAATTCAATCCCTAGTAATCTGTTTCACTAGTCTGTGGACAACGCTGTGTGCCACTTTCTGCCCCCTCATTGTGTGATGCTCTACAATTACATCTAAATGGCTAAAGTCTAAGTTGTATAACATTGCAGATGTTCAAATAAAGGAAGTTGTAAGCATTTGAAAACACAGAGGGGCAAAGAGACCAGATCACAACATGTGGGCAAGAAGGGATATGAAAGAAAATGTGCCAGTGTGCCATCTAAAAGGAAAGAAACGTAACAGATTTTGCCTGGTTGATATCTGTATCGCCTCCATGTAATGTAACAGTTACACATTTTTCTTTTCAAAGCTGCTTCCATTGTGTGCATGTGTCTGTTTGACGTATTATGTCGAACATTTGAGTGAGTAAGTCAGTGATAACATTGATAAGCAAGTTCCAGGGAATCCGTGCATACAGGGGGCAGAATTGCTTTACAAAAAAAAACCTAATATGAGGTAATTCCTATTTTATATTAGCATCTCTGCAGGACATTTACCACCGGAGAGTCTACAGAAGAGCCTGCAGCAGCATCACAGACTACACCCACCCCCAAACACAGCTTTTTTCACACTTATGCCCCCTGGCAGGAGGTGCTGAGGTGTGAAATGCAGGACCTCTAGGCTGAGGGACAGATTTTATCCTCAGGCCATCAGACGGATCAACAGATCTAATCCACTGCCCCTTCCCCCACACACATTCATATGTATTTACCTCATGTCTGCATATAAATTATGCCGCCTGACACTGTATGTTCTTCACATACTTTATTTTCCTCTTTTTCCTTTATCTCTCCTGATATCTTATTTATCTTCTGTTTCCTTGTTAAAATGCATTCAGAGTGGAAGGCAAAAGAAGAATTTCATTGTACAGGGAAACTTGTTTTTTAATGGTGTATATGACAATAAACGCTTTGACTTGACTAGATTTTATGGAGTTTAATCAAAACACACAGCAGTACTAATGCAATTCCTCCAAACATAAGCCAGTTTTACGGAGGTAATTGACCACTAATACCATTGAATAAAAGCCACTGCAGTACAATATTGCCAGTAACATACCCATAGTCACAACAAGGAACACTATGCTGGATATCACTGCAGCATTTTATGTCCACTAGCTGTGCTTTAATGTTTTTTAATGTCTGGTCTTATTGTACCCAAGAATCTAGTTAACTATCATTCCTGCCAACCACAGTTCCCGTATCGCCTGTTTTCATCTTCTGGTTGTGCTCTTTTTGAAGAAAAACATTAAAAAAGGGTCTATTACAGCCTGTTTTAGTAGCCTGTTTGATGTTGCTATTCTACAGTAACACTGCTGGTCTCACTGAGAGACATTTTCAGGTATGTGTTCACTATAACACACAAAATATCTCCATCTTGCTTGTAAAATTGCTCAGCTTAATGCTTCTTTTAAACCACAGTGTAGACAGTGAACCAAGATCGGCTGTACTGCACTTCAGTCTTCAGCTCGACATGTACCTACACGATCACCATCAGACAAACAGGGCTAACAGGCAGCGACAGGGAGCTCAGCTGGTGATTCATGCTTTAAGAGATGGAGAGGAGAACGATGTTGTAAGCGGCGATTTGCTTATACAGAAGCTAAGTGTGTTGAGTAACTGAATGACTAACTTTGGTCTCACGCAGCCGATGTGGTTTCTGTGTCTCCTTATTTAAATTACTACTGGTGTGATTTTCATGTGGTTTCCTATGGTGCCCACAAATGGCTGCCAAACAGTGGCTCCCAGTTCTCTGTGATGTTTTCAAACTCAATCAAAATATTCATGCTTATATACTATATAACTCAATTATACTCATACACATCTAGACATTCGTCAACACACAACCTACAAACACACACACACACACACCTATTTCACACTCAGTTGTTACTGAGTACCCACAGCTTCAACAGCAACAGTAAGAGATTTTGCCCTGGGTTTTGCCTCTGTGTTTTTTGGTTTACAGCTGACAACGTGTAATTTTGATAATAAGACGCTAAAACTGAAGATTAATCAAAGCTGAAGCAAAAGAAGACAGAATAGGCAGATAGAAGAATTGTCTTTTATCTTATGTTATTGTGGCTTTTGTTAAAGATGTAGATTAAACCTCATCTCCCAGAGACAGTGTTTTCTTAGACAGTACACACTTTCCCACCACTTGGCTGTCAACTAATCTATTAGCAGTAACAATAAAGATACAGACTTATAACTTCAATCAAAATGATGAACCTTTTAATTAAATAAAAATGCACTAAAAACTGAAAGAAAGAATAACAACCACCACATGCATGAAAAAAATCATACTCTGTGATGTAATATCAACTCAGTTTATCCCAAATGACCTCAGGTTGCTGAATGAAATAAATGAACATGAAGGTAAAAAAGCCCTGAAGTCTTGTGTACTTAAATGTCATGTTGACAGATGTATGGTAAAGTTAGTTTATCGTGACAAGACTTTTTTATGAGATGTATCATACAGAGAATGTTCATCACGAGCAGGGATGACTTTTAAAATAACAAGAAAGTCAAAGAGAAAGTCTGAACTGCGTTTTTCAAAAGAAGTTTTCTTCTGATGAAACTCAACAGCCCTCCGGTATCAGCTCGAGCACAGACAGACACCCTGAGGAGACTGTTCGACTGTCTGAGTCCCGGAGCTCTCCACCGGGCTCTCCCCGAGTCATTTTTACATTAAAAATATCTTTGTGTCTGTCCACCAATCACCAACCAGCTTGCTTTAACAATAGGATAAAATGCAATGAGGTTTCTTGCAGACAGCAGACAGTTGCAGCCAAATGATCAGATGTGAAATTACACCCAGCTAACACTCTGATAATGGCTGGTTGGGCCTGGTGAGTTGAGACCCGGGAGACAGCCGACATCCATCATTTAGAGGCTCCAACCTGTTCTGAAATCCTCTCTGCCTGCTAAAACGGTGAAAGTGTCTGGACACTGAAATAGATCAGAGATTTTTCTGACATAATCAATGTCTTAGCAGACAAACAAGAGGCTCCAATGTTCAACTGAAAAAAAACCCGCAGCTTGTAGACGTGATGTTGCATTTTTAGGATTTCATAAACTCAATATGTCAGGGTTAGAGCTGAAAAGATTAGTCAATTAATCGATTTAGTTGATCAACAGAAAAATAAATCGATAACTACTCTGATAATCCATTATGTGTCTTTTTTCGAGCTGAAATGCCAAATATTCCCCAGTTATAGCTATTTGTCATTTGCACCTTTTTTTGTCTTAAAAGTCTAAAAGGTAACACATTTTTCCTTCGTTTTCAAGGCTAAAACAACAGAACAGCGAATAACGGTGTGGTTCTTACCCCTAATACCGCCATGCGTCGACTGTGGATGGTGCAGCGCCACGTCTCTTCCTGCGGTTGTGCGACCGACAGTGTTAACTCCTCATCATGGAGAGCCTCTCATTGGAGCCTGTAACAGAGAAAGAAGCAGTTAACAAAGCTGTTAGTACGATTCATTGTGCCGTCTCATTGATGTTGTAACAATCAGAAAATTGGTTTGGCAATTTCCAAAAAAATAGTAATCTTGGAGACTAAAGAAATCTACATTTAACAAGTTCAGCTTTCAAGGAATAGTTCAACATTTTGGAAATATGCTTATTTGCTTTCCTGCCCAGAGTTACATGACAAAAACTGATACCACTCTCATTTTTTATACCTATTTTATTAAATACTTTTATACCACAAATTACATACACGAGATACAGTGCATTCATTAGTAAGCGTTAGAGGTGTTGGTAGGCCGACTTTGTTACCCTTGGACAGAGACAGAGCCATCTGTTTCCCCCCCGTTTCCAGGCCAGTTTCCATGTTTACCATACAAACATGAGGTGATGTATCAGTCTTCTCATCTAACACTCAGCAAGAAAGTGAACAAACGTATTTCCAAATGGGTCGGACGAATCCTTTAATTGAAAGCTCTAAATTTGGTTTAGTTTTACTGAGCAACCAAAGAAAATAAACTACGTACAGAGGGTCAAACTGCAATGGAAACTCCAAGGAATAAATACTTCACTGTACCACCCACATTGTTTGAATGACAAGCCAAACACCACAGCCTGGCAAGAGAGAACGAACAGAAAGAAGAGGATGTGTCATGTGTTTAATACTGTACAGTTTTTCCTGAAAGTTGTATTTGTCCTCCACAGAGGGCAACATATTTCTGTCCCCCAGCCAGGCAGCAGTGACTAGTCCTGCCATCACTTTGTGTGATTCATTGCTTAATTGTAGGAGTCCGACCACTCCAGTCACGATAGTGGCGGGAACGCCGGGCGAACACCCACCACTTGTTTCATCCACCTCCAAACACGAGTACAGTTAAAACAGCCCTTTAAAGTCTCAACGGTGACAACGGTGAGTCTGCCAGCCTGCCTCTGTCTGCTCATCAGACCGTGAAATTAGCCCAGTTAGTCGACAGAGATGAAATGTGGCGGGGGCTGCTGAGGACACACACAGTACTGCTGCCTATTAGAGAGCCGCCACGCGCCGATGAGCTTCACACAGATGTTATCGTCACATGACGCCGGGCGACTCCTCGGTGATGTAATGTTTTATTTGTGCGTTGTGGGGTTGAGTTGAGGTCATGTTCACTGCAAGCAATGTTTGAAGGAAACTCAGGAGTGTTTCCTCTGTTTATTCGGTTTGCTTAGACAGTGGTGACAACACAAACTGTCTGTGCTAACAACATGCAATCACCCAAAATGTTAAGGGCTGTGGGTATTAGAAGACAGATGTTGACATCTGCTTTCAGGCAGTTACTTATGCTTGAAAAGCTCAACATGTCAAAGGCAGATGTCAAATCAACATGAGGTGAAATACTTAATGAAACGAGCAAAGAAGCACATTTTGGCGTAAAGGAATAAAACTATACCAAGACAATGTATATTATATAGCAAAGAGATTGTAGACACCCAAACATGACACCCATGACACTGTTAAACATGTCATGGGCATGTACATGCTGCTATAACATCTGCCAGTCTTCTAGTTTCAGGCTTTCCACCAGAGTTTAAAAGCTGCAGGGATGGAGGTTGAGATCGGGCCAGTCAAGTTCTTCCACAACAAACTGGGAAACCCATTTCTTTATGGACCTTGTTCATACCGAACAGGAACTATTGACACAAAGATGGAAGAAGACTATTATCAGTTATCACTGTATGCTGTAGGAGCTGCAACTACTGATTATTTTATTCATTATTGATTAATCTGTGGATTACTTTCTCAATTATTGTACTGGTTTATCTATAAAATGTCATACATACTTTTAAACAGCCGTTAAAATTTAAACGCCACGGGTGACATATTCAAACTACTCGTTTCATTCAACCAACAGTCGAAAACCTAAAGACTATTCAGTTTACTATCATATATTCCAAAGAAATGTATCAAATCCTCACATTTGAGAAGCTGGAACCAGTGAATATTCTGCATTTTTGCCTAGAAATATTGAACATAATTCATCAGTCAGTTGGCAATTAATTTCCCGTTGATCAACTAATAGACTAATTACTGCAGTTCTCGTATTCTGTAGCATTAAGATGCCTCTTGACTCAAACAAAGAACAGGGAAGTCTGCATACTCTTGGCCATGTAGTGTACGCAGTGTAGTCTATGAGGATTTAGTTTGCAAGCTCTGAGTCACAGTATAATTCTAAATAAACCAAATAATAAAAAATGTGACAAAGTCAACCAAAAAGCGATTCCACCCTTATTTCAGGTGTCAAATCTGTATTCATTGTCAATATGTTCTCCTGGTTACAGAACTACAAGCACTTTGTTATTTGGACGGAGTCAAAATAAAATAACCTCAGACATTCAGAAGCAGGTCTTTGCCTCTGAAAAGATATTTGTTCAGTTTCTGTCCTCTGAAGCAGTGGTGGTAGTGTTACAGGGATGACACTGGAGGCAATATATATGAAAAATAAAACACCTCTGAGTTCAGTTCAGTTCAGCTCTGAACTGAGGCTGCTGCATTCAGGGTCATTTTAGGACACCAGTGATATGAAAGCCAGAAATGTACATTAACTAGACAGCCTACATCGACTGCAATACATGTCCTGCTGTCACCATCATATTGTAAATACTGTTATCTCCGTTAACAGTCAGATATTAGGGACACCCCGATAGTCACTTAGTTAAGATGCACATAATTTACCTGCAATGCATCAGGTTCAGCCCATGTCATACCACTCATTTCCTGTCTGTCTCAACTGTCAACAGTCCAGTGAAGGCAGAAGTGCCATAATATACCAGATATTATGACAGCAGCACAGTTAAAACAAACTTTAATGTTGTGCAACTGTGGGGAACGGAAAACCTCTACCTCATGGCTTGCAGAGTATATGAGCACACAAGTATTATTTGTTTCTTCATTTGTCAGGGATGAGGCAATAACTTGTTGTTTCTCATATCCACTTGTGAATAGGTTCTTAAGATTCTGTGAATGCTCAGCAACCAAAAGCTTATTTACACTTTATATTTAGGGCCTCACATTATTTCCACGTATCTATCATCATCAAGGGTCATATAAAACACCAGCTGAGAGTAAGAAGCTGGGTTATACCTGTATATTGTGGCTGTCTGGCTGGTTTACCTACTCCATTGTCCACCTGATCATGTTGAAGTCTGTAAATATCACTGGCTGATAATAAAGTTTAAAGAGGGTTTTGTGATTTGCCAGATCGCCTCCTGGAGACAAATGTGAAATTACACCCCATTACCTTGTTTATTGCCCTGTCCCACTTCTACTTTCTGTTCCCTGTTAAATTACTGCACATAAATTTAAGCAGTGTCAGATATTCATCATGGTGGCAGCAGCATTGACACATTTTAGCACAGTTGCCAAAGTACTGCACAATACTGGCACAGGGATAGAGCCAGTTACACACTTTACTGTTTAAATCCTTACAGAGACAAACAAGAGCTCTCGCTGATACTGACATCTGTTTATCAAAAGAGACTTGAGTACAACAATTTCTAACAGAGCCCAAGAGATCAATCAATAAACAATCTAATGTTTGTGATTAAAGCTGTAAAATTGGACTATTTAAAACATTTAAAGAAACACAGCATTTCAGGGCTGCAACCAACAATTACTATCATTGTAATTGATAGAAGACTAAAGAAAACAGCAAATATTCACATTTGAGAAGCCGCAACCAGAGAATTTAGGGATTTTTGCTTTAAAAATGACTCATAATAATCGAATATTAATAGTTAATTGACTAATTGTTGCCTCTCTAAGCAAATTATGTCCAAAAATCAAATCCTATCTATTACTCTGAAATACATGAAGTAAGAACGTCCGATGAAAGTAATTGTAAGTCATTGCCTTTTTGTCAAGAAGTGACTCACAATGAGACCGTGGGTTCGTCATCACGCATCCTCCCACTGAAACCTGTCCAGCAGCAACTGTTTGCCACAAACCTACTGACAAACTCTCCATTCACACTATCGGCATGTTCAGAAACCAGCCGTTCTGGTTTTATCAATCATGTTCTCCGACCAGAAACAACAACCGTAAATATCCTGTCGCAGCTGCCTTATTTCCTTGCGTGTTGGATCCTGCGCATGTCTCATATTTTGGCTGATTAAAGCAAAACACGTAATGAAATATTACTTTATGTGAAGTCTGTTGAGCATAAATACAAGGATGGATATAAATGCTGATGCTTAGTGTCCTCTGATGCAGTTTTTTAAATGGCTCCAAGAAAACACTTTAAGAAACACCAGAAATTTGAACTTAAAAAGTTAATTAATTTTAATAATAAACTTACAATAAATATGGAGGAGTCACTAGACGATTCTGTAACAAGAAAGTTTGCTTTTCTTTTTTGCTTTTATTCCTGTGAAATAGTGAATATTGTCATCCCTCTAGAACTCTAAAAATCCTCCAAAGAAGACTAATTTAAATAGGAACAAATCAATTGGCCGCTGCTAAGAAAAATCTTACAGGAAACGCTGCTTTGTAGTTTAACTCGCAATTAATTTACCCACTAAGGTCACAGCAAAACCACCTGTAATGAGGGGGGTCAAGGGTACACATGGCTTCATTTTGAAGGGTTCACAAGCCCAAAAGGGCGATATCACAGGGGATATATGCATGTTTTTCGTACAGTCTTTGGTAAAGAAATGCATTTGGCTAGAGATTGTTCTCCTTCAGACACTCCTCATTAAGGAGAAACAATATAAAGAAATTACAAACAATTGCACAGATTTTTAGCAGATAAATATTTCTCTCTTTAGACTTTATACAACTATACCAGTTATACCAGTTTCCCCCACACATAGGATAACAGTAATAGGCTGAAGAGGATAACTGATATTACCGCACTGTACTGTCAAAACACTCGAGTGATTCACTATAATTAGTCTGACCAGACCTAATTCATGTCAAAAATTTCTTAAATCCACTTTAACTGAAATCTGTTTCTAGTGTGTTTTTGCATTATCATTTTGAAGTAAAATCAAAACTGTGCCTGGAATCCACTCCTTAATAATGGTTGCTTGTAATGCTGGTGAATGGAAAATTGTTGCACCAGTCACTCTAGGTAAGAGGATCAGCTAAATGCCTTAAATGTAAAACATTTTGAGGGTTGATTTCCTATTTTGGTGCCCTTACGTAAGAATCTGAAAGCAGAGCAGAGTCTAGCAGCCTCTTAGACGGGCAGAAATAGCAGCGCAGGTGAAGGATGAGGATTTCAGCGGTCTAACTGTTTCAGGGTGAAAGGTCAGTTGCCATATTTGATCCCTGAGAAGTGCAAGCTGTGCATATCGAGTGACATTTCACAGTAGTACGTTCCTAGTTACAGTCTGCAAAGCACAATTTTATACCTCATAATACATTTTGTGCTCAATCATTTTACCCTGGCAACTTTAATATCAAAAGTGCTAAATATATAAATGTACAAGAACAAGACGCAATTATGAAACAAATTTATAATCTTCATTCAGTGCAGAGAAAGTTCTCGATCTTTCAGCCAAAGCAATGATGCAATGATGGGCCATCCTAGGGAACTTTTTGAAAAATATTTACAACTTTATGATGAAGAAGCTATTTTGTAAACTGGAACAAAAGCCCCTTCAGCAATGTTTAAAAAGCTGAATTTAGATAAACAGTACACAATATCAGCATTTCAGTGCTGGAGAGACTGAATTATTTGCTTGTTGATTGTTGTAAACTATGGCCGCAATCACGAGGTGCCCCAAAACAACAACCGTAACCATCAAATACAAGTCCAGAAACCTTGAGATCAGGGAACGGAAACACACTTGTCAGTGGGCCAGAAACGCTAGTCAAAACCACAACAGAGAGCACAGGTTCAGTATTGTATCCGTTTTTAGAGTCGTGTAGTTGTTCCAAACGATTGTGGTTTACCTGCCATAGAAGTTGGTAGACACAGCAACAGAAATAGCAGCATTGGCATTTGGTTGTTGCTAATGTCAACTTGCTTTAATGTGTGCCACTGAATCTGCGTGCAAAGACCTGCAATTAATGTACATTTATACAGAAGAGACTGGCAGTAAGAAACTGCATTCCTGGGGACTATAAGAAAAAGTTGCTTTGTGTATCACAAGTTAACTTTTACTGTTGTGGCAGTAACCACAGCTTTTGAAACATGGTATTGGCTATTTGACATGGTTACCCCAAGTAAAAAACAAAACAATCAGATCAAATCAAATCACTACAGATCTACTACTAGATCACTACAAATCTATCCACTTCATTTTGTGTCTGAACAAACATTGACGAATTGTTCGAGAGAGATAGATTTAACCTCACGAGTCCTGAAATGAATGTGTAACCTGCATAAGGTGCAGGTAACAAATTTACAGGTAAAATTAAAACAGGTGGGCCACAGGAGACAGAGGACAAACAACAAAAACACACATGCCCGGTACTGCAGTCTTGACCACATGACCTTTTGTCTCTTTCACACCACCCTGAGGATAACATTTACATATTTAGCCCCACTTCTGGTATGTCTGTTGTAGTCTGTTGTTTACATATTTAAGCAGTGATAACAGAGTGTAAAGTTTGGTATTGTGACAAAGTACTACTGCCACACGGGAGCCACACAGTGCATTAATTAACTTTGAGCCACTAATATAATCTAAGTCAGGCCTTAACCAATGCAAACACACAGATAGACGTCCTGTGGATACATCGGAGTCTGGAGATTAACAACATTTGCAGTCAATCATGAGCTGAACAACTGTCCCAGTAGCCGGGAAGTACACACAGACACATTCACACACACGGAGAGGGGAAACACACACTCGCACACTCTGGCATCACAAAGAGCCCCTGTTGGCCTGCCTGTGGGTATTGGAGTGTTTGGCCTCGGTATAAATTGGCTGCCAGCTGGAGCGACGGGCACTGAAGGCCTGCATCAGTGGACGGAGCCAGGAGGAGAGGCCTCTTCTTGTTGTGGAAGCTTTGGCTTCCCTTCAACACACACACACACACACACACACACACACACTTTGATGCAGACAAAAATGCACAGAAAGTACACATAAATTTAAAACACAGGCTTGCCCAACTGTAAGTATTCACACACACATCCACCGTCACACACACATTTATTGTCTCCTCCTAATTCTGTTTGATGGCCCTCAATCCTCCAGCCAGGATTCGGTGCCTGGGGAAATCAGGCAGACAATAGACTCGATCCAAAGAGAAGCAGACTGCAGCAGGCCAGGAGGCCGTACGTGCTGCCAAGAAGCAGCAACACTTGAATAATTGAGCTTTGAGTTTGGGTTGTGAAGGCCAGGAGTGAAGTTAGTGAAGCTAATGTGTAATACGCCTCACAGGTCAGACAACACAGAAAGAACAGAACCTAAAACTGAAACTCCTGGTGTTCAGATCACCTTAAATGACATTTCTACAGAAACATATTTACATTTAGGGTGTAAATGTAATAGTAGAGTGACAGTCTTAAAGAAGGACACGTGGCAACCAACTTTTATATCTACTGTATGACACCAAACTGGTAGCAAGGGTTAGATATTTTATTCTCTCTCCTTCTTTACCTCAAGCTAAGAGTGAATCAGAGTGAGCAGTGAGGAGGAAGAGATCGGAGATGGTACATCGAGTACTTCTTCTCGTCAGCAAGTCTCTCCCAGAGGCAGGAAGAGCACCGACACCGACAAGACAGAAAGCTAAACAACCAGATAAAAACTTGTTTATGTAAAGTTAGTCTACCTCGCTCGCTCACTCACTTAGCCGGGCGCCATCGATTGGAGGCAAATTTATGTGACAAAAATCAATTTTGTTGGTAAACAGAGAAAGTGGTTGGAACCCAGTTTTTTAATTTGCCGGCCAAAAGCAGAGCTTTCTCAAAAATGTGGAGTGATCCTGAACACTGACTACACCTCTTACTGGAGTAACTATTGATCTAAAGTCCCAAGAGCTAAAACAATTCAAAACTATATTCGCTTGTTACAGCTTCTTAAATGTGAGGATTTGCTTCTTTTCTTTGTCCTGTGTTAGAAAACTTAATATCTTTGGGCTTTGGACAAGACAAGCAATTCCAATACATCGCTCTGGGCTCTGGAAAGACATTTTTTGACATTTCATAGACAAAACTTTTATTGAGAAAACAGAGATTGTTAGTTGTAGCCTTAAACACACACACTTTCACACACAAACCCTGGATATGAAACAACGCACTCGACCCTGTCTATACACAACTATACACTTAGACTAGAGGTTTACAATCACTAGCCCTACAATCAACCTACAGCACCTATGTGATCACTGAGTTTATTTCTGAAAAGGCTATAAGTCACTGTAATTTAAAAAAAAAAAAAACAGGGTTACTTTGGTAATTTTGTGGTTACCCATGAATTATTTTTGCAACCAGTGATCTTCCTAACTGGTCCCTTTCATACCCAATTCAAGCCAATTTGATGTGAGCAGAGACAACTGCATCAAACTCAGGTCAGGGGGGTGTACTACGAAGCCAGACTAATGGGTTAGCGAGGTATGTTGAGCCTAAAGCCAGAGTTTTACTCTTAACTAACTTAATAATTTACTAATTTACAAGATTAGCAATTTTCTGACAGCAATCCATCAAACCCTTTTATGGGAACGCACACAGAGCCTGAAGACGAAAGCCTGGGTTAACAAATGAAGTTGATAACCACCGTCGTCATACCAATTAATCTCAGACTGGGGGTTTAAAGTTTGTCGAGTCAGCTAACACAAAGAGCACTGAATCCACACCACAAGGGTTTATGTTATTTTAATATTTTACCAAAACAAACATTTCATGACAATCCTGTATGTTCATGTTACGCATACAATGTCAAAGCAATGACGCCTCTGTTTTCAACTACTCTGCTTGAGCAACTATCTATGAAGGCCAGAATGATCCTGTTATTGATTGCAGGACCTTGATGCCCTCTGACGGGGGAGCGAGCAAAACAATCACTACGCAGAATGTGGAGCTCCTGTTTACTTTCTTGCAGGACCTTAAATGTTTTCCCCAAATTCACTCAATAAAACATTCAATAAAACCTGTTTACAGCAAAATCAGCATGCTTATCTCTGTGTTAAAACATGTTGATGTGCAGCTTAAAGTGGGATTAAACCCATTTACAAAAGGTTTACAAGGAGCTGTGTGTCCGTCCCATGTGTGGAGATAAAACAATACAACGAACTGTGCTGGTTTTTATTATGCACGTCAGTTTTATTCATGTGTAGCTAAAATGGGATGAGCGAAACTGATCCTAGAGGGGAAATTGGGTAGATTACAGCAGTAACACTATCTGGGTTAGTGGTTTCTTTCTGTTACTAGCTCTATGGGTAGAAGACAGCACTCTTACTAAAAGGGTTAGTGTTTCCCACCGGAGCCAGTAGAAACAAAAACACAGACTCTCTTGACACTGTAAGGAGCTTTGGATAAATGTTTCCATTAAATGGCGTATGCCATTAGCATCGCTAAATGGGCTTGTTATCCAGCTTCTTTTGAGTTATTAAACGCAGGCGCTGTTGTGGAGCAACGCGGTGGTCCTGGTGTGCAGACAGGCGGAGACACAAACGCAGCCTTAACATGAGGAGGAGATATCAAAGAGTAAACAGTCTTAACACCCGGAGGCTCTGGACACATTGGCCACGCCAACAGCAGGAAGACAAAAGAGATAAGCTTCAAATGAGCAACCGAGGCTCTGAAGAAATCTCTTGAAACATGCTGTGCCCCTTCGATTTCTCTCTAACCCCATCTGCTAAAAGAATACATTGAGTTCAGATAATTAGATTCTTATATCAGCTCATTCAAATGACTAGACTTCACTAATTAATTTTTGATGAATAATTTTAGTTCACCCCTTTTAAGTTGATATTATGTCGATAAATCATTAAGTTTTGTGTACGCCTTTTGTTTTAATTTCAGTGAAAGTTTTTCAATTCGACAGTGGTTAGCTACTCCTGAAATTTCTTTAGAGTGCAACACTGCACAAGAGTCCTCTTCAGTTTATTCCAAACAAACAAGTATTGTCCTTGGAGATCTAAAACACATCATATCCTAAGGGACTGGGCTGTTTTACTCCTGGGAAAGATGTGCAACATTTTGTGTGTTTACACAGAAAATGAAACAGCTCCTGCAGGATATACAAACATTATTTTACATTAACTAGTGAAACTACCACGTTTTTCATATGAATAAGTCTGTTTTTCCACATGTGCTGGGCTGAACCCTGATGTTACATTTTCAAAACGTCCACATGTCGATCAGTAAGGTTCACCGTCCTGTTAAGATCTCGATAACAGCAGGCCCTTGAACAACCAGACCTGTTAGCTGCAGGCATTCCTAACTGCAAACACTGACAGCCTGTCCTGAACTTCTGAGCCCTTTTTTTTTTTTTAAGTATTGCTTACGGTTAATATTTCGAGGCTTCAGTATTACTCAGCGGTCAATTTGGCATAGATGCAATCCACCAGACAGTGCTGATACCAATAGTCAATTTTAATTAAGTCATTAAATACAAGTAATGAGCAAAGCTGACTGCTGCTCCCAGAGTGAAGGAACATGAGAAAATAACAAGCGAAGCAGCTGTAAAAGTTGAAATTAGTCTATTCAAAGCAATTCTGTCCTAGCAAGGGAACTGAAAATGTTCTTTCTCAATTGTCTAATTATTGAATGAAGATATCAAGAAACCAGAGCCCCTTTTCCTAAAATACAAGAGGATAACAAGGCCGTGTAAACCTTCAGTATATTTAGTATTACAGATATTAAGGCAGTCAGATAACACTGTACTCTATTAAGATGCAGTATGCCAGAATTGTTATGAACTTCCAGTGTTACACTTCAGTATTTATCTTCGTGTAGCAGATGGCTGATAGCAGTAACTAAAAAGCTGCTTGAAAAACATGAATGAACCGTGTCAGCTACATCATTGACCTCTAGACAGCCGTTTGTGATGAGTGGATTAAATAAAAGGCTGTCAGAAGACTGAATGTGCCTGTTGTTTCCTCACAGAAATATCAAATACTTGTTTTCTTCTTTCGAGTCACAGCAGTGATGTAACACTGTAATCTTGGCTGCATGTTGTCAAGATGCAAAGCAGCTCTTCTCTATCCCAGATAATCATCCTCAGGACCACCAGCAGCCGGCCAAATGGTGCTTTATTTTGGCTGTGGCCGGGGCATTAGCCACGTATAGTTCACCAATCACCAGCTGGCCTCTTTTCTGTTCTAAAAGGCCTCTTGACTGGTGACATTTTTTGGCAAATGAATATACGGCTGTACCGGCCACTTTAAAAAGGTGAACAAATATTTCGACCCTGACAGCTGTGTAGAAGCCGGCTAGTTAATTTACATTTCAAATAATGTACTTGTGTAAGTATTGCTGTGAAGGAGGAAAAACTGTAGAATTTAGTTTGTATATGTAATTTTTTTTTAAAATACTACATATCCATAAATTACATATCATTTGTGAAAAAACATATACACGTCTTATACAAAATGAAACAAAGTTTTGAAAGATTCTAAAAAAAGAATTACTGACAAATTAAGACATTTAACATTATAAAGTAATTGTGTTTATTTGACCCTTACACTTTGACTGATTGTAATGTAGGAAACTGGGGAAATTAAACTTATTGTAGTGGCTCTGCGAAACCTTTTGTGATTTGCCTTTCCCAGACAAATGTTTTGTGAGACAAAAAACCCTCTACATCATCCATGCTCATGCCCGTCACAGCAAGTAGTCATGTCACCTCACCATGAGCCGATTCATACAACATTTGTGATTTCAACAGACAAAAATAAGATGCACTTTTTTGGAGTTGGAGCACCAAGGAGACGTGCCTGAAGTGGGAGCAGTATCCAACGAGAGAGCAACAGAAAACTGAAGGGCAGGGAAGGAGTGAGGCAGTGCACCAGTCTGCGGTACATCGTGTCACAGTCTGGGACAAGAAATGTCGTGCAGGATTTACTGCAACCTTTTCTAGTGGACCCGCCCTTTCTCGTGTGAAATAAAGAGCACCAACGTCATAGGAATTACTACATTCTTATGAAATATAACATTATGCTTATTAAGGCTCAGGGAAAACAAGCAGTGGAGCTACATCACGAAGCAAAGGCCACATTTTAAAAGATGTGAAGAAAAAAAAGATGAGAAGCATCAGGACCTTTCAGATTCAGCACAGCAGGTGATTCATGGATCAATCGTAGCAGCACATATCAATGTCGGGAAAGTTTTTACTAGTTAAGAAAACTAGTAAAAACTGGAATCTGTTTGATCGGAGCACTGGGACCAGTGGGCCAGGTCAGGGCTATAAGTGTACTGTCAAAACCCTCCTTATGAAGTGTATTAAAGCAAGGTATTAAACATGTCGACTGGACTTCAGTATACTGACCCTGATCTCCGAGTCAGGCAATGACACCACGTGACACAACAAACAAAAGGTTTGGTTTGTAAAAAACTGCTGCAAAGATTTTGATGTAAAATGAGGCTCATAACGGCGGTTGGCAGTAATCCAGACAGTATTAGTGGGATGCCTTTAAACTGTCGCTTGCTGGATACATTTTTACATCCTCACAAAACACACTTCCTTAAATTAACTGTCTGCCACAAGTTTGATATTTACAGGGTGTTCTCTTTTCCTGTGACAGAGTCCTGAGGCTAAGAGCTCTTTTCCCCCCTGCTATGCTCAAAATAATCTGTATAAAAGCATGATTAGGACTGAAACAAGCTTTTGTCTGGTGTAGAAAAACTCAAAGGATTAGCTTTCATCAGATAAAAGAGTCTGGATGTTGTTTCAACAAAGAGCCATAACTTTGTGACTTAATTGTGAAATGTCATATACTGTAGCGCCAAGGTAGATTTTTTGCGACTGCTTAGGGTGAATTATTCAACAGCTACAGTAGTTTTAGGTCAATTTGTTGCTGGACGTTTAGTGTAAAGTGTAGCAGTGTGAAGACATGTATTCATTTCTCCATCAGGTGTTGTAAAAGGAATTAAATTCATAATTCCTCAGGCTGTGACTTTATTGTGAAAATTAAAATTGTGGTACACATTTTATTCCCCCAATTAGTCTGTTCAGCTCTGGTTAAAGTGACATAGTTTCAATGTTGAAGGCTTACGTTTTGTAATTACCGTCCACGTCACTTCCTAAAGGACATCAGTGTCAAAATTCACTTAGCTTACCCTGCTTGCCTGTCAAAAAGGTCCCTGTGAGAAATGTCACTTCTTTAATGTACTCAGTGCTGAGGAGTCAACTAACTGTCGCTTATCCTGACAATGCTTTAGTGATACACTGTATTTTAAACCTTTATTTACCCAGGGAGGGTTTGCTGAGCATGTATTTTCTTTCAGCACTGCTCTGCTTTATATTCTGAAGTTACACCCAGTAAAACCACAATTTGTATTTGCAACTTCACAGTGCTGGTGTGACTGGGAGTTTTTCACTTTGCTTAAAGCCTCACACAAAACACACAACGGTAGCAAGTCAGGGAGGTTTCCTGCCTTGGTTTCCTCAGCCAGAAAAGGTATCATAGTCAAAAGTTTAAATCAATAACCATCGGCCATTTCAGCCACAGCCTCTACATGCAGTATTTTATGTCTTTCAAATGTATGCCTCATTTCCCTTAAGATCTTTACTTCCTGTTGTAAAGACGATGTTGGCCCCCGTTTCCCTTACTTGTGTTGCAACACTGATTTTACGGAAGCAAAGTAGTGCTCTGATCAAGATTTTTTTGGGTTTCTATCTAGAGTCTAGTGTTTGGTTTGTCCATTCTGGGCTCCTGTAGAATGTAGACCAGAAGGGCTCGCTCTTAGCTGACGAAAACACAAAGACTCTTAGTTTTAGGTGATTAATGAAAACAGAGAAATTGTCTCGCATGTTTTGTGTCAACTGATCGGCCGCTATTGAGACAACTGATCTAATTATTGAGAATATCAGCCGATAACGATCGGTTGCCGATCGATCGCAGCAGCCTTAAAGGGAAAGCAACTTTCACATTTTAGAAGCTGGAACCACCAAATGTAAAATATTGTTTCAAGAATGACTTTATCACAATAAATGATGATTACTTTGCTATTGATCAACTAATCAACTGATTATTTCAGCTCTTAAATAAATTGATTCCCTTTTGTGCTGCAAAGCAATCCATTAGACTCGAAAGTCCAATGCAGAGGATCCAAAACACAGCAAATAATGACCAAACTACTAAATTTCTGGGCAGAATTTGCTCTATTGGTCGTAAAACATTCAAATAACTGGAACAAATCTGCATATATAAACTGGAACATGTGTATGAAACTGGTTCTCATTTTGTGTCATAAAGCAATTCAACACGACATGAAACCTGACAAAAAAAACAAACAAAAAAAGACTCTTGGCGGTATTGTAACCTCTTTCTGGGTATGACATGTGAGTTTTTGGAGATTACATATCTGAAATCTGTTCACCCCTCAAACGAGCCCACTTGGCAACACAAAAACAACCTTTCCTTCCTGTGCAGCAGAGAGAGAAACATACAAGTGTTCAATGAATTGTAAAAGCATTGCAGCTTATTAAGAGTCCTAATACTATTATATTGATGTTTGTTCATATATTGATATCTATCACTCTGGCCTTTTACCACCCACTACCTGTAACCTCTGTCTTAAACCTGTCACTCACGCAAAACACACACCGTTTAGAGAAAAATCTCCCAGTCAAAGTGGCCCTCTTCTGAAGCTCTTGGCCTACTGACCTCCATGATAATGACACCAGAGACCACGAGGGGGGAAGGGAGGATTTAGGGGGGAGGGGAAAGGTCCTGAACACCACCCTGTACAGTGAGATCAGCTCTGCCAGGAGAGGTCACGTCACTTTAAATCACAGAGGCAAGAGGGAGAGGAGGACCTGGTAAATCTGTTGGTAGTTTTATGATTTACCAATTATTCATCAAGTCTATAAAATGTCAGAAAATAGTAAAACAATTCCCCGAAACCCAAGTTGATGCCGTCAAATTACTTATTCTGTCCCAAACAAAACATGTTTGATTTACAACAATATATAACAGAGGAGAGAAACAAAACATGACAGAAACACACAAACCAGAAAATGTTTTAACATTTTTCCTTCATAAATGATTTAAATAATGATCAGTTGTCAGCTCATTTTCTGCTTGATCAAGTTATCTATAAATCAAATTATCTCAACAGAATAATAAATCCTTTGGTTGTCTATGTTGGACGGAAAGAACATTTGCAGATACACCATTTGCAACAGCTGTCTGTCAACCAAACTATTAATTTTACAGACGAAACAAATGGTAATAATTCCCATTTCTCAGAGTAAACATATTCAAATGCACTATTCAGTGTGGTGGAGAAGAGACTTGCTGCAACGAGGAGGATGCAATGAGCCATTACGTGGGTTTGTTGGTTAACAGGCTCGCAGCAGTGTAGTGCTGTCTTGCTTTTCCAGTTTTAACCACAAACTGTGGGCTCCAGGCCGCAGGCAGAGACAGGGTGAGTCGCGCACAGACCCAGAGATGACAGTTATTACCCATTTACTGTACAAGCTGGGCTGAAGAACAAGGCAAGCAAGTAATTAATTCCTCATTTGGCCCATTTGTTAATTTACAAAAGGCTTTCTGGGCTCATTAAACTGACAGAGATGCTAAATAGTGCTGTCACCTGCGGATCGCTTGGTTACAGATTCTCAGGAGAAGTTAGCGCAGATGAAGACCTTCGCTGACCCTTGACCACATTTTATCAAACAGCTGACAGACCACTAAATAAAAGCTGACCTGTTATATTGTCTGCCTCGTTCTCTAAAGAGGGCTTCAATATCCAGAATGCTGCAGCTCAATATGAGGGGATCAGGTGAAAGTGTGTAAATGTTGTCACACAAGTTTGGAGTTGAAATAACCATCTCCTAACATATCTTCAATCATCAACTTCAGTTTTATCATCATCATCAACCTCTTTCTCAAGGTCTTTTTTTTCATGCAAGTGAGAGGAAACTTAGCACTCTCTGAATCATTCAACTGAAAGTTGAGTGGGCAGCGGGCCTCTAGTAATTAGTATTAAGAAAAAGTCTAAAAAGCACAATATTATACTGCTCTGTCTTACAATATATCTTCACGATGAAGGCAGAAAAAGTTAAGGATGTAAAACAAATAAAATTCAGTTCCAAGTTGTGTCTTTTTATGAGTTTAAACAGCTTGTGTGACCTCTGACAGTTCAGTGGCCAAACTACTGAGGCTGAAAAATCACACGTTCTTCACGTCTTTTTTCTTGGTTGCAATGACATTCACAGCCTTGGATGTGATACAATTTAAATGTTGGTGATTTCCTGCTGTACAGGCCTGGCAGTTAAATCGCAGCACTGGAAGCTGGTGCTGGCCGAGAACAAACTGTGGGTGAAATAGTGGCTAAATATAAGAAAACCGAGAACAAGTAGGAGAAGTATGACAGAAACAGTGTTTTTAATGCATTCAGCAACATCCTACTTGATTTTGACTTCTGCTCTACCAACTACTCCAAAACATGCAAGAACTAATCTGAACTAACAGCTGCGATTTGGTGTTTTTAGCTACCAAACTAGTCAGTGAACTAACCTTTCAAAAGCTTTTAACGACAACAAACTACTAGCCATAAACTACCTTTATATGACAAGCCAATGTACAAGTAAAATGGGTTTACAGGAAGATCAAGCTCAATACATTATCAGTCACCAGTCAAGACCAGTACAGAAAATTTACCATGTGTAACTTGCACTGTTGAGTTAGACATGTCGACATTGTAGAAAAACACTCAGCAGCAACTGAAGACCTGCAATAAGGCTGCGAGGTGGAAGGTTACATCACCTGAAAGCCTGAAGAGGAACCCCTTCGAGAGCAGCTTTCAGCATCCATACGCTCAACGTACACCGTCTTCACCGCACTACATAACAAGCTCACAACGTACAACGGAGCACTAAGGGTGCCTTTACAAACTAGGCTAAATACTGACTAATGTGTGGGATAATGTCACTATGAATAAAATGAACAAAAACATCGAGAATAGAGTAGACATCCAACAGAAAAACTTAAAAAGAGAAAAGTAGCCTCTCATATCAGCTGGTGTTTTTAATGTCAACACAAAGGCGAGTCAAACCATTTCAATTCACACGTGCTGAGATGTTGACATAAGAAAAGATATGATCAGTGAAAGCACAAGCAAGGCCATGGATCTTATCTGGAGAGTCTGACCAGCCACCTGACTGAAGGATATTCATCTGCTCTGATATAACGTGTATTCTTGTGTCCTCGGGTCTAAATGCTGCTTCAAACAATTCTATGGGGAGATTTTTTTTTTTTTTTATCCCACTGCCGTCTAATTTAAACATTTCTGTTACAGTTTTCTTCAGTGGGGGATTTGTGTGTCTCCCAGTCTAAACAGTAACTCAGGAAAATAAATAATGACTGTTGGGTTCAGTGGGGAAGTTTGGTGTCCCGTCCTCTAAATTATGTTTTAGGAGAGTTTCATTACACTTGGTTCCAACCCAGAGTTTTCCTCGCCTATGGTCTTAATACTGCTTCGGGCAGTATCCCATGGCTGATGCGTCTTCTGTGGATGATTTTGTTACAGTTCAGACTGCTATTGTTCCTGGATCTAAATACTGTCGAGGAACATTTCAAGAGAATGAAGAGATGTCCCATTCTCTAAATTCTGCTTCACTATGTTTTGTTACAGTTGGTTTAATGTCTGTTCACATCAGAAAGTGTGTGAAACTTGGTGACGGCGTGATTACTCACAGCTACTTGGTGAACTATTGCATCTGGCGGGCAAACCACTAACGGGCGAGCGAGCCGGGACAGCCAAACTCGCTCTCTGAGCTTCTTTTTATTCTCTCTTTACTGTGCCATTTTTTCCCCTCTGGCATTTTGTTCTCGGGGTGGTACATCTTTTCAATAAAAAAAAATAATAAAACGGGGTGGGATCTCCATTTGCTCAAAAGGTCAGCACCATCAACACTATTGCTACTGATCAACGGCACACTTTCGCATGTCAAAGTAGAATTACTATTTAGAGCAAAATGGCTGAATCTCTCAATTTCAGACGACAAAATGATTTTGCAGGTTTAAAATGGTGGCGCGACGATAGTGCTGCATGAAAAAAAAAAAGAAAAAAGACAGGAAGACCCCCCTCATTCACTTCAATGAGACCTCTGTGCTGACACAGTATCAGTCACTAAGCAGGAGACTCAGGGTAAAAAAGAAAAGAGGAAAGACGTTGA
Source organism: Lateolabrax maculatus (assembly GCA_031216445.1). Taxonomy (NCBI): domain Eukaryota; kingdom Metazoa; phylum Chordata; class Actinopteri; order Acropomatiformes; family Lateolabracidae; genus Lateolabrax; species Lateolabrax maculatus. The sequence goes on along the minus strand of CM062206.1, from coordinate 6,949,023 downwards.
ACAGGACAGGGAAGAATCTGCCCAATCACATACATGCAAGCGCACATTCCTGCGAGTTTCCTTCGTTAATGTGAACACCGCAATTCTACTGTTCACCACACAATTGCGAAAGAAAGAGGATAAAATTGCTGTTGCTGTGATAATCTTTCAGAGTTGTAAAACCCTGCCTCTGTATTGTAAACGGCTGCGCAGTGTTTTGACCACAGACGAGCCTTTAAACTCACTGAGGTTTTACTCAAACTGGACTTCATCGTCACCAGTAAAACGCCACCAACGATGCTGCTCCTCCTTTACAAATATCCCCTTGTGGTCTAAATGGCTCTGCCAGCACACAAATATTTCTGTTTGGTCTTTTCAAGTGTAGATACCCAAAAGTATTTACCCATCAGTGAGTTTTATCTGAATCTAACAGGATATAAATCGTACCGGACTGTCCAATACCAGTCTGGCCTCATAATGTTGCTGAATACTGCAACTGTAATGTATTTTACTTTTTCTACAGAATTAATTTCTCAGTTCTTATCAAATGTTCAAAGAAACTGTGTTGAGGAGGAGAATGTGAGACCGGTGCCGAGGATTTGAACAGCTTCTCCAAACGGCAGCTTGATTTGTAGGCGAGGGATTCTCCACAGTGGCTCAGTAGCTCATTTAGGAAGCTGCCTGAGATAATTTCCTGTCGAAGAAAAAGACAAATGCATCTTCCGGCAGTGAAGCCACTATTGAGTTTTTTTTCATTATCAGGCAGTCCTAGTTCTAAAGACTGTAGGGCCGATAGTTTTTATCTGACTGCCCATTGGGACAATAAACAGAGCGTGGACACATGTTTTGGCGTAATGGGTCAAAATAAATGTCCTTTTGAGAATTTGTATCCATGATGCACTAGAAATCTTGCCATAGCATTAAAAATAAAAGAATTCATTATATGTTATGTTTCAGGTCAGAGGTCAGCTGTCCAGAAAAGCTGCGGGTAATTTGGGGTCTCCCTGCAAAGTAAGCAGAAATCTGACGATGAGAGTCGATGCTTGGCGGGCGTGTGAGGTCTTATGCAACAGCCATATCATATGGTACGTCTGAGTACGGGCCAAGAAACATTCAGCTGGCCAAGAACCATCACTCAGCTCAGGGAGGTCGAGCTTGCAGCCACGTAAAGCGACATCGTCACCTAAAAATATAAAATATAATTGTTTTCAGCTTCAATCAGAGAGCGTGGCTGAGGTGGAGAAGAGCATCCTCTCACTTCTGATTGAGGATCAACAGATTTAAGATTCTGGGGTCAAGCTGCTGCACTTTTCCAAAAGGAAGGGGGAGAAATCAAAAGTTATGAGCGAGTGAGAGGCTGGACTCGCCAACGTTAGATCTCTTTCCTCTCTGATGGTGTTAAGCATCAGAGAGCGTCTCGGCTGTTAAAACACAAGCACGCTGGGTGCAGTTTAGTAGCAGCATGTTACAGGATTTTAGTCCATTGAAGCTCACAACAGCACAGAAAACGCCTGCACAGTGTGTGCACTTTCAAAATCACGTATTAATTAATTACCAGGCGACATGCGAGTCAAGTACTTTCAACAATGACCCTGTTAGTCAGGTTATGGAGGTTCACACTTTTGTTTTTTTTGTTAACTTCCACCACTGATTGGAGCTGCCAACATGCACATGAGGACGAAGCCTACGGCAGATTTACAGCAGAACTGCCCTGGCTTGAACTCAACACAGACATGATTGACACTCTTTGGTTTCCCTGCACCAATAGTCTGCTAAGTATGAAGGTCTGTGGTTTACACTGCATGCATTTGTTTGGTGATCTGCAGATCAAAAGAGGGCATGACGCCTACGCTACAATGGGGCAAAATTTGGGTGAAAAGCCAAAGATTTTAAAACATGCAGCCTACGTTAAATGTCACAATTGTTTGACAGTATTTACAGGTGAAGCACATCTCAACTACACATTGAAATGTACATTGCAAACTAACATTGAGTCATTTTTGTCGTACAAACCTTGTTTTCTTAAAACAAGTGAAGAAAAAAAGTGCTGAAAGAATATTTCAATCTGTTTCCAATAAAAATCATTGTGGTTCAGGAATTTGAAGAATTAGTGTCTGTATTTATAAGAGAAGGAATACGTCAGGCTGCACCAGAAAGAGGAAGAATTTAAATTTTAAAGATCCCCAACATCCCTAAAAAAGATCAAAACATGTTTCATGATACAGAAAAAATACTCTGCTTTGAATCATAATGTGTGTCTCATGTTTTTCCAACAAAACAGTTCAATTACCTCATTAGAAAATTCTTAAAACTTGCATCTACAGCTTCTTCCTCACTGAAAATCCAGAATCTATTTAAAAGTTTCCCCACTTTAACGTAAAGTCCATCCTCACTGTTTGTGCGCCGGAGGCTTCACACATCACATCACTCCGGTGTGAACCGCACTTCGGACCACAGCTGACTTCCAAACGAGTCGGGACGTCACAAAAACCTGCCCGTACGTTCAGGCGCCGCACTGGGATTTAATGTTAATCTCCCACTTCAGGAGACGAATGTGAAACAAAAAGACTTCAGCGTCAAATTGAGGAGACTTTAAGGAATTAATTACACACACAAAAATGACCAGATGAGACGAGACGTTTGCAGCTGAGACCACACTCAGAAACAGAGAATCTTCTGCAAGAAAAAGTTGAGGAAACCCCACAACCTGGAGCCAGACTCTCCCCTGTCCTGTCCATCACACAGACACATCTCACCCACTGTGTGATGGGGATATTTTAAACTGCACCCCCCACCCCCACCCCCATATCTCTAAAAACAAACAAAAAGAAAACTGCACAGACTTGTTGGCTGCTCTGTGCATGCCTCTCCCCCACCACCACCACTACAATGTCACACAGGGCTGGCTGCTGCAGCAGTCTGGCGAGGGGCGACATCCACCCTGAAGGAAAAAAAAAAAAATGCACCAACTTTCTGTCTTGATTTAATCCAAACCTCATGCAGATCCTCCACACACACACACACACACACACTGAACTTTGGACGGCAGGAGGAAGAGGTTTAATGGTGGACCATGGGATTTTTTTTTTTTTTTTCCCCCAAGAACATTCCAGCTCAATGGGAAAGAAAGAAATTGGTGTTTGGCTGAGAGGAACAACAGCATTTAAAAAACATGACGAGACAGGCAGAGAGGCGGCCGCTCCGGGCTCGGCTCGCCGTGTGCATCCCGGCCGGCCGTGAAGCCGCCGGTACCGGGCACGTTTCCCCCCCTCCTTCAGGGATAAAACACCCCATCCCCCGGTGTGCAACTGCAGGGCCCGGCGCCGCCATACACCAGCACACAGACACACACACACACACACACACACACACAACAACACGCATAGCATGCCCCGTAGCACCGAGCGGAAAGAGACATGCGAAAAATGAGGAGGAGGAGGCACAAACCGGGACCGTAAAGCGGCGGTGGACCCGCCGGGGACGGAACACGCAGGGGCCGGGGGGGAGTTGGGCGAACTAACCTGTCCGGGAGCAGCGCGGTCCGCCTGGTATCGGGTCGAATCCGAGTTAAATCCACTATCAGTAAAACAAAGAGGCGAAAATGACCGAGCGGCCGCGGAACAGGCCGAAACAGCACTCCTGGAGCGGCGGTGCGCATGCGCAGAGCAGGGCCGGAGGTGGAGGGGGTGGGGGTGGGGGGGGGAGAAGAGGGGGGGGGGGTGAATTAGTGCAGCTCATTTTTAAAATTGATCCGGTGAGTGTGTCATTTATTATTCATTTTAAGGAAGTAGCCGGTCTCGTTTTCACTGTGTGTGTAAGATAAAACAGAATAAAGCAGCGATGAACCTGCCTCCCTCTGTCCAGACAAATAAACTAATGAAGCATCGTTCGTTTTTATAAGATCTAGGCCTATGACAACAAAAAATAAATTCACGGGAATGTTTGCGGACAAAAATCGCACAAGGATACATTGTGATTTTATGATAATGCAGCAGTATTTGAGATGGTTGTGGTAAACAAAACAAAAAAGAAAAAGAAAAGTTATAACAACATGAACATCTGTAATGACAATCCATCCAAAAGATGTTGAGATGTTTCACTCTGAACCAAGATCAGATATTGTGGTGTATATTGATTATTGAATTAACCTTCAATCTCAGTTTTTAAGCCAACATGGAGTTTTTAAAGTGCTCAGAAAAAAATTTAGATTTGATCACTTATAATTCCATGTCAAACTCAACCTGCTGAAGAAGATCAGGTGATATGATCAAAAGGTCCAGAACAGCTTCTGAATGCAAACAGTGTGGTGAGACTCTTTTGTCAATTAAATAAGATAAAATAGAAAAAAAAACATTTATTCATCCATATTCATTCATGTGACAAGTATGCTCTTTATATAATAAAAATAAAACCAACATAGTTAAGTACAAAATAAAACGCACATGACTGACACATGGATGAAAGTGTACCAGTTACTGTGCTATAAAGTGTAAGCAACGATTAAAAAAACATACAAATCTATTATTTTAAAACTGTAACAGATTCATCCTTACAGCAATATTGCTATGAGTAATACTACCTTTTTAATTTGCTTAACTTGTCACTTGTTGAATTGTGATTTGGTACAAAAATAAAGACATGAGCATGTACACGTTGTCATAAAGGACGTTATCATCATAAAGTCATAAACCTAAACTTCCCCTACACACTCACCTTTCATGCTTTCAGAAGCATTTTCCAAACTCACCAACAGTGCAACTTCTTTCTGTGGTTGATGCAAACGTAACGGATCCCACCAGGTTTATGGCCAGAAATGCTATATTTGAGAATTAAAACAGATTATGCCTTGAGATGGTTAAGTTTAAGTATAAAGTTTTTAAAAAAAAGGCTTTGGTTAGGTTAAGATTAGTGATGGTTGGGGTTAGGTGAGGATTTGGTCTGGTTATGATTATGGTAAGAGTGTGGGTGGGATTGCGGTCTCTGCCCAGAATCCAGAGTTCACAGGATCCCTGTGAACATGTGGCCCAACTATTGTCATGACATCCGACATACTGCTCGTTCCTAACTGGAAATAATGGTGTTTAAACACAAAGTAGTTACAGTCGCCCAAAATCTCTGTTTTTAGCACAACCACGGGCCAACATCTGCTGACCCTCAGAGCTTTTAAATCTTTGACATTCCCATCTGTGATTCAGCCACATGTTGCACGCACACTTTTGTGCAGAATGTACAGTAACTCAATTTAAACCTTCCGGAGTTAAGATTAATTTAATAACGTCTGAGTCACTTCCAAGAGCTGGTGAGCTTTTCTATAAATAAGCTACAAGTGACTTTTAGTTACGTGTGATTTCTACGTGCAGTGACTCAAAATAAGGACTTTAAATGCCACTTTTCAAGCAGTGAATCAGCCACTAAAGGGCCTCCAAAGGGGACGTGTCATGGCTGCAACACATTAGTCATCACAGCTTCATGTAAAACTACCTCTCAGTCAGTGAATCACATTTTAATATTTGAGCTTCATTTCAGAGAGAATTATTGTACTTTTTACTTACATTTATTTGACAGCTTTCACTTTAAAAATTAAGACTTTTGCATATAAAACATATGAGGATCTTATAAAATATGATGCTTTATTATAAATTAAACTACTCAACAGTTTATAAAAGTACAGGCTGAAACACTTAGTTGATTAAGAAAATGAATCTGCAACTGATAATCGGCATTTTTCATGTAAAAATGGTAAACGTTTAATTGTTCCAGCTTCTTAAATGTGAGGATTTGCTGCTTTTCCAAACCAAACAACCAGTCAATTAATGTTGAAAACAACCAGCAGGTTAATCCAAAATGAACATAATCATTAGTTGCAGTCTTGTACAAAATAATACACCTCAACCAACTACAACAGTAAAATACTGCTTTTACATTAATGCATGAGTCATAATAATCTAATGATATAATATATAATAGTACAACAGATACAGGAGACATTACTTCTGCATTGACTACTTTAAATAATTAAGTTCATTTTCCTGATTATACTTAATACTTTTTCTGAAGTAACAATTTCAATGCTTTTACTTGCAACATTGTGGTATTAGTACTTTTACTTAAGTAAAGGATCTGAATACTTCCTCCATCACTGTAAGCAGCATGTATTAACTGTAAGAGCTTTTCAGAAACAGGTAACTCAGGAGTCTTTTTCAAACTGGCCAGAATACTTGTACTTCTTGGTCCAGCCAGTATAAATATGAATGCACTTTGTATAATTTATATAGAGTATGTTTCCATTACAGTGTTCACACTAACATGTGAGCATTTTGTTGTATTCATGCTGAATCCATCATGTTGTGAAATGGATTAATTAATTTTTTCGTGTAGTGTTATGTCTTTTTTTTTTTTATCAGTTTATCATCATATATTTCCAAAATGTTGCTGTTGTTGTTGTTATTGATGGAAAATGTGTAGCTTTTGCTTCTATTGATCAGTTCAAACCAGATTGGGAGATTCAAATAATCTGATAGTAGATACAAACATTTATAGGAAGGTTTCTGCATGGCTTACTTACTTACTTACTTATATAATTATTTTTAATTATATAAGTAAGAGCAACATTACTTTATTCTTTGCTGCCTTTAAGACCAAAATTACAAACATACCGGGCCAGAAAAAAAGAGGGAAAAAACTCTATTTAACGACCATAATTTGAAGGCTGATGCTTACAACACACAGGTGCTCACACACATTGTTTGTAATATACAGGAGACAAAAGAAATGAAAGCAGACCAGTCTTTAAACATTTTGCTGCGTAAAAAATAAAGTGGAATCATAATTCAGTTGTGGCTGCTTCACTTAGTATCACTTCCTTTTCAATTAAGCTTTCTTGAGAAACAAAACTATACACAAAAAGGATCAAGAGACCTGCAGAAAGGGTTAAAGTGAGGGAGGAGTGAGTCCTGTTGTTCTGCTCCCTGCAGGCAGAGAAGTGGAAGAAGGGACGACCGCTCACTCTGTTGCTATTGTCAGTGACAAGAGAGAAAAACCTTAGACATAAGACTTAGAAGTTTGTTTTGATTATAACATATAAAATACTTTTAGAGAGAAGAATTTACCCAGAAAATGCTTTACTAAGTGTTTTAATTTACTATTTTACTTTATCCTAATTATTTGTAGCTCTCAGTTTGACACAAAAACACAAAAAGCGACCAGAAATCACCTTTACAGGTCATTTTGTTTTATTATTTGTCTTTGTTGGCAGTATGAGATATCTGTACACCTGTTACTGCATGTGGGAGTCGCACTCATAGATTCATTATCAGTTACAAAAAACACATTACCTTGAGTTGAGCAGACCATAAACTTTTCACAGTCTTCTGGCAGCAACTTATTGCTGGCTGCGGCAACGTCAGATATCAGGAAGACTCCGGTCATGCACAGCAGTGCTGCAGGGATGACAGCCAGCCAGGAAGTTAGCATTGTCCTGGTTCCATTAACAAAAAGCCAATGGGATTTTTCCATTGGATTTTGGATTATTGCAGAAAATAAAGTCTGTAGCAAACAAAGGTTTATGATACTTATACGCTTTGTTCAGCAAGATAATCCTAACAAATAACACCACAGTCGCATGGCTTCAGTGTCACGACCACTAGGCTACCAACTTGTAATTTAATTTTGCAAACTCTGGTAAATCTACAAGATGGAAAGTTTGACTTACAATTTTGAATTTCAGTGTTCGTTGTGATGATTTTTAATGTCCCTCACCACCTCTGTAGTCTCACCACAGACCTTATTTCAGGCATTTAACCAAAAACCCCTTAAAAAACCCATTGCCTTCGAGACGAGGGAACCAGAATTTCAAAAACGCTAACTCCTTTCTGGGTTTTAGGACTCCTGCATCACTCTATTAGTGCACGGGCAGAGTAATAATAATAATAATAATAATAATACATTTTATTTGGTGGCACTCAAGGTCACCTTACATCATATAAAATCAGGGGTAAAACACAATAAACAACAGATTATTTAAACATCGGTACCCACAGCTATAATAAAACAATAGTAAGACATCAGTACATTCAAACACCAGCTGGGCAATAAGTTAAAATGATATAATGCATTTGATGTAGGTAAAGTGAGTAAGTAAGTTTGAACAGATGGGTTTTAAGAGCAGTGGAGTGCAGTATACGGATGTGAGGGGGAAGGGGGTCCAGAGTTTGGGTCCCGGTGTTGAGGTTGACGGCTGGTAGTGCCAGTAGACCTGCAGATCAGGACCGCAGGGCGCAGGGAAGGGGTGTAGGTCTGGAGGAGGTCTGTGAGATAAGATGGGGCAAGATTGTGAAGAGCTTTGAATGTTAATAATAAGATTTTAAAGGTAATCCTTTGTGACACAGGGAGCCAGGCGTAGCTGAATCAGCAGGGGAGTGATATGTTCAGTAGACTCTGCGTGTGTGATAATCCGCGCTGCTGCAGAGTTCTGGACGAGTTGTAGTCGGTGAATATGTTTGTTGGAAATGTCTGCCAGGATCCCACTGCACTGGTCAATGCATGATGTGACCAATGCATTGACTAAAATCCCTGTTGCACGTGCAGGTAGACCATCCAATCATTAATCACAGGCCTGTAACAACCACATATACTGTATTTTTTTCTTTTTTTTGTGTCAGAGCATTTGATTTATTAATTGATGTCCGCATATAACAAAAAATTCAACAAATAAAACAGAAAAAAACGCTTCTTTGATAAATTGCCTTACACTACCTTTAATTCTCCTGCAGTTTGACTTTCAACGATGATAACTAAACTATCACTTCTTGCACTAGTCATATAAACTCGTGCATATTGACTCTCTTTACACCGGGCACCACATTTACTGTGTCACCCAGTGACATTTTGTATTTGTGCGTGATATAATATCCAAAGGGGCTGGGCTGCAGGCGGAGTGGTTCCTCCTGTCTGTGGAGGATCTTCGGCGGATCACACCGACTCTCCCGGGGCGGCGGACCCGACCCGCGGAGGACTGTTTCCCGACTTCCTCCAGCGGTCAAAGTGCCTCCACCGGCGCCGGCTCCTGACACACAGTGACTCTACAAAAAAACAATGGATTCACAGCTCGTGTTCTGAGGGAATTCAGCCCCGGTTCGGTGGCTCCCACCCGGTGAACTCAACCGGCCCGGCGCGGTAAACACCTATGGCGGCTGGCGGCGGTGGATCCGCCGCGGAGGTCCGGACTATTTCCTCGGTGGTTTCCAGCGGAGAAGCGGCGGAGCTGAGGCGGCTGCTGGTGTTCAGGGTTTACCGGAGGAGGTGGTTCGTGCTGCTGCTGCTGTGTCTGCTCAACTGCTCCAACGCCACGGTGAGTGACGCTGCGGTTACCTGACAGGTGACATAACACAGTGTTAAATAACGTAGAGAAATTGTGTTTTTTTTTTTTTTAAGCACTAAAAGTTTGTGGTATGGAAGCCCATTTCTGCCAAAACATTAATTTAATTTAATTCAAAACCGTAAGGAAAGTGAAAGCTCAAAGCACACAGACATTAAAACACGTGTGCATGCAACATTATCTCTTGGAAAAATAGAGGCGTCAGAAGTTGCCTGAGAATCGTTACATTTTAAAGTTTTCCTCAGTATCAAAGTAGTGCATTGATATTTGCATGTACATGCACGGGTGCACTGCAAACAGGAACTGATAATGGCCAATTCGGCTTACTTTAAAGTGTCAAAATGTAAAGCTCATTTTGATGAGCCTTTATGGGGTCTTCTTGCTCTCCTGATGCCTTTCCTTGTTTATCCTATTGGTTCTCAAGTAGGCCTATACAGTGTGTTGGTGTATTTGTAAAACAAATGAATGCAAAGAAAAATCCTTCAGGGTTTACAGACTGTTTACATGCAACAATAATTGGTCTATTTGTACTCCACACACAGTTATTTAAATAATTGAGTCACACCTTTATCTTTTTATACACTAACCTGTAGTGCCACAATTTTCCCATAAAGGAAATAGTAGCTGCAACTCTGAATACTTCCTTAAGTTGTCCTCTTAGATGCCTTTTTTCTAGCGTTAAATAGAATATGTGGTTGTGAGCAGTAGGTGACATGTGGTGCTCCTTTATGTTTGGTGGAACTTGATATAATTCCCCGGGGACGTCGTCATTGTAAAGCAGAGTGTGCCCATCTCCGCCTTGCAAAATGAGCCCCCCCCCCACCTGTTTCCAGCTCCCGTGGGACTCGTCCTCTCTATGGGAGCCATTGTTTCCCCGGGGCTGGTGTTCCCTCTCACAAGAGATGCTCGGCTGGCGGAGAGTCATTCATGATGTGGCAAATGACAGCTGATGGGCCAGTTAGACATCAATCTGCCTGACATTAACAGCCCTGCTGAGGGTGTGACTGACAAAAACCAGTGGTGGGCTGTTGTTTGTTGTCTTGTAAATTGATTTAGGATGAATTTTTGAGAACCAAACTAATATTGAATGTTAGTGTTCAACCACAGAACGCTTCTTGGTCATACAGAAAGACTTCTGAAGCGGCACATGAAACAACAGATCTTTCGTTTGAAAGAAATTAAAATAAAATGCCAATTAACCTGTTTCCCATCAGGGTTCAGTACCGAACATCAATACTTTTTGGTTACCAACCAAATTGAGTTAAGCACTAAAGGGAGATTTATATAATCTGTTCAAGTTTTCTGCTGTGATTGGAAACAGTTTGAATTGTTTTTAGGTGTCTGTGTCTGCCTGAAGCATTGTAGTTTCAATACAATATGAAACTCCACTAGTAGAAACTAGAGAGATTTATTCAGTTGATTCAGTCACTAGTATCAGACCTGCACTCTGCTCCGCAGCTAAATACACTTCTGTTGTTGTTTTACATGCAGTTCTCCAGACTAATGTATGAGAATAACTCGGCCTTTTTAAATACCAGGTTAATCTACAAGCATCGGCCACATTTCAGTGTTTTTGAGCCCGTTATAAGGTTTATGTGTTGTAGTGCTGCGACCTGGATGCTGGTTCACTGTGTTTACATGCACAAAACAAATCTGGTTACTTGGGAAAATCACATTAGGGCAGTAATTGGGAGAATGTATTTACATGCACTGCAGTAACCTGGTTACTGTATACATGCTCAGTAATAAGATTGTTCTGTAGGCTCTATTGTATATAGACTGTGCTGTAAGGAGTAAAAAATATCTTGTTATTTTGGTCAAACTCAGACGTGTAACCTTGCTCGTGTGATTGAGAGTGTAGCTAAAAAAGTGTGTGTGTGTGTGTGTGTGTGTGTGTGTGTGTGTGTGTGTGTGTGTTAAGTCTCTGGATAAGGTCACATTCATGTTTTTAAAGTCTTGAGGTGAAATTTGTAACTTTTAAGCAGATAAATGCAAACAAGCATACCATTATTGTATTGTGGTTTTACAAATGTGTTGCTGTGAAGACATTTTTACATTAAACCAATTTACACCTAAATTTTACACATTAATTTAGATTATAAAGATTCTTATTATTCTCAAGAGATATAGACCTGATTTTTGAATAATTCTCTTCATGTGCCTTCCCAGATATGGCTGACCTTTGCACCAGTAGCGGACCAGTCTGCCCAGTATCTAAATGTGACTCTGGAGGAAATCAACTGGTTGTCAGTGGTCTACATGGTGGTGGCCATACCGCTCAGCTTTGGGACCACATGGATGCTGGACACCGTCGGGCTACGGATCACGGTACAAACCTCACTCTGTAAACGGAGGCGTCACAAGGGGCTCGTGTAATTTGTTTTGTAAGCTGCAACAGTTTTGCTTGATACAGTATAATGGAAAGTATGTTTTCCAGGTCTCATTAGTTGGCACCCTACTGTTCCTTTTGTTTTGTTTTTTTACTGTCTTTATTGACTGTTTAAATGACAAAACATTTGATAAGTGTGGAGTTAAGAAATACTCCAGGAGGAGAAGATATTAAAAGTCTAAAAGATTACTTTCCTTTGCCGAAACGCTTCATATGTATGTGGAGAGAAATCAAAACTGAAAGCCTAAAAGACTTCTATGTCTGGAAAAACTGACCAACTTATTTATCCCCGGGGGGGAATTTGCATGTCCCAGCAGCAGTACATGAACGAACCGCACAGTACCCAAAGTACTGACATGAAAGTTAAAAAGTGTGCGCTTTGAATACAAGAGTGTTAAGGCAAACTTAATCATAAAGTCCAATTAGCGAGTCCAGTAAGACCTCAGCAACTTCAGTCCACTAACGTCCGCACTGCGAGAAAGCAGCGATGAGTTTTTTTAGTTTGATGATCTCCTGTGCCGCCCACTCGGTGGAACATCTTATAAGTGTTTGGCTGAAGATGCTCCTCTTCACAACCAGCATGCAGTGGAGGGGGAGGGAGATCTTGTTCATGATGCTGACCAACTTGGACAGCATCCTCTTCTGCGTCACCGCCTTCAGAGAGTCCAGCTCAACCGAGCCGGCCTTTCTAATGAGCCTGTTGAGCTTGTGAGCGTCTCTCGCACTCAGGCTCTGGTAGCAGGAGGTTTTATGAAGGAAATGGTATAAACACAGTTGGGAACATTCGCTGAAATACAGTTTATTGATTGAGCATTGTGAATGCACAAAAGGTTTCTACTTACTACACTTGGTGACTGACCATATAAATATACAAAATTTGAGATTAAACTTGAAATAATTCTTAACAGGATGAAGACAGCTACAAAATGGAAAACACCCTTTGGTATAACACTATAACCTGTGACATTTTCATAGAAATAAATGTGTGTCTGCCAATTCTTGTTAGCAGATTGATGTAACACACAAGTGACTCAAACTTCATAAACGTTTTTTTTATTTTTTATTTAAATACTTTCTGGGAAAAACCCTCTGCTTCTCAGAAAATAATGATGTTATACAGATGAATAACTGTAGAAAACATGAGGAACGACAGCCACCTCATAGAAACTTAAACCGCAGAAACATATACAGGAATTGGCTCTTACCACCACACATGGAGGGATGGAGTTCAGATTACTTCTTGTATCTGTTACAGCATTTTGACCTTTCACCCTCCTGCCACCTTGCCTTTGCAGCTGATTCTGGGATCCTGGCTGAACATGTTCGGAGCCCTGGTGCGCTTCTGCGGGACGCCGCCGGGCCACAGTTTTACACTCCAGTACCTTGTAGTGATGTTGGGTCAGACCCTTGGCGCCCTGGCTCAGCCCCTCATCATATTCGCCCCCACCAAGCTGGCAGCTCTGTGGTTCCCTGACCACCAGCGCGCCACAGCCAACATGATCGCCTCTATGTGTGAGTTAAAGGCTTTCTTCTGGGTATTAATCATACGTAATTTAAAAAAAGAGAGCCACACATCGGCTAAAACATCTTTATATATTGATAATATATTTCAATAATATCTAAAATCTATTGTGTCAGCTTTAATGTGTAATACTTTGACCAAATTTAGATATTGAAGCACGCCTGAACACTATGTGTGAATTTTTAAATTTAGAGGATTTCCCCAAAAATGTATTTTTTAAATCAAATGTAAAGAGAGAGCAATTACAAGCAGCTTTTAACCACCAGGTACATCTTTAATGAGCAGACTAATTAGGCTTGAGTAACAACCGTATCGTTTTGGACCAGCTGTCAGCCAAATGCCAGCAAAGTTTGACCATAGCTGGTAAATTGGTCCAATCTGTCGGCTGGTAATAAATTGTCGTTTGAAGGTCCTTAAGCTATTTTGTGTGGCAACTGAAGATAGTTGGATAAAAACGTTTTATATTTGTTGTGGCATGTCCATCATCAGAGATCCTTTTCTTTTATAAAACAACACATTTGGCTTGTGGAATTATGACAGCAGCTTGTGAATTTTGGTCAAATTTGTCTCAATTTCTATAGACATACACCCAACGACATGTAGACTTGAAGATTTTGTCAAAAAGAAAAAAGGAATGTGCATAAAATGTTTTATTATTACTATTCTATATACTATTCAGCCCTTGTAGAGGAAATAAGAAACTGTTTGGTTTGTGCTTTTGACCTTCCATTTCAATGTTTCTATAAAATATTTTAACTTAAATTGAAAAAAATCCTTGTTGCACGATATTATTATATTTTGTGTCAGTGGTGGTGCCTCGGGTTATGTTGGCCCAGTTTTTGTGCTCTGTGTAACAAATCTAAGAAGGAAGTGGGTCAGTTTCAGCACGTGCTGTAAAGTGCAGGGAAGCATTACATTTTTACATGTCAGCAAACTCTCATGTGTACACAAAGAAATGACACATGTGTCCAGAAATAATTAACCAGTGTAAAACAATTAGTTTTAAATTTTACTTAAAGATTAGAGGAATATGAGTTATTTCTTGAAGATACATTTTTCATATATTCCATGTTGTAACCAATACTTAAAGATTAGAACAGGGACGACTGAAACAGGGAACAGAAAATGTAGAAAGACTGCACTGACTCTTAACATGGGACAAAAAAACGGAATAACACTCACTTACTCTTCTCGTTTCTCACCTCAGCCAATCCCCTGGGCATCCTCCTTGCCAACATCATCTCTCCCGTCGTGGCTAAAACATCCGCACAAATCCCGGCCCTGGTGAGTTCAACAAAGACAAAGTCTTTAAGTCCACTGATGAGGAGTCTGGTCAGGTTTCAGTGTTAGTGTTGTGGTGCTGATCAGAAGCTGGCTGAACATTTCCAACATTAAAGGGACTAGTTGTACCACAGGATTGCCTCAGTAGGTGAATTGATGTGCACCTGTGGAAAATGGATGAAAGCCTTCTCTGCCCCATGTAGGATTTTAGCAATTTATTCCTGCCAATTAGTTGTTAATGAGCAGTTGTCTCCTCTCTCTGGTACAGGTATGTCAAACAAGCAGACCAGCTACTAGAGGGGAGGCGGGTTCAGTATCACAGACAATCTCTGTTAAAAAGTTAAAGCTCCACCAATCTTTTTTCATTTTTTTAGTTTTTCTACTGTCGCTGTTACTTTATAAAGAAATAATTCCGTAAATCTCAACGCAGAGTTGCAGTGAAAAGATACAGACAAGACAGATGTGTGCTGTAATTTACTCTGAAGTGCAGTGTTTTCATTGGGGGGGGAGGCATGATTTATCTATTGAGTTGAATCCCGTAGGCTTTGACTTTGGGGATTTTCAGTGGTGCAACTTGGAAACTGGGTTTAAATAGATTAAAAGACTGTGATGTTCATTGCAACTTCAGGCAATATGCCGCCTTCCCTTCGACACACAGCTCGGCTCGGGCCAGCTCCGGTCTCTTTGCCTGTGTGTGGCACAGTAGCGAGACTACAGAGAGGTGACTACAGACAGAGAGAGGCGGCTACATCAGATTTTAACCCTAACCCCTTTTATTTTTTATTTTTGACTTTTTGACTTAAAGCCGTGATACGATCCGAAACCCTAATTAGGACTATGGAAAATAATCAATTGTTGCAGCTTTAATGAGTAATAAAGTCAAGTAATCAATCGACCACATTTAGTTTACACTGAAGCATCTCTTAATAACGTGTGTGAATATGAAAAAAATCTATGAATGTATAACAAAATGTTGAGCAAATACAGCAAATTCTTTTATACAAAGTGATCTCATTATTAAATTCAGGTGTCCTGGATGTGCCTTTGTGTTATATAAACTCACTTCTCTCCCCCGTGGCTGCTGTCACTGTCTACTGTGAACTGTCCAGTAAAAGCAAAAAATGTCATAAAAATTAAAAAACATCAGTCGGCCAAGAATCAAAGGATTTCCACGGTGCATTGTGGGACAGAAAACTGCAACAGCTGCATCTGTGGCTCTGGCAACCTCACCTGCTAATGATGATAAATTGCCTTTGATTAAAGGTGCTAACATCCATTTATCATCACATTATGTGTGTTTCTTCCCTCCTCTAGATGCTTGCCTATGCCGTCCCGGCATGCATCATCTGTTTCCTAGCAACACTGGGGATACGGAGCAGTGCCCCCCCCACGCCGCCGTCAGCCAGTGCTGAGGCCTCCAGCTCCGAGCCGTTCGTTCAGGGGCTCAAACTGGTAAGGACACAGGAGGGTAGAAAGGACAAACCTGCAAGTAGATGGCAACATAATACAGTTATCAGTTTGAAAATACAGATTCTGTACATTTGGGTCCCTTCGTGCAGGCTGTCGGACCAGTGAGACTCATTTTTTATATAAAAATCCTGTCATTTAACGATGAACATCACAATCCCCATCTATTACCTAATCATCTTCAACTTTCACATGATTGTCAGCAAGGGGGAAATTTGGAGCCACTTGAAACACGGAAAATTAATTTGCAAACTGTTTCATTAACTGATGTAAAAAAAATTGAGTATTTGTCGGTTTTCTTCTTCTTCTACCATAACTCTCGTGTGAAATCACAGGAGTTACCCAATGATGTTATCCTTGTCAAAATCTTAACCACCATTTATTGGTCCAGGGAAAACCAACTAAGCATGCACGCTCCCTTCCAGAAACATTTACATCAACTATAAAGCTCCACCGTCTCCTCTGTTGGTCTTCGGTGCAGCTGAGGAGCAGCTTATCTGTGCCTTGCTCACGGCTCTGAAGCTACCTTGAGTTAATGAGGGATGGAAGAGTGCTTCTCATGTACTTTTCCCGCTTTGATACTGTTACATTTGTATGTAAGAGCTGTGAATGTTATAACAACCTTACAGTCTACTAACTCGCAGAATAATTGTGTTTTATCCCTTTATTTATTTTCACTGTTATTGCTCATGTTATGTTGTCTGTGTGTGCTGACACTCTGGCTGAACTTCCCCTTGTTGAATGCAGCTGCTGCACTGACCTTATTTTCCCATGAGGATTCTCTTACAAATCCTTTTGTCTGTCTCCTCGGTAGTTACTGAAGAACAAAGCCTACCTCGTCCTGCTGCTGTGCTTCGGTTCTGGCATCGCTGTTTTCACCTGCTTCTCCACGCTGCTGGAGCAGATCCTGTGTGTGCAGGGATACACCAATGTAAGTAACACTGGAGGATAGGACACCATATTGATTTCCATTGGGAACAATTAGGTATTATTGGACCAAGTAGTGTCAAATGAGCAATAAGAGCAACAGAAGTTTTCATAATAAATGTAAGAGGATTTACAGTCTAAAAGCATCACATGGCAATGAATTGTGCATTTGTTAACTGTATACGTGGGAAAATTAGGAAGAATTGCATCAATGAATCATAAAAATATGGATTATTTACTTTACAAGTACACAAAAAATTAAGTAACTGATGGAACAAAAGGAAAGAAACGAATCCTGGTCTTTAACACACTGGATGCACATTTTAATAATACTAAGATGCTGAATAAACCTATTAAATCTCCTTGCTGCAGGACTTCGCCGGCGTGTGCGGCGCTCTCTTCATCGTGTTTGGAATCGTTGGCGCCGGTGCTTTGGGTCTCTACGTCGACAAGACCAAGAAGTTCATCGAAGCCATAAAGATCAACATGAGCTTCACTGCTCTCGCGTGCATCGCCTTCTCAGTGGTGAGAGCGAAAGACGGGAATAGTTTAAAGCTCAACACCTGTTTGTATTTGTAGTTTTTTTAAAGGAGAGTGGACACCCGATCCCGCTACCGTGAGTGGTTTGTCAAGGTTGTGAAGGCTGACAGAGAGGAGGAAAGGCTCTGGCAAGATGTACATTTAATTAAATAGTACTGTACAGAAATAAACATACAGTGAACATAAACGTCTCAAATGAAAGAAATCTTTAAGGGAGATTGGAGGTTGGAGGCTGTTGTTGTTGCCTTCTTTTCCCTGGCAGAAGTTTACAATTTATTTATGTAAGTTCACGTCTGCATCTGTGACAAAAGTTGATGAGTGAACAAAGAAAAAGGAATGGGAACAGTCACAGTATTATTAATTAACACTTTTAAAATGGCTCTTGTTCATTAAATTTGGAAAGTCATAAAGTACAGTATAAATAAAATGACTATCAGAGGTTACACAGAGGACACCAACAATTCCAGTATGGTCATAAGCCTGGATTTATGTACTGTAACGGTAGCACTTTATAATTAAAGAGACTTTATCAGGTTAAAGGAAAAGACTCGACACAGTGTCATATTTAAAAGTAGTGTAACATTTTCATTAGAGGAAATATAACCAATAAACCTGGATGTGTGAATGATCATATGTATTCACTGAGCAACAAAGAACCAAAACCTGGGATATTACAAACACTACTACTCATAACATATCTTACATTAATAATCCACAAGATTCATGGTTGCTGATTTTCTTTCTGTCTGCTCTCTTCCTCTCAGGTGTCTCTGATGCGGCAGCAGAAAGCCGCCGTGGCCGCCGTCTGCTCCCTTTTTGGCTTTTTTGGTTTTTCCATTTACCCGGTGGCCATGGAGCTGTCTGTGGAGTGTACATATCCGGTTGGAGAAGCCACATCAGCCGGACTCGTCTTCATATCGGGGTACTACTGTCTGAGCACAACACACACACACACACACACACACACATACAATATGGCAGATTGTGATTAAATACACTGAACAGGCAAAAGTTTGAGACTTGACTATCTGCATTTTTTTAAAAGAGCAAATCAGTTTAAACATATTTCAACCCAGATGTTGTTGCTGAAAGAAAAATGTTAAATTATGTCCTTTTTCAGCCAGCACAGCTCAGAATGTTTCATGTAATAGAAAGTCAAATGAAAAATGGATAGAAAATGCAAATAAGCTGCAGCTGAGCAGATGTAAGTATATAGTAAATGCTGTTCAAATTCCAATTTAAAATTATTGATCTTTTTTTAATCAGTTTTATCTGTTTTTTTTTAGTATTCAAACTGACTGACTGCAACTTGCATTTCGTTGTGCAACCCTGTGTCGTGTAGAATGACAAATAACTGAACCTTGTACCTTGTATCAGTTACTGAACTTCATCTTTGTTCTGTATGTGAACTTCCTGTTAGTCGTGACTGTTTCCTTGTGATCTCTTCCAGACAGGTTCAGTCGGTTCTCTACATTGTCCTCCTTCAGGCTTTAACCAAGCGGCTCGCAGACTCTCCTCTGTCGACCTGCGGGAGTGCAGTTCTGAGCTGGAGGGGTAAGTCACATGGTGTTACACCACCGTGAGCATCTAATAACAACCTCAGGGGGACTCAGTGCTGACTCACTGAGTGAGATCTGTATGTGTGCGGTTGACTGACCTCAAGTCAAAGTCGTGCCTTAATCTGGACATTTCTCGCCCTCAGTGCCCATGCTGGTGATGGCAGGACTGTGCACTTTGTTCACATGCTGCTTCGTGATCTTCTTCCACACACGATACAGACGACTGGAGGCAGAGGAAAGAGCCACTTACGGGACCAAACCCAGCAACGGATCAGCGACCACTGAGCCCGCTCTGTGTGCGGAGCAACCTCCGGGTCTGAAAAGTGAAGCCAATGCTGAAGTGCCTCAACCCTGCATTCTCTCTAACGACCAGCAGGGGGCGACTTCACTGGCTGACAAATGAAGTCCGATTGTATAGAAGTCTATGAGAAAATCACCCTACTTCTCACTTGCTTTATTACCTCAGTAAACATTCTTCGAATGAGTTTATGGTCTCACTCGCTAGTTTCAAGTCTTCTTCAGTACAACATGATGTTCATCCCGTAAGTTATGGTCACATTTAGAGGAAAATACACGATAAAGCAGCATGTGCCTTAGGGCGGGGCTACCTTGTGATTGACAAGTTGCTATCACAGCGACCGCCAATCAGAATAGAGGCAGCACTACCACCTTGTCCAAATAACGTCACTTCTAGTTCCAAAAAACCAAGATGACCTCAGCGAAAACGCCAACGGGTGAATTCACGGGTGACTTCTTTTATACAGTCTCTGGTGGAGACGTGAACCTCCTAAGAGGCTCGTGTCGAGAGAGACTTATGGGTGTGATGACACCTACACTTTACTTTGTTAACCTCAGATCCACTGGTAGAATCAACATTCCTATTCTTATTGATGCTTTTGTGCGACACTGGGGCCTTTTTTGTATGTTGAGTCGCAATAACCGATCATACATTAACTCTAACAGATACCATGATTCCATAATTAAAATGAAAGATTTATTGTTGTAATGCATTGACAGATTGTATGCTTTAACACAAAAAGTACTTTGTAGGGGGGGACATTTGTTTTTCTAGCCACTCAGTAATCTCACGCATATAATCAGTCGGTGGTAGAAATCTCGAGCCAAATACAGAAGCTGTTGCAGCACGTGGTGGAGGAGTTTGTGTATCTACATCGCTCCTGTACAGTCTACCTGTGCTTCAGTGTTATCTTGCAGGATTTCTTTCTACAGTCACTAATGCAAAATCGCAAACTGTTGTACAACACAGCAGGTCTTGTAGGTGCATTGCATGCCTGTCTTATTTCCTGCCACTGTGCAGAGAAGAACTGTGGATTCTCTTTGACTCTCAGGGACCAAATTACTGTTACTTAATGTTTTAAAACCCCCAGAAACATTTTCTGCCACTTAAGCTGTTTGAAATACATGCATTCTGCCCTACAAAGGCAGAGAGCTGCAACCACAGAAAAGTCCAGAAAAAACATTTTAAAAACAGGAGTAAATTTAGCTTTAACTGGATTTAGCTCTCTTGCTTTGACTGTTTGGTTTTAAGATGTTCCCTTTGAAATTATACATTTTTATGTCATGATTGATATGCTAAAACAAATGTGAGCAAGTCAGATCTGGGCCGGACTGTTTTGACTAAATATGTAGTTTCTGCAGTTTGGCTTTGTATGGCGGCATTATCACGTCATCAGAAAAACCACTAAAAGGTTTTTTTAACTAAAATACTGAGTACTGAGTAAAGTCTAGACTTTACATGTTAGTCATGTTTTCTGCAGGTGTCTGAAAACTACATTTATAGATTTCACACCCGACTACCTGGAACTGAAACTGTTTCCTGTTTTTTTCACCGTTCACTGTGTCAGTAATAGTATTGTACCACTAATCATGATCTGTGTTAAATGAAGTGTGTGTGTGTGTATGTATGTGTGTGTTTTTACCCTCAATAACAGAATTGAAGTACTTGTTACTGCCTTCAATTTGTAAAACTTACATTTTGAGGACTGCAGACATTGTAAAACAGGTTTGAAGGTTGCTGAAGCCTTATAGACACAGATAGTTGTGGGTTTTGTGCAATAGAGGGAATAGTACTAATACTGACTGTGTACACTCTGTGTACTCTGTAGATAGCAATGAGGTACACCATGTTTAACAGTCTACTGAATGTGTTACACCAAATCAGTTCTTCGAGTTGGTATTCATATTTTGATGAAATGTTAACAGGTGTTTTTTAAAAAGAATTCCGCTAGTAAAGACCAATAATAGTTTTCTTTTTTGTTTGTTTTTGTATTTTCCAAAGAGATAATATGAGTTATTTTGCCAAAGATTTAAAAAATCTTGAATGATGTAAACTGACAATGGAGGACATGTCTGACCAGTGTTTTTAGATTTTTATCATCTGAAAGATGTACACATTCAAGCACTTCCAAATAAATCATCTGTTTGGCTCTATGGTTGGAAAATGAAGCGTCAGTTTCAAGTTCCTTCTCACTCGTGTTTCTGAAGGCCAAGACGGCAATAATTATAGTTTCTCTAATGTTTTCTGTTCGAATGCCTTATAATATCAATAAAATATTACCTCAAGTATTCTGTTTATTTTCCGTGAGTCTGATTCTGGTCAGGAGAGGAAAGTCTTCATCATGAAACTAGACTGAAACAACCTTTAGTGTGAGCAGCTCTTTAACGTTTTTTCACAACATATATATTAACTCTTGGTTAACTTATAACATGAATGATGGCTCTGTTGCAGCAGTTAGTCCCACTGCTGAAACGTTATATTTAATGCCAGAATCCCAGCACTGGCACACCTAAACTGAATGGAGACATCGTTGCACCTGTGCTTCTCCAGGGGTAATAACTGCAGATGTTCTAAATCAAAACATCTGCTGTGAAGAGGGCCTGTGGGGGGGGGGAACCTGTGGGACGCACTGCGACTTGAAGACATAATTCAAAAAAACATTTCTGAGCAATTAGAAATACAGTTTGTAAAAAGAAATTAAGTAAAAATACCAAAACATCTGCTGCTTAAATGATCACACGAAGCAGTGGCAGAAAGTAACTAACTACATTTACTCAAGTACATTTTTGAGGTACTTGAGTATTTCCATGTTATGCCAGTTTCCACTTCTACTCCTCTACATTTATTTGACAGCTATAGTTACCAGTTTCTTTGCTGACTGAAGGTTCTGCACACCCCCACCGGTGTTCCCAATTACACTGGCTGGTTAGACCTCTGGTCAGGCGGGAGTCCCCCTCCCCCGCCCCCAGCAAGTACAACAAAATCAACGAGGGTGAGGGAGATGTCAATCCAGCACAGCACTAATTAGACAGCGTAAGTGTGGGTGGACTATGAGTGTGCAGGGCCTTTACACACAAATGATATACCTTTATAAATACGATGCATCACCATTAAACTACCAAAACGTATGTTAAGTAACTTTACTCCATCTGGACCAGCTGCATCATTAAAACTACCTATACTTAAATGTGTCAGAACACAGTGGAGGAAAAAGTATTCAGATATTTTACTTAAGTAAAACTCCTGCATTGAAAATGTTACTAGGAAATAGTATCTAGATCATAATCATAATAATCAGGAAAACGTACTTAAAATGATTCAAAGTAAAAGTACCTAATGAATGTCCCGTGTCTGTTAAACTATATCATACCATTAGTTTATTATTATTACTCATACATTAATGTAAAATCAGAATTTGACTGTTGGTTGAGTTGGAGCTACTTTTGGACAGTTTTATATCAGCATGCAACTATTGATTATTTTCTCCATTAATCTGTTGTTTGGTTTGTAAAAATTATGTGATAAATGCCGTCAGAATTACCCAGAGCCCCAAAGTGACACCTTCACAATGCTCGTTATTACAAATAAATTAACGTTATTAAAATAATTAAAAGAAAAAGCAGCAGATCTTGACATTTGTGAAGCTGGAACCATGTAATGTTTTTGCTTAAAAAAAGACAATTATTCAAATAGTTGCCGATTATTTTTCTGTCAATTCTGTAATTTATCTAATAATGGTTTAAATATTTTTACACTGTAGTCTTACTACTTTTACTTGAGCATCTAAATACCAACCACGTTTTCTTGATTATCTTCCTTGTAAGTATTTCAGATCATCAGAATAAGATAAACCAGGAGGATGTTTGAGTGACAGTCAGGGACAGAGGTGAATAAAATGACGAGACACAGATGAGCAGGCGGATAGAGAGTTTTAATTCTTTCCCAATTCCACATAAAACAAATATAAAAAAGTAGAGCGCTCTCTAGATTCAGAATCAATCAGAGCCCACCTGAAATCTCCTCTCCTAAGATCGTTCCTCCAGCTCCGTCTGGACTCAGACGGTGCGTACGGTTTTAAAAACACCCATTCATAAGAACACGAGCAGGATGTAAAAATAAACAAAACTGAAAACGAAGCAAAACAAACACTACAGCAAATTAATGACAAGAGGATTTGTCAAACGGACTATTGTTTGAATTCCTACTTTGAAAGACCTCAAAACTAACACTTCGAATCGCACCAAACACAAAACAGGTAAATTAAAAAAAAAAAAAAAAACTGTTATGTGGAGATTCTTGATGCAAGAGCTGGTAGTTTCTAATGTGTAGGTTTAACACAGGTACTGTGGGAACACAAGTACACATTTCATTTCATCCAATTATGTATTTGTCAGTGTGTGTGTGTGTGTGTGTGTGTGTGTGTGTCTCAGAGCTGCAGGGCACAGAACTGCTGGTAGACGGCCAGGATGTGGGGGTCGAGTTCTGCGGTGAACAGCAGGTTCTCCAGGGTTCCCATGTACTGCTGGATGGTCACGTGGTGCTGCAGAACGAGGAGATGTATCACGTCAATGAGGCAATGCAAACAATGTGTTACTGCAGTGTGTGTGTGTGTGTGTGTGTGAGAATGTTTTACCATGAGGAAGACCTGCTGCAGCCGCTCGATGCAGTTTTTGTACCAGGGCGTGCTGATGTCGACGCTGCCCGTCTCACAGCGCACCAGGTGCTCCGTCAACAACATGATGAAACGCTGCGAAAGAGAGAGAACAACGTTTAAAGAGCGCAAACAAAGCTGCACTATAATGTAATAACGTTACTGGGGACATTATAGTCTCCTCATCGCTTCACACATGGCAGCAGCTGAGGGACGTCCGTTCTTCACCTTCACCTGCAGGATTTGCTCGACTGTTCTGGGAAACTGAGCTGAAACATTGTAAAAGCCCACTGTACGCGTCTGAGTTTTAGCCTTCAGTACCTGGAAGATGACGAGGAACAGGTTCTTCTGTTCGCTCTGAGCCGACTCCACCTTCTCCTGTAGCCTCTCGATCTGCTCCTCCAACTGACCCTCCTCATCCTCGCTGTTCTTGTCCATGTCCTCGTCGTCTCCGCTGTCCCTCTGCTGGTGAACAAACACGTACACCAACATTAAACCCTCCTGCTTTAACAAGCGGAACTCATTTCATGTAAAACCGACGTGAACGTGATGGATGAAGTTACCTTCTTATGCTGCTGTTTCTCCAGTTTGTCCTTGGCCTCCTCCAGCTCCACCTGGATCTTCTGGACGTGTTTGTTCATCTTTCGGATGGTCGAGTGCAGGATCTCCCATATGAAAAGTCTAGATGAGGATCGGGCGGAGAGAAAATATTGTTATTTCAGACGCAGTATAGAAGCAGTAATGCAGAAAACAGAGCATGGATTTTATGTCCTGGCTCAAAAAAAAATGTACACGATAAAACCTGCACGTTTGCATTCATGTCCATGTTAAATGTGTTGATTTCTCACCTGGTGAACTCATGAGCCATATCCTGAGAGAAGAGCCAGTTAGCGACGGCAGCGCAGTCCACGATCTGTGTCCGAATCAATTTATCCACCAACACTGCGATCATCTATAATGCAGCAGAGACACGCATAACGTTAACCAAACTTTCAACTGGAGCCCATTGATCCACACGAACGTGTTCCAGGTCTGAACCTCTTTCCATCTAATTAAGAGTATTTTTTTTGTTGTTTGTACCTGCGGGTGATTCCTCCACACTTCATAAACCACCTTGAGGATGTGCAGCTTCCCCTCGTCGGTGTCGGTCAGGGCCTTCAAGATTTCATGGAACCTGGAGGAATTAGACGCAGGTGAGGCCAGCAGGTCTGGATTCACTCAACACAAAACTTCATTGTGGCTGTATTGTATCAGTAAATTCATGTTTTTCATGAGAGTTTATTTTTATCTCTTCTCTCATTATATTATGATGATTATTACTATGTTTGTATGATTATGGAAACCTTAAATTTTGAAATGCTGCTAAATGCAATTTAACATTTTCTTTTTTATTCCACAGTATTGTGACTTAAATCAGAGCTGGACGGACTATTTTGTTATTTGTATTTTTGGGATATCCAATTCCGTTTTTAGTTTGTCTTATGGGAGAGACGCACTTTAAAACTGGTTTTAAAAAAAAAAAGGTAAAAAGTAAAAGGTTGTCAGTTTTCATGGCAGGTAAACTTACTTGCCGAGGGCACTGAAGGAGTGGCTGAAGGACTTGGCTGCCAGATGGAGCAGAGTCTGCAGGAACACGTCGATCTTCAGAGGGTTGAAGCTCTCCCCCTCGTCTGGAAGGAGAGAATGAGAAGGGAATGAAAGGAGGAAAAGAGAACAAAGTGAGGACAGTGTAAGGAGAAACCTTCAGAAGAGCTATTTTACCCAACAGGCTGAATGATGTTTGGGTGAATCTTTAAAAATCCAGCTGGTAACATCTAAATGTTATTCTCATTTAAATGCAGAATAACAAAGGTTGTGTAATCCAGCCACATAGAATCTCTTTGAGTTAATGCCTCAAACACAATTTTATCGAAAATGTTTTTTAAAGATGACTATTGAAGGAACTCCAGCCAAACTAATTACTAACGTCATCAGCTATTCCTCCGTGATTGTTTGCCTACTTTCATAAATAATGTGAACTTAGGTTTTTGTATGTTGTCAGGGACAAACTGGTGATAATAAAGAAATGGGCTCCTTTTGTCACACTGTAAAAACTCTAAGACGGCACATTGTAGGAAAAAGTGCTGTTTTTTTCCCCTCCAAAAAGCACAGTTGCAGAAAATGGCCTTTAATAAAGAAATAAAATGAAGCAAATTAAATGAAGAAACACACCATCATCATCTTCTTGGTTGGGGTTTGGCACTTCTTTGAGGATGGCCAGGATCTCATCGTTGGACGCTCGGTTCTTGATGGCGTTTCCGACAGTGATGGATACCGCATAACCTGGCAACGAAGCTGTAAGGCAGGAGAGACATTTTTTTGTTAAGTATTCTTGTCTAAACAGTCTATTGAAATGTGTTGCATTTCACTGGCATTAAGGAATGAAAACTCTGTCCTGTCCGGGGTTCAGCAGATACTGTTGTGTGAGAATATACATTGTAAGTGTGATTACCAGCGCTCTCATCTTCGTATTTGTAAATAAAGATGGGTTCAGCGGGGATGAGTGCTGAGAAGGTTGGAGGGACGATGTCCACTATCCGCTGATGGTACGAAAGTCTGCAGGGAAACGAGCAAACAGCTTTAGTTCAAGGAGACACTTTCCAGATTAAAGGATATTTTAATTCCTTATCTTTCCCCCTGATCTCCACTGCCACATTACACCGGTCACATTGCTTCTAAATTCACATCAACTTAATAACATGAGAGATGGAAACCTCACATTTAAAAGCAAACATGTTAATAATGCTTTAGTACCTCATGCACTTCTCCAGGACCTCTTTGACAAACTTGGGTTTGGGCTTATCTAGATCCACAGTCAAACAGTCAGACCTTTAAAGAAGACAAACAATTACACCGTCAACGGTGTAGTTTTTGCCAATTTAAAGCAATAAATAGCGTCTATACAAGCTCTCTGTCCATCACAGAACCACTCACCAGTCATCCCAGCTCCATCGAAACTGGAAGTTGCTCAAATGGTGAGAAAACCAGTTGATTAGTCTGGAAATGGAAAGAGAGATGGTATGACCGTGTTAAATCAGAGACAGGAACACTTAAGTTTTTGACTCATCCAGTAGGAGTCAACGTGCAGTTAAATTACCTGTCTATGCAGGTGGTGTTCATGGTGTCCAGTCTCATGTACAGCATCTCTGTGGCTTGGGCCAACTAACAGGCAGGTGTTAAGGCAAAGTCTCAGTTAAAGTGGAGACATTTCCCTGCAGAGCACGTTCAAACTCCTGAAAGTGTTAAATATCATTATAAAGTCAAATAAGTTGTGGTGATTATTACATATTTTGTCTCTCCATATAATTATATTTGACTAAATT
Organism: Lateolabrax maculatus; assembly: GCA_031216445.1. Classification (NCBI taxonomy): domain Eukaryota; kingdom Metazoa; phylum Chordata; class Actinopteri; order Acropomatiformes; family Lateolabracidae; genus Lateolabrax; species Lateolabrax maculatus. Next base: position 6,921,672 of record CM062206.1, on the reverse strand, counting down.
CTAATACTTTTTTTAAAATGAGTTCTTTGGTCATTTTGATCCTTTTTAAAAACAGCCATACACATTTGGCTCTGTGAAAATAACATGTCTAACCTCTGACTAAACATAAATAAGAATCAAGATAATCCTGTGATAAATAGTGCAGTATAAATGTTGTCCACTCTAACACCAATACTTTTTCTACATCTGGTCAGAGGGTGGGGTGTGCAGTGTCTTTATGCTTTTGTTCTGCCGCAGCTTGGGGCCCTTCACTTAAACACAAACATGTCACCATGAATCCTGAAAATCAGGTTCAGAGTTCTCATTTCACAAAACATTTCTTGGGGCTGTGTTCACATAAACTACAGTGACACAAACAAGGATACAACTTGTGGCAATGATCCCGGCTGCAGCTTGCAGAGTTCAATAAGCAGTGTGGTGTACATGACGTCGATGTTGGGCGGAGTGGGCAGCTGGAAAAGTTCTCCAAAGATCACCTGAAAAGAGAAAAATACCGTAGATAAATATTTTAAAGCAGCCATTCATTTTTCTTTTATTTCTCAGCATGAAGCTTGTGAAAAAAGTGTATACCTCCACGATGTGGTAGTTGAGTGGAATCTTATTTTTCCCTGGATAGCTAAGTAACTGGGCAGCACTAGAAGGTAAAAAAGAAACGTTTAAACATTTGAGTCGGCGTTCAACATGCACATTCATACCTGACAACAAGTGACACATGATCACACTTGTTACCCACCATGTTTTCCTCTCTTTCCAGTGAGTCTTGATGATACAGTGGAGGTTTTCTTCTATGACATATCTCTCCACAGAATGGCTGCCGGGCATAACAGGACCCTAAGGGTAAAGAGGACAAAAGTTTGTAGACACTACACAGATTAAAAAGTCAGCACAGGTACTTAATTTATTTGCATTGAGTAGATTAGATTAAACATTATACACCTAAATAAAATATAAAAATTCAAAGCCAAGCTGTAATGTACCTCTGGGGCATCAGTGTAGTCGAACATGCGGAAGACGACCCGGGGCATGGGGTACTGGGCGTCGGGCATGTGGCCCGGTGGGGTGAAGGGGGGCAGGTTGTGTTGCAGGGCCTCACACAGCACGCTGTCAAAGGCGATGTATGGACGAAGGATGTGGCGCTCCTGCCAGCGATCTTTCTTTAGCTTCTGAATCTGGGCCCAAAGGCAGTCCAGGTACTGAGTGAACGACAGGGAGAGAGGGAGCAAAATTTTAACAGCGTCCAGAGAAACTGACACACACTGCAAGGAAAAGATCAGCCTTCAATGAAAGCAAACATTCTCTCAAGCAAGTGTAGTATGTGTACAGATGGAGTGACGGTGTCTCTGTTTAGAGCATACTGTACACTGCTCTATACTGCACACTTGTGGTCAAACTACAAAAGAGCAAGCTTACAGAGACTTCAAGTAGCTTCTAATGATGCCATGAGAATATTACTTAAGAGACCGAGATGGTGTGGTGCAAGTGAAAGGTTTGTGGTCGCAGGAGTCAATACTTTCAAAACTGTTTGAAGAAATCTCATGTATAAATTTATTTGCCGATATAATGACTCAGCTGTGGAAACATTGGTACAGCTGTCTCTTTGTAAGACATTAATATATACCTGTGCCTCTGTATGTAATTTATTCTATGTTGTGTCCTGTCTTTTTATCTGGACTCTGAGTCTGAAATAAAAGTTTGAATTGAATTGAATATCAAGGTATCAACAGGAAATTCAGGTCGGTTAGAAGAGAGACCCACAGACAGGATTCTACTGAAGATATTATTATATTTCTATAAGATGGTGCCAGTGGTTATCAGAAAGAATTCTACTGGGTAAATATCTCTTCCACTGATTCTTCTTATCCTTACACTTTCAATAACAACAACTTAAAGAGATAATGAATGAAACTGAAGTGATCTCTGTGGGACTTCAACAGTGTCTTGGGAATGTGATTCACTATAGTTATTTTCAACAAAAGGGAGAAATGTTGCTCTTCCATCGGTCTCTCACCTCCTCTTGTGGGTGGGGCTTCTCTGCTGTCCACACCTGCAGCATGGGGACATGTGTCTTTACTCGCCCCCTAAAAATCATAGAGAAGTGTGATGATAAGGAAGCGCTGACTGATTTCATACAAATCAATCAGTTGAATGGGTTGATCAAAGCATTGGTCAAAAAACAAGAATGTTAGTAAAAAATAAAAAGATAAATAGCTAAGAGATAAGAGCTGAGACTACTGAGCGAGTAAACCAGGAAGACATCTTACTTGAGGTAGCCCTCGATCTGGCTGAGAAGTCGGTCCATCTCAACATCCTTCTTCTCGTAGAGTTCCTTGCCGACCCAGGGCAGACAGGACAGCACCACATACACAAACCAGTCCGACCGAACCTGAGGAGACAGACAACTTACCACTTACAAAACCACATCTTCCTCAACAGCAACCTCAACACTAACCAGGACAGCAGCTAAAACCTACTGAAAATCATTGTGCTTCCCAAATTTAGTGGATTCCTTCATTACTTAAGTGCAGTAAGCAAAATTACATGATCGCCACTTCAACCTTACACCTACCTGTGGTACATCTTCCTCTTGAGTAACACTGACAAAGTTTTCGAACATGGCCACCATTGAAGGAGCCGCAATCACATGGCAGTTGACCAAGTCGGACAGAAAACGCACCTACAAAAGAAAACATAATGTTAAAAACCTTTAAGGTGTAAGCATTATTTTAGTCCCTTATAAGAATTAAGCTTACCAAGTGAACAGCTTCATTGTACAAGTTGTTTTTCAATGTCTCCTTGAGTTGTCTAATCATGGCCTCGACAAACTCGCCCCCAAAGTTGTAGTTCCTGGCATTCAGGAGGCCAACTAAAGTCGTATACACGGTCAGCTTCTCAGGTAGGAGGCGGGCGCTGCAAACAGAAGACAACTCAGTGAAAAGACCTTCCACACAAACAGTGATCATTTCAACAGTAAAAGGGTGAGAAGTGGTATGAACTTACACAGAACATAAAATGCGCAGGATTTTGTTTTTGTAGTTCGGAAGGTCAGCCTCCAACACGCCTGCGAGGCCCTCCAAGTTGCTCTCCAGGGAGGATGTACTCTGTAAAGAAAGATTACGAACTTTAGCATGTGCAATGTTCAACAAATTAAAAAGGAGTCTGCACTGAGGGCCAGGTGCCACGTGGCATTGGCAAACAATTGTAAAGCAGTGCATCAAAAAACAAGTTAAGCAAGTTGTTGCAAAAACAAAATTCAGGTTTAAATAATTTTATATTTATTTGAAAATACCCAACACCTGAAACTAAGATTTATTTACATGCTATGATTCTCACATATAACATACTGTTTAACCACTTGGTCTGTTACCACTTCCACCACCTATCGCCATGGTGACTGCAGCACATTCAGATGCTGCTGTTTTCATCTGTTATTTATTTTAACTTTATTGCTGAATCATGTATTACCTAGGGCAGAAATAGACTCATAGGCATTGGAAAATGAAGTGCAGGATTTGGATTAAGAGCGGTGGACCTTGAGACGATCACTGCCCACCCTTGAATTATTTATATAGATGTTCTATGTGTGTGTATCATTAATGGACTACAGCAATTTGTTGTGCAACCCTGTGTTGTAAATGACCGTGATACTTTGATTACAGTAAGTGCTTCCCAACATCCTTCCAGCAACTCTTACCATTCCTTTAACCTTAAAACCTGGTTAAAAATCAACCAGACCTGCCATCATACCTGGTCACGGCATGTTTGCCTGTCCTCATTTGCTTGGATATTTCTCTATATTTGTCAGATTGTGTCCCTCCTGGATTTTACCTCTGTCTTCTGTAATATGTGATTTTATGTTGTCTGTCTGCTTAACATTTGAGTTGTATTAATTACCTGCATTGTACATGTCCTACCTTGCATGATCCTGCCTTACTTTAAGCTCTTCATCCTGTTCAGCTGCTTCATGTTTTACTTTTTTCTGATATAATATTACATGTTGTGTGTTTTATTGTTGTTTTAATGGCCAATTGAACACCCGGCAAAGGGACAACTGCTAAAAGATTATCCTTTTGGCTAACACTGGCACATTTACAGTGATGTCTTACAACAAATTGCAGCAAACACCTTCAAAAAGTTCTGGGGATTGCCTATAGAGGTAAAGCAGTGTGTTATTTGGATCCCAGTGAGCCAGTACAGAAATTGGTTGATATTAATGCCAGAGTTGACTCTACCTTCTCCCCGACACGACATATCAGGGACTCCAGGCGGTCTTCGATTTCGATGGGCTCAGATGTTCTCCTCCTTTTGTGAGCCTGACCTCCTGGAAGAGTAAAACAGTAACAAAATGATCTCAGAGTGAGTGGAATGAGAAACAATATCTGAGAGAATAACTCAAGGGCAGCCATCATTGCATATAGCATATATACAATATAGACAAACACTAAGTATCATTACTTCATATTATATATATTAGTCTGATATTTTTTAATTTATAATAGACTTGCTTGTCTTTACTGCTGGTAATCTGACATATATCCGTGAATCATCCCCCCCCCCCCCCACACACACACACACACACACATCTTAAAAGTACCACAACGTAGCTGAGCACTGTTATATGTCGGATTATCCCTTTAACAGCTAATCAATGTGTGATCAGCTCTAAATCGGTAGATTACAACTAACCTTATGGGGATAAAAATGAGGAATAACATCTGTATTATTCACATCACCTGGTTACCGCCCACACATCGGCTGGTTAGCCGCACTGGTTAACGGCAGCTAACCGAGCGGCTCACGATAAACGCGCACCTGTTAATCTTTCCACTGCCGGGAGAACCTGAGCAATAGTCTCTCTTTCAAGCCACGGACGGATACAAGGTGTTTGGCACTTTTTGGACAGCGATGCCGAGACTAAAACCTGGCCTCGTAACACCACCGATCAGTCAGCACGCGTGAACGCACCAGAGCTAAAGATGAACGCTACCGTTAGCCGCCGCTCGTTTTTCAGCCCAGCGGCTGAACTTCACCCGTTTTGTCCACTCACCGTCGTTCTCGTCGCTGTGTCGTCTCCTTGACATCTTTTACTCTCCGTAGGTGTGAGACAAGTCGACGAGGAAATGAATATGACACAAAAATAACAAGTCGGCTCAACAAGCTTCTAGATCCTTCAGCCTGGCCGCTACTAGTTGGTGCGGAAAAATAATAGCGGTCCGATTCAAGTGATGCACTTCCGGTGCAGGCGGGGGTCAACCGGAAGGTGCGCCCTCCCTTTGTGTCCGACGTTCACTGATGTTTTCTTTCCTGCTGCACGTTTGGTGATAGTTGGATTTGTAAAATGTATATATTGTCATGTTTAAGACTTTATATTTAATGTTTGGTAAAGCTGGGTCAACACCGAGTGCCCTAACGATGCATTTTTCGTACATACTGAGACCACAAAGCAAAGTAGCTTCTTCTAAAGTCTTGTAACGTCGCTAAAAACTGTTTTTCTAGCTAACAAAATTAAGAATATTTTTAGGAAGCTGTTAAAGATCATGGCAGCGGAGGGTACACCGTGCTCAGGGTTCATGGACTGGGAACTTGACACTTCGACATCTGCTGAACTAAAACAGGAGAAACAACTTTCTGCCTCACAGAGAAAGTACTACAGCTTCTGCAGGAGGAAGGTGAGTGACAACACGGACACTGAACGTCATGTTGCTTCAGTGTGTTTTAAAGTTTTAAATCAAAACTTTATGGCAAATGACATGTAAATGAGTCAAGTCAAACGATTCAACTGTCATCTAAAAATTATCAGTTTCTGTCAAAATAACATGGAAGTATCCAAATTATGATAAACTATAAGAGACATATAGACGATTTAAAAATATATTGATTGATAAATTGTACACATCACAATTAGAAAATGGATCATATATTGAAGGATATTTTTTATTTTAGCTATATTGGTATTGGCATATAACAAAATAAATTGCATTATTATTATGCTGAAGATATGTTTGAAGTAATTTATAAACAGTGAGTATTGACAAATTTGTTTTTGAGTTGTAAAATGTCCCACTTAGTATGTGTCTTGGTCGCAAATCCTTAAAATAAAAATTTAAGGGATCTTTATAAAAACACTTATGTATGTTTATGTAAACAGATTATATATACCGACCTGGGGAGTCAGAACCGACCAAGGGGTCACAGGATAAATCTAAATTTTTCAGATGTTTGCCACATCTTAGTGTTTTCCTACTGTGAATTAATATATCGTTTTATCTCGTTCCTAATCGTTCCTAATAAAATATTTAAAAGTGAACCATATGAGATGTTCAATCACGTTTTTTTCTTCTCCACAGTCATTTTCTGCCTTTGTGGCTTCCAAGAGGGACGGCAGTCAGGAGGAAGGGAGCACGTCTTGGTGCTGCTGTGGCCAGACCTTCAAGGAACACTCTGCCATTCACAAACATGTGGCCAGGACTCATGATGCTGAAATACAGCAGCTCACACAGGCCGCATATGAGTGTTTGTTAAGTCAGCTGGAAGAAGAACCTGAAACACAAAAGAAGAATGAGCGTGAAGCTGAGACGGTGGACATTTCCACATGGATACCTCAGATTAATCACATCTCTGAGGAGCAGCTCCAAAAGTACTGGTCAAATGTTTATTCTCCTGTCTAGGTTCAGTCGTAACACTATCCATGTTTTTTATACTGTTTTGGAGTGAAAATGAATAAAATTGAATTAACAAATGTGATTTATAAAATACTTATGTACATTTTTTAATTTTCTATTAAATCAATAATGATGTATCTAAATGTAATTAATCTTTTCAGCGGTCCAGGCAAGGTTCTCCTCTATTATTACTACTGTCAAGTGGAGGATCCACATGTCATCTGTGCTTGGCAGAAAGCTTTGTGTGAGAAGCTCCACTTAACTGGCAAGGTGAATACATTCTCTTATCCTGCCTCCAACTGGGAGACTGCAGAATGTGTTTTTCAGATAAAGACAGAAAAGACAAGAAAAAATCTGCTTCTATAATTATCAAAAGGAAAAGAACATTTAATTCAATTTCACTGTCCCCTTAAAATATATCACGATCCTCTTCTTCAGGTAAGGGTGGCGACTGAAGGCATCAATGGAACAGTTGGCGGCACCAACACGGCCACTGACATTTACATCCGCACAATGCGTTCCCACCCACTCTTCAAGATGGATAAGGAGGATTTTAAGGTCAGACTCTAAAAAACACAAAAAAATTGGATGATAGAATACACATATTAATGGTGCCATTATAATGTATGTTACATATACATTATCTAATGTCTCTACATGGCACCCTGCATGAATATTCTCTCAGTTTTGTGTTCCACTGGGTTGCCACAGCCTGAGTTTTAAGCCTACGTTTTTGTTTTTCTTTTGTGAAATATTTGGCATCACCTATAATATTTAAACAAAGTGTTTTCTCCCTGTGTCTGTTTGTGTGTGTGGGTGTGTGTTTTCAGACAAGTGATGGTGGCGCAGAATGTTTTACAGACCTGAGGGTCGGGGTCTATAAGGAAATCGTCCCAATGGGAGTGGATCCTGGTGTTATTTCTTACCGACTGGCAGGTACAGTTTGTGTAAACAGCAACAATACTGTTGTAATACTACAAAAAAAACTACTACTAACAGCAACACTGTTGCCTATAACACTATTATTTTCAGTTTCTTGTATTTTTCATGTAAGTACATTGGTAGAATTGTATAGGTGTTTTTATGTTGTTACTGTTTGTTGTTTGTTTTGTGCTTAATATCACAATGAAAGTTTTTTTTTTTTTTGCCTCTCAGGAGTTCATTTGGAGCCAGAGGAGTTTCATAAAGAAGTGGAGACTCTTTTGACTAAAGGGGATTTGTGCAATGACACCATTCTCCTGGACTGCCGCAATTTTTATGAGAGTAAAATTGTAAGTAATACATCAGTTTTGACCAATTTTGTCTGAAGTAGAAAATTATAGTATTTTTTGGGGAACTGTTGTCCTTGAGCAAAATGCTGAATTCTTACTAAATTCATTTTAGTTTTTGCTGACTTTAACCTTTGACATCCCACTAAGAATGGCTGGAAAAAGGACAATATCCACACAATTATCATAATCAAAGAGGACAAAGCCAGCATGCAATGTTTGTTTGTCATTCTGAACCGTGATTATTTTTTTCCCTCCAGGGACAGTTTACTCAGTGTCTGGCCCCAAACATACGTAAATTCAGTTACTTCCCAGACTACGTCAACCAGAACCTCGAACTGTTCAGAGATAAGCGGGTCCTGATGTACTGCACAGGAGGGATCCGCTGTGAGCGCGGCTCCGCCTTCCTCCGCTCCAAGGTAATGTGAACTAAAAAATGACATTTGTACTCGTTAAATGTGAAGCAGCTCATGGAACTGGCTTGTCATACATAAACTCACATTTTGCAGGCTGCTGATTTTCCACAGGGGGGAACTGTGTAATCATTGTCTGCTTGTGTCCTTGGACCAACTGCAAAGCTAATGTTAATAAAAAATGCAACATCATTTTAAAATTATAATTCAAATGTTCAGCACTAAAGACAGATTGTAACATTTGCAACCTACATTGGACATTGTTGTTTCTGTAGGATGTGTGTAAAGAGGTTTACCAGCTGAAAGGTGGAATCCACAAGTATCTGGAGCGTTTCCCAGAAGGTTTCTATCGAGGGAAACTTTTTGTGTTTGATGAACGCTACGCCATCTCCTCCAACAGTGACATCATCTCAGGTAAGTGTGTGCACAAAGCCCCTTATCAGCATGTTGAATAGTATATTTCTTATATAATTCTGTGTCTCTGTTCAGACTGCAGGTACTGTGGCTGTCCCTGGGACCAGTACAAGCTCTGTTCCACCCAGTTCTGCTGTCAGCTGGTTCTGTCCTGCACCGGCTGCAGACAGGACGGACACACCGCCTGCTGCCCCACCTGCCAAACCAAAGGACAGGCTCAGAGCGGGGCACCCCCCGCCGTTCCGCATCACAAAGAGGAGTGCGAGTGCACCGGTGGACGACCCAGAATCCCTCAGGATGTGTAGCGATAGAGATGTAAAGACTGGACTTTAAGTGCTTGCAGCCACATGAAAAATGCTGCCCCTCCAGGGATTTTAATCAGAATATACAATTAGAATTAGTGGAAGGTGCCCACTATATTTTAAAGTCATTTATTTTTTATTTTTATATGAATGTTGGAAATTGAGTCAGATTTACTGTATCTGAGGGGTTTAATTCTGAAGACAGTCATGAATGAATTTGATATGAGATGAGGAAACTGTTTATTAAGAAAATAATGTAAGAATACATCTGCAGAATCCTTTTATTACATGAATTATTTGAAAATGGAATGCCTCATCAGTAATGACTCCATTCAGTGTGTGTAAGAGCGTGTGTGAACCTTGTTCTTATATCTAACTCATGGGGGCTCGTGTCACCCTGAGGACAAAAACTGTGGTCCCCACGTGTAAAGACTGCTTTTTGAGGGTTAAGACTTGGTTTTTTTATGGTTAGGGTCAGGGTAAGGGTCTAGAGTTGGAAATACATTATGTCAATGACTGTCCCCACTGGGATAGTGGAAAAAACGTGTGTGTGTGTGTAAATGGGATTTTATCTCTCCTTTTTTTAAATTTCAAATCAGTGCTTTGGCAATTATTTTAAATTGAAGTAAATTGAAGTTATGCTGCATAAAAAAAGTTTATATACAAATATACCAAGAAATGCAAAATTTACAGCAGTTTTCTTGTGCTCTCTGAACCATGCAAACTCCAGCCAAAGCTCGTTACTGGGACTGCAGGTGTCGCTTGAACTCTTTAAAACCACGAGCAGCAGCACATCTGTGTTGGGATGACACAGTTCAGATATATGAATACGTGTCAACATGAAACCTCCAGCAATGTCAATTGCAGAGTGAAATCTTCATTCCAGTAGGTTTCAGCATGAGTTCCGAGCGAAAGAAAGGTACAGTTGCATCATTTTACTTCCATTTTACATAAGTATTACATTATTTAATAATATATAAAATAGTTTGTATAGTAATAATAGTTATAGTAATGACTGAAATAGGACGTACTGATTTTTAGAGGGTAAATTCACATATAACAGAAGCACAGGAAACAGGCTACAAAGATAGGAAAGATATAAAGAATTGTTTGCAATGAAATAAATAAAATAAGACAAAGGAAAGGAAATTTAAATGCTATATAAAATGTGTACTTTACAGTACCTTAGGCCATGTACACAATTTGTGCATTGTGCAGAAATAAGGTACGTGTAGTATTACATGTTGAGTCATACTGAAGTACGGATAGGAATCTATAGTGTGTGTAATATAAATTGGATTCAACTGGTGTTTTATATTTATATGTGTATGTGTAACAAGTTATTTTCAATGAAATAATACAGTCGATTGATAAAATGAAATGATACATCCTCGCGTAGACCCTCCACTAGAGGGAGTGATAGCACCGCCGCGGCCGGGAGTTAAGCTCCTCAGCATCCCGACCCGCAGCCTCAGCCCTCAGCCCAGCGGACCTGGCCAGGCTGCCCGGGTCTCCACCGACCAGCAGCAGCAGCAGCGGCAGCAGCGGCAGCGGCGGCCTCTCTCTCTCTGCCGCATCCCCTGGAAACGTGACACCGGGCTTCTTCTCTCTCTTTTTTTTTTTTTTTTTTTTGTTTGTTCGCTTCGCGGAGGTGGGCAGCAGAGACAGCGCGGCTCATGTGCGTGTGTCCGCGGCCATAAGAAGGACGGGAGGAGCGAGCCATGTCGGCGCCGGGCTTCACCCTAGGCGGCTCCGTCAGCTGCGGTCAGAACGCGACTCCGTTCCAGAACGGTGACGCAGGCCGGAAGATTCGATTAGCCGGTTAGCATTCTAACCCCCCGGTGATGTCACCTAGATGTCAGCCGCTGATTTGGGTTTTTTTTTTTTTTTTTTTTTGTGTATTATTTTGTTTTCGTTTCGTTGTGCTGCCGTGTTCCGGTGTTTGATCGTAACAGTCAGGTTAGGTGTGAGTGAGGGTGAGGCGGAAATTCGCCCAAACATTGTGAGGGTTCAGCCGAAGCTAATCAGTGGCTAACGGGAGAGCTAACAGGAGAGAGAGAGAGAGAGCGGCCAACGGAGAGCTAAGCTAAGTGCTAACAGGATAAGAGCTGTGTGTGTGAGTGTGTGAGACAGATTGCGAGAGACAGATTGCGCACCACCTTTTCATAATGTCCGGTCTATACTGAAGCTCTGATCAACAACCAGTCGGTTGAATTCTCCCTGATATAATAATCCACTCTCCATGTATATTCTGGGTATTAATTCTCGCTGCTGATGGAGCTCGTTGACAGTTAATGATAACCTTTGATCAGTGCTGCTTTTTGTGAGCTTTCTCCTACTGACTCAAACCAACCCCTCTCTCTCTCTCTCTCTCTCTTTTCAGGTCCGACACAGACATACCAATCCATGTATCCACCTGCAGACGGCTATGGAGCCCCACCTCACCAACAGAGTTATCCCACCATGCCTGCCCACTCCACCCCTGCTCCCAACAAAGCACCCATTACGAACAGTCCCCACAGTGCTAACTACTACCAGAGCAACCACCATCAGCAGCAGCAGCACCTCCCTCAGCATCATGTAGCACCCTCTCCATACACTGCTCCCTCCAGCTCATATGCCACCCTCCCCTCTTCAGGACCACCACCACCACCATCCAATGTCCAGTACAACCAGCAGCACCATCCACCGTATGCCACTCCAGGATCCTACTATGGACAGCAGTCATACCACGCTCCCCCAGCACAGCACTCGCAGCAGCAGCAGCAGCAACAGCCCAGTTTGGTGCCTGCCCCAGCTGGCGGCCCCGGAGCTCCCCTCTACCCAATTGTTTCATATCCGTCTGCGCCCGGAAGTAGCCACTACGGCACCCTGAGTTCCTCCCAGAGTACCTCCACGCTTGGAGTCATGCCCACCCAGATGGGTGCACCCCTACATCAGTACAGCACCTCTCAGACTTCCTCCACGACAGCGGTGCAGCCTGGGTACAGTGTGGCTCCTCCTAGTCAGCGGGCGCCGGCAGTCAATGGTCAAGGGAGCACAGGTATGTGTGAATGGTCGATATACACTGAGGCTGATCAGCTACTGCCTGGAAAGTGAGACATTTTCACAAGATTCCTTGATATTCAATGAAATTGTAGGTTTATGCCAGAGCACTATATGCTTTTGGTGTTTCAGAAGCATGTTTACTACCTGTATTGGTCTGTATCTCCTTTACAAAAAGTATCAGTCATATACTTTGCTTCCACTCTTGGAGCCTAAATGGCATTTTTGTGTTTGTTTTTTCCAGGTGTGTGTCACTTAATATAGCTTTTAAAGTAACTACAGAACAATCAGTCATAGTACTACTTGTCACAAGTAGGCATGGTTAAAAAGCAAAGAACTGTGTTGGAAGAGTATTAGTGCTAAGACAAAAATACATGTTTGTGTGAAGTGTGAAATTCACCAAAACACACTGGTACACATGTAAACCCAAAAATAACCATTCAGCAGTCCTAGAAAATTTGTTGTTGAGTTGAGAAGGCTGCCAGCAACCAAAAGTGTGTTACTACTTTCATTTCTTGTACTTCCTGAGTGCCAGTCTGTTAAAAAATGTCCTACCTTATTATTCTTTCTTTCTTGCTGCCGCTCAAACCACAGTCCACCAACACTATGACCCAAGCCATCAGGCTCCTGTGAGCTATGACTCCTATGGCGGGGTCACTCACAGCAGTGGTGGTGCAGACGCAGACCGACCGCCCTCAGGAACCCCCTCCACTTCAGTCCATTCCTCACCGGGCCACCACCAAGGTAACAACAAGATTATAATCGTTGTTTTTTGTTACGTACAAAATAAATGAATCAGCATTTTTACTGCTCTTTAATGCTGCTGTTACTAATAAACTGAAGAATGTTAGCAATGGCCCTCATTTTTGTATGTTTCTGTTTGCACAAAGTTGGAAATTGACAAGCTGCCATTGTGCCAAAAGACAAAATATGCATTGCAGCTGTTTCAAAACAATAATTGAAATGTAGTGTAAAGTATAGTTTAGGTTCTCTTTTGTGAATTTTGTAAATGTTGAGGCCAGAAACCCTTTTTTTGTAGTTGAAAGGTCAACATGAAATCAGTTTCCTGTTTTTTTTCACACTGCTTGCAGAAGAAACACCACAGTCGTGCATTAGTTTGAAAAGGTGTCTTTCATTTGATCTTTTTGGTTGGAATTTGTGTTGAAGTGAACTTTTTTTCCTAACCTGCTTTTCTTTGGTGTTTGAACATGATCATTATAGGAAAAATGACATTTCTTGGTTTTGCTGTGCTCTGGTTTTTGTCTTTTCTGGTGCAAATTCTTCACTGAGCCTATGTTTAGATGTACAGTGTGAATGTTTAAAATCCTGGTCTAAATTTACAGTGCAAGAGTGTGTGTGTGTGTGTGTGTGTGAATGGTTTACATTACATGTTCACTGCTGCACTTTGGAAATGTACCACACATAATCTGTTACACACAAAGACACACACACATACTTTCAAATGTGCAGGTGTGAGTATTTAAACAAATTTGAGGGTTTGGTTTGAACTCAGTACCTACATGCCAGGTGCTGGTTTATTTTGGCTGTGACCTGTGAAGACTCCTGCACCAGCTGCTACTGCATTTAATCATAATTTGGGTTGCAAAAACCAATTGACTTTGAGGCTTTGCATAGTTTCTCATCATGAACAAAGAAGGTATATCTTGTGTAAAAAGGACCAATAACCACAATATTTCATCAGAGTTTTCACTCTCTGTGGTCTGTAAAATGTGCGTCAACATCAGTTTAGTTTCTAGTTACATTAGCCTCAGGCAAGAGAAAACATGTTCTACAATAACGAGAATAACAGGGCAAACAAAAGCCACACCTCTTTTTGTAGTATTTCAAGTGGTTAAATCAAGTGGTCTCATTATTTTTAGCTGGGTTAAACCTTTATGGTTACACTGAATGCAGTGATTATGATTACTGAGATACATTTCAGTAATGTTTGTACATTTGCAAGGGTGTGGTGAAAAATGTTAGACGCCTATTGGGCAATCCGCAGGCTGGAAGTAATGTTGCCTGTGCAAGCAACTTTGGGTGAAATTGAGTCCCACAGGCATTAACACATGTGCAGGTGCTCCAGTCTCCAGTTTGACTCACCACAAGATATTTGATGTCTACTTTACACATAATTGTGTGTACATGCATGTTTTTCGTTGTTAGTTGTCTCTTTTTTTATTTTTTTGGTACCAACTTCTCATTTGGTCTCTAAAATGTTATTGGTGTGATATGTAGACTTACAGGGATACAGTTAATGCTAAGGAACACACCTGTTGCAAAACAAGTTCTGACTCTCTCTCATCGCCAGAAAATTCAAACTATCTTGGCCTGTTTAAATTTTGCTGGAGGGTATATAACTTATGCATGGAGACAAAGATTATCAAATAAAGCAAAGATCACCAGTATTGGTCTTAAAGATAGTTTGTCTGACAAAATTGGGAAAACACCAGCTACTCTTATCAATGAAAGAAAGAAATTAGTTAATTTCTTCAACACACACCACAAACACACACACTTACACACACAATGAAGTTTACTGCCTGAACACCGCCGCCCTGTCTGTCGATCACCCAGTCTTGACAGTTTTCTTATGTACCTTTCCCACTCCCCCCCTTCCAACAGGCATGCAGTATGGATATGTTGCTAATAGTGGAGTTAGCTCTGCCTCTGCCGCCACCTCAGGCCCAGCTGCAGCCCCCTCGTCATCCAGCTCTGATGATGATGATGAGGAGGAGGAGGAGGATGAGGAAGCAGGTCTGCTTTAGCTTTTACCTCCCCACAACACTTTCTCCACCCCCATTAACTCCTTAAGATGTCTGTCCTAAACCTTCCCATGCCCTTACACCTTTTGCATCTCCCTAAAAACTACACCCATCTTGTTTTCCATTGGTGCGTTTCCATCCACTACCCAACGTCCTCTTCTGTGTCTGATGGCCCTCTGTCACTTCTGCTCCACCTACCAACGCTTTTAATCAGTTTTCATCATCCGTACTTTCCCCTTTCTAATAGCTAAATCAGATATTTCCCTCTCGTTCCCGCTGCTTCCTCCAAATTTCACCAGCCTGACAGTCATCAGTACTGGCACTGAATCGTCTTTTAAATCTGTGTCTACCCTGCTTTTTTGCTCCATCACTAAAACTGACATGAAAGTTTGTGTCTCAGAATGGTGAGAGGTAAGTGGGTTAGCGTTTCGGTTTATCTTTAAAAGCTTCTGCCAGGTTCTGCTTGTCTTCATTGACATGCAGCGGAAGGAGTCATCCTTCATACTTGAATGCTGGCTAGCTCTCTGTCTTATTCAGTATTCTTTGGGATACGATCATCCGTCTGTAGTGCACCTCCAATTACCAGCAGTTGTCCAACTGGATGCTGATGGGGGGAGGAGGGAATCAATAAGTTGTGTTCTTACGTCTGGTCGGCTTGCAGCTCAAAAACCCAGGTAGTAATGACCTTGGATATAAGGTGAAGCGTAGTTGTTGTAAGGTGTTTAGTTAGTTGATCAACAGGAGATATTTCAACAACAATTATGATAAATTAAAAAATATGTGTTTAAGACATCAAGCAAAAATGACTGGTCATAGCTTATAAAATGTGAGGATTTGCTGCTTTTCTTGGTTTCCATAATATTGTTAATTAATATTAATGACTATTAGTTATACAAAACTAGTGAATTGCAGGTTCTAGTACTTGCGTTGAGCATTATTCTATATTTTCTGACATTTAATTGACTAAGAAATTACTTGTTCTATTAAAAAAATAATCAAGAGAATGACCCTCAGACAGTGGTGGCTGCTCAGGGTGCTGAAAAGGAGCTTTGCTCCCCTGAATGAATAAATAAAGATTGAAAACCACTGATGAAAATAATAATTACTTGCGGCCCTAAACATGTCCACCATAAAAAACCAGTGTCAATATGTAACACCAATATGTTGAATATGAACTTTATGTTGCAAATTACATTAAAGTTACATTAACATTGGCATTACTATGCACACAATTGATAAGGATAAACTGATTTATTTGATAGGATTAAGAGAAAGATTTAAGTATCCTGTGTGGAGAAAGTTACAACTTTTACTTCCTAAATATCTGGACCACATCATACTGTACTGTACTTCAACAGTCTCATGCACACAGTATGTGTGTTCTGCTGATGATTATCCCTCAGGAGCTATGTCATCAGCCAGAGGTTAACACGTTTTTAAATATAGTCACTCCCCTGCCAGCAGGTTCAGGCTCCCTGTGTATGTGTTTGCTGACTTGCCTGCTCCCCATGAGAGAGAATTGGAGATCTGCACAGTTAGCACTCATTTACACGTCTCTTAATAAAAAGAGAAGCTTGTTATAGCTTTCAGCTTTTTCCCTCGTGATCTCTCCAATTCTCCCTGGTCGGTCTTACAGGTTTTCTGCTGCAACAATATACCTTTTGTTGATTTCTGGATGCGATGCTTATATCTGAATTTGAATTGTGGTATTAATAAGATTTATTTCCATACTGATACAGATCACTTTATGACAGATGTATCTGCTTGTGTTGCAGTGTTACACATTACATCGGACTAAACTCTTCAAATGTGGTGAACAAAACCTTTCTGTTTTTTTTTTTAATTTATTTTCATTACATTTTGGTCAGTCATTAATTAGGACTGCAGAGTCTTGTAAAATAATGATACATTGAGATCATATTATTTGGATATGGTACCACTAAAAGTCTCTAAACAATAATCTTAATCTTGATCTGTCCTTTTTTTTGTGGCGATTTGGAATTATAACATTATTCTTCCCAGGTTTGATTTTACTAGCACAGAATGAAAAGTGAATCAATAAAGAAGAATAAACTTAATTGATAACAAAATAAACATAGGTTACATGAATTGCCATATAACCTTTGTTACTGCAACTAACAATTATTTTCATTCCACGATTAATCGTTTGACATAAAATGTCAGAAAATCTGTCTTAAAAGTCTTAAAGCCCAAGACAACATCTTCAAATTACTTGTTTTGTTTGACCAAACCCCAAAGAGATTCAGTTTATATTTATATAAAACGCAGAAAATCAGAAAATCCTCACATTAGGAAAGCTTGAACAGGTAAAAATCTTTTCATAATAATAAAAATTATGATGGTTTTACGTAGAGAAGTCTGATTCAAGTCACACACAGTATTTTGCTTTCGTTGCTTTGTATTCTTGTGCCTTCTTTTCCAAACCTGCTGAGTCACCCTGCCACTAGTACCAAAATGTGAATGGCATAATATGTACTTGTTGATTTGGCAGTGCTGCGGCAAGTCTGAGATGATAATTTGAGCACATGTTGCATCATGTAAGACACACTGTAGATGTGTGGTCCCTGAGGAAAACATTGAGATACTCCATGCACCTTTTTCCCTTGTGCACAGTGATTGTAATAATATTTAGATCAGTGTCACTTGTGAGGAAGGTGGCCACAGTATGAGTGGAGCTTTACTTTTCAGTAATAGTGAGTGGGAACAGCCTGGGGGGTAAGCAAAGTGGGCTTGTGACTACAGACAAGTTACTGGGTAGCATTCCTTTCATTAATCTATGAGCTGACAGAACAACGGAGGAGAGGAAGAGGAGGAGAAGGAGGAGGTTGTCAGAAGAATCATGGAGGAGGAAGAAGAAGGCTAAGCTGTCCTGGTGTCCTCTTCCTCCATAGCAGATAATCCAGTAGTCTGCTGGTCCGATTTAGTCGGAGATAATTGGATCCTGTCCTGTCCAGTGAACTCTCTGCCACAGGCCCTTCATGTCTTGGTTTTCTGTGGTTGATCCCTCCTTTTGGCCCGCATGGATTAATGAGTTCAAATGTTTTACCATTGTAATCCTTTTGGAAAACGTTTTCATTATTGGACATTAGAGGAAAAACAGTGGCTGTAATGGACCAAAATGCAATACATCTACAACACATCTATTTATATGATAGCGTACAGTAGAAAATCAGACAGGAAGTGTGACTACAGAGAGAGAGGGAGGATGTTGTGGTTACATGGTATGCATCTACAAGACCTGTTGACCCACTGATACACTGACAGACACAACTCATCCATTGTTTTCCCCTTATATATCTGTGGGTTGTCAGGCATCCTGGGAAATGTATAAAAGGTAAAACCAAATGAAGCAAACAACTGAAGCAGGTTGAAGGAAAGTGGGTAAAAAGAATGACAACACTGTCACATATTGATGGTACAATGTGGAGTTTTCTTGTAAATAAACAGTTTTTTTTTTTAGGCCTGAGAGAGTCAAACACAGCTCTCTTCACGGTCAAACAAAGAAAAGCTATTTTTTATTCCCTTTTACTGTTTGTCTTATGTTCTTTTCGATCTCTTCTTTCATTTTTTATCTTGACCCTCCTTTCTTAGTTCTTATTGACTTTTATATACAGTTGTTGTCCTTCATTGTCTCTGGCCTTCTCTCTCTTTTTTAATCTTCCCAATTTTTTATCTAAGCTATTATCTATTTTGCTCTTTTGCCTTACTTTTTTTGTTTTGCTTCTTTAGTTGTACTTTGTTTATTGTTCTGTTTCAATGGATCCTTGTTTAACTATATTAATTTTGTTCTTTACTCTTCCAGTCCTCTCAACCAGTCTTCGCTTTTTATTTAAGTTTTTAATTTCTTCTGGGTTTCTTTCTTTCTCTCTGTCTCCTTCAGGGGGTGACACTTCCTCTTCCTCTACTGGCAGTGCCTCTCCGGTGCCCAACAGCTATGATTCCCTGGAAGGAGGCAACTATCCAGGTATGTTTTGATCACAAACATACATTTTTGATTAAATGATATGTGAAAAAAATCACATTACTGCTGCTCCCAGCCATGTATCAAGAGGGTAAATAATGAGCAACATCATGCAAGATGGACCGCTTGCGTGTTTCCTACTTCAGTTAAGAGGAACAGTTTGTTAAAATGGAAAGCTATGCAGAATATACACACATTGTTATCATATAGCAAAAAGAAACACTGTTGCTGCAAATAAGGCAAGAGAGGTAAATGCGTAAGTTAGGCCTAATATATTTATTTTACCACTCAGTGCCTTCTGTTTATTTCTAACGTGACAGTTGCACGTTCAGAGCTCTTAAACTTTAAACTTATATTTAACCATTATACTCAAGAATTGCATTTAAGTTTGACACTGTCCCATAATGAAATATACATAGAAATCACTTCAACTCAAAGTGAAATTAATTTTATGGTAATGCTGTGTAAAATTGTAAGTTTAATATTACCCGAAGCAAGAGTGAAAAATGATTTTCTGCATCACCAGCTGAATACATGTAGGTTCATGTGGCATAAAACCACAACGAGCTGCTGTAATTACACGGCTTCCTTCGGTGACATTAATCACTCGGCTCAGCAAGTTTGCTTAACATATTCTCTCAGCTGAGAATCTATATCGCTAAGAGGGAATGTTGTCAGGAAAAGAATTAGTGAAAGGGACCTAACCTGACCAGGTTAGGTGAGCAGCATAAGGTACCATGATGATCTAGCCAGGTTAAAAGAGAGCCACCTTCATGACATTGAATCTCTGGGTTTAGGCTCAACATACCTCTCTATCTCATTAATCTCTCTTCATAATACACCCCTGTGGTTGATGGGATGTCGGAACAGTAGAACATAAAAGAAAATAAACAATGCAGAACATAACAAAGTAATTATATCCAACCAAATATTATTCAGCTGAAAAGTAGAAGAAATATGGGAGATGTGATATTATTCTGGAGTGAAAGGATGATGAGATGCACTTCTCAAATTATGTAAAAGCCTGTGATGAAAATGGGACACAATAAATATCATCTTTCCAAAATGCACTGTGCTGCTACACTGATCTTTGTAATCATGTTAAAACATTGAAAACCCCCTGTCTTCCAAACATCCATCACATTTCTTTAATGCTGAACTCTCTCTTGCCCAGATTCCATGCCGCCTTCCAACGACATGACCAACCAGGCCATGCCCTATGGTAGCTATGGTTACCCCAGCATGCCGCCAGCCTATCAGCAGGGGCCGGCCTCCCACACTGATTCTTCCCCTTCTCATGACCTGTACGGCCAGTCAAGCTACCAGCAGTACTCCCAGGTGAGGCCACAGCTTGAATACAATAGATGCTGAGAAGTGTTTTTGTTGTTTCTTGCAATTGTCTCAACACTGATCTTTTCATTGCAGTGTGGCTGTGTGTTAGGCTCCTGGTTTAATTTCTCATCCTCTCTTGCAGCAGCTGTAGTGTTCTTATTGCGTTGACAGACCAGTCGGGATTTATCAGAAGCGTAAAAAAACAACGTTATATCTCTCTCCCTCTTCTGCAGCCATTCCCAAACCTGTCCCAGCTGTCTGCAGCCCTGGGGGGGCTGAGCGGGGTACCAGAGCTGGAGGTGGAGGCCCTGACGCCGATCAACCTGATGCAGGAGAGGAACCTGCTGCCCCCCAGGCCCCTTGAAGCCCCCGAACCCAACCTCAGCCCCGACCTCAAGAAGGTCAACTGTAGTCCACAGTAAGTAAAGTGTAGGGGGGGTTAACTATTAGGATATATTCCTCTAGTTTACCATCAAGTAGTCTACCAAAGTAGCTAGTGGGTATGTAGATAAAAATAAAAAGATGTAAACTGAGTGACATGATGAACTGAGTTCTTACTAACTTGAAAAAAGTACTAAAGTTAAAAAATCACATAATTACTGAGGCGTAATATTGATTATTTCATATCTCTGTTATTTGAAAGAATCCTTTCTCACATACATACACTGAATCTCTCTAATCTGTGGATGTGTTATCTAATACTTTGTCTCTCTCCTCTTGTCTCTCTGCGGATCAGGACATTCAGGTGTACCCTGAGCAGCATCCCTCAGACCCAGGCTTTACTCAACAAGGCCAGGCTCCCTCTGGGCCTCCTGCTCCACCCCTTCAGAGACTTACAGGTATGAACTGATGTGTAAAACCCAATAAAACTCAATATACAGTGAAAGTTTTTTTTTTTATGATTTCTCTTTATTTTAAGGTGTGGCTGATGGGGCTATTGCTCCACTTTTTCTAAGAGGAAAAAAACAAACATATTTTAACCTATACAGAACAGGATTTTGTGATGAGAACGTAGTCCGCTCATAACATATTGAACCGGTTATGAGTCTGCTGTGGACAGGAAGATAGGTGAGTGTATTTATAGAGGTGTTAGTTGACAGAGAGCGGGGATGCACTGATACCACACGAGAAACAAGTAGAAAGTTAACAACAGCTAAATGGCTGTAAAAGTTTGGAAGCGTCTAGAAACCTTGTTCACTCAAGCAGCAACAGTGGCAAGTTGGTAGATGTAGTTTGGCTGTTCTAACAGTGTAGTAGGCTGGAAAACATAGTGAAAAGGTCGAGTATATTTGAAGTCCATTTACAAGGGACTCGCTGAATAAAATATGATTTTTCCTTGATTTATATTCACACAGTAAATCAGATTCACAACCTTGAAACTGCCAAGTGCATCCACAGACTTCGATAGACGGTTGACTCTGCAACAGTTGTCAGTGCTAAATCTACTGCTTTCATAGTAGATGACTGTAACGCCATGGATGCAGGTTTTACACTCACCATGTGCTTCACACCAAACCACTTGCCAATGTCACACCACACAACTCTGCGCTTGTGATAATTTGTATTTGAATTGTAAAACAGACATTTGTGCTCCTCCACAATTCCACTAGCCGCCTCTAAATCCTGGCACCTCCGATAGCTGTTTTTCTTATTAATTAATATACGAATATGCTTTTTTATTTAGTTCCAATACAAATGTGATTTGTTTACTACCACTTCATTATTTGTGCTAGACAACCCTAACTTTTAAGTTCCTTTGTTTTTTGTTTTCTGAAAGATTATTATTTGGCAATTTATGCTTTATTTGACAGAGACAGACAGACTAGAAAGGTGGGGGGGATAGAGAAGCAAGTACAATTTTAGCAAACTTGTACAGTAGTTGAGTAAATTTACATTCCACCAGTGCTGGTGACTGGAAATGTGGAGCAAAATTTAGTTTTTGAAAAAAAAAATGTATAGTGATGTTTAGCAAATTGGTAAAAAATAAAGGGATAAAATAATTTGTGGAACAATATACGGTGTAGTTATCAGGTGTACTGAAGAATAAACAACCTACCCTCTAAGGAAAATGTGTAAAAAAATTCTCAGGTGAGCTTGGTACACCAACAGAAGTCCTTGAACACATAAAAAAAAATAAGAAACAGAGATAGAAAAAGTGGGTCAAACACAGACTACAGCTCCAAAGATTCATTCAGCCACATTCCCTAACAAACGGAAACAAAGCCTCTCTTCAGTCGTCTGCTGAGGAATGAATAGAGGAATGTTTTGAAAAGGTCACAATTGACACGTGAAGAAGAATCATGAAATGTAAAATGTTTAGCTTACTAGAAACATTTGTACTTTCCCCCAGGGTTTACGCCATTTCTCCCTCCCCCCTTTTTTCTCTTTCTGTCTCTGCAGCAGCTACCGGTGATCACGTCGAATACAATAGTGCGCTGTCGCTCCTGTCGCACCTACATCAACCCGTTTGTCACCTTCCTGGACCAGCGCAGGTGGAAGTGCAACCTCTGTTATCGGGTCAATGATGGTATGAGTCCAATCATGAGTTATTCTGCGTCAGAAAGTAATGTTTTTGATTCCCTTTGTCTTCTTCTATCCTGTTTTTTTTTGTGCAGTCCTATGATTATTTTATTATTTCATCGTGTGTTCCTCATGTCATACCCGCTCTCTTTTTTTTTTCTTTCAGTTCCAGATGAGTTTATGTACAACCCAGTCACCAGGTCGTATGGCGAGCCCCATAAGAGACCAGAGGTCCAAAACGCCACTGTGGAGTTCATTGCCTCCTCAGACTACATGGTAAGCTGTCTCTTCAGCCCCTAAACATCTGGCTGTTCTTGTGGAGTTGTGAATTTACATGTAGTATTATTGTTTGTCCACTAGAGAGCAGCCTTACCTTTTGTGCTTCGACTTTCAACGAGACTTGTAACAAAACATAGGTTTTCACGTTCTGTCAGCTGTATCAACTTCATCCCAACCCAACTGTTCACGTGTGTGTTTCTTCTCTCGTGTTCAGCTGCGCCCCCCTCAGCCGGCGGCCTACCTGTTTGTTCTCGATGTGTCTCACAATGCGGTGGAAGCAGGCTACCTTAAGTACTTCTGTGAATTACTACTGGACAACCTGGATAAGTGAGTGCTGTTGATAATCAACAAAATGAACATAAATGTGGCTGGTTTATGAGTTTGTTTTTTTGCTGTAAACAAACTGAAATTAGACTTGTTAACCATCTCAAACAAGCTTTTTTTATTTTTATTTATGCGTATGATTTCTTTATAAAACAAATCAAGGAGAATATAGAAATGTCACAGCCAATTCCCTGAAAATGAGTTTTTCACCTAAACCAGTTCTGACATAAGGTCGTTATGTGCTTCAGGTTGCCCGGAGATACACGCACCAGGGTGGGCTTCCTCACCTTCGACAACACGATCCACTTCTACAACCTCCAGGAGGGACTGTCCCAGCCGCAGATGCTGGTGGTGTCGGACATCGATGGTACGTCTTCTCACTGAAATCAGGCTTTAGATTTCATACTCAGGACAGACACTTTTTTTAAACCAGTAATAGCAAGTGGCTGCAGTGTTTTAAAATACACTTTTAAAACTGCGAAGCACCAGTTAAAGAAATTTATTTTTTATTTTTTATAAAGCTTTAAAAAAAAAAATAGGAGCAATAAAGTAGTCAAAAAATGAAAAGCAAGGCTCCAGACTGCGACCAAAATGGTTGCATATGACCATTTTTTGTGAGTTAAAATTTCACCTGGTTGCATTAATGCGAGTACATGATGATCATCATCATTGGTGCCCCTGCCGGCACTTGGTACCCTACGCATAACGCATGATGAGTGAGTGTGTATGTAGTGGCATAGAACTTTATGAATCCATTTAGCTGTTGGCAACTTCACTGCAAACCTTTCCCTCTGCTCCGCTCGCATTCACCGTCACTCTCTGCCACTCGCTGTCTCTTACTCCCTCAACCTCACACTTGTACACACACATGCTCCTCACTGCCCTATTAAAAGGAGCTACGTTACTCTTATAGCAGGGGGGTCTGATCTCAAGTTACAGTCAGAAGAGTAGAGGAGAAATGGTAGAGTGTAGAGTGACAAACTTACAGAAAAATTATTTATACATCACCTAATAATTTCTTAAATTTAATGCAAGAATCTTTCTGCTGTGATCCAGATGTTTGTTTTTTGTTTCTGTTTTTCCAGACGTCTTCATACCGTCTCATGACAGTCTAATGGTGAACCTAAAGGAAAGCAAGGAGGTACTCCCATTTTGTTTTTTTGTCAACATAAATATCTACAATAACACTGTTACTCTTTATTCCCAGTCTTCATTATTCTCAATTTTTTCCTCGATCCTTTCTCTGAATTTATTTCTCCCTCCTTCACTTCCCTCCTGCAGCTGGTGAAGGACCTGCTGACGTCGCTGCCGGCCATGTTCAGCCAGAGCAGAGAGACCCACAGCGCCCTCGGCCCGGCGTTACAAGCCGCCTTCAAGCTCATGTCGCCCACCGGGGGTCGTGTCACAGTATTTCAGACACAGCTGCCGACTCTGGGTGCCGGTGCGCTGCAGTCGAGGGAAGACCCCAACCAGCGCTCGAGCTCTAAGGTATGAATGAGAAGGCAATTTATGGATTTCTGAGCACTTTTATGACAATTATATTTCCTTTTTTGAAGTAATGATGATACATTTTGAGTTCCTTAGCTCCTTCTACTTCTTCTCATTTTTTCAGCAATGACTTTAAATATTTACTACCATCTTTTACACCAGCCAACTTCATTTTTCCAATAGATCGCGTTCAAATGATGGTGGTGCTATGTTCCCTGTGATTTATGAAGCTTTAAACCAAACCATATGACAGATGAAATTTAGCAAGAGACTTATTGTCCTGGCATTTTCTGTACTGTGTTAGATTTACATTCTTGCCACAACTCACTTTTATCTCCTGCCACAACTTCATAATTGGATGTCAGGTTTTAGTTTGGAGAAAGAGCATCCACGGAGGATGCTGAGCTAAAGTCTGTGTTTTTGTCATCCCAGGATTGTAATCTATCAATCTTTATCATCTGCGTTCTATATTTGATCTGAATAAGCTGCCAAGAAGTTACAGCGATGGTGTCCAAAAATCACAAATAAAACAAACTACGAACATATGTGCTTTCTTTCCATGGGAAAGTAATTTTTCTGTTCTTTGGCCTTGGTGTTTTTTCAGGAGAAACATATACTCTTGACAAATACAGCAATGAACAAATTGCACTTTTCATCAGCTGACTTACATGCATCCTTTCCATATCATACATAATTTAGTGGGCACTTTAATAAAACAAAAAAAAAAATTACATGAGTGTATCTAATAGCTCAGGATGCTTTCAGACAAGTTAAAACTCTCTAAACCTTTACAGAGCATAACGCAGGGAACACAGAGGCTTTCTTTTTGTAATAAGTTTGTATCTTCCCAGGGAGTTCAACACCTCGGTCCAGCCACAGACTTCTATAAGAAACTGGCACTGGACTGCTCAGGACAACAAATTGGGGTGGATCTTTTCCTGCTCAGCTCCCAGTACGCTGACCTTGCCTCGCTATGTAAGAAAACCCAACATTTCAACCTCAATGTCAGTTTTTTTTAATCTGCTGTCCCTGTTGGATGTTTTACTGGGTCACATTATTTGTGACAGGCTACGTCAAAAACGTGACTGGTTCATCTTCATGTGTACTGCAAAGGAATACTCTACTGAAAATCTATCTTTTGCGTATCAGACTGTGGGCTTGAAAGATGGATCTGAAAAGTTGGCACAGGACAGCTGCCGTCTGTTTTAATTCATGGCAATAACAATAGAGGCCCAGAATTATGGCACAAAAAGCATTAAACATCTTTTGAAACTTGTTAAACCGATCCTGCAGCATTATCCCCTTATCCATTGTTGATCCCCTTGGTCAGTAGTTTGGGGTCTTAATTGCAATGTAGTGTAACGGCTGTTAGTCCAAGCTTACCACAGCTCCTGTCCTCAGGGGGAGCAAGCTAGAAACTTTCCAGAGCCCTTTTCAAGCCTACAGGAAGAGTGATGCCAAAAGACACATTCACTTTGAGTATTTCTTTGGGCTTAATGCTAACATTAACTAGCCATAATCTATATAAAAGTTTATTCTGGCAGAGAAAAGGAACATTTTTATCACTCTAGTAAGTATTTGAATTTTAAATGAATACTTTTCCTCTCCTCTTTCTCCTATTCTTCAGCATGTATCTCCAAGTATTCAGCGGGCAGCATCTTTTACTATCCCTCCTTCCATTACATCCACAACCCGGCTCAACTGGAGAAGTTTCAGAAAGACCTGGAGCGCTACCTCATCAGGAAGATCGGCTTTGAGGCAGTCATGAGAATACGATGCACTAAAGGTAACTGGGACACTGTAATCCGACACACAGAAGCTCGGTTTTCAAGAGTGAAAAACCGTGTTATAGTGGCCAAAAGGCCAAAATGGAGAGAAAAAGAATGTGTATATATTTGCATCAGAGGTTGTCTTCTTTACTTGTTTTGCATACAGTTTTCAAACGTTGTTTTTCGCCCGTGCCCTCATTCTCTGTTCCCCCTCAGGTTTATCCATCCATACGTTCCACGGTAACTTCTTTGTACGCTCCACCGACCTGCTGTCCCTGGCCAATGTGAACCCAGACTCTGCCTTCGCTGTCCAGATGTCAATCGAAGACTCTCTGGCAGACTCGTCTCTGGCCTGCTTCCAGGCAGCTCTGCTCTACACCTCCTGTAAAGGTACACAAACTCAGTCAGTCAGCAGGGCACACAATACTTTTGAGTAAGACCTTTAAAACCTCTCCTGATTCCCAGGTTTGAACATTTGAAGAGGTGTTACTGTGAAGCAGTATTAGTAAAATTGAATTGCGTAAATTAAGCTTTTTAAAAATATTTGTA
The DNA here is from genome assembly GCA_031216445.1 of Lateolabrax maculatus. Taxonomy (NCBI): domain Eukaryota; kingdom Metazoa; phylum Chordata; class Actinopteri; order Acropomatiformes; family Lateolabracidae; genus Lateolabrax; species Lateolabrax maculatus. The sequence continues at coordinate 6,894,563 of CM062206.1, read as the reverse complement.
TACGTACCCATGCCCCACAATTTGGCAGATATTAATGATACTATTTACTTATAACTGTTTATTCAACTGATTATTCATCCATCTATTTCTGTAGGAAAAAGGCGAATCCGGGTCCATACTCTGTGTCTGCCGGTGGTCAACCAACTGAGTGATGTGTATGCCGGAGCTGATGTTCAGGCCATCACTTGTCTGCTGGCCAACATGGGTGAGTCTAAAGCATAAACCTTCAGCTTTCACAATCTTTTTAAACATATTGCTTAACTTTTTTGTCCTTTTTCGTGAAAATAAACACTACAGGGAAAAAATGGAAATGTAAACCATGTAGAAGTGTTTGCTGTGAAACTCTTCCACATCTTATTTTTTCCAAATTTGTATTTCAGCTATCGACCGGTCGATAACGTCCAGCCTGTCAGATGCTCGTGATGCCCTGGTGAATGCGGTGGTGGATTTAGTGACCGCCTACAAGAGCAACGTGTCGAACCTGCAGCAGTCCGGCCTCGTCCTCCCTGCTGCCATGCGCCTCTTCCCCGTTTACATCCACGCTCTGCTCAAACAGGTGTGGCTGCTCGACTTAAACACCCACAGAGTCACACGTACTGTCTGATACCTGGATGGACGTGAGGTCGCATAGGCAAACACACACACATTCCATATTAACACCCATATTTACATCAGTATTACACATCCTAAAATATGAACTTCTTGCATCACCACTACCCCTCCCTCCACACACACACACACACACTAATAAAAGCTGAGTTTACAGTCATACAGACTCCCTATATGTTCAGTGACTGTATTCATCGAGCCAGGACTTGTTCATTCATACATCCAGGGTGTGTCCACCTTCAGACACGCTCTCACACACTTCACATCGTCTGAGACAAATACCACTGTAGGTCTGGCCACATTAGTGTACACCCTAAACATTTAAAACACAGTTTACGCTTCTAAAAATCTGTGTTATAATTAAAGTAGAATTACAGATGGGAAACAGTTGAGAGTCTGATTTTTGTCTGAATTATCAAAAGGCCTAGAAAATCAATTCAGAGACAGAAAATGAAGCAACATCAGGCTGAAAAACAGGAAAAAGCAAAATACAAGTAAATGGAAAAATGTATAAAGATTAACACACAAAATCCAAAAATGTCAATTTCTTTTCAGAAAGCCTTGCGGACAGGCACGAGCACGCGGCTGGACGAGCGGGTCTTCGCCATGTGTGACTTCAAGACGCAGCCGCTGCAGCAGCTGATGCGAATGGTTCATCCTGACCTGTACCGGCTGGACAACATGTCTGACCAGGTAGGACACGGAAAAGACTGACAAAACCGACTTGACAACTAAATATAATTTAGCTCAGAATGAAGCTTATGTGGGAGCTTGAACTTGCTGAGTTGACGTTGGACTGTTTGGTGACGTCACTTTTTAAGCTACTTAAATAATTAGAGGGGATTTATTATTTAAATAAACTGAAAAGTTGTTTTTAAATGATTCATTGACTTGTTAAATTATTATATCCTAGGACCTTGGGAGCTGTGTGTGGATTGTACAATGAGTAAAATGCTCACTGTGCACTTACTGCTCGTGTGAACAAACTGACTTTGAGTGTCTAATCCTGAAATTATTATTATATTTGTCACACCTGCAGGGGGCGCTCCATCTGAACGACACAGTGGTTCCCCAACCTCCTTTGCTCCACCTGTCTGCTGAGAGGCTGAGCAGAGATGGAGCTTTCCTCATGGACTGTGGCTACGTAAGCTTTCAGTGTTATTTGTTCACAACACACTCTACAGGGACGAACTTCTTCAAGGGTTTTTTGCAGAACAGCAGAAGCTTTAGAGATGATGTTCGTCTCTCTTTAATTACATTTTTTGTTTCTCTTCTTTTTTTTTGCCACAAATCTGTCTAGTTGTCTTGTTTACCTTAACAAGTGTAGATCCTTGTAAATTAAAGGCAAGTGCAGTGTTGTTTTTGGCCTATAGGAATTTGTTGGTTAAGCCCTTGTGTGGGCATTTATTGTGTCAGTATGAGCCTTAACATAACACCCAGTTTTGTTATGTTTTAGTGTCATATAATTGAGTTTAAGTTGTTTGCCACCACAACAAAAATAAAATAGAGAGAGGAAACTGAATCACTGTTATTTTGACAAGATATCATTTAATCTAAAGACTGAACAGTCAGTTAAATCAGTGCACATATCAGTTAAGAGCAGTTTTATCCTAGAAGGTGGTTGTAGGTATTTTAAATAATGTGTTTTTTCTTATGATACTTCTGAAACTGTGCCATGATGAAATATGTCAAAACCAAGAAATGAGTTTCTTAAATGCTGTGGAAACCACATTTCTCAATCAACTTCTTACTTAGAAAGCTTCATTCTTCATGTATATCTGTCCACCAGTCAGAGCTTTTGAGGGTTTACCTCAAAATAAATAATATCAAAGGATGTATTTAACTTGTATTGATCCTTATTTAGTCACATATGGTATTGAGAAATACTTTAAAACAAAGTGTTCAGGGGCTTTAATCTGTGTCAGGAAGATTAGAGGCTCTGTTTCTGTCTGTGCAGGTGTTTTATCTGTGGATCGGCAAATGCTGCAACGAGATGTTCATCCGAGATGTTCTGGGCTGCCCCAACTACGCTTCAGTTCCCCCCAACATGGTCAGTAACTCAAACTCTGATACTAAACTGTATACAAGCAGCTGTCATTTCAAAATGAGATGTCCATCATTTGAAAAGTAGATGAAAGTAAATTCAGGACGGCATTTCACCCACATACAACATCAGGAAATGACAAATAGAGAAAATAACCGTGATTAGGGAAATGGCAGTATTGTTTTACATCTTGAACTGACGCACCACCGCCCAGTTGCTGCATGAATGATGCAGTGCAGCATTGTACTTATTTCCCCTGAAATTTGTCACATATTTGCTTCAGAATAAAAGAGCACTGCATTTCTGAGTATTGTTAAAAAAACTGCCCATACAGCAAAACAGATTTGCTGGTGTAGCTTTTCTGCCTTTAACAAACCGTGCAGCTACCTAGAAAGCTCTGTCATTACCACACTGTGGGTGTGATGGTAACACCCAGAACAAACAACTGTCAGCACTTGTTTATGCTGCTTATTGTATTTTTCTAGAAAGAGGTCAATGCATCCCAGAGCCAGCTACCAACTACTCGTTCCAAACCACAGGCATATTTCTGTTTACCGCATCGTGTGGCCGACATGTCTGTGAATCTACACTATCTGTCCCCCTACCTAAAACATGCGGCAGTGAAAACAATGTTGTTGATGTTTTGGTTTCTGCTCTCTTGCACTCCATGAATCCCAGAGTCACATTCCTGAGCTGGAGACTCCTCTGTCTGAGAGAGTGCGAGCGCTCCTCGACTGGCTGCAGGACAACCGAGCGTTCAGCTCCATGATACACGTCGTCAAGTAAGCACTGCCTCACATCTGGATTAACATCTGACTTTTACTAACAGGGTCCAGTGTGACCGAACGCATCTTCTGACATCCAGATGCTGGATTTTAGAAAGACAGAGAGGATCATAGAAAGGCTGTTTCTTCTTGTTTTTTTAACGTTTTGACAGTTAACAGTCAGTTTCACTTCCTCTACCAGCAGTCTTACCACATGCCAAAACATAAGAAGGTCCAATATTAGAAGGCGCAGTAGTGTGACACACTGAGATTGAAGTTCAGTAGAGAGTAGTACAATTAAACTCACGGGGATTACTAAAATGTATTTTCTAAGTAAAGGGCTGAGATGTATACGAGGAAATATGAAATTCCTTCCTGTTGTTTTCTTATTTTTGTTTCGTTTAAGAGCACTGAAATAGCCACACAGTGTCAACTTTGTTCTCTACTCTCCACCCAAAAGGAATGTGAAACCAAAATGTTTTGTCAGGTTACAATGCCAAACTACCAAAATATGAAAAAAATAAATGTGTGTGTGTATGTATGTATGTATGTATGTATGTATGTATGTATATATATATATATATATATATATATATATATATATATTTGCAAACAGTTAAAAACAGATTAAAGCCTAGTGAGGTCAGAGGTCATGGTGACCCTGTATTGTCGTCTATGGGGCAAGGAAGGCTGTAGGTTAATGCTGAAATGATTAGTCAATCATTTATATTATAATTTATCAAGACAAATTATCAAACTTTATCTGGTTCCAGCATTTAAAATGTGAGGATTTGCTGCTTTTCTCTGTTTTAATATCATTTTGGTCGAACGAAACAAGTCGTTTTGAAGATGGCATCTTTGGTATGTTTCCCTATTTAAAAAAATTAAAAAATCTTTAGTGTAAACCATTAATTAAAAACAGATTTATTTTGTTTTTGATTGGGTGGTGACAGGAAACGAGGTAGAGAGAAGGGGGATGACAATCAAGAAAGGTTATAGTTTAGTTTATCTGGTTTGTGTCTTAACCACCAACAACCCCCCAACATATTCATGTGTATGAAACTAGGGTGTGGCAGAAAGATATTTCCAGTGTAAACACATAGTAAGCAGTGAGGTCACTGACTGACAGCAGTGGTAAAGACTTCCACAGGGAACGCATTGTTTCTGTTTCCTCTCTCCTCCTCTGTGCCACAGCATTGTTGCTCAGCCACATACTTAAGCCACAGTGTTATTGTGCAGGACGGCTGATGTCAGTGCAAATGGACTGAGTGGTGGCTGAACGGATGCTTGCATCACTCATATGCACGTGATAAGTTGGATGAGTTTTCTTGAGACAAAAAGTTGATATGAAAAACTTAATATGCCTCATTATTGGTTGCGTGTAGTATTTAAACTCATTTTAGGACTGCACACTCTGTTAGGCTCTATGAATGAAAGTAGAACTAAATCTGCTGATTATTTTCTCAATTGATTGTGTTGCTAGTAAAATGTCAAACAAAAATGCCCTTTATAATTTCCCAGAGCCAAAGTAAATGTCTTGTTTTGTCTAACGAACAGTCCAAAACCCAAATAATCATATCCCAACAAAAAGCAATAAATCCTCACATTTAAGAAGCTGGAATCAGCAAATTTGTCTCTTTATTTTACCCCAACCAGCAGTGAATATGTTGTACTTCTTGGTACTGCAAGACTAAATACCCATCTGAATTCCCAAAGCAAAAAATGTAGGGCTGTGCCTCAAACCTCAAAACGTATGTGGTACTGACCTAAATGTAGCACAGAGTAGATAGAGGTGATAGATCGGTAGGCCATTAATCACAGACTTTGATGTCCACATGTCAAAGTGTCTTTGTTTGACACCATGAGTGTTTATGAGAGACAAAATAAAGTTTATTTGGACAAAAAGCATCTGCTAAATATTGGCATCAAATTTCTAGTGAGATCTGAACTGTCTTTGCTTATTCTACGATGAGGAAGTTACAGGTTTTAATCAAATTTTAACGCTTTTATTCAAGCAAAGTTCTTGTGTTAACAGGAGAAGCTTGTCTCCTTTTTTAAAATATAAAATATTTGAACTAGATGAAAAACCAAGTGCTGCTATCCCTCTAACCCTCTCGTCTTTGTTTGCTTTCTTTTTTCCTCCTGCAGGGACGACGCCTCGGCTAAAGCTACTTTCTTCCAGCACCTGGTCGAGGATCGGTCTGAGTCGGCTTCTTCCTACTATGAATTCCTGCAGCACATTCAGCAGCAAATTTCCAAGTAGGCTCCAATCATACAGAGAGGAACTTTGGCCGCTAGAATCCTTCAGAGCGACAAAAGGATTTTGGCCTCGTAGAGTGAAAACTAGCGTTACGATAATGACGGACACCCATCACTCCTTCAGACGTGTTTTAGTGAGGTGGGTTACCTCCCGTTCCTTCAAAACAGTCTTAATAAACAAATCCACCCTCGACGCTCGTTGGTCAGCCGGGATTTGACCATCAGAAAGGGGAGGAAGGGGATAGTTGTAGAAAAGAAAAAAGATTTACAGAAATGAGTAAATGAAGAACGGGGATTCGCTCCATGAATTATTGAAAGCGCTCCTCCAGCGTCTCCTCGCTGCCTCTTAACCACTGTCAAACCCCCGTTCGGCCTCTCGTCAAACCCATCGCTCTTGAGAAAAAAGAACGGGAAAGTCGAGCCAAGAAGATGCCACTTCAACTCGTTTTAGTTCGATTTGTTTTCGTGAGCCTCACATGTAGCTAGTGCTGTCTTTTTCTTTTCTTTTTTTTTTCGCTCCCTGTTTTATTTTAAGACCATTTTGAATACACTGGAGAACAAAAACAAACGTTCCTTCTGTAGTTTTTCGGCATGTGCTTTGAAATACAAAACGCATGTCACCGTTTTGTTTGCTGCTAGTCAGAGGAAAGACGACAACCGTCTGGGTAACGGGAATGATATTCGACAGTGGTTGGATGTTGAAAACCTCCCATGTTGGCTCCCTCTTCTCTCTTCCACTGTGTGAACTCCTGATTTGTTAGGCTCAAACCCTCCTCCCCCCCCCTTGTCAACAATCTTCTTCTCATATGTTTTATTTTTTCCAGGCGCTAAATCAAGTTGCTATCCACTTTGTAACTATTGAAAAGAATCTTTTATGTGCGATAATTTATGAACCAGCTTATTAAATAAAAAACAAAAACAGAACTCTGCTTGTTTCGTGTGATGGTGACATCAGTGGTATTAAAAATGACCAAGATTTATTATACTTCTTTTTACATACCAGCATGTGTTTGAGAAACTGTCCGTCCCCGTGTACCCACAGTTTTCCATCCACAACACAAACTTTCAGCAGCATTCTGCCTTTTTCTTTGACACGGACGGGGGCTGATGTAATGTCACTGGCTCAATGTTCTCAAACTTCATGTGACTTTTCAGGACCTTGACTAATTACTTCCATGTTTCAACACGTTTACATCATCCGTCACTCCCTCCACCTCACATCGCAGTGGATCTTATGACACATTATGCAGCATAAGACCTCAACTAGGAAACATTTTTCACTTCATAAATCACACGTACTTTTAGGTGAAACATAAGCATGTCCCTTAAGATATATTACTGATGAACTTCTAATTGCATCAGTAAATAGTAACTGTTATCAGCGTACGATGACACTCATATGTCATAATCACAGAATATCTCTCCAACATTATCAGTCAGGGATCATTTGGCTCCAGCTGTCCACCCTGTCCTCCCACCACAGTACAAAGTGATGCAGAGAGCAGGCACTTTGTGACCAGTGAAGGCCACACCGTTTATAATATTATAATACATTTATTTATTTTAGTGTTACTGTAAATGTTTCAACTTTGACTCTGAGAACATGCAAAACGTGAAATTGTTGGTCTACAGGTAAACATATAATTCAACATTAAGTTTCCAACTAAAAATCAATATTGACTTCAAACAAAATCCTCTTGAAATCAACAACTGCTCAAAAGCTAACAAACTAAAGTCAAATCAACTAAAGTCCATTTCCTTATAATTACTATATATTTTTCTATAATTAGTTTTACAACTATTTATCCGCACTTTCCAAAATGCAGATGTGTTTAATTATGTTCAGCTCTTCGCTGGTTACATTTCAGACCAACTGGAGAAAAATCTCGCTTGAGAAAATGTTCACGTGACTTTTGACATCTACATCGTAGTCACTACAGTTGTACTGTAAAATGTTCTGTACACATATAGCAGCTATATCATCAGCCGGCCGGATCAGCCAGCAAATCTTTCAGACTCAAGCTACAGGTCTCTATAGTCATATCACATATATACATGTTTGATAGTCTGTATCTTTAAATTTGACTCTTTTCATGCCAATAAGTTAATTTTTTTTGGATTTCCCTCCAATGTTTTTATTCTTGGATGGGCGGAAACACTTGTACCCATGAGACACTAGAAGTATGCATTAACATTAAACCATTTTATAGTTGATGAATTATCTTTAGCTACACTGTACTGTGGTTAATGGATATCATTTAAAAAAAATCTTTCCCATGCTTCTCCAAACACGTGTTTCTCAACTTCTCAGCAGGAAATGATAAAAAAAAAAAATGCACCTTCCAGTAGTTTTTAGACTTCACAGACCTTCAGAGGACCCCAGTCTGAGAATTGTTTTCTTTAACTTCTTTGGAAGCAGCTTAAAATGCTCTGAAGCTAATCACCTGTAGTAAACACACAAACAGCTAGAGAACTGGTCTCTGCTCCATTTGCAAACATATCTGGCTCCCATATGGTCTGACTGCTGCTGCTTTCATGGAAAACTGCACGCTGGACCTCAAATATTTTATCTGGTCATGCTTACGGTGCCAACTAGACAGAAGGCAAAAAGTTGCACATTCTTAGTTTTTCTTTTTGAAAAACATGGTAGTCTAAAATATGAGTAAACATGTTGGAGGGAAAACAAATGGACACTTCCAGCTGGAAAAGGGCGTTGGAAAAGTAATTTCAAGCACATCAAAGCAGCAGTATTTTACATACTTTTCAATTTTTACTTAAAGTAATGCGACTTGTGATGCCAGATGTTTGTGCGTCTGCTCCTCTCACACACTCTCATGCATGCACGCAGGCCATAACAAATCAAGCTCAGAGGTTTTCTCTGCATTTCAAATCTGTCACCGTCAACCGGCCCTCCTTTATGAGTCTGTCTCTTTCTTTTTTCACCCAACAAACAACAAGTGAGTGCTGTTCTGCCAGCTATATTTAAACTCCAGTTTTGACTGGTCCAACCCTTCGCACACCCACTTCCAATGGTCCAACCCCCCTCACCCACCTCGGCCATCCCCCCTGCCACAACTCTGGTCCAACTTTCCTTCTTACTACAGACCTCCTTTGATAGATTCATGTTCATGAAGTCACAATTTCCCCATCTGGCTGAACATTTTACCTCAAGCATTTTCAAATTACAAGCAACTAAAAGGAGTGAAAATGTAAAAGTCACAATGAGAGCAGAAGTAGATAAATCAATCAAATGTCCCTTTCTGTCTTTTTCTTAGTTTTTTTTGGTTTAAATTTTGAGTTTTTGTAGTTTGTCTATGTGTTCAGGGGCTATTGCTGCTCACACAACCCTTATTTTTTCTTACCAACTGTGGCAACAGAGAATGCACTGTTCCCTTAGGAGTAAGAATTTTTACTGAGGATATATATTAATTTGTGTCCTATTAAGATATTTTTATTCAGAGATGGGTGTTATGGTTCTGTTGCAAGTTTGCAAGTTTTTTTTCAGGAGCTATCTGAATATGTCACCACAATTAGATAAGTTAAAAACCAGAGGACAGTGAAAACATGTATTTTTGTTAGTTCATATCGTTATACGTATGATAAAGCAAACTTTTGGCAAGCACCACGAAAAAGTGCGAAAACAGTTGCAAATCTCAAAGCTTTCATGAACTCTCAAGAATCACTACATTAGTGTTGTATCAACCAGGACCAAAGAGAAGCATAAGTTATTATTATATTAGTTATTTATATTTATTGTTTGTATATTAGGGTCACTAGAGTCAATGCAACAGCACTCGCTCAGCCTCTTCAACAGATCTCTCTGTGGTTTATTGTATATAGAATACAGACGTATCATCTATAAAAACCAAACAAAAAAGGTTCATTTTCCAGCCGTTATAACATTTGACCATGCTGAAAGCAGCGGTGGGGTGGAGGTGCATTCATGGCTGACTTCTCCATACAGTATGCTCAGTTTTTATCTTCAGCCAGCCGTTACAAGATAAGCCCCCTGCCTCCCCTCCACATATTCCTTTTTACTCTCTCTGAAATCCAAGGGAGATTGTTAGACACATACGCAGCTCCGGTCTTGTGCACTCTGAGGTTATCTGCCAGCGATACGCTGCTCTGCAGTCTGTGGGAGTTTCTATGGGAGTCTGCTCTTGGCTTCACTCAAAAGGAGTTTCTGTGTTCGTCCTGTAAGCAAACAATGGCGTATTGTTGCAACGGATATACTTCAGATAGTCGCAGGCAGCAGTCAAAATAGAGAGAGAGAACTTCTTTTTGTAGTTGGTGAGGGAAAATATTTGAGTCTGGGGCCAGATAAGGACCTCATGTGCCTTGTTTTATCCCCGTGGTTCAGCAGACCAGCGTTCTTACAGTAGAAGACGCAAAAATGTGGTTTACTCAAATGTGGTTGCATGTTTTGTCTTCATGAAGCAGACCTGTATCCTTCTGTCCGAACATTTATTCTGCAGAGTTCATCACTTGCGGTTCAAACATGAACTCTGGAAGTCGACGTTTCCATGAGCACAAACAAAAGCCTGCTTTTATGACACCTGTCTCTAAAAGCATCATTAATGTTTGCGGCTCTCATCGCGTCTCTGTAACCAGCGCCGCGTTGTGACGAACAAACACTGTTGTTTGTTCAGCTTTCCTGCAGCTTGACACAGCGACGCGCCAGTCCTCCGTTGGCTAAACCCTGCGCCTCCTGATGGAGCCTTTCAGCTATCAGGAGGAAGAAATGAAGAAGACCAGCTGAGTTTATTTTGATGAGCATTCCTCCTCAGACGGCCCGAGTCCTCAACTTGAACCACATGCAGAACGACTTCAGAGAGAGGGAATGCTGCGGAGGCCTCAAACCACACTGCAGACCCCAGCAGGGTGGTGAAACCGGTTGGATTTTCTGTAAAAACAGTGTTTTTTCTCTCATCAAGTGGTGCTCAAGTAAACTTTACTTCCATTTATAAATGAATATACGTATTCCAGTTTAAAATCCATACTAATTCCAGTTTCTGAGTGGATTTTAAGGTGTTCAATGCGAGACATAGACTAAGATTTTATTATAAATTATTGTTGGATTAATCAGTGATAAAAGTAATTGTTAGTTGGAGTGTCAAATATAGATTTACAACTATGGAAAGACTTTGTAAATCTGTTTTGTTTAGATTTTTGTGACTACTTCCATACTAAGCCGTCTACTTTGTAAAACACGTTTTCTGTGTGAAAGTGACGTTCACCCGCTGAAATTTTCCAGGTTGTTTTTATAAAGATTTCTATCCCCACTGAAATGACTGGACATCAAAAAAATCTCTTTATCTTCATCTTCAGCAAACAACAAAACTGCACATCACAGCCCACATCTGGCAAGACGCCTGGTAACTCTCTTCTGTTTATTTAACTGGCTTAATCTGGATGTTCTTTAAAAATATTAATGTGTAACTGTTGCTCCGTCAAAAACCGTATGACTTCTAGTTCAACCACCGTAGGTCTCATGAGGCGTTTTTGAAAATTCAGAAAAACAACCAAATATGTGTGAACAAGGCAGCAACAAGTTGTGTGTCTGCACCTCAGTGTACAAAATGGTCAGAACAATGAGTAACAAATACCCAAGTGGGATTTACTGCTCTTCTTTGCTGCCTGAATGGACAAAACACTGGCTTAACTGCTTTGTTTTTGGAGTTCAGTTTAACGCTCCTCCATTAAAAAGGTGGCAGTTCTTCCATCTGTTGCTCTGTACTGTTGTCCTTGGCCAGCAGCGGCGGTAGGGTTTCAGACCGAACCCCTTCCCCAGAGAAGTCGGTTACAGACTGAGGGCCCCCTGTGTTTGACGTGGAACATATTTTAAATCCACCCAGTTACGTAAGAGATCCTGCCTTTATGCTGCTCAAAGTACAGCTCCTTTAAAGTTTGATGCTTCCTCTGTATTGGTTCGAGCCCCAAACCGACTCAGGAAGTCGTTTCCTGCCGTCAAGTCTTGGCTTCCCTCTCTGGCTGTTAGAAACGTCTTTAGCACTTCCTCTATGAGGAACAAACGGAAAGTATGCCGATAGAAATCTCTCCGTCGCCATCCATGTTCCTATATTGGTTCACCATGTCTCCAATACTACCATGGCTAAGAGTTCCCATCCCGGTGGGGAAGACCGTGCTAAAAATATATCCACACATGGTGTTGTAAGCCCGTTTGGATATGAAAACTGACAGGATTTGTTGTGCACATTTTAACATTTGAAGCAGAGCTGAGCCCAGGAAGGAGCTACAGTTTTCCTGGCTTTCCTGAAGAATTAAAGGTGCAGTTCATAATGCATATGGTCCACCATTGAAATTCAAAACAGGGTACTGGATCCTTCTGTCACTCCCAGATTGATCGAAAGGTCATTTAATATACCAGCCAACATTAGGACATCCGAACGAGAAGAGCTGCTCCTCCACGTTGAAAGGAGCCAGTTGAGGTTGTTCGGATTTTTTAATAAAATGTCTTCATGAACCCAAAATTGCTCCTGATGTGTTTTGGACTAAATTTGCACAAAATGCACTTGAGACATCAATGCAGCCCCTTTTGTTTTTTAACCGAGTGCTGTTTTCGTACTGAAAATAGGAACTTTGGAAGTTATTGTTTTGGTTCTTTTGTTCTTTTAATATTGGTGAGTTCATCTTTCCACTGACCTTCAGAGATTCAAATTCTCCTGGTCATGTACACAGGCTTAAAAATTTGAATCTGAAAAACTGGTGTAGTCCTATTTGCTTAGATTTCATTTGCCGCCAACACCCCACAAACCACGACCGTCTGTCTCTCTCAGCAGTCCATTGTAAGCACTCAGTAAGCAACAGCTCCGTTTCCGCCTCTCCCAGGTCAATGTGAATTAGATTCTTCAATCCCAGATGTTTTTGTTTGAGGATGAGGATGGAGTGGGTGAGTGGGTGGGCAGCTGGGAGCTGAGACTTATGTAAGGGGCCATGTGCCGACCACCAACACCAGCCAATAACGAACTCTCTCTTCCAGGCGTCGGTCCTTACTCGCAGCCTCTCTTTAATGAAAACAAGTCTCTGTGAATTACGAGGGTTGAACGGGGAGGACGGAGGACACGGCTGGTGAGACTACCAGTGATCTGTTTTCCCAGTTTCCCACAGGACTCAGAGATTTATTAATAGTAACCAACCGCACATATCAGATTCTCCATGGATTTACTGTCTCATGAAGAAGATGAGGCTCCTTTTCTGAACACAAAACCCAGTGTTTGTCTTGGATTTTTCCTTCTCTTGAGAGTGGTTAGCTCGCTGGTTAAACATCCTCTTGGCTTTTGTATGTTCTGACAGGGAGTGCAATCTATTTATGAATTTGTGATGTTATACATACACTGTCTTTGCCAAAACAAGTTCAAAACAAATTCATTTCTACCGTTTCAAAAACCTAATCCTTTAAAAAAATCAATGGAAAAATGTCCACACCTGTTATTGTGCTTTGAATAATTATTAGCAGTATTGGGCCTCTCTTGTATTGAATACATCTAGAAATACCCCCAAAATCATATTGATATAATATTTTCAATAAATATACAGCAGGATAATGATAGATTCATCTTCTTGCCCTGAAGTTTTGTACAGACATTCTTGGTCCACTGAGGAGAAATCCTACTTTCTTTAGTGATCCTCTGACTTTTCCTCTACTGCTCTAGGATTATTATTATTTCTTGAAAGATAATGAAACCTAGTAATGCCTTTAGGAGCTGTTACTGCATCTATGTAGATTTATGTTTCACACTTAGGTTGCAGCGTCTTTTGCCAATGTGGTAATGTACTCGATTCAGTCTGCCGGTATCATGACATCAGCCTCTGACTCAGAAGTCAACAGCTGTGTATGTGACTGAGCATCTGCATGCGAGTCGCCCTCGACAGCGAGAAATCACAGGAGCTCTTGTGAAGAGAGTTTGTGACTTTGACACTTGTACCTGTAATTATGCGTAAGAACAACACTTTACTACATGCCTGTACAATAATCCGTCTCACCTACAGACTCGTGAGGAGATGATCCCATGTCTCGCTGAAGGAGAGCCACACGGGATCATCGTGATTCAGACTCTGTCACAAGTGCGATTACCTCAGGGTTGTTTTATTTTCCCCACAGAAATCACATCCTGAGGGAACAGAAGGTTGCTTTTGACCCAGATAGCACTGACCGTAATATTTGTATACAAGGTTTGTTATGCTGAGCTAATGTTGGTCCTTAGAGCCAGATTTGAATATATCATCAACCTGATAAAACTCACACAAATGATTACAAAGATGCAGATAATAAGAACAAAGCTAGACTCAACCTATAGTATAGAGTGTTTCTTATCTACTAGTGAGTGAGTGAAGACTGGACTGTTGTAAATACAGTGGAGTGTTTCGGACTTATCTGGACAGTTTGTGAATGATGCTTTACTTGCTGGGGACACTGTCACCAAAAAATAGATTGTGTTAGAAAGATACAGTAGCTGGCAGATGCAAAGAGCAAACTGTCCCTGCAGATAAAGAAGCACAGCATTGAAACTGCTCTGAACATTGTTGAGAAGGACTTGACTTTTATTTTAGGCTTTTATAAGTTATTGAATGATGAAATTTGTATTTTAAGTGTTTTCCCAAACATTTATACTAGTTCTAAAGTCAGTCGACATAAAAAAATGTTCAAACCAACAATATTTGCTTGATTCGTGGCATTTTTATTCAATCACTTTTTGTGTTTAATGTTGTTTTTGTATTTGATTTCTTAATCATTTGTATTGGAAAGTGGCGAGTCACTTTTTTTAAACATTTGCTTATTGTGGTCCGGTACATATCTGATCAGGCTCAGTTGTTTCTTTAACACTATGTTTAGTATCTTGAAAAGGAATTTAGCTCCGTATACTCAGGTAGGAGATCACTTGTGGCAGTGCTCGGCTGAAATGTACGCGCACATAGAAAAACCTTCCCGGCAGGAAGTTGCACGCAGGTCTTCACTGCAACAGTTGTTGTTGTTGTTGAAACATAATTCCAGCATTACACATCCAGGAAGGGGACAGCGTGACTCATTCGCTGCCCTGATATATTCAAGCAATCAATCGCGGCCGTGTTTCTCTGATGTACAGGCTATCATGAGGTCGCTGACCGGCAGGACGGAGAAACACTGGCTCACAACTGATTGTACTATGTCCTGCACTGACTGGAAATAAAGGGTCATGACCTGTGATATTTTTCACTCTGCGTGCTCTCATATCCATTTTGGACTCACAGCCACTCACTGTTATCACAGTGTCTCTCTATTTCGGGCTCTTTATAAGTCCTGGTATCCCACACCGACAGAAGAAGGGGAACTACTGATCTGTTTACTGTGTCAGCACTCTGTCTGATGTGTGTTTATTTATCTGAAGATCCAGGGTTTTTCTCGCGAAACACTACCCTCAGTAGCTGGAGGACGCAGATTGTTGCAAAAGTGAACTTATCTTTATTGGTATATCACAGTTATTTAATAGCTTTCAATTGCTCATTTGACTTAGTCCAACTAATAAAAGATTGATATTAATACATTAAACTCGTTCGCTTCTTGCACATTCCTCTCAAGTCATATCCTCTTATTTCAGACACCTTTCGGATTCTTTCAAGTAGTCATGCATCAGGTGTAATTGATCACATTATGAGCCACACAGGAGCTAGAATCATTAACAAAGATCAGAGGTTACGTTTAATGAGGTGTGTAAAAAGTGAAAGAAAGCTCGGTCAAAATCGTCACGTTTACGACCAGCCCTCAGGGTGAACTTTGGATCATGCAGATAGAATTTACCTTTCTTATCAATAAAATACAACCCGGGCGATTGGCAGGAGCCAATCAGCTCCAACAGCGGCCGTGCTATGTACATGACATTTTCCACTGTATTCCACAGAACTGTGAATTATGTTTGTCTGTCATAAAGCGACAGCTTGTTATCAGCAGAATCACTATGTGCTGTGTCGTGAGGCAGGCATAGTATCTAATGAATGGTCGTCCTCTGCTTGTAAAGGACGGTTTCCACGTGTCTTTCTAGTGTGAGAAATTGGGACATGGTGGTTTGCCAAAGCATCAGTTGGTTTGATTTTGGTGATCATCTGAACGGTCTGAAGTATTCATTTATTTCTGTGTTCACGTGCTGGTGGAACGTCCAACATCTGTGGCACCTTCTTGCTGCTGAACAGTTTTGTATTTATGTTGTCTTATTGGAAATCAAACATAGAAAACTAGTAATAAATATACAGTTGTGGTGCCTGCAGCCCTATAAGTTTACATTTAGGGAGTATTGTTTACCATTGTTTTAAATGATTCAGAGCCTTTTGATAAATGTGAACATTAAGTTCCATTTTTTTAATGTTTCAGGTACTGCCAAGCATTGTATCTGGATTATTTTTATGCAAGTGCATTTGTTTGAAATATGACCACAAGGACTGAAAAAGACAGTGAAATTTATTGGTAATCATGTTCATGATCTTTTGTGTCCTGCGAACAGAAGAGTCGGTGATAAAAGGTTAATTTAGACTCACAAGCAAAACAAACTGAGGTCAGTCTATGGCGGTCTACTTCCAGGCCTTTATATATATATATATATACACTATCTTCTTCTTTGGTGTCTATTCCAGTTGGTTGGAAATGCATTTTCTCTTGTTCTTCTGATCTTTTCATGCCCTGGGAACTGTTGTCTATCAGATATCAATATTCATTCCCTTATACCCATAAAACCTTGCTTTCTGGGGGTAATTTCCTCAAATTAGCTCAGATTACGTTTTCACTACCAATAAACAACATTGCAATCCTGTTCCCATTTAAACCGAAGGATAAAACCCCTCTGGAGAGTAAATAAACAGATCCAAGCATGTTAAGCACGCCTCAAAACACCCAAAAAGACTGAGCGTACATGTCAATACAGTAGATCCTGAACAATAGTGCAATTACAACTGCATTAAAGGATATAGAAGTCAGAAGTCAGAAAGCTGAATAAATTTGGACTAGTCAAAGCTTGCTGTCTGCATCAATGGTGAGATTTCTGGATGTTTTTTCTATTAGCCACCAAAATCCAAGCAAGAGGAAATCACCCAGCAAGCTTTGCAGTCGATTAAGTCAAGCTTTCAGTGAGAGCACCACGTAATTATGGGTCTAATCAAAACCCAAAGATAGCATCAAAAGGAATCCTGTGTGTGTGTGTGTGTGTGTGTGTGTGTGTGTGTGTGTTTTGAGGCTGTGGGAGAATTATCAGGCCTGTATTTACTGTTTTTTACCATGTCAGATTCAACAAGCTTGTTCGGGATGTTTCCTTTGCAGCAGACTCACAACAGTCAGTTTCTATCTGATCAAAGTGAGTCCTGTAAATATTCTCCTCATTGCAGTGCAGCACAGTGAAAACTGCATAATAACATTCACTAGGGTGGTGTGTGTCTGAGAGAGTTTATGATTTAAAAGGTGTATCTTATCTTCCTAGTCATGCTTGAACAGGTGCCTCACATAGTATTGAGCTCTCCTGAAATCAGTCAACATCTTCAGAAATTACTTTTTTTTTCTTAGCAGCCTAAAAAAAATCACTTTAATATTCCTGTTGGGACATCAAGAATGTGTGTTGTACTTAATAATACTCAGTTATTACATGATTTATGTTTTTAAGCTTTGTGGTACATTCATCCTATTGTACATAACATTTATACGTTGCATTTAGAGTATATTTAGGATTCAGATTGTCACTGTTCTTAAAAACAAATTCTGTTGCATAATATTCGTATGTGTACTTATCCAGATGTAGGTTTCTACTGACCTTTATCCTATTTTAAGGCATTTATTTTATCTTATGAAGTGTTATTAGCATTCCTATAAATTTCTAATGATCTTTCTTATAGGGACTTATAAATAAACATACCTGATTTCTTTCTGAGCATCAGAAGAGAAGATTGATACCACTCTGAAACAGCTATTCTGGCTGTGTTCAAAGACAGAAAGAAATCGGCCCGCCAGCATCTGTAGTGCTCACTAATTAACACATCTTAACACTGTCTCCCCTTACTTCGGGTCCTAATGCTGAGCTAAGCTCATCACCCCCGGCTCCACTTCTGTTAACACACGGACATGAAAGCGGTGTCGATCCTCTCTTCTGAGTGAATAGCCGCATTTCCCAAAATGTTGAACTACTCCTTTTTAAATATTGGTTTATGACTTCAGTAACTTAGTACCCATTTAAAAAATGTATCACACATTAATTTCTATTTAATTTTATCTAACAGCAACATCAAACAGACTCTATAACTCTATACTAGAATTTGAAAAGTTATATCTTTGGCGCCCCCAGTGGCAGTATCAATAATTAAACTGTGGCATTGATCATAATCATAATAATTTAAAAGATGTTATAAAAACTCACACACACACAGAGGCTTTAATTTTACTGTTTTACTTTACTCTCCTTTATGGAATATTTATATAGGCCCATTTATTTTTCTCCTATTGCTGTGACAACGTATCAGCAGCTGGTTTCCAGTAACATAACTAATAAAGTTAATGTGTTACTGACCATCTTCTGGTGATTATCTCTTATATCTCCATAATATTCCTTTAATCTGGTGTCAGGAGGAGTTGTGTTCAGGGGAGGGATCAGCCGGCCTCGTGACGCGCCTCTATTGACAGTAGTAAAAGCTCCACACACACACACACACACACACTCACACACACCCACTCTCTCACACACACACACACACACTCACACTCACACACACACACACCGCCCTCCACCTCGCTCACACTCTCCCGCCGAGCTGCCAGTGAGCCGCCGCCGCTCCGCGCGTCTCCATCCCGGCGTCCTCTGCGCACCGCGGTGCCTTCTCCGCCCGGCGCGTCCAGCTGTGCGCGCAGCTCCACGACCGGTTATAAACAGAGAAAATAACCCCGGGACGAGACTGGAGAGGAGGAGGACAACGGGAGTAATGGCCTCTAAAGCGATGGAGTGTCTGAATCTGTCGGAGGAACAGATCCGGCTGCTGGAGGACAGTTTCAAAAGAGTCAGCAAGCATCCGGACGGGACGACGCTCATGCTGATCGCTGCGGAGTGCGGACTGTCAGAGGAGGAAACACTAGTGAGTAGTCACCCAGTCAGTCCAACATCTCTTTTTACAGCCTGTGTGTGAGCGGGAATTGGTAGAAAATGTGTAGATTTATGTTTTCCTGATGTTTTTAGGCTGATATTTGTTGATTATAGTGTTTTTATCTCATGCAGCATTTCATGAAATAAGATTATTGCACACCCATGTCTCTTAAAAGTAATATTACACATTAATTGGGATTTCCTGTGCAATCACTTTTACTTTTAGGGTGATCCTTATTCCTTTAGGGACTTTGGTTTTCCTGTGATATTGATATATACAATATCATTTATTTCCATAGGCAGTGAGTCTCACATCTGTCTGTCATTGGTGGCACTTAATTGAGCAACACACTTAAAATAATATTAACCCTGAACAGCCTACTCCTTAAGAACATCCCTGTACGTCCAATTTGAATGCAGATTTAAGTGATACTGAGTGTTACTATATACCACTGAGCAGTTTAATCTAAATCAACACATTATATTTTATGACTTTAATCTGAAGTAATAGAGAAGGACAAAGTCCAGGGTTTTACTCTTGGACATAGTAGTGCACAGTATAATGTTGCCAAAAAAATATTTGAGTAAAATACTTAAAAACTTTACTTAACTACACTACTTGAGTAAATGTACTTTATTACTATCCAACTGTGCAAATTTCACAGGTTTTACAGTACTGTTAAAAAAAAATAAAAAACATACAACCTAGACTCAGAAAACTTGACCTTATGGTGATAAGTGTTGTCTCAGTCAGGTGACTCCTAAGAAAAATAACTATATACTGCTACAGGGAGAACAATATGTTCATGTGTATATTTATCTGCAGGAAGTTTTTCTAAAAGCAAAACAAGACTTGTGATGACAAACTGGCAGGCGCGTCCGCTCACAGTGAATGGAGCAGGTTTGTGGGGCGTGTCAGTGCTCGGGGTTGATCCTGGACAATATTTAGAATATGTTAGGACATCTAAGTCTGATGATTTAAGTGCAAACAGTGACCACAAAAGCAGCGTCCCATTGATCGTCACTGGCGCAGCTCCAGTTTTTCCCTGATGAAATCACGTCAGAGTCGAGTTTCCTGCTGCTCTCACAGCTCTGGGATCAACTGCTGTTCTTTCTCGCAAACACTGATTCATGTGTTCAGGGTGACTTAGAGTTTAAAGAGGCGACTTTAAGGAAAGATCCCCTGTCTATCAGTCAGCGAGGGTGGTGACTGTGACGTTGTTGGCAAAGTTTGAGTTTCTGTAGCTGCTGATGTGGTCGCTGTCACTGCTCGTGTTTATGCTGCTTTCATACTCGGTCGGATGTGGGAAACCTGTTTTCCCTGACCTGCCTGTGATGTACCAGGGGACAAAGGTGGTCAAGTGTTTGTTAGACAGGAACCTTAAAGTACAGCTGAAATGATTTCTGGATTAATTGATCAGTCAATCACCAGAAAATAACCGGCAAACCTTCTCTAGTTTATGAACATTTTCAAGCAAAAATGTCAAACTTTCTCTGGTTTCAGCTTCTCAAACGGGAGGATTTGTTGCATTCCTTTGTCTTCTGTGAAAGTAAACTGAGTATCTTTGAGATTTGGACCGTTGGTTGGACAATTTGCACATTTTTTTTGACATTTTATAGACCAAACAAATTGATCAATTGTCAAATAAATTTGTAGATTAACAGTTAATGATGATGATCATTATTTGGTGATTTAAAAACGTGAAAGTACATTCTTGACCTTGGGAACAGTGGTTTGACAAAATAATCTTTACTCGGCTTCAAACCACATCTTCATCAGCAGAAGGAGTTTTCTCAGACTTAAAAAGTGTTTTTGAGGCATGAAAAACACCAGCTATATTAACATATCCCAGATCTTAATCAGTTTATTTCCTTGTAGTAAACAGAGAATCCCTAGTTAGAACTTACTAGGGCTGCAACTAACAATTATTTTCAAAGTCAATTCATCGCCCAATTATTTCCTCAATTAATCATTTGGTCTGTATAACATCATAAAACAATGATTGTCTTGTTTAGTCTGACAAAAGTTAAAAATCCAAGAATATTCAATGTAAAGCATGAAAATGTTTGAGTCAAGATTATTGAAACTCTCTCTCCCGGACTGATCACTGCAGCTCTTGAGCTTATAAATGAACACCATAATATTCAAATCAAACCAGAAACAGCGAACGCAAAACTTCCCCTCCAGCAGGAAAGAACCACCAGACAGCAATTAAGCACAAAAAGCCCCTTTAAGCCCGTTGTTATGCTGATGAATTGAAGTAGAAAAACTGCCAATTACATTAAACATCACATTATTACTTAGGTATTTAATCTCTCTACCAACCTCTCCCACTCGTAAACACTCCCACCATCCCTCTAACTGAGGAATGTCTTTGGCCTACTGTTAAGTCAACTGTCACATCAGGAGCCAGATGTGAAGCTTCAGAGCGCCGATAACAACCAACATGTGGAAAGTGCATTGAAGTTCTGCAGACACCTCCAGTAGCATTCCTCTGACAGACAAATCACTGCAGAACACGTAGTCGTCACCGTAATGAGTCTAGTTTTTGACGAATAAATGGTGATTTTTATTCATTTAGGAATAAAAATCATCAGCTGGTAAGCCTCCTCAGGATTTGACAGGAAAACAACCCGACTGTTTGCTTAGCTGTACTCACTAGGAGTTAAAACCCTACATGTAAAGTCTGTCATTTGACTTGACGCAACATCAGGGTCATTTCATAGGCAAATTTCTGCTCATGTTTGTGCTCGTGAGGCTGACAGACAGGTTGGTGGAGAAACGGAGCTGTCACATGGCGTGCAGCAGGCGTCCTTTTCATAATCAGCCCTCGCGGTGCAAACATTTCACCAATCAAGAACTCGTGTGCCTCACGCACGACGCTCGCTTTTCCACCTCGACTCCACAGACCAGTTCCTCTAGATTTCTCAGGGCTGGAGTTTCACAGGTACAGAAAAGTCAGCCTCTTTCACACCTCGCCCACATGTCAAAACAATCACTATAGTTCCTCATGTCAGCCTAAAAATATGCTTTGGGTCGCACTTACGTGCATAAAGATTGAGTCAGTCTTCAGCCTGTCATTACGAGAACAGCAGAAGTGTTTCATTATTTGGCTCCATCCACTGAGGTTTACAATTCAGCTTTTTCTGCCTCCAGAGAGTCTATGAAAAATGTCTGTTAAACTAAAACTGCACCGTGCTGCTTCCTAATTCCTCTTCCGGCGTTAGTGACTGTTGCCATTCATCGTATACAAAGGTGGGAGAAGCCGGGACAACCTGACAGGGGAGGCCCGGTCCGGGGTGAGGTAAAAGTCTGGCCCCTATCAAAAGAACTGACTTCCAGCTGATGTGTTTTTTTTTTGTGTGTGTATGTGTGTGTTTTTTTTCTGGCTTTACTTTTCTTCCCACCGCCCCTCCTGTCGAGTGTTTTGGATTTGTTAACAAAGCTCTCATTGGACGAGGTGTAGCTGAAGAAACACACCCCGGCTGCCACTCCCTGTTTCACATTAACAACATTTACAACGTGCTTCAGCCGTTGTGCGGCATGTTTAAGCTCCTTTCATAGACCATTTGTTTTCAGTGCTGCAGAGTCTACATAAAGGTAGAGTCAAGTTTGAAAGACCTCATTATGTAAGGTAGTCAAAGGGAAAAAATGACACAAGCACCATTGTATGGGTCAGCAGGATTATAACTCACCATTATTGTTCTGAACTGGCATGTGCGTAATGCTTTTACAGGACATTCAAAGATCTTTTGCACTTTGAAAAAGAACCAGAAACAAAACAAAGTACAAAACAATTGACTTCCATTTAAAACCTGGAAGAAATGGCAATTTTAAAGACTAAACCTTTATAGACTAGCTCTTCTTTACTCAAGAAATATGAACTATAGTAACTTTCTCCCCCAAATTTGTGTCCTGCATCAAAGAAATGAGCTACACAAATATGAAATCCCAAAACACAGAGTGCAGCACGAACAGCCAGTTCTTGAATTGATTTAGTCTCTGCATTTTCAAGTGCAAACCCAGACGACTCCAAATGGGAATCTCATGTGTTTTCAGTACAAAATGTGGAAACCGTCCCTCCTGCCAGGCGCATGTCTCACGCAGCCAGGCAGGGTCTCGTGCCTGAAGGCAGCCGTCCCGAGCCCCTCCCTTTCCCCCCCTGGCGTTATCGAGGTGATGTCAGCGTTGTTGTGAATCCCTTGACAACGCGATCCACAAAACAGCAATGCGACGGGGTCACGGGTGTGTGCCGAGGCACTCGGCGCAGTCATCATCTGGTCAGAGTTTCTGTGTAGCAGTTATCGGTGGAGCGGTCAGAGTGCAGGAACAGGCCCAGTCAGTGTCTGCATTCTCTGTTATAATTGGATGGAAAAAGTCGTCTTCTGTGGTTTTCCTGATACCACTTAGCTTCAGGGTCACTGCTGTGTCTGTGAGTCAGTGACCACATTTACATGCACCAAGAAATGTGACTGTAATGTGATTATGAAGATAATGAAAGTCAGAAAGGAACATAGCTACAGTCAACTCTACATCATAGAGTTTATATTTGGAGTTTCGGTTTGGATGATTGATTCACAGGAATGAACACAACAAAAAAGCTGTTTAACAAAACTAAAAACAGCTGGTATGAAGATATGTCCATGATCCTTAATGATGTTCACCTTCATCTAAGAACCCTGAAATCTTTTCATTATGTAACACTGAACTAAACCATAACTCTGCATTAAGCTGCTGTTTTAGATCCCAAAACATAACTTTCAGCCATCCTGTAAACATTCTGTAACATACTCTCATGCGCGCTTTGTATGATGATGCTCAAATTACCTCAAAACAGTCTTTCAAACAAACATCTCGCAGGTCTTTAAGTTGCACAAACACAGCAGTACTATAGTTTAGGAACTCAAATGTCTTACTTGAATACTCACAATAACAAAGCACCTGTAAGCAGGACTATTAGGTTGCCCAGTTTAGAATCATATAGACAGCAGAGCTGAACTCTGAGTGGTCGTTAAATGATTGTTGTGTATGTAAATGTAACCGGCGGCCTGAGGATGAGAAAAGTATCACAATGAATTTGGAGAATTCAGTATTTTGTTCAAATCGTTCTTGACAATACAAGAACTCCACCTGTGTAACTTCTCAGGAATATTCATGTCGGGCGGACCAGTTACCTCATCGCTCTCGTGTTTCAGGCTCTGCAGCAGTTTGTCTCTGAATAAAATCCTCCTGATACCTGTTTTTAACACCTCCCTCCCTCCCTCCCTCCCTCCCTTTTGTTTTATTTGTTTCCTCCAGAAATGGTTCAAGCGGCGTAATGCACAGTGGAGGCAGGCGGAGGGTCTTCCAGCTGAACTGGGATCGGTGTTGGACTGAAGAGCCTGCTGGATTGCCGAAGCTCTGCGCTGACCTTGTTTCTCCTGGACAAACCTGACCCCACCACCCCTTCCTCATACTGCCCTCTCCGCATGTCCAACTCTCTTTTTTTGTATCTATGAAGCTATTTGAATTTACTCTATGGAATGTGAAGGTGTTTGTGTGTTGATGCCAATATAACCGCCATGTTTACAGAAATAAACAGATTGTTAAGTTAAACTGACTTGAGTGTGCTTTGAGGCTACTGTAAGGTCTGGGGGCCAAATTCACAGAGGAAGCCGAGCTCTACAATGGTGGGATGAAGTTTGGAAAGGGCGGGGGGGTTGGGGACAGTGTGCTTTTGTTATCGGGCTTTGTTTACATGCATGTCTGTCAGCAGGGAGCGGAGCAGGACGCCGAGCTGTTCACGGGACTATAAAAGATGTAAGGAAGCGATGGGATTACAATAGATGCTGCTGGAATCAGCTGCCTCTATCCAGGAACGTCCACGGACAAAATCTGGAGCATGTCCAGTAGTAGAGGCGGGGGGGGCGAGGGGGGTGGACATGTGAGCCATGAATGGCGTCATCGGCTAAACAAATGACAGGTGATGTCATTTCATTATCCCTTTTTTCCCTGTGACCGCTCGCTATAAAAAGGACGGTATTATTCTTACTGTCCAGAAATTCCACCAATTTTACCTTTTCTCTTGTTTTTCTCTTGATCAGCTTATCGATGAATCAATCAGGAAATTAGTTTGGAGGAAGAAAAACAAAAGAAAGCTGCTTTCCTGTTAATCAACCAATTGTTCCAGTTATTCAAGAGTAAGGACATGGTATCTATTACTTTTGATGGTTATCAGCATCAGGACAAAAGAAAAACAAAATGCAACACTTGATATCATTAAAATGAAATGAAAATTGGCATTGGCAGAGGTATGACGGACGCATTGTCTGTGTGCTTTCTAGTATTTTCCTTAGTCAGTTTGTCAGTCCTTCAGAAACAAGTGAGGGCTTCTTGAGCTGCTGAAAATCAACCAAGGCCAGTTTCTAGTCCTACAGGAGCAGGGAACTGTGAGTGATAAAATGAATTATTTGAATGGAAGGAGATTGTGATTTTCAGAGGAAATACATGAGGCAAGGTTGTGGGAAACTGGGTACAGAAATCAGAGAATGAACTTATTTAGGCTGTATTTGATATTTGTGCTGTAGAGGAATGAAAATGTCCCATGTGTCCTGAAATCAGACGACCCAGGATGGAAAAGTGGAGCGAGGGAGTGAGAAGGGCTACAGTTGCTCATTTTACAGGACAGAAAAGAAACCGTGAACTGTGTGTGTGTGTGTGTGTGTGTGTGTGTGTGTGTGTGAAGAGACTAAAGACGGTGGGCGACAGAGAGAGAGAGGATGAGGTTTCCTGCCAAAAAGCCTGGAGTGAAAATGCTCTGATTGTGGGAACTGTCTGCACAACGAGCTAGACAGAAACCAACAGCGACCCAACAGGTAGTTCAACCGCTCATAAAACACACTGCTGCTTTTTACAGGCTGTTGTGACAGATTGTTCACACTGGCATCTGCTACACACACACACACACACACATTCATGAAGTATGAGCACTGATGTTCATGTTTACTGACAGTTTCTTTGTTCACTCGTGAAGCCACGACTTGAATTTAACAGTTGAAGCTCTGCAAAATCTTCACACTTTGCAGGATTTAAGTTTCCTCTATTTGTTTATGAGGACATTTGAATCCCCCTTTAGTATAGAAGTACTGAACACACACACACACACACACACACACACACACACACACACACACACACACACTGGTGTCTGTTTCCTGAACCTGGGGCTGTTTTCCTCTGAAAAAACAAACATATTTGTTTATGGTGCACATACTGTACACACCACACAGTTGCTCAAGCTGAATACACACATCATATCCCACACCCTGCCCCTCTCCACTCGCTCATAAATCACCACTTAGTCTTACGGTTTGGATTGCCTAACAGAGTAAATGGGTTAACTGTTAATTCACGGGTGATATGACATCTGCAGCAGCAGTGCCCGCCATTTAACAGTTTCTTGACCAGGTGATGTTTGAACGGTGGTCCTGAGAGCTCAACGCAATGCAACTTAAGAAAACACGTGCAAATAGACAAAACACAAGCGAATTCAGAAAACGCTTTCACAGAAATTGGCAACACATGCTCAGCATTTAGAAAAAATGCTGCAAAGTGAGAAAACATGACCAAATATAGAAACTATGCAAGTAGCACAGACAACAACGGAAACTGTTTCCGGGGGACAGTAAAAAGTGTTGAACACACCCAGACACGGCTGGGGCTGCGGTCAAATAGTATTTTTTGCTTAGGAAGTATCTAAGTGGTAGCCATGATAATAGCTGGTTGAATTCTCTAAATGCTAAGGAAAGGTAAGAGGGAAGGAAAAGACATAGGATGTGCATTTTTGACTAAACAACTGCAGCCAGCAGCAACACGAGACACTGAAAGTGGAGTAAAGTTAATATTATTAATATTACGAGCAATCATAAGTGAGGAGGTCAGAGGTCGTGAACAATCCCGCTCTCCTGATACTCATCATGTCTGACAGAGAAAATGTGCCTCGGCTCTCTCTGTCCTTGAGTCAGTCCAGTGAAAGGACGATCCGAGTGTCTGATGGTGTGCCATAAGAGCCGTGGGAGTGTGTGCAGAATTTGAATGGAGTCTGGTTTTGTCTGTTGCTAAGCGGACTCCACACAGCTGTGAGGAATCTGCCATTTAGAAGCTGCCAGGCTCAGTTTGCATCACTTTCTGCAACCTGACTTTTTGTTCCACTTAATGTGACACTGATCTGATTATTTAATCGCCATTTTTTAACCAGCAGGCCATAATTTAATCTATTTCAGTTTCCTGATTTCTCACTGAGTCTTCCTCTTTGGTCGGTCGACTTTTAGTTTCTGCGCCTTTAACGGTTTCAGCTGCAACCTCGTGCAACCTCAAAAGCCTCCTGAGCACATTGGAACTGAGGTGATTAGTTGATCGACAATTTTGACATCAATATTAAAGCAACAATGCCAAAGAATTCACTGGTTCCAGTTGAAATTTGAATATTTGCTGGTTTTCTTAGTTTTATTTGTAGTCAGTTGAATGTCTTTTGGCTTTGAACTGTCTGTTGGACAAAACAAGTGATTTGAATCGGTCAAATGGGGCTTTGAGACATTAAGATGGGGTTTTTTCACTATTTCCAGGTCTATTTGTTTTCTTCATGCAATTAAAAGCTTGTATTTGTGGTTTAAACTGAATTCAGTCAAGCTTGGTGCATTTGAATCTTGAACCTATCAAGCATGCAATGTTTACATGTGCTATTAATAACAAAAAAAAGTTTTTCTTCTTTTTAAAAGTGTTCTCTGTTTGTTTTAGCATCCAGCACCACTCCTATATGTTAAAATGTCACTGATGATGTTTTTCGAAGTTGACTTTGAAAACATCAACATCTGGGAGGAAACATTAAAATATGACTTTTTAAATTAACATCCGACCAAAAAAGATCCATCATGCACCAGAATTTACAAACAGCCTTGAGACTGTTGATTAGGTCTCCTTCAGCTGCTTCCCTTCCCTCGTGAAAAGTCGACACCTCAAAAATACTCATTTTTCACCCGTCTGTTTCTGCTGTTTTGGACCATTTGCTCAAACGAATAAACTAAAGTGAAACCATATGGATTTTCTGGTTTTACCTCGTCTCACGCAGCATAAATGGTGGTTAATTAAGTAAACACTGAGTTTGCAGAGTGAAGTCCAGCAGACGTATCAGTGCTGCTGCTGCTGCCAGTTTTCTCAAAGCTCAGGGAATATTTACAGAAGGGTTTTTGTTTGGAGAGAGTTCCTGTAACTCCACCCTGACACGGTTGTTTGCAGAGTTACACCATGCAAACAGAAAACTAATCCGGAGATAATATAATATAATATAATATAATAATCTACTCTAGCAGGTTTTAGTTTATTTGGCTCTTAATAATTGCAATGTTAAATATGAGTTATACCACTCCGGTGTAAAGCAGCAGGGTATTAAAACAAGAGGAAACTTAAATCAACACCCCTACATTGTGCTAAATATAATAAATGAAGGCTGATAGAATCGTGATCTGAGCAGGATGATGATCTGATCTGAAGCACTTCCTGTTTTTGGCAGAAGGTGTGACTGCACACAACATCCTGTGTGAGGCTGTTGGCACAGAACATATTTAATGTATGCAACTGAGCTTTAGATACTAACAAGTAAAAATCTGCATTTGCATACACATGGGTGTGGACACAACAAAAACAACATCTGGATACCGAAATGTAATACTTAAACTGCACATCACAATTTCCTAGAACTCAACTAATGTCTTTATATTACTTGTTTCCAAACTGAGAGATATTCAATTTACAATGATTTAAAAGAGAAAAACAAAAACATCTTCACACTCAAGTAGCTAAAACTAGAAAATATTGGAGAATTTGGGGTTTTCTTTAAAAACAGAGAAGCAGCAAACTCAAATATAACCAACAGTAAACGCTGTTGGATGAGTTTTTGACCAGTAGTGGTGCTATAGAGCAATGTTTTGATTTTGTTTGTATCTAGCACACACAATGTCTTTTGTGAGAAACACTGACTGTTTGTTGACAAGAAAACAGGGTCCGTTCAAGATAACAAAGATCCTTCGGCTCCACCTGTTTACTGTAAATTAGACTCAACCAAATGTCCTCTAAGAAAAGTTTGTTTGGTTAAAACTCAGCTTTCTTTCTTTGTTTTTTTTTTGTTTGTCCCAATCTCCTCACCCACATCCTCCCCACTACCTTGCGGTCCCAGGTCAAGATCGCAGTAATCCCAGATTACCCTCCCAGCAGGACGTGGGTTCAATCTCCTTTGATGTCTCGCCGAGCCAGGCCGGGCCACAAACCTGCACTGATCTAAAGCCCACGCTGGCCGCCACTGCCTGCAGCGCTCCAAATCAAATCACAGTACAGGGCCCTCCACCTCTGAACACATCGACTGTGACTATTTTTTTTTTATGTAACGCTCACTCACAGGCACCAGCAGTGTAAATGGGATTACAGTGGATTTCCAAACTGAAGCCCCAGCACCCTTTGTAAACTTAACTGGGGCCGGATTGTGCTATTTTCAACAAGTCGTGACCTCTAAAAGGGGAAAGGGGAGCTTCTGAAAGGCTTTTCTCACACTCAGCCTGCACATGCATGCACACGGTGGCCCGACGTGACGACGTGCAAAATATCTGAGATTGAGAAACTGCTCATGGCTGGCAAACACACACACACACACACACACACACACACACACACACACACACACACACACACAGATGGAGAGGAAGTGGTGAAACTGACGAAGATGGCACAATGTTGGCTCAGTGGAAAAATTACTTTTTAAAGACTAAAATACCTAATGAATAAAATTCAGTGTATTGACGCTGTTTGTGTGCAAGGATCCAAACACATATGGTTGTGATATAAAAGGAAAAACCCAGCAGATCACCGAATCATACTGAGGCTCAGACAAACGCTGCAGATCTGAGACGGAGAGAGCGGGGGACATGTTTTTATTCCAAACATTATTCACCTTCTCCGCTCTTTCATAAATTCTATAAAACGTCACGGTCCAACATTTTTATTCAAGGTTTCAGACACATGGTAATGTTATCAACAGACAACCCAACAGAGCTGCAGAGAAACAGACACACCACTTTAGGTTGTTTTTCACTCACATTCCCCCTTTAATTTGAACAAATTTAACACGTTTCTAATCTTTCAGCTTGGTTTTCTAACAATGCAGTAGTTTTATCATTTTAACAGGTTATATTAATTTGTTTTAGTTTATTTCCATGCTGTCATTTAGAACTTGTAACTAAGTTTAGGTGTCTTTGCTCATGCTGATTTTAATGTTGACAGTTAGATGTAAGGCTACAGATGGTCAGCAAACAAAAACTTCATCGTGATTATAAGGAATAATTTGAAAATCATTGAAAGCCAATGTGAATAAAAGACCAAAAGAGATTTAAAGTGCAAAAAAAAAACATCATTACTGTATTAAAAAAAGATAAAAATCACAATCTAAATATATTTGACATCACTTCAGAATCTTTATCAGGTTGTCAACATTTTGCTGTTTTACGCTGACGGTAAATAAGCTTCACAAAGGGCACAAGCTAGAAAGGCACTGACTTGGTTGGGATGTTGAGGGAAGCTCAGCTGTGCAGGATGTTTTTCCGGCTCCACACTGGTTCTCGTGGAGGGATGTAGTCCGTGGAAAGCTGTTTTGGTGTCGCCAGCATTTCAACACGAGCGCTTGCCGTGGCTCTGCTCGCTGCCTTTGAGACCTGATTTGAGAGATTAAGAGAAAAGATTTGTGTTGAAGAAGCTTCCAGGAGAAAAACTCAGAAACTACTGGCCCCAAACTCATGTTTTAAAAGATGTTAATCATGTTGCTGCTGTTCAAGCAAAGGATCATTTGTCATTATACATTTTTCTGTCCACCATTTAGTTTTTCATCTATCAAAATGAGAGCCAGATTGCAAAACCATAGATCATAAGGACAGATAGCCAACAAAAACCTGGCAAGAGGTCGCATTGAATAGTCAATGATTGACTGATTATTGGAAAATTCCACAATTAATTGAAAGAACTATTCATCATGTGAAAACAACTCTACAGTTCATGACAGAAAGCTGCTTCAAACAGCTGGGAAATATTTTAATTGGCTCTGCGATGTTAAGCAAACAGTTTGTTTCCTCCAAGACTACACATCTAAGTACACAAATTACAGAAGAGTCTTCTGCTGTTGTTTCACTGGCGACACTAACATCTTTCATTGACAGAGTTCAAACTAAATTACAGCAAGAGATAATGAAAGGATCTATCAGTGCTGCGCTCTTACAGTCCAGACTGATTCCTCCGGGCGCCCGAGCTCGCAGCAGACGTTGCTCTCCTTCAGTCTGGGCAGAGACAGCTGGACCAGCCGCTGGGAGATCTGGGCTGTCTTGGAAGCAAACGAAACGGTGGATGCAACACTCTGTGGAACAGAAACCGACGGAGGAAGTTCAGGCTTCATACGCCTTTGTGATTATGATCTAGCAATGTAACTTGGTCTTCAACCATCATGTGAAAAAAAAAAGACCAAAGGCATATTACAATCTAGGGATGAGTGAAAGTGATACAATCTGTAACACAGTATATGTAATTATATATATATATATATATATATAACATCAATACGTACTCCGATATAATACATTTTCTGGAAATTCAATTATTTAAGTTTATATAATTAAATGATTCAAGGAGAATGCTGGTTTTCAGCTAATCCCGACAATAAAAGCATCCTTGTTACATCCAATATTGCTACAGAACAGTTCTCATTGATCTGCAAAATTGCTTGCCATGGTTTATAATACAATCTGATGTATTGAAGGAATATCGCAAAATCTGATGGCTGACATATTTCTGTTGTTTTACAGTATACTGTCATATTGCCCCCCCCCCCCCCCCCCGCAGGCTCACCCCCTTTTACAGACGCTTCAACACCAGTAGACTGAGGATTTGATAAGAAGCTTAAAGCTTCTTGTAACAATAACACAGATTGACAATCTGCTGGTTTATCTCTGTGTATGAATGCTTTAGGATCTCACCTCTCTGTTGCTCTGGAAGTCTGGATGGTTCAGTTTGGGGCTGGAGAGCTGCAGCAGTCGCAGCGTGATCACAGCAGTTTTCCCTTTGGGTTCAACGTGCCAAATAGGACAGTTGTTCTCACAGAGAGATGTGTGAGGAGGCCTGTGGGACCAGCAGAAGGACCTTTCAATGAATATACTGCTTGAAACAAACATCTGAAAAGTCATGTGGTTTCTTATTGAGCTTTATTTGTCTTATAAATACTATTTTTTATGACTTTTTCTTGTAAAATTATGTCTTTATTCTCAAAATCTCCTGTTTTTCTCGACCAACAGTACTGTGTCGTACAGCTCCAGGCACCGTTTCTAGAAAATATGTGATGGAAGTACATTTGAAACACAGCTCTGGTAAATATTCTAAACATATGCCCCAGTAAGTAAGACGGTCACCGAATACAGTCGAGAGCACAGAGAATAGGTAAGTAAGTGGACCTTACAGTTAGAATATTTACCACAGAGTGGGCGTCCTTGTGGTTGAGATGGACACCATGAAGCTGCAACATTCCTGGTTTGGACGTTTTTTGGTGCCTGGTCTGCTCCAAGTGATGACTAGAACACTATTATCTTTAACAGTGAGCTGGTATTTCAGTATATAAGTATATCATTTGGCTATATACATATAATTCCCTATACAACAAGTGACTGACTTGTAAGGACGTGTCTTATAAATACTTTAATAATAAATTATTAGTAACCCATCAAATAGTTACAGTAACTTTCACTTTGTCATGGTAGGCCCTTTTGTTCCCAGACACGTGTCTAATTTTAGAGGGAAAGGTATCTGATTTTGATCTGCCCCGTGGCTCGTACTGCCTTGTGTTTTGTCTGGTTTATTTATTTCTTTCGCTTTTTTTGTTCTGGCTTTGTTGGAGCGACGAGATGAGCGGATTAAGTTTTGACTGCTCAGGCATTTTTTTTTTTGCAGGGTATTAAAACAACAATCAAATGTAAAGTCGACCATTTAAATCCCCAAAGCAAACACTCACTTTGTGTACTGAATTCAGTAAACCCTGTATGAATCCCTCTTCATGCCCTACAACACGTTCTGCTGCTGTGTTCAGGATTTATAAAAAGACTTCCGCGGCTGTCTGCGAGCGTCCCAGGGGTCCTGAACTTTGGACAATAAGCTCTATTGTCTCCGCTCCTCGCTCTCCCACAGTCTGACACTGAAATAACAGATGTCCAAACGTTAGCTTCCTCACACAGCGTGGAGACGTTGGTGTTGGACCGGAGCCTCTGCTTGGCCTTCTCATATTTAACTATATGATATGTTTTATTCTGCTGCGATTCAATTTTAGACTTCGGTTCGAACGTGGACCCCCTGAGGGAGAATAAAAGCTGCCAAAATCCGGTGACCTGGAGGTCTACGTGAGAGCTGGATGTGGGAATAACCTCTGAAACAGATACCTCAAAGAGCTTCTCATGGTGCTGGTCTACAAACTGTACACAATTCCTAATATTAAGGCAGTAATGAGTAGTTTTATATGGTGAATATGTTTCCAAATTGTTGCTGTTATAATAACTTAAACCAGTGTTCCCCAACCTTTTTGGTTTGTGATCTTAAAATAAGAAATGTCTACGTGTGACCGCTCATCAAAGGTTACAGCTTCAGTGTGAGCGGGAGTTGTGAGCAGTTCAACAAAAGATGTTTTTGTTTCTCAGATTGCTTCCTTTGAATGATTTCTAGAGCCCTACAGTGGTGAAAGTAATCAATATAGATATCAGGGGGAAAAAAATAATAAATTAGAGAAAAGTCAGAAAAATATGGACATTATTTTCTGTAACTCCAAGATCGGGAACCACTGTCTTTAACAATGAATTGACTCTCAAGATTTAGAAGTAATTTTCTGACAAATAATCAACTAATCAGCACTAGCTTCAATAGCTGGTGAGAAAAGTGAAGCGTACATCTCACCTCAAAATATCAGAGCTATCAAAAAAAGAGAAGGAAGCCCGATCATTAACCACATCTACTGAATAATGTGGGCGGCAGCCGAGTTTGTAAACTCAATCAGCTGTTCCTCCAATGATTTGGTGATTTGCAAGTCAAAAAGTGTCTAAATCAAAACTACAAAACTTAATTAAAATGTTTTATAGACATCTACGTTACAACAGCATTTAGTGTATGAAGCACATCCCTGTTATACTTTGAATGCACATGGTGCCATACAGGTTACTGTTACATACAGGTTACTGTATGGGGCACTACATGGTGACCATGAATCCCAACGTCCCTGGGTTGATTTTTTGTTACATCTCTCTGCCCCTTGTTTCCTGTCATCTCTCTACTGTCTATTTGTAATAAAAGCTTATATGTAACATAGAAATAATTAAAAAAAAAACCTTTTAACCAAATACAGCTCAGATGATGGGTTTCCAAATAACTACATCAGAACGCTCTTTTGACCGGGGTTTGTTTGGTTCAGCTCCACTTG
The DNA here is from genome assembly GCA_031216445.1 of Lateolabrax maculatus. NCBI lineage: Eukaryota > Metazoa > Chordata > Actinopteri > Acropomatiformes > Lateolabracidae > Lateolabrax > Lateolabrax maculatus. The sequence goes on along the minus strand of CM062206.1, from coordinate 6,860,266 downwards.
TCCTCACTTTGCTGCTTGTGTCTGATGTCTAATGAGGCTTTTACCCTGCTTCCCGGGAGCTGCAGCTCCTGGTTTTGGGTGTTGACAAGCGGACAATGTGCTCATACTGGGACGCCGTGGAGGAAGGACGCTGGGTCTTCCTGAAGAAGCTCGCCTCCTCCTCCTCTTTCCTGCAGGAAAATGGAAGCCATTACCGCGTCCATTATATGTTGTGTTGTGTGTCTGGGACAAAAGAATGTCTTGAGCCAGAGGGAAAGGGGAGGTGGAGGGAAGATCCAGAACAATGGTTAAGTGTCATTGCGTGGCTGATGACGGAGGTACGAGTGGAAAATCATCTGCAACCACCAAAACATTTAGATTGATTTAAAACACTTAGTCGGGGCAGTGGGGTTACACATAAACAAGGTCAAATGCTCCCTGCTGACAATCTCATTTTGACTCTTAAAAACAGTGAAATGTGTTGAATGTATCATCTCTGCACAATCCTTCCTGAGTGATCAGAGATGGCCAGTTTATATTCTGTATATTCTGTATTTCCTCAAAAGTTTATTCTGACTCAGTCCTACTGAAAATAATCCCAAACAAATGAACTCTCGCCTGAGTAATATTTGCTTTAAACTAACAGTACGCAGCAGTTGTAGGAAACTGCTGAACCATTTTTTAAAGCGAAATTAAATTTGAGACAGACTTTAAAATGATGTAAAACAGAGAAAAGCAACAAATTCTCACAATTGGAAAAATGGAGCCAGCAAATGTTTGCCACTCCTGCTTAATGAATGACTTTAAAGGTTAACCAGTTGTCAAAATTGCTGCTGATTATTATCTGTTGATGGACGTATTGATTAGTGCTCTTTATCAAGCAAAAATGTCAAACATTCATCATTACAAATTGACTATCTGTGGGTTTTGCACTGTTGGTCGGACACAACAAACAATCTGAAGACGTCAACTTGTGCTTCAAGAAAACTGCGGAGGGCATTTTTCATGATGGTGATACCCTACATCTTACCACACTATTGATACTGAGGTGCTACGCCAGTAATATTCGATTTTGTGTTTAAAAAGTGGAGCAGGACCAGACAGTCTGCCAGATAATCAGATTAGAAATTAACAACATGGACTAGACTTCTTGACTGCAGAGTCGTGTGATTAGATTGGGAACAATTATCAGGCCTCAGAAAACATTCATTACACTCTCAATTTAGTATTCAACTAATCAAAACTTTAACTCAAAACAAGCCAATATACTGTATACACTGTATGTATTCAGCAGCCTAGTTCAACAGGATCTTCTCACAGCTGCTCACTACTGTGAATCTATGTGAACATCCGGCTTTGAATCAAACCAGCAGGTGATTTCTGTCATCTTCAATTGCAGTACATTATCATTATTTGTTCTGGGAGCTGCACTTCCTGCGTGGGCTTCTGATTGAATCACACTGCATGTTGCTCTGCTGTTGATCTGACAGCTGAGGCGGGGAAACAACAAACAGTATGAGAAATAAAAGCCTCCGGAGCTGTAACTACCATCGCAGCTTCTCGTCCACTGATTGAGCCTGACAGGAGAGATCTCCTCTGACCGGGATGCGGCATGGCATCAGTCCCGAACATCACTTTGCAGTTTGCATTTCCTGAATCAACTCTGTGCCAAAGAGCATCAGAGGGACTTCGAAGTCATTACCCTTCAGCTTTGCAAACATTTTTCTCAAATATGTCGATGCAGCACGGCATTAAAAAGCTTGTGTACGGTCCCCTGGAGCACGAACACAAACAGCCCTCCCTCTCATGCCTTTTTGATAGAGTCATCAATAATGTTGGGGTGCAGACGGGCTACAGTTACCTGCGGTGGTCCTCCCTTGCTGAGAAGTCTCTTTTGTGCCCGGCTAGGTATTGGATTCTTGCACTTGGAACGGCTCCGAGCGCCGAAGCGGAGACGGGCCATATTGGCTCCTGGTTGCCCCAGCTCAGCTTCTCACTGATCAATGAAAAGATGAAAAGTTTCACATGTGGAGCTGCGATGATGAAAATGTGGGTGCAGAAGCAGAATAAATATTTTCCAAGCGAGCAATTACCGAATGAAAGAATGATACTTCCAATCAAATGTTCATTTTCCCATTGTTTCGCCCCCCCATTTTAACCACACGTTCAAAGCGTGCCAGACATCTGTCTTTAATTACGTCGTTTATAGAAATTGCACTCAAGAAGGGAAACACTGACCACAGAGGCTCCTGGATTCTTGGAGTGAATTTCACACTACATCAATGAACATGCAATTTCATATGATGTAACAGCTGGAACAGAACTTGTCCTGCAGAGCTGAACCAAACATGTAATGATACTGCAATACTTGTGGTATCAGAGGAGAAGTGTTTGTCTTTATACATGTAAGAAACAATCCGACTTTAATCAAGAGGGAAAAATTTAGTGTAACTTAGCTACTCACCAAGGAGTCGTGGCCCAAACAGTTTTGGAGGTTTTGTGCTGCGCCAGATCCAAGATTCTGCCAAAAAACACACACAACATTCCCCCGAAAAACACAAAGCAGCTTTAAATATGAGTGTAATTCAGAGACTTTGGGCTCAGGGGGAATGTGCAATCACTCAGTGGGTTTCCCGTCTCTGTTGAGGGTTTTCTTCTCTCTGGCAGGGCTGTGACATCCAAAAACTGGTCTTACTCTTTAGTTAAAAAGTTGGCCTCAAACTCTGAACCTCATTAACTGTTGAAGTTTATCTGAGTCATATTTACATAACTGAGGTTTTTCATTTCATCTGTCTGAAAAAGAGAAAATTATAGATTTTTGGTTCAGGCTTTTAGAATTTTTCTTTATTCCACGCTGACCCCTTAAGGAGGTTTATGGACATAGTAACACATAAAACACTAACACCCCGTATTTATCATTTATAAGTGTATATAAAAAGAACAGCAAATTGTTTATAACAATTATAGCTATAAGCAAACATTTAAAGTGACTATTAATGTACAGTATTTTTAACAATTATATCTTCTCTTATGACAACACCTTTTATGTAATTACACCTGTTATACTGAAGTGATGTCCATCGTGCTTATATGCAAACATCCAGTTATGGATGTTTCACTGGAAGAGATAATGTTGTTGACAACTACATCAAATACTTAAAAAAGACCATATATCTGCTTAGCACATCTATTAAACCTATATGTACTGCTTTTAAATACTACATAGGGGTTCAAATAAAGTCTAAGTATTTAAACTGTTTATTACTTTCAGCTAACATTACATTATACAATGAAATATATAGAAATAACAAGTTAATAAATAAATGAGCCAATAAGCACACTGACAAATATTCAAGTTACTTAGAAGTAGCCATTATTATCTTTAAACAGACTTATCGAGATTGGTAAACTTTGTGATGTAACTCACGGCAGTTGCATCTGAAGAAGTACGAAATTCATAAAAACTGTTTCTTCACCTGTTTGATGGACCAAATCTGGACTTAATCCCTGCAAGAGTCAACGACAAAAGAAATTAGACTGAAAATATTTGACTACAAGTTTTCCAAGACTGTGTTGCACATAAAAACTAGCAAGTTTACCTTGTTTTGCAGACACCATCTCAACTTGCAGCAGCAGGCTGATGTGTCGGCTTGCTGCCTGCTGACGGTGTCACACTAATCTCCTGCTGTTGCCATGGAGCCAGGAGTCCTAAGCAACCAACTCCACACCTGAGGACTCCTTGAAACTGGAGTCTGCAACCTCAAGCCATCCGTCTTGCCGTCTCAAGACTTCCGAGGCAGGATGTTAAACAGAAAGTGATACGCCGAGGTCAGTGGTGAGGGCGGCCGCTGCCGTATTTCTGGAGAGCCGCTGTGTGTTTGTTCCAATTCCAGATACAAAAGTACTTTGATGGCCCGACGACAGAGTAAATGTCAGGAGCTATGTTAGGACAAGGCCCTTTTCTCACATGAGTCTATATATATATATATATATATATATGTGTGTGTGTCGCCGCAGGGTACCCTGATGAGAGAAACTTTGCTGTGTGTGGAAGGTCTTGAGTTCAATAACAATAAAAAACACAAGTCACACCAATCAATTTAGGGGAAACATTTTATTTAAGTGCTAAAAAAAACTGTATATAAGACTGTCAAAACTGGGAAGAATCTGTTCATACAATATTGTATGCTGGACATGTTTTGGTATGAAATTCTGGATGAAAATTATAAAAAAATGTGCTCATTGAAACCTTTACATTCCTCAAAAATGGTACACTTGAAGGCTTTGCACACGTAAACAACATAGTTCACCGTCATCCCAAAGTTAACAGACACCGAATTAAACAGATTTCACCAAATAAAACAGTATTAAGACAAAAACAAGGAGCAGGTAGCAGTGAGCAGCATCTCTGAGCAGCAAAAAACACAAAGCAGATCCAAAAGACATCAGAAAATAAACTCTGATTTATATTTCCTTTTAAGATAAAGCAAATTCCTTTTTTAAGATGAAGACAAAAGTCTCTTATTTTAAACTGTGCATGGTTCTTTGAGGAGCCTTCAATATCGACTCCACCTGCTTCAACCAACAACCATTCAGATATTAAGGAGTTGCGGTCTCCTGTTGAAATCGTGCTTTATTTTCATCAGTTTTAATATTAACGGCACTTCAGAAAGCACATCTTTAATTTCTTCTTATTCTTAAAGCTGTAATAGTCAAGTTTGTCTGTTGGCGGCCCCTAATGGCAGAAAGAGGTCACTGTTTGAAAAAATAATTTTAAATACCGAGAAATCAAGACACATACCATCAATGACCTGAGCGCAGCAGAGTCTCCTTAGGTTTTGTGTTTAACACAGCACAAAGTGGACAAATAGTAAGTGAATGTAACAGATCTTTATCGGTAGGGATGGGAGCCTCACTTTGTACTGTAAGTTGATATGATGGGTTTATTTTCCTCATGAAAATCTTGCCCAGTACAGCTTTAAGTCTGTATGACGAGGTATTAAATATTCTGTGGATTATGACCCACGGAGGACATGACGATACAGTCCAAATTAAACAAATAATGTTTGCCTACACTGTCACACGACAAAAAAAGTATGATGTTAACAGCCTGTTAGCTCATTGCTGGTAATAAAGCTGCACCCAGCAGCTGCACACAATCTGACAATCTGCACTGAAACCCTGAAGGCAACACCTGAACTGAACAGTTTTGCAAAGTGAAACATTTATGGCTCTGTTGATGGAAAAAAATTTGGATGATAATAAAATAAATCTTTGGTGGAGATAAAATTTGAACACAAGTTTTTAGGACTTAAATTAAATGAACTCATTTATCAAGATCTGGTCATTTGGTAACGCTGAAACAAGGAAATGTTTCTCAAAGTCAGTTAGTTTTACACTTTCACATCCAGAATCTAGGAGTTTAATAATTTTAACTAAACTAACCAAAACTTTTAATTTTCTCATAAATAAATAAAAGAGTTTCGGCCAACCTGGAGTAGTCAAAACAGTCAAGTGAAAAGGTGCAAAGAACCTATTACAGGATAAGTGAGAACCACCAACAGTGTTTTATCTGCCGTCACAAACCATCTGGATGATCAGGTCCCGAGCGTCCAGGACGCCTGAGCTGAGCTCCGCCTCTCCCTTCTTCACGTGGGTGCCGATGAGGAACAACCTGCGGTCCCCGACCTCGGACAGGGACAGAGCGTCATGGAGGTCAGTAATGCCGCAGGCTCCTGGAAGGTCCTGGAAACATAAAAAATGTAATTACCCCCTCGCTTCATTGCAAAAACACATCAGAGGATACTTGCTCTAACTTCTAAGTAATTTCAGATCATCTAAGTAAAGAATCCTCTTTTCCTTTCTTTCAGACTTTAAGACTCCCAAGAACCTGCTTCTTTTGTCAAGATTTTAGACAAAAATCTGCAGAGGTGTATCATCAGTTTGTGTTGGATTAAAATGCAGGATTACTACGATGTTGAATGTATCAGAAATATGTTTATTGCCAAGTAGGTTTTCACATTTGCCTGGTACAGTCATATATATAGTAAGAGAAAAGAAAAAACAAGTACTGAAGAAGTCAGAATGTATAATAGATATAAATATAAAATAGAAATGTACAAAAATTATATTAAAAATATGTGATCTTATCTTTTAAAATCCTACAAATTTCACAGATCACAGATGAAATTTGTTGATAATTGATTAATCCTTAATTTTTTAAGTACTAATGCTGAAAACGCAGAGGCTACAGCTTCTGTTCAGGTCCTAAATGTAAATACTTGCTGGTTTTCTTGGTCTCTTATAATAATAAACTGAATACATTCGGGTTTTGGAGTTCTGATTGTACAAACACAAGCACAAGACATTGAAAGATGTCGTCTTGGACCCTGGGAAACTGGGATGGACTTTTTTCACTATTTTCTGCCATTTGTTTTATCTGAACGATGAAATGAGAAAATAATTGTTGGTTGCAGCCCATCTGCACACAAACTGACGCAGCATTAAAAGCCTCTAATTATAAACTGGGCAAGGGTCTTCGAGGACAAAAGGGCCCGAAGTCTTTTGTTGAAACCAGCGTTGAGTGTTTTTCTGTCACGCTCACCTGTTTGTTGGCCAGAACCATTAAAGGCAGGCGGGGGTCAGAGGCCAGCAGCTCGTGCAAATGCCTCTTAGCGAGGGCGAAGAGCGTTGGTTTGGAGGAGTCGACCACGAACACCAGCACGAGAGCCTTGGACATGTACTTCTGCCAGTACGGCCGCAGCTCCTCTTTACCTCCGACTGAAAGACAGACAGACGACTGTGACACCGACTCACTGCTCAAACTCACGACTGACTCGAAGCAGAAGATAACTGCGGGTTCACGTGTGAATAAGAGCTCGGCCTTACTTTCTAGGAACTCGATGTGCAGGTCCTCTCTGTTGATGGAGACGGCGTTGAAGCCCTGCGTCGGCTGCATGTCCTGCTCCAGGCTGCCGGTGGCCAAACAGTGCAGCAGGCTGGTCTTACCGGCTCCGTCCAGGCCCAGGACCAGCACCTGTGTCCCCGCCGACTCCACAGGCCTCGACTGCAGCACACACATTACATTAGGGCCGGGTACTATCTGAACGTTTTTGATACATGAGCTTCGGTGCTGAAACCATAAAGATACGTACTCAATGTCCAAAATTGAGGAATGTGTTTTTCTTAAAATAATCATAATTCTCAAATTAAAATGTTTAATTATGTCCTAACAAAGTAGTACTAATAATAATATTTAATATTTTATCAAAAATAAGTAAACAACAGTAAGAATATGAATTTTTCACAATTACTCGATTCATCAAGAAAATTATAAAAATAGTTAACTGTATTGTATTATGAGTATTTTTTTATAAATCTGCATATTATTTTCACAATTGTGGAGTTAATGTATGTCTAATTTAGGGATGCAACTAGCCATCATTTCAACATTGATTAATTTGCAGATTGTTTTCTTGATTAACTGATTAGTCTTCGGATCTATAAAATGTTCATCATAGTTTCCAAGAAACCCATGTGATGTCTTCAAATAGCTTGGAGATAAATATATAAATACACACACACACACACACACACACACACAAATATTTATATTCAATATACTGTCCTACAAAACTAATAAGAACAGCAAATATTCACAGTTGAGAGCGTCATTTTGGTGTTTTTACATAAAAAATTATTAAAAGAAACGATTTGTGATTATAAAATTTGTTGCAGATTAATTTTTGTCGACTAAAAAAACAAAATAAATGTTAAATAAATAAATCTCTTCTAACCTGTTTCAGTCAGTGACGTCCTAACTACATTACCCAGAATTCCCCACTGCGGATAACTTGCATGAACTTGTTGCTGTTGGACCCAAAAAAAAAAAAAAAAAAAGGTATTTTGCTGCTTGTTGAAGTAGTTTATAGATTATGGAGAACTTAAAACACAAAATATATTTACTAATAGTTTTCTGGTCTATTTTGGTGTAACGTTAAAAATGTCTCCTCTTCTTCTTCTTCTTCTTCTTCTCGAGTTGTTACTTGAAGTTTTTACCTGAATTTAAAGATGAAGGGCAGCTCTAAACGCTCAGGCCTGACCCCCCCTCTCCTCTGTCCTTGTGAGAACATGTCGGACGTTAATAAACTTGTTTCAGACGCAGGTTTTCTGTTTAACCTCCATGAATGTTTGTCCGGTGAAGTTACGATGTTTTTACCTGCGACGCTTTCTGAGCGTCAGCGGCAACAACGGCCGCCGCCGCCGCGACGGTCCGCTCGTCTCCTCCTCCTCTCTCCTCTTCTCCTCCTCCGTCCTCCCGGCCCCTCGGACCGCCTTGTCCCCGCCGCTCCTCGGGCTTCTCCTCCCCGGAGGAGGACGCGTAGCTCCAGACGAGATAAGCGACTCCCGCCCCCACGGCGACGGAGGCGCCGAGGACTCCGGCTTCTCTCAGACCGAACATGGCGCCCGACCGCCGGCTTTTTGTTTCTCCAACTGCCGCTCTTTGTGAGTTTCTTTTACCCGTCTGTTTCCGCCATTGTCAGAGTTTCTGCGGAGCTGTGCGTTGGTGTCCGACCTCCTCGTCCTCCTCTTCTCCTCAACAAGTGGATTAAGAGACAGGAAGCTCCGCAGGAACTAGTTTCCGCTGCTTTTTGTTGATGCAGTGTTGTAATCTCACCGCGTGGGGGCGCCATGTTTCCTGCAATATGAACAGAACTCTTCTTCTTCTCTACGAAACATGGAGGAAAACATTAAATTTATATTAATTTAAGTAAACTTTATACAATATTTCCCATTCTGCATAGACTAACGGATATGCTAATGAGTTAAAAGTAGAAATACCACAGTGCAAAATGTTCAAATCCTGCATTCAAAATATACTTTAAGTACCAAAAGTAAAAGTACTCATTATGCAGAATGGCCCATTTCAGAACATGATATATTATATAACTGGGTAATAATAGGTGATGCATTCATGTGTAAGCATTGCTGATGTTGCAGCTGGTATCTATACTGCCAGGTAGCTTAATCTATAATAATACGTCATTATTTATTTGTTCATTTCTAGTTTGTATAAACTATTAGTAGTGGAGTAAAAAGTACAATGTTCGCTTCCGAAATGTAAAACTAAAAGTATGAAATAGGTTGGAATGGAAATACACAAGTAAAAGTGCAAGTACCTCAAAATTGTACTTGAGCACATTACTTGGGGACCTAGTTACATTCCACCACTGTCAAAAATGATACTTCCACTGATTTAAATGAATTTTAAAAGTAATTTGGGGGAAATAAACACAACAAGCCTATTACAGTAAAGGATTCTCCGTCATTAAAGCATCTTTGGTCAGCTCTTTTCAGTATTATAATGTACAAAGACATAAGGTTAAGGTGTCATATACCAGTTTAATCTGTGAAAAATGCACATGAACTATTCCAAAATGGATATGGATTATGGTGCGACATTTGGAGACATTTTTCCAGTGTATTTATTTCAGAATATTTTGGAGTAATAAAGAAAACTGGCATTTTCACATATTTGGTTTAATTCTGAGCACAACACAGGAAAGTCCAGATTGTGAAGCCAAACCTTTCCGTACTCAAACAGACAATTTTGAAAACAAGAAGGTAAGATACTTTGTCATACATTTATTAATAAATTAAAGGGATACAGTTAAATAACATTTTTACAGTAACTGAACATGCATGAGTGAAAATGAACTCAAATCCAACTATTTATCAAATTAAAAAGCTTATTTTCCAAATAAAGTGAATTTGGTTTAACCCTGAAGAACAAAAACAAACGACAGAACGTCTTTGTGGAGCTCAAAGTCTTCTTTCCTCCCCCTCCCATCATGGTTTGTAAGGTGGTGCCTGGTGGATCCTCTTCAGTGGCAGCCCGTGCTCTTGGTCAGGAGCACTCAGGAGCCAGGCCTGGATCCTGCTCTCCTCCGTCGTCACCCCGAAAATCTTCCAGGTCCGAGCCCGCAGTGAGGGAGGCCTCTTCCGCTGCAGAGCTCCCTCCTGGCCCTGCTCGGCCCCTGAGCTGGAGGAGTCCACCGTCTCGGCCTGTCGGTGCCTCCTGGCCTTGGACGCCTCCTGGAAGTTGCTGTAGCTCTTCTGCTTGATGGAGGACAGGAGCCTGGCCCTGCCGCTGCTGGACTCGGCCTCGGCCGGCTGCTCCTCTTCACCACCAGAGTTCTTGTCTTTGTTGTCCTGGGAGAAAGCCTTCTGCTGCCAAGTGATGAACTCTGACATGCAGTCTTTCAGGCGGTCGGCTACGTCTCGGTGGGTCATGGTGACGTGGCTGCTGACCTCCACCGTGGCCTCCTTCAGCTTCTCATAGTGGCTCTGGATGTTGGTCACCTCCTCCAGGATGTTTGCAGAGATGAGCTCCTGGATGGCTGTGGTCCTCCCAAGAAACTCTGCACACACGGGCTCCTTCTTTGGTTTCCTCTGCTTTTGGAAGGTGAGAAAATGCGGCATGGCGGTGTAGTGTATGGCTTTGGTTGCGACAAGCTTTCGATATATGTAGACGACATCCTGATGCCCAGAATCCACAGAGTCCTTGAGAAACTTCTGAACTTGAGCCCAGTCCCTCAGCGGGAATCTAATCTGCACAGGTGGAACGGCAGGTTGTGTGTGGTAAAAACCATACAGCAGATACAAGCCTCCTACTCGGATCTGGTAGCAGTATGGAGGCAGGAAGTATTTCATGGCTGTGGCCAACGTTATTCTGCTGAATCTCCGCAGTTCACCCACACGGTTAACGCCTAAAAAGACATCTGAGAGGCCCATCTCCCTCCAAATGGCTGAAAAATCCTCGTACCTGACTGAGTCAGTCTGCTGGAAACGCGCCAGTAGCTCCTCCACATCTTCTGTCAGAGGACTGTAGAAGAAATCGGAGTAAAACGGCTGCAAACGAGGCATCCTGTCCACAAAATGATAACCTCAGCTACCACTGAGGCTCTCAAACTGTTTGTCTCCAGGAGCTCTGAGCAGGTGACGCTCATCATTGGTTAATTACCTGAGAACCACGCCCACCAGTCTCGCTCAATGTCCCGCCCACAGCACTATCTGATTGGTTGAAACTGCTGCACTAAGGATCTCCATGGGAGCCATTTGGAATCAAGATGCGTTCATGGGACGGATAATGAACTTGCAGAATCAGGTTTCTTGTTGGTTACATATATTTTTTTAATCCCACTACATGAAAGCGATATATGAATTGATTAGAAAAATAGTGATAATATTATAGGATGTGTCTTCTCCACACACTAGACTGAAAATCAACCAAAATCTTGAGTAGTCAGAGGAAATAACTGATGTCACTGATGAAGGTAACCTGGCTGATTTATGGTTTGACTATGTTAGGTGAATATATGGTGGAGAGGATTCCTATCAAAGCTGTTTATCTTAAAAGATTGTTAACTGAACTTGAACTTCCAGTTGGAATATGGATATTGATCCTGAGAACTTTAATTACCTTCCCTTCACCACAAGATTGTGGGGTTAAGATATCGTCATGATTAAATTGTAAAATTGCAGAAAAAGAATAAAAGGAACTAATGTACCCTTTCGCCTAAATAAGTGGATACAATTCAGTTCCACCAAAAAACAAAGTAAACTAATGAAAATGCAACTAATCCCTCCAAAGAGCCAAATGCAGTTCAAGAGTAGTAGATCGATTTCCATTAGAGCGTTATAGGAAACACAGGGGTCATGTGCTGCTGTGAAGAGTTTTATTAAGACTTAACAAAATGGGACACCTGTTTGGTCTCCTTCCTCATTTCCAAAAACATGCACCTGACAAAATTAAATTCAAGAATTAAAATTTGTATGCTTGAATTTAGACCAACACAGGGATTCAAAAATAAATAATTCTTTAACATTGCATCTTTTCAGCGGGTTGAAAGTAAAAGTGACATATATATATCATGTATCAGCCCATGTGATACTCAAACCCAAGAAATATTAAGGACAATCTTGCCAAATGTGAACTTCAAGTTACCTTGCAAAAGCAGTTTGTTTCCTTAACCATCCCGACCGTTGGAACTGATCTGTTCCGCCTAAATGGAAATGTAAGGTCCCACAAAATGGCCTTGAAGTCAGGAGGGACATGATTTAAGGATTTAATTGAAACTCCATTGAACAGAAGTTGGCTGAATCAACCCAAAATCTGTTATCACAGTTTATTATGGAATTTTACAGACGTACATTTGGTATATAATGATAATAGACCCAGTAACACCAGGTAATCATACATATAAATCATTTTTCCATTACTTTAATGAAAAAATATGAAGTGGCAATAACTGTAGATTTTGTTTATTTTACTGTGACCTTAAAACAGAAACTCTTCAAGAAACCATCTGGTTTTTCAGAGCAACAACAAGTTAACTTCAGCTGAACTGTCCTTTAAAAATGATCTCTTCTGTACTTTAAAAACACCACAAATTAATGACATAGAAGAGCAAACGGGAGCTTTTGGTTTCACGTCTTTAAATGAATGGCCAGGACAGAAAAGTGAATTTGAACTTGAACATAAACAAAGAGAAAAGCTCATGATTTCTTGGCGATATCTCAGCCACACAGATATCAGTGTATCCCACGGCCCCTCTGCCTCACGTGTTGCTTCCCCCAGACTACCAGCCTCCTTTGCCTCCCTTCTTCTTCTTCTGTGGTGCCTTCTTGCGTGTGGGCCCTGAGGCTGCAGGCTTCTGTTGTCGTGGGGGGACCACGTTGCTGGCGGTGGCTGTAGATGAGCCGGATGCAGACCCTGGTCTGGGGGAGGTAGGGGGGCTACTGGCTGTCTTACTGGCATCCCTGAAACACAGGAAAAACCAAAATCCTATCAGATTGCTCAGGGAAATTATTTGCTGGAAACGTTCAACATCCTGGAAACATTTTGCAACTAAAATTCACTGTTCAAACCCTTAAACAAGCTGAAATATGATGCTTGGCTAATGCTGTATCATGTGTCTGTGCTCTGCAAGTACTTTTAAAACAGACATTTGTTCAAGAGTTAGATAAGGAGCTATTTGCCCTCGGGCTCCAGCTCCAAACACGAGTGGTATTGATCTTCTCAGCAAGAAAACTAATAAGTGCAATTGTCCAAATGTCAAATTATTGACATTTAATCTACAATAACCAAAAAACAGTGAAAAGAAAATCCTCCTTACATTTGTGAAGCTGAAACCAACAAATGCTTGGTAATAATAAATAAATTAATTAATGAATCACCTACTCAAAAAAACATGGTCATATCTCCATAGAAACATCACAAAGCAAAATTTGTGGGTGAAAATACTGAATAATTTACGATGAGATTTCTTTGAGATTTTTCTAACATTCTTAAAGTTATGATGAAGGCTAATTTTAAAAGCTGAGATTCTTTATATTATAAAATAAACTTAGCAGTCAGTTGACGCTGCCTCACTTTCCCAAGTTTAAAAGCATTTCTGACTTTTTATTTTGTCCTAAATAACACACAAGATGTTTCTTCTGCACAGCAGCTGGACGTCTCCACTGAGGATTCATTTGCAGGGAAACAAAAGGACAATCTCAGGTGCTTTTCCTCCATTAGTGGAGTTCATTACTGGGTTTCAATTTCAGCAAATTGCACCCAGACGACTCCACTTGCAGCGGACGTGCGTATGCATGTGATTCTGGAGTTAACTCACAGCTCGGCTGAAGCTCCTGCTGTCGCTCCCTGTGTGCCTTTTCCTATTTGCTCCTTCTTCTTTCCCTTCTTCTTGCCTCTGTAGTAGGAACGCTCCCTCATGGGCAGCCACCTCTCGGGGTCAGGGGTCGCTTTGGGGTCGCAGTTCTTGGGCAGTTTGCCTAAAAATAAGATCAGGATGAATCACTGAAGGATAGCACTCAGCGTGAGTCAGTGTGAGTAAATAAGACATGAATCTGTGGTCAATAACTATCGACATAATATATTAACTTGAAGGGGTCGATTAGAAAGACTGCATTGCTGCAACAAATTACATTATTACTCTAGGGGCTATTGTATAGGAGGAAATAATCAACGCTGTTTCAGTTCCTACTCGCAATGCCGCAAACAATATTTGATAAACACCATACCTTTCTTTTTCTTCCTCTTCTTTTTGATGTCGCCTTGGCTGTAAAGAAAATGCAGAAGTATTAGCAGGAGGTGAAAGTGTAGCCACCAACGCTGAGCCTTCCCACTCTGCTGAGGATTTAAATTTAGAAAATGATCTGAACATTATAAAGCGGAAGAGTGTAATGAGGGTTTACCCTTGTTCTTTGGGAAGGAGTTCTCCTGCTGTGACCTTAGCAGCCTTTTTCCTGACGTAGGTGGCTCCGTGGGAGTTCTCCAGCTCGTCCACGTCCACATTGAAGGCCATTGTGTCCGCGGACGGTAGGTGCTTGCTGAGGCTGGAGAGGAATGCTAAGGGCATACTGTTTTGTATTGGGATTTCAAATGCACACCTTCATTTGCATCATATGGTCATTTAAGAGTCCTAGTATTGCTTGTCTTCCGATAGGTGTTTGCATTATTATTGTTAGGAATGCAATATTGTAGTTTCATTGTCACAATTAAGCAATTAATCATTTTGTCTATAAAATGTCAAAAATAGCTGAAAATGCCTATTTTAATTTCCCAAAGCCAAAAGGTGGTGTCTTCATATTCCTTGTTTAATCTGATCAGTCCAAAACACTAAGATATTTATTCACAGAAAAAGGCAGAAAATCCTCACACTTATGAGGCTAAAATCAGAGAGTGTTTGGCGTTATTGCCTGAGAAAAGCCTAAAACAATTAATCAAGTACCAAAACATAAGCCATCCACTAAAAAAACAATCCACTTCAATCATTTTAGTAGTTCAAAGGATACGATTTGGCTTTATCCGTGTCCACCAGAGAATATGCCGAGATGAGTTGTGCCAATGTGTGGATGTCGTTAGTGTTTTGCCTGTTTAAAGAAAAAAAATAAATAACTAAATAAATTAAGCATCACCGTCGTAAAAGAAGAAATTCCAACAACTATCTGACATCACCTGACAAACATGGACTAACACAACACGGAAAGGTTAAATGTCGCACACAGATGTACTGCATCAATAAATCCTTTGCCTTCAAAATTAGTTTGTAATTTGATAGTTTTTTGTGATTTTTCTGGTCAATAAAGCACCTTGTAATGATGTTTATCAAGCTGTTGAACTTCATAAACATTTAAGCCACTTGACATCATGGTGGCAAGAACAAAAAGCAGAATCAACAGCTGTGAGATAACCTCTGAGGAGCACTTTATGGGTTTTTTTCCCCCTCCAAACACAGTTTTGCAGGGCTGTAACTCACTTCCACAGCTGCTCCAGATCACTAATGGCTTCTTTTTTCCGTCCGTACTTCAGCTTGAAATTGGCAGCTTCTCGTACAAGTGCCAAGTGTGTAGCAGATCCGGGCTGTGGAGGAGGAAGAACAGGCTGATTAACACAGTGGAAACATATTCAGATATCACACACACTAGTTTGTGTGTTGCTTGTCCTGTCAGATCAAAGTATTACCTGCAGCCTTAACTATAAGGTTAATTTCTCTGTGAAGCACTCGATGCTGTAATGTTTCTGCACTGCCTGCAGATTACCCGTCAATCAAAAACAGTGGGTTGCAGTGACATTCAGTATTGTTCCCTGAATGTTCGGTTGATACGTTTTGAGTTTCTGTAGACAGCTATCACAGCCTATGTTCTTTTTCTGTTTATTCCAAACAAAATGGAAACATAAAATGTATCACCAGAGAGTTTTTTTTTGAAGTTATATCAGTTTACATTGGTATGATTTTTTATTTTTTTTTGTTAAATTGAAACTAACCTGTTCAGACTGGTAATGCTCAATTGCTTGTTTGAAAACGTCAATGGCGCTGTCGATGTCTTCTTCGTGGGAGTACATCGTTACCAGAGCGGAAATCTGAGGAGTCAATGACAAAGCTTAGATGAATGGTAGTTGACTGAAGCGAAATCAAAGAGTTTACAGTTACTGGGGTACTATAACCAGCAACCCATTGTTGAGAGAGACAATGTTGTTATACAAAAATGGTCACAAAATCCAAACGTACAGACTAATTTCCATTTCAGACTTACCATCCCTGTTTTGTGCTTGAACTCTTCAATGGACCTTAAGACATCACAAGCTTTTGTTACATGACCTGAGGACCAAAAAAAGATTTTTATCATTTTATTACACAGTATTATTAGAGTATTATAACAACTAAACAAACTACTCAGTAAAACAATAATATATGCGTTCACTTTAATTTGACAAAGATAGGTGTGTGTTTATTTTCACACAATCCTGTCCTAAAAGAGTAGTAGTAAGAGAGCAGGGCTTGTCTGAACACGTCAAACCATGAATGTAAAAACATGACAGTACCTTGTACTAAATAGAGTTGCGCCATTGTTAGTTTGATACCAGATGCACTCTCTGGATGTTGGTCTGAGAATTGCTGGAAAACAAAAGAATAGTCAGTCAGCATGGTCTAAGAAAATACAAATTACTCAATGCATTCAAAACTGTCATAATTACTGGCATCACTTACAATTAAAGGAAAGATTTGTGAATGAGTCTGTAACTGTAAAAGACATTTGTTGGGTGTTTTAAAGTGTCGGTCAATACTATATGTACATACATTTTTTAGTACGATAGGCTAAGTGGGAATGAAACATCAGCCTTACTTTTACATAATTACATAACTTTTACATAATTAGAAAGAGAGTAGGAGGATTTTGTTTGTTTTCAGGATGTGATTCAGACTGAAAACAAGCAGCAGTGTTGGTCATTTCTACCTGGAGCAGCTCTATGGCCCTGCTGTGCTGCTTCTCTCTGCACAGTTGAGCAACCTGGATGAGGACCGGCCGCGGGTGACCCGGATTCTGAGACTGAAGACTGGATGACAGTTTCCTGCACTGGTCAGCCTGGTGACGGCAAATAGCAAATGCACCAACAAATCGTGATCAGTAATGAAACATACAATTCTGAAAAAATTGGCCATTACTGAAACCTCTTCATCTGAATCGTAACAGCTTTTCTTCCTACAACCGTACCTGGTTAGTGTACATGGCCAGGAGGGCTTTGTTGAGGTCAATGGCCTGCAGCTGCTTCTTCGCCAGCTTGTATTCAACACCTTCAGCGTTTGTCAATTTCACCTTTTTCTTTGAGTCGAACACGTTTTGGTCCTATAAAAACAGACAGAGATTTAATAAAAACAACAGATCTTTTGGACTGTTGGAAGTGAGTCTGAGGTTTACTGTGAAATCACAATGCTACTTATATGATGAAATACTGAACTTGGTAAGACCGTCGAGCACCCACCTTGTTTATTGTAATGATATTGTTGGCAGTCACAGCAAGCAGCCCCACATCTGAGGGCCTGCAAATTAAGAGCATACTACTATTGACACATACTACTTAAAAGGAACAGTTTGTGTATTGCCTTCAGACTGCCTGTTAAACAATTGAAAAGTACTGATTGCAAACTAGAATATGACATTATTTCAACCTGTGCAAGATTCTTTTCATTACCTTGTGGGACTAAAATGAATGTGATGAACCCTGCACTCACTTGAGCTTGATGACCTGGTTGTAGAGCTGAAGCGCCTCGTCTGTCCGACCTTGCAATTGCATGACATACGCCATCTGAGAATGGATGACAGCCAGCTCGGACTCGATGTCCTCCTCAGTCACATCCTGAATGGGACGAACCAGGTATGACAGTGATTATTCTGGATGATCATCTCAGGGATGAAAATGTTGTAAATTAAAAACAGTCAATTTCTGTGAAAATGGGTGACATTTGATGAATGATGCATAATTGTTTTAGGAAAACAATGGCACACTCACAGAATCATCTGCCAATGAGACTCTACAAAGCTCTGTAAAAAGAAAACAATCAGTTAATGTCAAATTAATGAATGGATAAAATTGCAACTTGACATGAAAGGCAGGACAGAGTGGGACTGACCTTCTGCTTGCTGGAGTTTATTTAGGGCCTCTGTAAACTGTCCTTGGCCAATCAGAGTGCAGGCAGCATTGTAACACAGCTCATACGTAGATTCTGGAAGACCTAGATCTTCCTGTAGGAGAAAATACAACACATCATCTTAAAAAACATATTTCAACATTTCCTGAATATATCCAGCCTGACTCCAGTTCCAGTAACCTTCAAGCTGAGTTCTTCTCCTCTGATATTCATGCTAGTTAAAGACACATGAACAAGTAGCTGAATATGTTTAACAGCATCAGTTTTTTAAAACTGAGACCTGATCAACAACACAGAAAAGCACAAAGAAAACAGTGGCAACAAAAACCCCTATAATGTTAAATTTGTAGATGAGTGCTTACCAACGGAGCTGTCTCCCACTGACTCATAGAAGCCACCACAGCAGCGAGGTTGGTCTTCCTCTCCTCCTCGTACTCATCCTGGGAGTTCCTGATCAGGTCTGTGTAGACAGACTTGCAGTCATCGTAGCGCTCCAGTCTGTACAACTGGACAATGAAAAGAGAGACGGTTTCAATCAACAGCAGTCATTTATACTCTCAAAAAATAATAAATGTCAAACAACACAAGATTCAGTGATTAAAATGTTTCCTGTTGAGTAAATCACATTTGATCATCTGATTATTTTATAGTAACTTTGTCACATGATTAGATCTGAAGATAATTCCTATAAATATTCAGCAACTTTGATAAGAAAAATGCACGGCAGTTTAAGAGCTCATATCAGTCATACACATGTTCTTATGGACAAATTGTATGTTTATACATGCAGCAATAATATACATTTCTTTATAGCCAAAAACACTTACCACTTGACCATAGAGCTCCTTCAGCTTGTCTGTTTGTTCAGCAGCACCTTCAATGGTCTTCAGGGCACTTTCCACTCTGTTGAGCCGATACTCGCAGTACGCCTTCTCAAACACAACCTCACTGAGAAGAGAAATAAAAATGATTTCAATGGGGAGATAGTGCCAATCTCAAGACATGTAACAAGTTATTTGTTATCATATATGTAAAGCATGAAACAAGCACTGCACAAGTTGCAGGATCAAACAAATGGCACGGTTTTATAGTGATCAGATCAGATCGAGCTTCGGTGCTTATGCTCCCAAAGTATGGAACAGGCTTTCTGCTGATTGGAGGTTTACAAATTCGCTGATGTTTTAAGAGTAAAATTCAAGCCATTTTTGTTTAGTTTGTGTTTGAATGTGTATGCATGCTATCTGCCTGTATCTAAGTTACAACTTATTTTCTACTGTTCTATCACTATATACAGGCCTTTGAATTGTTTTTGTACAAGCCTGTGCTCTACAAATAAATAATAAATCAATTATTTAGTCTATAAATCGTCAAAATGTCAAATGTCTTGTTGTGTCTGTCGAAGAGCCCGAATTCCAAAGATATTAAATTTACAATGACTTAATAATGAGTAAACAGTAACATTTGAGAAGCTGTAACCAGAGCATGTTTTGCATTTTTGCTTTATTAAAAAAATGTAACAACGAATTGATTATCAAACGTTTTGCCAGTTCACTTCATCATCAGTCTACCAATATACCTGGTTTACCAGATAATTGATCCAGTGCTTATATTAAGAATCAGCACATGCAAGAGGTGCAAACAAGGAAATAACCACAGAATTAAGTTGATTACCTGCCGAGCGCTTTTGAATGTGTGTTCATGACATTCAGCGCCTCTTTGAAGGTGCCATTCTGGATATGGCAAACAATTTTACAGTGAAGCGCCGTCACATCATCCCTGTTTTCGTGCAAAACTGCGACAGAGGGGGGACACAAACACACGGCAAAAAGTCCATTAGTGATGCGGACTACAGCAACATATCCTATTGACAGAAAACAGGGTTATGGACAGAGGAAGCAGCAGTCGGTACACGTCTGCAGCGGCTCAGCTGACTGAAGGCTGGTCCGCTGCCCACCATGATGGGCTAGCTGCGGAGCTAGGGACACGTCACTCATCAGAAAAGGGGACGACGCATTTCTGGGGCAAAATACTATTTCACAGCGTCGCATAAAACCCACACAGGCCGGCTGGCTCGGTCGCCACATCCCCCGAGTACACAGCTACGAGCACATGTTTGGTGTCCGAGGCTCCGCGGGTGTTTCGGAGACTCGACAAGAAGCTGGTTAACCGCCGTTAGCCTAGCCACATGCTAACAGCTGTCCGGAGGAAAACGGCTCGGCTCCGGCTCCGGCTCCGCTCCGGGCTGCCGGGGTCCGGGGAGTGAGTTTTTCTTACTTTTATTCAGAGCTTTCAGGGCTCTCGTGAAGTCCCCATTCTGTCCGCAGCGGTTCACTTCGGTCCAGAGCGAAGCCACCGAGACCCCTCCGCTCGCCATCTTCGCTGAATGGAGCCAGAGAGCGGCGGAAGCAGAAGGGCTAGTACATCCGGGTCTACAGGAACTCTATGTCTTCATTTAAAAATAAAAATAAATACGCAAACGGACGATTTGGTGATAAACTACCACGTCGTTTCGGTGTGAATGAAAAGTTGATATTTTGTTGATATATGTGGATTTTCTCGTTTAGCAGTAACGCAGGCGAGTGATGCCTTCACAGCCGACCTATAAACGTCGGCTTCTGGAGACACGCCGTTGAGGGAAAATCCGTTGTGCTGCAGCAGTTAGTGGTGCGCAGTAATATCTGAATTAATCTAAAAACAACAACGAAGAAATGACATATAAAGACAATAAACAACAAAAACGACACTATAAACAACAAAAAACGAGAAAAACCAACAAAAACGACACTATAAACGTCAAAAATGACACTATAAACTACAAAAAACAACAAAAACGACACCATAATCAACAAAAACGACAAAAAAACAACAAAACACTATAAACAACAAAAACAAACAAACGAACATCATAAACAACAAAAAAGATACTTTAAATGACAAAGACGACACTATGAACAACAAACGACACTATAAAGGACAAAAAACAACAAAAAAAAAACTAAACAACAAAAACTACAAGAAACAACGAAAAAACAACAAAAACGACACTATAAACAACAAAGACAACAAAAACGGCGCTATGAACAAAAAACGACAAAACAACAAAAATGACAAAAAAAACAAAAACATACGACACTGTCAAAAAACGACAAAAAACTACACTATATACGACAAAAAAAAAAAAAAACGACACTATAAACAACAAAACATGACAAAAACGACACTATAAACAACAAAACACGACAAAAACGACACTATAAACGACAAAAACGACATTATAAACGACAAAAAACAACAAAAACGACACTATAAACAAAAAACGACAAAAACGACACTATAAACGACAGAACACTATAAACAAAAAAACGACAAAAAACGACACTATAAACGACAAAAACAACACTATAAACGACAAAAAACAACAAAAACGACACTATAAGCAACAAAAAACGACACTATAAACGACAAAAAACGACACTATAAACGACAAAAACCGACAAAAACCGACACTATAAACGACAAAAAACAACAAAAAACGACAAAAAGACCCTATAAACAACAAAAAACAACAAAAACGACACTTTAAACAACAAAAAACAACAAAAACGACACTATAAAGGACAAAAAACGACAAAAAACAAGAAAACGACAAAAAACGAAAAAAACAACAAGAAAACGACAAAAAACAACAAAAACGACACTATAAAGAACAAAAAACGACAACAAAACAACAAAAAACAACAAAAACAACACTATAAAGAACAAAAAACAACAAAAAATGACAAAAAACAACAAAAACGACACTATAAAGAACAAAAAACGACAAAAAACGATAAAAAAACGACAAAAAACAACAAAAACAACACGATAAAGAACAAAAAACGACAAAACACAACAAAAAAAACAACAAAAACGACACTATAAAGGACAAAAAACGACAAAAAACAACAAGAAAACGACAAAAAACGACAGAAAAATGACAAAACGACACTATAAAGAACAAAAAACAACAAAAAACAACAAAAACGACACTATAAAGAACAAAAAACGACAAAAAACAACAAGAAACGACAAAAAACAACAAAAACAACACTATAAAGGACAAAAAACGACAAAAAACAACAAGAAAACGACAAAAAACGACATAAACGACACTATAAAGAACAAAAAACGACAAAAAACAACAAAAACGACACTACAAAGGACAAAAAACGACAAAAAACAACAAGAAAATGACAAAAAACAACAAAAAATGACAAAAACGACACTATAAAGAATAAAAAACGACAAAAAAACAACAAAAAACAACAAAAACAACACTATAAAGAACAAAAAACAACAAAACACAACAAAAAACAACAAAAACGACACTATAAAGGACAAAAAACGACAAAAAACAACAAGAAAACAACAAAAAACAACAAAAACAACAAGAAAACGACAAAAAACGACATAAACGACACTATAAGCAACAAAAAACAACAAAAAACGACAAAAAGACCCTATAAGCGACAAAAAACAACAAAAAACGACACTATAAACAACAAAAAACACTATAAACGACAAAAAACAACAAAAACGACACTTTAAACAACAAAAAACAACAAAAAACGACAAAAACGACACTATAAACAACAAAAAACAACAAAAACGACAAAAAACAACAAAAACGACACTTTAAACAACAAAAAACAACAAAAACGACACTATAAACAACAAAAAACGACAAAAACGACAAAAAAACAACTAAAACGACACTATGAACGACAAAAAACAACAAAAACGACACTATAAACAACAAAAAACAACAAAAACGACAAAAAACAACACAAACAACACTTTAAACAACAAAAAACAACAAAAACGACAAAAAAAACAACAAAAATGACCCTATAAACAACAAAAAGCAACAAAAAGGACACTATAAACAACAAAAACGACAAAAAACGACACTATAAACACCAAAAACAACAAAAACGACACTATAAACAACAAAAAAACGACAAAAAAACAACAAAAACAACACTATAAAGAACAAAAAACAACAAAAAAATGACAAAAAACAACAAGAAAACGACAAAAAACAATAAAAAATGACAAAAACGACACTATAAAGAACAAAAAAACGACAAAAAACAACAAAAAACAACAAAAACAACACTATAAAGAACAAAAAACGACAAAACACAACAAAAAACAACAAAAACGACACTATAAAGGACAAAAAACGACAAAAAACAAGAAAACGACAAAAAACGAAAAAAACAACAAGAAAACGACAAAAAACAACAAAAACGACACTATAAAGAACAAAAAACGACAACAAAACAACAAAAAACAACAAAAACAACACTATAAAGAACAAAAAACAACAAAAAATGACAAAAAACAACAAAAACGACACTATAAAGAACAAAAAACGACAAAAAACGATAAAAAAACGACAAAAAACAACAAAAACAACACGATAAAGAACAAAAAACGACAAAACACAACAAAAAAAACAACAAAAACGACATTTAAAGTCATTTAGTAAAGATACTTTAAATGACAAAGACGACACTATGAACAACAAACGACACTATAAAGGACAAAAAACAACAAAAAAAAAACTAAACAACAAAAACTACAAGAAACAACGAAAAAACAACAAAAACGACACTATAAACAACAAAGACAACAAAAACGGCGCTATGAACAAAAAACGACAAAACAACAAAAATGACAAAAAAAACAAAAACATACGACACTGTCAAAAAACGACAAAAAACTACACTATATACGACAAAAAAAAAAAAAAACGACACTATAAACAACAAAACACGACAAAAACGACACTATAAACAACAAAACACGACAAAAACGACACTATAAACGACAAAAACGACATTATAAACGACAAAAAACAACAAAAACGACACTATAAACAAAAAACGACAAAAACGACACTATAAACGACAGAACACTATAAACAAAAAAACGACAAAAAACGACACTATAAACGACAAAAACAACACTATAAACGACAAAAAACAACAAAAACGACACTATAAGCAACAAAAAACGACACTATAAACGACAAAAAACGACACTATAAACGACAAAAAACGACAAAAACCGACACTATAAACGACAAAAAACAACAAAAAACGACAAAAAGACCCTATAAGCGACAAAAAACAACAAAAACGACACTATAAACAACAAAAAACGACAAAAAAACACTATAAACGACAAAAAACAACAAAAACGACACTATAAGCAACAAAAAACGACAAAAAACGACAAAAAACGACACTATAAACGACAAAAAACGACAAAAACGACTAAAAAACAACAAAAAACAACAAAAACGACACTATAAAGAACAAAAAACGACAAAAAACAACAAAAACGACAAAAAACAACAAAAACAACACTATAAAGAACAAAAAACAACAAAAAAATGACAAAAAACGACAAAAACGACACTATAAAGAACAAAAAACGACAAAAATCGACAAAAAAACGACAAAAAAACAACAAAAACAACACTATAAAGAACAAAAAACAACAAAAAAATGACAAAAAACAACAAGAAAACGACAAAAAACAATAAAAAATGACAAAAACGACACTATAAAGAACAAAAAAACAACAAAAAACAACAAAAAACAACAAAAACAACACTATAAAGAACAAAAAACGACAAAACACAACAAAAAACAACAAAAACGACACTATAAAGGACAAAAAACGACAAAAAACAAGAAAACGACAAAAAACGAAAAAAACAACAAGAAAACGACAAAAAACAACAAAAACGACACTATAAAGAACAAAAAACGACAACAAAACAACAAAAAACAACAAAAACAACACTATAAAGAACAAAAAACAACAAAAAATGACAAAAAACAACAAAAACGACACTATAAAGAACAAAAAACGACAAAAAACGATAAAAAAACGACAAAAAACAACAAAAACAACACGATAAAGAACAAAAAACGACAAAACACAACAAAAAAAACAACAAAAACGACACTATAAAGGACAAAAAACGACAAAAAACAACAAGAAAACGACAAAAAACGACAGAAAAATGACAAAACGACACTATAAAGAACAAAAAACAACAAAAAACAACAAAAACGACACTATAAAGAACAAAAAACGACAAAAAACAACAAGAAACGACAAAAAACAACAAAAACAACACTATAAAGGACAAAAAACGACAAAAAACAACAAGAAAACGACAAAAAACGACATAAACGACACTATAAAGAACAAAAAACGACAAAAAACAACAAAAACGACACTACAAAGGACAAAAAACGACAAAAAACAACAAGAAAATGACAAAAAACAACAAAAAATGACAAAAACGACACTATAAAGAATAAAAAACGACAAAAAAACAACAAAAAACAACAAAAACAACACTATAAAGAACAAAAAACAACAAAACACAACAAAAAACAACAAAAACGACACTATAAAGGACAAAAAACGACAAAAAACAACAAGAAAACAACAAAAAACAACAAAAACAACAAGAAAACGACAAAAAACGACATAAACGACACTATAAGCAACAAAAAACAACAAAAAACGACAAAAAGACCCTATAAGCGACAAAAAACAACAAAAAACGACACTATAAACAACAAAAAACACTATAAACGACAAAAAACAACAAAAACGACACTTTAAACAACAAAAAACAACAAAAAACGACAAAAACGACACTATAAACAACAAAAAACGACAAAAACGACACTATAAACAACAAAAAACAACAAAAACGACAAAAAACAACAAAAACGACACTTTAAACAACAAAAAACAACAAAAACGACACTATAAACAACAAAAAACGACAAAAACGACAAAAAAACAACTAAAACGACACTATGAACGACAAAAAACAACAAAAACGACACTATAAACAACAAAAAACAACAAAAACGACAAAAAACAACACAAACAACACTTTAAACAACAAAAAACAACAAAAACGACAAAAAAAACAACAAAAATGACCCTATAAACAACAAAAAGCAACAAAAAACAACAAGAAAACAACAAAAAACAACAAAAACAACAAGAAAACGACAAAAAACGACATAAACGACACTATAAGCAACAAAAAACAACAAAAAACGACAAAAAGACCCTATAAGCGACAAAAAACAACAAAAAACGACACTATAAACAACAAAAAACACTATAAACGACAAAAAACAACAAAAACGACACTTTAAACAACAAAAAACAACAAAAAACGACAAAAACGACACTATAAACAACAAAAAACGACAAAAACGACACTATAAACAACAAAAAACAACAAAAACGACAAAAAACAACAAAAACGACACTTTAAACAACAAAAAACAACAAAAACGACACTATAAACAACAAAAAACGACAAAAACGACAAAAAAACAACTAAAACGACACTATGAACGACAAAAAACAACAAAAACGACACTATAAACAACAAAAAACAACAAAAACGACAAAAAACAACACAAACAACACTTTAAACAACAAAAAACAACAAAAATGACAAAAAAAACAACAAAAATGACCCTATAAACAACAAAAAGCAACAAAAAGGACACTATAAACAACAAAAACGACAAAAAACGACACTATAAACACCAAAAACAACAAAAACGACACTATAAACAACAAAAAAACGACACTATAAACAACAAAAAACTACAAAAACGACAAAAAAACAACAAAAACGACACTATAAACAACAAAAAACGACAAAAAACAACTAAAACGACACTATAAACAACAAAAAACGACAAAAAACAACAAAAAAAGACACTATAAACAGCAAAAAACTACAAAAACGACAAAAAAACAACTAAAGCGACACTATAAACAACAAAAAACAACAAAAACGACACTATAAACGACAAAAAACGACAAAAAAACAACAAAAACGACACTTTAAACAACAAAAAACGACACTATAAACAACAAAAAACAACAAAAACGACAAAAAACAACAAAAACGACACTTTAAACAACAAAAAAAAAAAAAAACGACACTATAAACAACAAAAAACGACAAAAACGACACTATAAACAACAAAAAACAACAAAAACGACACTTTAAACAACAAAACAACAAAAACGACAAAAAAACAACAAAAATGACCCTATAAACAACAAAAAGCAACAAAAACGACACTATAAACAACAAAAACGACAAAAAACGACACTATAAACAACAAAAACGACAAAAAACGACACTATAAACACCAAAAACAACAAAAACGACACTTTAAACAACAAAAAAACAACAAAAAACGACACTATAAACAACAAAAAACTACAAAAACGACTAAAAAACAACAAAAAACAACAAAAACGACACTATAAAGAACAAAAAACAACAAAAAACAACAAAAACGACACTATAAACAACAAAAAATGACAAAAACGACAAAAAAACAACTAAAACGACACTATGAACGACAAAAAACAACAAAAACGACACTATGAACACCAAAAACAACAAAAACGACACTATAAACAACAAAAAAACAACAAAAACGACACTATAAACAACAAAAAACAACAAAAACGACCCTATAAACAACAAAAAACAACAAAAACGACAAAAAACAACAAAAACGACACTTTAAACAACAAAAAACAACAAAAACGACAAAAAACAACAAAAACAACACTTTAAACAACAAAAAACAACAAAAACGACAAAAAAACAACAAAAACGACACTATAAACAACAAAAAACGACAAAAAACAACTAAAACGACACTATAAACAAAAAACAACAAAAACGACACTTTAAACAACAAAAATCGACAAAAAAACAACAAAAACGACACTAAAAACAACAAAAAACGACACTATAAACAACAAAAAACTACAAAAACGACAAAAAACCAACTAAAACGACACTATGAACGACAAAAAACAACAAAAAAACAACAAAAACGACACTATAAACAACAAAAAACGACAAAAACGACAAAAAAACAACTAAAACGACACTATGAACGACAAAAAACAACAAAAACGACACTTTAAACAACAAAAAACAACAAAAAACGACAAAAACGACACTATAAACAACAAAAAACGACAAAAACGACACTATAAACAACAAATAACAAAAACGACAAAAAACAACAAAAACGACACTTTAAACAACAAAAAACAACAAAAACGACACTATAAACAACAAAAAACGACAAAAACAACTAAAACGACACTATGAACGACAAAAAACAACAAAAACGACACTATAAACAACAAAAAACAACAAAAACGACAAAAAACAACAAAAACAACACTTTAAACAACAAAAAACAACAAAAACGACAAAAAAAACAACAAAAATGACCCTATAAACAACAAAAAGCAACAAAAAGGACACTATAAACAACAAAAACGACAAAAAACGACACTATAAACACCAAAAACAACAAAAACGACACTATAAACAACAAAAAAACGACACTATAAACAACAAAAAACTACAAAAACGACAAAAAAACAACAAAAACGACACTATAAACAACAAAAAACAACAAAAACGACCCTATAAACAACAAAAAACAACAAAAACGACACTTTAAACAACAAAAACGACACTTTAAACAACAAAAAACAACAAAAACGACACTATAAACAACAAAAAACGACAAAAAACAACTAAAACGACACTATAAACAACAAAAAACGACAAAAAACAACAAAAAAAGACACTATAAACAGCAAAAAACTACAAAAACGACAAAAAAACAACTAAAGCGACACTATAAACAACAAAAAACAACAAAAACGACACTATAAACGACAAAAAACGACAAAAAAACAACAAAAACGACACTTTAAACAACAAAAAACGACACTATAAACAACAAAAAACAACAAAAACGACAAAAAACAACAAAAACGACACTTTAAACAACAAAAAACAACAAAAACGACACTATAAACAACAAAAAACGACAAAAACGACACTATAAACAACAAAAAACAACAAAAACGACACTTTAAACAACAAAAAACAACAAAAACGACAAAAAAACAACAAAAATGACCCTATAAACAACAAAAAGCAACAAAAACGAAACTATAAACAACAAAAACGACAAAAAACGACACTATAAACAACAAAAACGACAAAAAACGACACTATAAACACCAAAAACAACAAAAACGACACTTTAAACAACAAAAAACCAACAAAAAACGACACTTTAAACAACAAAAAACTACAAAAACGACTAAAAAACAACAAAAAACAACAAAAACGACACTATAAAGAACAAAAAACGACAAAAAACAACAAAAACGACAAAAAACAACAAAAACAACACTATAAAGAACAAAAAACAACAAAAAATGACCAAAAACAACAAAAACAACACTATAAAGGAAAAAAAACGACAAAAAACAACAAGAAAACGACAAAAAACGACAGAAAAATGACAAAACGACACTATAAAGAACAAAAAACAACAAAAAACAACAAAAACGACACTATAAAGAACAAAAAACGACAAAAAACAACAAAAACGACACTACAAAGGACAAAAAACGACAAAAAACAACAAGAAAATGACAAAAAACAACAAAAAATGACAAAAACGATACTATAAAGAATAAAAAACGACAAAAAAACAACAAAAAACAACAAGAACAACACTATAAAGAACAAAAAACAACAAAACACAACAAAAAACAACAAAAACGACACTATAAAGGACAAAAAACGACAAAAAACAAGAAAACGTCAAAAAACGAAAAAAACAACAAGAAAACGACAAAAAACGACATAAACGACACTATAAGCAACAAAAAACAACAAAAAACGACAAAAAGACCCTATAAGCGACAAAAAACAACAAAAACGACACTATAAACAACAAAAAACGACAAAAAAACACTATAAACGACAAAAAACAACAAAAACGACACTATAAGCAACAAAAAACAACAAAAAACGACAAAAAACGACACTATAAACGACAAAAAACGACAAAAACGACTAAAAAACAACAAAAAACAACAAAAACGACACTATAAAGAACAAAAAACGACAAAAAACAACAAAAACGACAAAAAACAACAAAAACAACACTATAAAGAACAAAAAACAACAAAAAAATGACAAAAAACGACACTATAAAGGACAAAAAACGTCAAAAAACGTCAAAAAAACGACAAAAACGACTAAAAAACGACACTATAAAGAACAAAAAACGACAAAAAACGACAAAAAAACGACAAAAAACAACAAAAACAACACTATAAAGAACAAAAAACAACGAAAAAATGACAAAAAACAACAAGAAAACGACAAAAAACAATAAAAAATGACAAAAACGACACTATAAAGAACAAAAAAACGACAAAAAACAACAAAAAACAACAAAAACAACACTATAAAGAACAAAAAACGACAAAACACAACAAAAAACAACAAAAACGACACTATAAAGGACAAAAAACGACAAAAAACAAGAAAACGACAAAAAACGAAAAAAACAACAAGAAAACGACAAAAAACAACAAAAACGACACTATAAAGAACAAAAAACGACAACAAAACAACAAAAAACAACAAAAACAACACTATAAAGAACAAAAAACAACAAAAAATGACAAAAAACAACAAAAACGACACTATAAAGAACAAAAAACGACAAAAAACGATAAAAAACGACAAAAAACAACAAAAACAACACGATAAAGAACAAAAAACGACAAAACACAACAAAAAAAACAACAAAAACGACACTATAAAGGACAAAAAACGACAAAACACAACAAGAAAACGACAAAAAACGACAAAAAAATGACAAAAACGACACTATAAAGAACAAGAAACGACTAGAAAACAACAAAAAACAACAAAAACAACACTATAAAGAACAAAAAACGACAAAAAAATGACAAAAAACAACAAAAACGACACTATAAACAAAAAACGACACTATAAACAACAAATAACGACAAAAAACGACGCTATAAACAACAAAAAACGACAAAAAAACACTATAAACGACAAAAAACGACACTATAAACGACAAAAAACGACACTATAAACGACAAAAAACAAAAAACAAAAAAAACGACAAAAAACCACAAAAAACGACACTATAAACAACAAAAACGACAAAAAACAACAAAACGACACTATAAAGAACAAAAAACGACAACAAAACAACAAAAAACAACAAAAACAACACTATAAAGAACAAAAAACAACAAAAAATGACAAAAAACAACAAAAACAACACTATAAAGAACAAAAACGACAAAAAACGATAAAAAACGACAAAAAACAACAAAAACAACAGTATAAAGAACAAAAAACGACAAAAAACAACAAAAAAAGACACTATAAACAGCAAAAAACGACAAAAAAACAACAAAAACGACATAAACGACAAAAACGACACTATAAACGACAAAAAACGACACTATAAAAAACAAAAAACAACAAAAACGACACTATAAACAACAAAAAAACGACACTATAAACAAAAAACAACAAAAACGACACTATAAACAAAAAATGACAAAAACGACACTATAAACGACAAAAAACAACAAAAACGACACTATAAACAACAAAAAACAACACTATAAACGACAAAAACAACATTACAAACGACAAAAACGACACTATTAACGACAAAAAACAACAAAAACGACACTATAAACAACAAAAAACAACAAAAAACGACACTATAAACGACAAAAACAACACTATAAACGACAAAAAACAACAAAAACAACATTACAAACGAAAAAAACGACACTATTAACGACAAAAGCGACACTATAAAAACAAAAAACAACAAAAACAACACTATAAACAAAAAATGACACTATAAACAAAAACGAATTTATAAACAACAAAAAAACAACAAAAACGACATAAACGACAAAAACGACACTATAAACGACAAAAAACGACACTATAAACAACAAAAAACAACAAAAACGACACTATAAACAAAAACTAATTTATAAACAAAAAAACAACAAAAACGACACTATTAACAAAAACTACAAAAAAGACAAACAGCAAAAAAAGACACAAAAAACAACTAAACAACTAAAAATAACAAAAACAATACTATAAACAACAAAAAACAACAAAAAAGACACTGTTCTTGAGATTATTTTTGAGCATTTTTGCCTTTATTTGAAAAATGACAGAAAAATTATATACTCATGTTTATTACTTATATATTTTATAGGGAAATTACTTTTTCCTCCATTACATTTTGTAATTGAAGATTTTCCACAGAAAACATTAAAATATTTGATTTATTTATTTTCAATACATGAAACTATCCAACAGTATGTAAAGTAGTTAAAATGTTACTTAAGAAAGACTTTAAGGTTTCCTTGTGACTCGTCATATTTCCGATGTTCCCGGCGGCTCCTGAAGGCGGCGCCGGGCTGGAGGCTCGGTCGGACTCGCCAGCCGCGGAGGGGGGGGGGCACTGTTGTCATCCGTCAGGGCTGAGTGTGTGTGTGTGTGTCTCTCGAGCTTTTTGTCCGGGAGAAATGGCTGGGATTAAAGGTGAGACACGTCCACCCTCCGACTCCTTCCACAGCGCCTCGGAGCTCCGGCTCAGCCGACAGAACCGTGTTAAAAATCCCCCGGAGAAAGATGGACGCGGTTCGTCCGGTTCGCGAACTAACGGCCGCAGGGCCAGCGCAGCCGTTAGCATTAGCCGAGTAGCTTTCCTGCCCCCGGGCTCGACGCCGACACGATGAAATGAACATTAACTCCAGCTGGCGGACACTGTAACGTTGCGGTACGACGATGCTGCGTTTATTGTCATTCATTTCTAGTAGTATAACAGCGGTGTAGGTCCCGTTATGGCGCTAATGCTACGGCGCCCTGACTTCAGTGATTACACAGCCGCGGACTGAGATGCTGTGCCCGTTGCGAGGGAGCCGCCTGGATTAATCGCTGTTAACAAGCCACCACGCTGATTGTAGCCCCCTAATGTCATGCTTTCAAGTGGATAATGTAGCTGGCACACGTGAAATGAGCTGATTCATCACATGGTAGCCACGGTGGGGTGGGGGGGGCGCTGCAGCTGTGGTGTGATGTGATTGATGCTCAGGTTCAGAAAAGGAAGCTGTGTGACATTGTCCAATGCTGATGTCCTCCCCTCTGTCTGTTGTAGCTCTCATCAGCCTGTCCTTCGGAGGGGCCATCGGCCTCATGTTCCTCATGCTTGGATGT
Source organism: Lateolabrax maculatus (assembly GCA_031216445.1). Lineage (NCBI taxonomy): Eukaryota > Metazoa > Chordata > Actinopteri > Acropomatiformes > Lateolabracidae > Lateolabrax > Lateolabrax maculatus. The sequence continues at coordinate 6,827,029 of CM062206.1, read as the reverse complement.
GCCCTTCCTGTGTACGAGTAAGTATCACCATCCCAGGCTGTGTGAGCCCGTTAGTGTGTGTGTGTGTTCACACTCAGGTGCATCTCGGCTGATCCCATCACAGGTTTACAGCTTTAAATACAGGTGTAAATGCATGGCCTGATTAACCTGCTTGGGGCCTCTGGGGCACGGAAGAGCTGCTGGGACCCCAATACTAACCTGCCACATGAGACCGAGACCATTTCATTCACCTTCGTGAAGAATAAAGTTACATATAAAGTGCTATTCTGACACCTAGTTCGCCCCTGTTTCTGTGACTTTTGTTTAGTATTTGTATGGTGAAATATTAAGTGCGCCACTGGTTTATCGGTGGCAATTTGTGGTATGGTAATTTGAAATACATACCCGCCCCACTAATGTAATTTTCAGTGACAGGCTGTGGTAGTGATTGTTAGTAGCAGTCAATTTATCATTTTCCATTTGATTGAACAAATATGGCGATTTAAGGGTTGTTATGTCTGTAAATCGACTTACAACAACCTCTACAGTTGTGTTGGTCTCCTCCACGCTTGTCACTATTTTTCCTGGATGTGGCTGGGAAGGTAGTAAGCTATGTGAGAAGAAGACGTCAGCATTCGTAATCCTGCAAACAAAGCGCTGATTGGCGGACTGTTCCTCAAACCGCCTGGGACAGCGTCCAGTGGGCACAACACCAGACCTATTTGAATCACTGAAGTAATCTCAGATGTTGTCGGTAATTCAAAGGTGTGGAACCATGCAAGCAAAATATCAGATGAAATAATGAAGGTCTTAAAACTAAATTTTGACACCCAGCCTACGGGACCGTCATGTTTCAGTGATAAAGGTTGGTAATCCAGCTGTGTGTTAATTAAATAAACACATCAAAGATTTACCAATATTCAGTTCAGAGGTGGAAATCTATCCTCAGCCTGTTTAAAGCAACTCTGATAAGGTCTTTCTATCCCTACATGAGATACCTCGGGCTACAGTTGAAGATCTGGCTCTTGTAATTTAATCTCATTTCCATTTCAGACATTATCATTATACTAAATGACAGACTCAGTCCAGGAGAATGGAGGGGAAGAAGGCTGTTAAAAAATCAATTAGTGGTCATTATTAGTAGAAGCCTGTCTGATATTATCAGCCAATTTTAGATAGTCATAGATACACTGGTATCTGTATAACTGTCAGCCAATAAGTAACAAGAAATAACAGAATACAGAAATACCAAAGATATGTTTTTAGATATAATAACCAAATGTTAGGGATCCATATCAAAAATGTTTGTGTTTCTGTTTGAAAATATATATATATTGGTGGACATATCCTCAGATTTTTATTGATTCTGGCTCTGGAATCCAGTATTGGTCAAGCTCTAATGATGAGATATTTAGTACGTGGTAGAAATGTAGCTCCCTCATAAAAACACCTGTGAAGTTAGGAAATGTGCCGAGTAGTGTTTGGTCCTTTTTAGCTTTTCAATTCACTTGACTGCATCCTGTATCACCACAGCATGCAGGTATTAATCCCTCTCTTTTTCTCTCTCTCTGCAGCAAATACTGGCCTTTGTTCCTCCTCTTCTTCTACATCCTCTCTCCCATCCCTTACTGCATCTCGCGGAGGGTGGTCGACGACACAGACTCGGCCAGTAACGCCTGCAAAGAGCTGGCCATCTTCCTCACGACGGGCATTGTCATTTCAGCCTTCGGCCTGCCCATCGTCTTCGCAAGAGCTGAAGTAGTAAGTGTCAGAAGCTCCTTAATGCAGTTTGAAGTAGCGTAAAGAAGAAAGCCTCAAGTGTGAGCATATAGTTTTGTAGTAAGATTACTCCACCAAAGCAGGAAACCTGAAATCAAAATGATATTTTTCTTAAACTTTGTGCTATATATCTGTTCTACATATCATAACAACAAATGTAAACCCCATTACTTTCACCTCTTGGAAAGTCGTCATAGAACGCATACATTGAGTAAATCTTTAAAAGCATTAAAAACCAGAAACTTCACCTCTTAATTTGTCACTTCTCATAAGACAAGTCAGTGTCACTTGTTGGCTCATTTTCCACACTTCTAGAACTTGTGATCAAACACACCCACTTCTTCACTCTCTCCTCTTGTTCTGTCTCAAACATCCTGTTTTTACAAAAGCTTAATCTGATTACAGAACCAAAGAAATGTAAAGGCATTAACACACAAACCGTGTTTTTTTTTTTGTTGTTGTTTTTCTTTTACTCACTCCTACATACTTCAGCCCCAAATACTCACTACAGGACAAATGTGGATTAATCCGCAGCTGAAAATTGTCCACAACAAATACAGTATTTCCTCCTGTTTCAGTAACTACAGTGACTAGCTGCAGTCAGGAAATATTCTGGCCTTTTAAGAAATAATTAACTATATATTTGTGACCCATTTTTAATATTTTCATATTCAGTAGTAACCAATGGGCTTTGGTGGTTAGAGAGCTACAGACAGGACAGGGAAGGCAGAGAGTTTCATTATGACAGTAACATAAATTTAGAATATTGCCAGCTGCCAGATTTTCAATATTTCAGTTTGCAAGGCTTATGGGTGCCTGCCCAACAGGTTTGGTTTTGGCTGCAGCAGCAGACTGGCTGATGTGGCCGTTTGCTTCATATGGAGCAAGCAGATACGGCAATTTAAAAGGCAAGAACAGTAGTGTAATTAGTAAATGTAATAATTATGTTAGGCTACATAGCAGAAGAGCTGACCGATGCACCAGCTGCAGCCCACGACATGATTAGCATTTAGCTGCTGGCTGCTGTTGATGTCCCGTCCTGCTGTGTGTCCTGAACTGTAGAGACACGAGTGGAAATCATTCTGTAAAATGTTGACACCCACTAGATTTTGGCCCAAATATGAGCTGCAGCCCGGGAGCTTTTGTTAACCTGAATTATTAATGTCTTGGTTTACAGATCGCCTGGGGGGCGTGTGCACTCGTGCTAACGGGGAACATAGTCATCTTCGCGACCATCCTGGGCTTCTTCCTGGTCTTTGGATCCAACGACGACTTCAGTTGGCAGCAGTGGTAAAACAGCAGAGGGAGGGGGACGTTAGTCTGAACTGTTTTTATTAGCAGTACGATTATTATTATGGTATTACTGTTTGGTTCTTGTTGTTGTTATTTATATGATGACCGCCCATCCATAGACTCACACCAAACCAGTGCAATACTTTGTTTTTTCTTTCTTTTGTTTTTTTTTGTTTTTACCGCCTGCATCATATTGAACTGAGACAAGTGGGATGGAAAATGCTGACTTTCACTTGGATTTTTATTAGTTTTAGTTACGCTCTCTGACTTCGGTGTTTGTGAATTTTTCTCCATTTGTCTGCCCGCTTTTATTTTGAACGTTGTAAGCTGATGAGCGCTGGTGAACGATTGCTTGTGTTATCTGTGAAAATATGAGAAAAAGTATCCAACTGAATGTCAAATAAGACTTAATCTGACCAAAAGGACAGGGTTGTAACTGTCTGGGCTCCTTTCTCTATTTAGGAAACACTGTCTCATGCTCTGGAAGAAGCCTTCTCTATACTAAGAGCACAGATGAGTGTGCGTTACCAGTCTGAGCGTAAATCAGCAGAAAACGGATGGAGAATCTGCACAATTACAAGCTCCGATTTCACCACTCAGGCTGAGAAAAAGCTCAATTTCTATCTGGCATGGGTCTTATTGATTGAAACTGTGTCTACTTTTTATGTTTGTCACAGTAAAAGGTGAAAATTCAGCTGATAGGATGCAGATTTTTCATTAGCTTTCTGCTAATGTAATGCCACCATCGCTATGCTGCGAAACAAGATTGTGAAAGAACTGGGCCATGGTGTTTTCATTTTAACATGTTACTCCTTGGATTTTTTTTTTTTTGTCTGCAATCCATAAAAATCATATTTCATGTCACACAAAATAAGGAGACGATGCTCAGGGAGTGTTTGTTTCCTCTCTGAACCTAGAGGAGAGGATTCATTCAGACACCCTCGCCATCACTGCAGAGATCAAATGAAACTGACTTGGTGATTTCCCAGGTGCCAACTGGATGCAGGCTGCTTATTCACCATGTTATTTTGCACATGATAGCTCTTACCTCACTCTCAGTATGGGTAAGCATCGCCTTGTCAGGTCAAGAAAGCATGAAAAGCCTATAGTAGCCGCCAGTTAGCGTAGGATTAGTTTGAGGACAGCAGCCTTGGTGGAAACTCAGCCAAGAAAAGAACTGGGCTACTTATAATCAAGGCCTGGTCAGTCACTAACAGCCCTTAAGCTTTTAAATGTGACTCCTTCAAAATAAAATAATCCTTTCTCAGTGTTAATGTTGTATTTCTCTCTAGAAGCATATTGGGTCCCGTTTTGGCACACATTTCCTCACACCAGCATTTCCATGATAAAAACACAGTTATGTTTTATGATTTGTTTTGGTTTTGAAGTGTTTCTATGTTCTCCAGCCTGTGTGAGGGAAATGTGCACACTGGTTCATGTAATCTGTTGGTAGCTTTGGGATCAGCACAGCCTGCAGTCAGTCAGGTGCAGCTCTCCTGTTTGCTGTTTAACTGCATTAGTTGTAGCTGCACAAGGAATTTAGCATCTGCTGCTTTGTTGAAGCAGAAGGTGTGTTGAATGGAGGTCGTCGAACATTTTCCTTTTTAGATGATGATTTTGTTGGGGGTGGGGTTGTTTTGCTTTTTGTGGATCGCACAGTTTGAATAAGTGCTCTCTGGAAGATAAAAAAGTGATTTTTAATGAGACTGAAGTATTATTATTATTATTATTATTATTATTATTATTATTATTATATATAATTTGTTATAATTGTGTCCCATAATTTAAAGACTTGTTGTGATTTGTTGAAGATACTTTAGCCATGGATTGCCATGCACAGCAGATTTCCAATGAAAGTTTTGCATTGAGTTAAAAACAAGCTCATAAGTAAATTAATGCTCATAGTCACCACACCTATTGTTCCACAGTATAATGTCCACTTTCAGAATCTCCATTTCCTGATTTTTAAAGCCACACACAGCAAATAAAATTAATTAGAGGAATTCATTAAAGAAATAGTTATTTTTGTCAGACAAAATGTCAAACTATTCCTTTAAACTGAGCTGCAACAATTGTTCCATTCTGCCTAAAAAACAACAGAAAATTAAACTCTTCAGTTAACCACAATTCTTAGAGTATTTCCCTCATAAATTACAAACTCTGTGAAGAAAGCAGTGTTTGAAATCTGTCTCAGGAATCGAGGCTAAAAATACTAACTGACATCTGGGTTTTAACACTTCGCACTCAGCTATAATATTTGACTATTTGAACTTTCTTGTCTGTTACGTGACTCTTCCAGAGATCACAACCTCAGTGATTGTATTAAAAGCACCATAATGATGGCAGCTTTTTAGTTTCAGTTAAAATGTATTTAACTAAGTTACTGAATATTGAAAACTACTGACATGATTTGTGCATATTATTATGTGACACCACTTTGAATCTAATTGCTCCTAACAGTAGATTTACCCACTGGTGGTAGTCTGTAAGCCTACTATGGTTGGACAAGCAGGGTAACTCCATATTGTGCTCCTGAGATGTGAACGTCTGTATGACACTGTATGCATTTTAAGCTCAATTTGTTCAATATTCTTTGACTTTCTGTTTGGTAGTCCGGCGTTAACTCCCCGATGTGACAGAATCTGGTGTGTAGCTGTGTGACGGATTCTCTGTGTTTCTGTTTTAAGAGAGATGTTACGTTTTGTTTTTCACAGATCTTGGAGGATATTGTATTTATTTATTTTATCGGACGCTTCGTGTCAATGTCCAACGCCATTTTCTATCTACAACTTTTGTGTTAAAGAGGAAGAAGTCAGCATGGTGGTTTTCTTTTTTTTTAATAAACGCCATTTTTGAACATCCTCTCCTTTGAATGACTACAAATGCATTTGCCTTGCAGGCAAGACGAGGTCAGATCAGGCATAGGCTCACTCCTTTTACAAGACTTCACAGGAAATAAGCTTAGTTGATATCATCTCCATGGCCTATTTAGTTTTTGTTGTTGGTGAGCAGCACTCCGTGCCCTCAGGAGAATCAGACATTACTAGACAGAAGAAACAAGAGCCCAAACATCTCATCATGCCATGCCAGGTAGAAGGAGGGCATTTTAAACATATAGTGATGCTTTGTAATCTTCTTTTCATTTTTCATATTGAAGGGAAGTTGAATTTCTTGTACAGACATTACCAATTTAGCGGATTATTTAATTTCACAATTTACTACTTGGCAACACTTTACTTTCAGTCCCCATATTTAGCATGTACAAGCAGTATATAAACATGTGGGCACTGGAGGCTGCTGTATAAATAAATAATGAATGACAATATAGTAAACAGTTGTTAATGCGTCCTCACATAAGAAGTTACCTCCTTATATCTGCGTACGGATATTTAAAAAAAAAAAAAAAAGAGAACCTTAGTTATTTTAGCAAAGTTTACCAGATAACCCTGTTAACTTTATTTTTGGAACATGCCTCTAGATGCATGAGATTTAACAACTAATATTTTTTTCCCCCGAGAGGACACTGGAAGCAGTAGCGGTGTTTTGTCTCCATCTGCTGGCATCAAATATGATAGTGAGTGCATCAGCGGCAGCATGCAAAGACCCATTCAATCAGAACTCCTTTTTGAGAAGAGAGAAGAAGAAGACTCGAGTGATAGATATAGATATAGATAGATATAGACATTTTTAATATATATTTTAAAAGTACACCTATCCTCTTTGTGGCCTCTTGTTCTGCCTAGTGGATATCACTACCTTTAACTGGTATTTATGATCACTTAACATTATTTGTTGTACTTTATAGGCTTACAACATTACACAACATTCTGTACATTTCTCATTTATTAAGCTAAGTTGAGCTCATTATTAAGCTAGAAAACAAAAAGTAGTAGTAAAGGATGGCCATCACGGGACACTAAACTAGTGAAACTTAAATAGCAATAAAGAAAACTCTTGGATATATCATGATCCTTAAAGGAATAATTAATTTACAGAATCAATACTGAGTTATTAAATGATCAATTCTCAAAAGTAAAAGTACTTAATGTAGAAAAACGGCCTTAACCTTAATTTATAAAGTAACTTAAGATGTCAGATAAATGCAGTGAAGTAAAAAGTTTAATATTTCCCTCTGAATTGTAGTGGAGTAAAAAAAAAAAAAAGAAAAAAAAGTCATGAACCGAAAAGACTGAAGAAAAGTACAAGTTTTACTCAAGCTCAGTTCTTGAGTAAATGTCGTACATTCCACCACTGCTGACAGACAATCATACGATATTGAATTATGTGCTGTATCTGATGAGAAATTAGCAGTTTTCTGCAAACAGTTATGGCCATATTCTACATACAAACTACTTATACACTACACTAACACATCTGATACATAAAATACAAGATGTTAGTAAATGCCAGTGGTATTTTCCTCTATGAAATCTCTCATGCAGTCCTATGTTATAGAAGTGCTCACCTGAGGCGGCTGCTATAAAGACGCCTGCCTGCTAGACACAACATGCCCGACGTACTGCAGCTGTCTCCTGCAGCACTCGTGGCCCTGGGGGGGATATTACAGCAAAATTTGCATATAACGTCAGATCGAGTCTTACGTTTGTGCATGAAACAAGTCACAGTTTTCAAAACACATCAGACCTGAACACACACACACACCAGCAGCACGCCTCGCCTCCATGTTATGAAAACAGCGGCTTGGATTAATGCTTAAACTTGCCCTCTGTGGTTGCACTCCCGGTACAAGTCTTCTTTACAACAGACTTCACGGGAAGGGAGAGTGAAATATTGCAGGAAATGTGCACACTGCTCCCTATCTGACCTCATGGGACACACCTGTCCTGCCCTAAGGATCATGGGAAGCTGGGAGAAGCTTTAGACTGGAGAGAGCGCTTCACACATGAGCATGAGGAGGTTCTTCCGAGCACACAGGGACGAAGACTATAGTCAGATCCAGTATCTGACGGCCAAGTGCACCCGCCTGGCTCATGAAAAAGGTAAGTCATGGAGGTCAAGACTTTGAGAATAAAGTTACACATTTACATTTAGAGTCTGTTACAGGAGTATATCGGTTCAGTCTAGTGTTAAGCGTCATTATTCCTTTTTTGTCTGTTATTTACGTGTCCTTTAATTCACAATTTTATTAATTGCACTTGAAGCACCAATAACTAACTTAGTTTAATGTTGAATTAGGAAAAGCCCCAGATTATAATAATTGATGATTATCCAAAATGACAAGGTTACAAAGTCCCATATTTTGTACATGCAGTACCAGAATAATGTAATGTAATGTGTAATTTAACACACATACTACTAAAAGTTCATACTACTTTCTTTTACTGTATATGTTAATGTTTAAATCTGGTGTCACACCATAAAGTGATCCATTTACAGAAAAACTGATCATTTATACTACATGGTTAAGTAGTAAGATTAACATTTTGTCAGTACCTGTGAAGTTGCTCTGCATTTTGTTCATAGTAAGATAATAAAACTTAACTTGGTTCAAAGGTCATGACTTCAAAGTGAAACCGTGCCTTTAAGACTCAGGATTAATGGCGGTAAAAAAAACATTCAATAGTTTTTTCTAATTAATTATAACTTCACAGTAATCAGATAAAATTTGAGCAGCTACCAGTGAAATATGTCTGAAGGGATAAAAGCTCTTGTTTTTTTTTAAAGTTATGGACATAAATAAGCTAAGTTATTATTTGGTATGCATCTATGAGTTGTGACCACAGTTTAATCAAAGAGACTGGAGGCCATACAGTATTTGACAAGAAAAAGACAAAGATTACACATACATCAGAAAAATAGACATAATTTAATGTAGAAGATATTATTAGTTTTTCTTTTTTCTTGCCCAAGTAATCCTGTATTAATTTAAGAAAACATGGGCTGGCAGAATTAGTACCTATGATGTACAGCAGCACTGAGAAATAAGTTGTTGTAGCTGCAGTTGAAATAATTTGATGTCTGCAATTTGAAGTATTTTAATCCTACTTTGGAACAGATTATACTTTAACAACCACAACACCACCCACACCATTTGCAGAGAGTTAATCATGGCACAGTGCTATTAAACATCGAGGACTGGTTCGCCAGCTGTGAACCATCAGAGTCAGATTTACAACGTGCACACACGCCAGACAAGATACATATTTTTAATTAAAACTGTGTGTTCTCTTTGTCAAGAGTTTCTTTGTTGAGGGGCTTTTTTTTTTTAACATATAACAATAGCACATTTAGTTAAAACTGAACAATAGTACACAATGTCTAACAATATAATAAGCAAAAGACTCTGAACAGAAGAGAAGAGATGAGGACACAGAGAGAATAAAAAAAAAGCCTGGCAGCAGTGTGATCAACTGTAGAGACATAAAGAAATCAGACTTTTCTCAACCTCTGCTGGTGACCAGCAGGTGTCACAACCATAATGACAGACCCTACTACAGTATGTTCACAATGTGGTCAACAAAGTGACATTTTCACATGAGAGGTGAGGACGTCTGCAGAGCAGAGATCCAACAGGAATGTGTGGCAGAAGTATCAGGGACACTCAGTTCCCACATGAGTGCGGTGATGAGGTGAAGGGGGGGTGGGGATACATTAGAACCCCAGTAAGAGGAAAGTTTTTGCCAGATATGTCAGCAGCTGATATACAACCCTACATTTAAAGTGTTATGGTTTAAAACATTATGGTTATTTTATGCTGTGGGATGTATAAATCTTACCTTTTCATTACCTTTCATTAAAACACGGCCAAGTGGCACACATTCAGCAGATCTTCTGTTTTAATGAAGATGGTCTACAGCTATGGTGCAGCGGTCTGACCTGAGTTTGGTTTGTTTTCTGTGGCTGCAGCAGTGCTCGAGAGGGAGTTTCTGGTGTCCAGGGACAGGGAGAGGAAGCTGCAGAATGAGCTGGAAGCTGCGACCGCTCGACTCTACCACCAGGAGCAGCTGAACATGGAGCTCAGGATTAAACACAACCAACTCATCAGCAGGATCCACCAGCAACAGGTGAACTGTGGATGAATCTGTCAGAGGCTGAGCTGCTCTTATATTTACTTATATAAGACCTTAAAGCTGCTTTAATCAATGTATTATGTAAACACAGAGAATTACCAACCAGCTCTGCAGATGATCTAAGGAACATTTTAGCATCTTTCAGCACATTGTTTTGGTTTTATGGCAACTTAACTGTTTTGTTTCACTCTCACTGCTCTCATCACTGATGTTTTCAGACACAGCAGGCAGCTGTTTTTGGAGAAATTGCTCAAAAATACCCACTGTACCCTACCTGATTAGCACCAAAAAGCAAAAGAAAGACAGGTATTTACCTCAGGAGTTGGTGGAGACCAAAACCGAGCTAAAAGAGAGTCAGTGTTGGACATTGATCAGGTGAACACAAACACAAAGTTGAATGAATGATAATGTTGTTGATAATGTGTCTGATGACACAGAGCAACATTAGCATTCATCAGGACTCATATTTTGTCCGTCTGTTGCATTTAAGTCCAATATTCACTGTTCTTTTTGCTTTGTTTTGGTCTCCACCAACTCCAGAGAAAAATATCAGGCACTTAAGCACCTAATTCTAGCAGCTAATCTTTTCACCAGCCAGTCTCTAACTTTTTTTTTCCTCTCAAAAGGCTGCGTGCTTCTGCTGGGAATGAGGTTGCCGAGAGTGCTGAGACTGAACCAGACAATAAATGTGCCGTGAAACCAAAACTATTAGTTAAAAAAGGCTAAAAAGCACCGTAGAGCTGCAGAGATAGCTGATAATTCTCTGTGGGTTCGTCTCCGTGAGCGACTCCTTTCACCTAATCATGATTCCCAAAACAACATTCAGCTCTATTTTAACCTCAAATGTTGGTTTGGCAGTTAAAGTCTTGGTAGGAAATACTTACCTGAAGGCCAAGAAGTAATTTTTTTTTAATTTGTGTCATTTCACCTTGTAGTGTTTAACCTCATTACAACCCTATAATTTAAAGGCACATAGCCATGACCATACCAGCAGGTCACCTATGCCACAATTACTGAAATTACACTGGAATTAGGCTACCAGTAAGTGCCAGTGTTCACATACAGTAAATGCAGAGGTTTTGGCAGCGGTTACCAACCTTTTGGGGTTTTTGGCTCCTTGACACAGTTTGCATAGGTATGAGCTGTGAGCAGATTAACTAAAGAGATTTTATTCTTTCACCGGCTGTTATTTCAATACATTTAGAGGATCCAGTAATTCAAGACTAGAGTTCTTCTTCTTCTTCTTTCATTTCCCATTAATTACCTTCCCACCTCTAAGATTTATTTGTGATCCAAACCCTAGTTGGGAACTAGGATTTCTGGTATTTACAAATCAGATGTTTCAATAAATGTGCACAGTTTTAATATCCCTGCGTCACAGTAACAAATGAACAGCTTTTCTATGAACTTCAGTGGTATTTAGTGAGTGTGACTCATTCACTTTCCCCACATAGATTTGCTTTAGCGTCAGGTTTGGGCTTGTTACAAACTCTTTGAGTTATAGGTGTGTTTTATGTCACTTGTGCAGCCAGTACAAGATCATAATGCTTTGATCTGGAAGTCTCCAGGGAGATCTTAAAAGGTCAGAAAGTGCTGAGTATTAAAAGATTAATATTTAGTTAATATGTGTAATTTATGAATGTTTTGTCCTTGTTTGGGTCCATTTACCTTTATTTAAGCATCTGTATCAGATGAGATGAAGCTATTGCACGTAAATAACAGAACTGGAATGCATTCTGTAAAATACTTGATCTCAAAATAGACTTTGGTTGTGTAAAAACATTGCTTACATGTATGTACTTATCTCTGTTCGTGTGTGTGAATGTATCTGGGTGTGTCTCCCCTGCAGGACCTGGTGGACTTGCTGCAGCAGCGTGTGGTCCTGCTGGTGGAGGAGAGCTCCCGGGACGGGGAGCTGCTGCGGCAAGTCGGCTCAGAGCTGCTGTGTCTGCAGAGCTCCGAGGTGAAGCTGGAGGACCTGGTGGAGGAGCTGCATGCTGAGGCCCAACACAGAGCCGCGGTGGCAGAGAGCCTCCGGGTGGAGCTGCACGCTGAGGCCCACCACAGAGCTGTGCTGACGGAGAGCCTGCAGGCAGAGCTGCACAGGTAGGCCCATAACTAACATCTCCTCTGGATGAATGAGTTTCCAACAAGACGGGAAAGACCATCTTCCTCTTTACTGATGGGACATCTGCTCTTGCTGTAATTTTGAGTAACGCAGAATACATGTAAGCCTCTTAAAGCTGCTGTCAACATTATTCCTTTCATTCGTTCATATCCAGTTGTCAATTGGCAGAAAATTAGTCAACAGGTTTGAAAATCAATTAACTTAATGTAATAATAGAAATACACTTTATAGAGCATTTTGTAAACAAAAGATAAAGCTTTAACATGCTCCAAAATATACACAAATGCAGACAACGGATGTGCACACGGTTCTGTTTACATTACACTGGTTAGGTGGATGTGCCCACATGCAGTCAGTGAGTACGGCATAGGGGCACTTTTCTGAATTTATAGACTAAATAATTAAAAAATTAAAAAAATCGTTAGCTGCTGTCCAGCTTTATATTTAGGATTTAAATTTATTTATATACTTTGCTGTATAGAAACATACACAAATGAAGCAAATAGATCTTCTCCCCAACATTTGTATTAAATGATATACTTTTGAACAGCTTTTGTTAATATTGTGCTCGATATCGTGATGATACTAAAATGATGGTGCACAATTTTTCAGTTTAAAGTGTAGCACAGACCTTTATTGTGCTTCAGATGAGGACCTGTCACAGCTCTGAGTTGTGGAGGAAATACCTGAAAAAATGGTTGTGGTACCCTGTCATACTCCTTGTTTTTCTTAACCATGTTGAATTGTCGATGGTTTGATTTAAACACATTCCTCCATGTTCCACCCAGCTGTTTAAACTGAACAAAGTATAAAAACCAACATTAACGCAGATAAGGCCGCCGACTAAGAAAAAAAAAACATTCAAATTAATAAAAAAGCACCAACTTTTGATTACCATCTCCAGCAAACTGAAGCCAAGTGAAGCTGTCACCAGCTGCTCTGCAAACCCACAGAGAAGAACTTCATCTCAAACTGTTGTCTCAAGAAGGAATAAAAACATCAAGTTCGGACCTGCGATTTTAAGTCAGCAGAAATGCAGCGCCATGCCTGAGTCTGCTGACTTTAAGTCCCTGTAGAGAGTTGGCTTAGTGTCAGAATACGTTATCACATCATGATTTCAGGCCCACAAGTCAGAAGATGAAAGAAATCTTAACTTTAGCCGACAGCTTAACATTTACATTTTTGCATATGCCTTAAAATTCTTATGGACTCTAACATTAAATTAATTGATATGAATTGTGAAAATGAATCTCATTTGCTTGTGTGTGACAGAGTAACAAGGATCCGAGGGTTGAAAATACAAATCCTGATGAATAGAAAGATCTGTGTAAGAAACACCTGTAAAAATACAAAAAAAAAATAAGGAACATTATTTTATTTAAGAGCAGTCAAAGCACCAAACATTCATAAATTGCACTTAAACTTAAAGCCTTTTAAATTTAAAGTCTTTGGGCTTCTCTTTTCTCCAGTCAGGTTCAGTGTGTGCCAGAATGTCAAAATGTCAAATTCCTTATATAAAGTTAGTTAAAGGTCTATTTAAATTATATTTCTGTCGTTTTATGTATTTGTCACCAACAGTAAGATAGTAGAGTTGGAGGACCTACAAGACACCAACAAAACTTTGACAAAGGAGCTGGAGGATTTACGCACCGCTCATCAGAAGGAGGTAAGGAAACAAAGTTTAGGACAGAAACATACTGAAATTAATGTGTCTCTGCCACAGAAAAACAAGTGTCAAAATGAATCAAACCTCTGTAGAAACTTCCTAAACCAGCAAACCAGCAGCATAATCCACTTCTCCACTGTTGATCCTTATAATCCACCTTTCAAGCCCGCAGACATCAATATTTGATGTCCAAAAGTGGAGCTGCAACTATCTTTTTTCATTATCAATTACTTTTGTGATTAATCCATTACTTTTTTGATCAATAAAATGTCATAAAATAGTGAAAAATCCCCATTGGAAGTTTCCTAAAACCCAAATTGTTATATTCAAACTACTTGTTTTTGTCGATATTCAAATGTACTATGATAGAAGAAAACCAGCAAATATGTATATTTGAGAAGCCAAAACCAGTGAATTTGTTTGCATTTTTTGCTTATGATAATTGTGTCCCATACATTTTCTTTCAATTGACTAATCTACTTTGCAGCTGGTAAAAGTGGGGCTAATTTCAACAACTTTATATACTGCCATAATAAAACACCATAATTTATAAATTGCTTTCTATTTTGTAATAATAATCTTAGGATATCTAAGGAGATGAAGAAATTATGTTCCAAATAATCTGCTGCTCAGTGGTTTTAGTGCCACTTTTGTCCAGCAGATGTCAGGATTGGACACTTTGTTCTTGTTGAGCATAAATAGATAAATAATGGGGCTTTAATGGTTTTATAATGATTGTGGAGTATTTGTATGTGTCAAGCTTGCAGCCAACTCCTCCAGAAATAATGCAGCACAACATAATCCTGCTGCCAGCTCCTCCAATCAGAAGTAATGGATTAACACTGTTCATGCTTTTCTCAGGCAAGTTTAGGTCAATATGTTAGCGTGCCAGTTAAAAACAGTGAATAAATTCAGCCATTAATTTCATGAAACATGAAACTTCAAGGTTCAAAATTGTGTGCTGTGGCCAAATTTTAAAAACAACCACCCCAGAGAAGACACTAATTTAGATTTAGCTGGCATTAGGTTTGTATTAATGTGTGTCGAGTCTGGGCATTAGTGAAACGTTCCTACACACTGTCAGGATTTTTTTATTTACACTTGGCCTCAAAGACTCACTCCCTTACCGGCCCCCTGCTTCAACCAGTCCATCAATAAGCAACAATCCAGGTCTACAATTATCTCTCCTATGAGACAACTGCACAAGTCCAACAGAACAAAACAAAAAACCTCTGTGTCAATGAAAAACTTAATGAGAACATTTATTTGTGGTGGATCAAGTTGGTGAAATATTGTGACAGTCCTGGGAGTCTGAGATTAAGTCTGAGCCTATTGCATTCGCTCAACTCTCCGGATGACGGCATCGAGTTCAAAAGAGTCGCTGCCATCAGTCACACACTGCAATCTGCCTCATTATTTTCTGCTTTTTTTCTGTTGTGTGATTGAGGGGGAAATAAAGTGATGTCGTCTTGTCTTTGAGGTGAGGAAGCTGCAGCAGGAGAATGAGGGCAGTCTGGGGAAACTGCAGGAGACAGCAGAGCAGTTTGAGTGGCTCTGTCAGCAACAGCGCTCCTGGATGTGCTGCGTGAAGAGGTGGGAATTTTCTCCCTGAATTTGATCAAACTGACTTTTACCATCGAACGTAGCCTCTGATACACGAGAGTTCACGTAAATAACCTCACGTTAAAGGCCCTGAAAACCAACTTTCCCAATTTGAGACATGAACATATTTGCTTTCTTGGTTTCCTGGCAACCTCATGGCGACTTCCAGCTTCGGTCGCTATCTACATATTTGCCATACGGACATGAGAGTGGAATCAATCTTCTTGTCTGACTGTCAGCAAGAAAGCAAACATTTCATTTTTTTCCAAAATGTCAAACTTTTCCTTTAACAATTATTAAAATAAAAATAATAATGAAAATAAATATCCCCTGGGACAATAAAAAATAATTATGAACTCAACATTAGAAAGTACAAGCTCTTCTACTGTATGTTAAAGGAGTCAGTGAAGGTACTGGAGCTGCACAACAAACATATTTTGTTTACTTAGATGAAGAGATGCAAAATCACCCACCCTAGGAATCCAGGGCGGAGGGATTTCACAAATCTATTTTACTGTCTAAACCTTTTTGAATGGCTCCGCTTGTCACTTTGCATAAAGAAATCTATGTTTTGCAGATTCAAAGACTGCCTGATGGAGGAGAGAGAAGCTCTGCTGCGACAGGTCAGCTTGTTGGAAAAGAAGGCTGAGAAACTAAAGAAGAGTTTACATGTTGACAGTCCCACACAGGCCGTCCTCTGTACCCTGCAGGACACCAAATGCTGTGACAGGTAAGAAAGAAAAAAAACAGTGAGGAATAAAGTAGATGAGACAGACAGACAGATTGATGCAACATACAGTATACTTATAACTATGATAAAGTTACACAACTTTTGCCAGAAATCAGCTCTGGAGTGTTTGAAAAACACTCCCACTGGGCATGAAATAAAGAAAACAAAATTCCTCTTCGTCTCCCATCATTTTTATACATTTTCCACTTTGGCCCACCCCCACATGCTTTCCAGTTCAACATGAATCTAAGCAGTATTTACAACATGTCTAACCTGCCTTTCTTTTGAAGCAGTATAACATCTTGGGATGCAGATGCAGTGGCTGACCTCGAGACTCAGGTGAAGAAGTCAAACAGGCTCTATGAGGAGCTCTTTAATCAGGTACCAGTTTAATTTTTCTACCCAACAGGTTTCTTAATAGTCTCATCATGTTCACAAACTCTTTCCAATGCGTTCAAGAAATCTCATCCTGTGTAGTCCCTCTACATGTCAGAGTGCACCAGTTCAGTGTTTGGAAATCTTTGGGTGGGAGACACGTGCAAACCTCAAGGGTGAAATATTAGAGATTTATTGGGGAGGGCTAATATTCATCTGAGTATAGTTGCCAATCCCCAGAGGAGTTGCTGTGCTGTTAGTTCTTCCTGAACTTAGAGGTACATCTTCAACAGGGGTGGCTAAGTGTGTTTATCTGTAGACTGTTAAAAGTGAAGAAGCTTTGAGGCACCTGTAGGGGTTCCTGAAAGCTCTTTGGCAACAATAACGGTTCAGCACTTTCAGACTTTCACAACCTCTCATGTGTGAAGCAGCATGTATTCAACTAATTATTATTTTCATTATCGAAAAATCTGTTATTTTTCTCCATTATTTGTTTTACTGTTTTGTCTATAAAATCTCAGAAAATACAAAAAATTCCTGTTTACCACAGACCAAGACGATGGATTCAGATTGCTTATGTTATTGGAATAACGGTCCAAAACACAAAGATATTGAGTTTATTATCATACATGACAAAGAAAACCATCAAATTCGAGAAAGTTGGAACCAGAAAATGGTGGAAAAAAAGATTCATTTTCTTTCACTCAACTGATCGTTGCACCTCTGATGTGAAGGTTCTTCAAAGAAACCTCTAAGAAAATCCAATCGTTCGTTGGCTCTTTCTGTATTTCACTAAAACCCTCGGATGAACCACTTCTGTATTAAAACATTTCTGGATCAAAGACAAGCACTAAAGACTGAAATAGAAGACATCCAAAAAACAGGACTAATATTCATCTGGGCGCGACTGCCAGTCCCTACAGGGGTTGTCATACAGCCAGAGCACTGAAACTTCATGGGTACTGGAGGCTCATCTTTGTTTTTGACTTTTAAAGTTTGCTTTATGCAATCATTGGGTAACCGCAGAATGTATGTCCGTAAGCTTTTGGCATAGGAGTTGGTCAGATGTTTTGCACATCCATACATCCACCCTGACGTCCTTCGTAAGAGTTTTTGCAGAACTGTATAAACGTCACGTTTCTACTGAATATTAAAGCAGCTATAATCGATATTTCAATACTATCAATATTTCAAATGATGATGTGGAAACAGTGTGACAGTGTGAAAGCGGTTGCTCTTATTGATGAACCTACAGAGAATTATCACCTGAATCTGCAGCTCTCCTCAGCTTTAATGAGTTTTACAGCGAGTTTCAGCAAATTGTTTAGCTGTCTGGCCCACAACTTTACTGTCACTGCTCCCATAGTGTCAGCAGGCAGCTCATTTAAGCAGAAAAAACATACACTCCCTGCTCAGCACCAAACAGCAGACAGACACAATTAGCGACTAGCTGGCGACTAGTGGAGCATTTAGCAGCTGAAGAGCCAGATATTTGCCTCAGGAGTCTGTAGAGACCAAAAACAGAGCTAAAAGAGCTTAAATATTGGACTCAAATTCATCAGGTGGCCAAAAACACAACTCTTAATGAATGATAACATGTCTGATGGATGTGTAAATGAGTTATTGCAGATTTTAAAAAGAGCTGTTTTAAACTGTTCAAACTATCAACCAATGCTGTCCTTTTTTTCTGGAGAGGACAGCCACTTCCTTCAGGTCTTTTTTATTGTACCCATCAGCTACAGTTAATTAAGGGTTTAGAAGGAACCCATAACCTTAGACAGATCAGTTCAGCATTTTAAAATGGCTGGATTGGAGACAAGTTCAAATCTTGAGGGGTGAAATGTTAGAAATCCAAAACACAGGGCTAATATTCATCTGGGCACAGCTGCCAGGCCGCGGTGGGCTTGTTGTGGTGCCAGGATTTAAAGAAAAAACTCTTCAAGGAGTCTCATCCGTATTTTTATTTTGTCTGTCTGCTGTGTATTTTAACAAGGACATACAACTCCATACAGTTTCAGCAGTATTGGAGGGACATGAAGGATGGGGTGTGTTGTTGGAACACATTGCCATGTTACCTAACAGTCACTAGGGGGCACAATTATGAACAAGGCTCATTATTTTCTTTGTGTATTGTTAAACGTGGGAATTCATTTTAATATTGAAAAAGAAAACAGTGATAATGAGTGAGAATGCAAAAAACAAACAAAAAACAATGCTACAAAAAATAGGTATACATTTTTTTTTAAACTTATACTGTTTTAACTTACATGGAGGGAGGGGAAATAATCAGCAGCATTGCATTTCACTAAATGTTTCACTTTAATTTGTATTACTGAAATTCTTTATGACTTTCTTGTTGGAGTTGGTCTTTACTTACTGCAAACTAGGATGATCAGTGTCTTTTTTCAGCTGAAAACACACCAATTTGTGGGTACACTGTGTAAAAAACAGTTTAAACTGATCCACCCTTTTTTTTTTATCTATAATTTTTCAATAAAAATGATGAGCCTCAAAAAGAATCCCAGTATATTACAACTTGGGTCTTATTTTTTGTAGTTTTTGGCAATTCTTTTCATCAGTAATAATAATATTGTACTCACAAAGGTCATTGCAGGGATCGGGAACACACACGGTCAGACCATATTTCCTGTGCTATGAGGGATTATTAACAACACTTTGATGTGCTCACATTGGTTTTGCCTAAAAGAAAAAAGACAATTAGACAATCTGGATAAACTGTCTGATTGTCTGAGTTATTGTAGTGATGTCATCTTGTTCCCAGATCTCAGTAATTACTTTAGTAAGTAAAATGTTACCATAGCTGAAATAATGGCCAAAACTACAAAATTAAAACCCAAGTTGAATGGGTGGATAAATTAATTTGCCAGAGAATTATTACCTGAATTCATGATATGCTTCTAATCTAAAAGTTTTAAACCTTTAAGAGGGTTATTTAAAGTCTTAATACAATAATAGAGGAACCTCATCCGAGAAGGATCACACTGTACCTCTGATATGAGTCTTTATTCATTAATCTTCTAAAGTCTAAAGTCCTGCAGCTGCTTTTGGATTTCAGAAAAGAGCCTCTACCTTTAGAGCATCCAGTTCAGTCTTTTAAAATCTCTGGATCAGGGACAAGAGCAAATCTCAGGGGTGAAAGAGAAATTCAAAACACAGAGATATTCATCTGAGGATGGCTGCCAGTCCCCTGTGGATTTGTAGGGCTGCCAGAACATTCATAAAACCGATGCTTCATGGGCACTGTTTTTTATTTTTTTCTGTCTGTCTGCTTTAAAAAGTTAGATGGCTTCAAGGAACTTTTGATTGCAAAGCCATTTTGCAAGCAAACAGGAACCCCGCAATGTCCCACAAAGAAGTCCTCCAGGAAGCGTTCACAAATCCTGACAGGACCTCGAACGCTTCATCCTCCTGGAAGATTTTTTGTCTATAGTAAGGAACCCAAAAGGTGCTTGCTGGCCGCTTTGGGATTTTTAAAAGCTTCCACATCTTACGAGTGACAAGCTCAGTGTTTTAAAATCTGTGGATAAGAGGAAGCCTGACAGACAGAACATAAGGCTGATACTCGTGCGCTGCCAGTCCCCAGAGGAGATGTTGTGCTGCCAAAGCCTTGAGAGATCGCTGATACTTTCTGGGCACCGGAGTAACATCAGGCCTTTTCTCTGTCTGTCTCTCTGACTGTCTGTCGGCTGCACATGGCTTCCTCCCAAGACGTCTGGGTCCTCTTCCAAGGCAGCAGAGAGATGACTAATAATGACTGGAGGGAGGTGATTGCCAATAGCCTCTGTGCTTCATTCCCCTCACCTCTCACAGGCTCTGCGCTGCATTTCTTGGGATAATTATTGTGATTGAGTGCAGATGATGCAGGGTGCTCTTTTTTTTTGTCAGCCCCTGCAGAGCTGAGGGAGGGAGCAAATGTAGCTGGAGGAGCGGGGACCGCTGGAGACATACAGGAAACAACCTCGATAAAACTCATTACCAGCTTTGACATGATCAACTGTATGTTCACACTCTGTAAACATGAGTATTGTTCTTGGTTGCTAAAGAGATACATGGGAGTGGTATCCCAGTGAGTATGGTTTTGGTGACTTTAAAGACAAAAGAAATCTATGTGTTTGGGTTTAAACTGGGCAAAATTTAGTCGAAAGGTGTTGTTTTATGTGAATGTTACATATAACTTGTTCAACGTGCATTTTCAGTGGCTCTTTTAACATGAGCTAGGACCTATTTCACATTAAAACATATTCATTGAAATGCTGTGAAAACTAACCCCAGTTCTCCGAGTACGATGAGTGAGGGATAAGCCCCCTCTTGTATACATTCAAGCCCTTAATACATTACGTTAACCCTGACTGACTGGCAGTTGTGATGTATCGAGATCCTCAGCCTTTTTGTATTTCAAAGGCAGCAACACTTGCCAGTTAAAAACCTTGTCTTGCTTCAGAAGCCAAACCATCTTTTTCTGTATTTCAAGGTTAACTTGCCTGCTTAGAACGGAGACGACACCTCCGTCCTCGGGCACTAGTTCGGACTCCTTCACCATGTGCAGACCTTACGTTACTCTGGCCTGTCCCCAAACATTCGAGTGCTGGACTTTCGCTTACTAGCTCGCATATGATTGGCTACACAAGGTAACGGTACCGGGAGCCTGCGGACACCTCACTGCTAACACTAAGTCAAGAGCTCCTATAGATACTTATCCTTTAAAGGGTCATCAGGGGCCAGCCACAGCTGACATTGGGCGAGAGGCGGGGTACATCCTGCACACAGGGCTGACACAAACTGTACAGACAACCATTCACGCTCAAGTTGCTAATCAACCTAACTTGCTTGATTCTGGGCTGTGGGAGGAAGCTGGAGAACCCAGAACCTTCTTGCTTTGAGGCAACAGTGCTGTCATCATTCTGAGAAAGAAGTAGTCAAATGTGAGAGCACAGAAATACCTTTTAAGATGCAATCGGCCGGTGGGCAACAGGTAAAAGAATGACGTATTGACTTTCCCCCTAAGCTTTGCATAGTTCACGCTATGTGATCGAATCATGCCGTGGTGCTCATTCAACAAATATAACTTCTAATAGCTTTCCTTTTGCAAAACAGCTAATGGATACAGCTGCCAAACTGCCCTCCACCATGAAGAACAGTGATTTCGCTGCTCGCCTGTACACATTTACTTATCACCAGTCTTTTCAGTAACTCTGTCAACATGTAGTTAGAACCTACTTCATAACTACATTTTCATAACACTTGAAATGCAGTCGTTGATGTGCTGTTGGAACAGAAGTTACATGTAACCTAGACATCTAAAAACAGGAACCTTTTAGCCAAATTAAGCTCAGTTTTATTCTTGATATCTAGATGTCTTTTGACTGGCCATTACTTACTGGAATTTTTTTCCTAAAGGCATTTTTCTCTCTGATTTCCCTGCTTGCACACACTTTATGTTTATTGTCTTTGGTCATCTTCACTTACAGTTTATTTTTCTGTCCTCAGGCAGGGAGCCCTTTCAACGGATACCAAAAACCTCCTTGAGGACAGAAGCCTGGAGCCTGAACTCGTCTTCTTTTTCTCTTCCCACCTTCTGCAAACCAGAAGATAACTACTAGATGTTTGTGTGTGTGGTTAGCTATGTGGAATACTTCCCAGGCATTGTCTTGGAAACTTGGAAAAACATACCTGCGAAACCATACATTTACTGTTTTTCTTCCACCATTGTTCACCTGTCTTGAGAAGAATCTGCTCCATGATATATGACTGAATTAAACACTTTACAGTGTGCTCCTGTCTTCCATTTGCTGTGACATATGCGCATCACATGTGCCTAAGGTCCCTTAAGATACATTTTCCTGTAATTGCCCATTATTCAGACCTTGTAATCAACACCATTAACAAGAGCAAAAGCACCTGAGAATGTTCTCTTTTGTTGTTTTGCCAGTGAATCCTCGCAAAGGAAACCGCAGCTGGCGTGCAGAGGAAACAACAAACGGGCTGTTTAGACCAAAATTAAGCCCTACTGATTGTTCCCCCATTGAGAATCTGGTACATCTTGAGTCTGATGATCAGATCTCATCACTTATCACTTGGCTTTCACTTGTCAGCAAGAATCTAAAAACTATACGAGGTGTTACACTGGCTCAGACTAATGATGACGACTCAGAGGCTTCATCATATGTGAACCATATGATGCACACATGGTGTGAAGACAGCAACAGTTAACAAACAGAGCAAATGTTTGGGGAAAAGCATAGACTGTGTGACACTACATATTAACTGTTTATCCAATACACTGTGACTATGCATGTGTGGGTGTTGTTGCATCCAACAGTGAGTTAGTGACAATAAAGTGTTGGACTCTGTCTGCACTATATGTATTAAACAAAACATCCATGTTGCATCATAGACCTTCATCAGGCATTAAACATTAGCATCATTTCGATATTATATTCTCAGTTTCCTTCACTGTTAATGTGTTTTGACATATTCATACCATTACATTATATTTATTACAAAATGTGTTGGTATGTCTTTTATGGTGTGTATTTTAAAAGTTATGTTCATGTGAAACTAATTTGCATGTACATTTTAGGAACGCTTGCTGCCGGTTTGAATGTAATGCCACCAGGATCGCATTTTAACATAGCAAGTAACAATTACTCTCAAAGCTCTTGGACACAAAATTTCTTGACTGGTATTTTGGAAATTCTGCACTGCCGATCGCTTGTACTCTCCAATGTCACGCCACATCATTAAGTACAAGTGAAAAGCGACAGTGTGTGGGATTTTTTTGTTCTTTTCACATCAACAAAACAATAAAATGTTTTCATTTGTTTTCCTACAGTATTAACAAGAGCTATAGACCTTGGCCATAACAGCTCTGCTGAAAAGATTGTGGTTTTCATTAAATATTGGAAAAAGTCAACACAGACTAGAATCACAAAACAGGATGGATTGACTTTAAATATTTAACAAAACCACAAATGTTTCCTAACCTCAATCAAAGCTTTAATAGCCTAAACCACACATGGGACACAGGATGCAAATTCTGGTCTTAGGTGTCCAAGTCCTGTTCTTTGTACCTATCTTAAAGGTACTTGCATTGGAACATACACAGTTTTAAAGTGACATTCAATACGAGAAATGAGTAATGAGTAAGAGAATGAGAAATGTTAAATAAATTAAGATGGTTTATGGTTTAACTGGATTTAAAAAAAAGTTTTACTTAGTATTTTTTTTTAAGGCAAATACTTTCCACTCACTCTTGTAAACAGGTTTCAGCCTGGGGATTAGTTCAGCATCTTAGTCATCTACCAAAACACTGAATTTCATTACCTCTCGCTGTGTGATAATGAGGGTGAACACCTAAATTAATCCTAGATATTAGGGTGCACTTACACTGAAGCTGAGTTTGCATGAAATGAAAATGCACTCCTTGTTTGTTCATTTACACTGTATGGCAGTTGGATCACATACCTATTAAACAAAAAGCTCTTGGGGAATATGAGGATTTAGAAATGGTTTGATGAGTCATAAAGGTGCAAATATCTTCTAACAAGCTCAACAAGATTTAGTGGTCAACTCTGTCAAAAGGTCTTTTTAAAGATACGAACAAAGGCAATGAAGGAAAAAAGGAAATTAAGCTGTTTCTCAAAAGGGAAACACAACCAATCCACTGAGATTTTAGACCAGATATGGAGTGTGGCCAGTGTGTGTAAAAAATGTGAGTAGTTCAGCCATCACCAGTGAAATACTGGACCGGCTCTGGCCAGTATTGTTGCTGTGTTCACACACTACTTTGACAGCAAGATCAAGGACTTTTTAATCATTTTAAGTCTTATTTGGTCATGAGAGAAGATTTCTTTACACTTCAGTCAATACAGCTTCTAGCTTAGCCTGCATCAGCCCAAACTCTTTTTAAATCCAAAGGTTTACCTTTGAAGGTCTTGTCTCGTGAGATTCAAGTCACAATTAGACTTTGTGAGGTATATTGATTCATTTTTGTGCTATATTTCAATAAATATTTCCACAAACATTAGTTTTAAATTTAAAACCAACACATTTTGCATTTTCTTTTTCTCTCGGCCTTTGTAACTGTACTCATTCATTGCACTACAAACAGGGGTACCTCTAAACAGAGAAAGAGCGGTGGTGTGCATGGGAGAGGGGCAGGGGGAGGAAATCACTCTGAAAGGTAAGGTGTCTTTTTTTGTTGTTTTTTTTTTGTTTACTTTTTAAACTTTTTAAGCTTCATAAAAAAAAAAGAAAAAAGAAATCACTTAAATTTTTAAATGTTAGAGGGACCCCAATTCAGATCTAAAGCTTGAGCTCTGCAAACTGATGGGTTCCAACAAAGCGTTGTATTTCTAATGTAGTTCAGGTCCCAGCGTACGTCATAGACTTTCCTCAGATTTCTGGGGGGTCTAGGGGACAGAATAAGACAAATACTCTTCTGTTGCATTGGCCGGGCGAGCGAACAGTCAGTAATGGATGAAATGCTTCAAATGGTGGGCCGAGATTGAGTCTCACTTTTGGCATTTTCAGTCGGGGTCAGCGGGTACAGGCCGGGTTCAGGTCTGAGTTTCGGGGACCCAACTCTATCAAGTGCCACGCCAGGTGGTCCGTGTGCCCTTGCCCCTAAACGAGCATGAACACGAGGAATGTGTGCATGCATCTGAGAGTTGTGTAATACCTTCAAGTCTGGGATGGAGATTGAGTGGGCAGAGGCTGTTCTCAGTTAGACGTGTCAGGCTGCAGGACCCGGCGTTGCGTCTTGACAGAAAGGTGTGGCCCCAGATTTGCGGCGGCGCCCCGGACCACGAGGGACATCAGTGGCAGCAGCAGCAGCGGCCTGCCCTCTGACTGCCAAGCGCTAAAAGAGTCTGACCTAAATGGGCTGTGAATGGCAGAGGTGTAGCTAGAGATTAACAACGTGTGGCAGCTGGAAACAGGTCGCGTTTGCACACAATAAATGCTGTTGCACCCTTCCATGCAGAACGAGACTCAGACATTATAGGTGTTATTAATAGAACAATTATAGGTACGGCAAGAATAGCATGTTTATGCCCGATCGTCGTCACAGCCAGGGAAAACACATTACAGATATTTAACACCAGGATATACCCATTAAAAAAGTGAGACTTGTTAAAATGGAGACCGGTAGACTTATTTTTCCACGTGTGACTTTTGTCTGTGCACTTGCTTGTACAAACAGATTATGCGGTACAAGTATGTACTGTACTGTACTGTACTGTAGCTTATATGAATTATAAATAGCACCACATGGGTTTGGAAAAGGTTCAGTTATTGTGAATAGAAAGCGTTCATTAAACATTTATGAGAGCCGGGGTCCGTTTAGAGAAATGCCCCTCTGTCTCTGCTCACAAAACAAAGTCTGGGATGTTCAGCACATAGTTGTTTGCGGTCCAGAGCTTAAACTAAAAGACAAAATGTTAGTGAAACATGGAGTCACGTCTTATTCGCTCCTTGTGGAGATGAGACTTCAATCCAGCTGAGTTAAAAGTTGTTTACTCCCGCATCCTCGGTGTATACTGCTGTTTGGTTTCATCAGATTGATTACTATGGATGTTTTGGGACTTTTTCTCCCTCTCGGAGGAAGGGGCGAACTGTTCGGCCGCATGCTAATGTGAAACAGAGGGGGATGATGTGGTTTTCCCTCTGACACTGTTTGGATGGGTATGTAAATGTTTAACAGTGGCGTGAGTAAACACACACAAGGGTTAGGTGTCAGGATTTTGAGAGGGCCTTGTTTGGCGGCAGAGGATCCTAGCTGTTAACGCCCATGATGCGTACGGCGAGCAAACTTAAGGCACAAAGCTGTACGTAAACACGCAGCTATTCTTGCCTTGGAGAAACATTGACATCACATGCGGAGGAATCCTCCCCATAAACAAAATGAATAGCTAAGTCAAGTGAAAATGCAAACCTGGCAGTGTGCTAAAGAGGGAGTTTAGGTTCTTTACTTCGTACTTTGACAGCATCAATAAAGCAAACACAGCACATATTTGTGATGTGCGTGCTTCGTTTCATAACAGACATCAGGGTTGGAGCTTTTAACCTGCACTTTTTAAAGTCCAAGTGTCACACGCCATACACTATGATCGCAAAGCAGTTTCCTTAAACCAAGTGAAAAAGACAAAATCGTACATAATGAATAAGAGGAACTTGATTCCTTTGTCCTTCTGCAATGTTTTTTGGATTACGAGTGGAGACTTTCGACAAGTTATTTACTTTGTCATGAAAGTGCATGACGGTAGTCACCATGTTTGTTATCTTTGTGGTGGGCGAGTGCATCTTTCAAAAGAAGACGTGAAGCAACGTGACACGAAGGCAGGGAAAGCTGCACGAGATGTCTCTATGTTAACACTTTCACACAGCATTGTACAGCATGCGTGTTGCTGTTGTCATGTACTTGCTTTGTCCCTCTTCTTGTCGTCTGATTGCCAGTGTGTTCATGAAGGAGACGTTTAGGAAGCGGTTGGAGGAGCTGGGCCTAGTTGGTGTGGCTGCAAATCTTCAGAGGCGTGCTGCAGGCCTTATGGTCTCTGCTGTTTGACATGAGTTTGGTTAACAGAAGGAGAACACACAGAATATGTACATACTTTTACCCCTGATAGTAGAAGACTCCTCAGAAGATTACAAAAGTGTTTTTTGAGAAGACAACCTTGAGCTTCTTTGGGGCCCTCTCCCACTGTGTCTCTATGAACATGTTACCAATTAACTGCTTCCTGGCTCATAGCCTTCCATTTGTATAGACCCAACAGGCTCTCTGCACACAAAAAATGATTGATGTAAGCACCACCTGAGTTGGCGTGTCCTTGTTTTGCTATCCAAATCGACCTCATTCTTTAGTGATGTCAATTTGGCGAGTCTTCACTTCTTTAAGGAGCGTTTATGGGTTTGGACTTGGGTTTAGTTTAAGGTAAATGTTGTGGTTCAGCATGTGGAGCTGGAAGGAAAAACGGTCTGAGGTTAGGGAATGAGCGTGGACAATAAAGGCCCAAAGCTGTGTGTAGCTGTATGTCTTCGTCTGTGCATGTGCGATTTCTTGCTTGACAGTGGCAAGATGTTGACCCACCACTGACCCCTGGTTGGCATGTGGCGGCAGCTTATTTTACAGCCCACGGGGTGACTGAAGGGTGACTGTGTGTGCATGTGTGTGGCGGCAGCGATGAGCCCCAGACGGCAGCCTCAGCCGCCCGGACCATCGAGTGCACAGGTGAAGCACAGCGACAAGGTCGTTCCAGCATCAGCCGGCTGGGGAGAAAAGCCTCCCTGTACTGTCGTATGAAGCCTAATATCAATGGTCTGGAAGACAGATGTGTTTTATGTTGAGAAATATACTTTCCACTCTATGGAGTGTTTACACTGGCAAGGCATTTTGACTGATATTATGGTGGCCGTTTCTCATTGTTATTAGATTGTCAATATTGCCAGTGTTCTTGCTAAATTTTGATAAATTGCTCTAAAGGATGTTTTCCAGGATGACCTGCAGGCCAGATGGAAGGCAAAAGCTGTAACCCTATTTTTTATTTTCAGCTATTAAACCCACTTTTCATGATCTCATTCATGAAACAGTGAACTTTTTCTTTAAACCCAGAGACACATACGTTGTGAAAAAGAGGGTGAAAGTTTGACTATTCAGTAGACATCATGGACTGTATGATTCTCATGTATATATATACATTTTTTACATATCGACGATTACAAATCCAGACAATTATAATACTTGAAGGAATACTTCTAGGATATACAGTATGTATTTGCTTTCTTGTTAGGAGAAATTGACCATGCTCATCGTGTCTGGGCTAAGTTCTGTTCTCTGTGTTTCTGGGGTCCATATTCTAAAGACAAATAGACATCCATAACAGCAGTTGCTATTAGAAACTGAAAGCGTCACACAGCACAGAAAAAACTACAGCTCCCATGAAAACTTACATCAAGTTGGTTTCGTCCATATCCATGAAACTCACACGTTTTATCTCCACCACAAAACCACAACTTGCCATTTTTACATCTGTGTTTTGTACGGATTCAACAAACCATACATACCATGTTAATTTGGGAGCTTTAGAGGTTTTGGTAGGTGTGGCGTTACTTTTAGAAAGAAGCAGTCTAGCTGTTTCCAGTCTTTGTGCTAAGCTAAGCTAACCGGCAGCTGGCTTCAGGTGGTCATATTTACTGTATCAATCCTCTAACTTGTGTGGATAAGCACATTCTTATATTTTTATATTCCTTTCTTCCGTTAAGAGCTTAAATAACCCTGATCTTGATGCTAGACTTGTTCTGCAGACTTTGTTTTTGACAGACTGATTGCTCGGTGCCTCTTTTTGAGGACCTAATGTCAACTAATGTCACTTTTTAACGGTTGATTCTCTTCTTCGATGTAATACCAGCGAGATATCAGGCCGTGCTGCTGGCACCAATTTGGTGTACAAGGTGCACCAGGTTGTAAACATTTCCTCCTTAGGTTTTGGCAGCAACATCTGTAATCTATTTTCTCTCAGACCTGAAATGCCTTTTGTGTGCCAGGGTAGGATTGTTTTAGAGTTCTTTTTTTCTTTACTCCATCTGTTTCTTCTCTCTCTTTTTTTAAGTCTTCTCTTCACCTCCTCTTTTTCAGACATCCAGCTATTCTTTTGGCACCTTAAAAAACAAAAAGGGAGAGGCCTGTGAAGGATTCTGGGAAGAATGTCAGAGGTTTTTGTCAGACATCAGTAGTGAAGGAGGGATGTCTTTCTTTGCCTTTTCTCTGTTTGGCCATTTAAACATCAGTTGAGCTACTGCTGCCTGGCTCCTGGAGGGCGTATATCGAGTCGTGTGTAGGAGAAGTATTGTCAATACTCTTTAAATCAGGACGCTCTTCCTCAGCACGTGAAGCCACGATGAAAGCCCTGCTAAAGCCAGTCTTTAAAAAGCTCAGTCAGCTCACTCCCAGCCTCACATTTCCAAACATGTCAAGAAAAAATAATTTGGGCAGCAACAGACGAGTCAGCAGTCAGGGTTGGTTTTTACACATAAACTGTGGATCAAAATACTAGACAGGCTGACCATCTTCACCTTCCTTTTTATAAAACAAACCATGACCTGTGTTGCCTCAGATACTGTAGTGTACAAATATGAAATCCTTGAGTACACATTATCAAGAGCTGTCTATCTTCTGAAATATCGTGTTGCATTATAGGTTGTTTGCAGCCTTGATGTTGCTCGGCTGGCAAGTGTCTTCAAGTCGGTTTACAGTGTGTCTGTTAGAAGTTACTCAGCCCTAAAAGTGTTTCAATAGCCCAGTTTCACCTGCAGCAGTTTCTGAAGGCTTGTGTAACACTTTTTGCTGCTATGGAGAGGAAATAAATTCCTGAGTGCCTCCCGACGTCTTTACTTCAGAAACTAACGTCTGTGTCGAGCAGCATAAAAAAGATTTACCTTTATCACAGATGATTAGGAGCTGAAAAAGACAGTGAGAAAGTTGTTCTGACCACGTCCAGGAGTGTGTGAGTGGAGAGGTTCCACAAATGTGAGATTTCTGTCCTGCTTTAAGGCATTATTTCTTGTTTAATTTTTAAGTCTTATAATCAGGGTTGTCTAATATTTAGGTCAGCACGGTAGATTTCTTCTTCTCCGTGCATTTACTCAATCTGGAATCCAGTATATAACACGACCACTCAATCTGTGAAAAACATAAGAATCAAATCTGTGGCTTCTTGACTTCTCATGTCACATCTAATTTAACGCTTTTATTCTATCGAGTTTGTGCAATTATCTGAACCCCAGTATTAATGCAGTGCTGTCGCCATTAATCCATTCATTAAATGACTACAAGAAGTCGCGCACACTCCACTTCATAGTCCAGATGTCAAATTCGAAAAATCTATCAATCAACTTTAACCACACTGACACACTCAAAATTTACACTTTTGCAATGAAAGTCAAGGCAGCTAAGACATATATATGCTGTGTCTGACTTCTAGAGAACTCCACTCAGTCATAAGTGTATGCTCTACATCATATTTGACATGCATTTTAGACAGCAGGCAGTGTAATTCTTCATGGCTGACCCGGCCACTGGAGGTCCCTCTTGCACCAGGATTGCCAGATCAGTGAAAGCCCATTTGGCACACAGCGAGACATCTCTCAAATGTGTCTTCAATTAGCGGGCTGCAGTCAACACCATCCTCTGACTTGGAATGTCAGCTGAGCTGGAGATAACCTTCTTGGTTTTCTTTTATCTCACCATAAAAACCCCAATGAGGGACAGCTCTGTTATGGATGTTCTGCACACATTTATGAAGCAGATTCAGAGTTGCAGATAACAAAAAAGGGGGGAAAAAAGCCACTTCTAAGGAATACTTTTCACTTTTCACTTCCCTTTTGAAGTGACTGGTGTTGGCGTGATTGAGTTATGGGCTGCTCCTGCATATGGAGTTTTCTTTTCAGTGCGTAGCAGCCTGGTCAGCGCTGCAGTACCCATGTTCAGGCAACCAGGCCGGCGACCCCGTAATGAAAGGGTAAGATGAGAAGATGAACTCTGTCGGTGCACAGGTGAAGATTCTTCAGCAGCGGGGTGTACGGATGAAACACATGCATGCGTTACGGTTCCACCAGCATTGGCTTTGAAAGTTGTTACGCATATAACGTCCTGATATTCAATATCCATACGTTTGACAAATTGAATGCTCAATAATGACAAGAATTCAGTGTTTCCACTGGAATTTTATTCACATCGCCGTGGGAAAGTCTCACAACTTTAAGACCGCCATGGGACACTAAAAGTCTCCACTGAAATCCAGACTAATAAAATTATTTTAGGTTTTTGCACCTTTTTTTAGAGCAAGTAAACCCACCACACCTATGGCAGGGGAACATAACTTTTATAAATCAATTCATTCAAAGAAACTGTTGTTGTTGTTTGAGCAACTAATTATTTTAAAGTTAAACTGTACTATACTTCTGCTACTTTAAGAGACAAATATCATACTTTTTACTCAACTGCATTTGTTTGACACCTTTACTTAGTGGTTCATTTGCTGGTTCAGATAATAATATAGCGAGAGGCTTGTTCAGAGAGACATAACGAAGAAAATACAGAGGGGACTAATGTAGCTAAACGTAATCGTATCGGAATAACAGGGGATTTTCTTGTTTAACTGATACTAAATACATTCATGTTTACGTCCTCGAGTTCAAGATGAGTCATCAAAAACATTTTTTATGTTTTACAGGAAGAGTCAGTATTGTCAGTGAACTAAAAATGTAAAGAAAGCACACAATTAAAAACATGATAAAAAGTTTTTATGTGTCTCTTGTCATGGTATTAGTGTCTCATATCAGCCAAGTATGTTAACTAGTATCATTTTACACATCAAGTGACATATGAATACATGCATTCAGTCTGACACACATGCACATGTAGATGGAGCATGTAGGCTACACGTATGCACTCACTCCCTTAACTGCTGTGTGATATTATTGTAAGGTTTCACACCTGTCTGCAGCTGTCAGCAGGGTCTTCTTGCTACGGATACCTCCCACCTACAGTGTCTGCAATGTTAGCACGCACACACACACACACACACACACACACACACACACACACAGTAGTCTCCTCCCCAGCAGGAGAAGGCTTTAGGCGAGCAAGATGGCCGAGTCGTCCACTGCAGGAATGCAGCCAGCCCTTCTGCCAAAATTAGGTATGACAACAAACCTTAAAACTTTCAGCAAACAATTATTGAAGCTGAGCTACTCTCCAATTGTAACATGGTTCATTCTGTGAAAACAAACTAAAAAAACTAGAATTACTGCCTCGCGGTTGTACGCCTCTGTCAACCAGTCAGGTTGGCAGTTTCCATGTCTGTCCAGACTCATATATATAGAAAATAAATACAAATACAAATAGAAAATAGAAGTTATCACTCTATTGACCACAAAGTTGTAGCCATGACAGTAAACAATGGTGGGAATATGGATGTTCCTGCAAAGAAGCTACACGCATCTACAATCTCTGTTGGTGGGCACCAAAGATTGGTTTCACAAATTCAGTATCCAACCAAATGTGAAATATGGTCACAATCTCCCCTTCTGTTCCTGAGTTGTGGCGTTGAATAATGGCAAGAAAAGTGTTTTTGCAGAACATTATGATGTCACAGTGAAGCTGACCTTTGACCTTTTGGATATTACTATTAGAGCTTTGTGTAAAATGTTTAATGTCATAATTAGTGTATTAATTTTTGAGTTGTATGTGTGTTTTGTGTGGTCACAGAGACCTTGGCCTTTTACCACCAGTTCATCCTTGAGTCCAAGTGGACGTTTGTGCCAAATTTAAAGAAATTCCCTCAAGGCGTTCCTGAGATATTACGTTCACAAAAATGGGACAAACTGAAAACATAATGCCTCCAGCCACGGCTGTCGCCGGTGCAAGGCATGAAAAGTGAGCAACGGGAGACCCGAAACTCTTTTCTCTCCAAACTAATTTTGGGGTTTTTCCAAAATCTTCCTCCCATGCTGTCACATCACTTCCAAACGTATGTTTTGAATAAAGTGCAAATGTGGTGCGAGGCTCGTTGAATCACTGTTGATATAATGTGAAAAATATGCTTGTAATTAGGTAAATGTTAATAGGTTCAGGGGTGCATGATGTTCACTGTGTAGCCCCGCAGTCGAGTTGTGTGGGAGGGTGGAACGTCAAAATAGTGATAAGACAAATAGGTAATTACTCAAATGGTTGATTGACAGAACCATTAAAGACATTTATCATGCATGTTTGAGCTTCTCTTATTTGTGGATATGCTGCTTTAAACATTGTTTTAAACAATTATGAATTTAGTAATTTAAGGGTTTGTATTATTGTCCATAACAAGCTATTTAAATATGTATACCCTTTGGCTCTGGGAGAATGTGATTTATTTATTTTTTTTATATGTTTTGACTTTTTTTCAGTCTATTTTTAAAATTGAATATTGAGAAATGTAATTTACCACTAATGTAATATCTGGGTAATAAAGTGAGTAAAATGTATATATTTGTTCGATAGAAAACTAAGGTTGACCTAAACAAGAACTGCATCATTTCATCTGATTCTCTTCATGTACAAAGGTAAGTTCGTGATTATTGATACAAAACTCCACCAATATTGACCAAATGTTGGTAACCCATAATAGTCTAAGTGTTTCTGTGCCTTTTCCACTTTGCCAAGAATACATTTGTGAGTGAAAACACTGCAGAATGTTTGCATTTACACCTTTGTATTTTTACCCTAAATGATCCCTCTAAGATCCCCTGTAAATGTTTTTGCATTTCTAGTTGGGGCACTGAAGCCGAGACGTTTTGTATTCCTTATTTTGGAGGCTTGAACTGAAGCTTATTCTACTGCTGCACTCTGTTTAAGTGTCTGTGGACGAGAGTGTCGAGTAAAAGCCTACAATGTAAATGGAAAAAATGTGCGTGAAAGCTCTCCACACATACATGCGTGACTGTGAATGCACCGGATCCTATTTGTGTGTGCATCTGTATGTGTATGTATATATGTTCTGTGTGTGTGAGTAAATCCCTCTCCACTTGCCCCCACCACCCCCTCCCACGTCTCTGCCAAGCAGACAGGGTGACATGAGAATTGAACCATCTGCGTCTCTCCCCTGCTGGCCCGATCGCCAAACAGCCAGTAACTCGCTCCAGCTGTCTGGGAATGGAAAAGACGATCCCGAGACGTTCCAAATGAATGGCAACTGCAATACAAAAGAATAAAGGATGGAGAGGAAAAATGAGAGCGATGTGAGGCGAGGCAGATGTAAGATGGTACTTTCTTTAAGCTACTTGTCTTAACCTCTTCAGTGACTGACTCAGCTGTCCTGACCAGAGAAAACCTCACTGTTTAACTCCAGAGGCCTCTTCAGAGCACAGACAAGACAGGGCAGCGGGTTTAACCCGTGTTCTTGTGACGCCTCCATGTCAGGACTGTCAGAAACACAGCAGGCTCACAATAGCTGGGAAACATAAAAAGTGAGGTGAGCTAAAGGCCATAAAATTGAGGATACACATGTCACTGTCACAGCAGTTGTATTTCTTATCACTCGGCCTGGTAGCTTTGCGCTGGACAACAATGATTTGGAACACTTAAAACTTTATTTTCCTCTGCTTTTGAATGCAAATGTCAACACATCTCCTTTAACTGAGACCCCACAGACTGTTTTTTGTTTCCCCCATTATTTTACACTTTTCCATTTACAAAGAGTGAACGTTTGGAAATTAAAGGA
The DNA here is from genome assembly GCA_031216445.1 of Lateolabrax maculatus. Taxonomy (NCBI): domain Eukaryota; kingdom Metazoa; phylum Chordata; class Actinopteri; order Acropomatiformes; family Lateolabracidae; genus Lateolabrax; species Lateolabrax maculatus. The sequence continues at coordinate 6,792,171 of CM062206.1, read as the reverse complement.
GCATACTGTTGATTTTAGTGGTTGTAGCCCATTTACATCTCAATTATACTTTACAATAAAAGTTCCCATTTTGCAAACAATGCCGCCATTCATTCTAATTAACTTTCATTTTATGATTAACTTTTACGCTGAGTTCACCATCTATAGACTGTTTTCCTCTCATTCCCTCTCTGAGTTTGGTATGAACCATCACAGACCAGGCTGCGGTGCGTGAACATGCCATTTATTATTTGGAGCCGCCCCAACATGTGCAGAGTTGATCAATGCGGTGCTCATGATGAAATAACAATAAAGATATTGGCGCCAGGGCGTTTTGATGAGCAGATGATCCTCACACAGACATTAGAAAATGGAAAAAGAGCTGAATGGTTGAAAAGTTTAGTTCAGCTGAGCCACTGTCAAAACAGTTGAAGCAACGCTGTCAAAACAAGCAGCTGTGAGTAAACCCTTGATTACAGAGAGAGATGTGTATCTGCAGTATTGTTATGGAAACACAGATCTGCACGCTGCTGTATGGTTTCTGTTACAAACCGCTCATGTTTAACCCCTTTGGTGATGTTTAATAGTGATGCTATCTGGGCTCGAGCTCAGTAGCCTTCAGCAAATGTGGTAGCGATGCTATCGCTGCAGAGTTATGCACTCTTTCTAATACACTGACAGCAAAATGCTGCATAACATTATGTCAGGCTCAAAGAAATATGGAATACAAGTTTAGATTTTGTTTACCCACCAACCAAAAATAAGTGGTTTGGATGAGGATCTGCAACTAGAGAGTGAATGTGTGTTTTGCTGTCTTTCTGTGTGCGTCTCAATTTTGTAGTTGTTTAGTTAATTCAATCCATAAGCCGAATCTTAAGGGTGGTAATGCACAAGACGAAACCGTAGTCGGTGCAAAAGAACAACATTTTCACCATCAGGCAAGAAAGTGAGCCACAGGGCCATAAATCAGCTCAAATGTTTCCTGGCTACAAAATGTTCCTCAGTGATTGTAAGAGTGCTGCTGAGGAAAGGGCTTGGATGCCGTTTCTCATCGCCGTGGCCAAAAAAGCTGCCCCCGCGTGTCACTGCAGCAGGCACGTTTCACGCCACTGATGCACACTGTGCGCTAGCCTGAAGCCTCAATTTGGTATCAAAACATAAGGAACATATTTTAATACTATTTCTGCACAGTGCGGCTTCTGTACGTCCATTAAATTGCCTCAGAGCTGAGGTCCAAAGCACTTCAAGACCGCAAGCTCCCCAAAGAAAAACAACACATTCGAGAAGAAGAAAGAATACCTATTCATATGAAGGCCAAGGTATTTACTTTGCGGCGTGCTCATGACTTTTTTTTAATAATCCTATATGGCCAGGTTTAAATCTTGACTTTATAAACGGCTGTTTTCCCTGCAGGTATTTTCATTGTCAATTAACCCGTATGGATTGGTGTCAAGGGGTGGTGGTTGACTCCCGGACCCCTAGACTGGTTGGAGAATGTCTGGCTGTAAAAGAGAGGAAGAGGCGTCTGGGTGTGGAGCTGGGAGTTGTGGGTTTTGGAGTCTGGGGGTATACGTGTACTACCCATAGTGCTGCTTTTCACAGCATCTGCAAAGTGTATATTTTTCAGAAACAAAAAGCTTGCTTTGGTTCTCATGTATTTTTTGGAGGCTTAAAAAAAAATAATGGCCATGTAAACTTATTTTGACTAACAAAAACATTAAAATTGTAATTACATTCTTTTCCCAGGGTAGCCATGATGGGTTCCACTTTGAGTGTCTCTGGATGTAAACAATGAATAAATGTAAAGTTTATGAGCTGCAGAGAACTGTACACACTCACTGATACTGTTAATATTCTCCTTTCAGTAATGAACTCTAATTGTACTATACTTGGGCTCTTTCCAAAACTCTTCAAGGAACATTTTTCTGAAAAAAACACTAAACTGAACTCTAATCTGATTAAAAATCCATGAACATAGAGTGTAATTTCCACAATCTCATCTACAATCTGTGGTCTACAGTTGTACATCTATCAGGGAGTTCTGCGTTGTTTATTGTAGCACACCATACATGGTTTGCACAGTTACCAAAGAAACAAGTGTTTTCGAACAACAGACCATCTCCACTAAGCTTTGGAGGTAATTAGTGGGGGTTTGAATAAAGGCCAGTGGATACTGTAGCATATTTTACACTGGCGAGGGGTAGAGGACACGCCGCTTTGATGTAACATGGATTGGAGGGGATTGAAGAGTGGCTGCATTCCCAAAATACAATGTGACCTCTATAAAGAACCCGGTCAGAACCTGTCTTCAATCTGCTGTGAGATCAGTGCATAGGTCACAAGCCTACACCATGCTGATTATGGCTACAGAGGCCAAAAATGATCTTAGATCACAATTTCTAACAGGTTTTTCTTTAGAGCTGGAGTAAAGGCCCAGATAGCATTGGGCTTCAAAGTCCAAATTCACTGCACTTCAGCTGAAGCCTGAATCTAATGTAAACGTGATGGTTAGAGAAGTGGGCATGTACCTGGAAGGTCACAGAGTAAATCAGTGGCCAACAAGACTAGTTATGGCAGAGAATGAAAATCTCTCCTCCTGCTGCCCCCTCACAAGTCAAGCTTATTAGTGATTCAAACATTCAAAAAGTAAAATTTGTGCTTTCGCTATTTTACTTATTACACTAACACACAGTATGTTGCAGTTGACAGGTCTGCACTAGAGACTGAAGTAGGAGTGGATACATAAAGTAGGAAGATGACAGGGACTCAGGTACAACAGTACAACACAGGACGACAGACTACGTCCTGAAATAGGACAAAATGACAATCATCATCTTTCTGACACAGTTTCAACAAAAAATGAACCTGTTGCATGAATATAGGGAAGGTTTACATCATATATTTACTATATATTACTATTATTACGTGTTCTAATTTTCAAAAGTGCAGAACACGAGCAGAAAATCTAAAATAGTGCAAAGGATAATTTTGTATTTTATCATTTATTTATTTTTTGTCATAAACAAGAAGTCTGAAGCCTTTTTCACGCAGTTCCCGGTAAACTACTGGGATAATCGTTCAGGCAATACTAATCATTTTCACCAGCAGCATGGCTAAAAATATGAAGCATTTGACATTGTACAACAATCTGATACAAGACTGGAACAAAGCCTGATTTTCTTGCAGCTAGAAGTGCAAGATCAATATATATTTGGAATTTAATCTAAAGACCTGGTTTGCTTGAGTCAGGGAGACACAAGTTAGGTTATAATGGAATACATATAAGGCAACATGATATATTGATTATATTGTCCCAGAATGGTTGCATTGCAGGACCAGAACATATGAAAAAATTGCCTTTCTGTTTTTTGCAGAAAGGCAATTTTCACAGAAAAAAACTACAACACAGTCTCCTAGAGACAGGGCTGGAGATTTGTGTGTGTGGAAATATGGGAATACTGGGCAACACCAGGTCAGGTTACAGGAGAAATAAATGAATGATTGCAGCTGAACGTTATATAATATGACATTTTCAAATAAACAGATCTGTATTTTGCTACTCTCTATCACTGATTGCTATAACACAATTGTGATTCAAAATGCAGCCAGTTCATGGGCAGTTGCTGTTCCAAAAACACAATGTTTGATTGGTCTCTCTCAGGAAAAATGTTTTGGCTGACAGAAAGTGATGTGATTTACTGTTCCAGTCTGTTTGTGCTGAACAGAGAAATGAGCTGTGATAGTTACCATGTCCGAGCGGAGAAAGGAAAGAGCGCCGCCTGCAGAAACTCTTCATCAACAGAAATACTAAGAAGGAAGACAGAGAGAGTTCCCCTCTTGCTTGATTGGTGGCTGATCTCTGGGAAGTGCAGTGAAGAAACATCACAGCAACGACTGCAGAGCAAGATGGAAAACAGCAGAACTTGCTGATTATAATTTGAGGCAGGTTGGGCGATAAAAATCTCACACCATGTTCTGTCTCCCTGACAAAGGCAGTAACATTTTTCCACACATTATTCCCATTCAAATACCAAAGATTAGTTAATGTCAAAGTAGTGAAGCGAGAAAGCAATAAAAAGTACTGCAGACGTGCAAAGTATTTTGTATTTGGGGATTTGTGAAAATTCTGGAGTTCTTTTCATCAACTGGACAATAGTCGGAAATTCCCAATATCACCAACTCGGAATTACAATTAGGAGGCTGACACGAACAGTTTTCCCACTTAGCTTTTTGTAACTACAGACAGTATGATATGAAGTGATTGCAGCGGTCCTGACCTTTGAATCCCTCGACTAGATTTAACATATGCGCAGCAATTCAGAGATTTGAAACCCAGCTCACGAAGATAAACAGTAGCTGAGTACTGCAGAGGTGAAATTATTAAAAAATACATAATTAACCCCAAATGGCTGACAAATATAATTTTAAAACATCACCACAAATTCCCTGATGCCCCTCATGTTGCTCCATGTCTCTTTCACTCCATCACACTCTCCTAAGTCACCAAAAGAAGGGTGACAGTTCTTCCACAAAATCTTGTACACATTTCTGACCAAGTGCGTAATTCAAAAAATCCTCCTAAGGTGACGTAATTGCAAAACCAGTTATATAGAAGCCTCCCTAGACAAAGGCAGGAGTGCGGAAACAATGAAATGAACAGAGCCAACGGGCCATAATGAGAAAAGCAGTGCTATGCCTAATCCAGGAACTAATTCAGCTGCGTTGTAAACCTGGTGGTGAGTATAATTGCTGTGATGGTGAACATGCCTCCTCCGATTTCTGGGCAGAAACTGTTGACTCGCGTGCCGGATAGAGCGAGCTGAGGTGTGCATTTAAGAAAAAGAGAGAGCGAATGGGAGAAAAAATGAAAGAGAGTGAGAATTCATCCAGGGTGGCCTTTTCCTTCCCTCTTAAACTTTTTTTTTTCCATCAGAGACAATGTGTGAAACCAGTAGAAAACTTTCCAAATCTTTTATAACTCTTGGAGCAGAGCTGGAGAACAGATGAATTTCACCATTATTATCGAATAAATTGCAGTCTGGAAGGTTCCAAATGTAAAGATGTCATGCGGTGCACTCCTAACAAAAAAAGTCAAACAATACCGCATCTATCAGCAGGTTTGATACGAAAAATAGAAACAGAAACTTTTGAAGCTGGACCAGATGACAGCTTATGGATTTCCCATCTCCTTTTCCCCTTGAATGCAAATAGCTTTACTTCACTGTAACACTTGATGGATGTTGCAAATCAAATTTTGGTTCTTGGGGTTTCTAGCACACTGAAACATGTGTGATGTCTTTGTAACACCCAGAAAGGGCAATGTGGAGTGACCCTCGAAGTGAGAACAAAAACTATTGGCTGAGGTTAAAGTACAGATGTAGACATTATTCACTTTTAACTATATATTTGCTGAACTACTGATGCACTTTGGCTCCTTCTCCAAGACAACAATTTAAAGAAGCTTGACGATCTTTCTGTGGTGACGCTGCTTTTTTCTTATTGTCAACAAATACTATGAAAAGACCAAAACCAACAACAGATTTTATTTCATTTAAATTTGGTTGTTAATGTCTAAATACCTGCAGATGAATAACAATCCCATCAGTCTCAGTTGTACTCGGTGTTTGGTTCTAATTAGAACATTTCAAATATATCGTTTTAATGTTTTTAAATGAAAGAACATTTCACCACTGCAGTGGCTCATTGATGTCTTTTTAATCGTTTTTGGACAAAAATCGAGCTCTATGGCACAGAGGAACAAGATATATCAGGCTTTGGCTACACAAGCAAGTCTTGTTAGAATGATCAATTTATTGTTTTATTTATTTTGGACTTTTTAATGGGATTTATTGACAATACGAAAAATGTAGAATATCACCAGCCTCAGCCTTTAAGAAAAAAAGTCTATATAATATAATATAATAGTTTATTTATATTTAGGGGAGCAACCATGATTGGCCGGGGTTAATGCAGCTTTAATGTGATGAAAATACAGCAACACAGTGTGATAGAGTGAGCAAATATTGTCAAACTTGCAGACTGTGAATGCAGACCTCCAGCTGTTTCTTCCATTATCAGATAACAACATCAGTTACTATTCTCTGTTGCCTCTAAAGCTTGTAATAAACTGTACAGGTTAAAACTAAGCATGGCAGCCAATAGTATGAAAAAAATCAATGGAAAAAAAACGGACAAGCATAGAACTTAAAAACCTGTAATGTGTTTTAATTCTTCACTGTTCAGATAATGTGTAAACAATAGGTTTGGTCCCTATAGTGCTAAAAGCCAGAGCCAGTCAATGTTTTTGTAAGAAGGAAGTGAAGTAATTTTTGGAAGAAACCTGATTAGATACAGTTTGGATTCTTCTAAAAAGTTGTTATTTTTTCCTCTTGATGCAAATCCCACAGAGGCAGTTCCCAGCTTTGATATAATTCCCATAAACACACTTCAACCCTCACTCTCTATATCACTCTCTATTCATCATCAAACCATGTTGGTCACTAGTTCATAACAAGACAGTGAATGCATCATGGAAAGAGAAGAAAGTCTTAATGAAGGAAAATATGTGCTGTTACTCTGATTTCATACAGACGCTTTGGAGAACTGAAATCAACTTCAGTGTCCAAAAAGTCACTTCAAATGAGGCAGAACATTCATAAAAGTGGCCATTAGTTAAAAAATGCTACAATTCTCATGTTCTGAGGTTTTATTAATGATTGCCAGTATATACCAATTTATCCTGAAATGTCCAAGATCTAGTGGACTATTTTTACTCTCTGGGAGTGGAGACCTCCAGACCAACGTAATTGGGCAATTTTTTCTGCTGAGGAAATTATTCACCAACAGTCTTTCTTCTCTCTCTTAAGAATTGGCCTTTTTTTTTGCATTTATTTTGTTAAACTGACCCCTGTGGTTGTGAATGAAGGTTCTGTGATCCCTCCATTTCTATCTGAACTTCCTGCAAAAATACACAGCACGGAGGGTCTTCCTGTATTTCCCCTTCACTTTTGCTGAGGAAAACTTAAACAGAGAGAAGCCGGAGTCACCGCAGCGTTGACCTGAATGCATTCACAGGATTCTCTCAAATTGCACAGTGAGACAGGTTTGACGGCTGTGTGGTCTAGCCAAGTGTTGCCTCGCGCCTCTCGCTGGCCCTCTGACCAGTGACGTTTGTGTATTCTGGGCCGCAGCTCAGTCCCGAGTCCAGCCGGTGTCAGGGCTTGGCCAGACAAAGCAGACAAAACCGGTTCAGCCTCCAAAGGAGAAGCACGACCAAGATCAACAAACAGACCTGAATACGCAGGAGGAAGACAAAATAAGCATGACTAGGACGGCGTTCGCAGCCTGTTGCAGGAGGGTTGGATCAGCCTCGGAGGTAATCCCGGGCTGCCGCCTAGGAAATTGATTGGCTAAGAAAAACAGGTCCACAGTGGGTGAAGCATTTGGGCGATAGTTTATCTAAGAAGTGGCTATAAGCCCACATTTTGATAATTAGATCAGCATGTTTTTGATTATTCCTATGAAACGAGACACCTCATATGTAGGCCCCACAGCCAAGTGACGACACCAGATCTGTGTCTTTTTTTTTTTCCAAACAGGAGACATACAATCTTCTACCGCACTGGTTCCCAATCTTTTTGGCTTGTGCCAAGAAAAGCCTACTTGCAACACCTTGTCACACAAATGACTGTGAGCTGTGAGCATTTCAGTCAAACATTTTGTTCCCTTCATGGTATCATGATTTAGAGTCCTGATCAGGATTTGAGAAAATCGAGTATAAAATAAGTATTATTTTGTGTAGCTGAATTGCTTTTAGCCATGCTCGCAGCGTGACTCTAGGGATGTCAATGTTGGCTGGTCTGTTGGTCCAACACTTGGGTCCAGACTTAAATACCTCAACAACTATTAAATGGTTTGCCTTGACATTTTTTACAGACATTTATGGTCCCGAGAAGATGAATCCTATTGACTTTGGTGATCCCCTTACTTTTTTTCTCGCGCCATCAACAGGTCAAAGTGTTAATTTATCAACTGAAATAATTCATTATCTCCTAGATGGATTGGCAGAAAATTGAGTACAAACATTAATGGTTAAAACAGTAGATGATGTATCCTGATGTCTTGCTTCTTTTCTCTTATTTCCATCATTTCACAAACCCTCAGATTTACCTTGTGACCCCCTTGGGGTGTCCTGTCCCACAGGTTGAAAACCACTTGGAAACTTTCATCAGAGTTATTTTAAGGGCACTTATCAGTTCATTGAAACAGTACAAAATCCCGCCTTCTTTAAATATCTTGCTTTAAATGGCACTTGTGAGTCAATGGTAAAAATAGAGGCACTCAATCTGTATACATCCCCAGTGTGTAATTTTGAAGGTATATCATTCAGAGAGAAAAAGATGGCGAGAGGATTTAAACTCGGAAATCCTTTTCGGATGTGCTTTTCGGTTCTGTAGTTTATAGTGTATGTGGTTTCAGGATCTTTATGGTACAGCAGGCCACCTAGGATAACCTATATGAAAAAAACAGCAAACATGAGCGAGGGAAGGGCTTCTCTGGGTTGTAAAGAAACCATGCTTTGTGGTTTTGTAAGACATACAGTAGAGCAGTAGATCATTACTTTGAATGCTACCATGACATTTATCAAAACTAGCCAAAAAATGAGGTCATAATACGACTAAATTTGTGGTGTTTTGTACCGCAGACTATTCATCTAATTTTCTCTTTTTCTATTCCTCTCTGTTCCTTTCTCGCTCTCTTGATGGCTTCATAAAAAGCTTTTGCAGCTTTCCAGCCACCATTTTCCCTTTCTACTGTTGTGCGGTCTCTGCAGCAACAGTGACCTTTGACCCCTCCAGGAAGAGGGGCACGGTTGAGCTATGGCTCTAGTAACTTAGTAGGTCCATTTCAGCGCAGTTCAACCCTAAACAAATAACTCAAGGCCTGTAGTCTTTGAACCTCACAGCTCCCCAGATTTCCAAGGTTAACACCACTCCTGCTTTGGAGAGTGATCTATAGTTTCATGCTTTGTCGTTTTTATCGAGCCCTCTGCCCCCGCGGCCACACAGGGTCATTTCAGTCCACCACATGAAACCCTCAGCGGTAACAGCAGTATAATTTCCCCTCGCTAAAAACCTAATGGTTACACACACTTATTAAATGGATACTCAAATAGCTCTTTGGCCGGAGAGTGGACCTGGTGTAAGACTCAAGTCAAACTGGGGGCCATGGTCTGGATCTCTTGAAACTGAGCTGCAGAAATTTAGCCATCACAAAAGTTAAATAACTGCGAGTCACGAGGGCAGCTGCAATGTGTCTCAAAACCCTCGGAAACGTCACCGTCAGTCAACATCAATCAGCAGGACTTTGTTTTATGGTCAATGATGATGATTTTGAAGGAAAGTCAGCGTTGCCAATCTAAAGAGCCTCCATATGTTGCATATGCTGAAATGTAATTTGGAATCTGACGAGTTCTGGCAGGAAATATCCTCACAAGAGCCATGAATGTGTAGAGGACTTGTGAAGACGGCGCACCAGCACAGTCTGCTCCGTGGCCTTGCTTTCCAAAGGTCATTTACAATTTTTATTGGCTACTTCAGTTCTTCAGTTTACAAATGAAGGGTTTCATTCCAAAACACAATTCATTTACTTTGGAAAATATTTTTCAGTAGTTTGTTATTAAATATCCTCTGAGTGAAAAGTTTGCAAATTTGAGTTACAGGCTACAACTTTCTTAATTGGTTTTCATTTTGCGCCAACAATGACTATACTGGAGAAGGTGTCAGTTATTTCAAACAATGGATGTTTTATTTTAAAACAAAAATATTAACTCTTCTTTGAAATTTCAAGCCAATGATCCGTCAGCGCATTCATACCTTTGACCTGGCAGTTCCAGTTGTTACAGGATTTCAAGTGTTTTCCGTGACCATTTCAGATGATCTCAAACACAGTAGATTACTCTTTTTTTGTACAGCTTTTGCTCATCCATTACAGTTGTAGCCTGGTTTAAGACCTCTGACTCACTGCCCACAACTCAAACTTGTTTAGTAATTCAAAAAGGCCATTTGTGATGACCGATGGGAGATTTTGTTATTTGTGTATTGTCAACTGTAGGCCCTTGGCCAAATGTTAAATTAGCCATTCAAACAAGAATAAAACAAATAACATGTAAAATCAGGATTACAACAGGAGAAAGCAGGCAAAAACATGAAGCAGCTCAACAAAGGATAAAAAGCTACAAGGAGTAACAAAAGTGACATGTAGAGTAGGAAACGGACAAAGCAGACAAATAATCCAAAACAAAAACATTTAGTTATTAAGAAGACAATCAGTTGTTAAAACATGACAACATATAATAACATTACATTACAGAAGACATAAGAGAAAAGTGAAGAGAGGCAAACTGACTAACAGACAGAAACTGAAACCCAGATCTCTGGCACATCTTGCATTTAACTTGAATGATGAAGTCACAAAAGTAGACGCTAAAGACTGTAAAATACTGCTCGTCATTTCAGTTTTAGCCACAAGGGAGTTTAACTGGAAATCTGAGCACCTTGTCAAGTCACCAGTACTGATAGCCCTGGCAGGTATCTTACAGTCATTAGGTGCTATGCAACAGTGAAAATATTTCTTGTTAATATTCAGGGAGGGAAGATAACATTAACATTATATCAAGTTAATCAGGACTTTGTCTATATCAGCACATCTCCTCCATGTTTTACAGGAACAACCTTGATATGTGTGGGAGAGCAGTAGCTTAGTTTATGGAAATGTGTGAGCCTTCAATTCATAATAAACATTTCCAAACCACAGTGATACTTAAGTGTCAGCTAATAAATATAAATGAGTAGACCCTATTAGAGCTTGGTGGAGTCCCTGCTTTAATGCTCTCTATCAGCATTAACATGCAACACTTGGATAGGATTACAATGACACTAATGTCTTTTGGCCCTTCTTGTAGGATATGATATAAGAATGGGAGTGATTTTGGTGGGAAGCAAAGTATGGGATATAATAAATAGTCCCAAAACTTCTAAGCTTATCAAAAATTAGAGCAGCTGTGGTCAGAGGACAGGGAAGTTGCGCTTTGGGCCCGTTGATGGTCACTCAATCTTGCCAACGGTGGTTATGAGGATGAAACGCAGCTGCTTCCCTTACAGTTTGAGACGGTGAAGACGTACTGGATGGACGTAAACTGGCTTGTGTGAGGTCCTGAGGGGAGAAAGAGACCCAAACCACAGCTGCAGGGCAACAAGCCATACAAGACCCACGTCTCTTCACTTCCTCGCTCCATCCTGTCTAAGCGGGGATATTATGCAGCTGATAATGACACGTAAACGAATAGCCGCACAGATGATGAAAACACTTGACCTCCGACCTCGGGGGGATCTACATCCGACCTCAGTAGTGCGGAGAAAGACTCCGCTGCCGAATCAGAGCCTTCCCGTCTTGTTGTGTGGCCTCAGGAAAGCGTGAAAGCAGGCTGATTTCTGCAGCACTGATTCAGGATAAGAGAGAGGGGCTGTGGTCACAACTCAATCTGTCCCATATGGGGAAGATATGAAGCTTGAGGGATGAGTGGAGTGAGGGGAGCTGCCTGTGTGGGTGTGTCTCACTAGACAGGGACAGGACTGTGGCGGCTCATGCTACAGTTGAGGGGACTGAGTGTGATGGATGAGCAAAGCAGAGTTGGGTTTATCTTTTATTGTCTTATTATGTCTTAAAGGGACATTCAAGTGCAACTTCTAAGTGAGTTGTCAACCCACATTCTCAGTGTTTCACATAAAAGAATAACTGAACACTTTAGGAAATAGGCTTGTTAGACAAGTTAGATGTGAAGACCATTTGTTTGTAAATTACATCTGGAGTTCAGTAGTATTGCTCAACTAACTCTTGGAAAGAAAGCCAATAAGCATATTTCCTCCTATGTTAACTATTTCTTCAGCAATTGTCATAAACTGACCTACACCATAACAGCAGTTTTTAATATCAGCTGTCCGGTTGTTTCAGGCTATGATTATAGGCCTACATGTCAATGATGGGATTCAACAGATTTTCACCAGATTTTATATCTCCAAAATATTATTGTGGTTGCTGTAGCAAGAGGACAATGTTCATCACAGAAACAGGGTCATCTCATGACAAGGACGGCTCAAAGTATGCTTCCACTATCAGAACGTGAAGAGGAAAAATAAAAATGTGAGTTTTTTTTAGATAAGATAGAAAGACAGGCAGGGTACTTTATTAATCCTTGTGGAAAATTGGGAACTACCTCTGTGGTACTATTGGCCTAGCCAGTAGCCTGTAGTTGTAATCTCCACAACAGCCGATCCATCATCTGACATGTTGAAGTGCTAGGCTTTTAGTGAGACAATGAAGCCCTCCCTGCTGACGTCTACACTGCAATACAAGCCAAACACCTAAAATGTGTTTATAAAATGTAAACTAAGAAGGCTGACAGATGTGTGTACAGTAAACTTTAGAGCATGGCCTTTTCTTCTGGAAAGATACTGGCCTTTCAGATTACAGGAAGCCTACAGGATGTCCTCCTGCCTGTATTTCTCTGTGATTGAGGCCCTGCTACAAGTCCCAGCAGACACCCGTATCATCTAACTCCTCAGAGGCAATAAAAGGAATAAGGGGACTGCTACAAGGAGGGGGGTTGATATGTCGCAGCTGGGATTATCCTTTTGCCAATCACTGCACAGCATGAAAAACTATCTATGTCTGTCCTTTGGTGGCTTGGTGTTTGAATGTGTGCACTGGAATAGGTGTAGGAAGGGTCTACTTCAACAGCAGAGTTGACTGGAAATGGTTTGTAATAAGAGTCAAATGAGCCGTATAGCATTATCATTGTGAATGACACTGTGTAATTACCTCATTCACACATGGACACCATAACATTTTGAAAAAGGCCAGTGACTGTCTGTGGATGTGCATAAGTGTGTGTGTGGTTGTGTGCATGTGCATGTAGTGCAAATATGACTCACTGCCTTTGAACCCAAACACTTGCTAATGAATACTCAACAATACATACCGTATGTGTGTGTATGTGTGTGTGTGTGTCTGCCTCTGTATCTGTGCCTGTGTTTGCAGCTGTGTTTAAAGCACTCCAGATATTTAATAGCAAAAAGAAATCTGGCACTCCATCAAGTCAAGTTGGTCCAAGACCATGCCGAGGGACCGGGAGAGAGAATTAATCTATGCATACGATCATCCACCAGGTCGGAGTTCACTTTCCAGGCTCTGAGAATGCTGTTCATCAGATTGCTGACACTTTGGAGACACATGTGGATGTTGTTGGGTGTCTGGATGGACGGCAAGTGGTGGAAACTGACCAGCAGACAGCAGCTTCAGTTGTGGTACAGTAATAGATATTTAGAGTAATGGAGGGCTCTCTTGTGTAAAGTGATGGCCACAAAGGAAGTGCTTGGACCACATTAGCTGTGACTGCTCATTTTGTCTGTACAAATTCAATTTTTTTTGCCATGGCAATGGCAGTGTCGGTTTGTCGGCGGGTCTGTCACTCCACTGTTTTGGTCCAGGTTTAAACATCTCAACAACTATTAGAGGGATTGTCATGAAATTTTGCACGTGATGATGTGATCCCTCGATGATTACTTTAGTGCCATCATGAGGTTCCCAATTGTGGTGGATATTTTGGAAACGTCTCAACAACTAGTCTACTAAATGGATCACCATGAAATTTGGTTCAGATGTGAGAGAACATTTTAAAAACTTTGGTCATTTGGTTTACCTGCAAAATGAATGACTGTCCCGTGAGCAACACTACTGGTTGATGATGCAAAGTTCAATTGAATTCAACTTTAATTCAATTTCAGCACAGTTCTGTTCTGTTGCTGATTGTTGGACCCTAGTGGGGAAAGACTACGGACAGTTTAACTTAAAAAAAGGAATAAGTTTGTCCATTTGCTTTTACTGGAAAAATCATCTTTTCTTTTCTTTTTTTGTAAAAGGGTACATTAAAGCAAGCTCCAAATTGAAGAGGGAACACTTAGCAGCCATCATGAGATATTTTATATTCCCTCAGAACCTCAAATTTCCAATTTCAGTGGGGGTTCAAGATTTATTCAATGATGTCTTGTTTTTAGTGAAAAAGCTAACACGTAGCTTGAGGCAGAAATCCCCTTTACCAGGAATGGCTGGGGAATCTTTCAGAATGAAAGACAAACATGGTCCAACTCAGCCTGTACTTATGCATTCACCGAATCCCCTTTTAATAGGCAACCCCCTCTGCAATTACACCCTGAAAACAACCCTTTACCTTGCACCTATAGAACCAAACGCTGAAAACATGTTCGTAATAATGTCCCTGTCTAATGATGGATGGCTCGCTGAGTTTGGAGCACTGGCAAAGTGTCTGTTTGATTTGGACAGCCACTCTAAGCATCTCTCCAGGTTTAGTTTTTCACTACATCCCGTCTGCTCATTTTACCTCTTTGTATGTTAGTTCAGCTCTCGTTCTCTCTCTCTGGCTTTGATATTTTAATCCACGGTCACAGTCCTAGCTGGAACAATAAAACCATGTGGGGTTTAAGTGCTAAAACCTGACAAATAGAGCTGGAAGGAGTTTAATCACCAAGTTAGTGAAGGAAGGGAGTGTAAGATATTTTTTTTTATGATTTAGGGTTTTATTTTTGAAAAGCTATATAAGTGGGGATGCACAATGTAAGGACTCACGGTTGAAATTTGCCAAATCTGAATCCATCGTGGTTTGATACACGTTGATGCATTGATTTTGGATGGAATGTAAATTTGTCCGCTAAGGAAAATCCCAGCAGCCACGTATCAAAACACACAAGTAAGCACTGTCTGTTTTCAGTCATCTTTGTTTTACCTACAGGTGAACCTTAATTTACAGCCAACATGAACCTACACAAAGAAAGGAATGTTTTATGTTATGGACATTGAGACTAGACTGTTAACATCAATAAAAAAAACTTCTGGAAAGGGACATATCTCTAAGGCCGGCCGAATCCTGCACACAGATTGCTGTAAGCCCTTTGTGGCCGCAATCACGAGGAGCCCCAAAGCTACAACTCACGCCATCAAATACAACTCCAGAATCCTTGAGATCATGAACGGAAACAAATCTTTTTGTCAGTTGGCCAGAGACGCTAGTAAATCGCAAAATTGACAGGTAGATAGTGTAGGGCCTCCAAATGATTGTGGTTTACCTTCCAGGGTACTTACATAGGAAAGGATTTAACAGCATTGGCTTTTGGTTATTGTTGAAGTAACTTTTCTTTGATCTATACAAGCTGCATGCAAAGATCTGCAATACAGTAAAGATGAGATGGATTGTGTTCAAGCCAGGATTTGTCTGGACGGGGGTCAAAGGGACCCATTGGTACTTTTCTAGGGGGTCACTGCTCCATCCAGAGGTGGCAATAAGCAATACTTTGAAAACTACATCAGTTAAGGGCCCCAAAATAATTTAAAAATGATGTGAATATTCATATTAGACATAACCAATGTAGTTTTTCATTAAACTAGACAAATTCTAGACTCCCCAATTTGTTTGTTATTTTTAACAGCAAAAACACACAATCCTCACTAACTTTTGAAATATCAAAACGGTATGGAGAAGTGTTTTTCTCTCTTTGGCATTAGCTTTCTGTAACAGCCAACAGTTTGATTTATGTAGTTTGGCTAACGAATTGACAGCTGAAACAATCGAAAGTGTCACTGCAGCAATGATCCTGCCCTTGATTTTATAGGGACAGTTGGTTGTAGAGAGATTGTAGTGACGGGACATTACATTTTTTGTTTAAGACAATCTAGACGCTGGAGATAAATTGTTCTAAGTTATCCATAATTACATCATGAGGAAATTTAGGAATGTAAAAACCTACACAGATAAACGCTTTGGCCAAAATCGTTAGTGTCCACATACATTTTCATAATGCCGTGCATCAGTTGACTTTTCACCACATGAATCCCCCTCAGGATTTACCCATTTCTCAAGCACTACAGCACTTGGTTTTCATCTGCAAACTCGAGAGACAGGAGACGGATCATCACTCATCCAAAACGCTGTGTGCAAAAGAAACAGTAGTACAAATCAGCTCATGAGTATTAGACGTCTCGAATCCACATGTGAGGCAGGGGGATATGCTGTCCTTGGAAAAAGCAGCTTTCCTGCACTTCTGCAAGCCAATATGCCCTTTATTTAGCCGCCAGAGCTAATCACAGTTTCAGCCAGATTCAGCAGGGTGTGCTCTGGCATTTATTTACAGTCGAGTCCACAGCCAGGACATATCATCCCCAATTCAGTAATTCAAAGAGCCTGGTCTCCAGTACAGGCTCAGTCCCTCAACTGCCACATTCATAGCAACAATTACCCTGTTACTTGGGATGGAGCTAAAACATGAGATCACCGTGAATCGAGCCACTTACACTATCTCGTGACTGTGTGGACTGGCTGGGAGTGCCACTGTGAAATGACCTTGTAAAAGTCATATGCAGGCGCTAATTTTACTGCCACATGAGGGACTTTGCTGTTTTTTCTCCACCCGATGACCAATTTCAACTTCTTAATTTGATACTCTCGCTAATAAAAAAATTTGGTCTCGCTGTACATGGAGAAAAGCTGAAAATCCCCAATCGCCAATTTTCAGTACATATCAGATCTGGATCAAATTATACATTTCAAATAATGTTCTTAGCCTTTTTCTAAATCTTATTAAGCAGCAGATGTGTGAAGGTTACTGTATCAAGATAATTCAGACAAAGCTGGAGAAGCTGTCAATCAAAGAATAGCTTATTTAATTGGAGTTGGAAGTAAGTGAACTGAAAAAGAAAATAACAAACACTAGAGAACATTCCTGGGCTGGGTCAGTTAGTTGAAGTTCAGACCACACTCTCAAAATCTACTAAATGTATATACAGATTTCCTTGGAGTACTTCTGTATATTTCACAATTATATCTTGGACTCTGGCATTTGCAGGTGTGAAGCAAATCACAGTGGATAAAAATGCAACTGTATATGCTCAGAGAAGTGGAAAAACAAATTGTGAGATTCACATTGACATGGCTTCCCAGTTGCAGGTAGAATGGGTTCAGCTTACGGGGGCCAAAGGCCTCCAAGTACATAAACATAAGGCTTGGAGCGCCACCAAACTTCATGACCTCAGAGCTCCATGTTTTGCTGCATTGGCAACTTTTGGTTCCAAAAAGGAAACCTTGCCATTACAAGGCAAGTGGGCAATGAAAATTCAATTAGGGGTCCCACACCTATGGTTCTACACAACAGTCCAGCTCTCCATTGTAGGGCCTTATTCTTCAGAAACCCGGCTCCAGTTACTATTTGGATAGAAAGCACAGTATTCCATATCCAATTATCTGAACACATCAACACATAGCTGAAATTATAGATTTCGTCTTGTGGTTCGCTAGAATGTGGTTCCATGTGGTCTCGTTTGATATATGTCGTGTTTATGGTGTTTTTATGGTGGTTACTGAGAGATGATAATAAATAAACAAAACCACCGTCGAGCTAGTTGGCTTGTCAAAGTTGACAAATTAGCTATTGTTGAAGGATGTCTTTAAAAAAAAAAGACAAATAAGAAACATTCGGTTTAGGGATTACCACTACCTCCGTCACTGAGTCGAAGACTCGTCTGGCAGAATTACAATCCAATTGTTCAATTTAAGTGTAGCTCTAAATTTTCTCTATTAACTGTCCTGGGAGGGAACAGATGGTGTTTTTACTGAACATTTTTGTTCCAAGCCAAACATTTTTTTCTGGCATTTAAAGTGCATTTTCAGATCTATACTTATACAGTATTTAATCTTCTGTTTTCTTTAGTATTTGTACCATATTACTACCATAGCACTATAGCAGTGGAAACAGTAATGAATTGTGCTGTGTTTTGGACTCAAGTGATAACATAACAGTTTGAAGCATTAGACTAGGAGTAATTTCTCAGGCAATATAAAATAAGATTGCTCAAAAGTACTTAAATACTTGTGGGGGTAGGACAGGGCGTTATCTCAAGAAATCCATTTCATGATTTATTGGTCACATTTACCTCAGAAATGATGAATGAAACCATTTTTTCCCCTCAACAAGATTCTTTAAGTATTTATTTGTACTGAACAATAAACAGAAAATTATGGATTATATGCCATAGTTTGCATACACCACGTGATTTATTAAAATGAGTATGATGCAAATGGCAGCCTGTCTGAAGGAATTCATTTACTGAACAGTTTTTAAGTTAATTTCCCTAACCCAACCTGTACTCAATGATTTCCTTTGGCTACTTAGGGGCAGCTGAAGAAACCGTAAAATCAACATATTATCACATCATCGTAAAGTTGATATGTGATAAGTATTAGCAAATGAGGCAAAAGACACTAAAATGCTCCACAGAGGGTAGGCAGAGCGGGGCTCATCACCAGAGCTACCACAATTTAGGAGTCTACAGTAACTTACAAAAAAGTTACAATCATTTACAGTACTAGAGACAAAAAAAAAGTAGTAGAAACATACTTATATTAGATTTTGAAAAGTACTCTGAAAAGATAATTGTTTATTGAGAAACATAGTCATGTTCTATGCAGCAGATAGAGTAATTTTAATACTTTTACCTTCCACCTTTACGTAATACATGACCTACTGTACACTGTTAGAGTCACCATTGGTTTGCTGCCCCCACTGACTCCCCACAATACCCCCCAAGCGTTACTGCTCTCTGTAAGCAATTAAGAATAATTTATTCTCTGACTTGATGCAAGCCATATTGATATTTCCTCTCCCTCTCCTCTGGATGAATGCAATGAAGAAAAACATGGGTTTAAAGGTTGTAAACATGAAGAGGATCTGGTTGAGAGATAATTACAGCAATTTCCATGATTCATTCATAGCAAAGCATGCCGATAACGTCCATGAACTCTGCAACACAATGACGACACTGAGGGATGCAAAGGAACGCTGAGGTTTTAATGAATCACATGCAGTACAGTCACTACAATGAGAAGTAAACAAGACTGAACCCATAAAGGGGCAGCGGCAGTCCTGTGATTCTCTAAAGCAGCCTTCGCCAGAAGCCACGACCTCACTTTGTCATCCCTACAGCACTCTGAGGCTCTAATCTCCAGAGTCCCATCCGGTCACAAGCTACTGCTGCAGGTTGGGTGAACACAAACAGCTTCTGTGATGCTGTCTGAGCTCTGAGCGACTAACACATCCAATAATGTGTCAGCGCTGACCCAGGGTCAGGCCTCAGCTTATTGTGTAGTTTATCAACCTCTGGCTTTTGGTAAACTTTCAGTATGTTCTCTTCTACTGCTGACCTACTACAACTACTACTAGTACTGATACTTTAGCATTACTGTTGCTGCAACATACAGCTATTTGTCCAATTACAATGGCTATTACTACTGATATTACTGACACTAATGTGGCTGCTGCTACCAATATAAATACAGTTACTATAACTGCTACAATAAATGCGCTATTACATTACACTACTAGTGCAACTACAATTACTGCTACTCCTGCCATTAACATTACCACCATTATTACTACTGTTAATAGAGCATGTGCTTGTTTGATGTCACTATTAAGACTAGTACTACTTTACTATTACTACTACTACTACACCCTGGCACTACAACATCCACTGCCAGTACAACCATTGCCATTATTCAGAATACAGTACTACAGTATGTTCTCTGTTTACAGTGCTGCTAAATACAAACAATAAAATATTGAGAATAACCCTATTCATAGGACATTTAAACGAGTTACACAGAGATTAACAGACAATAAAACAGGAGGACAATAAATAAAACATAAAAATTTGATTAATTAAAAATGTGGTCAAACATGAACAAAAAAGGCAGAGACAACTGCAATGAAAAGAAGAAAAACTATAATCCATTGAACTCTTGAAATGTGTGTTGAGAAATCATTTACAAGATGACACTAGAGCCTTTTCTCATTATGTAGCTCTGTATTTTGCCGTCCAGACCCCCGGGCTCCTCCTCCTCCGAGCTGGGTCTGCTTCCAGCTCTGACGGCTTCGTTCTTCCAAGGCCTCTTTGGGGCCTGCTAATGCAATCAGCGCGAAAAAGCTCGGACATAAAATATAATAGGGGGGAAAGGAGCAGGAAGAGTTATAGGGCTGGGATGAATAGTTTCCCCTTTGAGTTGGTTCCGTTTTCGTTCAATTTATTGCTCTCAGCTAGCTCCTGACCAGAGAGCTCTCTCTGTTTCAGCTCCACGCCGGAGGGGTCCAGTGAGTCTGCAGCTCACTGACCTCATCTGTGTGAGCCAAACACATGTTCTGTTCTGCAGGTTCTCCAGTCAAGCTACCCTACATTGCAGCAGGACTTTGTTTCTGTATAGTTTTCAATTCAGTGCAAACACTACTGTATGTTGTCATGGAACTGGAGATAAATGTGACTTTAGCCATCCAAAATCAAAATCACAAAGGTGGAGGACAGCTCTGTTTAAAATGATAATGGAAGTGAACTGGGGCAGGGCACGCCCTTCAACTTCTTAATAAAAGTGCATGAGTAGATCACACAAGCACTTAAACCGGCAAAAGTCTATGTACAAATCTGTTAATTTCAATGGAATCGATCAGATTTGCTTGCATGGGCGGAGTAAATCCGTGCAAATTGTTCAAGAGAACTTTGACCACAGCAAAGCATCTTGACAGTGCAGAGTCCAAAATGGAGAGAGCAATCTTGTAGTAGCTTATTAGCTGTGTTGCACCACTCAAACTGCTCCACAAAAGTGCAATGGTTTGCAGACTTTAACCGTGAATAAACTTTTTGTCACATTTGCAACCGACCTAACAAGCTTGGTAATTGACAGTTAGAAAGCTCTCTAGCTGGAAGAGCCTTTTATCCCCTCTTCAATAACATGTTTTTTAATGAAATAATATACAATCCTGAGAATAAAATGCCACGCGGGAGGAGGCATCCCTGTACAGAGATAATAAATAAAAAACTCGGGGAGCTATTGTGATGCATTTTCCCAGGTTGCATGCATGTTTGCAGTAGTTCAACTGCTGCGAGTAGTCTGTATGTCAACATCTATATAGTGAGTGTGCTACTTTGACTTTATGCAAAAGACAATTTCCGATTCTGTTTCAAAGCATTCCCACATAAAAGTGCTCTCATTCATTTCCAGAGCAACATATTGATTTTATTTGAATGATTTTTTGAGAGTTAAAACTTTTAGTCCACTTTTAGTATCACAATTAGCCTATTTACAGTTAATTAGGGATGCCTAAGTGCTGGAAAACCCAATGATTCCCTCCATCACCATGTTTCCCACTCAGGAAAAAGACATGAATCCCAACTGGAAATATTTTGATTAAAAGGAAAAATAGCTGCAAGTGTTGGATTTTTGACATATGTTTAGGTGTGAAAAAATGAGTCACCTTTAAATGGTCCAAAAACTGAAAAGCATCACTTCTAGACTTCTGAGTCCACTGTTGCTCCTATATCCTCACCAGTGATGGGGTTGGATGGAGTTGGCGTCGATGCTCAATGACATCAACATGGCCCTTTTGGAAACGAGACTCTCTGGTTCCAATCTCAAGGACATTTATTTTTTTTTCTATACGGTCAGGCAGGCTTTTAGGACATCTGAAATGGAACCACACGCATGGACGACTTTACTGATGATTTACCTTTACTGCTAACAGTTTGAGTTCTGGGGCTCTACGTTCATTGATTCCTCTCCAGCAGGCAACAAACTGTGAGGTGATGTATTGATCACAACAATCTGTGTCACTTTGCTGACAACCCTGCTTTAATGTAATGATGCCAAAGGCTCAGGGAGGCTTTTTCGTGACAGTAAAGTGGTCTCTTGGACATTGTGATTTCTTTTTGGTTTCCATCAAGGGACCCGCACTGAGTTGATTTAGTCTCAGCCTGGATATTTAGACAAGTGAAGTGGAAAAAAGGATCCAAAAAGGCCTTGAACCCTTTTTCACTCGTACATTATTTTAAACTTCGTACAATTGGGAGCCGCAACAAAAAAAGGACATTCTAAGATGATTGACTGTATTTGTTGAACTTAAATTCCAGTGTTGGCAAACGCTGTTGGAAAATCTTTCTTATACAATATACAAAGATGACAAAACAGTGAAGCAGTGATGTACTGATGTAGATTTGCATACATTTGCTATATTGATAGCAGACAAATATCCTTATTAATATTGACATTTGTGACATATTGCTGTATCCAAAGCCCAAAGTGCAGCATAGTAAATTTAACATATATTTTTTAACATATACAGAACTAAGTAAGACACTGTATATGTGACAATATTAGTTAAGATTTTGAATTACGTAACTGGGGTTCATTTTGAAAAGTTTTTCAAAAAAGGAATTGTTTTTTGTCTTTTAAATATTATTTATTTTAAAATACAATTTGCAGCCCAGGACTAAATAGTCAGCTGCTGATTACAGTTTTATCCACACTGTTTATTGCAGGAGCTATTTGTGTGCTATAAATTTCAGTTATGAATACCTTCTTGCAACACAGACACTCTTTTGTGTGTAAACACATATCTGTTTAAACCAAAATCATTTTGATGTAAATTGATGAGCTTATTATTTTTTTTTAAAGTAGTGTTTCTGCTGAAAATCAATCATGTTTTTTGCTGTTGAAACTGTGTTAATAACATCAAATCGGCATCATATGAGGAAAAAAAATGTATTCAGGTGCAGTGAAATTGCCAAGTGCAGCTTTAGAAAATGCTATTAAATAATTCTTCTAGGGAACTCGACTCTTCATCACACAGTTATGATGTGTGCTACATGCCCCTCAGTGAAATTACATCACAGCATCTGGGACTACGGCATAAATCAGATTTAATCCACGCTGCTCTTTACTGTCTGATCTGATCACTGTGGCGCTACTTCTTGAATCTGT
The DNA here is from genome assembly GCA_031216445.1 of Lateolabrax maculatus. Lineage (NCBI taxonomy): Eukaryota > Metazoa > Chordata > Actinopteri > Acropomatiformes > Lateolabracidae > Lateolabrax > Lateolabrax maculatus. Next base: position 6,769,265 of record CM062206.1, on the reverse strand, counting down.
AATTGCTGTAATGTGTCCTCTGCTGACACAATGTCAACCCACGTGGGCCATTGTTACAAAGTGATTTACTGGACAAAGCCTTTCACACTTAAATTTATAGCATGCTCTGTTGACACAAAAAAAGTTCTAAAAACTTTATCCTCCATCCGTCAGTAACCCTGAAGCAGAAAAAAAAGGATATATTCGAACTTGGAAAGCAGATTAAATTCCTGATAGTATCTGTAACATTTTGGTTTCAGGCATCGTTGCATGTGAAAAGTGAAGTCAGTTCAGTTTGAGCTGTAAAACTTCCCCTTTCTCTTTCTTCACTTTAGTGTAATCATGTAATATGTTTTAGTCACTGGGTCTGCTTCACCTCACAAAACCATTCAGGAACCATTTCACTGTCTGGCTTTCATCACCGATCTTTCTGTCACTCCTCCTCGACTGCTGCACTTTGTTTAATCATCCTCACGCCGAGTCGCGCATCGCTGCTCTTGGATCGCGTTGCCTCGCCTGCAGACTTGTTGGACTCGAGGATTTCACCGTGAGGGTTTTAAAGTCCTGACATTTCCCCGAACACGCTGAGCCGCTTCAACAGAGACGGTGCCACATGCTAATTCTGACACACACTCACTTATTCTGTTGATTGATGTAGTTTTGCCAAAGTACAGATACTGTTGTTAAAACTCAACTTTAATATTTCAAAGTAAAGGTTTTTGACATTTCCATATAAATACATTTTAATTTAGCCAAATTCTTGTCCTGATTGCTATAACACAACAGTGATTCAACCTTCACATCTGCCATCCGACTTTATGAAAGGTTTTTAAGTCTGTGTTTTGAACACTTTCATGAGAAAATTCTTCTGGCTCACAGGAAGTAAAGAATTTTATGATTCCAGCTTTTTTGTAATAAACAGAACAAGAACTGGCTAATAGAGATGCTCAATACATGAATGAACAAATCTTTAAATGTACTGAATCATCAGCGTCACGACCGAATCAGCAGCTTTGTGCATTGGCCTTACACTGACTTCTAACTGAGTTTGGTTATATAACGATACATACCGTGTCGTCTTACATTTTGGCTTACAGTTTCTATCGTGTAAGTGCAACAGGCACCTGTGTTTTATGTAAGACCACGCAGTGCATCAACTTGTCAGGATACACTGCTGTCCTATTTCCCAGCTTCAGTGCGTGTCAACAGTTTTTATCTCATGTACCTTGACTTCTCCTTCTGTCTCGATGGTGTGTCTGGTGTGTGCTACAGCTGTGAAATGATGCAACTCTCCACGGCACAGCTGATGTGTGTTGCGCTGTGGGACATTGTTGGCAATATTGGCCTGATTTTTTGCTTGATTAGCCAAAAACAGACTGTCAGATTATTTTATCCATAAACATATGTTGTAAATCAACACATGTTGTAAATCAATATCGAAACATAGAATTCCATAAAGTTATTGAGGTTATATTTTATCCATATCGTCCACTCCTACTGGTGACAGAAAGGGGTTTTATCAACTTAGCTGTGGTAAATATAATTTCCTGATGCACTGATAAAGATTAAACCAGTGGTTCCCAAACCTTTTTGCCTAATGACCCCTAACAAAGAAGTGTCTATAGTTGTCATGTTTCAGCAGTTCCACCATTTAATACAAATACTAAAGTAGTTCAAATTATCTCCACCTCTACCAGCTACAAGTGCTGCTCACACTTTGTTGCACCTCTAGAAACAATATAATGTTGAATATAGTGTCAGTCAGTAATTTTTCTGCACAATGACTACTTTTACTTTTGATACTTTATCTACATTTTGCTGACAAGCTTCTGTACTTTTACTTAAATAGGATTTTGAACGCAGGACTTTTACTTATAATCAAGTATTTTTACATTGTTGTACTGGTACTTTTACTTCAGTAAAGAATATGAAGTATTTAATGCCAACAGCAGCAAATCCTTAGTCTTGAAAATGGCACCTTCCAAAATGATTAGAGCAAAAAATCAAAACATTTTGGTACTTTTTAATAGGATAATCAGAAACTTAAGCCCTTGCTTGACAAAACAAGAATATGAAATTTCACATCTTGGAAGATGGATTGCAAGTGACTCCAAGTGTTTCCAAAATAGATCGACATTATTTTGGGAATGGACTCTTTAATTAAAATCCCCTCGGTAATGTCTGACATTTAACTTCTTAATGAGGAAAGCCACTGTGGGGGTCTAACACGTCTTGCAATTCATCAAAATCTTGGCTTCGGGCTGCTGAGTCATGATGCAACGATTCACTGTGAGGGGTAACCATCTGTTTTCACCTCGTCCGGACGCTGAAAAATGAACGTGTGCACGGGTGACCTCTCAGTGTAGATGTCCTCCAGACAAGCACAACGGAGAGATGATGGGGGTTTATATTTTTCTTTTGTGTGTGTCTGTGTGTGTGTGTGTGTACGGCTGTATACAATATGAACAAGAAAATGCACAAACCACAGACGTGCTGCACTGAAATCCATTTAAGCAGCAGACAAATAAGACTGACAAAAGATTGAGATGTTGGGGGCGGGGGGGTGGAGTTTGAGGTTTTGGGAGGAGGTGGTGAGGGCGCCTGCTTGCTGCACCTCCCAGGGCTAAAGATTGAGGCTACATTCACATTGTTGAGACATTATGCTCAATTCTGGATCTGACATTTGTTTAATCTCTTCTCGGAACCCATATAGTGCACCAGTATGAACTGACAGTGTCGCTGAAAACAAAACACATGAGAAACATAACAGTTACATGGTGTCGAGAGTGTGGCAATGACGGATGTGGCTTATGCACACACATCCATTTACACTTGGCCAAATCGTGCCCCCAGACTACTCCCCTCATGTCGGGTTCAGACTGTTAAGATGGTCGTGAGGCGTCCCAGATGCGGCGTTGGTTGCCGTCCCCTGTGATACACTACACAGGACAAAAACTATCAATTGTCATGCCCAGCAGTTCCTGACTCAAGGGGCAACCTCTGGGTCTGAAAAGTGAAACCAATGCGGAAGTGCCTTAAACCTGCATTCTTTCTAATGGCCAGCAGGGAGCGACTCAAAAAAACAAGATGGTGACGCCCAAAATGCCAATAGTCCACAAACCTTTTATACAGTCAGGCTATTATGGGGCTGACATCGTGCAGTGTGACCCCGGCATAAGTCTGCTTTGGACATGAGATTAACTAATGTGTCCTGGTTGCATTTACACGTAATCCAATCATTTCAAGAAAGATGAAGTGAATTGAGTAAATTGAGGTTTTTATATATTTCTCTCCATTGTCGAGACACATTGTTGTCCTCAGTAACACCGGCTCATTCAATTTATGGTTTTACAGGGATTTAAGTGCTGTAACTGTTTTGCGGCAAACGACTGCCAGATGCTGTGAGTTCTTGGTCTTGCTGTCACAGTGAGGTTTGCCATGTTGTCACTGAAACTGTACAGACGCATATTCTAAAATCGTTGCTGACCAACCATATCTGGCAACCCAAGTTAGCTGGAGACACTGCACTTCAGTACTGGTGGATAAACTGCTGTTCACGAAGAAAAAGTTATGGCACCTAACTTCCCCCGAAAACCACAAATTGTTGTTTATACATTTCTGTCTGTGTATGGGTTAAAAAAACAAGGTATAACATTTTAATTAGTGAGCTTTAGAGGTGTTGGAATATGAAAAAAATATATATATTAAAACATATAAAATCAAAGTTTTAAAATCCCCCTTAACACGTTTTACTTTAGATATTCATTTGTTTTTAGTTATTTAGTTACTTAGAAGGATCATAATCATATGTATGTATCATAAATCATCAGGTCATTTGTGTTTTCACCAAATTCCAACAAAAAAAATGGACAAAAACATCAGATCTAGTTGATATATGAGGAATTATATTTCAGTTTTCAGCTGCAGTGTGAACGGAGCCTACAGTAAGTGAGCGCCCATCTTCTGGCAAGGGGGAAGCCAAACAGGGAGGGTGTGTTCATGCCCGAGAATGAAGGAGTTTAAGACAGAAAAAAAAAAAAAAACGGTGACTGTGTATGACGGCGAGAGTGAGAGAGAGAGAGCGGTAGAGGTCGTGTGTTTGTGGACGCATTCCAACGAGGCCACAACCTCCGGAGCAGATTTTGAGTTTGAGCCACGATGCAGACGAGCCTTTGCAGAAACAGACGGCTGATTGGGTGCCAAAAATCACTGGAAGACGAGGGGCTGAGTGGTGCCGGGCAACTGACCCCTTTAAATGTTTGAAAACAACTCTTTATTTCACCTAAAATAACCCCCCCTTTGTTTGAAACATAATTTAAAATATGAATTATGGATGGTAAAGTTTGGGTCTTGCTACAAAAGATTTTTTGTTTGCTTAGGATTTCACTGGTTTAACGACAGAATTTGGTAAAGATGATGTCAAAACACCATGGCGCCATAGATTCATAAAACTTAAGATATGTTTACCATTTTTGCTCAAAGACTTGTATTGCAATCACTCTTCCAGACAATGACTGCAGTCTTTAGAGCAGAGTAAGTGATTATTCTGGTGGTCGTGGTCCTGCAAGCCTCAAATGTCAAAAGCCAGAGGCAGCCTCAGTGGTTACCAAATTATATGAGGTACGAGGATCCGACACCGTCTTGCCTGTCCGGGGCGGAAAACGAAGGGAAAAAAAGGGCCTGAAAGGAAGTGAAAAGCCCTTAAAGTCTGTCCTTTCTGGAAGAAGTCGAGGATCTGACTCCGTCTTCGGCAGCTGGAGTCTGATTGACTGCAGATTTCGGTTCCTGGCGGTCTATATAAGTGTTTACGATTCCAGCGCATCACATGTCCTCGGAGTCCGTCGTAAAGATCTGAGTGAAGACGTCTCCTCACGGCAGCGTTACGACTTGCTCGCAGGCCAAATGCTGTCGTCTGAAATGACATTTTCGCTCTGATTCTGCATGTTGTTGAGGCTTCGTGTTGACCAAATAATCCCTCTGAAACTGATGGGAAACAGATCAAGAAGGGGCCCAGCACTGCGAACACTGGTACACACTCGGATTATATTACACTGACCTTCAGACTGTTTAATGAGCCTTGCACGGGTATATTGATACGTTCACTGCTGTTCTGCCATTATCTTTAACCAACTTCCCCCTAATTGTCTTTACAGCTAATTGAGTTATCCAACAATTGTCATGTTACCATTTTTGCGGCTAGCAGACCTCCTTGGCTTGTCCTTAGTCGTTTTTCGGTTGACTTGCACACTTTCCCTGCTGTGTGACAAGAATTTTGTGAAGGAGAAAAACAGACTAGAATTATAAAATGTTTTCTAATCCCTTCTGATTTGTGTCTCTCCTCTCGGGCCACAAATCACTCGGTCTTGCTGCCACTGCAGACCACCCGTTCTTCTTCACACTTGAAAGGTCACACACTTTATCAGATGTGCACCAGTGACTCCCAACAGATAAAACTTTGGTCTAAATAAGCTGCTAATGATGTGAAGAAAACGCCTTCCCTCATGTCTTGAACTCAACTGTAATGCGTCAAACGTGACTGAACAAGAAAGCCTTTGGGAGGCAGATAAATGTTTTAAATTGTTGCACCCGTGTTTGATCTCATAGGTGCAGAGTTTTGTTGTAAGACCTCTGCACATATGTAACAAAGATTCAGGGGGAGGCTGATAATAGCCAAGCAATTTCACGGTGGCGGCAAATCAGTGATGGGAGCCAAAAAGCAAAAAAAAAGAAAAAAAGAGTGATGTAAAAGTTGCATTTCACTCACACTGACAAAGAAAAAGCAAAACCCACACAAACGACTCACTGTAAAGAAAAAAAAAACAATCAAAAAGACTGTATTTAGTCTGGGTTGAGATCCATCTCCAGGGCTTGAATACACATCATTTTCTAACACAACAGAGGAATAGAAATATTTACTTTGAGCAAGCCAAAGACAACAACTGTGCTCTGAAGAAACTAACAATGGCATCAAGGCGGTAAACTTCTGAAACTCTCTTTGAAATATTTGCTTTTCCCATCACGACCAGAGTCGTGGTTGGCACACGCCAGACTGAGGTAATATGAGAATCCAGGAGTCGGTGGACAGTGAGCTTCATATTTCAGTGTTGGTGGAAGACTGAATATTTTACATGATCACTTTTAAAACACAACAAGCAGTACGCAGAGCAACTGACAGTTGTGTAAGCACATCAGGGGTCAAGAAGCAGGTTTAGTGAGTTAGATCTGATTAACTTAGCTGCGTTTTCCATTGGTCCATGTTTTGACAGTTTTCAAGGTTTTACTCAGCAAAATCAGATGGACAACTCAGTAATTAGTGCACATGTGTTTGAAAATGTGTTCTACTTCTACAAGTTTCTCGACAGGCAGACCAGCAGGACGAGGGGAGGCGGACTCTGTTAACATCAATGATGCATGATGCTCAAACACAGTCAAAGTTGATGGACAATGTTTCCCAGATGTTGAACTTTTAATGTGAAGATGAAGACCATATTATCAACATCGTCTTGTTGTAGCTGTTTAAAATTCCCCCAGATGCAATTTTAAAAATGCACTACAAAATTATTTCCTGGGTGCATACTGTATTTGTATATGTACATTTGTATATCAATAACTGTATTGTTTTTATTTTAGTTTATATTTGATCCTGTTTATTCTAAGTTTAATAATCTGTTGTGTAGCATGAAGGGCCAACAACTTTCATTTTGTTTTGCAACCCTGTTGTAAAATGACGAACAAATGAATTTTGAACCTTGAGGAAACACAAAATGCTCCTGTAAATGTACCACGAGTCCTATGTTCAATGTGTATCTCCTTTTTTATGCATCACATCTGCAAAATCTGTGGTGCAAGTATCTGGGTCTTGCATTGATTGACATTGTTGTAAATATAATTGTTTGCACTTCGTCCATCGCTGTACATCAACGCTTGTTGCCTTGATGTCTTAACTACATAAAAAAAGGAGACTGTTCCAAACTTATGGCAGAAGATAATTTGTTTTTGTCTGCGTCATTACTTAACTTGGCATGTATTGACTTTGGTCAGCAGCTGACGTCAGTTATTGGTTCTGGTGAAACATTGATGGGCTTCAATACGACATGATGACAATTATGAAGTTGTTTTGGCAAGTCCAAAAAATGTTCTGCATGTGAAAACGCCCCGAAAACCGGCATAATGAGAGGGGCGTAGTATCGAATGGTTGCTCACTTCCCATCAGTCACTGGTAGTTTGTAAACAACGCTCAGATCTGAAATAAATGCCTGTGCTGAGTGTTCATGTCATGGGTGTGGATTCAGGCATGGAAACACCACTTTCACATGGAGAGAATCAAAAGATCTACTGTACTTCAATCTCAGCAATTAGACTTAGACATGTTGGGTTACACACAACCCGCACTGGCTGGAAAATGGAGTCCCTTTCCTCTGTTTCGACAATGGAGACTTTGAAAGATGTTTTGTGAATCAGCATTTTATCCCGGCCGACAAAGTTGAACGAGTAGTCTGGAATTACCCCGGCAAACCGCCCGGGAGTCACGTCTTTGGAGCGAAAAATGAGAGAAAAGTGTTTTCTCCATTTGGCGAGAAAGGTGTTCAACCATCACAGTCACAAATCTACGCACTTCAGATACATTTCCTTTCATCTCAACTGCTTGGCAACCGCACATACAGGTACGCAGACGCACTGACTGTAAATCAGATAAGTGTGTCCCAAGCCACAGAAATGTTGGGATGTTGTCCACCCTGCTGTCTGCAGCTCCAGCCCTGGACTCTATAATTAAGCTTCATTAAAGACGCTGTGACAGACGGACTGCAGTAAAAATCTTGTAAGAGTGTTTGTGCTCGAATGTGTCTCGTTGTCAGAACTGTCAGCAGCTTGTCTGCTTGTTCATTTCCTTTAACCACCACGGGCACTAAACCCTACAGTTTAATTTCCTCTCCGTGCAGGTAAATCCTTTTTCCCGTTAAGTGTGAATGTTAATACAGGTCAAGTTTGACTTTAGATTTTTAATAAATTGAAGGCTGTACTTCTGATTCGCTGGTGGGACCTGACCTGACCTGCCCTGTCCATTGTTCTACTTTCCAACACACAATTCAATATGATTCAATTCACGACTGTATACATAAATACTTGCAGTCATTATTGTTTGACTGCTTGAAAGCTTGTGTTTTCTATAGAACATGTACAGAGATGGACAACATTTTAAATGATTAGTGTTTAAAGGTGTACTTAAAATGGCAATAACTTTTCTTGCCACTTTGGGGCAGCAGAAACAAGCTGTAAACTCATCATTCACATATCGTCACCTTTTAAGTTGATATGATGAACTTGTTAGCGCGGAAGTAGACTGCTGTGACTCTTTTGTATAGAGTTTTGCTTTTCTAAACTGTACCAACAACATAAACAAATAGTTGATGACCTAAGTGTACTTGGGTACGGAACAGTATTACTAATGTGAAGGCTGAGTTGGTGGGGCCGTGGAGAGGTGGGGCAATCGTACTCAGGTACAGTACGAAGCTATAGATCTAATATGAAAAATCCCTTAGTGCTATTTCACTGAAAACAGCTGCCTTTTCTGGCTGAAACATTTTCTCATCAACACATCAGCATAACATCAACAAACGTTTTTCTCCATTTATTTCTAACAAAAAAAAAAACACTTTGATGAGATAATATACTGTATATCTTGCTTTGATAAGCATACCAGATCCCACATAATAGTCAACTAACTAAACTGTGGCATGCTCACTCACCGGGTCAAAGCATTGTATATTAACTAATTGAATTATGGTTGGTGGTTTGACCCCCGGCTCATGTTCTTGAGCAAGACTCTGAACCCTAAATGCGCTTGATGGCCAGACCAGCGGTTTACAGTCTTGTGTTTTGAATAGAAATGAAGGTAAAATACAGTTCACTGTAACCAACATCAAACATTCAGTTTGATTTATAATATTACCGAAGTGACCTTAAGTATCACCACAACAATCTCTCTTTCTATGTATTCCTGCAAAATAGCCTATTTAGCCATCATTTGCATACAGGCAATTCTCTATTGCCCAAAACAGAGAAGTCATTAATCTGGAAAGACCTTTGATAAATAATTGCCAATTTTAATGTGGAAAAGTTGTGATTGCAATCTTCTTTATATGTTCACTAATATGACTTTCGGTATCCATCTGATGCTGTGCGGTGAATTCTCAGGAAGCATTGCTTTATATACACTCAAACACTGTTTCCTATGATGTGTGGCTTCCTAAACGGGCTGGTTGGTGTGACAGTGTTTGTTCTGGGTGGACCCACATTTATATCTGGAGCTAGTTCATACTGCAATTGCATATAATAACAGCCCACTACATGCCACCTGAAAATAGGATGGATTTCTGCCTTTATTATGTCAAGGGAGAGCTTTATCTTTTGTTTTTCATGAAAATAATGAAAATATTCCCTTATAAATATCAGTCAACCACAGCTTGCGATACAAAATGCATGTCACTATTTTAATGCATGATTGTGGTTTGAACTGCTCTCAATAGGTTCACTTTATGGTCAAAGCTGGCCGCTCCAGATTGGTTTTAGTGACCACAAATTTCCACTAACTTCCTCTGAACCCTAATCAGGTCTTCCTGTTGCATTTGGAATTCAAAGATAGGGCTTATCCCCTCGCACTGATTAGCAGCAAAAATAAAAACAAAGCCTTTCCCTTTTCGCTTTTTAGTCCAGTGGACTCTGCCTCTATGAGTATGTTCTCGTCTCTCCACATCTGTCATGAAAGTAGACTTCTCACTTCCTCTGATCTTGCATGCAACTGATTGCAGTGACAGACAGCTTAACACGTGAAGCCATTTTTACGCCTAATGCTTGTTATTCACTTTAAAAGCCTGGAGGTGCCAAGAAGGCTCCAAACGGTTACATTTGTTGTGTTAAAGTACCTTTAAAATACCCTTTAACAATGAAACAATAGCAGCTGAAGACAAACTGGTATGTAGAGTTAAATGTTGATTTTGGATGTTTCCTCAGAGCCAGCTTTTGAAGGATTAGTATTTATATACATTGTACATATCACCTGTGTTTTATTTTCATTTTTTCTTTTGAATCATGATAAAAAACATATTCTACTTTTTCAAGGTTATCTAAACTGTGCACCTGTTTTTGCACTTTGTTATGCTGCTGTGACACCTCAGTTTCCCTGCATGGGATCTATAAAGTTGATCCAAACTTAAAACTTGATGTTCGTATATTTCTAAAATCTACATTTAAAAGTACTATGTGTAACTTTCTGAAAATCCTTGTTATTAATGACAACGGTGGCTGTTTAGTGAACTGCAGTCAGCATCCTGCCCTCATGCTCACATTATGTAGGCGCGAGTATCCTGGGGATCGGCGAGACTGAATCATGCTGATATGTTAAGTAAGTGAAGTTACACGGTTATTATAGTTTCACTGCAGATATTGACCCTAGTGTTTTTTTTTTTTTTTTTCTGTGCTTGGTGGAATTGTTGTTGATGTAATTTCTAAGCAAAAAACTAAAGTCCTTAGTTGTTTACAGGTAAGGTCTCATTTTTTAAGTTACATTACAATCTGTTCACACATTGCAATGCAAAGCCATTAATATATGTAAGAAGTTACACATAGTACCATTAAATAAATAAAAAGTCCTTACAACCCTTTTTCAAAATTTTTGTACAAGCTTGACTTTTTAAATCTGCATTATTGGAGGAAAACTTGAACAAGTTGAAAAACACACAACTCTTTAAAGATGCAAGAAGTTCTACTTTCCAGGTTGTGTTTTTGTTTGTAAACTGCACAACTTTAGTCGCCTTTAGTCATCCTTTCGTAAACTACTTTAAACATTAAACTTTCACAGGTCATTCAGAATCATAAAACTGGTGAAAGTATCTAAAAAAAAAAAAAAATTCAGTCCAAGAAAACATGAAAAGCACCACTATTTGGGTTTGCAAGTTTTTTATTCCCCCCTTGACAACAGCTATATGTCAGTCACTAAGCCCTATAAATCCTGACAAACTGTTTTTTTCTCCAAACAGGTATTTTCCAGCGTCAGTCCACAGCCCGCCTTTGTGACCTCACAGTTCAGACAGGTGGCTCGCAGCTGATGGAAACCTTATTCTCACTGTCTGCTCGAACACGGCTCCCCACCTCCAGCTCGCCCACTACGTCAAGGTAAGGGCCCGCTGAATTATGTTGAGGTGAATTCCCGGCGGTGGCAACGGGATACGGTAGCAGGGGCACCAAATGCACCTCTTTGGAGGAACAGCGGGTTCATGAGGCGTAGAGTTTCATATCTTGTTGACAGCTCACGCGGAGCATTACCATATGAGCCATTTGATTCCCTGTACATCTGTGGGACTTTTTTTCCTGATTTACCTCCTTGTCCTCAACCCTCCATGGTGAGATACTGGCAGAATTATGCGAAACGAATCGCCGGCAGTTGTGGGTTTTACTTTCAGGCGTCATTCGTGTCGTGTAGCTGAGACGCCGAGGGGATAAACCCGCTAGGAATGCATTTTGTGGTGTAACACAGTGTTCATTTCCGGCTGCTGACTGTCTCTGGCGTGCATGTGGATCCTTAAGAAGAGCATTCTGCGGTGAGCGTTAATGCAACACGTTTGGTGACAATAAAGAGGGAAAGCATTTTGAATTTCATACTCATACAAAAAATATCTTCAACACAAATGCTCATGTCTGTTATACACACCAGCTATCGTGAAAATAAGCATTTGTAAGTGATCTGCTAACAAAAAAGACATGTTAACCCATGTGACTCGCTCTGACACACAGACACTCACACAACTTCTTAACCAAGTCAGTGCGATTCACGTGGCACACATATTCAGAGTTGTTTTGACAGAAGGTCGATGTTAGAGGGAAGATTTAAGAGTACCTGCGTGCAGCCTGCAGGTATGCAGCAGTTGAGCTCAGCGGGCCACACACACTCACCAAAAACCCTAATCACATTTTTATCCACCCTGAGAGAAAGAAAGAGAGAGAGATTGAAGTAAGGCAGCAAGGCAGAAATAAAAAGGCCAGCTTTTTTTTTTTCCCATGATAACAGCTCGTTTCAGTTGGTTTGTTGTTTCTGATGCCATTATGGAAACTAGGTTATTCAACAATATTCTTCTTCTAACACAGCTTTTCTGAGTTCAAATGGCAAACTTAAACAGAAAAGAAGGAAATCTGGTAAAAAAAAAAAAACAAACAAAATAAAAGTACATAAACATGTTTATTTTTAAAATGTGTCTGTAACTGCTCTGTGCATCAGTGTCTAATTACAAAAAATTACCTGAATAAAATAGTCCAAAGTTCGAAAGGTTTCCTGATTTAGAAGCAAACATTTGATAATTAACACATGTTGACTGGTACTCAAGAAGTACTGAAGTACGATACACAGCTCTAATCATGGATGTATTAAACAATGGATGAGATATCAGTACATGGTGGACTATAATCTCCAGAGATTATTCAGAGCAACGTTGAAATAATAACTGAGAAAGTAAGAAAGGTAAATTAAAGAGTAGAGAGTAAAACATGGAAATTAAGAGGAAATGAAAAAAAAGTAATCCAACAGCTTCAACTGTGCAGGTCAGCAAGTGAAGGCACTCAGTGAGCTCACTGCAAACACCAGTTACTCTGTTTTCCAGGGTTGACACAGATTGATGCATTCAGCAGAGGCAGATTAGTAGGCCTGCAGCTCACATTTAAGGTCAACCTTGATTGAGTCCTGGATAAGAACATGCAAGAACAATTTGTACATGCCTTGAAATCTCGGCGCAGTGGTGTGGTCTCACTCAGGACCAACAACAGGACTCCAGAGATGTTTTAACTGGACAACTCAAAAGCAGAATAATACTGAGAACTTACATTCATTATAAAGTGAAAAAGTTCAGAAACGTACACTGCAACAATGCTTTCAGAGCAGTTGACAAAATAATCTCACTCTCATGGCCATTTAGTAGCTGCTCTTGAGCTTTTGATAGTATCACATGCTCTTCATTAGCAGATGGAGTATAGCTGTCAGGGAATGGAGCATTTTAGTTTTTGAGTTCAAAGTTCATTCTAGACCTTGGAGGCAGCAGTCGCTAAAACAATCGTACCACAAAGGCTATTTAGTAGCTGCTCTGGAGCTTTTGATCATATTGCATGATCTTCATTATTATTAAGTATTTTAGAGTTGATTTTACATTAAGCACAATATTACAATTCCAATTAAAAAGGTGGCATTGTTTGACATTAACTCACGAAAAACCTATTGGGAAAAACCTGATCATTTTCTTTCAGACAGTAAAGATCACATGGGACGGCTACTTCATTTTCCATTCATATCCAGCAAGTAGGCAAGGAACACTTAAAAAAATGTTGCTTTTGTATAATGCCGAACAAATTTATTAAAAAATTCCTTTTGGATAGTGCTTTCTGGGTGGCTTGTGCCATAATCTCAAACATGAGGTGATGTGGAGCAAGTCCAACACAAACCTTGCTCCCAGACAATAGCTCGCCTTGGTAGGTAATGTCCCGACTTTCTGAATTCCACACAGTTTGCAAACACAAAGGCAGCTTTCCTCCCCGAACGTAATCATTTTATGAAGAATGTGAGAAAATACCACCAATAATGTGGCAGTAAACAACATTATAAGGGAGCTGGTGGTTGGTTTCATGAGGTTACAACCCTGTACTGTGGGTTAAATAGAGTTCTGCTTTGCAAAACACAATTTGATGACTGAAAAATGGTTCACTATTGCGGCCATCCTGTTGAATGTATAGTATCCCATTATGTAGGTGAAATTACACTTAATTAATTTCAAGGGGAGGGCAGCTGGGGTTGAGGGCAGACAGCGTTCCCATGGTTCATATCAGGGTGGAAGGGTCTTTCTAATTTCACTCCCTCAGGCTGACTGAGTGAATGAAGGGGCCTGTTTTTGAGGTGAATGTGTGGGCGAGTGTGTGGGCCTGATCTTATGGCCACTTCTGGGACGCGATGTTGGCCCGGGCGGCCTCCCCGGGAACCTGCGTGTGCGTCGAGTACAGAGCGCTCAGCCTTAATGCTGCCTGACAGCTCATGGCTGCGGCTCAGCTGCTGGCGTTTATGAAGGGAGGTCTCGGCTTACGGAGGAGGCTGGCAGGGCGGCCGGGGTGGAGCGCCGGGGTTCACCGGATCCTCCAACGGTAGCAGAGACACAGAGCGACCATGCTGTGAGCTCACCGGGTCTTTCCACAGGCTTCAGCTCTATCTCAACACCCAAGGACCCCGGCCGGTGTAACATTTCACCACGTAATTAGATTACTAATGTAGTGTGAAATGAAATTGAGGGGGTGTTTCGACTGAAAACCAGGCATCCTCCGAGGTCACCCGTGTTTTTTTTCTAAGGTGCCAGTAAAGTCCATGGTTTCCTTCACCGGGCGCTTTTACAATGGTGTCATATGTGCAGCCTCCAAGGTCTCCTGCACTTGCCAGTAAAAACAAGTGCCTTATAAATGCTTTCTCTGACCCCCTCCAGTCCATCTCAAAGGTGCTCTCACACTCACTCCAAGGTTGTTTCAGAATAAAACAATTATACACAGAGCACACACAGGTTGTCGGTCCCTCGTGACCTCCCAAGCACTTACAATAGCTTCCAGCTGTCTCTTTGGGACTCTCAGGGAATATTTTTTAAACCCAAGTCACTTCGGTAATAGCCTTACAGTTGATTAGCGAGGCCTCATTCCAGAGGTGGAAGATAATTGTCCCCACCTTGAGGCTCCAATAAATCTCACCATTTCATGTTTGCAATGTAGAGTTGTCCAAACATTGAAAAATAAAACCTCATTACTGCAAGTAACAGTGAACTAATGCAATAAATTAGATTGGCTGCACTTTACTCAACCCTGAGCTAAATTAAGTTAAGCAAAGTATGTGCTGAATCAACAATAAGTTTGATAAGTCGTTTATCAAGAAAAAATGCCAAATATGCTCTAGGTGTCAATGTCAATTTAATTCTTTGGGTGTCTTTGGGGACTGTTGATTGGACAAAATGCAACCTGTAACAGAATACAAAAATTGAGCTTAAACGTTCATTCATGACATTGGAAATAGCATTTTGATGAACATAAATAAAATGTCATTATATATCACTTTTTCCAGAAGTTTATGAAGTTTGTCTAGTTGTCATGGAGATGGTTTAGCCTACTTGTTATCACATGGTAAAATATGGACTTTTGGTCACATGGTAAGAACTAGAGAACTAATTCACTGATGAAGTTCACAAGATGTATCTGAAAGCTCTGGAAAACCCAAGTAAGACTTCATTATTGAAGCCAATGTTGTGACATGACAAATTTCAAATACATCTGCCAAAGTGCAATCTAAGCTAGAGCTGAAGCCATTTGTCTAATAACAGATTAGTCGATTGACAGAAAGATTTAATAATCAATTCATCATTTAAATGTCTTTTTTTAAAGCAAAAAACACCCAAAACTGAATGTATTTGGGTTGGTCGGACAAAAAAAGACTTTCGAAAATGGCAATTTGGGCTCAAGGAAACTGATTTTGTGCATATATATATATATATATATATATATATATATATATATTTTACATTTCATACACAAAATAATTAATCAATTAATTGATAAAACAATGGAAATAATCTTGGTAGGTTGTACAAATTGGTTAGTAATGAGTATAAGGATGAACATATCAGGCTTGAACAGAGGTTAAAACACCATATTCTTTTATTAAAAACGAAAGTTGTAGGTAAACACAAATAAATTTAATTTTCTGTGCATCAGTGACCTGGGAAATAAATAATCCAGAGCCTCAGCTGCAGGCCCCTGTAGATGCATCTCTGGACATTTGCATGGTGGGAAGCAGTGGTAAAAGGGTTTGCACATAATGTATTTTTCTTCAGGAAAGAGAGGCTTGTAACCCATTTCCACATCATATGTCAGGTCCAGAGAGCCCACAAAAACTAAACGTCATTTGTGAAATCCCACTCCATTCACTTCTTTTATGCATTTCCCAATCGTCCTTTTTCTTTCAGCACAGTGAAGTATTGAACAGAAGGTATCTCAGACCTTGTACACAGACAGGAAATGTCCTAATTTCCGCCACCATTACTGAAACCTGTATTTGGCTATAATCGCCGCATTTCTGGTGCATGTGTGCACCATCACATAATATGTGGGATGCAGAGAAGAACATCTGGTGACAATCAGGGGTATCAGTCTTGACAGCGTAAATGTCAGCACGCATCTCCTGCAACAAACCATCTACTGCCTGCTCTGTTACGTTACCCAGAGGCCTCCCCCCCGTACGGTTTACAAGGAGCTTGTTTGTACAGATGACTCCACGATCGGACGTTTCTCACAAGGGATAATAAGGCTTCGACCCTCAGAGTGCACTTTGCCAGGCAGTTGTGTGGAGCCTTGTTTGTGTGTGTTGCCCCTTTACTAATAGGAATGCTGCTGCAAAAAGCTGAATGTATATGTGCCTGCTTTAAAATTATCTTCACGAGGTTGTTTTTCATTTGTAGTGTATGCTCATATATTAACTTTAATGTTAATTTCTGCCTGTAAAGTTTGGACATCAACCTTAGGGACTGCAGGTAGAAAGTACAATTCTGAGGTACCTGTACTTTAATGGAGTATTCCAATTTCATGTACTACATTTAATAGGGAAATATTGTATAATGTACTATCCACTACATTTATTTGACAGCTATAGTTTGATAGACTGTTTGATTATACTTGGGTTGTTTATCTAAAGGATCCCAGTAGAGTTTTTGACCACTAGTAGCACTATCGAGCAACGTTTGAATGAGTAGCTTCCTGTTTGGTTTGTTCTCATACATGCAGTCTGGGACAATTAGAATAAAGTCTTGTCAATTAATGTCCATTATCCGTGATAAATACATAAATGACAATGACAAGAAAGATTTTATTCCATGATAAGAGATATAGAGGCAGAGTTACATAATAAAAAACAAAGTAAATGGACAGCGACCTCAAATGCTTGGTAGTTAAGACCCAACACTGGACAAATACAATACAATAAATAAATGAATGAAGTCTGATAATTACTGATTACTTCAATTTAAGCTGAAATGGAAATATTGTAGATGTCTTGTGCATCATTTTAAACACATTTCCCCCAGATTTAGACTGACATGTTTGGTATCTTTAGAAAGTTTGGGATGTCCACTAGAATTTAAAACAAAGCTTTGTGGGTTTGAACCGAGTTCGGCTGCACAGCTTGAGTTTGTAACGTTTGACCCACAGGCTGTTCAGTGAGGTTTAAGGGGTTTAACAAGCTTTGTAATGTTAAATATAAGTAAACTATGAAATGTGAGATGTTTGAGGAAAATGTATTCTGCTAAAAACAAAACAGATACTTAAATAATTTTTCTCAGGTTTCCTTTTTTCCTCAATAAGCATCTTTCTGAGCCAAGCCAGCTTTCTTCTTCTTCTGTGGTACACCCTATAGTGCTGCAGTATTCCCACATTTCCATGTTAGGGGAAGAGAAAACATAATTTTTGTTGTGATCACACTGAGAGCTAACCAAACTGATCATTTTTCAATAAGTGATAGTTACATGACTGCTAATACAAAGTTAGGATTTCTCCAGCTGGGATGAGTTTATCCAGGTTTTGTTTACATTTCCCAAAGTGAGATATATAGTTTCTTTACGTATGTTAAGAAGGTTTAAATATGCTGATGGCTGCTCTGTTGGCGGGAGCTTATTCAGCTCTACGTTACAAATGGTCTACAATTTATGAGCATATAGAAGCCGGACTGCAGAGAACGAAGGCTCTGTCTAGTTTTGAAACAACATTACAGATGGTAGTGTGGGCATGCTCTGTGCTTCAGAATTAACTTCTGCAAAAACATTTTCCACTCAGATACTTGAGCTTAACCAAATACCACCACAACTTTAAAACTGGAAATTATATATGGACAGGAAATATTGAGTGACAGTTTGCAAGATTCCTGAGTTAGCATAAAACTCAAGCCCAATTTGAGCATATTAATTGGTTATTTTAGAAAAAAAAAAAAAGCCTTAAATGACGTTAAAAGCGTACAGCTGGGCTGCATAACGAAAACAATGAAAGCACTGCACCTGATTTCTAACAGCACTACCCAAACCCAGAATACAGAGTGAACCACAGGAAAACAGCGCTCCAAGCATATATGGTCAGCGCTGTGCTCAGGAACAGGCAGGTTTGTGGCCAAAAGATGTGGGTTTGAGTTTCCAGACGAGCTGTCAAAATCTGGGTCAAGAAACTGTATGTGAGTATGTGAACGTAACTGTGCGAGCGTGGCGGAGGTTGAGCTGTGCTCAGACGACCTTCCCCGCAGGTTTAAAATAAATATCTGTTAGTCATCATGATTTGTTTCATCACAGTCTTAAAAGAGTTGAAAATATTTAGTTTATTTCCACTATTCAGTGACCGTTTGTGGAGGTGTTGAGATCTTTAAACGACTTAAAGATGTTTCAAAATCAACCTGGTTGAATCTGGCTCAGTTTCACAGACACCTGTGGATCAACCCTGTAATTTCAATCAACATCTGAGTCCTACTAAAACATAAACACTCTAATGTTTTAATGCTCAGTAGGTTGATGCTTGATGGACGGTTTTAAGTGCTTTTAAATCAATTTAATGTGTTTAAACCTGTTTAAATTTGACAAGCTTTTAAACCAATTTAGGCTGTTTTTAAATGAGTTTAAATTGGTGGTTTATATTGTGTTAAACCAGAGACAAACTGGTTTAAATATGTTATGGATGGAAAAACTGGTTTAAATTGTTTTTTAACTGGTTTCAACTGTGATTAAAACTGATCTTGACAGTTCACTCTTGACCCTGGAAAGAGCAGTTTACAAAACTATTTTCAACTCAGGGTCCCCATCAGCAGCTGCTTGGATTCAACCATTAGACCATCTTCTCTGAGGTTCTGTTGATGCAGTTTGGTGGTAGGAGTCATGATGGTCACAGGGGTCACGACAGGCTATTTTTGAGGAAGTGGTGAGCTGTGGAAGTGGCGTGACCTGCAACAAGGACTCACCATAAAACAATGAGATAGAATCCATATGCATCCCATAACCCTTCACAGTCCAAAAAACACTTTCCTCACGCAGTGATGGGCGTAGCTGTGGGTTCAAATTCCATACGTCCGACACAGAGCAGAACGCTCCGAGTGTTTGGCTTTCCCTCCAGACTCTTTGCTATTTCTGTGATTTCTTTATGACTCGCCAATAGAGAGGGGCATTAAATCTGTTTGCACTGGCTGTGCTCAAAGTATGTACACATGTTTCATCTCAGCTTAGATAAATCCACAACTTGATATTCCCTGTAGGCCGGGGCATTGAAAAGTGTCTTATTTCATTTATATGTTTTTAAAAAGGTTTAATGTCTAAATGTACTTTACATATGATGATGGAGAAGACGTGCAAGGAATACCCAGAGGCTCATGGGACAGAGCCGTAGTTTGAAGTGACTGCTAACATATCTGGTCAGAAAGTCCGTCAAACGACTTTAGACAAACTCAAAAAGACCACAAAGAGACAAAATAGGAGTAACACTACAAATAAATGCAAAGTCACTACAAAGAGACACAAAATGACCACAAAGAGATTCAGTCTGGGTGTTTTGCCCCTACCTGCCTGCGCCCATTGTCTCAAACTCCATCCATGGGAGAAGGAGAATTTTATTGGCTTTGTGACTATTTAGCTCACAGTCAGAGTGCCCTCAAAACACATAGTAAAACCTTCATTTCCCATTAGCAGATTACCATTACCAGAAAAATGCTGTTTATAAACTGCATGTGTTTGGTTTAATAAATCATAAGTACTAAGCGTAAAAGTTCAAATTGGTGAGATAAATAATCCTCTAACAGTCAAAAACCAGAGAGACTTTATGAGAAACGATGACGTCATTCCATATACAGCTTGGAGCTGTTGTATAATTTGGAATTTGAGCCATGTGCTCTACTTTAGGACTGAAAATTATACCTCAATATTCCTCTGAAAGAACACATTTAATGCCACTTGGCCTTCCCCGACAAAGCCATTGCATCTTCTTCAAACTAATAGGTTCAAATTGCCTTTGGATGCTGATCCAGGGTCTGCTTTTCAATTTCCTCAGCAATATTTAAGGTGAGGGGTTACAGCAGGAATGCTGATTCCCAGTAAGGACTCACAGAAAGTAAAGGACGGCATCCAGCGAGTTTAATTCTCTTAACCTTTCATTCAATACAGCTGAGAATTCCTGTAATTAATCAAACTGTCACTTCACATCCAAAGTAATAAGACCATGGAGCCAAAACATCAAAGTACAGTACAGTCCAAATATTTATTGAGCCTTGTGTAATAGTCTCCATT
Source organism: Lateolabrax maculatus (assembly GCA_031216445.1). NCBI lineage: Eukaryota > Metazoa > Chordata > Actinopteri > Acropomatiformes > Lateolabracidae > Lateolabrax > Lateolabrax maculatus. The sequence goes on along the minus strand of CM062206.1, from coordinate 6,748,926 downwards.
TTTTGCTTTGGGCCTTTGGGTTTTAAAATATAATGTTTTTGCATTTCTGCTTGAATTATCAATTATACATTGTCAAAATAGTTAAAGATTAATTTCTTGTCAGCTGACTAATTCTTTAATCGATGAATCGTTGATGCTCTACAGCATTGCTCACAATGGCCACTGGGATGTGGAATGAATAGCTCCTCCTGTATTATCTCATGGTATATGGTCATATCAACCCTAGTATGAATGTATGTGTGCTTACCATATGGAAGTTTTTGTCTTTACTAAACTACACTACAACACTGATTAATATGCATCAGTCTGCAGCATCAAATTCTCCCGATGATCAAACCCACTTATCTGGATTTCGAAAACGAGAGAAAGTCATTTGCAGACCCACAATCTGGGAAACATTATGTCCTAAATATCTGACTTGCAGTGAGAAGCTGAGATGCTTTCGTCTGCTTGCTGACAGCGGTGCGCTCTGAGACTGACCATGGCCCGTCTCTAAATTTTCCACTTTTTCAGAAACCAATTCCAGAGCTTCCAAGGAGGGTTTTGGCCGTAATATCCGAATCATAATCGCTCCTAATTGGCGAGCGCGACCTGGAGCGTGAGGAATTTGACTTAGTTAGTCACTGCTGACATGTTACAAGACAGTTACATAGTGCAGGACTGACAGAGCACTGCAGGTACAGTACAAAAGGTAACTGGACCTCACATGTAGTGTGGACAAAATTATGTATTTGACTTACAGTGAAACTTCATGCTATGCTCTCTTTCCAAAGTTTTTCCACAGCAACAGGGGTTTTGGTATTTTTTATAGTTTCAGTTGTAAATCACTCAGAAATCTGTCCAAAAAAACCCAAAACTTTTTATTTTTTTTAATTGATGCCTCTTTTTGGCACATTATCTCACAGTGTCAGTCTAAGTGACTGTCAAGTGAAGGAAAATAACAATCAATATTCATGTCAACACTTTTCAGACATCCAGAGAGTTGGAGGATACACTTCTTGTTCAAATTACATGAAAATGTGAATAATCTGCAAAAGCACTGTGCGTGATCGGCTTCAATAGGCCTTAAATGACAAATGGTGCTCTTGTTTGCATGAGAGAAAAACAATAATAGTCCCGTGACAGTGGCTTCAAACTCTTGGATGCGTTCTGACCACCGTCCTCGTGATGACACAGCTGAGCTCCGTCGCTTGGAAGGAACGAGACCTGAGTGAACCGGCTGAACCGAGGCTCTGCTGAAAACTGGCCTTTCCAACCACATTGCATAACTGAAAATTGTTTTTCGCAACATGTCATGTCATGAGGGCAGATGAATTTAATAACACCTAGAGGCGATGTTTGGGGAGATAAGTAATTTTGAATTGCTTTAATGATGGAAGGATAATAAACATAATGCCAATAATGGACTTCATCTGTTCATCAGAGTCAAACTGTGATGGTAAATCCTTCCTATGGTGTGTTCTGGTCTGCTTGTGTGTGTCTGGTGGATGAGGGTTCGCCGCAGAGGGCGACGTAATGACTTCTGGAAGGCTTAGATAACCACAGGAAATATTTTAAGGGGCACTGAACACAAAATCCTGAATGAAACAGTCACTCTCTCTGTAGACTTGAAAGATGATTGTAAAAAGTTGTTTATTTGCGTTACAATGGGTTTCAACAGTGAGCAGTTTTTATAGGGGAATTGAAATACAACCTGTTCAGAGCTGTTGTTAGCCTGCTAACTCCTGCAGTTTATGTTTACAAAACCTCCCTCACTATTTCCTGTCTGATCTGTTATTTTGCCTCAGTCTGCGAGCACATTTTGCCAGATGACACATGGTCTGACCACACCTTCAGACTGACAGATTCCATTGATCTCGGTTATTGGGCAGCCTGACGAAACCTCTGGCTCGCTCATTTGTCCAAATTCCTACTGCAGTTTAGAGATTGGGTCCTGGGCACATAACTCAAAGTTACCTCTATTAAAACACCACACTTGAGGCAGCCAGTCCTCATGATCAACACATGCACGTATTAAGGATTTGGACTGAGTCGTGTGTATGAAATAAAACCTTAATTGGGCATTAAGCAATATTTTGGTGAAAATATGAGTGTTTGAACCATAGTGAGGATATGGAGGGACAGCAGAGAAGCAGGAGCGGTTTGAGGAGCTTTGATGGACATTTTGCTACTTGATTTTCCATTTTCAAAACTGGGTACGATTGGAAATCAATGTTACTGGCATTAATTTGAAATGACCACAGCAGTGAGGGATGAAACTACAAACCTTTTTACATTCACCTTTGAAGTGATTCATACTGTAAATGTTGTTCAAAGACTTTTTGATACTCAAAAGATCAACTGATGGCAGTTATTAACTAATAAAAATTGCTTATATTTTTAAATGTATATATTAAACCACCGTTCAATCAGCAGTACAAGCAGCACATGAACACTTTTACATTTGCTGTTGTGTGGTGGGTCTATATGGAAGTAATGTATATTCATTGTTTGGAATAAACTTGGTATTAATCTTGGAAAATGAGAGCCATCATGGCTGAACAGAAAAATAACAAAGACCATTACGTAAATAAACTTTATTGATAGAAAGTACAGGACAGAACTGTCACAGACTAGTGGCACCACACTCTATGAGTAATAATAATCACAAAAAAAAATGTTGGCATTGTTTTTACTTTTATGTACGCCTCCTACTTTTATTAAAAGTACGTTTTTCCAGATTTGGTGTAAAAGGTGTAAACTGGGACAGCGATAATGTTTAGAGTTGAGTTTTGTGGATGGCATTTCCTGCCGACATATCCAAATAAATGAGGTGTTGAGTTGTGGTGCCCCTCTCTTTTTAGTTTTAACAGTGGTTCTTTCCAAACACTCTGGCACTTTTACCCCTCATGACTATACATTAATCCATACCATCTGATTTATTTTGTCTGGTTGGATTCTTGCTTCATTGCTGAGATTAACATGTCTCTAAACCGGATTAATTCAAGATAAATTAGGTGAGCAGAGTGAGAGTTTCAGGTCTGCTGGAGGGAGACGACGTGATTTTCACATGAGAAAATAAACACTGCAATTCAGTTTTGTCTTTAATTGTTCTTGGTGGCAAATTGGACTGGAGTATACATGGTTATCACTGCTGATCCAAATAATTGCTTTTCGCTATTTTTATAGAATGTTTCATATAACAAAAACACACATTGTGCTAATATCAGGGATCCAAGCTTGTCTAAAAAACTGAACTAGCTTCACCATCTCCCTGATTTTCCAGAAAATTTCTAGAGTGATGATGTTATGCTGTTTGCAAGATCAATAATGAATCAAGTTTAACTCAAGTTTAACTTAATGTTAGTTCAATTTCAGTGATGGTTCTTGTGTGGCAACGCAGCATCATGCCAAATAACTGTTACTATGGTTACCTGCAGTTTGAAATAACTTCATTTAAAACAGGTTATACTGTGGACCAGATGTCTGTTTACACGTTTTAAAAGAACATTTTCTAGCAACCCCAAGACAATAATAATGAATTATTATAAAATGAAATAAATCTCTCCTCAATGGTAGATCCAAGAGTGTTGTGACATCTATGAAATGACAATCAGCTGTTGAAAAGCTCTGCACTCATGCAGGATTCATGCTGCTGGAACATCTAATCCAGACAAAAGACAAACGAGCCGACATGGATTTTGTGAAAAGGGTCGTTTTGTTTTCTTTTTGCACTAAAAATGTTTGATGTTCAGCAACCAACTAAAACCGACTACACTCTGTTCTCATCACCATGTTACAGTATCACTTGAACAAACAAAAACAGGCAGCATATTGTTCTCAAGCAAGTTTCAATGCTTTTTTATAACAGCTACCTGACCTTTAACCTGTGCTAGAATGGCGTTTATACTATTACTGTAAACCTTCTTTTTCTTTCACAGTTTTTCCCAAGTTGTTTTTCAAGTTGTGTGGTGTTTTGGACATCAGTGATGACCACAGTGCCCACATGTGCAGTCAGAGCTCATGAATGCTTCACTGTGAACAGGCAAAATGGCTCTGAGTAAAAATCACAAGTAATTATATGACATTGAGCATTTCAACTCAAATTACTTTTCAGAAACTTACAGGAACCTTCAATTTCCAATAAAAACGGACTTAAAATACAGAGCATGTTTGGATCAAGTCCAATTTCCTGAAAATAGTTGTTTTTCAAGTAGTTGACACATAATAATCCATCGCTGCCAGGCGAGCCTTGTATAGTTTGTCCCTCAGGATCTTCCTCATCAGCGTCAACTTGCACTCAGGAACTAAATGTCTGAATGTTCCCATTCACTATGAACCATAATCCTCGGATACATGCGAGTTAAAGTGGTTTCCTCCCCTTATTAGCGTCTCCGTAAATCAAGCCAATGGGGTGTCCCGTCGTGAACGAGGCCTCCTCGTCTGCAGTATTATGGGAGATAATGGGGTCCGAGCCCACACTGAGGCACTGTGGAGCCCAGAGGAGAGATGCTGTTCTCCATCTACCTGAGTACATCCAATAATAGTTTATTTTCATCACAGTAGCAGAGACCCTAAACTAATGGACACACATGCAACCAAATGTGAGCTTTTTCCACAGTATTATCATGATTACTCTCAGGAAAATTAAATGCCGGTTAAGGTCTTTTTTAGACTTCTTTAGTTTTTCTTTACATCTTCATCCCTGATGGTTATGGGAAGATTTAGTAACTTGAGTTACAATAATATTGTAGGAGATAAGACTGCTCTGGGCAAAATTGGATAAAACGTAGATCAGTGTTGCACCCATCAATCAACTACCAAAATGTATAATCAGCTGATTAATATTCAAAACAAGTCTTCTATGATGGATCAGGCCTGCAGACAATGATTATTTTAATTAGCGATTAATCTGTTGATTTTTGTTTCAACTGATTAATTGTTTATCTTATAAAATGCCTATAAAATGCATCCATCACAACAGTCCAAAGCCCATGATATGTTCTTAAATTGTTTATTTTGTCCAGTCAACAGTCCAAACCTTAAAAATATTAAATTTACAATGATATAAAACAGAGAAGAGCTGCAAATCCTCACATTTAAGAAACTGGATTCAGACAATGGTTGGCATTTTTGCTTCTGCTGCCTGACTTAAAACATTTGCAGTCGTCAGCTAAAAGTTGGTTTGTCGGATTTAAAGGAATCAATCAATTTAACAACAGCTGTTTATCCATTCACTCAGCACTTCTGTGCAGCATCTCCAATGGTTGCAAGACTCTAGCAAGTCACTGAGCCCAGTTGTTCTTGAAGAAATTGTTACAGCATGCATCTCCAACTTAATCCACAAATAGTTGTTTTTACTCTAGACAGAAGTCAGGTTTCCATCCAAATGTAGACACTTTTTAATCAAATTTTGACAAAATTAGAAAAAGAAAATGTGAATGAATGTGCATTTCCATCCATTATGTGATAATTAGTAGTTGTTTATCAAGATGAACAGTTGGTGGCACTAATTCTCCGGTTGGGTGCCTTTAAACCATTGCAGAAGAAAAATATGACACGACGTTGTTAAAAGAGTTCAAGTCAAACCTCAAAAGGTGAAAAACAATATAGAAAGTCTCCTCATCACACCACACAGATCTGATGTTTTTGTCTCTTAGTGGAGTGGCAACATTTTTTTTGCAATATTTTTACTTTTATTTTATTTTATTAATGGCATTTCAACTCTGTGTTTGTGTTTTTAATACACAATTGAAAATGCACATAGAAATAGATGTTTGGGAACTCATGCTGGCTGTTTCCCCCCTGATTCTAGTCTTTATGCCCTTAATGGGCCCTACAAAGCCAGACTGGTTCATTTCTAGTGTTATGTTGTTCAGTAGATAGCTAATAATCCATTATTTTTCTGCCTGGGATGACAGAATATGATGTAGACACAAAAAACAGTATTTTTCCATGTAACATTACAATGCTGATGTGCATGGAAAAATCTGTACATATTTCTTGAGAGACAAAACCGTCTCTGCTCATCAGAACTGGCCAGAAAACAAATTCCTAAACTTATGGGAAGCAGGGCAGCAATCAAACCAGCAAATAACTCAGTAACTGCATATATCGCAATAAATGCCAACATCCATTCAGAGCTTTTGAAGACCTTAAACCAGGATCGATCATCCAGCTCCCCTGATGTTTGTGAATAACCACACTGCCAGTCAAGAATCCCGACTCTGTTTGTGCCTCAAAGACAGACACTTAGCATCCTACTGTGCCCATGTGGTGTTTTTCAAATCAACTGGGATTCCCTCTGGCCAGCGGTAAACCGAAACCATTCCTCTTGCCCTCATCAGTCAAGTGTCTTGTTGTGACCTAGACATCCTATTCTTTCACCGAGGGAGTTAAGCTACGGTTCAGTGAGAAGGGAAACGGTGTGAGGGGGTGAACTCAGCTGCAGCACTTCGGCTCCAACGACTTTTATAGCCGCGTTTGACACCTTCACTGTTGATCTGGATGGATCGCCCCGACCAACGCGACTACTAATGATGATGTGAGCGCAGAGGGCAGCGAGGAGGCATCCATCACATCACATGTGTCATGAATTTTATTGATTATCTGCTTTTGGTTTAATCCTTCACACATGTTGGGCTTGTCGTACAGTGGCAGAGGATAACAGCGAGGACCCGGGCCAGGAGCACCAGTGGTAGCAGCTACTGTGACCTAATGCCTTTAACTCTTGGAGGACCTCTCCATTTCTTCTCCTGGCCAGCTCATACATCAACTTCCAAAGAAATGCAGAGAGGTAGGAAACAGCTGCCCTTTTAGACAGTGGGTGCTTTATCCTCTGATGTTAAAACCAAGTAAAGAGGAGCTGGTGAAAGCTCAGCAGCTCGCTTTAACAGGCAGTTTATCTTCTTTTCGCTATGACAACATGGATATTGAGCTACTCACTGTGTGTTTCTCTAGCCTTGAGCCACAGCGCTCAGTGGAAGAAACAACAAAATGTCTCGGCCAAGCAGACACAAACACATGAGCCAAGACTTGCACCAACGCAATCAATGCACAGGGAAGCAGCCAAGACTGATGACGAAGAAAGCAAGAATAAGAGTCTACGGCCATGCGCCGCTCTGTAAGGCTGTACTTAGGCACAGTGATGCTTTGAGCTGAATGGCAACGTCAGCATGCTGACATGCTCACGATGACATATCTAACATGACTTGATCTAGGGTTGTGCGTTGAGGGGTTAAGGCGTAGGCTACGCTGTATCTGACGTGCGCCTCATTAAAAATGTAGCTTCATGTTGGGGCTACAGCGGCTGCAGAACTGTGACTGGTGTCTTTTCTCCTACAGCTTTCCAATGCCGGTGAAGATTGTTTGTAGTAAAGAGGACACTAAAGAAGTTGAAGCAAGACTCAGTAATATTCATAAAGTACAGCTGAGACTAATAGGAAGGCCATTACTTTTGCAGGTATGGTCATACCAACCAAATATTGAAATTTTCAACCAGATGATGGCTCTAGATGAAAGGTTAGAGGATCCTCGAACATTTTACAATTCATCCTGAGCGGGACATGAATGTCATGAATTAATGTCCAATTTCATAGAAATCCATTAAATAGTTGCTGAGATATTTCAGTTTGGACCAACATGGTGGGCCGATTGACACTCCGTCATGGCCATCCACAGAGCCGTGCTGCTAGTGTGGCTAACAGTACATAAATCACAAAGCATATGGAATATTTCATAGTTTGAATAGTTTGATATGAAATGGAGGCTTAATGCACAGTCAGCAGCTTTAAAACTTTTTGCCTTTTTTATGCGTGTTACTGGGTGGCAGTAAGTAAGATGTTGCTCTAAAATACAAATTAAACCTTAAATCAAGCAGTGATGGTTCTTAAAAGCTTTATCAATAAACATGTCATGAGTTGTGGATGTCATTCTGCCATAATTTCTGTTGCATTTTAGACCATTTTAACAAATGGAATACACACCTTAAAATGAGAAAGCAAGACACTGACAATAAACAAATAAGAATTAAAAAGCCAGTAGCTTACTCCTGTCTCCATCAAAGTCCTGCAGTGATTACTGCGATTATTTCTGTCTGGACGATGGCAGCCTTACAAGAGAAGAAGAGGTTGGCAGATGTATCTGTTAGTGGATACACAACACATGGCCAGTTTGGCGCATATAAAAAATTGTCCCATAAATGAGTCTATTTTTTGTGTGTCTGTTAAGTTTCATTTTCTTATTTTCTAATTTAAAACTCATTCACAGTAACAATAACATCACAAAACAGAGAGCATCAGTTAGTCTGTCAGAGATGTAGATGCAATAAATAAACACGTTGTTTACAGCTTCTTACGACATTCCTAACCTTCTATGAAGCACCTGTTAATCTACAATTATTCCTAAAATACATTTCTTAAAATGAAAATGTTCGTAAAATGGATTCTGTGATAATCTTAGCCTTAAAATGCTCTTGCGAAACAGTGCCCAGGAATTGAGCCATTGCAATCTCTGCATAGGGAAGTGTTTAGCAGCCAGGACTGAAAAATAATCTATTCTTAAAATATTCAGAGCTGCATGCAATAGTCAAAATTGGTTCACTTTTAAATTCTTACTCTTCAAGCAGCACGACACACTCTGACCTGAGTTTCCAAGGAGAAATCCCGCTAAACAAACACATACAGTATTCTGTGGCACCGCTGTTAGACAGGGTGACTACTCACGAACTTTTACACTCAATGAGAGAACATTAAACACAGCTCTGTGGCAATTTGATTGGGCACAGAGACCCAACTTCACGGTGGTTTGTCGTCACCTACAACCGACGCCTCCCAACATCCCGTCTGTGAGAAAAAAAGTTACAGCTTCGCACCACGTCGTAAAAGTCAGATCACATCGAGAGGGCATCTCTTCATTAGGTTTTGTCCTGACATCAGCTATTACACTATCCTTGTTTTATAGCTTTCTGAGTAAAAACAATGGCGGTATTTGATGGAGTGCACGCTGACTTGATGTACAGGCCCTGTTGTGAAATGATTTGATGGGAAAACTGAGGAAGGAAACCTCAGGACCTCATGGCACCAAGAGTCCCAGCAGGCTGGCAGCTCTCATGATTCAAGATGACACCGCTTCAACTTTCCAGCACTCCCATCTCATTTTGCCATAAATTTTAATGAGCAAGGGTCACTCGATCCATTGTAGTTATTTTAATGATTTGGCTGCATCTAGTGAGGTAAACAAAAGATTTTGCCAGACGAATTTAACCCTTAAAGAATTCAAATCTATAGGGGAGGTAAGGCTTATTAGTGGGGGGGATTATGTAGAGCTGCAGCTGGTGTGACTAATCAACAAGAATGTGCACACTCACCATTCCCCTCAGTCATAAACACGTTTTAATTAAGTTGAAAATTGTCAGGCTATAGACTCCTGTATCCTGACTCTGGTTTGTACAGTGAAGGAGGATAAATTGAGTCCACATGTATGTAAAAATTACTGTTTTATAGCGTCTCATCATCGGGCTAAATAGATCTTCTCCTGTTATAAATTCTTGTAAACAATAATCATTCAAATTAAACCATTTAAATGTCATAACAGTGATTGTAAGCAAATAATCAGTGACACATACTTGGAGTGGATACATTTAGTTACTATAGCTGAGACTGTTTGAGGAGAACAGTGTTTGTATCAAGAGCTTCATTTATTTATGTAAACTCTGTAGCTATGTACATTTACTCATGTACTGTACTTATAGTTACTTATTCACAGTTTTAGGATACTTGTACCTAATTAGTTCCATTAAAAGCTACTTTAAAGATTTATACCTACATTTCAGAGGGAAACATTGTACTTGTTACTACACTACAACTATCTGACAGCAAATTACTAGTTACTCTGTAGATTAATTTAAACAAAAAGCTTACCATTATCTCATTAAAGCTGCATTAATCAATTTTTGGCCATTTGGGAGCAGAGCTCCACAACAAGATGAACATCACTCAAATGTTTGACATGCCATGGCCTTATGCACTAGTTAACTTGGCAAATGTCTTAGTAAACAGTAATTTTAGCTCTGTTTAGTCTTCACCAACAGCTGCATCTGTTAAAATTAGCTGCTAAATGCTCCACTATATTCACCAACCAGTCTCTCTCCATGTCCGTCTATTGTTCGGTGCTGGCCAAGTAGTGCACAGTGGGTTTATCGGTTTTGTTTTTGCAGAAAACAGCTGATTATTGGCCGGTTGTTAATGACGCTGATGAGAGTGGTGAGAGTGAACCAAAACAGTTACCTGAAGTTGCAACAGAAAAACCCAAACAAAAAGCTGAAGGACGCTTAAATGCTCTGCAGAACTCTGTACTATAGGTTTGTGACTACTTGTGATTCCTTTCACATTGCACACAGTGCCATTGTAAATGTCACAATTACTGACAACCAATACATCTGCCAGGACGATAAGTTGGCTGATATTAGCTCTTCATGAGTATTTCATGTTGGCCTATGGTTCGGCTGATAAGTCGAACAAGAAAGAACCGTATGGAAGTGGAAAACATATGCTAGAACTAATATACAAATTAATTAATTTGTTAATGAATGAATGATTCATTAATTTATTTCTCTAACTTCCTTCTTTATATTATGTCAGTATGCATGAACTAAAGCGTACTAAATTAAATTGAAAAAAAGTATTTAAAAGGACACAACACTTGAGCTGGTGTGGGCATTAATTTAAGCACAAATTATAGTGATACTTTAACGCCGGGTGAAAGACTGCCACTCTTGTTTATGTTATTTCAGTGTGTAGTCAGACGGTCCAGGAAACCAAGACTGGACAGTTTTCTCTGCATCCCGTGTCTGTAAATGACTCCCAGGCGGCTTCTCCTCCCCTGCTACCCAGAGTAGGATTTACAACAGGATTATGGGGCTCCCCTTTGACCCCAGGGGCTGTGTTCAGCAAGAGTCAACTTTTTTCTTAGAAAAAAAAAAAAAAAATAGCCTCAGTTAGAGTTCCCTCCCTCACTCCCTCCATCCATCCATACACCGACTGCACCAAGAACAATGGCTTATTCTCCTGCGCCAGTGCTCCATTACGGGGCCTGTGGCTTGGCAGTGCAGCCGGCCTCAGATTTCAACCACATGTACTGCACTCAAATCAAAAGAGTCAGCCCTGGCAGTATGGCCGCATAGCTGAGGGAGACACAGAGAGAAAAAGTACAAGCAGAGGGAAGGGGAGAAAACTGGGAGGAGGAGTGAGAAACAGAGGGAGAGAAAATAAAACAAAGTGATGTAAAGAGTAAATAGTCGAGGAGAGGGGAGAGAGGGAGAGAGGAGAATCAAGACAGAGGAAATATGGAGACAGTAGGAGTTAGATTATGGCTTTAACGCCGTAAGGTCAGGACACAGAGAGGTCAACTCTCAAGGGAGCCATTTTGGAAGGCAGTGAGGGATAACCTTCCCTTAACCCCAGAGCTGACTGTTCTTATTGAACTCTAACTGTAATTTCCAAATCCCACAGACAGTAGCATTTCAATGGATACTAAACACGTCGACAGCGCTCACACAGGCAGATTTGTATTTTTTGGGGCTCCAATGAGTGCACAGTCACCTGGGACCCACAGCGAAAAAGCTGAAAGCCTCACTGAAAGTTTACGAAGAGGTTAAAAAGCAAGGCTGAGAATGAAAACACCGGGTGTTGCCAGTGTTTTCCAAATGATTGCTCAGTCGTCTGGCACTGAAGCCGGCGTCTGCTTGGGCCCGGGCCGATACATCTGTGCCTCGGAAGTTCCCTGTCAAATGCAATTTGAACGTCAGAGGCGATCGTGTCATTAATGTGACAACCCAAACTTGGATGCTTTTACCTTTCTTCCTGCAGTGTGAAAAAAGAGCAGGAAAGAAACATCACAAACACATCATGATATGTTAGGAAATGTGTTTTTTCAATGAGATCTTCACTGCAAACAGGTTGTCTCGGCCGATACTTGGACGCTGTTTTGACGTTTGACATGATCTATCTTCTTTAATATCTGCTAGCGTGATGTGGATTTCATTGTCCATATTTCATGGGAGAAATACAAAGAGGTTATCACTGCATGAAATACAGAGCAGCAGCTTTCCTGTGGGAAAGGGTCTAGATTATCTAAATACTTAATCTTACCAAATTGAACGCACAAATCGCAATGACACAGAAGTCCCCCTTGCCATCAGTCCCTTAAGTGAGACCACTTCTGTGGGAAAGAAAAGTGCATATGGGGACAGCAAAGGTTGAGCGTAAGGTGAGCGTGAGCAGATTAAGTCTTGGCCTGAGCTCTGAGGTTGTTTGTAAAACAGTGGACAGTGCCTGGAGGGAGCAAAGGGGCATTTGGCAGCTGCCTTACGAGGTAAACTGCAGGCCTAACGAGAGCTAAAGCAACATGACACCCCAGCAGATGTTCCAAAATCTCAGGAGACCCTGTTTCCAATTTGACATTATTTACCCTCACTCCTCTGCACTGCTGCTTAATCTTAATTCCTTATTCCAACTAGCTGGTGGATTCCCAAGCACTGTTGTTTCTTTGTTGCTCAATCAGACTTAACGAACTTAAGAATTGGGGTTGAAGGTGAAGTGCAACGTTGGGGGGCGAGACCATGAATCCATAATCAGAGGGGAGGTAATGAGAGGATAAAGATGTGCTTTCAGTCAGTGTCCTCTATTGTGACAATTTCCTGTAAATGGCGAGCATCTGCAGCTATGAAATTCTATGCAATTCATCATTGTTTGATGTCAAACTGTTTGATGTCAAGCTGGATTTATTTGGATAAAATGTGTCAGAAAAACAGATTGTGCTCAAAGTTCACGTCCTCCAAACTGTAGGTCTTGCTTCATAAATCTGGTCCGAGCTCACCGCAGATAAAGTGCGAGACACATCTGTTTTGGTTAAATCAAATGTAATTTGCAGGCAAGATAATATAAAGAGCAGTGGCCCTTGATCATGGAGTCCAAACGTTCCACCCCATTGTCATACCTCAGATGAAATAATGAGGATGTCCGGAGCGTGTATGAGAAATAAATAAAAAGGTTACAAGAAAGCTTGTCAGTCAGTGGCAGCAGTCCTGTTCTCACAGTGCTTATGATGCCAGCAAGTTAGAGACATCTGGAGCTGAAGTTCAAACCTAGGCGAGTATTTACTAAGTGAAGATTTACACATGACTTAATTAAAACAAGTTGTTCCACACAAACTAGCTTTAACATAAAACATAGTCGTTACTGAAGATTTTCACCCAGAAACTGGTGACATTGTTAATGACTGTACTGTAACTTTCTTTCAAAAGTACAATTGAAGTACATTTTACCAAAAACACGTACCTCAAATTAAAAACGTTATGCCAATAATGTTTGACTAAATTACCAAAATATGTCAACTAGTTTTGCTTAACCTGATATTTCCAACTCACTGTAAAATGCCTAAATACAACTAAGTAACACGTACAGTATTGAGAGTACACCGCTTAAGAGTTAAGAGAAAGAGTAAGATAAAGTACATTGCCATTCCTGATGCCCAGAGGATGAATCCTAATGACCTTAGTGACCCCCTGATTTTCTCCCTGTGCCACCATGAGGTTAACATTTGTGGTTTTGGGTGAAATGTCTCAACAGCTATTGTATGGATTGTCTTGAAGTTTGGTACAGACATCTATGCCCCCTTGGAGGAATTTGTAATAATTTTGATGATCCCTTAACATTTCATGTAGCAACATCATCAGGTGCAAACTTAAAATCTAACGACATCCCCATTGGCCTCAGTTGTCCTTTTTTCTTATTTCTTCAATTTATACACCACAAAATCTTTACTAGTTAAGATATTTGTTAAGTTTTGCCACTCAATTTAGGAAACCACTAGCTTTAAACTATTTAGCACACATATCTGGTGCAACCCGATTCTGACCTACAAACTTACAAAAATATGAACACATTTCCTTAAGTTACAACATTGGAAGATTCTACATTCAGTCTAGTGTGTCAGCAAGCATAAATGACCAAATATATTACATAAATATTAGCTGGATTTCAAATTAATCTCTAGAATATCCTGAAGGATAAACTGAATCCCATTGATCTTGGACCCTCACAGTCAATGAAACACAATCCGCCAAACGTTTCAGCTGCTTAAACTGAAACCTCTTCAGCGTCTCATTGTCCCAACAGTTGGCCTGGTGAGTCCGTGTCTCCGTGCGGATGCTGTTTATCTTCAACAGTAATATGTTATGTCTTCAGCAAGTGGCTGGGGACAGTCCACCCTACACTTCTGTGAGGGGATTCGACTGGCAAATCTCCCCCTTACCCCTTGACTTTTCCTTATTTTTCCGAGCCGGCCATATAATTTAGGACTGTAAAATTGGCTACAGTTTAACGTGCTTGGTAAGTCTCCAGGTCCGACTACCGAGCGCTGACTCCTGACAGACGTCGACCACACCTGTGCTGTTCAAACAACTCGGAGTTATTTAGTATTCTACAGATGTTTCACACCAATGCAAAATATTAATAAAATCTATTTAAAATGCCCCGTATTTCAGTACTGTACAATGTAAGACAGTAGGGCTTTGTGTCAATGTGTGAAAAAGCAAACATTTACATAAAATGGTTACCGGCTAAAGTTCTTGTTGGTCTATATTTTACCTTGAAAAAAAGAGTTAAATGTGTGTGTAATAGCCAGATGAGGGCACACTGACAGATTCAATTAGGAAGCTATTTTAGAGTCGTGTAATATTTGCAGTGTTTCTGACAATCCTCATCCCCCTCCTGACTGATTTAATAAACTGAATTATGTCTTTTCTTTTGCCAGGACCTAATGCCGAGCTAGCACAGCTTGACTTCCTGTTAAAGGCCTGGCCTGAGCAAAAACTAACAAGAGAGGTATTTACATTTAGATCTCTGGTAGAGTACTTCACCATGTGGCACAAAGGCCTGACGGTAAGAGAAGTGACCTTGTAGTCAGAAGGTGGCCTGTTTGAATAGATGAAGCAGCTGGTATAAAAGAGGAGCAGAAAAGCAGAGATCTGTTCCTTTGCCATTCAAGTGCTCTTGAGCAAGGCACCGCCAGTTTGTTGGCATGAGACTGAACTGAAGGAGCAGCTGCTCCCATGTAACAACAACATGTACCACTTCTACCCCAGGTCTCTGCTGAATACCAAACAGGAACTAGTCAAAACAGAAATAAAATCCTAATTATACATTTGCAACCATGGAAGTCATTATTTTGGGAGGTCAGTGCTAGGCTCACTTGAATAACGAGATAGTTATACTTATATTAAGTGCGCCTAATTCGAACACGAACTAGACAAATGAGCCGAGCAGGGTGATTACTGGTCTTAATGATATCAGCTATTTTCTCTCTTCAGGTAAATTCCTGTTTGTGTTTTTGCACAATTTGACCCCTGAAATGGGTTTCAGTCCATCATTTAAATCCCAGTGTTCTGACAATACAAACATTATAGCTCGTTTATTACACAGACCAACTTTGTGTATTGAGTGTCTTTGTGTTTCTCTATTTTAAAACCTTATCCTTGTTAGTTTATGTTATTGTTATTCTGTCTGGAGCTTTATGTCGTGGCCTTTTCGTCTCTCTCTCTTGTTGCTACCTGCACAGCTTGATTTGGATTATTTGTTGGATTAATAATTAATATGAAAAAAGATATGGCAATACATTTTTTTTTTAAAGAAATATTTCACTTATTTTCCTTCAGAACTCTCCTTTTTAACTCGTCTCTATATATTCATGAAGTTAAGCTATGCAATTTGTGTGCATTTTTAGCTGAAGTTTAAATGTTGAACTCATGTGAATGCATCTTTATCTCAGTTTGTGGTGGCATGATCGAACCTTTATATGTTCATGTATGAATTTGCATTTTTTGTTTTATTTTTATGCTATTGTGCTGCCTGTGTTTCTTTGTGTTTAATCTAATACACCTTCATACTGTGGCCAATGATAGGCAGGTGTCAGTTAAAATCAAATATCAGGATACTTAAAAACAGTTCAGATCAACACTATAACCACTGTTTTAAATTAGTGAGCAGGGGATTGGTGTATTATACAGCAGTGCATATGCTTCGTGCTACTTTACCAATGAACTATCAGAGGTGAAACAACTTAACAGAGAGTTAAAGTGACCAACAAAGCCTACTTCTTCATCTGTGATAGGTAGCCATGTTTTAAGGCTATAATAGCAATCCTTGTGTCCTTGTATGGAAAATAACAGATTCAGCTGTGTATTACATCTTACTGTACATCAGTTCCTTATAAAGGGAGCTACATTCTCACAAACATAAAGTCCTGGGTTTAAATCCCATTTCTGGACCTTTCTGTGTTGAATTTGCAGGCTTGGCATTTTGGTCTATTTTAAACGCACCGGTAACAGGTGAACATTCAGTTAAATGGCTTTGGGTGGTTGGATGTCTGTGCTACAAAAACAGCAGCCAAACCCCTGAGCAGCACTGAAACATCCAGCAGCAGACTCAAATATGTTCTGGATTTCTGCTTTACGGTGACTGAATTTATCATTTGGAGCTGCACTCTTTTCCCTCATGGTGTCCTTAATGAGACCTTCAGACAGAATGGTATTTGCTTGGGAGGCATGTATGTACAATAACATCCCTCTTTTTTTCGCAGAGATATGTACACCTGAACACAGCAAAGCATGACTCCCCCTGCGCGCTTTTCCCCACATTTAGGCCCCATTTCATTAGGGGAGCTTAGATAAACTCACCGCACATGGCAACGTGTCGACTGAGGAGGAATAACGACAGCGACTCGAGTTTCAGGTTCCTGAACACTTGTCCTGAACTCCACAGCAGAAGTCCCTCATGAACAAAGGGTGCGATGACAAAATAAATACAGCAGGAGGCTAATGAGTCTATTTAGGTTATATGGCCTGAAGAAACACACAGGGATACACAAACACTGCTTTACGCTAATTACTCCCCAGGTGACTTGTAAGAAATAATAATAATGATAAACTTTATTTGTACAGCAGGTTTTCAAAAGCAGTTTGAAAAGTGCTGTGCAGAACATAACAAGACGTCATGTAAAAATGAGTGACATTTAGAAAGAAAATCTTGTGTTTACTACAGATTTTTATCTGGAAATCATGCAAAAATAAGACTTATTTAGTCTCCTATGTGTGGTCATGTATTAAATGTGTTTATTTACTTTATGCTCTAGTCCGTAAATTATTACGTTCCGCTTGTGACTTGGACTGATGAATAATTGCAGTTGATTTTCATGACATCTGATCAAAAAAGGCAAAGTTGATAATTAGCCGCTGAATGGAGGTAAAGAAAAGTTACAGCTAAGTTAATGCAGACCCCAAATCAGGGGCCACCAACGCTCCAGCTTAAACGCACCAACAAAGCTTTTTAATGGTGTTATTTTCAAATTAAGTGTGTCTAGAATAAGTACAGGTTATTAAAAGGTTGGACAGCCAGTTGCAGCTTGGCAGGCTGCGGGCAGTATATAAACAATGCACAGGGCAATTATTTTAGACCCGCTTATTAAAAAGGCTACAGATGTGATTCCTACTAATCACTGTCGTTATGTTACCCTCCATTTTCTCCTCCTCCTTGTTTTTCACATGAATAAGGGCTGAGTGCTCTGAGTGCTGAACTGTCACTACCGTTTGCAGTAAGGGCCTGTCTGTCTCTTATTCCACATGTGTTTTATTCTCAATAAAGTGACATAAAACTACTAATGTGTGCTTAATTAAAATACTTTTTTTTTTTTTGGACAGGAACTGTGCTCTCGTTATATTTTCCAGGAGTAAGCTTTGGCAAGTTGTGTTGTTTACCTCAGTTTTTTCTATTTTGTTGCATTTCTCTTTTACAGAATGCCCTGTTTAATATATATATCTATAGATTTATGTCTGTATATGTTTTATGTTTTTAAAGTACATTCCTGGAAAAGCAATTGCCCACGTTTGGGACAAATAAAGTTAATCCTTGAACTGTGACATACTGCCTGAGCTCACAGTAGGGTTCTTCATGATAAATAACAGTAAATCCGCTTTTTTACGTTTTGTTCCAGGCTTTGTGATGGCCAGAGTCTTCTATCTTTTTTTACATCTCATGCATTTAACACATCCTGCAAGGCAATGTGTCGCATACTGCGTTGCTGTTACACTAGCTGACGTACAGTAATATGCGTGATTTGACAGCAACACCACAGATAAAATGGATACAATTAACCTTTTTCAGTGCTATGACTTTCTTTAATAAAGCTCAGTATATAAACATATGGTGTTGTCTAGGCATGACTTTTTTTTAGCAAAGCAATTTATCATGTTTACACCACTTTTCACCTTCATTATAATAAGTCTTTATTTATTTATCTAGGTACAGTAATATGCTTACAGACCTTTGCAGTGGAAATCCCGTAAATTCTATATTCTGATGATTAGATCAGGTTGATTTTTTGCGGCTCACTTGCTAGAAAAACAGTGTCAGTTCTACGTGAATTGCTCCCGATGAAAGAAGTATGGTCCTAAAGTCATTTATTGGCTGTTAAACCTCTAAATGTGTAGTTTTGTTTTTCTTGGGGTTAAGTATTTCTCAGGTGTAAAGTTTCATATTAGAACATTTTTAGAGCAGTTATATACTGTATGAGCCCAGTAAAGCATCAGTTTGAACACCGAACCAGATTTCCCCCTTTATGTTTGTGATCAGTCATAATGCTCGCTTTATGAAACCGGCATTAGTTGTGAGCCCAAATCCCAGCTGGAGCTGCACGGGATAAAAATAAATGTACACAATGTGGCAGCCTGTTGAAAATCTAGAAAAAAACCATAAAAACACTGAAAACAAAGTGTGGCAGAAAAACAATTTTCTCCAGTTCCCATCTGAGATAAGAAGGTGAAGGAATGAGATGATAATAAGTCTGATTTTGTATTATTCTTAATCATTTTTAATTGCTTGAAGGCACTTCATTTGGTTTAAAATGACCCAGTATTAGTGTTTGTACAGAACTCCACTGGAGCTCCACCCACGATACTGATGTTATCTGGTGAAACAGAAAGGTTGTAATATTTAGTGGTGCTTCATTAACTATATTATATAGTATGTACCGGTAGTTCATTTTTGAAACTTGAAGAATATTTTTTTCTTACATCCCAAGTTAATATCCCTAACTTTACACGACTCAAAGAATGCTGTTGTAACAACAATGTCAATTATTAAATGGAAGAAAAATATCTATTATTGTACAAAGACACAGGTTTGACAAGTTTTTCTTTTTGTAGTAGAGAAGAGAGAGAGAGATGGGGGCCATCAGTATACCCCAAACTGCATTGTTTATATGTATCTAATATCAAACTTACTTCTAAGAAATACCAAACTTTACAAATGCTTGGAGGTCAGAAACCTCCGACTGTGCTCAGCACTAATGGAGCCAAAGACATCTTCAGCTACTGTTAATTATCAAAGAGTTTCACTTTGTAGGAGAAAATGTGGAAATTACATAACATTTTACTATGTGCAACAGTAGACTTTTGATTGGCATCAGAAGTCCAGGGGTTAAAACATCAGAAAATGTCTCTTTGAAACTTTAGCTGGTACTGTCATAGAGTCATCATGACCTGCTGCAGCTCAGAGTGTGAGGGATAAGTAAAGAAAGTCTGTTTCTAACTCCTTTGTGCTAATTATTTTCACCCAAGGTGCAGTAATTTCTTTTCAGGTCTGAGCAGTAAAAGCATAAGAAAGCATTTAAAGTGTTTAAGCATTGAGACTTTCCTGTAAAACTGTAAGCCAGCTGGATTCAGCTGATTTTACAAGCCTACACTGTACCACTAAATTAAGTGCTGTGCTGTATACTTGAAAATATTTTGTTTTAAGGTAATTGATTCGGTCGGGAAAAAGCATGAATCATTGTCAGATTTGTTGAACTCTTGAGGTGAAATACAAATATACAAGAAAATAGCACCTAATCTGCATTATTTCAGCTTGAAATGTCATAAATTGCTGCTGTTACTACAGTAGATTCACATTTGATCACACATTTAATCACCACGAAAAAAGTAACACAACAAAGTGACAGATGTACTAAAGGAACTCTCATGGTATCCCTCTCAATCTTGATATAGATTACAAAATGGTTGCATGATTAAAATTTAAAAGTGAGATAAACAGCAGGTATCCATCTGTGAAGAGACATGACTTCATACGAAACAGAACATAAAATGTGGTCCAATATTCCATATTTACTGCTGTTTGGGTCAAAATATTCAGGAGTTTAATTGGCTATGGCCGATATGGTTGCTGGGTTTAATTTCAGTGTGTATGATGTCACACATTGGTAAACGTTGAGACGTGCCAGCGGTGACAACTCTGGATGACTAATCTTAACACGCTGCTGCCAGAAGCCAAGAGAAATAGGTAGCAGAGTGCCTACCAACTTAAAACAGTTCTCAGATTTTCTTGGAAGAAAATCCTGTTTTTTTCCCGAGGATTCCCATTGGATGCCTTAAATCACTGAACTTGTCAGCAAATTTGTTTATGAGGCAAAATGTTGCTGGAGCTTTTCCAGATATCAGGGTGAATGCTAAGTTATCCAAAAGTCACATATCATGGGTTTCTTCTCATTCACAAAAAAAAAAAAAAAAAATTATGCTAAATCAAACTTAAGCTTTTAAAGCCACTATGTGTAGAATACCACCTTTAAAACGATGACTACTTTATACATACTATATTTATATACTACTTTATAAGTTCTTGTACTACTGCTTGTATTTATAGCATGACTAAAATCACAAATGTGTATTAGTCTGAAACCTCTCAGTTCATTTTCAATTTCCAAGGGGCATTATCAATGGGTGGAACCAACCTATCAGAGAAACAAAATGATTGAACAAAGGTTTTCAGATTAAAACATGTTTATGCTCCTCATATCGAGGTTTAGTTTTTGTGTTGGTACCGAAAACTAGTTCAATAGTATAATATCAGCCCTAAAGTCATGTATAACATCATCATAAATCTTAAGACACATTATATCTAAAACTAGAATTGTCTTAATTGTCAGTTATTACAGGTGATGTCACAGTCGTAATGAAGTCGTAACAGTTTTCAACCCTCAGGCTAACACTGCCTGACACTTTACCCACAGACTCTGTACAGTACTCTAGACTCAGGTATTCCACACAACCATCCGTGCACAGCTTTCTCCCGTTCTTCCCACACTTAATTGATTTCCTGCAGGGGGGATTTTCCTTCCATGAGCTGTAAATCAGGATGAAAATGATGTGCAGCTGAGGTTACAGAGTGCAAAAACTCAGTTTACTCCTGAAGGGATTTTTTTTCCTTCCCTATTTGCGAAGATTAAAAAATATGAGCTCTTCACACCCTAATGCGCTCTCTATTTCCACTTAAATTCAGCCAAAAACGAAGTACTGACACTTTAAGGGGTTCACTGATGAGCAGTGGAGAGCTACAGTAGAGGTGGGAACATCACAGATATCTGAGGAGCTGTAATAAATTCACTGTGATGGTGAGAGTCAGAGACTCAATGTGTGTGGCCTCTGGTTTTCACTTTTCTACAATCTGGTCCTTAAACGATGCAATTGACTTCTGCTTGAATAAACCAACATACATGTTCAAATAATTAATTAATGTAAGAAGTAATGGACTCATGGGTGACAGTAATTAGTGATTTCTAACACTCCATCCTTGAAGATTAACAGTATTGTCAGTGATGGTAAACAGTGTAACGCATTTGTAGCCTGGGGAGATGCCATCATTGGTCTGTCTGTTGGTCGGTCCACCACTTTGCTTCACACTAAAATATATCTAAACAACTACTGGGTGGATGAATCCTAATGACTTTTCTTCTAGTGCCACAATAAGGTTGACATTTGTGGTTTTTAGTGAAATGTCTCGACAAATTGCTGCTCCCCCTGCCTTAAGTATGCACGTGGAAGGGCAGGGAGGTCCCAGGACAGAGCCATACCGCCAAATACATCTTACTGCATGTAGATCTAGTTTCTTTGACAAAGTGGTCGGTCCTGACTGAATTATTTGTTCTTATGTCCATCTTTGTTGCTTAGTGCTCTTTGTTTTCTGTCTTTTACTGCCTGTTGGCTAAATTATGTCAAAGCCAACCAGTCGGTACACAGGTGACGTCACTATTGATCATTTTATGTTGTGTTTATACTGAATCAGAAAATTCTTCAGTACAGTACAAGAAACAACTTTTTAAATACAATTTAGAATTGTTCATGTACAGTACTGTGTGTAACTGATCCCACTGACTCTTATTATCTGATGACGTCTGTGGATGATACATCATGAAAGTAAATATATCCTCCATCAGGATGTTTGTCTTGGCAGCATATCATTACTACACTATTAATGTTACAAGAATCCGATCTGTTTTACAAACTTTTGTGTGCAGTATTAAAGCTTGTGGGGAAAAATGCAGGATGTTGTAAATGCATGAGAGCGTATTTTTAAACAGCTTCTGGATTTTCTTTTATTCAGATCAAGTATTTTGTGGTTGTGTGATATGGTTTCTTGGTAGCAATCCATCACTGTCATTTGTGATCAATTTCAGGATCATGTGAAGGTATTATCAGTGTGATTCTGATTTGAATTTGGCATGTTTGTGGGAAGGGGAGTTCCCCCGTCAGTCTTTGTACTCACCCTCTCTCTCCCTGCGAGCCAGGAAGTATAAAAACCAATCGGTTGTAAAACCATCGCTTATAAGACATCGCATGAGAGTAGCAGTGGGTTGGCAGTGGGAAAACGTCTCATCTTACTATAATGAGCTGAAATATTCCTGCTACAGTAAACATGAATATAAACAACATGTCGAATTTGTCAGCAGACATTTCACAATTCTTTACTTGAAACTACAAAGACTGGAGACTTTACATAATCTGCAGTATTTTCCATCTCTTTCTGTTCACTAGACGGCTGCAGTAGCTGTGTTGAAGCGTTGAACGATTTTCAAACACACACACACACACACACACACACTCACACGCAGAGACAACCACATGATCACAACACCTTGGATTCCAGTTACTCTCTAGATGAACTGTTTGAAGGAGATTCCTCTGCTGTGTTTGATTTGGACGGACATGACTTTTCTCAGGTTTTTGACATCTTTGATTGATGAACTTCTTGGGATATTCAATGTCTGGTTAATTAGAAGGTTGAGTTGAGCCACTGGAAAATAGTCTCTGTTGCCTTTGGTTTCTGTCCTCTGTTAGGATACAAGCAGCATTCACACGTCATTCTTTTCCCCTGTATCATCCAACTACTGCAGCTCGCCCAACATCCAGCTTGAAGTACTGTATACCATATGTCAAATGAAATTAAGAAAAACAAAAAAAACCTAAAACACATCTTCTGTGCCCTACAAAGATTTAGAGACTACAGAGAGCATGACGTACAGTTGTAGAGCGCCAATCTGCTCAATTTTATTCTTTTTCGGGCTGATTATTTTACACCCAAAAAAGGCACAGTGATGCTAAATGCTAATGCCAGCAACTAATTGAACTAGTTTGTTTAGAAAATAAACTTTATTTTGATTAATCTGATTACATAATTAAATGTCTTTTAATGTATTACTATTGTTTCTCTCCATACACTAGACATATTTGAAAAAATAAACATAAATAAATCTTAACTTTACATTTAAATGTGTTATTTAAAGGTAGTTTATACTATCACGTAAAATAAAGTGAATTCCATTACAGTAAGAAGCCAAGATGACATTTACTGGTAGCCTGCATGTTTTGTTTTTAGTAAAACAGGTGTCAAATAACCCCCCACGGGGTTTTGTTATTGGTCCCCTTCAGTTTACTGTATGAAAAAATTACTTACCACAATCATGTCTTGGAGCAGATTTTCAAATGTATGCAGACGATACAGTCATGTATCTGGTAGAACTACTTGCTACGTGCAAAGCAATTTAGGCTATAAATGATGTGCGCTTTATGCTGCATTCTTTTCCCTAAACAAATAAACATGAAATATATAAATAAATAAAAGATCACATTAAATAAACTTATCAGTGGGGAAAATGGCACTCTGAAAAGGGAAATGTCAAACAAAAATGTCTAAAATGAAATTAAAATAGACTCATGACATAATATTTGATATTTCAAAACATATTTATTGAATATTGAACTCTTTGGGGCTCCATACAGTACTACATCGGCTATTAATATATATTTAATTTCTTGTTGTTTTCAACATCTGTTTTCTAGAAAATAACAAAAGGAAATATTCCTTGCCTATTTCACTGTCACCTGTCACCATCTGGTATATGAAATTACTGACGACAGACAGCCGTAAACCACTTGGCACCGTTCTCTCTCAACATATTATTGTATTCGCAAACCTACACCACAAAACTGAAGGATTTATGAAGTGAGACAGACTGAGAAGGATGAGTTTGGTTTTGACCCGTGCTCACATATAGGAGTTTACCACAGGAGAGTTACACAATGCTGGATTCACCAAGACGGGGCTAATAAAAAGGCAATTTGTCAATTTGGTTCAGGTCTTTTTTTTTCTTTTTGGGAAACCTGCAGGGGTTTCAAAGGCCCTTTCGATATGAGCAGCAGCAGCAGCAGCTAGATGTCATTAACTCAACTACTTCCTCTGTCAGACGCAGGTACATTACACTCTATTTATTCGTGTCTCATAAACGTCCAACGTGTTAACAGCCTGGTGTATTTGGTGACACCCCGACAGACACACTTTCCCAAAGAAAATACACTTTGTCAATTAGGAGGTTTAAATACTGACTTCTATGCTGAGCTGTAGAGAAGTCCTGCTGCTGCCTTTTTCTCATACTGGTGGAAAAAGAACAAATACCTTGGCCATGTGTTACAAATCAAATGGAAATGATGGAATTAAAATGAAACGGGGCACTGAGATAACCATTTAATTAGCGCTTGTGGTAGCGATCAGGATGAAATCCAAGAATAAAATCATGTGGTATATTTCCTTCGCCATCAAGGCTATTGCATGACTGTCGTTTTTTTTTCCTTATTCCCCCACACTGGTCCTTTCAAAATGCTGCAGCAAAGGACTCATTTCACGCCTGTTATAACGCTGCAGCACCTGGTGCCTTACAGTCGATCAATGTGTGGGAGTGAGGATGTGGATTTCTTAAATGAAAATTTAGATTAAATTGGATTTTAGTTTAGAGTTTCCTATCCACTCAGCTGAAGACACCAACGCCCAAATAAAGAATGTCGACGTATCGAGAACGATCTGCTTCCTCGGACTGCACACTTCATTGACTGACATTCAGTTTTTACACCCGTCGGAGTTTAAGAGCCATGAAGGTATTCAGGACTACCGTGCTAAGGCCTGAAGGAAAATAAAGAAATCTTTCACCTCAGCCTAAACACGGGCGCATACATAGTAGCACAGGCACATAAACAATGTGAAGTTGGAACGATCGCACAATTTCAATCAGGCCCTGTAGCCAAAACACAAACGTAAAGTCTTCCGGGACTCGGGGCAGGGCCTCCTGAAGCCCACTGAAGTGCTGAGAGTCCCACTCACATTTACAGTGTGTGTGCAATCATCGCCTCCCCGACGTGATGAAAGGACAATTAACAAGATGGTGAACATCACGCTCATAATGCAACCGACACTTACGCTCTCTCATCAATTTCTCATTTACAGCTTCCTCCCTGCTGGTGTAATTGTGAAATCAGAAAACAGAGAGCGACTATCTGTCTATTTGACAATATTAAGTGGCCTCCCTAATCTGAGAGCTGCCAGACCAAAATGCCTTCAAAATCCACCAGGAAAATGTAGCCACAGCATTCCCTGGACTGCAAAAGAGAGTAGGATAATATCCAACCGGATTATATAATCTAAATGGAGTTGTCTGAACACTGAATTATAACTCCCTAAAAAATTATATTATACAGAGAAAGGCAATGTGTCATCAGACAAGTGGCCAACATAACAAAGCGCAGGATATATTTATACCAAATTAATGATCCAGTGAAAATAAAAATCCTTTTTTTAACATGCTGGTTTCTGATGGACTGAATTTTTTTTTTCAGCAGTTGTTAAATGTTGGTGTTAACTCAGATTAAATCCTTTAAACCCCTGGTTCAACTACCAGGTTTCATCATTTAATATCAAATGAACAGAACTTTTACCATTCATCCATTTCATTATAAAACTTTTTCAGTGTTCTACAGCTTTACAGTAGTGGAAACATGGTCTTTCTGAACATGTTACCTTAAGATCCTTTCCTAAATTAATTATTTTAAGACCAAGATTATGCACTAAAATATTTTGAACTCTATAAAACCATTTTGTGATAGCTGGAAACCTGTCTCAATGAGCCACCAAGATGATGGTGTTTTACATTTGATTGCATTTTTGAGTCTGTTGTGCAAAGACAATATGGAATATTCTACCTTGTGTGGCTAATAAACTATATGCTATTATATTTTGTCTTATACGGTCTCATACATGTAGAACATTGGTGCTAACGCAACTCTTATTTGGCATTTGATTCCTGCTAGAGTCATCTGTTCAGATACACAGCTATCTATGCGTTGTGATAACTGTGAACGCATCACTGCATATTGGCTGTTAGTGTGTGAAACAGAGCATCTCTTCATTGTACGGCGCACTGAGTGACCGCTAATGTTTATCTCAAGTTCTTGGAAGGTTGTGTCGTTCTTGGCTTCGTGATGAAGGAGAGCATTTGTCTGGCCGATGTGACTCGACAAATATTGTACTGAATTATAACTCTATGACTTTATATGTTTAATATGATATCGCTTCCGCTGTTGAAAAGCTGTTTGCTGCGAGGCCGGCCAGGCCTTCGTTTCCTGCTATTGACTACAGGCCTGTTGTTTTTACCTGCTCAAACAATAACTTGGCACAAAGGCCTTGACCAAGAGACGTCAACATGTGCAAGCCTGTCTGTGATTAAGGGCCATTTTTGCAGTTTTACTTATTTATATATAACAGCAGTACAGTAAGTGACGGTCACCACATGATTCATTTCTGAAAGGGGCTGGTGAGTTAAAGCCTCTGAAAAAAATCTGGATGAGAGAGATAAACGGGTGTTTTCCTCTTTATCAGCAACGACTCCTGAGGTTAACCTTATTGCTCTAGTTTCTAGCAGTAGAGAACTGTGGTTTTACAGGGCAGCACCCAGGTGTAAATGTGTGTAATGTCTGTATGAATGTGAAGCAGGATGTCGCTGGAAAAGAGCCGCCCTCAGCAACCCTTTCCTGGATAAACACAGACATGAAGCTGGACAGCACTCAGCAGAGAATCAACCTCTATCAATGCTGAACGCTTCTCCAACACGGCAGCTTCCATGAAAATGTGTTTGTTTATTGTTTGTCCTCTGGGTTTGATTTTCTGAACAGCACAACAGCATATGAATGCAGTTTTGTTCAGCCAACGACTTGGAAGGGCTGGATGTCTGACTTTCTCATCGGCACATAAATGCAGCTCCATAGTTATGGCCAAAAACAAACAAACAAGCAAAAAGATAATAGTTGAAATCCCACATCCGGATCTGCACCAGAAGCTAATCAAGTAATCTGTCTGCTACATTTCACCCACATCCATTTATCATTTCCAGATTAAAAGCAACAGTTCTATACTCAACATCTTCTTTAAAAACACATCCTGTCTATGCCAAGTCATTGACTCGATCATTTAGAGCAAAGAGACATTTACTGTCAAAATCAGACAAATTATGCCAAAAAGTTGCCTATACACAAAGGCCCTTTCCTGGTCGTCTGACCTGAGGAGAAGGTCCTGTTTACAGCACTCATGAAATGCAGAATGGGTCAGGAAGTTAGTTTCCTAAAGGCTGTTGATATGACACATTTAATCATAAATAACTGAGAACAGAATTGTTTGTATTCTAAGTAGGATATTACTGGACAATCCAGCAATACCAGTACAGGTCAGAAATGCATGTAGTCAAACAAATGAGACAAAGCACTGCACACCAATCTGTCCTACAAAGTAAATATTCCTTCAATCATTCAGCATTTACAAATTTGAAATGTTCAACTTCAGCTCAAGAGAACAATCAGTGTCTAAACAGGAAATAACGTAAAGTAAACCAAAAGGTGGCAACAAAAAGCTAAATTAAAGTAACAATAACATTTGCATCCAGAATTTGGCATCTGACACTATAGAGACACTAGAATAAGTTCATGTTGGCCACTTTGCAACAATCTGTAAGCAATGAAAGGGAAATTTGAGACAACTTGCCATTACAGATTATAGTTGAAGAGTTCATTTGCAAAAACAGATCTCAGTTTTACTTTATTGCCCTAAATCATGTTTTTTTATGTGCATTCCAGAAAATATCTATCAAAGTCATTTTTGGTTGTTTTGATAAAATATCTAATTTTTTTTATTTTCATTAATCATTTTTTACTGCGCACTCAAGGGAATATCAGTCAAACTGGTTTTGGTTTATTCATTTTAAGAATAGCTCGTATCTGTTTTTCCAAATGAACTCTTCAGTTGCAAATCATGTTAATAATTTATTTTTGTTGTCACTTTCCTATGCAAGCCATCTGCAGCAAGCATCACACGTGTATCCACAGTAACAACACTCTGGCACAGTAAGCAGGCAGTGGAGTTATTGTATGAGCTGTTGGCTTTTAAGGATATATCACCTCTGAATAAATCAAACCACCACTCTGTTTATTTTGGCAAGGGATCACATTCGCCTGTAGTGCTGCCATGTAATGTGGTAACACCTATGTAAAGTCGTGTGAAGAGTTCTGGGAGCCATATGTGGAATCTGCACAACGTCACGTTGATTCAATAAAAGGTTTGACTTTTGCAAAATTAATTTTCAACAAATGTGATGAATGGCTTCATTGCCAAGTATCATTTCAGATAATAAACCATCGCATCTGTGTACTTGATTATGCTGCTTTTGAATGCGATCCATGCTTTTGCACGCAACTTTGTCTCCAACAGGTGCTCCAGTGATGCATGCATAAAGGCTGTTTTATGTATAATGTTTTTGTTATTGCATTACTGCACTATGAGGTCAGATGAGCAGGTTTCCGTGATTGGAAGGTTAAGGTTTACGGCCCGAGACCACAAAGAAAATCTAATATGACTTTTTATTATCAGGGATGTGGTGGAACATAAAACGGTGGGAAATGTGTTCAAAGACAGAAAAATGAGTAATCAAGTTTATATATGCTCTTTTCCATTAAAGACCTTGCCATAAATATAATTGTCCTACAGTAAATAACAAAAAAAGGAGCTCATTGCCTGTCCTATATAAAGCAGCGTGGATACACCAACACAGCCATTAGAAAACAGACCAGAAGTGACTGAAAGACAAACAACAGTATATTCAGTTAATCACTTGTATCAACTCCTCTGTCAACAAACAAATGACATGAAATGAACATTATGATATTAATGTTTACTACTGGGTTAATTACCTATATAATAAACTGGATTATTATAAGAGGCATTCTTATAGTGTTCAAGACTGCAGATTATTTGTATATGAAAGTAAATTTAAGAAGACAGGGTTATTCAGCCTGTAAAGCTCAGTAAAAACAATTAAACTAGGAGTAAATTGGGATTAAGTAGGTTTTGCTATTCAATGCATCTCTAATTATTATTGGTCCCCGTAACATTGCATGTGATTATGTTGCATCCCTTATTTGTACAAAGTGTGTATCAAACGGTCACATCTGCTTGTCCCTAAACTGCTGCATTCAAACCAGGCTCAGACTGAGGCCAGCTGCTGCTGGTAAGTGATAAATGTGCAGGTACCGTTAGTGGAAACAGCATGAGGCAACGAGGTAGTAATTACCTGAATTTAACTAAATACACTGGCACTGGTTAAAATATCCTAATATTTACTCCATTATTTCCATCTTTCTTTTGGAAACGATGAACACTCGTCTCTCTGTCTGAAACTGTTGAACTCCCAAGAGAGTCCATGTTGTTCCCGCAGAGGCTGCATCTCTACCTTTGATTCCAAATATCACCCCTGTGCGACCCTGACCTTTGACCTCGGGTAGTAAATTCACCGCTTGCTCAGGTACCTCGGCGCCACGCTCCCGCGGGACCCGAGCAGCGCCTTTAATTGCTTCTCCTCATTTCTGTACAGACGTTTGTGGCATTGCAATTGGTGCGTCGTATAGATTTGTGGGCCTGACGTCGGGCTTGGAGGAGGACCAGTGCCAAGGAATATATGTGAGTCTCTGTGGCCTCCTTGTATGTCTTGGACAAGAATACAGTCATGAAGAATAGAAGTAGTTGGGTTCAGGACTCTGTGAACTAGGGCAGTCTGAATATGAATATTTTTGGGCTAACTATGCCATAAAACAACTACTTTACAGCACAAAAGGATCATTGATGGATCATTATGCTTTGCTTTCACTGTGGTTAAATTAAAAAAGGCAACTTATAATGCCATTAATAAAGGGCAACAACTCAAACTTCATTAAAGACATCAGTACAGGCAGTAGCTCCATGCAATCTGCCAGGTTTTAATATAGTTTTAAACTGATCATTAAAATAAAAATACTGTGTAGCTCACATTTCACATGCCAAGTAACAGTGAGCAGCTGACACTGCTTGTGATTAGCAGTTCATTTCAGTCTGCAAACAAATAAATGCAGAGTCAGGATCTCGTCCTCCTCTGTCCAAGTTTGTCCAGCGCTGTCAACTGCACGTCCTTAAGAGTCCTGGTCCAAGCCCCAGACCGCAGTCTCTTATCCTGGGAGCCCTGTTTTCGGTGAGTTGTCCAATCACGGCAGCAGCTCTGGCGCTCGTCGGTTGACGTGGCTGAGCCAAGGCCCCGCCAGGGACCTCATTCGCCATGCGTTCGCTCCTGTTCTGCCTCCCTGTCGCCAAACCTCTGGAGCCGACCTTCGCAGCCAGGCTGTCCCATAAAAATGACAACTACAAGTGGAAAACAAGCGCAGTGAAATGGCGACAACTCTGTGTTTTTAGTGTTACTTCTTTTAAACGAAACTCTCCCTCCTCCCCTTTTTTCTCAGAAACAGGGAGGATTAGAGACTTCACATTTTCAGCACTGGATGAGTACATTTTCAGGTTTCCACGGTTGTTCCTCATGTCTTTTTCCACATGAGGGAGAGGTTCAGTTTCATCTTGGAAGGGGCAATGGTGCTCCTTTTTCTGGCATATTATCTTAATCGCTGCCAATGTGCCACAGGCTAAGAGGGCAGCACAATGATTTATACCGGGCTTAAGTGATTTAAAAGTTCTTTAAAACATTTTACTGCGTTGCTTCTCCTATAGGATATAAATACATGTATGGCTGAAGACCGGTATGGGCTGATGGCACAGCTTGCTGTTCCTACTCCGGGATATGCATCATTTATTTGTAGTTTAGGTGAGCATTTATGAGAAATAGACGGATTGGGTGAGGTGGTATCGAATTGAATGATTTAGGATAAGGTAATTCAGAAATTGCAGATATGGGAATTGCACTTTCAGGGGGTTTCAAGGTAGTCTGGAAGAGTGAGACGTTTTCTTGGCTCCTGGTTGAAGAAATGAAAAGTGGCAGGCAGGAGTTGAGGGGATCTGCTAAGCTGACATTGATGAAGTCTTTCAAGGAGTCATAACCACGCATGGAAAGTCCTGCCCACTCTAGCATGCTACCACACACACACACACACACACACACACACACACACGCACCCACGCAAACACACTGGAGATGGAGCTCTTGCTGTGTTAGTTTTGGGTTATTTTTAGTTGGTGGCTGCTGTTCACATTTACACACATCTGCGTCTGTGCCCATGTTGTTCTTTAAGATGCTGTGAAATGATACATCACTCCCGGGAGGCAATGACGTGTAGAGCTGTCGCCAGCGACTTAACACTAGAAGTACCCGGCGATAAAGCCTTAAAACTCAAAACGCTGTTTGTGATTATTTGAAAACTTTATCGCGATGCTACTGTTGCACTGTGTGGCTGCAGTGCTACAGTTCTGCGATAGATACAACATGCAGAAAGCTTTCAATCACTGCAGGCCTTGATCCCATTATGGTGCAGAAGAAAAAATAAATCAGAGCACAATGTGTAACAACATAATTCAACCGTCAATATACAACTGCATTACGGTCAAGGACATAAAAATGCCAAATCCTGACACATGCTTACACAAAATCCAATATGTGGTGTTTACTGGGGCTAACAGCCTGTGCTTTTTTCCGCACCATATGGACAGAGAAAGTCCTCGGTAATCCTCATTGCTGTGGTCACCCACCATAGTGGAAATGTTTGTATGAATTCGAATCAGATATGTCAACCTCACTAAATCTACAAACATCCCCAGGCTGGTTATATGTCGATGCTGTTGGAATGTAAAAACATGGGGAGCTAAAGATGGGAAATTCATGTTGATGTATAATTTTCACTTTTTAACTCAAGGGATTGAATGAGCTTTATTCCTTTTAATCACAAACAACACTACAGTGGACCTTACATTACCGGGCTGTATGTTGGAGCCTTTGCCAGGGCAGCACCGGGCTGACACTAGATGGCAGCAGCACACACTGGTATCTCCTCCTTCAGCTGCATGAAAACTGAGCTCCAACACTAAATAGGTGTTTGCAGAAAGAAGGTAAAGCCATAAAACTTGCACCTCATTTCTATGTGAGAGAAAAGAAGGAAAAATACTACAGCTTGGCCACTAGGGAGAAGATACAATTGTCTGACATCGTCACCTGTTGGCCAGACCTGCCTGTCATCGCCGGGACTGTTTTTGCTGAACACATTTGAGTCACATCCTGGACAAAAACAAAGGAGTGAGCTCTAGGAATCCAGTCAAAGGAAGGAAAGAGAGGAGGAGGAGGAAAAAGACGCAGGAACAGGGCTTTGCTTCCATCTTTTACACACTGGAGTGATGTTTGGAGTGGAAACACCCAGGAGAGATAAGGTGGGACGTCAAGTCTGGCTTTCATCATGGCACTGCCTCCCGTGTGTTGTTGCCTTGGAGCAGAGAGTGACTCCAATTCTGCCAAACTCCCCATTTAAACAACAGTGCAGGAATCTGAGGTCACTCTCCAAAAACACTGCAAAAAACATAGCATGCTGTATACTCTAAAGAAGACATAATAAATCTAAATGGGGTCTTGCTAATGCATGCAAATAGGAAGAAAAAAACAATAGTTCTGCTATTAAAATGAGCTGGCTAACCACAGCACTGAAAGTAAAAGAAAACACATTCTATGGTAAAGTGAGAGTATTTGCACTTCTAAAGTTTTCTCAATAGATGGAGAGTCACACATGTTTGTTTACGTCAAGGGGAGGGCTGAGGATTTATATCCGAATTTTCAAGCTGATTCCCCAGAGGCACAATTCATCCTGACCACTTTTTATGGCTTTCAATAAAACACGCTTTAAAAGATGTTCCTTCCCTTTGTCTGCAGCTCTGATTTGAGCACCAGAGCTCCTCAGACCGAGGCCCTTGGCCTGGTTTCTCTTTCAAATATGATCACATCCTTCTTGGTGTTCCTCCCTCCACTTCCCCTGCGATTGAATTTGTTTTCTTAAATAACCACTTGATTCAAATTCCCATAATTTTTTGCGAGGCCATACAAATAACATGCCCGAGTTATCCCACAAATAAGACATCTGTCAGTCGGCCATAGAATCCCTGGCAGCGGCTGAGAGTCATCATGCTGTGAAGTAAAGATCTTTTACTGCTGTGTCATGATTGTGGCATCAAACACGCTCAAATTTATGGTTGCACACCCTGAAGCGGCCCTCCCTCGTCGTGTTTTGTTTTTAAACTGAGGTAAACTGAGAAGCAGGCGTTTGCTTCTCACGAGGGCTGGCCATATTTCAGGCTATAGTTGACCTTTGAACTCTGAGAGCGGGTCAGACCCTGCAGATTAAGCTGAATATTTGAGGCGAGTGCCACATGGGCTGTGAGAAGGGACTGTTGAAGGGTTTGTCCATTAATCACAGCTTCAGCTTTGACAACGTTGACCTCTGGAGTCAGATTTCCAGCCCACTGAATCAAAGTTGGTAATCGTCACCTAAAGACAAATGGTTTAGTGACTATAGAGAAATAAGGACGTTAATGTGTCTTGTTTTTGTTTCAAATGAAACATTAATGACTTGTAGCCTTTAATGAAATTACATTCTGTGGTAGATATCTGAAATAATATCTGTTTTCTAATATTCCGAGTTTGAATACATTTAAATTAAATGTGTGGCAGACAACCAACTCAGAAGGTAACTAATCGAAAGCAAATGTTGTCACTTTGTGTGGTTATCATCATGTTTAGCAATTATTTGCACACAACGTATTCTCTCACAAAGCCATTACACCCAACTCTCTCTTAAGCACCCAACCATCAATATCCCCAAAATCTTATACAGGGTACACAGAGTATGTTAACAATACAGTACAATGCAGTGCATCCTATTTGGGCAGCATCTGTCTGCTCACCAATGATTTAAAGCACTTTTCATACCTCTAAACTACATCTGGCTGAACGGCCTCCTCCAAATCAATGTCAGCCTCACCTGCAAGAGCTCTTTCATATCAATTACTGGACCGATATGTTACACGAAACGAAACTACGGCTCAGGTGTGCATGTTCACCAGACACATGTAAAACAAAAACACATATTCTCACACGTACAGAAACACACCGACCCCCGTCTATCCATCATTATTCTAACACTTCCAGCTGCACAGCTGCGTAGAGTCTCAGTGTCGGCTTCAAGGCTCACTTTAGTATCGACCATTGTCAAAATATCAAGTGAATAATGCATGTGTGGACGGGGTGGAGCGGTGGGGTCAGCTTTTCAAAGCCAGCACTTGACATGATTTTATCCTTTGCCATGTAAATTTGACACCTGTTTAATCTGACATTCACAACTCACAGATCCTACATAATCTCTCTGCAGTGAAGGCAGCACTGTATCCTAACAGCTACCAGACTGAGACAGAGCCAGTCCCTCCTCTACTCGGTATTTGTGAGAGGCTTGTAAAGCCAGAAAATTATAGAGTTTCTATGTTGCGCTTCGTAAGCAATGACACTACACTATATAATGTTTTGAAACTATGTTAAAGTGACACTACACCCAAAATCTGTCTTCTGAGTATAAAACAGTCGCCCCCTGTAGAGTCAAAGGGTGGTTGAAAAAAGATTAAAGGCTACGTCTTCATGAGGAACTGTGTCTGTGGTCGGCTTGAATTCATGGTTACAAGATACAAGTTACAAATTCAGGGTTTCCTTCTGCATATTATAGTGGAGAAACGCTGCTTTGTCTCAAACGAACAGTGCTTCCACTAACCAACTTAAGCAAAAAACTATTGCACTTTCTGAAATATAAAACTAGGAAAAGGGCAGAGTTGTAACATCAAACAAATGTGTCATATTTCATGAGTTGGACCAAATTCTAATAATACACTATAATAATAATAATAATAATAATACGATGTTTGTCACTCTCAGAAAAACTGATTAATTGTTTAAAAAGCCTTTCCTTTTGTAATGATTGTGTATGGGAAACTCATTGTGGGCTTTAACCTTGAATTGGTTTTGGTTCAAATCTGTTTTAATCCGTACTGTGTTAATTTAGTAGAAGCATTTTCACCGAATGTGATTGTATGTCTTGAATGAAATCATGCTGTAAAACTGAATTTCACTGCAGAACAGATAGACCATATTGTCTGCCTCTTCAAGCCATCTGCAGTTTCATAGTTTGTATTTTTTCTTCTTACTTTACGTTTATAGTAGGCTTGAATTGCACGACGTAATACTGGCTTTTTTTCAACAGTGTGAGCCTAAGAGTCACAGGTTCTGTACGTGCAGAGGCTGATAAAAAGTAGTAGTGTGAGTTAACACAACATACAAGATTAATAAATACACACAGTATCTGCTGCCACTGCAGTATAATCCACTTCTTCAGGGTCTGCATGCTCAGTATGTTGTAAACAATCCCGGTTGCACAAACATATGACTACAGTATATATGCTACCTTCAGTGGAGCTTGTAAAGGACTGGAACATACTGAGCATTAGAACAAGGTTAGTTTTCTGCAGATTGCTGGTTTTGATACATGTGTACATTACTAATAACCTATAAACCAAACAATAATTAATGTTAATAGTAGTAATAGCAGATACAAAATCCTGCAGACTCACAGCTAACACACAGACAGAGGTCAATCTATAATTTGCAAATCTTACAGATCATATTCTCCTTGCTGAATGTGTATTCTAATTGCAATATTTGCTTGCCAGAAATGGAAAAACCAGATGAAGTTTCATTGATAATGAAAGTATCATCAGGGATCTGTGGCTGTTTCAGTGCATCCTGGTTGATTTGTTGGCTCACTTACAGGAGCTCCAGAATGAATTTATTCCCTTTATCTCTGCGATTGCCAAGAGTCGTGGGGTTCCACAAGGCGGCTCGAGAACAGCAGCATTTATTTATGTGTTTTGGAAGCCTCTGCAGCCATGAGACAATCCATCACACAAGTTTTATCTGCAGACAGTAGAATTTGAGGTAAAACGGGTTATTTAAAAGAAAAAAAAAAAAAGAGTCTCATACCTCCTGTTGGCTTTGTACATGACTCCTAAGTAGGCCCAAGTTTGGAAAGTAGACAAGATCTTGATAATGTGGTTTGGAGAGGTTGACACTGAGTCTATGCAAAAACAATCAGAGTCATTAGTGGGAGATAGTCAAAGCCATTGAGCAAACCCCCCCCCCCCCTTCCAAACGGGCCTTGAGAACCTCTTCACTGAGTTTTTCCTAAGCCTGTTGTGCTGAGAGACCAGCTTTGGCACATCACAGGCAGAGAGGAAGCATTTGCTCATTTGAAAGGATGCTGTAATGTTAATCAGATGTGGTTCACATCATATGCACAAATAAAATCCTAAGTGTTTTGTTTAACCCTGCTCACAGTATCTGGGTTGGGACAACAACAGACTGTGAAGACAACAAACCGAGGACCAGAAAGTGCAGGAAACAGTTTGACAGTCTATTTTGTATACTTTACTGTAACTGACTAACCAGATATTCAGACTCAACGGCTATTTTGTTACCGCCCCATTATTCTGACATGATTTTATCCTTTGCCATGTAAATTTGACACCTGTTTAATCTGACATTCACAACTCACAGATCCTACATAATAGTCCATATGAAACTAAGCACCCAAATGTGTAATATGAAACATATTAGCTGATGTTTCATATGGACTATTTAGCAAATGCTCTTATTAGTCATTTCCCATAGCTTCAACATCAAATTAAGATTAAATTTGAGGATAAGAAGATGAAAAGTAAAGAGTGCAAGGGTAAAAGATGAGGTGAGTTATTGATAGATGCAATAAAATATTTCTCATACAGGCATTGTAGAATAAAAAAAGACAAGATATTTTATACAAACTACAAATATAGAAACATATTCAGCATATGGACTTCAGGAGCACAAAATATTACACAAATTAATGACAGCATTAACCAATGACCAGATGTACTACTGAAGATTATAGTTATTTCAAAAATAAGGTAATTAGCTTTCCCCTCAGGGTTATCTGATCTAATTTTATATTAACTGTTTATTATATCATCAAAAGCAGCTGCGAGGCCAACGCAAGCCTTTTAATAACTATTTCATTCCTGCTTTGCTCTTTCTTCTCTCCTCCCAGAGTAATCCAGCAGGAGCCCTGATTGGAAACGGATGCTTCCTGACTGTTTTTTCTCCTTTCTCCAAGTTGAGGTCAGCAGAAAATGAAAAGACGTAACGCGAAAGATTTCAGACTTGATTAGCTTTCACTGACAGGCTGGATCTGATGCCTGCGTGTTGGCTAATTGATCGCACCGCTGTTTTGTTGTTGACGCCAAGGGAGCTGTGTTTGTTGCCACGCAAATCACTGCAACTCTCTCAATGCCACGTGTGCTCACTTTTACTCGGGCTTCAGACTGGGCCATGGGAAAATACGGTTCCCCAGAGCTGGTTGAGCTCTGCAGCTCTATGTGTCATGGTGGTTTTAGGGGAAGGAATGTGTGATGTGTATTACATGCAAATATTCTACACTGACAGTCAGTTTTTGAGCCTGAAAAGGCTTCTCTCTAATCATCCTGCTCAGATGAGATGTTTCTTTATCTCTACTTTAACATGTTATAAGTGGCTATAGTTGGTATATTTATTACTGTGATTATACAGAAGCTGTATCTTTGTACCCTAAAAACACACACAGGCATTTATTGGCAACACAAAATAACTTCTTAGAGATTTCTGAGTATGTGAATCAGAGTATATGTGTGAGTAAGTTTTTTTTTAGTTACGTTTACATTATTACTAGAAGGACATCAAATCACACACAACGACAATAAGGTCAAGGTAAATCCAAGATTGATTTCCCTTGTGGTCCTTGAGTCCAGGTGGCAAAGTGACATCATACTTCCAGCCAAGCAAAACAATAAATTAATTCTGAAAAATGCTTATAAATGATAAAAGTAACAATAAGGTCATACTTCCAAGTTGCCCATAAGTCATAATATGACAAAGTCTGTTGGGCATGAGTTCACCAGACCTCTAAGGTGTTCTTTGAGACACCCAGGAGCTCTGTTATTAATATTATGGGCCTCATTGATTTGACGTTCAACATGTGCTCTCAGGTTCAAACCCAACACAACTCTGACTTCTTCTGAGAGATTTGTGTTAAATTGGTCCGTCAGAAACATACTGTCCAGCATAACAGTACCATAGCGCAGTACAATACCAATAAGCTCCTAGGCAGTTGGGGCTGATTATGGTATTTGAACTTTTTCCCAATGATGACGTGATCATGTCACGCAACTGTAGTCGTTGTCCTGTTTACACTCTGTGGGCTGTAGTCATGTTCAAATGCCCTGAGCAGGCTAACTGTAGCAGAGTGAATTGAAACATAGCTAATAATCTGTGTATACGTGCACAACCGATGTGTAAAATGGGGGAAACACTGGCACCAAATATGTGCGTTTTTTTAAGATTGTCAGTGCAGCCAGCCCACTTCCCCCCTTTTAAGTTGTTAAGCAACTTTGATGCAGAGACTGACGTGACGAATCCACCACAAGACAAGGTCACACTTGCAGATAGAACAAAATAAAGCAACTCTCTGACCTTTAATATGTGATATACACTTTCAAATGTTTCCTTAAGTCTGATGTGCTCCACATTTTAAAGCAATTAAATACCTGTGCTTGTAAACAAAGTCTCTAATGTTAACACAGCAGAGCCTGAATGCCTCACAAGTGTAAGCTGGACATTCTCATCAGTAATCACACACTTATTCTCTCTCCCTCATCGGGAATAATACACAAATAAAGGGTACATTGAACACAGTTTATGTAAGCTGCACTATCAATATGTACGCCTATATTGAGTGAGACTTGAGTTGAGTGTGATTAATGATAAGCAAAAGAATGAAGGATTGAATTGAGTGTGACAATGGACAAGTGAGTGAGTGAGCGGCTGACTTGCTGAAATGGCTGGTTTTATTTTTTAGTCAGCTTTTAACTCCACAGTCAACTCCTCTGTGTATTGGACCAACAAGTAATCTGAGCAGCATAGCCTGCAGATGACCCACACACACACACGCACACACACACACGCACACACACACACACACACACACACCAAAGCCTATCAAAAGTCGGGGTACAGGGCCTCATCCTGTAACAACTCCTGCCAACCAAAGAGCCGATTCATGCTGGCACCATCAAAGGGAACTACGGCAGCAGGTGAGAGTATTAACATTCTTTGGTTAGAACATCAGGATGTGTTTATTCTCCTCTGCATGTCTAATGACAGCATCTGGAAACCCAAAATGCCCTCTGTTCTTCCTATTTCTGTTCTGTCAGTTCTCACATAATTGGGATAGTAACATTTGGTAATGCTTAAAAGATCGTGGATAGACACCTGTTTGTTTCATTATGTCACAACCCGTCACCGACGCTTGTGGGTTTTAACAGGCGTGCAACACGTACGGCATACTTAGTATGTTACGCTACCATGCATACTGTTAAAATGGTCGTATGCTAAGGCTTAGCATTTTAGTGTAAATGTGGTAACGTAGCAGACATTTAGTGTTTTTAGAGCTGCAAAATTTAGTTGATAAGTGGATCGATTGAAAATTAATCTGCATCTATAAACAGCAATAATACCAAACATATAATGCTTCCAACTTCTCCAAAGTGAGCATTTGCTGCTTTGCCTTATCTTTTATTATAGTTAACTCCAATTTTTTTTTTTGTATTTGGTGAAAACAACTTGGGCTCAAAGGAAATTGTGGTGGACATTTTTTCACTTTTTTCTAATTTTTTTTTTTAGATATTTAATTAAGAAAATAATTGGCAGATTAATTGAATTTTGAAATAATTGGTAGTTGCTGTTTTTTTTTAGCATATTAACTTTTAACTTTGGCATGTTAGATTACTCTGTGGGAATTACTCCCAAATAAATGGGATAGCTAAAACATATATTAGCCTAAATAACATTACCACAAAAAAAAAAAAAAAAAAAGATAATACTTGTTGGCCTAACTCTCATACTTTGGACTCGATGGAGTAAAACATCCCTTTCCCAGTAACCAAGACCCAATTAAATTCTGATGTGGAAGCATCCTTTAAACTCTGAAGCAAAACAATATTTCTCTTGTGAAATATAGCAGACAAGTTTTCTCCATTTGGAGAAGGCTGAACTCACCAATAAAAGGCATAAGCTTCATATTTTACCTTTATATTGTTTGGAGACACTGGGATTGCAACAGAGCAGATGTAAGTTCACTGCCAATTAAAAACAGTATTTGTTTTTATGGCAACAGTCAATATGCTTGAATCCATTTACTTTACTTTTCAGTAAAGTAAATTCAGCTGTAACACAAATCGCTGTCCAATTTCTCAGCGAGATTTATGTTAAATGTCCCACTTCCATGTTGTGCTCTAAATTCTCCTCGACCTTAACCCACTTCTTACTCGACAGTTTAAATCCCTTCATAAATTGGGGTTAAAAAATTAGAGGACAAACTTCATTGTGCGTCGATTAAACAAACAGCATTAATGTAATACTGCAATGATTTATACAGCTGCTGTGTTTGAAACAATATTAATCCCACTTTTAGCTGCAGAAGAATTGATTCCAATATCCCCAGTGAGAGACGCCTGTTGAAATATCAGTCTGTGGGACAAACTGTAATGTCCCTAATGTGGCTCAGAGAGCTATTCTGTGGGATTGACAGCATTCCAAAGTCTGCAATTAAGGCTCATCCCTTTGCCCACAAAATACAAGTCATAGTGAAAAGACGTGCCGTATGACTAAGCCAAGGATGGCGTGAAGAAGTCAAAGTTTGCGGTTCTCACAGACGAACCCAAGGTTTGGTCTTCTTAAACATTAGCCTAATTATGTTCTGCCATTAACTTTGAGTAACGGAAGTGATCTGATGTACATAAACCACATTGCATGGGAACGTTTGTTATGGGAAATCAGTTTCTCTTGTATGGGTTTCCCTGTTTATGGTTCCACCTTGGGGGCTTTATGAGTCAGAATTGAATCACCCATTCTTGCATGCACAGCTAATTGGCCACTGAAATAAGAGCAGTAATGATAGAAGTATTCAGATCCTTTCGTTTAAAGCAGCAATACCACAATTGAGAAAATGCTCCATTACAAGTAAAAGTCCTGCATTCAATTTTACTGAAACCTGCAATAGCACATTTTTTTGGCCACTTGGGGCACATATCCTCTTCTTTTCAGTTGATATGGCCTCTTGGCAACTTCTTAGCAAACAGCTGCTTATTTACACATAAGTGTTACAGAGCAAATTATCATTCATTTGGAATCGTATGTCTGGCCACCTGATACATGTAAGTCCAATATTTACTCTCTTTTAGCTCTGTTTTTGCACTCTACCAAAAGCATTGTGACCGAGATGTGTGCCGAGTGGAACATTTTACAGTAAAAAAAAATAAACCTGGCAGTGCTTCACATGTAAATAAAACAGTTTCTAAGTTACCTCAAACATATCTTTGGCATTTATGTATTTTTTTTTGAACAGTTTCTTGTTAGAGCCAGATATTACTCGTCTACTATTATGTCAGTATTGTGTTTCAGCTTGTTTCACTGCCCCTAGTGGTCAAAAAAATAAATAATAATATTTAAATGAATGCATGAATGTATGATACTGTATGAGTAAATGTACTTAGTTACTTTTCACTACCAAACCAGAGAGCAATGAAAGTCTCACAGATGAAGACTCGACTGCTTTTGGCATCAACAACTACCTTCATTCTCTGTTGTTGGACTGTGAAAGAATCACTTTTGAAACATGTTTATGGAGCAACTAAAGAGTAGGTGGACACTGGACACTTTCACCGGGAAGGAATGTTTTTCCAGGGGAAGAAAAGGTTAAGACCAATTTCAGGCCTGCGTGTTGCTACTGCTTATTTGGCCAAAACATCTGTAATAGCAAGAAATGTAGGCCATAGCAGCTGGGAAGCCTGCGGCCCCGAGGACTCAAGGTGCAGCATTATGAAGACCTTCCATCTAAAACCAGAGTTGCGACTGATATTGTTGACAAGCATCATTAATGTCCCACTAGGTTTTCAATGCAAATACACTGTTCTCTGTCTGTGTCTGTGGTGCAGTGTACTTTGACATTTTTGATGTGTGAGCACACTGCACA
Organism: Lateolabrax maculatus; assembly: GCA_031216445.1. Classification (NCBI taxonomy): domain Eukaryota; kingdom Metazoa; phylum Chordata; class Actinopteri; order Acropomatiformes; family Lateolabracidae; genus Lateolabrax; species Lateolabrax maculatus. Next base: position 6,706,268 of record CM062206.1, on the reverse strand, counting down.
GCAGTGCAGATTTGAACTCATCTGCTATGAAGAGAACTGAAGGTAGAAAGCAATACATTTCTGGGTATTTACAATCGGTATAATGAAAATAAGTTTTACTATCATGTCAGAGCCAGTATAAATATAACATGGGTGTGTATCAAGGCTTTGGTCTGGGTTATTGTACTCAGATGTCTGAAAAAAGAACCCAGCCTGTTGTTCTCTATGAAGAGAAACATTTGGATATCCTCAGGTAGCACATGGCTGAGGGTGTGACTGAAACTCATTTCTACTGTTGAGGATACAACTCGGATTCGTTTAAGAGGCCTCATCTACAAAACCTTTAGTCCACAAAGACAGAAATCGCATGTTAAATTAAATGTGTTTGTCAAAACATGGCTGAAAAAAGAAAAGAGCACATTAGAGAAAAAGAACCCAAAAGATGATTCTGGTTCATTAGAACTGAGAGTATTATTTTCAAAGATTTGGCCATTTTTAGTTATGGTATGGCTGCAGGGCTGATAATGTTGGTTTGATAGTCACTCTGTTGGTTAACCATTTCAGTCCAGACTGAAATATCTTAACATCTACTGGATGAATTGCCATGAAATTTAGAACATATATTCACGGTGCCCAGAGGATGAACCCAAATGACTTTGGTGAATTTCTGACTTTTCCTCCAGTGCCACCATGAGGTTGACATCTGTGGTTTGGAGTGAAATGTCTCAACAACTATTGGATGGCCTGTTATGACTTCTATTTAGCAATGTCACCACACTTCCAGATTTCAGCAATTACATTGGTGAGTATGAGGTTGTTGTTGCCAATAAGAACGACGGAAAATTTCAAAACAACATTGAATTGTGATAAATCAGAATAATCTTTTAAAGAGTGGAACATTACACCTGTGTTGTTGCAGTTAAATGCTGACACACACTTTCCACCAAACCATTTCAATGTCAAACAACTTTCCACGTGTCTCCTCCTCTCAGTCCTCTTTTGGCAGGGACCAGACTGACACCATAACACCAACTTGGTTTATGGTTTTTTGATGACCGTGGTTTGAAGGCCAAAACCTGCCCATAATTGATCAGGAGTTCGGCTTCTCTGTAACTGATTCCTGGTTTGTGTGATCTGCATTTTAGTTGGCGGAGCACCACAAGGATCTACATCTTAGATAGGACTACAGACGTCTGTCATGCATTCATGCAACTTCAGAGGTGATCACGGATTACCCTGGAGCCATCTGATGCCACCCAGATTGAAACCAAGATGACTGATGAAAGCTGCAAAAGCAGACAAATAGTGATTCTGCATAATTTGACTAATGGCAGAGGGAGATGAAAAGCTTTAAGTTACAGAAATGCAGTGATTCAAAGTGGCCTATTTACAGCGAGTTAATAGACTCAATATCCATGTTGTTCACCACATGACCAACTGTTGGTGACAACGAGAGGTATGCACTTTCCTTGCATCATAGCTCTATCAGTAGCGATGACTCATGGAAAAGGAAAAGTCTTAGATGAATAGAAACCAACAGCCTAAAGGAGGTGATCCAATCCCTGATGAATTTGCACAAAACCCCTTAATGAGTGAATTTGCATAATTTGAATAATGCTACATCCAGAGTATACGTGGCATGAGACGTGGAGCACAACAATTTTAAGATGAGCTGGCAAGAAGCTCACCCCACAGGTTTCAAATGATTAATTCCCAGTCATGTGTTGCTGATCATCTGAATATTTCCACAGTACTGTAAAGAAGAAGCCTACCATGACTCAGATCTGCATGCAGCTGCGAGACCGAACACATCAAGGAGAAAAGGGGGAAAAAATGGCAAGCATGTACAGAAACGTATTGGCTTCACGGGAAACCCTGCAGAGACACAGCCACAAAGTAATACAGTCAGACCTTCTTCCAATGGAAATGCTTAATGTCACGGGAGTGTGGTCAGTGCCCAGATGATTACCACTGATTTAGTGGTGACCCCCAAGCTTACAATGAGTCAGGAACGAAGCTTGATCAGATGAACTGGTCTTCAAGTCTCAAAATTCTGATACTTTCCTGGAACAAATGCAGCACTGTTTAATCTAGAGTTCAATTTGTACTTAAAGGGATAAAAGCTTCGTTGCTTAGAAGAGTTAGATGAGATGATCAATAGCACTCTTCAGGAAGTTTCAACTGGTTGTCCCGTCATCTCACGGTGATGACCAGATTCCAGCAAAGAAACAGTCCAGCAATAAAACTTGTCTGTAACTGTATTTCACAAAAATGTCAAACTATTAGATTCTTAAACATCCATGTTCTTTCATACAGTGACATAATTAAAGGCTGCCTGACAAGTGTATACACTTTGGTACTAAGCATTAAGAAGTTTCTCCATGAAAAATGGAGGCCCAATAAAGGTTTCAGAACCACTGGTTTAACCACTGCTCTGTTAACTTTTAACATACACAAAGTGAATGCAGAATCACTGGTACAAAATCCAGGAACTGCACTGCCCCTGCACAGACGCCTATGTGGAAGGCAGGGCTCGGGCAGGGAAATGTTATCCTACTCAGGTAAAATATACAGTAACTCTGTAAATTCAGGAATGACACTGAAATCTTTAGTCTTACATCCCTCCCTCATAATTTAAAATTCATTTTCAAAGTGTTTCTTACGCTCGGCTCCCGCGATTGATCGCAGCTGTCCAGCAATTCGTACCATATGTGAGGAGTTTTGTGTAAATATTGTACCACGGGAAGCCTGCTTTACATTTCAATTACTACATTTATACAGTCAGCAAACATGATACGCAGGAAAAATGGCAGAAACCCGACTCTGCCCGCCATGAGCACAATTTATCAGGAATACTTCATCAGATGTTACAGTGTTGGAGGTCACCACACTGCTCTGGCACACTCAAAAACAATGATTGGCTATCATTCTGCTCAATGTCCTGCATCGTGTGAGTCCCTCTGCAGCCACAGGAGGCTGGTAAATTAGATTTTGTCAATTTGCAATGTTGTGTGACACATGAATATTGGAGTCTTGTTCAATACTGGAGCATTTCCATTTGCACAAACTCGGATAAATATTTCAGTAAATGTATGTGCTCATGTCATTCTTGTTTAAAACTTTGTCATGGATAATAGAGTAAAGAAGAGCTGGATTGTTATCAGATTGTGGAACTGAATACCGTACTCTATTTTTTCATATACCACACACTACAAACACACTATACTTGACTATAGTCTCTGCTGAAACAAAAAACACTAACTTGTGCCCAGTGAATTACCTCTGGCACCTTAGGCGAGGTATTAAGAGCCAGAGAAGATGATTTAAAGGCCAAAACCTTCCTGAAGGTGCTCTAGTGTTTCTAACTTCTTGGCGGGTATTAGGGGGATTGCGAATGTTGTACAAGATGAATGTACGATGAGGGTTGTCATTCTCCTAGTTTTGGCCGTTGTTTGCCCATGCTGCCATTTTAAAAGATGCTGTGGTGCAGCTTGGCCTTTCCTATGAGGGATTGTGGGGCACTGGTAAAAACAGGGGTGATTACACATCAATGACATCATTGTACAGTGAAGATACAGTTACAACAAAATGGCAGATTGGCAGCAAACAACATGTACGTTATAGAGAATAAGAAACCCTTCAAAAATGAACACTGACCAGAAAGCTTTAAAAATAATTAATGTTACTACAGCTGGACCACAGTTTCTTTCACTGTGCAATTTTATTATAATACAACATATTTTCTGCAAACTCAATTGATAAATAGTTTGTAGATAAAATCCAAATGGGAATGTTGGTTTTATTGCTAATTCATTGCTTAAATACCTGACAAAGTCAAAATAATTCACCTGCAATTCACTTTTTGGGATTCTGTAAATCCAGTTTTAATTTGGAAACTTTGCGAAATCTCACAATTCAATCAGATGTTCAGGGTCTTACTCCAGTGCACTGTGTAACAAACTATTCACTTATATTTTTACTCTAATGGATTACAATATGAAACATATACCCAGTGAGGCTAACTCTTGATGAAGGACATTGTCTGACCAAACAGAAAAAAAGCAGAGAAAGACTGCTCGGGGTATGCAGCTTTTTTATTCCGTAAAATAATGCTTTTATCCAAAGTGCTTCACAATTTGCCTCTCATTCACCCGTTCACACGCAAACACTCACACATCGACGACAGCGAGATGCCTGGCAATGTGCTAGTCTGACCATCAGAAGCAACTTGGGGTTTAGTGTCTTTCCCAAGGACACTTTGACATGTGGACAGGAGGAGCTCTGTGAAACTAAACTTGGGTATAAGGTATAACATACTCACAACTGTAATGCTGACATGCTGATGTGAACGTCATTATGGCTCATCCTCTCAGGTCCATGAAGCAATTTAATAGTTGCTGAGATATTTAATTTTGGACCACAGTGGTGGACCCACTGACCAACGAACAGACAGACAGGTCCAACATTGGCATCTGTAGAGCTGCAACCTTAGCATAGCTAAAATAATCTGGAACATGCAATGTTATGTCTGTATGAGAATAATGAAATTAAGGTGTAATTTACTGAAAAGCAACTGGAATTTATAGGTTCTTTTGTAGAAACAGAGGTTAGTCTACAGTATGTTTTTTGCCCCCACCCCTATCCGATATTGCCATAGAGGAGGCTCTTTTGATGGATTTATACAACCACAGATTTTAAAGGGACATTTGGCTTTTTGCTTTTGCTCATATCGGTACAATACTACAAGACAAATTGTCCATCATCCCACAAATTATCGTTGTTTTGCTTAACAATATATCCATTTTAACCACCGATACAAATTAGACTCTTGAATGAATGAACCATTAAATAGAAGGCAGAAAGCAGAAAAATGGATCAAAAGCACTTTCCATGCCGCTGCTACCTTCACATATGCCTTGAAAACAATTTACGATCATATCTGATATGCTGTGATAACCAGAGGTATGTTATTATAATCATAACATCAAAATACTCTTTCCAAATGGACTTCATGTGAATCATTTGCCAAAAAGTAAATCCAGTATGAAACTAATATGATCTGGATACCCGTGCTGCTTCATAAGGATTACTTTAAATTGGAGTAAAAGCACTGCATGACTGATGACAACCTGTTTACAACCTGGAAGCACAAGTTCAATCAACTGCTGATATTGCCTTCCTGCGTTACACACACACGAGTTGAATTAGTAGTTACTCGGTCATAATACAGTCAGTATTAATAGCTCACTGTGCATTCTCATGCAATTTTGAAACAAGAGATGAAGAATGACATAGCAACGATTTAAATCTTTCTGTCCAAATTCATAATGATTGAATGTAGATTAATAAGTCTGCATGGAAAATGACTGATTATTCGGTGTAATCTCACAATGTTGTCTCTGTTAAAAATCTCTGACAGGTTTGTCTAAGTACAGTACAGTAGCCAGTTTCCCCCTTAAATTCTGCCCAGAGCAGCGAAGGGAAGCTATGCGCACTGCAGCGAAAAACTCTAACATAAACTCCACAGTTCATATCACTTATCAGCTCGTTGGTAGGAGCATGTTGCTCCACAGGGGTTACCACTTCTTTGTATGGGGCAGACAAAGCTTCCTTGTTGAGCTGGCTGTGCCTGTCAAAATGAGTGAAAGCTTTACGAATGCAATCATAATATTTTCAGGTTGCTTTGCAGAAGGGTCGGTTTGGCCTCTTTCAACCTGTGTGGCATTGCGGGTTTTTTCATGGGAGTGGAGCTGCCGGTTGGTGTGGGTGAGGCCCTTCGGTTCCCAGTGGAGGAATCGTCTCCATGGGTCACAGTAAGGTTTCTCTCCCGTCCTGGATACTTTCCGAGGCCATCGTCGATTCATGGGATAAACACAAAACGTTTGTCCAGCCAAAATAATGTCGAAAGCAGGGCTGACGGTTTCATAAAAGCTATAAATCCCGGCAGCAAAAACAGAGCAGGATTTCCATTATTAATATGTCCACATGCCTGCTTTGGTGCCCATGTTAAATCATTTGTTGTAATGGGATAAACATGACTGGGCGCTGATTTCACACAAGGGCTGATTCAGAAACAATCTGTTGCCGTGAACCTCTCAAAGGTTAGTCTGTCTGGCTGGCGGCCTTGGACGATGCACCTGCAACTTTATGACCAGCAGACTGTTCAAAATGTGTGTCACTGCAGTTTCTTGTTATTTCCTGAGAGGATTATAGGTATCAAAATACAACAAGAAAGAAGGCTGAACTTCATTTGTTCATTTTTTGGTTTTGATTGATTTTGTTGTACAAACTGTTGCACTGGTTTCCAATATAACATATTTTAATGTATTACCACATCCAAAATAAAATCACCTGCAGCTTCTTTCTTTGCCTTTACTCAACACATTATTCATCACATGTCATGTAAAAAAAGCTCCTATCTCCAATTTTGGTGTTTTTCTTTTTCTCACTTGAATATAAAACATTCTTGGTTGATTATGTGCTGAATGTACTGTATTTCAGGCCAGACTCCTAGGCCAGGCCACCTCTGTATGATTTCAAAACCGTTTTCGCCATAAATATGAAAACAGCCAGTCTTTTTCTTCATCCCTGAAGCCATAAAGTGTTTTGAAGCTGCATGACTTTCTCCTGTCAACACCAAGTTGTTGTTTTACATTGTAGAACCTTTGGAGCATTAACGGCAACTCCTCCTTTATCCTCCCTGTCTGGGAAGGGTTTGAGAAGAACTTAAATAATATCGTAGAGGTCAGAGACCAGATGATGAAGTCAGTGAAGGACAATAAGGCTCGGATCCCTATCATACCTGAAAGTCAGGGTTGTACTAATAATGCTCGATGCATGTGGTGAAGAAAGTCCTTTTAGAGATTCAGGGCAACGCTTTTAACAAAAGAAACCAAACAAATACCAGCTTGATTGAAGAGTTGCACAGACCAGAGAATAGCAGTGAGAGTTATAGCAGACAGGAGACACATTAGAGAAAATGTTTCAACCCCTTGCCAGTGGGGCAACACGTGTACTACCAGAGCTATGATTTCAAGAGAACAGTTCCACTTGAAAGGGTTATTTGTGGTACACATGATCAAAGATTTTTCATAGAGACATTAATCATAATAAGATTTGCGTAAGGGGTCTGTAGCTATTGCATTTGCAATATTCAAACCTTTATACCAAACAATTTTGTGGAAATTACTTTTTTCCCCTGACAAAATGGTCCTCATTAGTTCCCCTTGGCCAGCAACATGATCATGAAAACACTTCATCATGAAGACCATAACAGTACTTATATTCTGTGGCATTGGGCTTTTTCATAAGATAGACCATGACTAAATTTAATTTTGTCAAACATCAGAGATTTTGCTGTACCATTTATACCATGGTCTCTCTCGGTTAGCACCTCTGGGTGTATGAGTCTGCCGCGGGTAATGTTGCAAATCAAAGAGCAGCGCTGTGTCTGAAATAACTCCCCTGTTCACTCATTCACTACTCCTTTTATAACGGACACACAATAGCTTACTCAATAGTAAGCAGTAGACTGAGATCTCATACATGCCATGGACACTACTTTGTTCCATAGCGGAGTTTTTGAGGACACTACATTTGCATGTACATGCACTCAGTATCTCCAGTTTAGAGCTTAAACCATTCGTGGATTAGTCGATTGACAGATAATCTTAAATTTTCAGAGATATTTTTTAAAGCAAAAGCATTCTCTGGTTCTGTGGTTCAACTCCTCAACTGTGAGGTTTTGGTGCTAGTTTTCGCCATACAGAGTATGATAGCAAATTGACTGAGTTTTGGACCAATTGTTGAATATGACATATAACACTGAACGTAACGGGGAATTTGAAGATACCATATTTGCATTTAAACAGGCATTTTTCAATATTTTCTGACATTTTATAAACAAAGCGATTAATCATTAATAAATGAATCAAGAAAATAAACATTAGTTGCTTCACTTCTATGCTTTTCTGCTGCTTTTGAAACAGAGGAAGCTATATGAATATAAATCCATGGCTATATAAATCCATGACCCTTGTGTTTGGTACATTTATTCAGGTCACTCTCTTCAGTTTACAGTGGTAAAAATGTGGTGTCTCCCTGTTCTAACTTACATTTATCAATACTATAACCTTGGACCACATTTATGGACTTCAAACCATTGCAGAAAAGCATTGCTAAAGGGATGGGAGCAGTTTATTGCATCTACAGGTTCAGATAAGGTTTTTGAAGGCCGCAAGTCATCCTCTTGAGAAGAACTTGTAAAACACTTCAGCCCTCCCAGCATCCTGGAGGAGCTTACTCAGCTCAGAGATAGAGACAACAGCCCGGTCTGCACCGTTTCGTCGTAACCCAATCGCCCAACAAGGAGGAATATTTTTGCAGCCTTGCTATCACAGTTGACATTGGCCCCGATCAAAAACCAATTGCACCGTGTTACGAGGTTCAAGCAGAGGAAGTGTGTTTCTGCTGAAACTTGACATAGAAAACAGGCACGCTGCACAGCCTTGAGTGGGCGGCTGTTTTTTCTTAAGGTGTCGCTGGATCTTCCGAAAGCACTTCCATCTTTCTGGTTCGGTTATACATGAGACGGATTGATGTAGCATGTGTTGCTGCTCTGTGATTACAAATACAGTTGCAAAGTCTTATTTATACTGACGGTGGGAACTTTTAAAAAATATTTTTTTTTCCCCTAATCGCTGCTTTTTCTTCCCTTATTAATCAGCTGGGAGTACTTGATGACAAGTGCCTGAGTTTTTACATACTGAGTACATATCTTAATACAATGGTATCTATTATTACAAATGTATTTATCGAAGCCATTTTCCCAGAGAAAAGAGAATTGCAATCCAACTAAAAGAGCCAACAGCTACAAAGTCACATGCTGGTGCTTTACAATTATTTTACTTTTAAGTCTCAGAAAACAAACTTGTTTCCATCACGTTTATTTCTTATTTGGAGTCTTTAAGCGCGAGTACAGAAATGTCTTCACGTCTGTTTTTCTCTTCCTTTATTTCCTTACATTCTGTGGTGCAGAAAACAAGACCACTGGGGAGACATGTGATCGCCCACACCTTGCTGAAAGTCAGACTAGTATGTAACAACTTACAATTCCAGCAGTTTTTTTTTTTTTTTTTTTTTTTTTATAAATTTGCTGATTTATCCACCATGTGCACATCCTAGTTCCTGAGACGGCTTTGCATAATATGGTATTTGACAGCGGGATGTGATATGAGGAAAAGGAAATAGGATAAAAAAAAATTCCATTTCAGCTCTGGACTCTGAACTTGGAAGAGCTAATTCTTCTTTTTTTCATCCCCAAATTGCCAGGTGTAAATCCGTATTGGCTCTGGGCCTGACAGGATACAGGGGGGGATGGCAAAGTCTGCCCAGCTCAAAGCGAGCTGCATTGAGTGGGAGTCCTGAAGTGACTTTTGATATGAAGAGTGTCAGTTATATCTCCCAGCTGCAGATGGATGAGGTCTGCTTTGATAGATGGGACTGCACTGAGCACCTGGACTACTTTTCCAAAAACTCAGGAGAAATAAAGCTCAGGAGTTGAGTACTACAAGCATTAAAGTCAAAACTTTTACTTCTGGCTTATGTTTTAATGTCCACCTGGATTCACTGCACCCCGCAGTGAAACTTTTTTATAAAGGCTTCTCTTTTTAGACAGTTTGAATAGGGGAAGGTGATGAGGCTGAGTAGATTTTCCAAATCATATACTTGGACTCTCACAAGTTTAAATCTTGATGCATAATCTTGCTTTGCCATTCACCAGAGTCTCTCTGCTGTACCCTTTCAAATAAAACATAAATACCATGAAATATTTTGAATATGGTTATCCACTGAGATACCCATTGGCAGTGCTCTTCTGTCTGCTGTGGCCTCCACAACTCATTCTAACAACCCATTTCCTCTTCTAGTCATCATCAACAAACTGCATGTAAAATAGAGGCTGACTGATACGGATTTCTTTAAGGTTGATATCGACATCGACAACGCTATTTGACATATGATATTTGCCTATATTCATACAGAATATTCATGTTCACATTATAGCAGAAAAACAAGGGTCTTGCAGGTGCATACCAATCAATTGTTTAGTATTTTTTTTTGTGCAGCAAACAACTCAAAACCCTAAATAATAAATAAAACTGAATAATTTCCAAGAAAGACCTACCACAAAGTGTTATCGATTACTATTATAAAAACAATGAGCAGCATTAATGTGTTTATAGAAACTGTCAAATAATGCAACCCACAGAAAAAACGTGGGATTATAGTAAAGCCAGTTTACTTCTCCTATAAAGCCCTGATATGATTCTATTATAACCCTTGTAGTGGACCCATAATGTGATTGCCATGACAACAATGATACGAGCACTGAGAAAATCCAAATAGCTCCCAAAAAATGTTATGTTAATAAAACAAATACATTTACTCTCCTGCTATGGGACTGATTTGATTCTATTAAATAGATTTTTGCAAAATAAGGCAAGTTTTGTCTTTACAGATCTCCCAAGATTCATTGGGTTTGGGAATGTGTGATGGTATCACGACCAAACACTTTCAGATGGTGGTTGCAGGAATTGCTTCCAAATGGGCGTGGGGTTTTCCGGCCTTGTTCCCCTTTTCCATTCTTGTTTGACTCTTTTTTTCTCTAAAAAGAGGGAAAACCAAACACTGAAAGCCAGTTGAGGTCATTAGATAACAGGAGTTCCTCTCTTTCTAGTCAACTTTTTCATTATCCTTGGGTTTTATAGCTGCACCTCTCTGCGTGATCTCAGAGAGTTCAGCTGAGAACTTGAGGCTGGGCCCGAAAGCAGAGCAGGAGTCTGGTAACAATATCAAACAGCCGTCGAGCTGCAAAAGAGCTTTTTGTTCCCAGCTCGGGTGTGACTGCGCTGGCTTGCTCTCCAATCACCGCGCTACCAGAATGGAACCTTTTCATTGATAGCCAATGCCTTGTGAGGCACATGCAGGGGATCTGGCATAGGGGTGACATCATCAAAGCTATGTGTGCATTTTTGTTCCTCTCTGAAAATAAATTTCACCGCACAGGCTCGTTATTTCACGGGCGAACAGCGGAGCTCCTGGTTGTTTGTTATGGGTGGTTCTCGGGATCGCCTGCCAGTGGTATCTGCATGCTCAAAGGAAACAGTCCAGAGGATACGTGGCCAATTCAGGCAGCCGTAGGGTTCTCAGCTAAATAATGTAACAAGAACCAAATGTTTATGGGATACTTTTGTCTTTGACAAGATTCCACTTGAATATGTCTCCATGATCAATTGATCAGCCATTTGTCATAGGGGCATAGACTAAGGGCAAAATAAACACCCGCTTTTGTTGAAAGATTTGCGCTCATTGCAGAACATCTGTGAAGCATTGCACTCATGACAACCTTAACGTCCCCACGTCTTGATAAATAACTGCTACAGAATTGCTTCATAAGTACTGAAATGTTCCAAAGTTTTCTTTCAGCTTTCGAATAATTATTCAGCCTGGCCAGTAAACAAATTGACAGATATATCAAATGTTTACACGCTTAAATAAAGCAGTTTTATGGGCTCTTTGCATGTAGGAGCTACAGTGCAAGCTACAATTGTATTTCAGATAACATTCCATAGGCAAAGTTTGTTCACGGATGTAAACACAAAAAATGCATTGTTTAAACAAAAAGAGCTTGACACTCTTTTAGGCGTTTAAAGGTTTGGAAGTGCATCAAATCCAGTGCCATTCAGACCAGTAGAAGAGCAGCAGCTACAAATCTCCTCTGGTGATTGGAGCTTTCCCCGTTCAATTGAAATTACCTTTCATCGTACTTTGTTAGCTTAGAACTGAGCAGGAACAGCTTTGATGGTGTGGAGAAACACTTGGGAAATGTGGGTCAATCCAGCTCACTGAAACCGCTGTGACAGTCCAGGAAAGAAATCCAAAATGAACAGCACTTTGCATGAGACTGAAATGGATATACACAAAGCACTACCAATATGCTTCATAAAAATTCATAAGAAAACAGTTTTGTGACCTCTCCTTTGAAACAGAACTCTAAAATGTTAAAACCTTTAGTTTATATCTGCGGCATTCATCAAATTTGATTTGGAAAAAGTCTCCAAACTTTGAAATCTTTCTTTCCCGTTAAACAACGTTTGAATCAATTGAATATCCGTGTCACGGCTCAGACATGTATATATGTCAACATGTTATGCCTTCAAGACATTATGACTAAAGTTTCAACCTTAGCAGCAAAAAGAAAATCAAAAAAAAAGTGAAATTGAAGTTTTTTTTAATATATATGTAACCAGAGACAAGTTATATATGGTCTGCATCAATCCAGTCCACTGCTGCTGGATTAAAGCTGCTCTGTTTAAAAAAAAAAAATTGTATTATACAATAAAAATCAATACAAAATTAAATTAAATTAAAATAAATCTTAATTCATTATCAGTGTTTTGTCTTTGACTGAATAAACCTAAATCCCTAAATGTGATATTTCCTTACAGAATAAATAAATAAATAAATATGTACATTGATGATTTAACTTCAAAGTATAATGTAATAAATATGACAGGTTTTCATTAGTTACTGTTATAATTCTTGCATCAGGTGATAACCAAATCATCTCCACATCAACTGAGTAAACTCCATCTGCAGAAGAATGCCACAAGATGTGTTTGAACGACACTAGACTCATGTTTATAAAGGGTGCACCTCAACATCCTCTAAAGAACAACTAAATGTTTTCAGGATTTTCCTTGTGCATTGTAGGACAATACCATTGTCTGCTTGTCTCAAAAATATGCATGTGAATAGTATTAGAAAATATAAGATCTCTTCAGCATTGGTTGTTCTGATGAATGAGTTGTTCTTCATCAAAACAACTCATTGGTTCTCATTAGTTTTGACAGTCATTTAATCCTGTCAGGGCCCTCAAACCCCGTCATAATCCTGGTTTAATCAACTGGTCTTTAACCTTCCCCAGTCATCAGTGACAGGATTATCATTTAGGGAGACACATCTGTGGCCAATTCAGGATGCTTGCTGTTATGTGAATGACCCCGTGAGATGATACAGAAGATAAACCCACTGCATTGAAGTCTCCTTCGGACGTAATCCTCTCAGATCTCAGTTCGGAACCACTAAGACGTATCGCATATCCGCTAATCATTTTCTAAATTGTTTATTGAAAATACTCCTTGTCTGGTAGATAGCGAGTCTGAAGGGAGAAAGGGTTTTTCTTTACATTGAGACTTGTGCTTGGGGTCATGTGGGGCGAGGGTTTCACCTATCAAATTCAGAGTATTATGCTTTAAAAGGACGCCGATCGCAAATAGGTTCTGGGCTTGTTAATGGAAACAATTATTGCATCAACTTCTTCGGTTCACTGAGACAGATGCCCTCCACAAAACCTGCCTTCAGGTATCAAGTGTCTTTCAGAGTGCAGCAAAAATTGCAACGTATTCCTGCGAGCCCAGTACATTTAACAAATAAACAAACCATGACTGGAAACATTCGGTCATCTTGGAGGCACATGAGCACGAAAAACAGCAATTTGTTTACCCCGGAAAACAGTCATTTATTACGAATCAGCCTGAAACAAATCATTTTGATGAGAGGTTTCTCAGTTTTTGTTTCAACTCCTGTTGGTAGCAGGAGGTACAAACATTTCAGAAGTTGACTACAAGTAGTTTGAAAATTGAATTAACCTGAATAACCTTTCAGCTGGCAATCTGGGCGTTTAGATTCATTCTGGGGTCAGCTCAAAGCTGCTACACATTGCAGAGCAACAAGAAAAGGGTTGGATATGCTCTGTGTTTTATTATTTTGCCAGAACTGATGTTGTATACTTTACACAGTGGAATAAAGAAACTGCCAACAAGAGCAGCTGCACAAATGTATCTGCTAGAAATATGTCATACCAATCGTTGCATTCAGGTGATTGATTTCTAGGATACAGGCAGCTTAGACCAATCCATTATGTCCACCTTACTGAAGTTATTACAAACAGAGAGGAACAATATTTCAAAGTATAAAAATCAAAAAGGTGAAAATCCAAACTATGTCAGTTATCCATCTCTTGGTTTTAATTTTCTGCCATCATGCCTTAAAGCCATTACTGTTGCCTCTTGCCAAAACAGACACGGGAATCGCATTCATGTGCTGTGTTCCTCACGTCGCCCACATCACAGTATCTCAAATGGTGCACGACTCCCTCCTGGCTTCTCCCCATCATTTCATACAACATCTGGCGCAGTGGGGCTGGCTCCAAGCTCCGGTGGAGGTCTGCGTCGCCGCACGCTGCAACACATCTCTGAGACATCTCCGCAAGACGAAGACAGAGTGCGCTGGCAGGTCTGCATCTGAGCAGCCCGTGATGTTCGTCATGCATTAACATCTGTCCACAACTCTGCAGGATGCAAAAGGGCTCCTTTTCATTTTCTATGAGAGAAGGGCTGGTGTTCTGTTTTGTGTTGCTGTGTATGGTGAGGAATGGGTGCACTCGTGCCTGAAGACGATGATGCACTGCAGCATGGAAAGAGTTTGCTCCTGTGGTCACATCTTGGTACAGGAACAGTTGTGATTCATGGTTATTTTGCACACGTTTTGGCTGGACTACTGTAACACTGAAAATTCATATTGGTTTAATCTTGTATATCCTTTCCTTTCCTCTCCTCCTGCGAACAGTATTCAGTAGTGGACAAATGAGACCCGAAAAGTTATTTGTGAAACCACTGCCAGTGAGTTTTGTTCATGAATTTTCTTTTTTTGAATGTGGGATAGTTAAGTTTACCAAATCAGAGGTTGTGCGCAATGTAACTTCTTGTAAACCACATAAGATTTATGTTGATTGGTAAGACTACTGCAAAATAAAATCTCCTAAGCTTCCTGAATACTCAGAAGTATTTTTCTAAAGAAATTAGACTTCCCAGAAGTTTTGCAGAGTAATTACACACAGCAGTTTTGACTTGACAGATAAATGGCAGCATTGGCACTTTGATCACTTAAAGCTGCACTAACCAATATTTTTATAATCAATGATGGTTTAAATGACTGTGTGTAGTGTGAAAGGGGTCACTCATAATGATGACCCTACAGAGAATTATAACCTAACTATGCAGCTCCTCTCAGTTCCCCTCCACTCTACAGAGAGTTTTAACATCTTTCAGCTTGCAGCTTGCAACTTTGTAAACAAGCAGCTTGAAGTTTTAGTGGTTTAGTGGTAATGATCAGCAGATGAATTAATAAAGACAATAGTCAGTAATTAGTTGCAGTGGTTGTAGTTATGTGCCTGAAAACAAAACCCTTGTGAATTATTTCTGAATATTTACCAGCCACAGAAAATTAGATATGGGAAAAAAAAAGATGGCAAATTTGATGACAAGCAAGAAAAATTCAAAATAGATCATTTAGATGAATCAGATATGGTATAACTCTGTGGTTTGGATGGAAATATACAAGTGGAGGAGGGGAACCTACCTACCTACCTCAATAGTACAATATATTTTCTCTTCTGGCTCCATGTCTCTTTCTCTGAAGGTGAAATCTGGTCTTGACAGCCTCTTTCACCTCATTTCAGAACAATTTGTTCCTTCATCGAATTCAAATCCTGGAACTTGAATGTAAATATGTCTGTTGCCTGAAATAATGTCCAGGCTTTGATGCAGATTTATTCGTGTATCATTCACAGAGCTCAATAGCTTCCAGGCAATTAAATTAGACAAAGAAGACTGTCATAACATGACAATTTAAAAATAGTGGAAATTATCCTTCTGACGTGTTAAAACATACAAACCAGGGTATGATTGTGCTGGATATAAAAATTATGGCATGAAAAGGAATGTTGATTAAGTTTGTTTAAAAGTTGAAGATGAGCCTGATGTGCTTCTCTGCAATCAGGGTCGGACAGTTTTTGAAACTGAAAAGAAACAAATGGGGAAGACTTCTGTAGTCTGCTGTATCCTCTCTGACACTTGGTAGTTCTCCTCGATTTGAATCAACACCTCCATCATCTCTCCACTTTTGGTGCAGAGGGCCTGTGAAATGCATTGTGGTTAAGGTTCTGGATGGCTGCAGTATGTCAAATCCAGGTGGTACACATCTTAATGCAACAAGGCCCGATGTAAGCATTCCAGTGTAGGCCATCGCTCAAAATCTTTGGTCAGGCAACGGAACTATTCAAAACCAGAAGCAATTATTTATGAAGGAGGAAAGTGACGTACATTAACTCGGACACGTGTTTATCTTTATAATATCCTGACCGGTGAGCAGATATGGGGGTACATCACAATCTATATCCGTGTATGAATCCTGATGAATGCTCCTTTAATGATGTAGAAGGTTCTTGCAGACCAAATCATAAAGAAGGAATTTCAACTTGCATCTTTCTCTCTGTCTGCGTCTGACAGCGGGAGCAGTGGGGTAGCCTATCCTGCAAGTGGAAACTTCACCTCATGCAAAGATAAGAAAGAGGAGGGAGGGAGGGAGGGAGGAGGGGGAAGGGCGGTCTGCAGCTGGAAGACATTACGAGTACCAGTCCTCCTCGCTGGAAAAGAAATAGACAAGCAAGAAAAAGAAGAAACAAGAAAATAAGAGACAACCTTCAGATATCCTCAGATGTTATTTATTAGAGAAGCTCCCCCCTCCTGCTCATTATTGGATGTACTTGCCTGGAGACTGAACTGTGCTGGATTCAGTTCTCTTTATGATGTGCTCTGACTCAATAAAGATTTGACAAAAGCTTTCCTTCATTATCACTCGTTCATCACGGTAATTATGTTGTGGCTGAAAGTGGTCAGACCCTGAGGATTTGGAGCACAGGCCCTCCAGAGAATCTTAGACTGTTTTTAGAAACACTATTTACAAAAACTGTTATGCTGTTTGTTCCCTTTTACACTTCTTATAGTGGCCTATTTAACCTCCTTTGACCCAGGGGTTCACGAATATCTGAAGTTTTGCTTATTGGCCTATATTTCTTACTCTTACCTTTTATAATGGTGTTAATGATGTGACTTGTTTCATCCTTCATGTTTTACTATTGCATAGGGAAGGGGTCAAAGTCATCAACCAGGAATCAATAGATCAAGAAGGCCATTCACATCCAACAGTTGAGGCCATTCTCCCCACCATATACAACCACTTGTTATCACGTGAGAGAAATTCCATACTTAACCCAAGTGAGTGAACCTTCGACCTCTACTATTAGCCTACTTGGTTTGTCCGCAACTGGAAGAGTTCATTGACATTAATGTATATGGTTTCTCTGAGGTGTTTCTGGCATCCACAGAATGGTGGACTCTTCCTGGATTATGTTGATATAACACATAAATGGCACCAGGGACAAATTAGATCATAACAGATAAAAGTCTACCCACTGAAATGTTGTAACTAAATAAAGTGAGTTCAACCCCCCATTTACACATAGCATTAACATCTGCAACTAGATTCTTTATCTGGATAAGGTAAAGGCAAAGGCTTTTAAACTAGATATCATCATCAAGATAGACAGATAGATAGATAGATAGAGGATAATGTATTCAGATACAGATTGCATGTTAATAGCCTAAGTGACCAATAAAGGGAAAAAATTGGAAACGAGAAAGGTTAAAAAAGTAAGGAATCATTTATCATCCTTCAAATAAACTTCACTGGGCCAGTTCAATATTAATGATAACCCATAATGTCAACCCAGGTCATATTGGAAAATTATGAACGCAAGTATTATAAATCAGTAACATGAGTCATTCACTTAACAGCCACAAAAAGCCCTTGAGCAAGGCATCCAGACCCATTTTTCCAGTAAGGCTGAACTTTGGCTGTAAAACTGTGGTTTTACTGGGTAGTTCCTTTGTTTGCAAGCATGTAATTATACATATATGAGGCATTGGATTTGGCTAAAAATTAGTAACCCTTATTTTCAGATTAGTATACTTTGAAATGCACAAAATAGACCACATGGTTTTACAGTATAAATATATTATATCAGCTCACGGTACACTACAAATCCTCAACCAAAAAAGCATAGATGAACACACAAAAATAAGTAAACCAAACTTCAAATGGAAAATAAAATTTTCATGCTGCCACTGTGGTAGAAAATGCCAAAGGAATGCCGTGCTCAGTAATTCCTGGGTAGCAAACCGTTTACAGACAGTGTCCATTCTTTCATGGCAGAGAGGAATGGTGGAAATTATCTGTCTGAATGTCTTCATTTATACCCCGAAAGGTTTCATATCCCACTGCGAAAGGTGCAACCAAAGATTACCAGCCTTGATAATAATTCATCTGAATTTGCCTGGAACTGAACTTGTCATCACGTCTCTCCCTCCCCAATCCCTTTGGAAAGCTCGCCATTTCCACACTTCTCTCTACATATGAAGCTTGTCTTATACCGGTTATCCAGATGTACCCACAGGGCACTGGGAGAGGAAGTGTAACAGCCACGCTGTGACGATGAGGGAGCGTGCGTGGGTGCGATGACGCTCTGGTGTGGCAGCTCATATACTGTGTAACATTTTATAACGTTGTTCATGGTGGAGCCACCAGCATCATTTCCTCACACAGACACACACACACACACACACACACACACACTTGAAATCATGCTCATTAGATGTGGGAAAGGACCTCACGTGAAAAGCTCACTCTGCTTTAATGCGGTGCGACATTAAAGCAAGGCGTTAGTTGTTGACTGCTCATGAATTCAGAGACTAAAAGAATCTGACGAGTTTTGTTCAGAAGGGTTTTCATTACAAAACAAGAACCAAGTGTAAGTAAGTAGCTTACATTTACTCAATATACATAAATACAATTCTGAGGTACTTGTTCTTTGCTTGAGTCTTTCAGATGTAGGCTACTTTATCCCTTTTAGTCCACTACATTTATTTGGCAGCCATTGGTACTGTGCAGATGAGGATTTTTTAAAATGTACGAGCATATTAAATACAATAGATTGTTATACAGTAAAAGTAAGTAAAAGAGGCAAAAAACTCCATGGAGCTGAGGGGAACTGCAGAATTGATGATAATTGCATAATAATAATAATTGCAGGTTTGTCACTTCAAGGAGCCCCTCACAAATTGCACGTCATTTTATCCATTTCTATTAGACATACTTATTTGTGCAGCTCTAAGTAAAGGTTCTGAAGAGGTCTTCCATCATTGACAAAAACACATAAAAATACTCTTAAAAAAGGTATTTGCCAAAACACTGAACTTGTAACCATTATGATGTGTAAACATAAATTGCCTATTTAAAATGCATAAAAGAATTTCTGGTCTCACTTTGGATCGAAACTTCCCTATTGTCGCCACTGCATGATTTATTGAATGATATGTGCATCCATAATTACATGATCGCATAGAAAAGAGCCAGTTTTGTCATCACCCACTTAACTGAACCAATCACCGTGGATTTAGCGTCATTAGCTCATCCTCTGGAAGGGCGCCCTACTTCCAGTGTGGTGTCATAAATACAGAGCCAATGGTTGGAATGATAAATGGCTGTGCAAGGGGTCGCTCCACCTCTCCACAGTATTTATGGCAGCAAACATTGAGGACACATGTAGATAAATTCAACAACTTACACATCATAACAATCCCCATGAAGGCTGCGGTTTGTGCAGTTCCAATTCTCGAACAGAGTTCGGTATGTCTGCTGCCAAATTTTTTAACGTCATTCTTTGAGGGGACTGGGAAGGGGTCAATGTTTCAAGAAGCTCTACGAAAAGTCGGGGGGGATAAGGCACATTTGGGAGTCTGCTTTATGACAGTAATGTAAGCATAGTATGAGTCAGTTTTTATGATTTCTGATGTAATGTACTTGTGTTATGACTATGGAAGCTTGTGCCATGCTGAAGTCTTTTTACAGACCACATACTCTCTAAGCTAAGACAAAAATAGTATATATATATACACATATACATATACATATACACACACACTCACACACACACACACACACACACACACACACACACACACTTTGGATAGCCAAAACTAATGCGCATAATGAGTGGTAGTTATAGGGCATGCATGTAGCCCCATGAGCCATAGGTACAGGCATCCTATTGAAGAGTTCTTTAGCCAGCCAGAAGTATCCAGATCCTTTACATTAGTTACTCGTGAGTTTATAGATTAAGATTTTGCATGCTATACATACACCCTTTTTGGCTGGTGACGCCTTTAAAATGAAACAGTATCTGCTTGCTCATGACAGGTTGAAATCATTTTGAATACAGGACTTTTACTTGTAATAAACTTTTTTTCTTTTAGCCTTTAGAAACATTTGATCTGAATACTTCTATTCCAATAGTAACATGAATGCACCCAACCAGCCATATGAGCAGAATGGGTCCATGGTGTGAATTACAAAGCATTTTATTATTGGTAATTAACTGTGAGATTCAAAACTTGCCTTTTATGAACTGGTGCAAATCAAACCACATGTTGTACGATAACACATGCTATCTGATCTCTATAACTAAAGCTTTAAAACATGAACAACCCTGACAAAGATCAGCTTTGTCGTGAAGAAATGGGGACAAGCTCTGGATGCCATATATTTTTCTGTGGGTGGGCTGGTGGCTTCATGCGAAATTATATAGATTCTGCACAGCTGTCACTCACTATGGACCTATGCCGTGGCTTTTATAGGTTAGTCTGACATAGTTTGTTAAATCTCCGTCTGGATCAAACCACTTCCTGTTGTTCGCCTCAGGCAAACTAGGCAGATGGATTGTGATTGTGATTTTGGATTATATGGTTCCACTGAACAATTTCCATGTACAATATTGAGAACTACTGCTTACACATCCAAGACTGGAAGCGTGCTATATAAGGTAACTGTGTTTTAGAAATATATAAGGTTGACACAACTTCCACGCTTTTAAATTGTATATTTTAGAGGGCTCATTATTACAGTTTTTGTATTTCTCTGTAATGTAGCGCAGTGTTAACAATGTTACTTATAACATTCTTTCATTTGATGACTAGTCAACTAGAAAAATCTGTGGTCAGGAGCAGCCCTGATTTTTAGCCACACTTGCGACTTGTCTCTGTGACAGTGTTGGTATGTCCACTTTGGTCCAGACTGAAATATCTCAACAACTCTCAGATGGATTACTACGACATTTTCTATGGACATTCATGGTCTTCAGAGGATGGATCTCTCCTCTGACTTTGATTTGTGCCCTGACCTTTCCTCCAGCACCACCGTGAGGTTCGCATTTGTTTTTTAGCGAAATGTCTCAGCAACTATTCAATGGATTGCCATGAAATTTGGTACAGATATCCATTGTTCCCAGAGGATGAATCCTAAATGGCATCTGTGATCCCATGACTTTTCATATCGCGCTGCCAGCAGGTCAAAGTTTTCAGTTATCCAGTAAAATACAACCTCTACAAGGAAGAAGGATTGCCACAAAACATTGATGGTTCCCACAAGATGTATCCTAATAACGTTAGTTTCCTGCAGCCCCCACCTTGCTATATGTACCATATGGTTTTGAATGAAATTGTCATTGTGTGCATGTTAACATGCTGTCATCAACATCGAGCTCAATGCGCAGTACAAAGTGCAGCCACACAGATCTGGCAGC
Source organism: Lateolabrax maculatus (assembly GCA_031216445.1). Taxonomy (NCBI): domain Eukaryota; kingdom Metazoa; phylum Chordata; class Actinopteri; order Acropomatiformes; family Lateolabracidae; genus Lateolabrax; species Lateolabrax maculatus. Next base: position 6,684,691 of record CM062206.1, on the reverse strand, counting down.
GCGGTCGCACACTCCAGTCTTGTTTTCAAATGTTCACAACACAGCCTAATGCACATGTCTGCATCAATATTAATGGCCGATAAAGAGTGTATTTGTGTAAATAAAAGCCATTTGCAACTCAGCCTGCTGTAACTGTGCTGTCTTTATCTGGTTTATTTTAATGATAAATAGCCTACTCAAACAAACATGAGTCACTCTCTGCAGCACACCCTGTTTAAACATGTGTACCAAACAAAGAGCAATGACTACACCAAACAGAACAAGTACAGTATGCCTGTGTTTTGTTATGGAGGGGCTCAGCCAGGCTCACTCACCACGTCTGTAAACCATTGTGTCTTTTGTTTGACACACAGTGCTGGGAAACTCGACTTCCCATCCCTTGAAATGGGATTGCCCAACAGGATTATTTCATCACCAATTTATTACCATCTAATCCTGGAGATTTCTGCCTTGGCATGGTGATCCTCTCAAACAAACAGACAGAACAGGGCGGACATGGGGTACAGGCCCTTAATCATCTACTCTCCCGCAGATTCATCTTGTGAAAATGGGGCTCTTCCTCGGTTTTCTCATCAGTTTAGTCCTTTTGATTTGTATGAAGGACAATTCTCTTGTAACGAGTCTGTAATTAGGGAATGGTCTTTGAGGTTTTGAACAGAATAGCGAAAGGATGCAGTCACAGCATATTCAAGATGTTTCGCATGTTCAAGATGATTACTGACAGCAAGAAGGACTGCATGTAAAAACAGGCCACATTTTGTAGTCTTTAGTTTTCTGATAGCAAATAGGACGAGAATTTACCTCAGACAAGACAAAAAAACACCAAATCAAGATGACTGTTAAATTTAACATTAAAGTTAACTCTTCAACTTGGAAATTGTAGTTCAACAATCACAACTTAAAGTCCACTAACTAGTTTCCTCTGGAGCTCTCAAGCTTTGCACACTGTCTTCCACAGTGGATCGAGTTCAGTCCAGCTCAGTTGCGGATTTCATCCATACCACTTTTAGGACTTCTCGTCTAAACCGGCTTTAAAGTTAAGCATAAAATGTAATCAATTATTATCTACACCCCTTATCCTTAGGGGGTCTTGGGGGGCTGGAGCCAATCTCAGCTGGCATTGGGCGAGAGGCGTGGTACACCCGGGCCTGGGCGCCAGTCAATCACCAGGCTGACATAGAGAGCCACCAACTGGCCTAACCAGGTGGTTATAACATTCTATTATTTTTAAATTATTTTTGGGCATAGTATAGCATTATTTGAAATTTGGCAGCAGATAGATTACAACCTCTACATATTTATGAATTCAACCTGAGAAATCTACATGTGCTTTTCTCTCTGTGTGACAATCATACTGCCAGCTGTTTATTGGGTCGGGTTGTTTTTGATCCAGCTTTACTATTAGAGTATCAAACTGGTCTCTTAATAAAGCAGATCTTGCAGCCGTGATTTGCAGATCCAGAATACATTTTTCAGATGAGAGTGAGCGGAGTAAACCATGTAACTGAAGGGCTGATGAGCCGTGAGAACAGGTGTGGAGATAGGTGGAGCAGTTAGGTGCTGGGGAAAGGAGGGAAAGTCCGAGGGCATCTGGTGGACAGCTAGAGGAAGGCAGGTCTGGGGGGGTTGAAGGAAAATACATGGCCTGGGAGAAGCGAGCAGGCGCTGGAGACAGGGACCAAGAGAGGTGTAGAGGGGTGGGGATGAGAGAGTGGATGAAGAGGGGGACTGAGGAGCAGATTGTGACAAGTTTATGAAATTCTCCAAGCTCCTGACACTCACACTCATGAGGAGAGACAGGACCATGACAGCTTAAGTGCTGATTTTGATCTCTTAGCACTAATTTTCACAAGGAACAAGATAATTGGATAAATTGAGTAGGTGTAGTCCAAAGTAGAAAAACATTTGGCACCTTCCCTGGCATTTCCCTGGACAGTGTTTCCTTGCTCCTGTACGGTACTTCATCCTGGGAGTTGGTACGATGATACCCACTGAGACTGACTGAAGCTACATATTAGTCTCAGCTAAACTTCAGGGACGCACAGTACAAGGATTGTGAATTCTGTTGCACGTCTTTTCCTCTGTTTCTCTACAAAGGAATCGCTTCAGGGCCAATGTGGAAAGGAGGGATGAGGAATGAATAACTCTTCCGAAGTGTCATGTGAGTATTGTATTAAGATAGACTTGGAAAAAAATCTGAACCTATCCTTTAGAAGTATTCACACAATTTACAAATTGTCTGTTGTACTTCATCTGTGTGAGTCCTAAAAACAGAACCGTTAAATGAGTGAGAAAACTTTACTGGCCCCTGCTGTCATACACTACTTATTGCCTAGACTAATATGCACAAAGTGGTGATCCAACACAGTCAGGTTGATGAGCTTGTTGTGAATAATAGCCTTCAGTTCACATGTAGCATACAGGCGAACAACTGCGTCTGACAGAGTCCAGACTGAGAGGAAAAAGTTGGAGTGGAGGGACTTCATGAAGAGTAGCCAGGTAGTAAAAACGGAGCGTATGTATGTATTGGCCAACCTTGATTTAGTCTCATACCCATTACATACTGCTGAAGGGCTCTCTTGGGTCAAGTCAGCAAAGCCCAGTACACAGTGTTTGGTCAAATAATACAAAAAGCATAAAATCAGTTGGAAGCTGAAACAATAATTTGGGTTAATTTTGCTGAAAAGCCTTTCTAAATTAATATGTTGGATGCAACTCAAGTAATCGCCATCCAAGCATAAGATACTTTTGGCGCTCATAGGAGTGTTTAAAGTGTGTTTTTAGTATATTTTTGTATTTTGTTTATCGTGTTCCTGCAGATCTCCCATTAGAGACTGTATTGGACTTGAACCTTAAATGGAACTTGAAGTTGACTTTTCTCAATTTACTCATTAACGTGGAAATAAATATTAAAGCCAATAACTCTAAACTAAAGATCCATATTTCAATTTTTCTTTTCCATTCTCAGGCTGCTCTGAATGATGAACGGTGTCTTTCCAAAATAAAATATACATCATTTACATAGTGTGACCTAGCTGAATTGAAAGTTAAACTTGTACTTGAGCATTATTGAAATATGGCAACATTTTGAAACGTGAATGCTGACAGAATGAAACCCTAGTGTTTCCAGTACAGACAAAGGGGAACTATGATCAGAATAAAATTAAATGACCTACATTTCTCACCACACCATTGTGAGCAGAGCTTCTTCTATATCGTCTCCAATGATCACTTTTTAAATGTTATTCCACAACATTTTCCTCATCATTCAACAGATTTTCCACCGTTTCCCTCTTTGAGGAAATCACTCGTAGGAGACGAGGAATTCCCAGACAGTAAAAAGTATCCAGAGAAACATGAGACATCTCTCGACTCACATCTGCATCCCCATATAACCCAGCATCCTCCTTGATTCCATACGGTAGCTTGTATATCACACAGGTTTTATAGAGTCGAGCCCTGTGTGGGCGGGTACGGCGGTATCCAGTTAGTGCTGTGATAAACTTCACAGCCAAGGGCAGAAAGTTCGCCGCTCTGATCGGTGGCCTGCGAGACATTACTTATCATTGCTTTGGTGAATAACAGACCTTGTCCTTTAATGTGGGTTGTGTGATCACGCCAAGCTGCACAAAGCAGCCGTTCAACCCACAGCAAAGTGTGGTTTCAGAGGAATCCCTTTACCCCCTACCCTTAAGCCTACCCTCAAACCCCCTCCTTCCCTCCTGGATGCTGCCTTGCTTTTTCTCGGGGTACTGCAGATGTGGAGTTAGTAGCTGGCACAAGTTACAGTATACGACTTTGTGGGCTGTGAAGCCTCAGTGTGGCAATCAGGGGTGCATTGGACTGGACTGCAGACACTAAGTGGGCTGCTGCCAGTGCTTTGAACTGTGAAAATAAATACTGAATAGGGCTACGTTGTGCTAGCCAGGCCTTGAGTCCTATAGTCATCTGTCTTGGTGTACACACCGGTGGGAGTGTTTGCCTTGGACTTAAGCCACCGCATGTGGTAGCTGCAAGATTTTTTTCGCACTGGATCACACTTTTTGAGGGCGCATTTAATAAAACTGGCTGCTGAATATGAGGGGCAAGAATTCCGACTCGTTTTGCACATGTGATAACTTTCCCTCGTCTCTGCTCTCTGCCCTTGTCAAGGATGAGATCTGCACAAACAGCCAGTATATCTCGGTGTCTGGTAGAGACGTTTGTTTCAGAGCTGAAAGAGAGATCACTGGGGTGAGAGGATGTGGGCCACTCAGAGGAAGGAGGCAAACAAAGCACCTGGGACAGGTTGATTTGGATGTTTGGACGTTGAAGGGGAACTTGTTCGGTGGCCAACGCTCTGTTTCTTCACAGAGACGAGGGGAATTGACAGTGCTGTGCTGTCCACTGCACGGTAGTTTTAAACAGAGAGTGAGAACCGGAGACTGGGCGTCGGAATAAACCATTTGGAGGCGTTTTGAAGGATTGTACTTATAGGTCCCTTGTTGCCATATTTTGTTTTATCTACTGCAGAGTAAACCAAATCTGAACAATCATACCAAATTGAAAAACAGCATGAGAGAAGCGATTAAAATCTGAGTCTCTAACAAGGAGTCATGTAGTGTTTGGGTTTAACGAGTTACAGGGAGGATTATAGGGTATGCCATGCATACTTTGCACTAAATGCCCTGCTCTTAGTTTTGATTGGAATATCCCTCTGCACTCACATGTTAGTTTATTCAGTTTGGTAGCCTTCCACAGGCTCAGAAACCCTCTAGCATGTCATATTAAGTGCATACCTTGAGTTTGTATGAAGGTTTTGATTTATGACAGTTTACCATGCTATGGCTCTCTCCGTCTGGCCCTTTTTTCATTCATCCAAAGATGGATTTGCTGAGTAGGCATGCAGTTTTTAATTCTACTTTATTATGCTGAAAGACATTCACAGTTGGGAGTCAGCCAGCAGAACCACGTTCTTCTACTGTTGGCCACTAAATAACTTCGCTGAAGCAATTGGATTAATCCTCAACCCAGGTCCTCACAACTGGCTTCATTTGAATTTGAAATGCAGCTGGATATGCTGGCAACTTACACGTTAAAGTTCTATACTAGTTTTTAGTGTTGCATAGTAGTATTCTATCATGGGATTTTCTCTCCAACTCAGCTTTTTTGACTCTTCCTTAATCAGCTCTTTTCACTCAGGTTTTTTGTCTTGTGGAAACATCATAAAACATTTTAATTGTTTAGTATAGTGTTGTTGTTTAATTATGGAACAAGCATTTCGAAAAACTCTACAGCACTTCTAATCTAAAAATACTAAAAGTGAAATATGCACTATTATCCCATTTTGGGTAGTTATTGTGGTCTAACTGCAAAAAAACATGAAATACAAAACACAGTGCCACAACTAACTGTCACGCTAACTGTCCCTAGATGCATGAACGCCCTCTGCAATGCAAGCCACAAACTTGCACCCACTTTTCCAAGGACATGATCCTTATCCAGTGTAGCAGGAACAATGATTATGTGTTGCATGTTTCCATCTCACATCAGACGCCCCCAAAACTCTGATCCTTCACTGCTACTGCAAAAGTATGCCGGCACAGAGCTTAAATGTCACTCGAGGATTCTGCTTTTACGGTCATGCCAAGAAAAGCCATCAAGTTCAATCAAACGCTGATAGGAAACAGATCGGATCCTCATTGGAGAAGCTCACATCAACATCCTGGTGACATTTGTTGGTACAAAGATGGGACGTGCCGCTTTGAGAAATTTGCCCATTTTTACTTTGGTGCGCAGGTCGTGATCCAGAATCAGATTATCACAGCTGGCATCCGTTTTTCCAGACTTTGCTCTTTCCCAGCTGTCTGGAATCCACTTTATCCTGTTTTTTTTTTTTCAGCCACATGCCATCTCTTGCACAGGATGAAAATTGAAACATGTTGGATAAAACTGGCAAGATAAGCATGTGATAGCCAGTCCATCTTTCTGAGAAACAGGTGCGGCAATAGTTTTACAGGCGTCTTTGTTTATACTTTCTGAGGATCATAAGTGCTTCTTGTGTCCGCTGTTAAAATAATTCATGGCAAACCATCACAAAGAGACAAAACGCTCATATCTCTGACATGAAGGCATTATGATAGGGATAAAAGTTCCAGATGTTAATAATAAATCTAGATAACGTCAACTGTGTTTCAGCAAGGAAATGTCATAAGACTGATTTTGTAGTATTCTCAGAGTACATTCCCATGTGCAAAAAACATTAATATAACTGTTAATGCTAATACAATTATATCAATGTTTTTACAATGTAACCAACCATTTTGTGCCAGTTCTTGTCCAAACTGAAATACAGTACAATGAGTGCATATATTGTATACTGATGTACATGTAGAACTATATTATATCACCTGATCTGCTCATGGTTTTAAGTTCAGGCTTGGGAGCCCTGCTGATATCTTGGACTCATCTGTCTAGTGGCTGTTTTGACACTTGGATATCAGCTCAATATACTGTACTGTCAAGAATGTAATCCTGCAATAGAGTACATCTTTTTTTTTTGATAATGCAATCCATGTACGGTAGTGTACAGTAGGTTATTAACTCTACATGTTACTAGAGTTGAGCATTTTGCTCATTTCCTATCAAAAATTCATTATTTCATTATGCATTATCTTTTTAAACAAATGCTGTTAAAGAGCAAAGATGTGAAGATGAAGAAGAAACATTTACTTAATTGTAACTTTTTCTTTTTTTTTTTTTTGAGGATGTTAGATCTCAACAGTAAACAGCCGCTGCATTGGAGCACACATTGTATCAATACAGAAGGCTAACTCAAATGAATAAGGTGGCTGTGTTTTTTCACGCAGTGCTGATGCTTTCTGCAAAACAGTCTTAGTCCGTTACCAGGAGCTTTTAGTGATGCTGCAGTTGTATGTCAACTGTTCCTGCTGCCCATTATGTTAAAATTACCACCACACTGTTCATTGTTTTGGTCTTGTCAAGTCAAGTCAAGTCAAACTGTATTCATACAGCCCAAAATCACATTCACAATTTGCCTCAGGGGGCTTTACAATCTGTAGAGCATACAACAACATCCTTAGACCCTTGATTCAGATAAAAAAAATAAAAAAAAACTCTTTTAACGGGGAGAAAAAAATGGAAGAAGCCTCAGGAAAAGCAAGTCTTGGTCTCAGTTACCTCTGAACTAGATTTTGGAATTAACTTTGACTTGACTGAGGTGGTCTAGACTTATCTGCACATTTAGATATAGAATGCCACTTCCCTGCTTTCAAACTTTAAAACAGAGGATGAAACAAGCTTCAGTCTTCAATCAGCCCAATGTGGTTCTCATAGTCACTCAGTGACTTCATACAGTGATTGGGGACACACTTAATGTGGTTCATTACTAAGAGCGATGGCTGGAAGAAGGGAAGGATTGAGAAAGCTGATGCTGGCATAACAGTAGTTTACCAAACCCTCTTGTCTGTTTAGAATTGAAGCAGCAGGCAGCTGTTCCCGTGTTGAGTGACTACTCTTCAGCAGACCGTGGTTGTTTTGCATGCCCGGTACAAAGTGCCAGGCAACGTTTGGCTGAACTCATAGTGCCGCTAACCCTCTGCCACGCACGTGTCTTTGATTCCTATGTAAGGCTTGAATAGCAACATCTTCTTGACGTTGCAGATGTTGGTCATTAATAGCACATGTTTGTCATCTCTTTTTTTTCCCATCTTGCGTCCTAATAGCTCTTGAACTACCTTTTTTTTTTTTATCACTTACGTTTCCTTAGTTTCTGGAAGAACATCTGAGAAAGTGTTAAATGATTTAGAGCCTTGTTTAAATGAAGCTCACACGAAAAGGGGGGTATAATTTTGTCCTTGTGTGAAAGTTACGCCTCTCTCAATGATGAGTAATGCCCATGTTACAAACGGTAATTTTTCAACTCTTGCTTGAACAATTGATTACAAAGACAAATGATAGGATGTGAGTAGGCTTTGATGGCATTGCCCACAAGGCTACTGAGACATGCTCAACTTGATTTCTTTTGTCTAATTGGTTCATTTCAATGTCTTTCTTCTGTCTTTGCTCATTTGTAAACATTATATGACAACAGGTAGGTCTTTAGGATATATATGTAAGCTTGTTCTCTTGTTTAATATCCACACAGTTTGAGTTTATTCTTGGGCTGAGAGGCGTCTGTTATTCCAAAGAGAGCTGGAGCATATTTTTCTTATTATCATTATCCTACTGGTTGTGTTTACAGCTTTTGCATAATTGGCATGAGGTATGGTTACTTGAGACAACGGCAATCTAAGAAACTCATACACACTGTCTGTTTCAGTCTTTGTCAGGGAGTCGACGCACACGACTGTATTTAGTGTAATGAAAGCAGTACAAAAGTAACTAGGGTGCATTTATTTACTCAGGTTGAAATTAGACATTTTCCAGAGGAAGGAAAGAGGAGGAGAAATCATACAAAAGATTCAAAACACATGCTTTACTGAGTAGCTCTGCTGAAAAAGGCCTGAAACTCGGACAGTTGAAGTGGTTTAGAAGAATCATACCCATTTGCCTGAAGGATGTGAGACATGGGAAATGTAGACACACTTTGTCTTTCTGATCATAATCTCTTTGTAAAATAATACAATTGTTTCCCCAAAATCTCAGACCGTATTCAGTACATCATAACAGACCAAGTTAAGAAAGTCTGTATGAGGGTGTTGTATTTCTATTTGTTTTTTTATTGTAACTTCTTTATCTCCCCACTTTATTATGCCCATTTTGTATTTATGATCTATGTTTAGTTTTATATTAAGTACCTTTTATTTTTTTTTTCATACTTCATTTTTAGACACTCATAATGTATGAAGTATTCTAGTTACGTATTTATACTAATGCATTTGTTCTTTTGCTTCTGCTGCTTTGACACTTATTTACCTATGTACGTACCTATAGGGGTTCAATACCCAGTCCTACTTTTAAAAAATGACACTTTCAGTAAGTTTCCTGGTCAAATTCACTAAGTGTTTTTAGAAGCATGCAAGTATCTGGTTTATTATTGTGTTTTTTAGTATTCTGGTTATGTTTTGCACACGTTAACACCATAGCCTTTTTTCAGTAACCTAGATAAGCCTCTATCCTGGGATTTGAGAAACCTGGAAAAGCTAACTGGTGGACTCTTAGCTTATCGACGTTCCTAATAATTCTCTGCCATGTTCACAGGTGCGTCTTCAACACAAGTTACGTAGTAGTTTGCCAGTGAAGTGAAAAGAGTGGTTGACTAATAATAGACTGATGATCTATAGTACATCAGTCACCTAAGCCATATTTTCATGGAACTGGGACTTAAAGTGATTTCTCATAATTGCACTTTATATTAATTAAATCCGGTGTAAAAATCTGCCATGTCAAATTTTATAATAATTACTGCTTGGCCCCATGTGTCTACACTAATCCCAGGAAACAGGCACATAATTACTGATAATTCCCATAGCCTTTAACAATCTTCCAATGTTCCTGCAGAGCTTCGACTAATGTAGAGCTAATGTTGTGTTCAGAGCTTCATAATCAGTCCTGAATTCAGGTATCATATGTGATTTCTTTGGACTGCCTTGACTCTTAATATATGACCCAAATCTGGTGCCAGTATGGAAGACAGCAGTGTTGAAAGAGCATGTGCAGATGAAATGACGACAAGAAGATGTCCAAACCATTTCAGTAACTGGTCATGTGGCTTTTAAAAAACGCATTTCGGTCACAGTGCATATTACTGTAGTTGTAAGGTGATTCTGGACGTCACATCAGGCACCACTTGAGACCAATATTTGGCTTTTTGTCTTCCAACATTTACTGGCCTGGTTATGCTGACAAATTTTGATTTGACTGTTCAATAACAAGCTGCACAGTAAGTAACATGTCTTGGAAGTGTATTTTTTGTTAAACCACAACTCAAATTTGAATTGCTGCTCACCCTAAATTAAAAACATCAGATCTGTGTCATATGTGAGGGGAAAATGAAGTGATGTGGGACATTTTATGAAGCAGAGTAACATAACCAGGGAGCTGAATTTGTATGAATTTCTTTTTTAGGTCCCTTTCCCTTTGTTTTCCATACTGAATACATTCAAATCTGAGCATATGCTTGGGACATAAGGCAGCACCCAACCTCAAAGCTATCGCAGCCATGATACTGTAACATTCAATCTACAACAGAGACACTACAAAGAAATCTTAGCCACCATTTGAAAGCTCCTTTGTCCTTTTTTGCCAAACAAAGCAATACAGTCGATCTACCAGCTATGGAAAATGGATTAGGTTTTATTCCTTCACAAGATTCAATCTTTTGCCTTGAACCTGTAATGGTAACAATGAAAAAAAAAAAAAAAAAAACTTGGCCAAACTCTGCACCTCGGTAAGGTCGTATGCAGGTGAAACCAAAAAAGGCTTTAAATCAGAGGGTTCTCAGCAGTGCTATGTGCAGTCTGTGACAATGCCATTTAAGGCTGCTGTATGAAACCACCATGATCACAGGCAAAGTAGAGGTGGTTGAAGCCTTTTCCCAGATGCTTCAGGTTTCATGATTGGACTCAAGACACGAGGGCTCAACCTCTTTTGACACTGCTGTTCGGAACTGCACCAATACAGGCCACATAATTCCTGTTTACATTATCATTTCCAGCTCTGTTCTACCAGAAACCAGGCTAGTAAAGTTCAGGTCAATTTCTCTCAATTTTATCCTATGTACAGCGGCCCTATGTAAACAAGAGGCAAAAAAGGAAAAGACTAAGGTATTCCATTTCCTGTTTATACAAACTTATGTGGGGACCTTCCATTTTCCCACAAAACTTCTGTTTTCTAGGAGGCCATTGGTTTTCTTCACTTCCTGTCGCTCCAAGAAGCTCAATCCTCGACTGCGGCCTGACTAGCTGCGGCAGTCGGCGGATTATTATCCCTATCTCTCTCTCAAATTAAATTTGCAGAAAGGAACCATCTGACAAAATTAAGTTGGAAGCAGCTGGCATTGTGAGGAGGACACTGGCTTCCTGCCCTCGTTGGTTTGAATGGGCTTCCGTTACCAGCGCAGGGTGGGCTGTCCTACTGCTAATAAAGCAAAGAGGGGCTGGGGGTGAGAGGAGGTCACTGAGACTCGGAGGAAATGGGGCTATTGAGAAACAAATGGAAAATATGTCTGTGCATTAAATCAACGTTTCAGCAACAGGAGAAGGCTCAGAGCCAAACTATTGTTTCAGACTGTCTTTGTTGCTTTGGGTCTCTTGTTTTTTTCCTTTCTCTTTTTCTGCTTTTGGACGAGAAAACCGTCTCTCGCACTGTTGTTTTGTCTCTCAGAGATTGAGTCCTCAATGCTTTTCCAGCCGCTCAACACACTGCTGCACCTCACACTCTCAGGGATGTTAGAACAACATTGGGGGAGTTATATCTGCCGCCATGCGTGAGCCCTGTGCTGTAGGTCGCCAAAGCCTGCTGTGAATCAGGGGCTTGATCAGGTAGTTATGGAGGTTTAGCTAAATTAAAAGCCAAATATACTCTCTAAGAGAGTAAATGGCTTTATCTGAAGCCAAACCAGCCGTGATCCCATGAACTCATTATTCACAAAACGCATGCCTGCCTGCATGCAATGCCATAAGGACACACGCGCCATACTCTGCTCTGTATATGTGTGTGGCACCCCCTTGTACAAAAATAAAGCTTCTAGTAGCTCTGCTGAATAGGAGTTGTGTGCTCATGCTCACTAGGGATTTCCTGTGGTCTAGTCTCCCAATATTGCGGGCTGGGATAAACCCTGATCAGGAGGCCCTTACAATGAAACATGTGAAATCCTTGGCACGCCGACTTAGTTTCACAGAACTGTGTCAAAAACATATTGTTTGGCTCCGGCAAAGAGGGAAATAAAGACAGAGCATTACTCCAGCCATACAGTAGAGACGCATCACGTGCGACAGGAAACACCTGGTGCGTGCAGACTCCCTCGAGAGAGGATAAGGCGAAGAGCGGAGCCAGGGTCAACAGGTGGACGCGAGTGGACTCCAGAAACGGCCATCGAGGGTCGCGTGTTAATGAGAGACAAGTGCTTTTTCCCCTTTGAGTGACTCTCATCTTGAAGCAGTCACTTCTGTTTCCCATTCCACCTGAGTAGTTAACCCTTCTGCGCGTGACTTGTGCAAAGAGGGCCTCACACAGATTTAGTTAATGGCTCTTTCTGCTGTCTCTGTGAAATTAGTGCTTCTTCGGTTTCAAAGAGGTAGAATTAGCCTGTGTTGCCATGAATCTTGAAAAGAAAAGATGTGGCTTAACCCCTCTATGGCAAAGTCTTTGATTCCACAGGAGATGCACAAAAGAGTCAGTCTTTACCATTTTCACACACTGATGTGGCAAGTTTTGTTGTCTTACAAAGAAAATCTATCAGGTTTCATTGTAAATTATCTCTCCATCTATTAAGTATATTAGTGACATTTCTCCCCCTAAGTTTGTTCGGTTTTACCAAAAGTCATTTGGCTGCCAGCTTCAAACCCAAGTCTACCCAAACAAGCAGTGTGAGATGTATTAACATAGTTAACAGTATATATTAGTTATTAGATATTAACAGTAGATAGTATTTATGAAGCACTGATGTACTTGGCTGGCAGTACAGACCCTTAACTCTGAAGGCGTACCATTTCCAGCAGTATAGGGACTTGATTTAGATCCTGTACAATATTTTAAAAAAATCAGCTTTGCAAATGTTTTATGAGGAATTCAATGCATTCAACACTTTTATTGGGCCTCAAAAGATACACACAGTGTGTTTTAGTGAGAAACTGAATGTAAACATAACAGTTTCTTTACCCTGAAGTGTCACATGATCCGTCTCCTATCTGAGCACCTAAAGATTTGGCTGTGAACATTTTGCAATAGTTCATTTTAGAATAAACTAAAATGATCAAGATTCAAGCACAGCACTTATTAAGAGAAATGACAGACAAATGTTGGGGATTTTTTTTCAGCACAACTTAGTATTAAAAGGGTAATAATACACAGTAAATGGGATTACTGTGACAGTTGTCATATTGGGGAATCATGTAACCCCGCAACACAGACCCTGAGAGTACATGAGCAGCACAGAAGGCACATTGTGGTCCAGGATCTTCCACACCATAGACTCCATCAACTTAACCATAACGCCATCTTCGGATGTGGCTTCTGTCTCCAACAAATATTCAATGGAACCACAAGCAAACACAACATGTGATTTAATGTGAGAGAGGAGAGGTCAGAAGACATGCCGCATGCATATGTGAGACTCCATCCCCAAAGCGATATAAAACAAACCTGTTGAAATGTTAACGGCACATGACTTGTTGTACACAGAGTCGGTCGAGCCTCCACAGTAGGCTACTGTACTGCACGGCGGGGGGACCCAGTGGGACCACGGCACTTCTGGGAGTTTTTCAGACTGTCCAAACTACATTTCCTCTGTGCTGGGTCAGTTGAGCGTGAGCTGATGGAGTCTCGCGGAGGGACCGTGTTATTCCTGCTGTTATTAATCTTTGCTTTGAACTGAAAAATGATGTAGAGGCTGAAAGGCACATGTTTGCTTTTGTATGCCACATGTCAGATGATTCAACACGTACTGTACATCGGCCGTTTTATGGTCACTGAAGAGTCGGTGGACCTGAGGCTGCACTGTTTTTGGCTCCAAAATGTTGTTTGGGACTCTATAAGACAAGTTTGATTGATTGATTGAATTTATTTCATAGGTCAAAAAAGACATATGGGTCTGAGGCTTGCCTCTGACATACGAGTGAAAAAATTATGCAATAAAAAAGGTGCAATAAACCTAAAAAAAGTTTATTATGTGATTTCAATAGTGATTAAATGTTTGTAGACAAAGTAAAAGTTCAAGTTTGTATCTATACAACATTGTTAATTTGATGATAAGAACATTTTGTTTTTTAATCTTTAAAGAATGTTGATGCGTTAAAATGAACATAAATTAATATAGATTTAGAGTTCATACCCAATACTCACATAAAATGTGCATTTTCTTCAGGCTGTCAGTGTTTGTCTATTGTTTGATGGAAGATACATTGTTTTTATTCGCACCAAACAGCCAAACGGTCACATTCACACAGCGATGCAAGGTCAAAATGCCCTTTTCGTTCTGTCTGAACACAACTTTAGACTGTATTTAAAGTGCCTTCAGGTTGTTTCTAGGATGTCATGTTTTTATATGATTCTTATTATCATTATACGGTTCCATTTTTTTAATTCTACATTTTACGTAGCTATCCTGTAACTTGTTGTTGTTGCTGCCTATCTTGGCCAGGACACTGTTGAAAGGGAGACTTTTAAATTTCAATGAGGCTCTCCTGGTTAAATGTTAAATAACAAATACATTCAAAAAAATTGTAAGCATTTAGATCTTTTCAGTCTTTGAAGCAGCTCAGCTCAGCCTAATGAGTTCCACAAGTCCAATCTTCACACGCTGAAGACTTTCCATACTCCAAACAACACTGCTGCACTATAATAATGCACTGAATCAAGGAATTGACTTGTATTACTCCGGATGACACTCACAGATCCTAAATGGAGGGCTTGCATGTCAGGAGCAGCTGGCGGTTTACAGGGAGACACCTGTGCGGATTAAGCTCCGGTGTCCGGTTGAGTTTCGTTCTCCCAGTGGCCCCCGAGCCTAGACTGATAAATGACGCCCAGCTTTCTCGACGCATAGCTTACTGACACACATCTCGCACACATGCTGCTCTGATTTCACAGTGGAAGTGGCCTGGATAGACCTACATTCAAAATAGAACGGTTAGGTCATGTTGCCGATCTAGGAACCAGGACTATCGTGGTTAAATATGGAATGACTGCTGTCTCATGCCTTTTTACAAATGAGACCTCTGGAAGCCTCGGTCATTATTAAGTCATTGGCTATTTTCCACCGTCTGAGAGTCTATACACTGTTGCAGGAAGTAAATCTTTAAGTGAATGCATGAATGCTAGAAATATTATATAAAGTAAGAGGAACAAGGTTTTTTCCAAAAGTGATGATAGACTACACTATGTTGGATCTTAGATAAAATGGTTCCCAAACGATTATCCATTTTTACAGTTAATTATTCCTTTGTCGTGCAAAAATGCCTTATATAAGCCAAATTTGGCTTTTCAAGCATAAGGGTTTGCAGCTTTTCTCTGTTTTATATCATTGTCATGATCATCATTGTAAATTACCTATTGTATTGTAACTGTAATTTTTTTTTATTCCTCCTTATTTGAATCAAGGATTCAAAGGACAGTGGAGTCAGATGTGTAAAAGATTTAAAAGTCCTCTGAGACAAATTTGGTTTTGGGCTACATAAATGAAAAAAGACTTTATTTGTTGTTTGGACCCAATAAATGTTAAATGTTAAATGTTTTTGTGACCAGTTCTGGGCAGCAGGTGTTTTTTTTTTTAGTAACCAAAACATTACATGTTACACATTAAATGACAACTTCCTGGATTAATGCCCTTCATGTATTTTACTGTAATCCAGCTCAGCATTTTTTTACCTTTTCATGCCCTTTGTATTGACTTTAATTAAAGACATGACAATAGAGAGCAACAGGAAATGGAAAGAGAGAACGGGGTTGACATGCAACAACAGCCCCTGAACAGACTTGAACCCAGATCGTTATGGTTGCATGGCATGTGTTTTGAACCGCTCTGCCTCCAGGACACCGCTTTTGATGGTTTTCTTGGTGGAAAGAAACAATGTTTGTCTTTTATTACTTTGTGCTGTGGCACCAATAACATATAATAAACCACGGGGGTGGCATCTTCTGTGTGGATTAACACAGGAAGAGCTGAAATAAAACACAATACGGGGCTGAGCATTCGACCCTTTTGTTATTTAGATTCCCTTCCAAAAATATTTGCACAATGTTGCTGAAACAAATCGTTGCATCTTTGTCAATTTTGTGAGTCTGACATGATGCATGCATACCATGTCAACTGTTACATCTGTCCAGTTAAAAGTTTAATCCACACAAGAAACATTACACCTTGCGATTTTTGGAGAACTTAATGCTCCATGAGAGAAGAAGACAGAACAGAAGGCCGAGCAAGCAAGAAGCCCCCCAGCCCCCAATTCTTCCCACAACTGCTCCCGTCCCTTGTCAAGCTTCCAACCTAGTGTAATACCATGGATGCTGCTTAATGCGTGTCGTTACCCTTATTTGTGCAATCATCTCGCCGAGACTACAAAGAAACACGACAGACAGATTTTTGGGGGAGAGAGATTGGGGAGGCAGAGGCAGCTGCCAGAAAGAGGTCTATGATGAAGAGGAAGCTCACACATAAAGTAGAAAGCTAACCTTGAAGCAAATGCAGAGAATCTTTAAACATTTCCTCTCCAAGAACTCTACATGAAAGCACTGCAAATTGACTTTACCTCCTCCAGTGAATACAGTAATTGTGGCAATTGCAAGTTTCGCTGCCATAAATGCTGGCCCATAGAATGGCAAATGTTTCAACTCTGCTGTACACAGCAGCTCTGAGAGGCTCGTTCGGAAGATGTCTGCTTTGGTTGAAAGTAAGGGATGTTAAAATCAAGGTAGCAACGGGTCATTGTGATGCAGTCACGAAAGGAACAGTTTTTTTTTTTTTTTTTTGCCATGATTAAGATATCCTGCATGGGTCAGTCTGTCTCTCCGAACACTCTTATCTGTTTTTGTTGCAAACACTACAATGTCTGGACCTGTCACCAAGCCATTAGAGAGATGTGATAGTGCTGAATTTCAGAAAATTCCTCTCAAGCCAAGTATTGCAGGACTGGATCATTCTGATAGCCAGCTGTCTAACTTTGTAAAGGAAAGACAATATAAGCTTACCAGTTTTCCCACAATGCATAATCTTTGTTTCCGAGATTGCTCCAGATTATTTCACAAAGAGTTTGCTTGACTGTGAGGTTTAAATGGTGAGCACAGAGTTCTTTGTAGTGCTAGCAGGCATTAAGGATGCTTTGCAGCAACACTGTCCAGTCAGCTATAAACTATATAAGATGGGTATAGAGGGGTAAAAGGAATTTGGGAAAAGTCCCTTGACTAACAGCATTATAGCGAAAAGATTCAACTGAATAGTGAGGGCTGACATATGTGTGCTATGTGAACAATTTTTCTCCCCACTCCCAGTTCAAGGCGGATATACTGTAAAAGGAGACATGCGAGACGGTGAGCGTCTGCAGCAGTAGCAAACACAACCGAGCGACTCACAACAAAAATCGAGTCCGCGATGATGTCATCAGACGCCTGTGAGACCAGAAACCATAAATGAAAAATGACACAGCATGAGCGTAGCCCCGAGAGTATATTCCTTGTTTAGCGTCTTAATTTTCGTGTCCCCAACGTGAAAAGACCCAGAGAAGCGTCCTCCAGGGTTCGGCCCGGGCGGATCTACTGTTCTAGGATCAAGTTGGAGCACATCTGCTTTAGATGCAGAGCTAAGACTGTGGCAAACCGTGGCTGCTTATGAAGTGAAATTAAATTCATAGTAGGCCGTGTTTATTTTGTATTCATAATGTTTACAACACAGACATAAATAAAACTGGAGTTGTCCCTTAATTCTAAAATAAGTGATGACCAAAAGCAGCCCTTTTGTTCTGATGTATCTCGACATACTGGGGTGTTAAGTCGCATATCAGTCCAACTGAAACTATTTTCGTTCAACAGCACTGTGTACATTACATCACCTAAATTATAAAGTGTGGCAGGCAATCCAAGTTTTAAAAAAATGGGGCATCTACTCCAAGAAAATTAAAGTGAAACTCTAGGTTGACTTTAAAGTAATCTTGAAGCAGAGACGCACAAAAACAGTAACATTTCAGAGGATGTAGTCATCTGTGCTTTAAGAAAGGCACACCAGCTTGTATTTCAGCTACAAAATCCATCCGTAGTGCTTTGCAATCAAAGCCTTAAAGACGCAATAATTTATATTTTTTTTATAAAAACAATGTATCAAGCTTTATAGAGAGTTTCAGCTTGTTGTTTAGCTGCCTGGAACAAGACTTTACTGTTTTGGTTCACTCTCACCGCTCTCATATTCATCGTTTTCATGTTCAGATGTTAAAAGGATAACATTGGCAATCGTTTATATTTTTGGTAGTGTCAAAAAATCCCATGAAGAAGTCCAGAACCAACACAATGTAAGTCCATCTCTTAATACTTTCTCACTTTGCTACCCTGTCTGTGCTCTTTGCCCTAAGCCAACTGATTAATTATAAAGATGCAAATATTTAAAATGGGTCAAAATCTGTAGTTTCGTTTGTACTTCTGAAAACAGTTGGGCACTGTAATATTTAGCAAATGTTACTCAAACAGGACTATATAATGTATTTGTTGGGGACTATTTTCATACACATTTGAGAATTTACAGCAGCAGGGTTGAATCAAATTAAACTGCAGTGTGTGTTCATCGTAATGAGGGAACATTATTTGTTATACATATGGCACAGAGGACTGTGTTAATTAGGCTTTGGATTCAAAACCAGACACTCGTTAGCAGGAGCAATTTATTATTTGGGGTTTTTTTTAGATTTGTTGACAATAAGAAAAATACAGAAGATCACCCAGATTAATGTTTTAATTTATGTTAAAAATCAGATGGTAATGGACAAGTGTTGGGGTAACTCACAGGTCTAAACAGCTTCCTCTGGGTTCAGGCCTGCTGGTGTCACAGCAGAGTAACAAAACCGGTGCGTGTGAATAATTCAAATATGAGTCATCTTCTCCTCTTCTTTTAGTCTCACAATCACCAATTAGAAGAAGAAAGAGCCCTAAAATGCATCGTTTATAAGTTCCAGTAGTGCAGGCTTTAATTTTTTTCCCAAGTTAACCTGTCTGCTCGAGTTAGACGTCAGCGTACAGTTCAGAGGACGAGCCCAGCGGGAAAGCTCCGACCACAACAGAGTCTTGCCTTTGAAAGGATTTGAAACAGTTCAGATGGCACGGAGGGGGCAGGAAGTACAATAGTGATGGCAGTGCTCTTTAACACTGTAATCCCATTGTCAATTTCAAAGATTAAGGTTCTTTCATCACGGTCAATGTTGTTTATGTGTGTATGAGTGCATGTGTGCGTGTGGGGGGCGGGCAGAGGTGTACAGGGTAAGGGACATGTCGGCAGTTAATGGTTGAAACTAAACAACAAGAGGCTCACAGTCAATTACAGGTCAGTCCCTTTAAACCTTTGACAGCGCCTGTTGCTGTGTGGGACAATTTTTTATGTTTTACCAACAATGCTATGAAAACAGGAAAGAGCAGGGATGCCAAAAATAGTGTGCAAGGACCAGATATGACCCTGCAGGAAATTCTTCATTTTCCTCCATTGGAGGTGCAGGCAGTAAAAAGGCATTTTAAAGAATGTACACTTTTGATGAAGCATATTAATAAAGAATCTGAGCTTTTCTTTTTCAAAATATTTGTCAGAGGCAGACTGGTGTATGTTGAAAAGGAAACACACACTGAGAAGCAGAAAGCTGACACTGAATCCAACCTGCACAGAGACAGAAAGCTGTTTCAGAATCACTGTTAAGGCTCAAACGCTTGAAGAAATACAATTCAGTCAAAAGTTATAATAAAGACATAATGTTTCAAATCAGCTCAAGGTATAACAGAAGGTTATTTTGAAGAGCTTGACCTTCCAAGACGACACAATTAAAGAATAAATCGAGTTTATTACAACTCGGGTCGCAGTGTTCCCCGTTAGATATAATCTAGTAAGCAATGTACTCCAAGTGTATTTGGTAAAGCTCACTTTCACTTTCTATTTCTAAATGATTTAATTTGCAATTTTGGCCAACAGGGCACCAACCACGTCAAAACATCAGCAGCTCCGTGATCTAATGATGACATAAAACAAAGTCTGGGTTCACTGAGGTGAGAAAGTATGGCCAAAAAAGGGAAAATAGCAGCCATTGTAAGCTGTGAGTCGAAGCAGGTGGAATAAAAACTCCTATTAATTTCATTTTGATAAGTCTCTGGAACACATTAGGAACATTGATGTAAAGGAATAGAGAAAATCCTACATTTCACAGACTTTGGATTCATACTTTAATAACAGCCATTGTTTCGGGGGCCAAGTAGCCAAAATAGCTTATTACTCAGTGATTCGAAGAGGCTGGGAAATGATTGCCCCGTCTGTGTTGCAGTCGAGGCAGAATGATGAACCTCACACAGATGAAAGAGGAGGGAACTGTTTTTGTCCTCAGATGAACAGGTGGAAACATTAACTGCAGTTGGCAGGTTGTGCTAACAAGCTGGAGGGCGTTTGGAGGCTCTCTGGGATGTGTGTGTCTGCACCGTGGCTAATTAATCACAGAGTACTGACACAGTTAAAATGAGGCAAATGACTGTGCTTCTCCAGGAAAACAGAAATAAATGGGTGTGTGCTCTGTAATTGATTCCTCATTTTCACAGACTTCAAAAGCAACCGAGAGTTTTAATCAGATTACAGTTCTGGATGATTCCAAATTTATCAGCCAAATTAAGAAATGTTATATTTACTCCTGGAAGAGTGCAGATTCTCCTCTTGACAATGTTGGGAATATAATGACCTTATGCTAATAATGCCCATAAAAGAACGACAGATAATACACTCCCCCTCAGGGTTTTTAGAAATGCTGTTTTGGGTTAGATGTTCTTTCATGTCTTTGGGTTTGTTTTACATTTATTCAGAAGTAAGCAAACTTTTGGAAAGTGGAATACTCTCACTGAGATGAAATGTTAAAGTAAAAACTGAAAGAGCGGATGGTCTCATATCACTTATTGAATTCCCACTTTATTACTTAGTGTACATAGTTTTAAATGTCTGCCATGGCAAACATCTGACATTCATTCGAAATATTTAGTTAACAGGGATTTAAGGCTAAACAAAAGTTGTTGTGCAGAGACGGGGGTTGGATGTCAGAATGAGTCTTGGCTGTATGAAGTACACGTCATGAGTAAGCACTTTTATTTAGAAAGTAGAGATTTTGTAAAAAAAAAATGAAGATATATTGCAGGATGATGTTTGAGATAAAGCTTGCTTGCCACAGTTACAGTGTTTATGTGATTTTTAATATCCAAGCAGTTTGTTTATAGTGAATGGGATTCGATTACCTCGCTGAGTTTTCACAAAGCATCCTTTCTGCTGATGCTGGACTACAATCAGTGTCCAGTTGTACAGTCTTTATTTTTCAGAAATCCCGCTGGGGGCCTGGCGTAGATGAATCTAGATTATCATCCTTATTATTATGAAAAAATTATTTTGCATTTCAGTTTAGAAACTTCCAGGCTTCAAGGGCATGATTAATGATTAAGAAGGAAAACTTCTCATCTTTGAAGCTCTTAGAGACATCAAAGCTATTCAGTTTATTGTTAAACTTAGCTGTGCTTTAGGATATGAACTAACACTAACTGCATTAAAGAGAGTTTCATTGAGTGTGGGGAAGGAAGAAAATGGGCAAGTGAACTGTAAACTGTCAAGAATGTATTTAATTTAATGTATATTTACACTATGCATGTATATTCAGTTGAGTTTTAATGGAGTGCAATACTGAATTGACCATATAGCTGTTTATAGTCACATATACAGTATTCACTCGGATTTTCCCAAGTAGATGGTCAATGTTTAAACTCATCAGAATATATTCTATACATACGAGATAATGTGTGTCATAAAACATAAAATATATATATGAACTGCAGGAAAAGAAAAAAAAGAGGCTGCAATGTTGCATTAACAGAAAGTTTTAGATTAATGCTCCAAAAGCTCCTAAACTCAAATCAATCTTTATTTTGCTTTTTCAGATAAATGGTGACTAGATGTAATGTATTCACTTTCAAAGTTTAACAATAAATCTATCAAAATAAGTGAATATGGGTCACCACTGTAACACTAATTTTCCATCTCACAATAGATAATTGTGAGTACACACTCACAATCCCCCTGTTTGTCATGACTAGCTGTTTGCCCATGAAAACAAATGAGAGAAAAACATGTTGAAATTGACTTTTTTTATTACCAAGCAATAATAAATGTAATGGAGTTGCGAGAAGGGAGGAGCCATTGGTTCAGCAAGTTTTTTTTGGCACCGTTAAATCAAGTTTCCAAGTTTATTTTAAAAGATTTCTTCAATGTTGTTACATTGATCAATATGTTACAAAACTATAGGTTTCTGTTGTGGTTTTTATGTACACATGCTTGTACCTTTGACTGACTCAGTGGATGTGTAGTGAATGTGCTAAGAATTGAGCAGAAAAAACAATGCCTCTTTACTCAATAATACTGTATTGTGTAATATTTTAAGTTGTATTGTAAGTTTAAACTTGTTGACACAAGGACGTTTTAAACATTTGAGGCTTATTTACAAGATTGGTTCCAGTAATATATTAGTTGAATATCTGAAGAAACATGACTTTGCTTTTTGCAGCGACCCATCTCGAGCCTTTCGGCCACAGTTTGATGATTATGGCTGACCTGGGCTTCATGTTCTCTGTCGGCCTTTGGGAAACGGCGAAACTGCAAACCTCCTGAACTTTTGGACCCTTACATTCGTTGCCTGTACTCTTGTTTAGTCTCACACACAGACAGTTGGTCTTCTCCCAAACCCACGATAACTGACAACAGACTCCATTAAGTGTTTGTCTTGTATCCACATGGTGCCCACAAGCATCCGCACTCACACTGGAATGTGTTTTTGATCCAAAACAACAAGTCAAACAAAGGTCTCTGTCTGATAATACTGACATTCATAATGAGAGGTTTGATAGCGGCCTAAAGGTTAGGGACGTAGGATTGTGACTTAGCGGTCAGAGGTTTAAATCCTCAGAGCAACCGGGCAAAGAAAGAGTATGAGATACATCTGACCCCCTGAAGAACCATCACCAAGGTAGGAGCCACTTTACTGACTTTTCATGATGGGTTGATACATTTATCTCATTATCCATGTCTGTGGTAGGTTTGAACAACCACCAAGCACAGAGCAATTTAAATACCACAGTTTGAGCTCAGTCTTCTCTTAAACAATTTAAGTGACTGAGATCTGAAGGTGTAGAGTTCCAAAAAGTGCATAAAGTTACCATCAGACTTCTTCTAACAACAACTGCAGGATAATCCAAGTTTGTTGAATCCAAACAATTTCCCTTTGAGTCAAAAAGGCAGAAATTGAATGCATCGACTCAGTTCAAGGTTATAGTACTTTGCAGAAATTGGTCCAAATGTGATTGACTCAAATAGATGGGGTGGAGGGGGTTGGGGGTTGGATGGTTTAGGGATAGTAAACACCAGTACAACCTCTTTAATAACAGGCGAGGTAATTCTGGGTCTTTAGGAAACCCAGTACAACCATATAGTGACTTGGTCTCTGAAATTCAAAAACATCCAGAAAAGTATTAATGAGCATTTTATGCTGTTCTTTACAACCAAACATTCACTGTTGTGGAATGGCAGATTTAATGAGCTGTAATGAAGTTGCAGTATGTTCTGGGGTCCTACTGTCTGAAGTTTGAGTTTCTACTGCCATGAGGGTGAACAGAGAGTCTAATTAAAGCAGTTTAAGTTCGGGGTTCTTTTGGCCTCTCAGATAAATCAATCAAACTGCTAATTGGCCACCAGCAGTAGCCCGATAATTAAACTGAATTACCATTTGTTTCACCTCATTCATCCAGTCTGACATCATGTTCATGTTGTCTGTTTTCTGTTTGGAATATTTTGTTTTGCTGTAAACTATCAGTGATGTGAGACCGAAGCTGGAGTGGTGGTTGCTAGGAGCAGTTAACGTTTTTCACAACGATCAAAAGAAAAATGCCAATTTAAGATGTGTTATTTCCACTCGTCGGCTACCACCAGAACATGTGGTCGTGGTTGTTATCTCCATAAATATGTGAGCCACTTTGAGGGAGACACTAGCTTTTATTAAAAAGAAGCATCCAAGCAATGTGTTTTTCAGAATAAGCCTGATTTGTATAGTTGGGTTTGAGAGGTGACATCATCATAAATAAACAGCCACACTGTACACATTTTTTACACACACACACACACACACACACACAAACACATAGACGATATGTCCTTCATCCCCTCTAATGCTGCCAAACGATACCACGTTTGGGTCAAAATGTCATCCTTAAACTAAGGAGCAGTTTCCCGAGGGCCACATCTAATAATAGCCCAGCTTGAGATCACTTCCACATCCAACATAAAATGTAGCTGCGGCCCGGTTACGATCATATCTTCCTCGTTTTTCCACTATTTTTTGCCATCATGAACCAATCTAAACCAAGCTGGGGAATGTTCCCTGGAATGACAATTAAACGAACAAAGAGCAACCTGTGCAATGAACCAAAACAAATGGGAAGAGCGAGCCGTTGCCAAAATCTATAACTGTGGAGCAGCACTTTATGCATAGTAAAAAAAAAAAAATGTTGTTTAACATAATAGTAAAGGTGTGTTTATATCATGCATGATGCAGTCCGGAGTTACACCCTGGTGATTTCCGGAGTCACACAGATGAACACCTGTATCCCCCACAGGTCACTCAGCGATGTGACAACCATGGTTTTGTTTTGTCTCCAATATTCCTGAGTCCTTAATTAAATAATCCAAATGGGATTAGTGTGGAGGTCTTTGAAGTCCCGTGTTCTTTGCCTCTGGTGAAATATAGAGACACGGTGCTTCTTTTGATCAGTGCAATCAAAATCAACTTTGGAGTGGTCGCTGTGTGTCGGATCCAGTCCAGGAACAGAAGCTTCCGCATGGCTTCATCTGCGCTGTAGAGGCCAAGGGATTCCCTTATTTGCCGCAAAACGTGTTATGAGCTCATAATTATAAACAGTTCAGCTGTTGTTTATTGTGTGTGAGGTAATATTTTCTTTAATGACCAGATTTAGGTAAATTCATTGAACTGAGGTAAGCCCGTTCTTGCACCAAATTGGATGTAAAACTTAATATGCTTCCTTTGAGATTTTAGACAACAACAACATCTTATTTCCCCATCTCCTGGGGTGCATCGGGGTGTGTATTTGCCCGGACATCTGAGCTAATTAGCGCTTTCTTCCGGGGTGGGGGGAGGTTCGGGTCCTCAATCTATAGCTCAATTCAGAAATTTCACCTCTGGGGCTGTCGTGTGTGTGAGAACCAGCATTTCAAAGTTGTTTTGAGGCAAGTTCAAAGTTATTGAGAGAAGACAGCGCTTTGTGTCGCTTTTCATCGCGCTGAAGAGACTGAAAGGAGTGAAAAGCGTCACCATGACGAGCTCAGTCATCTGTGAAAATAAGTGCCTGTGTATTTTCACTATAATTGACATGATGGTGGGATTTTTGTATACATTTTAGTTATCTTTTATATGTTTTTTATCTTACCAACTTCTGGCTGATTATTTATTATGATTAGTTGATAAATTGTAAGTCTATTTGAAAAACATAATAGTCTAAGGTGATGTCTTCAAATGTCTTCTTTTGTCTGACCAACGATCTAAAATGCAAGGATTTAGACAATTATATACAACAGAGAAAAGAAGAAAATCCTCACATTTGGAGAAGCTGCAACCAATGTTGGCTTTTTTTGCTTGATTAAAGCGATTAATTGATTATCAAAATAGTTGCTGATTAATTTTCTGTCAATCCACTAATCTTTATATAGAAACAGAGATGTGAGCTAGTGTGACAGCGGATGAATAAAAGGTGTTAATGTGCCATTTCAGTGGACACTACTCACAGGATATTCAGATTAACGCCTTTGTCTGTAGGTGTGTCAAACCCTTTTCACTTGTTCAGTTTGAGTCTTTATGAAAATAGTGAGAATTCAGAACAGATTTGGAATGAAAGTACAGTGAATATGGCATAACGCTGAACTGCTGCCTCAACTGTTTGATACCAGTAAGGTTTGTTTCAGAACTTAACAACAAAAACTGTTGCGTGTTCACTGTCAAACAGCGGAATTTTTTCATTTCACTTTTATGGAAGAAACATTTGCCACAAAATGAAACCATACAGAAATGACACAAAGAACAAATACAAGCTCAGGTTAAGTAATGAACGACACATCAACATGAGACCACAAGGTTTACAAGGCCTGTGAAATACTGGGGACATCTCTCCACAAACTGAGCAGCATGTGGTGTTGCAGTAATTAAGTTATTAAGTCCTTAGTTGAATGACCATCCGCTGTACAAGCTGTTGCAAGGCAAATTTATGGCTCAGATTAGATCCACAGCTTATTACAGCCGGAGTGGTATGGAGCTCGTTTTGAATGGCGAGTAAAAGTCGACCAAAATCTTCTCAATAAGTGTATTTGTCCATGTGGACCTGTTTAAGCCTGAAATGTGTTCCTTACATAGCGCAGCGCTCAAGGAGTTATGAATTAGACTGTGACATGCAAACAGGTGCACACGGCCAGAAATATACACCGGCTAAGCTAATGTTTACTCTGAGTGAGTCACACCAGGCATAATGATTATCATTCCACACCCCGTCCAAGATTCCTTGTACTGTATTAGCAGCATTACCAATCACAGTGTCACGCCTGGTGTTGATATCCAATCAGCCTGTCTCAATAGCATCAAGATGTGTTGAGCCCAGATGCAGAGTGAGGGGCCGGGGTCAAAAGGTGTTCTGAAATCTAAACTTTCAGATTTTGCCTAATCTTGAATTTTGTTCCTTCTCCTCACTGTGAAAATTTCTATTTTTTGAAGTAATTTGGTCGGTTTATTACAGAAAATGTGGGCCGTAATCACAAACAGGTGGTTGTTTGCTAAATTAAACAACAGTATTTGCAACAGAACTTCCGTTGTTTATCTAAAGCAAACACATCCTGTCAGTGAATGACAATTCACCAGGTGGCCAGAGAAACCTCTCCAAATGAATGCTAATGTTGCTCCGTGTCTGCTGGATGTGTAAGCATGCTTATTTTTTTAAAAAATAATATGTTAATGTTGTGTTTACAGCTTGCTCTGCTGCCCCCGAGTGGCCTGAATTCTATGAACTCTGCTTTAACAACTTATGCCAAACTGCTCAATGCATCACTGTTAATGAAGACCTTCCACACCTGTAGTTTAGTTCATTTGGTCCAAACCAAGGAAAATAAAAAGATACAGTTTGTTTTTTTAGGTCTGGCCCGGTTCGTACTCAAGAGCTGTACGCATGAAATCATATGAACAGATAACTGGACAGAGCGAACTGGTGGTGCCTGTCATCCTGACAGAAAGTCATGCAGTACATTACTGCTCCTTACGAGTTTATTTATCTTCTTTCAGAGCTCACGTAGAAATAACTTTTGAGTTTGTGCATTACTAGTCTTGACTGCAACTGCACTTCATGTATTATAAATAGTGACGAGATGATAGAAATAGGACCAAAAAAAAGAGACTTTCTACTGTAATGTATGCTGTGTAGTTACTGTGTGGTCCTTACTTTTTAAATCAGGAAACTGCTGAAAAAAAGACAGAATGGGACACAAACTCAACACACCTCTATTCACTTTCCACACTCACATCCTGACACGTATATGTATTACCATGGTTACAAAATTATCTTTGCTTATACCAGGATAAATGAACCAGTTCACTTGTTTAGACCTCGCCAGAGTTCAAATGACAGCTTTCACAGTGAAATAACCAAAATACAATATAATCTAAACTTAGAAAAGCTTCCTTTTCTAAATAAGGAAATATCTGATTAAAGAGTAAAGTAAACAAGCCTAATCTGACTAAGCATTTGATGGCAACTTTTGCTACTTATTGATACTAAATGCTGCATTTCAGTCAGTACCTAATTTGTTATTTGGAAAGCAAGTTATATCAATGTCTTGAAACCTAAATATTACTCAAAAGTGTGCTTTACTTTATCAAGCGCCTTGATTGGGAAAGGTTCATCCTATTATGTATCAACGCAGAGTGAAAAACATACAGCATTTCCTAATTTGATATGTCTTTTGCTTTGATGCCAAGTTAAATTTTTAAAAAAGTAATTCAAGTAATGTTAGCCTATCCCAGTTGCCTGCGCTCCCTTAGGCCTCATGTGTTGACATTATCTCAAAGCAGGCTGACATGCCAGCAGAGCCGCCGCTTGGCAGGCTGACCCGCTAACCTAGACCCGCCCTTGGCTCAACTCTAAGCTACTGGTGAGATTTACTACTGGCCAGAGCTTTCAGCTTAAAGAAGAAATCTCAACTCCCTGGTCAGCAGATACATGCCTCTGAGTTATGGGGAAAAGATAAGTATCTGAGAAGGGTTTTGTACTTCATACAATCACACACGTTCATGGTGATATTTTAGGAGGATTTCAATGGCCAGGGGTCAATGCATATTCAACGAGCAAACTTTAAATTCAGAAAAGAAAAAAAAAAAACTTAACTTTGTGTTTCTGCAAATTCCAAACATAATGTATGGATGCTTGAATATCCATCTGAATGTAAAGGATACTAGAAGCAGAATGAAGCTGCCATGTGTCCTTCTATTTATTTTTGACCTTATCTGTCATGCCAACATCTTAATTCACCTCTGCACAGCTGGTGAAGCTGTTATTACTGCATGATACTATACAGATTCCCATGAGATGCAGTCGAGTATCACTTTTTCATCTGGAGTAAGAAAAACTGACTTAAGGATTTAGTTTTAATGCACAATTACTTGGTTGTCATACAGCAATTTGACAAAATATGCTTCTGCTGCAGAGGAATGCAAAAAGCAGCACTTTCACAACTACATTGCAAAAGTCTTCTGGCAAGCTATGATAATTTGGTATCACAAACGTGCTATTTAACTTCCCGGAGGAGAGATGTGAATTGTAAAATCTGTGAAATTGAGGAAGTAACAAAGATTTATTGTGACAAAGAGCGAGGTGGAGCCATTGCTGAGGAATGTGAAAGAAAACACTGAGTTATATGTCAAAAACGTGTCCAAGTTTGAAGATAGAGATTGTGCTGTAAACAATGTTATCTCTGCTGTCAGGTTCACGGAGGACAGGAGGTTAATCCACATGATAGAGTTTTGAAGATAGCTGTCCAAACATTAGACTCTTAAATGGTTGTTTGCTTTTTATCACCAGGTATATCTGCCCACATACTCTCAGCCTGCGGCTAAAAATAAATGTAACACACACACTCACACACATATATAAATGCATAAAGTGCTACAATATGATTTTTTCATTTTATGTTAAAATCAAGTAGAATTATCTGAATTGCAAACCACATTTATGCCACATATTTGACACAAATCTAAGGAAAGTCAAAGTTTCACGGCACATAAGTGAGGGTGAACTTGTGTCTGGTCCCCAAACTTATGACTATACATATTTTCACAAATCTTAGGGGCAAAATGGCTCGCTAGGCTTCCCTCTCTCCGAGCCTCCTGGCTGCTCCTCTCACTAAGGTTACCCTTGACATTTTGTAGAGGTTGTGAAGTTTTTCATGGACTCCAGGGAAAGAGCCACACAGCACAAGACAGGGAGGGCTTCTCCAAGGTGAGGGATGTAATGTGTTTTCCAGAAGTGATGAACTTTAAACTGTAAAACAGAGATGCTGACATGCATAAGAAGGAGCCTCAGCAAAGTAAATAAAGTACCTGTAAACCACATGTGTAATTTCTACATTTACCAGCAGCATTACAGTGACTTTGTATCTGTACTGTCTTTGATCTTTACTCAGTTGTACTTTTGGTTTTCTTACTTGTAGTATAATCTTTGCTGCTGCAGTGACCCAGTTTTCCCTGAGAGATCATATAAGTTTTGTTGAGACTGAACGTATCTGCAGATCTGGATGAAATACTGCTGAATATTCACCAGTCTTTTAGTGTTATTTCAAGCCCATGCATTTGAACTGTTTTAGGTATATTACTTTACTGGCGATTCACAGTATTTCTGATATTGAAATAACAATAATGTATGAATCTAGCTGTAGTACATTTAAGTTTTGCAAGAGTGATTTGCTCTGCAATCCACCTGTTTGAGAGTGAACAAGCAACATTTTTTGTTGTTAAGTTCTGAGACAAACCTCACACCACGGTTGAGGCAGCAGTTCAGCATTATGCCATACTCACACAGCCAGCCAACTGGTCGCTGTCGACTTGCAGCTTCTCAAAACTCCCAAATAAAACAATCTTTGAACATGCAATTATAGTTTTAGCCAACTAACATGGAAAGGATCATGAATCCTGAATGTATAATATGTACAGCGTTGACATTTGGCTTCTAACTTTGTCATTCCACACAAGGAAGCACCAAGCTCAGCACAGCAAGGAATAGGGAGTGACGACAATAACTTTTCTACTCCAGGACCGTAGACTCAGAGCCTACTGGGGGATGTTGGGGTGGAGGTGAAGCTTTTGAAATGCTATTAGAACAGCAGCAGCGGGAGACAGCATAGTTTTCAGGTGAGTCATGTGGCAGCAGGCATGACAGCAGAGTGGAGCTCCAATTATTCAATTAATCGATTGTCGAGAACAAAAAAGTAAGTTATTATTAAAGTAAATTATTTTTCAAGCAAAAATGACAAATATTTGACTGATCCAGGTTCTTGAATAAACTCATCTCACATTGTAGTGAAGTCAATATTTTGGAGTTTTGGACAGTTGTTTGGAGAAAATAACACAACCAGGCTAAAAAGCAACATTTTGCTGCTTTCTCTCATTGAAAGTTTCAGGCCTGTTTCACCTCTGACCATACCCAGCATCCTTGATAGAAGTGGATGAAGAAAGTGTTCTTTGTTGCACCTATAACCACACAGAACAGTGATGTCACAGGGTCCAGGGGTAAATTTGTACATCACTGCAGCAAGGTGAGCGAGTCAGCAAAGACAAGATTTTCAGTGGGTGTTAAGTTACTCTTTAATGACATCGCCTTGTGCTCTAGGATATTGTAAAGGGCATTTTTCACTGTTTTCTGAAGTTTTATAGACTGAACGATTAATCAAGCAAAGCAGACAAATCGATAATGAAAATAAATCGATAACAGCTTAAGATTTCATTGAATCAAGGGGATTTATGACAGAACCTGAATGGAGTCAATCTCTGCTGATCTACACTGTAGGTTTCTACCAATTTGGCTTGTTATCATAACCAACAGCTTAGTAGAGGACTAATTATCTGTTCCCTAAAGGTATTGGAACTCCCTTCTTTTGCCTCTACTCTGGACGGGCTGAGTGAATTGGTAATTTATCCTACAAGAACAGCATCGAAAATGTGATTTTTACAAAAGCTTTAAAATGGTTTGTAACAAATTACTGTGAGTGATGGTGGTATGCCAAAATTGCCAAAAGCAGATCTCAGCATGCACTACAACCACCAAGACAATGGAGGTGCAGATGAGATTTTACTTTATCAGATTTTGTTTTAATAGTTTTTTGTTGCCAGTTTGTAAAGGGGACAAAGAACGCCTTGCCTTTAGAAACTATTATATCCCTCCCAAAGAAATTTCATTACTTTGGTTTTCAGAGTTTTAATAACTTTTCCACCCTCACAAGAATACAATTCTGGATGAAACAATGAATCCCCAGAACGTTTTTTGAAAGTTTATGGCAGAGGGTGGTCAAAATTATACAGAATTCGGGCACGGATTATAAGCTTTGGCAGCTTCAATCTTAAACTATCACTGTCAGTATCGGCTTTCAAAAGCTATGGGTTGAATAATTACTCCGTCTGGATCGAATGTGCAACTTTCCTGGTACTCTTTTCTATTTAGTTTCATTATCACAGTTTGGAAGTTGGAAAAAGAGAAGAGAGAGAGCACATAAATCCTATTGGCTGGAGGCAGAAAGGCCTTGCTGACTGAGTTTTGCCACTATTTCAGCTTCCATTTATAGTGTGGCAGCACTTCCTGCCATTGTGTGCCAGGAAAACCCAGGCCTCTTGGCTGCTCTTTAATGTCCTGCCTCCCTTATCCAGCCTGAAACTCCACACAGACGTACAAAAAAAAAATCACACACATACAGACCAACACAACCCTACACACACTGAGCTCACTTGGTAGAGTGCCTCTTACCACTAACCAGATTAGTGAAGAAGGCTCTTGATTGGACACAGCAAACAAAGTGCTTTCTCAAGTCGATAAAAACTGATGTTGAACTACTCAAAGTCAAACCAGCAGCCAGAGGTCCTCGACCAGGAAAGGTTCTGGATCCCCAAAGTCACTTGAGACCATAATTGGGACTGGAAAGTTTTTCAATTGGGAAAACTCCTGGCTCTGGATATCACAAACAGCCAACGCTGTCAGACACACTACAGAGGAAGCGTTTCATTGCTGCACCTCATCAATGAGCTACACAGAGCACGGATTACAGATTTAGACTCCAGGCTTCACTCCTTTTCAGCTTCATTCACGTCTCATCCATCTGAGCGAATGGCAGCACAGATTCCTTTTGTCTCTGACGCCAAGGTCCTGGAGTTGGGAAAACCATCAGGACACTGTAAATCATCTCAGGGGGCTGAGTGTCAGCCAAAGTACCCTCAATTACTGGACCACATCTCTGTGGATCACAGTTGTGGTCGACCTCTAACTGTACATCTCTCTCATCTCTTAGTGGAAGGTTGGGCCTCTCAGCTTGAAATGTGTTTTTGGAGATGATCTAATTACTTTCTCAGACAGCTGATAGAGACTGCAGAGTGACGAGCCACAGCGGCTGAGATGACCGTGGAGAGAGTTTGTTGGTGTTGCTTCACAATTAATTCCTAATCTAAAAAGGTGAGGATAGTACAACTGAAAGAAATAGTCATTTAATCTAATTTGTTAGTTGATCAACAGAAAAATAATCTGCAGCTATTTAAATAACTGATTAATGATTTCAAATGTTGAGTTGATGAGTTTTGGATTAATCGTTGAACAAAATATGACATTTGGACAGTATCCTTGGGCTTGGGAAATTGTGAAAAATCTGAATTTTAACATATCAAACAATAAATTGATAAATTGACATTTAGTAACTGGTAGATTACTAATCAATAATGAAAATAATCAGTTGCAGCTCTGGACAAAAAATGGGCAAATTTAGAGATTGGTTGCGAAACAGTAGATGGTGAAAGTCAATGTCGAGGCACCTAAACATAACTCCAGTCAGAGCTGAAACTAACAGTTTTTAATCATTAATCTGCTAATTACTGTCTTGATGAAATGATGAAAATGTCTGAAAATAGAAAAAAAAAAATTATAATTTCTTGTACTTTACCAGAGCTCAGGTGACATAATCACACTGCTCACTGAGTTGCACAAGTTTATCATCAGATAAACCAAAGACAAGCTGCAAATCCTCACATTTGACAAGCTGAAAGCAGAGACAGTTTTGCACTTTTCCTTGAAAAAAAATCAGTGAAATTATCAATTTTTAAAATAATTGCCAATTAATTTTCTGTCAATCAAGTACTTGAATACTCAGCTCGAAGTCCAGCTATTGTGAACGTATTTGCTATAAGTTTTTCTATCAGTCTATTTTTGACCCAGTTCCTTTCATCTTTTATCTGCCATGGGGCACAGTAACCCACATTGCTACAATTCCCATAAAAATGAAAATTTAAGCAGTTGTTGGACACTTGTGACCCATTTCTCTAGTAAATGTGTCATTTTTGCAACTAAACAGAGCTGCAGGTTGCCACTTAGCACTAAATGCAATAACAGTCCTGTGCCAAACTGGTAAATACTGTAAGTAGGCCTATAGGTGTACATGTCTGTTTAAAATGTAAGGATGTAAAATGTTTAAAAGGAAACTATACGTACTGTAAGCCCAGCCTAACAGCCTCTGTAGCGTCTTCATTTTGCAGCTCATGTGAATTGCTCACACAGCAAAACATCTTTACTATGGTATCACAAAGCCACAGAATGCTGGAATGCTAAATATGGCCAACAATTTTGTTTTTCTCTATTTCAAAACCATCAGAATCCACCTCAACAAATTCAAAAAATGTATAAAGGAATGCTTAAAGTCAGTGTTAGACTGAAGCACTAGGAAATCTTCAAACAAAGCAAAGCACAAGAGCCCTTGTAGAAGGAATACATTATTAGACAGTTTCCAGTCAGCCGACTCATGTGGAATACAATAATTACGTGAATAGATATTTAAAAAGTTGATATTTTGCATCTCAAGCATATCAAGCTCAGCACAGCAGAGTTTGGAGAACATTACAATAAACTTCTCTCCCCGAAACCCCATTACATACAAAGTTGGACGCCAACTATTACGTAGAATATAAACTGCCATATGTGGGACTGCAGCACCAACCGCAGTATGACCATCCCCCTGGTTGGCATCCCACACCACAAAGAGCATTTACAGTACAGTACTATAATGGGAGTCCCTCACATGGGAGAGTCGGGCAGCCATGTTGTGGCCAATCCTACCAGAACACCTCCAACAATTGCAAGGCACAGTTCATTTCACCATGATAGCATCTCAAAGCAGGTTCCAAACAACACGCACAAGGAATTTACCCCAACCACGTCCAGACAAAACACAGCACACAATTAATATCACATGTGTAGCATAAGAGCAGAAACGAGCAGTCAACAGGCCTGTAAACACGTCTAATGGAGACACGCTTACCTTGATGAAGTGAAGCAGTATTCAGCCAGAGAGTAACTCCTCTAGAAAGAGAAAATGTAGACCCAAGCTGCCAACATGGCCACCGGAAACTCCGTCTTCTGGGTGTGTCTAGGGCCAAAAGGTGAACAGTATTAACAGATTATTCCTCCTGTAGCTTCATGACCACACTGTTCGCTAGTTAGTCAGCAAAACAGCAGTCAAACAAGTGGGCAGGGCGCCGGCAGTTTAAATGGTCCGCCTTACTGGGAAGGTGCGTTGGATTTATGCTGCAGGTAGTGCGTGTCAGTCATGTGCGGGTGGAGCAGACAACTCAAGTTTTCTGCCCGACCCGGCTGCCTGGCAGTCTTCAGTCCATCACCGTTACATCTCAAAATGTTAAAACTAAGATTTGTACAGACTATAAGATACAGAAGATAAGATAAGATAACAGATAAGAGAGACTTAATAATCATCCATCTGTATACTCTGCAGTACAGTACATAGAGAAACAAAATTGTGTTTCTCCTGGTCACCGGTGCAAAAACCAACAAAACATTCAGTGGAGTGAAGCAAACATTCAGACTACGCAGAAGGTGCAGAGTACAAACAGGTACGACACAAGATACAAAAACAAGGTGCACACATATAGTGCAATAACAGGACAACAGTACCAGAGTTATACATATATAAAGGAGAGTGTGTGTGTGTGTGTTTGTGTGTGTGTGTGTGTGTGTGTGTGTGCGTGTGTGTGTGTAAAGGGGGTCCATTACGTTGAGCTTGGGTGCAGCAGGTTGTTGAGGGGCCTGACAGCCTGGGGGAAGAAGCTGTTGCTGAGTCTGGTGGATCTTGCCCGGACGCTCCGGTACCATTTTTCCAGACGGCAGCAGGGTGAATAGTCCATGAGAAGGGTGGGAGGGGTGTTTTATAATCCTGGAGGCCCTGTTTGTGCAGCGTTGAAAATGTCGTGGATGGAAGGGAGAGAGGTCCCGATGATGGACTCGGCTGTCTTCACTATCCTCTGTAGGGACTTGTGGTTTGAGTTGTTGCAGTTCCAGTTACGTGACCAGCTGAGGTAATCAGCAACGTGCACACAGGGAAACTTGCAGCTCCTGACTTGCTCCGTGCAGGATCAGCTGACGAGAGGAGGGTGTTGGGCAGCGCGGGCCTTCCTGAAATCAATTGTTATGTCTTTCGTCTTATCGACGTTGAGAGACATCAGAGTGCATGTACAGTGCAGTCCATGAGCTTTTATTTAGCCACACATTTTTGTTGTTTGGTTATGTGGATTTAAATGAAACAATAACTGATATTAAAGTGCCAACTTTCATTTTAAAAGATGTTATAATGTTTAATTATGTTTAAGTCCATATTATGTCCGTACAGTTAGGACCGAAGGTGTTTCACTTGCAGTACTGACCTAGCAGACAAATGTCTATGTCCGATGTCAAATGATCATAGACCTACACAACATCATATTCATTAAAGTGTCAAATTACTTTTGGACACCTAAAATTGAAGGACCGTTTATTGAGTAAATTAAATGTTGGGAGTTTTAAAAGAGCTTACAGGATATACCAGGCTAAGTAAACCAGATTCACACAAACGTCACCATGATACTAAGACATCTGCATTACAAAACATTTTGTTCTACAGCAGAGTTCACAGAGGACGAGAGGAGAGGGCTCGAGAGACGCCAGTGGATGGACAGAGCAGCTGATCCACCTGTGCGGCCTGTGCTGGGGGGACACATGGCCTATCTTTACCTACCAAGAAACAGCCGTCCCCGGAGTTTGGCTGTGACTTGAAAAACATGGTTTGCTCATAAG
Organism: Lateolabrax maculatus; assembly: GCA_031216445.1. Taxonomy (NCBI): domain Eukaryota; kingdom Metazoa; phylum Chordata; class Actinopteri; order Acropomatiformes; family Lateolabracidae; genus Lateolabrax; species Lateolabrax maculatus. The sequence continues at coordinate 6,648,373 of CM062206.1, read as the reverse complement.
GACTTAAACCATGGGAAGTATATTGAATGACTTCTTATCCGCTGTTATGCCTTTTATAGACAGTAAAGTTTACTAAGGTTGGTTTGATGGAAAACGGTGAAACAGGGTCCAGGTTGGAGGTGGATGGAGCCAGGCTACGTTTTGAATAAAAGGTCATGCATGCTAAGCGAAAATCTTTTTGGAATGAATATAATGGCAAAAAAAAAAAAAAGAGAGAAAACGTTAATTCAGCTTCTTGTGCTGCAAAACTTGAAGCAGTAATGCTGACTCCGGCATCTACCGTCTCCAACTTTGATTACTTGAATATCTTCATGTCTCTGATGAATTATTTTGTTTTTGCCAGCAAAAGTAGCTTTCCATACTTATAGCCAGGAGAGGACTTTGGAGGACCAGTAAACCTATCAGGATCCATTATATATGCCCTTCCTCAAGATAATGGCATGACATACAGGAATTTACTGCTATCTAATAACCTCAGAGCCACCTCCGTTTGCTAAGTCATAAAAACCTAAATGTAGACCATCCTGACTGTGGGACAGATGGAAATTCGGGCCTGTGTGGGTTTCTGCATCTAAGGCATCTATCTGATCAGATGATGTGTTTGCTGACACTGTTCAGAAGAACCATGTGAGGACAATGTGGTGCCATAAGTCCTTTGAACCGTCTCGTAAAAATACCTGAACAGGGTCCAAGATTGACTTGTTCAAGTGGTGGGTACAGACAAAGCATTTATAGATCCCATAATTGTTGCTATATAGCCTGCATGGCTTTCTGTCTCATTCAGAACTCTTTTGACAGTCCACACCCTGCTGCCAAATCTCAATAAATCTATTTTCCAAATGGCTCAGAAGGCCGTCTCCCCACCTCACCTCATCTCACCATCCCCAAAGACAGTTTTTAAGTATCAGCGTGTATTTTATATCTCAAAGAGCTGAAATCAAATAAGAGGAAGATGCAGGGTCCAAAGAAAGCAGATTGTGAGGATGGAATACAAACCAGGTGCAGAGCTTGGAGGGTCTTCAGAAGACTCTCACCACTGAATTAAATCTCTTGGAAATATTCAGGCAAAGCCTTCTTAGCTGACCTGCCGAACTCTCAGATGCTGCCTCTTATGCTCTACTCTCAGAGCACTTATGAGCCTATTTGACATACATTTTGTACAGTAGAATGTAATTATGTTATTACTGTGGCTGAATATTTGTGCACGTAATTTAAAATCAATCACTGAACACATGTTCGGCTGCTGTAAAAGAAACAAAGTGCTGAGCCTTGTTTTTAGATGTTAATAAGTGCACATCATGTCATGGAGCTGGAAAATTACCCTTGCACACATGTACAGTGCATTTGCAGGATTCAGGCCAATACGCCAGTATGCATTTTTCAGTGTGAGTCCTTCCAAAATTCCTAATGTTTTGATTTATTACTATTGTTTTAGCACGTCTGCCTCTCTCTCAGAAGTCACACCTGTAAGCTGACTTTACGTTTTCAGCTGCAGTAGATAGGTAGCAAAGGTAACACATTTTTTGCATTTTTTTGCCCATAAACAAGTCAAGTTTCTTTAACAAAAGTAAGGAACTTTCAAATATTAATGTTACCTGAGAAAATACAAGACATGCGGGAGCAACGCAGCTCTCAGAGCGTTGTCATTGTGACATTGTGCTAACCCTAGAAAAAAAGAAAGTTGATGTATTCGGAAGAAAAACTAAATATCCTGCGTTCATGTATTCATGTGTTTGTGCTATTGGAGTATCATGCGTTGGCAGTTGACAGTAGGGTTCTGTTATCTGGAACTGTGGTAAAAACATCAATTTATAATATTTATAAAAATAATGACTGGATTTAACTCTCTTTTAAAGGAGTGTCCTTGCCAAGACAGTAGCAGCTCATACAACATAATATTGATGTTACAAATCATATAACACAGACATACAGTACAATGTAACAGATAAAGCACTCAAGGATCAACCAAACAGATGTGTTTTGAAGGATAAAACTGATGAAATAACAGCAATATTAAAAAGATAAATAAAGTCATAAAAACATGTCACCTTCATGATTGCAATACATTGTAGAAGTCCAACTGAGTAAAATAGTTTAGAAACACTGCCAATAATTAAAATTATTGTAATTTCAAGGAGACAGGATTGCCTTAGATAGCCCTGCTAACGCATACAGCATGTAATGCACTGTATTAGATCATATAAAAAGGAATGTAAACAAAAGGAACAATAAAGATGCAAAAGTGACAGGTAAAATGAAAGCAACAAAGGTAAAAACAATAATAATTCTATAAAATGTCAATATAATTTCCTATTCCTACAGGAGCTGTTTTCTATGTGCATGACAACAAACACGTACTACCAGTTCAAATGTACTATATTATTGATGACATAGGATAATACAGTACATGCAAATCTTGTTTATATACAGTACCTATGTCCCTCACCTGCCAACAGAGCCTTACACAAGATGTTGGATAGCAGGTTTGTAAGAAAACATCTCAGAGCTCATCAAATATTTCACATGTCTCTGATTCACTGGCTGTATCACATACTGTGTCCTGATTTTGTTTACAATTCATCTGAATGACTGTGCTGAGTCTCAAGCTGTGGACGTATCCTTTGATTATAACATTACTCTGAAGTACAACTTTTGATTTATGGTTTGCTGAACTTTAGCGGATGAAACGTATCCAGTTGCAGGACTTACACGAGACTGATACCTTCTTTCAAACTGTAAAACCTTGTGTTATGGAGCCAGGGAGAGGGAGAGGGAGAGGCAGGGAGGGAGGTTTTTATTCTGGATGTCATTTTATAGATCCTTCCAAAAGCTTCCCCACGCTTGAAGTTTAGAGGAGTGAGCTTTCCCAGCTGGAGATATAAAGGGATCAATCCAGCAGGACCTGCAGTAATTGAACTAAAGCTGTTGTGGCAAACTGTGTGGGCTCAGAGTCGATGCTCAGTAGAGGTGAGTGTATCAGCGGAAAAACCTGGGTGGTACACTAAGAGGGAAGAGGAGTGCTTGTTTAGCACGAATTCCATTAGTTATTGACTCTTCCCTCTCTTGAAGTATCACATGCAGGATAGCATTATCATCCCATGCATAAATAAGAGACTGAAAGCGGACCCTGAAGAGGCATCTGCTTACATTGGCAGTGACTACGAGACAGAGCGGAGAGGTTCAGTGGCGGGTCAGCCATGATAGGAGCTTTTGAAAGGCAGGCTGAACTTCAGCATTCGTCGAGAGCGGAGAATCTTTTCCGTCTTTATGCATGATTTCATGGCGGCTGATGAGAAGGGGGAGCAATGTTTGGTTTTCTTTGATTGATCAACATGGAGAGGTGGTCTGGATTCAGTGTCCTAGACGCAGACACAATTGACCTCCACACAAACTCCCACTCGCACTGACTTCAGCGTCGGGAGGCAGACAAAGACAACGCTCTTTTTTCATCACACACTATGAAGAAGAAGGGTCCCCAAAAGGGTTCTTTAGCAATGTCATCAGCTCTGTGTCCTAGAAATTACATTTATAAAGCCTAGTGCTAATCAGATTCACAGGCAATGTGTGTTTGGTTAGGTTTAGGCAACAAAAGCACTTTAGTTAAGGTTAGGGAAAGACTGTTTTTTTCCCCATATCAAACCAAGATTTGTCCTTAACTTTAACAATGTGCCATAAAATAACCATAAAAAAGTTTAATAATGCTGTAGCTGCTATTGTGTTTGAATATTTTGGCAGAAAACAAATGAAATACGTTGTCAGTGAACATTTTACTAATTGGTTCAGTATCAAAATTTTTGCGACTTGCCAGATATGTTAATTAACAACATTCCCTAATTATGTTATTAGAAAATGTATTCCATTTGGTTATATTTTCAGCATATTTTTCTTTTTTTTTTTAAAAGCAGAACTCCACAACAAGCTGACCATCTCACACATGTTTGGCATATTATGGCCTTATAAACTTGTTATTGCTGTGTGAGCAAACAGGGAGAAATTACCATTCATTCAAAGTCGTGTTTCAGGCCACTTTTACAAAAGCAAGTCCCATATTTGCTCTCCTTTAAGCTTTGTTTCAGTCTTCATCCAGGGGGAAATATCTCACTCTGTAGCCACTATGTTCACGAGCGAGCCACTAACTGTGCCTGTTTGGCTTTGAGTGCTGGACGGGTTGTACAGTGTTTTTATCAGATCTTTTCAGCTGGAAACAGCTGCCTGCTGGTGCTGGAGACAGAGCTAAAACTGAATCAAGAAAGCTCCTTGTAGAGGAGGAGGTTGCAGAGTCGGCTGATAATTATGGGTTCAACACTAGAAGTGACAGGGTGAATAATTAATTTGAAGTCAGAGTAGTGCAGCACTCATACAGTAAAGTTTCTCTTGTGTATAATAAATAAATATGAGAATTACCAACAGCAAATAACGTCCAATAACTTTTTCCATTTAATTTCATTTTCAATTTTAATGAATAAAGTAAAACTAAGCAAAAGTACATATTTGCTTCACACCTGTCAACCATTTGCATTTTTGCTTTTCTGTGGTATTATTGTGACAAGCGTCAAATAATCAAACAGAAGGTTTGTACTACAGTTATTCGACGAGCAGATTTTCCAGTTCTGAGTCAAACTGATTCTAAATAAACGATGAGAAACATTTAAAAGGATGTTTAATTTCATCATATTTTTTCTTTTTATTGTCCACTTCTGCCAGAAAAGGTCCCCGAGACAACGTACACCACCCCAAACAACCCCTTGCTCTAATCTATAGGGACACTTATTGGAAATCAGTGTGCTTTCCCTCCACAACTTGGATGGAAATTACAATTAAGTCATTTTTTGGCATTTTAATGGTCGAATGACATCAACAGTGACCAAGAAAAACATTTAAACTCAAGAGGAGTTATGGCTTATTATTGTAACCTTCTGCGCCTCAAACTGGCAATTATAAATTGGAATTAGATGAATCGGCGCGTGTAATAAAAACTAAACTAAAAACCACAAGAGAACAAAAGATGTCTCAAAGTCAAATGGCCGGCTGAAGCTCTGGCCCGACGTGTTGAAAATGTGTGGGAGAGGACAGTGGAGTATCACTGGGTGTTGAGGTTTTTAACCCTGAGGCGGCAAAGAAGGAGAGCTGGTTTTCTTGTTGCGTGGGAATGCCATCTTTAAACCTCATTATAATCTTGGTGTACTGGTCAGAGAGTTGAAACTATTACCAATCAGCGCAGGTTTCATTTCCAGCAGGCAGTACATTAAATTCCTAGACACACAGATGTATAGATGCTGTCTCAATGTCGATTAGGGGTTAATAGGGAAAAGGAGTGGTGAGATAGTGTTTCCATTTGTGGAGATCCTGGTTTGTCTGATCAAAAACAATGTTTCAGAAGACGCTGGGAAAGAACCGTGATCCGACCTGATCCTCGCCGCCTTGTTTCTGTATTCAAAAGTGACTTCATAACCCAAACCAGACAGGGCAGACAGGCTGCCTTTTATGAGCGCCATCATGGAGGATGACTGGGAAACCAAAACCTTTCAGGCCGACGTGTGAAACTAATTCTGGTTGCGGTGTTCCAGTACTTTCCCCCGCTCTGTTCCTAATTTTAGAAAAAGCCAAATCAATCTAGCTCTAATTTAATTGGCAACTACAAGTGAAAGAGACAAAATAAATGCTGACGTTGATGATCGTGACATCAGAGGTGAACTAAAGCCATCAGTTTGAAACATCACAGACGCTGTGTTGACGGTTTTGTGATATGGATCAAAATGATGCTCCGATGACATCAGGATCAGCTCGTTTCTGAGATAACACAAATGTGCTTTTTTTGGGCGTGTGCTTCCAAAACAAAAACACATGTGGATCCTGTGCTAAAACGCAAATATTTATCCACCAGTTTTAATTAGTGCAGCAATTTCACTCTGAAATTAAGCATCTCCATCATAACTCAAGCAGTCTAATGCAGAAGCCTACACACACAAAAAAATCCACAAAATAGGGAAGAAGAAATGATGTAAAAATAGCAACAATGTGGAAGCAATTCATGCTAATTTGGCTTTTATTTATGGTCCAATAATTGGGTGCATTTGAATTGTTGATGATGTTTTTTCTCCTTATTTTTCTCCCCCTGTGTTCCCCCATTGCTCGCTCTCTCTCTCTCTGAGGGAAGATCAAAGCATGTGCACTTGAATAGATGTTAATGGTGCATGGCTGTCGTCTTAGTCCTGAGTGGTTGAGATCTCTCCAGTAAAAGAAAAACAGCCAATTTGGGGTCTACGTGGACACAATTAGCACAATTTATACGTGCCTTTCACGACAGCACTCCCGTTTAACCTGCGAGAGGGGCTCGGCATTCATGTCGTGAATATGATTTTTGTAACCTTTGCCTCTCTCTGCCTTTTCACTGCGTCTGAGAACTATACAGATCAAAGCGTTGGCCGATGCAGGAGTTGCACTTGAATTGAAAGTGAAGCAAATTCAGAAATGACGTGTATGATTCGGTAGCGCTGCTGCATGACATGATGAACTGTGTGATAAATGTTGGCTCGGAGAACTTGTAATTGAGAAAGGACGTTTTGTCTAACACAACAGCAATCACATGCAACTCATCCTTCAAAATGTCCCACAGGTCAGCCCACACACAGAAATTTTCCGCCAAAAACAGGGAAGCAAATCATTTTTTTTTTCCTTCTTTTGGTAGTTGCTTTGCCTGGCCGTAGCCTGAGGCACTGCTGCTACAGTCTTTCTCCCTCCTGAATTTGAATGAGCCAAAATGGTGCAGCCCAGACTGAGCGAAGGAAACAAGGTGCATTATGTAGGTGGGAGGTAACCGTGCCATTGAGAGACAATTAGCATGAAGCCCAGACCTTTGGAAATAGCGCAGAGGCTGCCGAGAGCGGGCCTGACAGAATGAAAAGATTAAGACTTGAGAAAAGATAGCAGGGCATGGGAAAATCCAAAGGGAACCGGGCGACTGAAGTAGCCAATGAGCAAAGGAGGGACAATGAGGCAATGAACGTTCTTTCTTTCTTTCTTTCTTTCTTGTTTTTTTTTGGGGGGGTGAAAATTAATGTGATCCTGTCAGCTGCCAAGCGTGTGCACATTCCTCCATACCTAGTGCCATTTGTTTGCACGTGACTTTTGTTTCCCACTGCATATACATGCAAGGCTGTCAGGAGGGTGAAAGACGGGCATAGTGGAGGCTATTGCAAACTGTTCAACAACAAAATTCCACCAGGTGTAAGGAAAACCGGGAATCTGTTATCGGATTGCGGCTAAATGGCTGTCATGGGCTAATGAGAAGCCCATGTTGTGCTAATGGTTTTAATGAGCCGTCCTTTCAGATGTTGCTGAGTTTTCCTTCTGGACGTCCAGTTTGGTGGGGCAGATAAACTCAATCTGTACAGTCCTGTAGTATAAGAACGGGCCACCTCCATCAAAACGCTTCCAACTCCGAAACCACCCAGCACAGCCAGTTTAAAATTTGGGGAAACAGATTGTCCACGCTGGTGTTGTGAATTGTGACATTTAGCCTTTGTCATTTCCTACAGGCATCATAACTAATAACCATCCAGCGTTATAGTCTGTAAACCAGCACATGGGAACAAACAGAAGGGTCAAAAGGAACAGTTTCAGCTGATTTTGTGTATAGTTTGTGTGCTGTTAACTGTACTGTCTGTCCACACACCTGCGTGTGTGGGTGTGTGTGTGTGTGTGAGAGTTTATGTACGTGCTTTACACAAACTTACACTCTCGCACCAGCATGCAGGCAGAGGCACTAGGGTTTCATAAACATCACAACAGGCAGGCGGCTGACAGCTATGTGGTAATTACATATAGTGTAGAGCAGCTGTTTCTGTGTTTTCTAATGTGCTGTCGCTGAGAGAAGACATCAGCGTTACATTAGTCGGGCTGTAAAATAAGTGGAAAAAGACTAAGTGTGCTTAACAATTACAGAATGTGTAGCTCCGTCTGGTTTCTTTTTGTTTGGACTGTGTATTTGTTTCCACGCCACATATCTCAGTTTGAACCACAAAATCATGGGACAAGATATTTGAGTTTGAGCTCACTTTGAGTTCAGGTTGAACCGTTTTTTAAAGGCCTGTGTGCGTTTTTTTGCTTGCAACACCTTAATATGATGAAATGTCTAGTGTGAACTAATCACAAGTTGAATATTCATTAGTTGCTCAAACAAAGAGCGATTTTTCCTTCTTAGACTGTTTTATCTGAACATTTTGGGAGGCTTGAAAACTCATGATACCATTAGAGGAAAAGTCAGAGGATCACAAGGCATTTAGGATCCATCCACTAAGGACCATGAATATCTGTACCAGATTTAATGGAAAGCTATTTTATCTAATAGCTGTTGAGATATTTCATGGTGGACCAAATGACAGATTGAGTGATAACTGTAATCTAAATTTTATCTATGCATTTTTTATGCATTTTTGTTGTTGCTGCAGTACCGTGGTTTGCCTCTGGGACACACTGAGAGCAAGGCTGATGCGATGGGCCTATCCAGCTCTATTAAGACTTTAATGCGTAATGGACGTTTCCGCCAACTGTCAAAGATAATGCACCACAAGGACAGCAACCCATGTATAATAAATAATAATATGAGATTATAGTTACAAGCCAGCATTAACAATGCAGGGTTCGAAATCATAAAAAAGGCCTTTGCAAATGTTTTTATCAGGTAGGACATATCCTCACATATCTTTGCCCAACCTGAATGTTTGGTGAGAAACATTGAAAGTTGTTTGTTTACAATGAAAACTCCACTGGGCACCTTTAACAAGGAGCCGAATCCCTGCTCGCTGCTGCTGCTGCTGCTTGTTTCTGCGCTCTGATCCTCTCAATTTCAATTCATCTTTATTGTCCCTGCGGGGAAATTCTCCTTGTAGCCAGATGCAGAAAAGCATATAACACAAATACACAAGGCGTAACGCATTGACTCAAGAGTCATAAATTCCCGCGTTCATCATCCAGAAAGCAGCATTAAAGTTAAAAAAAAAAAAAAAAGTATTTCCAATGCCCTTCTAACTAGCTTGTAACAAACAAATCCAGTAAATGGTAATTAAAATAAAATCTTTCTTGACAAAGTTAAACTTGTCTGAAGGAGAAAACACATTCAGATGAAATAAAGCCTGGAAATGTGCATGTGCAAGAGAACTACAAATTCCTATTTACAGTGTGTGTGACATGGCAGTTGAATTGTTATGATATTATCTCAATTTGAGGTGAGGTATCCCTGTACTGCACTGCTACACACGTGCAAAAAATAAACTTTTTTTTTTCCTTCTTCTGCTGATGCTGATTGTGGTTTGGACTGAACAACAACAACCTCCCTCAGTTCATCATGGATGTTTGTTTTGCTGAAGTAAGATCTTGGCAGCAGAGCCAGCATTGTTTTCAGTTCACAGTAATCTTCTCCCTAACTCAGCACAATAAAATAAATGCTACTGTCCCGTCCAACCCTGTGGCACACGAGTCCACGATAAGCCGCAAAGATCCACAGGAAATGTGCCATATCCAAGGTAGAAATGCACAACTCACCTTTAATATAGAGAAGGACAGTTGGTCATGGAAGATCAAGTGGCGCTAATGTTATTTGTTGTCATTAAAAGTTACAGAATTGCAATATTGAGGCATGCAATTTTATTTCCTGAATTACCATATATTGTAGTTGAAAATAATCATGATGTTGATTTTAAGTTGCAGAAATGCAATTAAAAAATCCACTTCCTTCATTAAACACTAATCATGACTGATCATGATTACAATATCTTGCAGTGCAATCAGGATTATAAACCATAATTATGCAACTTAAGGCTTTATATATAATTGCTACCCTCATTGTTTTCAAATTAAGTTTTATACACTGTATAAAAAATTAAAAAAATGTCACCCTTTTATTTTCTCTATTAAACTGCAGCCGAGACCTTCAAAGTAGCTGTTAAAACGAAGCAGTGGCTGAAGGAATAGTAAACATTTAGATAGCCAGTCCACCCACACCACGCATATTTGGCCACATGGAGACTTCTGTGTGTGTGTGTCTGTGTGTGTGATACGTTATATTCTGGTCTCGGGGTTTTGGCCCTGCCTGTGTGATTTGCTTGTTGATCATCATTTATGCAATGTTTTTGTGTGTAAGCCGCGGCCCATGAGTGATTCGTAGCAGACCCCTCTTGAAGATGGTTACAGTAGATGGAGTTGCGGTTCAACTGAACTCCAGTATGATTAAAGAACTGCAGAGGCAGAGTTTAAACCCCTTGTTAAGGCCTGAATCTGAATGTCCAGACTTGTGGACTGAGACCTGTGCGGACTGTACATACGTGCTGTGTTGGGCCTGAAGTGCTCGCCGTCTTCTTGTCAAGTTTGCAAAGGCCCTGGGTGGGACTAAACCTTATCCTTGTCATGGATGTTTGTTTAGTAGTTAAGTATTAAGTAGAGTGAAGTAAAAAGTACAATATTTCAATCAGAAATGTAGTGAAGTAGAAGTATAAAGTACAACATAGAACACAAATACTCAAGTAAAGTAGAGAGCAGAACTAAAACAAGGCTTGGAAACTGAGGTAACAAGGCATCACAGACAACCGAGCAAAGGAGTGAGCGCTGACTGGGGAGTAAATATTACAAAGCCTGGTGACAAATGTGGAGCAGGTGTGTAGACAGGTGAGCGCTCAGGTGAAGTGTTGAGGCAGGAAACACAGCACACTGAGGACAACTGGTGGCCAGGTGAGGAAGAGTAAGGTCAAATATGACAAGAGAGGTCAGTGATGCGCTGCCAAAAGAGTGATCAGTGATGAATCTGATGAAACCAGGACAGGATGGGTTGGACCAAGAGGGCTTAGTTTAGGGTTATTCATAGTTTAGCTTGTTTAATTTGAAAATATTAAACCAGGTGTGATTTTAATTTGCGTTACACAGTATGGATAAAAGCAGAGTTAGATTATTTAAACCGTAGTTGAATATTAGTTCAACCATCATAGGATACTGTATAGGCCAAAATAAAAATAAAAAAACACTGGATTAATTCAATGTTGCTGCTTTAATTAGCATTTTGCCAACTGCCATGTTTGTTTCAGTTCCATCACAAGAGACTCTTTTCTGAACATCGTCAAATTTCCGAATCATTATGAAACTTAATTGGTTTCATTCATCATTTTTTTTGGTCATTTTGCTTTTTCCACTTGAGGTAATTCTCTGTTGGTTCGTCACTACAAGCGCTTTTTTATGTTTCACATAGTCATGTTATCTGTCAGTGATATATATATGTATGTATGTGGGTCCTGTATATATAAATTAAATATATATATAAATATAAATTTTTAGTGCAGCTTCAAAGTTTTGTTGCAACAAGATTGTAAAATAAAACCCAGTTGACTCAAAACTTAAACTGGATCCAGGCTGGTACAACCCACCTACAAAGTAGACTTCTGCAAACAGTGTGCATTGGTCATCAAATTCATCCCACCATGTTTCACTTTAACCCAAGCCAGTGTAAACAATACCAACATCTGCTTTGTCAAAGCAAAAGAAACCAGTGGGACCAGCTGAGAGAATCCTCTCTTTCCCAGCGGAGCAACAGCTCTGCCGGTTGCCAAACGCACAGTGAGTTAACCAGCACTTAAGTCAGCAGCATCTCCTCGAATTAGAAAACAAAACAAAACTCCGAAATCGCTGAAGCAGCAGAATGTCACACATGGGATCAGAAACAGATGTGTTGCCTCTGCGGAGCCTGACTGAGCGACTCCCTGACAGCACAGTGACACTCGAGCCAGGGGTCTCATGATGACGATGTAGTCTGTTTAGCATCCATCATACACTTCTATAAATGTTCTCAAGCTGGTGGCAACCAGAGCCGCTCTTAATCCGAGCCCCTCGATGGTGGAGTAAAAACCGCAGAGTTTTACAGTCAAAGAGGAAGAAAGGCGCTTTTCCAAAGATGGGACAACCATCGTCTTCCTCACACACGCACACATGCATCTATCTTTCTCTTTCATTTCCCAACAGCTCCAAGTCGCTGAGGCTTTCATGTGTGTTGAAAGGCATCAGCTGGCTGCAGTACACACAGCATTAGAGAACACTTATCGAAGGGCGAGCGTCGCAGCTTTGATGCAGATGTGAAACAGAGAGCGCCACTAAGATCGGGTGATAATTGGTGGAACGTTAATGTTGTTTCACATGTTGCTCTCAGAGGATGAACCGGTGATTTGTCCATCAAGCTGCAGAGCCATATGAAGACTCTGCTAATGAGGGGAGACATACTGAGTGGTCTGGTGGGAGGATGTGGGTGTATACTGTACAGGGCCAAGAGGTGTGAACACTGTAACCCCTGACATCTAAAAAAGTGACATAGGCCATTTTGTTTTTATGCCAGGCAGGAAGGCTGCAAGCCGTATGTATGTAGGGACATTGATTATTACTACTATTTAATCAAGGCTTTTCAGAACACCACATGTATTTTTAAGCACTGGGTGAGCTTTAATGTAAAATACAGCTGTAAAAGAGAGGAAGATCCTTTTCAACCAGATGGAATTCTAGTATCGGGATTGTTCACCTCACCGTTCACAGGAGATAACAAATGTTGCACGTGTAATAGTGCTGAACATCAGTTGACTAAACAAGCTTAACTAAAGGTCTACATACTTGTTTTTCCAGAGCTTTTGACCATAATAGTATAAATATGTATGAATATATTTATACCGTATAATGTAACTTTTAAGCCATCATTAATGAGAAGGCACTCATACAGTACAGTCCCCTGACAACTGTGCAAACTCAGTCTGCTGATGAAACCTGTGTCATATGGTCAAAAGCTCCAGAACAAGTGAGGAAGTGAACCTTGAGTGAAACTGAGCTTTCCGAGGTCAATAAAAAAATAATTTAAGTAATTTATCAAGCAAAATGCCAAACCTTCTTCACAAAAAATTGATTAACTACATTTTTCACTAATTAACATGCTTTTTTAACAACTGTTTTGGGTACTTTTTCACTAGTACAATAATTAACTCAGGACCTAATACCACTGAAAAAGGACCTAGTTTTTTGTGTGGAACATCTGATTTTTACAGTGAAATTTGTTTTGAGGTTTAGATGAAGTTCACTCTCACCGCCTGTTATCTGCACATTCACAGTCAAGTCAAAAGTTGCTTAACACCAACCAGTGAGAATAAAACATGCTCTTTGTTCCAGCAGTGAATGTGCTTTTAATTATGAGTCATTTAAAGTCAAACTTGGGGAGGCGCTGTTGCTGTATGAGGACACCGGGGCTCAGAATAATCAATCTTTATAAACAAGCTTTTGGGAGGATTTTGGGGAGGAACTCTCTGTTTCAAGGAAGTCAATCGCAGCTCAGTGCCACATCCTTTTATAAATACTGGGAAAACTCTTAAGTCAACATGGAAATCATCTTAATGGGAATTATGTTTTGATGACATTTGTGGATTCCTGGTGGGGGGGGGGGGGGGGGGGTGTCAGTACTCTGCAGCAGCTCCATGGGAAAATCGAACGGCAGCTCTTTCGCACCTTCATTCAAGATGAATACTTTAGTGTGCAGATCTGCAAAACCCATTATGGCTGACTTGTTGGCTCGACACTTTTGGAAATCACTTTGTTCCAGTCTGAACTCTGCATCTTCATGAAGCACACACAGTTACTTTGCTGCATGGCCCCTCAGAAATGAGAACTGTAATCATGTGTGTGGTTGTGCATGGTAGCATATTTCTTGTGTCATTACTAACACAAATAGCTTATTGTTTACTGAAATAGCACCCGTATCCATCTCAGTTGACAGGAATAACATATGTTGTATTTTTGTAAGGGCCATGTCCTATAATGTAACATGCAATGTTCACACTTAGGATATATACTGCAATTAATCCTTAAACACATCATAAGCTCCTCTGCCATTCAATGAAGTCCAGCAGCCAGCATCTGGACAATATCCAACAACAGCACTTGTGGAAAAAAAAAAGGAACCTCCCCCCACCCCCCCAAGAAAATCAGGAAGACAGATTCATGTCAGTCCTCATGAGTGTTTTACATCCTACCATACTGTAGAACAATGTGCCCTTTGTGTATACAAGCCCCTCCTGCTTACCTATGGGGAGAGGAGGTGGGGGGGGTTTGCTCCTGAAGTTGCCTCTGCCTGATATCTTTCAGAGCCTGCCATGTCATACCGAAGGAGACGCTGTGAGGTTTATTTGAATTCATCTCCTATTTACTCGGTCCACCACCCACCCACACTCTCATTATCATTGTGAGTGTTATTATTATCTCAGCATCAGCGTGGTACAGCCTTCACAAAGAAGGCTTTGGTCAACAGAGCGCTCTGCAGGACCGAGCCCCTCCGCGAGCCCGTGGTCATTTACCCAGATTCGGGCTGTCACTCTTTGCCGGGTTCACGGCTCCCTGCGTTTTCTCTCGTGGCCCCTCTCCCCTCGATGACGGAGAAGATAAGCATGTTGCATACCGAATCACTGAGCTATAACAAAAAAAAAGGGTTCTGCTCAATAAGCCAGATGTAAATAATTGTTGAAAGCAATATAGGGCCCTGCGTCGCAGAGTCCGCTTGATATTTTGCTTGGCTTTGAGTGAGGTGGCTCAGTTTCATTTGGGTCCTGAAATGCCTTTTTAAATGTTTTGTTCAGACCCAGTATTATTTAAAGACTGCACAGAGTGAGCCTTGAATATAGAATACCTAACCACCCAAATGATTTGGGATGGGAGGTAATCTCCCATCTCAGCTTGAAAAACTGCCAACGCTTTCATGCATCTAAATCAGTTGCTTACCACTGCAGGAAAGAAAAAGTTTCTAAAGCAGCTTTAAATAAATACTTTTTTTATTCTGTTATTGGCTTTTTACAGGTACAAAGCATACAGCATGTTATAGTTTTATCAAAAGTGGAAAATACTGATGTTACATATGTAACAAATGTAAAAAATAAGTCTTCAATCTTACTTTCCCCGAAAGTAAGAACATACATTTCAGCATATGAAAATATCCATAAAAACACTTAAGTAATTTAAGTTAATAAACAGTACAAAAATGTAGAAACCATACATGTCAAAATAATGGACAAGGACACCAACAACAAATGACTCCACGATTTCTCATGAATTAAAAAAATGTACACAAGTTCATAGTGTTTTAGTTGGGGTCATGTTTATAGGATCCATACATCATCATCATTGTTGTTGCCCGAAAAACTCTTGCAAACAACATTATCTCCCCAAAACCTCCTCTCCTACTGAACTTAGGCCAGTAAAACAGAGGATGAAAAGTCCTCCCCCATACTGAAATCCTCAAATGTCTGTAAGGCAGGGGACTCGTTTAATCCTCACTCTTGGAGCGTTTAGCCAGTCTTCTGTGAAAAAACACACCAGGGCAAAGATAGACAGAGAGAAAAAAGGGATCATAACATTGGTGGGGTCCGCCATACCGTGCGAGCAAAACGGTGCACTTACTTTCACACCGAGGGCTGTGTCCCGTCACCTACAGGTGCAGTCAGATCAAACACACATGCTTCCTTTTAAGTAAATTAAAAATTGACAGAGTTTCCTTTTGCTCTATGGCCTGTTGGAATTCTCTTCCTGTGAGTGTTAATATTATCTACGCTCTTATCTCTCAGCTGTGAAGTTGTAGAAGTTTTTGGAAAGGAGAGGCAATATTGGTAATAAAAAACAGAAATGTTTGATCAAGATAACATGAATGGAGCTTTGCAGTCACTAAATGGAATTCAGACATGGATTTCTTTTTTCACTTTTTTTGAGCCATTCAGTGTCAATGGATACGTTGTAATGAGGCCTCAGAGAGATGAATGCACGATTGTACAGTTGAGTTTGGACCTAGAAAAAAGACTGGTAAACTATTCCAAGGTGGCTAATGACAAAATCATGTTACAGGTGCCATTTTTCTGCCTTACTGCATTGAAAGTCGTCTTATGTTTTGAATAATGTAAAAAACAGGTAGTCCCATGTTCTCTCGAAATATACAGTCTTCTTTCTTTTTTTTTTTAAATGGAGAACATCACCATATTCTACAACATCGTAATAAATAGTCTCATACATATTGCTCAGCTTCTCCTTCGTTTAAAATGGTCACCGAGCCATCCCCACTGTTCATTTCAATGTCTTTTGCTGCCGCATTTTCCGGAAGCAAGGCTAAGTCCTTGAACACGTCAACATAATGTCCAAAGCCAGGGCCCCAGTTCAACAGATTGTCCCAGTTGAAGCCCCCAGCTTGCTGGCCCAGTTTGTGGGGCAGGGTGTAGTGCTGCTCAGTAGGGGGCATCTGGGGAATGCCAGGCCCTCCTTCTGCCCTCCGGCTCGAGTACCGCCTCTGCTTGAGCCTCCCGCCGTAGTCCTCATCGTCAGCGTCTGACTCATTGACTTGCGAGAGCTTGGGAACTCGGGAGCTGTAAGACACTGGCTTGTCCCGGTCATACTCCATCTCTGAGCAGGTGAAGGAGTCATGTGAGTCACTTTCTGACGAGGACTCTGGGGCAGGGATGCCATCAGCGGGGTTGCGGACCCTTGACAGCGGCCTTCGGCAGTCCTCCTCTGAGCTGGAGCGCCCGTGGTCGGCGCTGCAGATGCTGGGGTTGCGTGGACGTGGAGTGTTCAGCCGCTCCACTTCCTCGATGGACAGCCCCACAGGAGGCCCCGTCTCCAGGGGGATCTGCTCGATCGGCTGCTTGAGCCGACTGCCGGGCCTGGAGGTGTGGCCGTGGCCGGCCATGGTCTGCGGACTCTTGCTGCGCCTCCCCAGCCGGGTGGCGTAGTTGAACATGGGCGGCGGCTGGCACATGTCGCCGTGCAAGTCCAGCGGGCTGCCCTCACGGCGAGCCAGGTTGAGTTCTCTGGTCGGAGTGTTTCTGTAAAACGAGGAAGGCTTGGTGAACGGGGCTGGGGAGTGTCTGGAGAGAGGGTTCGGGGTGGGGCACGCTGAGTGGGAGTGGCTGAGCGGGGTGGACCTCAGTGCTTGGGTGTACTGAGGCTGGTAAGTGTAGCTGGTGGCGCCGAGGGGTAAGGGAGACTGTCTGGCGAAGCCCAGTGGGCTGTGTCTCTGGATGGAAAACTTGGGCGTGTGGCTGCGGAACTGCTTGTAGTGTTGGATGATATCTGCATCTGAAGGGGCGATACTGCTGGCATTGTCTATATCATAGTGTTCAATATCTGCCTCTGGGCCGTTACAGGGGGCGCAGGGAGCACTGGGGACGGTCTCGTTGTTGTGGGGAATGTCTGTTTCATCATAGATCAGATAAGGGTTCTCCCTCTCAATGATGTCCGGTTTGGGGTTCCCTTCCGGCTGTTTCCGTACCGTCATGTCATCCCCGTATGGCGGGATGTTATCTGGGTCATCGAATGCCACGTTCTCACTGCCCTTCTTCTTTTTCTTCTTCTTCTTCTCCTTAGGTTTCTTCTCCTTGGGTTCTTTTGGCACTTTGGTCTTGTTGCGGCCCTTGCAGTGGTTGCACAGGATCAGGCTGAGCACCACCAAGGCGAGCACAGTGGCACAGCTGCCAACAATAGCTGGCACTGCCCAGATGGGGAGGACCATGGTCTCCGCGGTGGGGCTCGGGCTGCAGACAAACCCGCCGTTGTTGGCTGTCTTGCAAACAGTACCCTGAGGGCACTGGACGCCCAGACAGGCCACCAAGGTCTCACAAGTCTTGCCCGTGTAGAACTCGGAGCAGACGCAGGTGAAACCTGAGCGGGTGTCTGGCACACAGCTGCCATGGTTCTGGCAGGGATTAGAGGTGCAGTCGCCGGGTGGGACACACTGGTATGTGTACCACTGGTTGACGCACATCAATCCGTCCCAGCATGGGCTGCTCTCACACAGGTTGGGACCCCTGCAGCCGATCTTGACGGATGAACTTGTCTTAGTTAAGGTGACAAGGCTGTGTTCTCCAGTAAATGGCAGGTTCTCCCCGTTGTACTTCACATAGGCCAAGCAGCCATCGAAACCTGCAAATGCATAAGAGAGAAAACTGGATCAGATAACAAAGATAACAAGAAACAGCCATCAGCAGCTAACAAGGACACAACAGCGGCCTGGAGGGGAATCATTTCCGATTGCCACCAGACTGATTGGTTTTCAAAATGTCTGCTGATGCTGGATTGCTTCCTTGTAAATAACAGGAACTGGGAGCAATAATCAGAGCTAAAGGAATTTTGTTTAGATGGGTAATTGGTTCAAGCTTAGGACAAAAAAACAAAACAAAACAAGAGAAATTTCCTTGTGGAAAGCATCTCCTAAAAAAATTCATATTTGAAAAAAAATGGGTCAAATCAATCACTGGCCAATTTAAAAGAAATATGAAATATTTTCTAACAGAGAATCCATCGTCAGAGCCATTATAGCTTCAAGACATACATCTGGGTTGGATGAATATCTCTGTGTCTAATTCAATCTTCTGCTTTGTGTGTTGCCTAACAGCACTGCCTCTCCGATGTAAATAGATTTTTATTGAATTTATCCCAGTGCAGATTAAATCCATTCGTGGCTTTTCATTAGCTCTTGAAAAGTGAGTACACAACAGAACACGACTACTCAGACACACATTGAGATATGGGTTGGTTAACAGGCAGTCTGCCACAGAGCTGCGTGCTCAGAATGTGTGTTTTATGTATGCCCTGGTCCTTGTGTAAAAAGGGTCAACAAATCATTCAAATTGATAATTTTTACCATATTTGTCCATAGTATTAGGTTAGTTTTTCCCTCCCGTGAAATTCAGAAAATTTACTGTGTTGCTCCCACTGGAAACCCTCTCTTTCACCCTTTCCAAACTGTTATTAACTCATGCTAGAGGACATCTGATCCATGATTTAGGTCTACACTAAGATGAGAGTCCATGGAAATGAGACGAAAACACCAGAAGTCCTCAGAGGCGGGCGCTCCAAGACAAAGTCAAATTAAATCAATATTAGTTATTTTGTCCATAAATGATTCTCTGATAAAAAAAACATTTATTCAGCTACAGTAAATTCATAGCAGGTAAATCTCAGCAGTGTCAAATAGAAACAGATTTCAGGCCAGTTTCACAGAGTCCTGTTGGACGGCCACCAAATATGGTCAGCAGTATCCACAGCAGACTATTAATTCATTTGGGAAAAAAAGGTTGTGCTGGATTTATAAGGGCTCACAAGCTCATGAGTTCTCTGTAACATACAAGTACAGTATGTAAATGAGGTTTCCATAACATGTAAAAACACTGCTGCATTAGTAATTTACAGTGGGTAAAGACTGGGTGAGTATCTTGGTCCAACGCCAGTTTTTGAAAGCTTCAGCATGTGTGTTTGACACAGCACCTAAATACACATGTACATTCACACACATATGGGTAAATATAGTGTATATGCAACAAGGGTTTGACTGTCACAGTGGTTAGTTTTGGAGAAGGCAACAATCTAAACTGAGACTTTTAGACTTTAAATATGACAAAGCAGTGTTTTCCAATGAAATGTTATCTTGAAAGGGTAGAAAAGCACTGAGACAGCATTTAGTTCATCATGGGACACTAAAACTGTCGGAGGAAACTCATAATTTTGAAATTCTTTATGGTGGACTAAAAACTAGCAGCTTCTTGGAAGGAACACGACCCATTCCCACCGCATAATGTACATTAGGTATTGAAACTACATTGAAATGTGGATGTGCATTATGTGCGTTACCTACTGTCGCATCAAACACTTCATAAATACACTGTTGAGCCTCACCTGCTGCCGTTTTCTGCTGAGCAGGTCCGGGCGGGATCCCTCCCAGGGAAAAGGTTAAAACGCTGAGACCTCCAAAGTCCTGGGTGGGATGCTGGATGGCCCTGGAGTGGCTGCTGTCTACCTGGAGCACCGTGGCTGAGCCGTTCTTGACCAGCCGGAGCGTGTGCCACTGGCCGTCCGACAGCACTGCGTCTCCCACGGTCCGCTCCACCTTCCCCCCGACGCCCGCATCTGAGATGTAGTGGAGGTTGCCATTCCTCAGCTGAGAGAAGGAACAGAGATGGAGGTTGAGTGCAATGGCCACACATACTCCATTCAGGGTGAGCTGAAAATGGGTTAATGGGTAATTGGTCACACAAAACAATATCAAAGTAGACCGATCAACTTGAGGTAAACTTGAGGTAAACTTGAGGTCAACTTTAGGTGCTTTGATTTTGTTGGCTGTTGCAAAAGCACATTTTCCTGGGTGAAAGACACAAACACAAGCAGCTTTGAATCAGTGTCAAAATGCATGAAAAATGGTTTGATCCCTGTTATGTGCGGCCTTATGTTGACAGTACATTACCAAAGCATTCAAAATCACGTGACAAAAAGTTTTACCACACCAAGTTTGTTCTCAATGGTTGAAGATCACATGCTGTGACAGGTTTGGGTAATATTTTACTGATGATTCCTTTTGACTTAAGAACTGTGAATCAAAACATCTTTGGATCACCAAAGTCAGTGGGATCAATCCTCTGGGGACCATGAATGTCTGTACAAAATGTTATAGTAATCCACCCAATACTTAGATATTCCAGTCTGGACCAAAGTGGTGGACAGATTTCAAAAAGTTAAGTATAGTAATATTTCTCTATGAGCAGCACATCACACATTAGAGATGAATACAAGGACCAGATAAGATACTGGACAGATGCTCAATCCCTCAATCTGCATATTGTGATAATTCTTAATTTCAAGTGTATGATAAATAATGTGCTCTGATGGGAGTTGGAAAAAAACAGGGTTAAAAATGCACTTTTTCTGATTCATCATATCGTGTCGGCATCAATCATGAGTGCTGAGAGGAAGTCTCCACAAAACTACCACCACACTGCTTTCTGAATCCGATGTTGAGGTCAGAGATCGAAAACAAAAATGCAGCTTGACGCTCATAAATCTTTTTCCCGGCGGGAGACACCGCACTTAATCATGTTCTCACGACTTGTGTAGCTAATGCGTATTCAGCCAGATGATGATCAGAAGCTTGCTACCAACAAATTCAGAGAAAACACGCTCATTCAAACGCCCACTGGTGAAGGCTCTTTCCAGAAAAGAGAGGACAGAGTGCGTCTTTAAAAGAAATTAATCAAGCTCACTTTGGCATGGACGACAAATTTGCGGCTTACACTGTGTATGGCAATCTCATATGTGTACTCCCCACTTCTATGGAAAAGTAATCCCGTTCTCCTCCCTTTTCAAAGACCCCAAAAATCAGCAATGATAAGTAGCTTCCGGAAGAATTGATTTAAAATGGGAAAAGCGGAAAGTCCCCAAAGCCAAAGAATACTGAGTGCACTAAACCTGGAAAACCAATCATAAAGTTTATCTATTAAACATCTTGTTTTTTATACCTCAGTATATATAGTTCTGACTCTCAACACATGTACAGTATGTATTCCCCTGTGGCTCTACTCTTTTAGGCGTCATGGTACTTATAATACTTTTCTGGACTGTTTAGGAAGCTGTGATGGTGATTCGATGAGCACCAGAAGCTGCTCAGAGCAGGAAAACCAAATCATAAGAGAGAAAGTCTGATACTAAAGTGGGGAAGGGGTTGGTGGTGAGGGTGGAGGGGGTCTAAAAGGAAAATTGAAGAGGATGAATGAGCACTCAGGCCTCTTTGGGCAGCTGCCCAGGATCAGTCAGAGGGAGGGGGTGCTGGATAGGATGAGAGGAGAAAAAAAGGAATTACACTAAAGGGAGGTGGCTGAAAAAAGACCCATACAGTTTGACTATAGTTTACACTTGGAGAGAGTGTGTGGGGTGGTGACTGGTGTCGTTAGGGGTGAATCCATGTAAGGAGACGGTGTACAAATATGTAGACATGTTTAAATTAAACTACTGTTGGGATCCTGAAGTCCAAATATTCAGCGGACCTTTCAGCATCGGTGTAATATGTGTTTGCACACACACGAACCAACACATGCTCATGACTGCTCACGATGCTTTTGGTGACGCAGCATATCATCTGGCAGCCATATTGCAGGACCTTAGCTCCGTCATCTTAAATGAATGGATGAGCCAAAGCTGTGCTGACACTGACTAGAAACCAATCATGATCATGAACTAATTATGACTTGCATGTTGTCTGAAGAGCCTTGTGAGTCTGCAGTGTGGCTATTGGCTGATACTAATATTAACAGTGGCTGCTTTGCTAAATTAGTTGGTGAGTTGGAAATTATTTCAAAAGATGCATCAATTATGCTCATTCTGCAACAAGAAATTGAGATGCTTCTACCATTGATTTGGGGAAATGCGTAATGTGTACATGGGCCCATTTCTTGTGTCATAGTTTCCTAAATTTGGATGCAAAGCTACCTTGGCAGACACCTGCGTAAAGCTTATTTTCCACCGGACCTCAATGATAAATGTGGATTAAAGGAGATTTGTGATGTAAATGCAAAGCCTGTACATGAATGATTATTGGAGTCTGAATGTGAGCTTATATTACAAAAATGTATTGAAGTAGGGGCCAGTATCTGCCTGTATCTGAAACTAACCTTTATTCATACAGACAGCTATTAATGCCAGCTTTTATTTGAGAATTTGCATTATGTTTTTACGTACTGTACATCGCCACATCATTGACTCTCACATAACCTTCACTTCTTCTCCGTCACGTACCTTAACAGTAGTGTAGTTGCTGCTCTCCTGCACATGCAGCAGAGTGCCGCTCTTGCTGCGCGTCCTGAACTTGACCTCCAAGCTGCTGGGACTGGCGTGGTCAGAGCTCGCGCCCTGCACTGATTGTCTCAGAAGGACGTCACGTTTAGGACCCTGCCTCAGGGAGTAGTCCAGACGGCCGGTACCATCCAGGGACAGGGCGGTGTCTGCTGTCATGTCTGTGGGAGAAAGATAGAGAATATCCTCAATCCTGTCTGAAGTTTCACAGGCGACTGTAAAACTTATATTTCCACTCTGGAGCTGGCAGACACTCAGGCCCAAATGATTTTCCTAATCCGACTGCCATAACCACAAATTGGTTCTTACATTCTCACCAGTGGTTACAAATACCTTCCCATAAGTGAAAGATGTAGGTCAATCAACAGAAAAACCTGTGTGCCCTTGAGCAAGACACTGAACTCATACCTAAACCCTCTATAGAGCGTCACCTAAATACCTGAAATGTAATCCCCAAGATTTCTGGTGATTGCTTGATGTAATACAAAGAGTGTGGATTTATTATGTGTTTATACCTGTAGAAACCTTAAGCTTTGCTAATATACAATATGATGTCATTTTTGTTTGAAGTCACAACAAACTTAGATTAACTCTAACCCTAACAAGCACAACATATGTAGCCATTAAAAATGTTAATAAAACACTAAAGCAAACAGAATTCCCCTTAAAGATGGATTTGCTGGATTTATTTTCATTGAAATGAAAATGTGAGTTGTTTGATGACCATGGCTGATGGAATTCAACTGCTGTTAATATCGATTTCCATTACAAATATATTTTGTGTTTGTGCCAAATGCTCTTGGATACACTGCACAGTGCAGTACAGAGCCAGATTTTATGGTCATGGAATTAACCACTGGATTTAAGATCTGTCTTTTGAATAAACTGTGTGAAGTAGCTAGTACTTCACACATCAGCTCTGTGAGAAGCCACTACAGTCAACAAGAAATTATTAAAATCCCTTCACTTAAAGTTACTCAAAATGTAGACATATCACATAAACCTCATTGCTTCTTTCTGAGAAGAAAAGGTTTCTTCTTTTCATTCACTGTACTTCCTGGCACTCTTTCCTTTCTCTTTCCTAAAGATGATACACATGACTCTGAGAGAGTACGCTCCATTTGCATCAGAAGAAAAGTGCTGTGATCCCGTTTCGTGCCATGAAACAAACCAGCAGATTTCCCACAAAAGCAAACCCGATGGTAAACAGAGAAAAATCCAGTGTTCCCAGATTTCTCAAGTAATGATCTTGTTTGTTCCCAGTAATAATATGAAAGTCTCTAAATAAATGTGGTAATGATTATTGGTAACATAGCTAAACATATTGTAGCACCTTACACAGTAGCTAAAAGGTTTTGTGAGCGTCAAAGGTTTCTCATGCTGTTTCAGTTCTCTAATGTCAAGTCTGAGTATTTATATAATAAAATACACAAATGCTTTGAAATATAACTCTGAATGTAGTGATGTGGCCTATATTGAGCTACATGGTGCAGTTCGATGACTCATGAGGGAAGAATCATAAATAATCATGATAGAATATTCCTTAGTAAGTGCAGCCTCAGCAATAAAAAGACACTTCAAAGGAATATACTTACATTTCTCACAGAATTTGCCAGTGAAGCCATCCACGCACTGGCACTGCTGCCAAGACCAGTGGTCTAAACAGGTGCCCCCGTGTCTGCAGGGGCTGGCGGTGCAGGCTCCTTCCAGTCTCGGACATCTACAGACACAACGACAAACAAACCGACAATCAGACAGTCAGTTTGACAAGTCAGCCGCACAGTCGGCAGCCGGGGGGTCCGCCGAAAAAGAAACTCCAGAAAAAGGGGGCAGATGAGCTGTGATTTCTCTCCCCGTGCTGCAATACAAAAAAACCCATAAAGAACCCCAAGAGAATTTGCATATTAAAAGATCTGTCCTCGCCTCACTATTCAGCAGCAGGGCAGAAAAGAGAAAAAAATCTCCGGAATTCTGCAATTGGTTTCCCCCGTCAAAAATCTGCCGTTTGTATTAAAAAACATCTTTTTAAAATCTCTCGGAGGGTTTGAGAGTGTGAACAGATGTCCCACAGCGAGAGTCGAGGAGGTTAGAGAAGACGGACAGATGGGAAGAAGAGGGAGAGGATGGAGAGAGGGTGAAAGCGGGAGTAAGGGGGGGAGGGGTTGGGTTGTGCAGACCTGTCAAGGATGCCACGCGATGCCAGCGCCTGACTGGGCTCCAGCGGGCGGCCGTTGACGGCGAACTCCATGATGCAGCCGACAAAGTCGTGGGTGGCGACCTGACCGCGCCGATGAAGGACGGGTTCTATTGACCTGACGCCTCCCACTGAGAGCCTGTTGGGCTGCACGTCCAGGATCCTGCACACACACACACACACACACAAATGAACAGAAGCACACAAACACTTAAATGCACACAGACACAAAAGCACATATGCACAGAAATCCAAAAGATTGCAGATGCATTCAAGTATTCAGGTGTGCACACACACTTTCACGCACTTACACAGAAAGACACTGCGGGTCAACGAGTTTTCCCAACAACATGGTCCCGAGACCCTTACAAAATAAACCTTCCACAGACCTTTTTGGCCCTTCCTCATCTGCCAAATCAATCTCTCGCTCTCTCTCTCTTGCTCTCTCTCTCTCTCACACACACACACACACACTTACGCGCCCATATACACACAAAAAACACATGTACAATCTCAAGTTTTCACCCCACAAGGCCTGGCTCAGAGCTGTCTGTGTGGTAAAGGCAATGATCATTCAGTAATTTAATGAAGGTTTACATCATATATTGTATATTTACAACAGATGACTTCATTTTGACTGCGTCATTGTTGTATTATCATTGCACAAAAATGTTTGAGAATTTCATATTACATGTGAAGCAATTCACTTTCATCCAGATACTTAAGACAGTAAGGCAGTAACAATTCTGTAGTCTTTTCTCTATAGAACAGCATATCGTACGGGATATTAAATTGTAAACACTCAGATCTGTTATAAAAAATGGAAAGAAACAAGGGAGGCCTTGTATGAAAGTTTGATGTTTTTATATTTGGTGTGTGATGCAGTTCAGTTTCGATTTAAGTAATTAAACACATTCCTCAGCTCAGCTTTGGGAGCAGAATTAATCTCTTTGTCCGAGCCAAACTCAGTGGAAGATTTTCTCAGGTTAGATAAAGGTCTAACCTGAATGTCACAGATGTGATGGGGATGAACATATCTGACAAAGAAACCTAAAACCCAGTGTGGTTCCTTATTTACACCAGTAATAAGGTATCAGGGCTGCAACATTGGATCATAAGTTGAAACTGAGGGGGTCGCCAGATGATTACAGGCTTTATGAATTAGTGGATATTTGTACCTATTCAAGGACCTAAAAAATATTCAAATTAAACAAAAAAAAAAAAAAAATCTAAATTGAAATCAGTCTTTGGTTTAATTTGTCACAACTGGAAAAAATGCAACCTGTGACAAAGGGAGACTTTGCTTTGTTTTAGGGGCCACAAGACAAAAACAATTGGAAACAACAAGCCAAAACCCACTTATTGAAAAAGATTACATTGTTATCATGTCAGAGTGCAGATATTGCGTCTCTTGCTACGATATAAGATAAAGAAAAACAACTGGAAAGAATCCAGCAAATATGTTCATACCGGGTGCAGAAATACTATTGGTTTCTGTACTATTTTCCATTATTTTACCAGACATGGGAAATTTCATAACGCGTTGAGTTTTCCAAGCCTTGGAACTGAAAATGTCAACACAATTTTTATGTAAACATTTGGATCACAGAAACATAACATCTGTCGACTGTGTGTGTGTGTGTGTGTGATTTTCTTACCAGTCAGTGTGTACTGCCACATTGCTCACAGCACAGTAGCCTGGTTCATGGTCATCGCCACACAGGTCCACAGTCAGAGATGCAGCCTACATGATGACAGGAACACACACACACATATGCATGTCACATGTGATTGTCTTTAAGAAAACAGCTGTGAAGTCACACCGCCTCATTCAATTATTGTTCCTGGAGGAAACTCAATTTTTTGAATGGTAGACTGTGGTTGACATAGTTGGTTGCAGAGCTCAAGCTGTGTCAGTCACTGTTGTTTTGTGACAGATGGTGTCCCATCAAACCTAAATCAATATCAGCTACTCTACACCCCGTTTCTCCCTCTTTATAATCTGTCATGTGGGAGTGAGTACACCCCTGATACTGGTTCAGTACAAACACTGTCAGGGTGTCCGGATGTTGCTCTGCTAACTTAAGTTTTAGTTAAGTAATATTAATTTATAATAGATATGGGGGCCAAATAAGCTTAGTTTGCTATTACTGTTACTTTATACTGTAGCAATAATGGTGAAATACTTAAATAGCATTGATCAAAACAATTATACTATCATTTAATTTAAAAACGAAATGAAAGCTGTTTTAATCTTGTTTTAAGCTTCACTTCCAGTTTTATCTGATCTGAACACATTTTTATCTCATTTTTTTGCAATAAGAAGTCAATATTTTTAAGGAATTGTGTAGAACATGCATGCATTCTCATTAATTAAAGCAAACAGCAACAACCATAGGTAACTGTCCTGGTAGGTATCTGTTGCATGCAAGCATCTTGTTTGCAACACATTGTATTGTGTGCACTTCTTTGGGACGAGAGTTTGTCAGACTAAATATCTTTCTCCAGGGTTCTGGTCCTACCCATTGCGTGCTACTTTTACCAATAAAAAAATGTCTCCTTGAGTATTTGTGTAGTCCTGTTGAATGGTTACTGTGAGCTTTGTCCACCAAATGGCATGCAGGCCAATTATTTTTCATCAATTCATCACAGTGGTTGATGGGAGAGTGGCATAAAATGCCATACATTACAGGAAACATTTCCTATTTCCCGTTAATGGTCTGAAAGCTTTTGACCAGATGTGGGTTATTCTCTTGCTCTCTCTGTGCTCACAGAGGGAACGACCCTACTAGGAAGAAAAGAAATGGGCTGGTGAGGAAACTGTCCGGAAAAGTGTGTGAAAGTGTTGAAAAACCAGGGCAATCATGCTCCACCTCTCCTGGATATTAAGTAAACACGGACCACACCGGCCCGGATCTCCAACACAAATCATCCAGGAGAGCACGACCCTGAACAGGGGCACACACACAGACACACACTCTTTCTCTCTCTAGTGCACTTGAGTCACACTTGAGTCAGACACATGGACGCGTACACAGAACCGAGTCAGAGCAGGACACGCACGCGGTCCAACACGGTAACGGCGGCGAGGCGAGGAACAACAGGACTCATTTGTCTCAGACACATTTCGTGACTCTCTGAAGTGCCGTAAAGAACGTCAGAACCACATGAACATTTTATTAATGTCTTGCCCTGTGATCAAAGGCGCTACAGCCATGCCTTAAATACAGTACACTACACTCACTGTCAAGTGTCTCACACTGTGGTGGAGAAAATATTCATCTCAAGAAACCCCTTGGAAATTAATACCGACTGTAACACGAAGAGAGGGAAATGTGAAGAAAGCACCACTGGAGATCATTGTTGTTTCCCCATGACTATATAATATAATGGAAGGACCATAGCATTGCTCTCTGTTGTGGTGCAGACCCAGAGTAATGTAACTGCTGTTACGCATTTGTTTTGTGCTTGTTTCTAAGACAAAAAAACAAGAACAAAAAAAAAACAAATCAAAAGCTTGATGATTAGCTGCTGATGCTAATCAGATACAGCGAGTCCTAATCTGTCAGACTACATTTACAAACCTCATTCACAGAAGGTTTTTTTTTTGTTTAAAACCCAGATTTAAAATGAACTTGCTGAGCTCTTTCTTGGATGTTCCCACATGTGATCTTTTCCAGACAGTCGGTTATTGTCACATCATCACAGTAGTTGTTATTAATGTGTAATTTTGCCCAAATTACATTGATTGTATTCCTACTTACCCCTGTGGTATCTAGCCATCCAGATAGTTTTGGTTTTATTTGCGTATCTCACTATCAACTCATGTACAGGTGGCCTTCATCAAGTTGAAACAATCAATTTAAGTTTAAAGTTTGTGCAGTTAAGTGGGTTTGCTGAATCTGACTTAGAAAATTTATATGTGAGAACCTCATTGAAAAAAGAAAGAACGATAAGAATACATAAATGGTTTTAGGATAATCCACATATGTAGCTATAACAACAGTTTTCATTTGGAACTATTGACCCTTTAACAGGTAAATACCAGTGTGTTTTACATGAAAAATTAGATTTTCCTATTTAAAGTGCTTGTATTCCAAAACTACTCAAAAAGCAAATGAAACCAAGATTATAAAATGGATTTTGGTGAATCAAATGTTAATATTACAGCTAATGCTAATGGTAATCTAGAAAATGTATTTGATAATATTTGAGGGAAATCGTGTTTGATGAGCTTTAATAAACCTCTTTACCTGCCCAGCACCAAACCTCACACAAAGTTAGAAACTACCTGGTGAACATTTAGTAGATAAGGAGCCAGATATCTCCCACAGGAGATGGTGGAGACCAAAAGAGAGCTGGAAGGAGAGTGAATACTGGACTTACACTCACCAGGTGGCCAGAAACACGACTCCAAATGAATGCTAATGATGCTCCGTGTCTGCTGAGACATTCACCACATTAACTTCTGTAAGGTGATAATAAACACTACTCCCATGTCCATGGCCGAGAAACATTACATCAATTAATACAGATTTAACCAGCAAAACTGAAACTCTATATTGAAACCTGTGATGTCACAATTTGACCTTGTGTGTAATCCAATCAAAACGGCGATGACATTTATATCAGTCTACTTATTCAAGCTATTTTTGACTGCTGTATTGGTCTGACCCTAACATGCAATCCGGTTAGTTCTCACGATGCCAAGACAAATTGTCCTTTATTGTATTTGACAATCAAAAGGATTCGGACGATGACGATTGTAACAGTATCTGTGGACTTTTTGCTCCCTCTGATCACTTGCAGCCTTCATGATGAAGTAGCGCATGACCGTGTCCACGGTTCCTGTCTGCTTTTGACATTGGCTCAGAATTCAGGAGGCAGGAACTGAGAACAGACCTCAAGTCTGACCACCAAAATGACCCACAGCACCTTTTGCAAACATAGTGATGAGGTTCACTTTACATCGCCTGAGGGAGTTGGCACTTGAGGCATGACCCACACACATTTCTCTCTCATTCTTCAAGAGCCCTTACATTGCCACCTCTGCATACTATTCACAGGGCACTACTATATGCAGACAGAATCACAGTTCTCAACGTGTGCTGTATTCCTTTCCATCCTGTCACTCTGCACCATCTCAAAACTGACAATTTAACGATTTTACCAGCTTCCTATGAAACTCTCAGTGCACGGTGGGAAATGACAGATTTGAAGTCCAGCAGGAGAGCTACATTATAGAAGGTTTGACAGGGCCTGGTTGGATTTTTTCCCTCTTTCCTTGCCACTGCATTGCTGGCAGGGAGAAGCCTCTCATTCAGAGCACAGGAGACAGAATTTCAACCTTCAGGGTCATTTTGGATCCTCGTATTGTAAATCACAACGAGCAATAAAATATAATTACAAACCATGAAAACCATAAGCTGAGCTACCCATGGTTTGGGGGAGTTTAATTATCATCTGATGGTGCAAAAAAGAATATAAGGCCAAATTTGGATGCAGGTTTCAACTATAAAAGCCTGAGACATAAATGCTATTGATAGTGCAGCCCACGTTTTAAGTCCAGTCGCATTTCCCACAATGTTTTTGCTACTAGACCCATAAAAACAATTAAGGCACTAAATGAAAAGTTTTCCAAGAATGCATGATGAAAAACGTTTAACATGTGAGCTCATTTCTACCATTCGTTCTTACCATCCCAGCTCTCCTGGCGATGACTGTGTGGAACTGCCCATCTGAAACTTTTATCATGGTCATCAATTTATAAGTTCCACTTCCCAGGTTGAAGGAGAAGCGCATCCGTCCCTCGAAGATCTCCAGAGCCAGGAACTCCGCCTTGTCTCCGGTCTGGTTATCGTGGTTGTACATAAGCAGCGCGTTGCTCTTCAGGGTAGCAAACTTGATATAAATATAGTTATTGTTGGGATCCAGAGACGGAAACTCCATGTAGGAGAGCTCCTCAAAGCCATAGCTGTTCAGTTCACAGTGTTTGCCGAAAACCCCTGAGGACGAAAACAGACCAAAAGAGGACTCAGAGAGGAAGCCAATGAATGATTCACGGTGCTACTGTGATAAAAATATCTACAGATAAAACAGAATCTTTATCAAGCAATATTATAAGTTCTATATCTTGTAGTCACAAAGGAAATATCACTGCTCTAAGATTGTAATCTTGATACAAACTTCTTTTTGCCCAAATTGGAGGCTTATTGATGACAGCAGTAATACAAAGCATGAAAAATGGAGACACAAAATGAAATGACAGTGTCCACATTTGTTTAAGAAATCATGGAATAATAATTGCATAACTTTCTTTTCTTTAGGAAGATTGCATGAAATTGTCCATCTTGCTTTTCAATTTACCAGGGCTCGCTAATACCCTAAAAAGTTTCCTACTATTACTTACCAAATGGACAATGACAGTAATATCCATCCACCCGATTCTGACAGGACCCGCCATTAAAACAAGGGTTACACTCACAGTGATTGATGATGGAATCACACGTTTTGCCTGGGTTCACAAAACAACACAAATTAAAATGGATGGGGTGGCAGACAACACAGGAAAACCCAGAGGGGAACAAAGTTCACTTTCCCCACAGGCCAAGTCATGCAGGCCTTTCATCACCTCACAGCTGAGAAATGCACTGCAAAAAATCCAACAAATCATTTAAAGTTGTAGTGAGTCCTAAAATCTTATTTTTGTTGAAACAACCATAACATATATAATAGGAAGATTTAATTTCACCTGTCTAAGTGCAGTTTAACTTATTTTATATTTTCTGTTGAAACAAGTGATGCTATTTTGGAATAAAAATCACTTGTCCAAGATGACATCATTTGATCCAAAACAACATCTTGAAACTTTCATAGGAAAAAAGAAATGATCTCACTCAATTGGCAGATTCTTCTCACTAAGATTAATCAGATTTTCAAACTCGCTGCAAGATCAAATTACGTTTGGATATGGCTGTTTTTTTTTTTGTTTTTTTTTTGCAGTGCAGAAAGACAGTTGCAATGTACATCATGATAATGAATGTGACACTGATAATAAAAATAATGGACTTGGGCAAGACAATAAATGATTCAGGCATGGTACAATACAAAAAGACTGACAATGAACTTCTGCTAATATATTTTAGGCTGTAAATCCTGCGACAAGTTGCTTAATGGAGATAGATTCTGCTGCCAAAAACCAGGCGGGGAAAACAGGAAGTTGAGAGTTCACTGTGAGGGCATGCAAACTACTGTAAGTCAATAGGTGCTTTTCTTCAGGAAGGTCATTTATCTTGATGAAACCTAAAGATCTGTGGTCATTTTTTATCGTCATAATAAAAGGGGACAGTAATGACTTGACTTGAGGCAAATCGCCTGCTACGGCCGGCTTTGAAAATGTCTTTCAGATGCTGGAGTCAGCGGCTGGACAACATGCAGGATTCAAATGACTGTTCTAAGTAATTCCTCTTAAAATCCACGCACCTTTTATCAAGGGTAATAATGCAGAGTATTCATTACATTTCCAAATGAAAAGGCCTGATTGGATCTTTTATAAAGCTGCTCATTTGTCATACAACTCAAAACAGAGCCAAATGAGGAATGTTTGATTAAGAAATATTTCTGTATACAGTCGCATTAGAAATGAATCTGTGTGTGGTCAAAGCTGCATGCACATGAAAGCACACAATGTAATGTGATACTGGTGAACTGTGTGTGGAGTCTACACTGAAGTCCTGACTAGGGTCAGCTTCGCATCATCCTATTTATTAAAGCAAACATGGCAGGCTGATATGCATCACAGCTGATACCCCCCAACTTGTAATCTGTAAACCAAACTGTTTTTGGCAGCCATGCTTGTATGCTATGGCTACAACACCTCTTGGAAACATTCAGAAGCAAATATTTTCTTTGGACCCAAAGCCGTGTGTGTGAGTACGTTATTGTGTGAGTGTCAGCGTGTGTATGTGTGTGTCCCAACATGTTTTTTTTTTTTTCGAGCCTAACATGAGTGACTCTGTGGTCAGACATAAAATGTGACTCCTGCGTGTATAGTACCTGCAAAGCCGGATTTGCAGAGGCAGTTGAAGCCGCCGGGGAAGTTCTGGCACAACGCCCCATTCTTGCAGGGATTGGAAAGGCATTCGTTGACATCCCTCTCACAGGCCATCCCGGTGAAACCTTCGGGACAGGTGCAGGAGAAACCCCCCACCAGATTGTGGCAGGTGCCGCCATTGTGGCAGGGCGATGGCTGGCACTCATCGATGTCTGTCTCACACAGAGCTCCTGTGTATCCTGGCCTGCAGCTGCAGGCGTAGGGCTGCAGGGGGTGGTTGGAAACAAGGATCACTGGGACACTTTCTTCTGTCTTCATATCAGGCCCGACACTGAGACGCCTCTTGCAGCTGCCTCCATTCTGGCACGGGTTACGTGTGCAAGGATCATGGTCCACCGCATCTATTTGCACCCCGCTCTGTCTATATAAAATGTCTTTGATACTCTGGAAGAATGTGGCAACGCCGCTGGGGTTTACATATTGTCCATGGCCTCGTTTCACAGCTGCCATTAGGAAAGTCTGATTGTTGAGTTCAAACGCTCCATAAAGCAGCACCCCTGTGCCTAGTCCTGCTAGCTGAGAGTTGGCAATGCGTAGGAAGCTGAGGTAGTGGTTGGTAAGGAAGCTTTTGACTCCTTGAGAGTGGAGTCGGATGAGAATACTGTTGTCCACTGTGGCATTCGTGAAACCCATGAATAGGACTCGGGCTGTATTGCTGACTGAACCGTGGACCCCATCACTGCTACGGATGGTTAGTTCAAAAGTTCCATCTGTTGAGCGTGCTTTAGAGTTGAGGTTGCACGTTCCAGTTGGGATACTAAACAGACCAGAGGATGGAGGAATTAGGGAGCAGTGGAACCTATCTTGAATGTCAGGGTCTTGAGGTTTGACATCTCCCAAAGAACCTCCAGGAAACATGTTCCCAAAGTAGTGGACAAAGATTTCCATGGACCTCGGCTCTGAAGGATTGTCGTTCTGGTCATTTATTTTGACGTGAATTGTTCCTGTGGAGGACATTTGAGGCACACCAGAGTCCTTGATCACAACAGAGAGGTAGAAGTCGCTAATCTGTTCTCTGTCGATCTCCCGACTGGTGGTTAACACTCCAGCTGGACTAAGGCTGAAGTAGCTGTTGGCAGATCCAGAACTGAGAAGGCTGAATAAGAAAGGGCCTTGGTTGGGTGGCAGATCTGGGTCAGACGCTGTTAGTGTTGTAACTGCAGTGCCAGCTCTCTGATTCTCCATTACCTCAGCATAGGCGGTTGTCAAAGTTGGACCGTTATCATTGATATCTTCCAGATTCACAATCACGGTGGTGCTTCCGGTTGCAGGAGGTGTGCCAGTATCCACAGCAAGAACTGTTAGATTATACACAGGAGTTGTTTCTCGGTCCAGCTCTGCAGCCACAGACACTTGGCCAGTTTTTGGGTTGATAGTGAAAACATTTTTATCAAACTCTGGGGCAATGGAGTATGAAAATCTGCTCCAGCTTGGGACAGAGTCTGAGTCCTCAGCACTCACAAAGGTGACCAGACCACCCGGTGAGAGACCTTCACTAACCTGCACATCATACAGTTCTTGGGTAAAAACAGGAGGATCGTTGGCATCGAGAATTGTGATGTTCACAAACACCTCGTCAATGTCTGCCCCGCGGATGCTTCCTGCGTTCTTTGCCAACACCTTCAGTGAAATCTTTTCCTCTTTCTCACGGTCTAGACTACCTGTGACATAAATCTGGCCTGTTCTCTTATTGATGCCAAAGCCCTTTTTTCTACTCTTCCCAAAAATGAGGTAGTAAACCACTCCATCATCTCCCTGGTCTCGATCACTGGCGAATACTTCCCCAACCACTGTGCCTTTTGGAGCAGCTTCAGAGATTTCAAAGTAGTACTGTTTGGAGACAAAGCGGGGTACGTATTCATTGGCTCCCTTTAGCTGAATGTTGACATTGGCGAAGCTGCAGCGCTCCTCGTCTGGGACATTGAAGGCCTTTAATGTTAAATGGTAGACCTGCTTAGCCTCGTAATCCAAGAAGCCCTGGGTGGTGATGGTGCCCGTGTTCGGGTCAATAACAAAGAGGTCACTGTCTGATGATTGTATCACGTAAGCCATGACTGCATTAGCTCCCGAATCACGGTCTGTGGCGTTCATTTTGACCACAGTGGTGCCACTGGGAACGTTCTCCTGTACAATGGGGAAGTATTCATCAGGATCAAAAACAGGAGGGTTGTCATTCACATCGGTCACATGTATTGTGACAGAGACATAACTTGTTTTTGAAATCCATCCACCATCAGTGGCTGAAACTCTAAGCTCATGTTGTTGCTTCTCTTCAAAGTCCAGAGGTTGGGCCAGGGTTAACACTCCAGTTTTACTATTAAGGGAAAACAGACCCTTGTCATTGCCTGAAGTAATATTGTATGTGATAAGGCCATTCATTTCTTTATCTTTGTCTCTGGCAGACAAGGTCCGTATTGCTGTTCCCACAGCAAGGCTTTCAGGTACTGTAGCTGAGATTTGGCTTTGTGAGAACTCAGGCGTGTGGTGGTTTTCCTCTGTGACTGCAATTCGTACTGACGTTCGCGCCGACAAAGGAGGATTTCCTTTGTCACTCGCTGTGGTGTCAATGAGGAACATTTTATTCATATCAGATGTGAGAGAGGAGGCAACAGTAATCCATCCACTTGTTTTATCTAGTTTGAATTTACTAGAGCTGTTTCCACCTGTTATTAAGTACTCAACCTCAGAATTAAGGCCAAAGTCTTTTTTATCATGAGCTACAACTCTAATCAGTCTGGTGCCAACCTTGACACTTTTAGTGACAGGAGTAAAGTAGCTAGGCAAATCAAACTCAGGGGGATTATCATTGCTGTCAACAATGTTTACAATTACTGTCGTCTCACTCATCAAAGGCTTGACTGCCCGGTCTGAGGCTGTGACAATGAAGCTCTGACGATTTATATTTATACTACTAGCACCTGTCGAGTTCTGATATTTTAACTGCTGCTTCACAAATATCTCTCCAGAGCTGGCATTGATTCTGAAATACTCCGACTGGGACCGAATGAAATAGAAAATTTTGCCATTGAAACCCTCGTCAGGATCTGTGGCAGACACCTGTGTGACCAGGGAGCCCACCTCAGTGAGCTCAGGGTAGTCCAGATAGTAAGAGGGACGACTAAATCTGGGGGCGTTATCATTAATATCTGTTATAAATATGGTCACATCTGTGCTTACTGTCCAGCCAGAGTCATGGGCAGACACTTTGACAATGTAATGATCTGTGTCTTCTCTATTGAGTGGCCTACTTATTGTTATGTCTCCTGTGTTTGAGTTAATACTGAATGGGAGGCTGGTATCTGTAATCGAATATCGG
This sequence comes from Lateolabrax maculatus, assembly GCA_031216445.1. Lineage (NCBI taxonomy): Eukaryota > Metazoa > Chordata > Actinopteri > Acropomatiformes > Lateolabracidae > Lateolabrax > Lateolabrax maculatus. The sequence continues at coordinate 6,612,091 of CM062206.1, read as the reverse complement.
CTAATGGCATTTGAACCAGCATCCTCATCTGTGGTGGTGACTCTGGTGACTGTGTAACCCACCGGGGCATTTTCAGCCACTGTAGCACTAAAGATCTTGGAAAACCTCGGAGCATTGTCATTAACATCCAGTACGTTGATTAGCACTTTGACTGCTGTGTTTTTGGGTGACAACCCCCGGTCAGTGGCTTTGACTTTCAAAGTGTACTGAGCCACCTTCTCCCGGTCCAGTGGCCTGGTGGTTCGTATTTCACCAGTTGCTCTATTAATGCTGAAACTGTTCTCCTTGTTGCCATCAATGATGGCGTATTCAAGCTGCCCATTGGGCCCACTGTCCAGATCAACAGCAGAGACCATCAGCACCCGTTGAGGTGACAGGTTCTCTAGTATCTCAGCATGGAAAGGATCCTTATCAAACACTGGGTGATTGTCATTGACATCCAGCACAGTTATTTCCACTTTCTCATAAGAGGAGTAAGGTGGGAAACCCTGATCTCTGGCCTCAATCCAAAGAACGTACTTCTGAATGTGTTCATAATCTAGTGGATGTCTGATAGACAACTCGCCTGATAGCTGGTCAATATGAAAGGCATTATCCAGGTTGCCGCTGGAGATGTAATATGACAACGGTCCGCCCCTCATAGAAGACCCAGTCACCATTGTAACAACGTGGTTGGTTGCCTGGCTCTCAGGGAACGTGAATGCATGCTCCTTCAGTTTGATGACAGGGAAGTTTCCTCCAGTAACAAAGCGGACAGTCACAGTGGTCGTGTCTGTTCTGGGGTTACTTCCGCTGTCTTTTACTCGAACTGTTAGGGTAACTTCTGAGTTTCCAGTCAGCTTCTCGTTGGCGGTGATGGCACCTCTGACGGGGTCGATCTTGAACTTCTCAGAGTTGCGCCCTATCAGGGAGTAGTGCAGCTGGGCGTTGGAACCTGAGTCCTCGTCAGTGACAGTAACAGCAAAGACCAGGGACCCTAAAGACATAAATGAGTTTTTGTATAATAATTATGTTTATTTTGCATATAAACATATACGTTGACAGAATATAAGTGAAAAGTGAGCTTTCCCGTAATTTCCCGTAATTGTAAAGCCTTATTTCAATATGTAATCTATTCTTCTCCTTGGATCTGTTTGAGCCTAAAGTTAAAGATATTTAAAAAAACAAATGTCCTGTTTGAACTACAGTAAAAGTTTAATTCATTATGCATTCACTGACAAATTAACTTAACCTGGTCTAAGAGCATTGAGAACAAGTGCAAACCATAACATTTTTTCGGTGCCTTTAAAGGCATGTACTAACCTGCTGCAGTAGATGCGGGTATATGGGTGACGTAGGGGTGGTGGTGGAAGCGAGGAGGGTTGTCATTGATGTCAGCCACCGTCACGGACACGGTGGCGGAGCTGGACAAGCCATGGGGCTGCCCTCCATCTGTTGCCACAACCAGCAGCTGGTAATTGGCCCTGTCTTCTCGATCCAGCAGGGAGCTGGTGATAATCTGTCCTGTAGCCGGGTTGATAGAGAACTGACCGTGCCCTCCAGTCAGGCTGTAGCTGTAGGAAAGACAAAGAAGGACAAGTTTCAGTAAAAGCTTTGTGAAATTTAATGAACAAGAGATTGAGGTTAGGCAAGATCACTACTTGAATTTGTGTTGGATTATTTGTGATCACAGTAATCAATTCTGTCTAGTACAGTAATTTCTAATGAGTGTCCCGAATCTAAAAAAATATTGTAATTAGATATATTAATTTTACTTTTGATTGTCTTTATTCCTAACTACCATTAGTCCTGTGCAAATACACTAATAAACAATACTCTTCTCCCACTGACTTCTAAAGGTTTTCTACTGAACCTGCAAATACTGAAATGTTTTTCGTGTTTAGAAATAAGTTATTACATTATCAAGACTCTAAAAAGTGTGAAATTACACACAATCACTCTTTCTGTCCATAAAATGCTCATAGTTGCGTCTACTCAGTGTCCATGGAGACACTTACATTTCTGCATTATGAGCACATTCCAGTGAGGTTATTGTGTTATTACATGTGTTTCTAATGTAAATATCGACCTTCAGATGTTTCATAAGTCATTACCTTAAAACAGTTTCTACATATTGTTTGCTGCACTGCCAGTGTCTGAACTATCACAGTGTGGTCTATAGAGGGCACTGTTTCAAGCTCCAAAAGAGCACATTTAATAGAAAAATATGCTCAACAATGGTCACCACATTGTACTAGCGTGGCATCAAATGTTGACTCATTGAGGCATCAGCTTCATATTCTATCAAATGCAGCCAGTGTTTGCTCAGAGAGAGCTCCTCAGACTCAGACCCCAGAACCCCAGAATCCTTTATTGTATCTATTTGATTCAATTCAATTGACCTTATATTTGACCTTATATATTTTTTTAAGATGAAAGTTTCAATAGCTATAAAAAAATGTATCACTTACATTGCAGTTAAGTACATGCATTAATAACATCACATATCATAAAACTCTTCTTTGGCTTCAAAACTAATATCATGTTTCACCCTGTATCTCACGAGACTCCAGCAGGATTCAGACATAAATGTAAACTGACACATACATGTACACACCAGTGCATATTTTGAAAAGGCTTCAGAAAAAGCATCCCCCTCCAGAGATCAGCTGACAAATTGTAGAACAACGTGTGAAAGCAGAGAGGATGCACAGCTTATTTGGACATCATCAACAACACAAACTGTCCACAGATGCTTGTGGTCTGAACACAGTCCAGACACAAGTCCAGGTTTGGGACTTACATTTAATGGGCTGTGAAAATAAAAACTAATAACTGAAAATAACTGAAGGTAGCCGGTTCTGGTCTCCATTAAGGGCCTCGAATCCCCTGGAACCCCTGATGGGCACAACTCGTACTGTCATAGACAATTAACATCCTCATTACTGTGTTTTGGGAAACTGGAGCGCGCAGCGGTACCCCCCAATGTGCACCCAGTGGGGTTGTAGAGGAGAGGGAGGGGTTGGACTTGAGTCAGTGTCCGGCTTGAGAGAGACCGGCCAGAAGCTCTTACAAGCTCCCCCACGGAGGGGGCTGTGAGTGTGAAAAAGCTGTCGTCCAGCTTGAGAATCACGGCCCAAATAATGACTTGGGGTGTTGACTAAAACTCTACAGTCCGCTTCTAAACTCCTGTTAACAATTGCAACATCAGCCTGGAATTTCACAAAGCTGGTGATGAGGTAGAACGTTTCACTTGAGGTGTGAGGAAAGCCAAAACCCAGTCCTGTATGGCCCTGAAAGGGTATATTCACACCAGGGAATCAAAGCAAACTTAAACTGACCTGATTACTCACAGTAGTTACTGGAAATGTACAGACCAACATAGATCTCCTCTGGATTGTAAAAAATGGCTTCATTAGTCTTATGCACACAAAAGATTTTATTCCTGTGTTAATCTGTCTGTATTAAAGTAAAAATCTACGGTTTCCTTCAGAAGTCTCTGGAAAAAACTAATCAAACTATGAGGTCATTTCTATAATTTCTTTGGGGTATGATTTTTCTTCTTTTTCTGTATTTCCTTCTCCTGTCAAACTTCTTACCCATTCATTAAAAGTGGAGTAATGAAATCTAAAGAGGAGATTTGAATGCAAATTTTGCAAGTTTGGCTGGTAATATCTGTTGCATGTTCTTACACATTTCTCTTTCAAGACATACCCCACCACAAAAAGTACTAAAACAAAAAACTTGTAACCAGGTCCAGAGAAAGAGACAACAAAAGAATATCCTCCATAGTGAGAACATCCATTAGTTCTCAAAAGTATAGCACAAACAGGCAATCCCTAAAAAGTAAGTGAAAAGGAACCAGGGAAGTGTAAAGGCCTAAAGGTACCTTATAACACCATTGACGCCAACATCTGCATCGGAGCTGTTGACTAACAGCACATCTGTCCCTGTCGGCGCGTCCTCCATGATGGTGGTGTGGAAGGTGGAGGAAGTGAAAACGGGGACGTTATCGTTCACGTCGTCCACCAGAACTGTTACTGTACCCGTTCCACTCAGAGACGGAGAACCTGGAGATGAAGGGAGAAAAGGAAAAGAAAAACACTGAGTGACAATATCAGTTTGCTTTTCCTTCAGTGAGCACACTGAAACGAAGCGAAGGAGAAACTGCCTCAATGTCCAAGACAGAAGCAACTCATTACACTTTGCATTCACATGACAGATCTTTTTGTTTCACAGCTGGCTGGTAAAGGGGACACAGTAACAGGCACCATTAAGACTCCCATTAGACACATGGTGACTTATTGTACATGACTTGTCATTTGCAGTGAGATCCACACTGAACCAATTCATACTCTGGTGAGGGCTCAGCCACAATATTCCTGCTGCATTTAATTCAAGAAAGTTTCTCTGGCCATCAGTTTGGGTTTCCATCAGTTGCTGTACTGCCACATCAACACACCAGCACAGAACACATCAAAAGAGCTCAATGTCTCTGAAACCAAATCTTTCAGGCGTCCTTCCTGGGGTCTTGGACACTCATAGATTTAATTTCCACAGCGAGGTATCTATTTTAAGGTGCACGGCACTGGGCGAGTTAGTCTGTGGAATTTGAGCGAGGAGAAGTGCTATTTTCAGCAAAAATCTGACCGTTTTTCTCCCAGAGCGGGTGACGAAACCGGGCTTGCTGGGCCCCGGGGGATGGATTTAAATCAATAGCAGATGAAAACGAGCCGCAATGCAGAAAAACCTGAAGAGTAAAAAAGATTCAGACATCTGCCTTGCTTGCGCTGGCCTTTACAAACCTTCCTTAAATGGCACGCTGAACCGCCTGATGTATATTCCAAACATAAACACAAGTTCAGCCTTGTTACTGAAAGTCACAATATGGGATTTGGGGACATCTTTAAAGGCTTGGAGTTATTTTGAGCTCCTAATGATTTGCATATGTTTACATGGTTTATAAGGATAAAGAGCACCTGAGGATTGAGAGAAGATGAGATCTGCAACCTGCATGAGGGACATTTCCCACCTCTACCATGTAGTTGTTCCCTCCTGCAGCTCTCTTCTGGCATCTATGTGAATGTGTCAACTATAATACATCCAAATAGAAACATACACAATCCTGAGCTTGTGTCTCCTGTGCCTGTGTACTCAGCTGTTGAAAACATCAGATGCTTGAACTTGCGTACCGTGGGGGCCTGGATTAATAAGAGATAATAAAAAACATTTGGACGGTGGCCACCAAAATTCTCTCTTAATGCGGAGCTGTGCAAAATCAAAACATAAAGAATCTGAGAAAAGAGGGTGTTGAGGGGTGGAGGGTCAGAAAAGAAAGCTTGAGGGACACTATGGCTCTATTGCTCAGCCAGCGTGGATTATCTTAAACCTGACATGCTCATTATATTTGTGCCAGCTCTTCTCATTTGAAAGTCAGATGATTTATCTTTCCCTCAGCAGCCCCCTGAGATGACACATGAGTGCTGCTGATAAAAGGAAACTTTCTGTCATACTGTATGTCACCAGAAGATGGTAAAGGGAAAAGGGAACACGGGAAACGCTTTTGCTTTTAGATACATTGAGAGTTATTGTCCAGGTACTAAGTTTGGATATAAAGTATTTAAGCCAAGCTAGTGGCATGGCTCTATGAATGGCAATGTCAGCCAGTTCACCACTTTGGTCCAGACTGAAATATCTTAACAACTATTGGATGGATTGCCATGAACTTCGGTACAGATGAATCCTACTGATACTGGTGTTCCCCTGACTTTTACTCTTTACGCCCAAAACCTAAAGCAACTATAATTGATATTTTAACAATAAGAATATCACAACCGACAATGTGATAACAATGCGACAACGCATGGGCCACAACTGCACTGTTTTGGTTAACTCTCACTGCTCTCATACCATTGTTTTTGGCCACGACAGGCAGCTGTTTTCAGTGACAAAGCCCTAAAACCCACTGCACACTAGTGCTCGGTAAGGATGTCAACTTTTGTTACTTTTGTCAATTTTTTAAAACGCTGGACACTGGTTCAAACAGTGTCCAGTCATCAAGTGCCCTTGAGAAAGAAATTAAATTCCCTACAAGCTCTGCAGCTGCTTAACTGTGACGTCTCTGTGGGCAGAGAGGAGAAATATCCCTACGAAGATCAACAAATTTGAACATTATTGTAGGGTTTGGAGACCACCGCAGCTTCTTTCAGGAGGGCAGGGGATTCCTCACAAAATGAGATTTGATATAGTTTACTGTAACATCCCTTCATTGCCTGGTTTTATGATAATAAACAGACATTCAACCTTAAGCTTGTCATGTATCTAGGTTTTCTGGTCAGAACAGAAGTGGCTAACATGCACGTTCAGAATAAACAGAGCTGAATTCCAGGAGCAAAATAAATTATACAAACAGAGGTAACAGTAAACAAGTTTTATCCCAAAAGAGGCCCAGAAACCATACAACACTAATCTTTAGTGACTCATTACCAAAATGAGTCATGTCCACTGCAGTTCTAACTAAGACTTTTAAGAATCCCGTGTTTATAACCAAATATAGACAATGTTGAAATTTGAGGTGATTATGTATTTCCACCTTTACAAATATTTGTGATTATGAGAATGCCGCTTATAAACAAAATACTCCAAAATCATTGGTGATTTATACAGGGACAACTGACGACAAACTTGGTGTCAAAAGCAAAGAAATAGCAGCAGCAACACAATCCGAGCGGAAAATGTAACTTGTGGTATGTAATTTAGGTAGCATCCACTGTATACTGTACCATCACAGGGCTGTTGTGTAATCAAATGACCACAGCATGTGGCTAAGTGCCCAAACAAATGTAGTCAGCAGGATTACTTAATCAACATCATACTTGATTGTGGCTTTCTAATCCACCTACGCTTGAGCCTGCGGTGTCACACGTTCAAGTGGGCGACGTGATTGGATCGACGTGAGTCATTTATGCAGGAGGTTGTCATGGCAACAGATTACAGCAGCTCCTTCTCCTCCTCAGCTGATCCTCTTAATTGAGGAGCGATCCAAGTCAGCAAGGTGTCTGTCTCACTTTAGGTTAACCAGTGTGGAGCTGCTGCTGCCGGGCAAAGTTCGGCTGACAGTCGGCAACTCGCTAATGCTGTTGTTGATCAAAGATGTTCTGAGCAGGAGCTGGGCTGAGAAGTGGCTCTGGGAGTTAAGTTGCTTTGCCCACAAAAGCCATTAGCGCCTACCAAGAGACTGCGTGACTGAGGAAAGCATTTGGTTGTGGGTATGAAGCCAGCTGCCATATTTTTCTGAACTTAAACTGCCTTCTGTTATACAGTGAGTGTGTCTGCATTTCAATAGCATTGTTCCCCCACTAAGAGCGGAAGCAGGCCAAGCTACAAGGCTTGCCCTGTGTGTGTGTGTATGTGTGTGTGTGTGGAGCAGACTGCTCTCTTCCAGGCGTTTCACTTTTGCACAGGATATGATGTCAGAACCTGTTTACTGCCTCTGGAGAACAAACAACCACCTCTGTCACCAAGCGCATCAGGATGCATGTTACCCCAGCTAATCCTTAGTAAGCATAAAGCAAAGACCTCCCACCCCCCCCCCACCCCCCAACTGTGCTCAAATACTCCCAAAGCCCCATGACGCTTCTCTGTGCGACCCTGAACCTGTGTTGACCCCGCCTTTGTCGACAAGCGTGGGCTCAAACTGAGCGTTTTTCACATCTTTCTTGGTGTATCACTTGTCAGAGCACCATGCGCCTCTGTGCAGCTTCAGGACGTGCCTTTTTAGCCCCCTGGGGCTCGCTGATATCACATAACCCCTGGCAGCTGTTTCCCCCCAAACCTGCTGTCCAATGTGTTAATAGTTCAGATCTATCTTGTTACATCGTGTGGACTGACAGATTTAGTCATCAAGGAACACTATATCTTGGCAGGTATGCAAATGTATGTAAATGACAGTTGTTTCAAATAGTTAAGTTTAGGGTGAGACATTTTTAAGATTCATACGATGGCGGCTGCAACATAACGGGGTCAACATCGCAGCTGAGTATGTCGTCTGTTTCCGATTCTTGAATTTCCTTCGAATACCGTACCTGTAATAGTAAGAAAAACAAACCCAGAACACTTTATTATGTAGAAAATAACCTCCACCCCCTTTTTCTTTTTTGGAGGGAGTGACTCAACAGGAGAGGAATGCTCTCCAAGAGTGCTGAGAAATGCCAGCATCTCCTCCAAACAGTCGTTGCTGGAATCTGGCAAAGCCCAGGGAAGAGTGTCAGGGTCAATGATTTAGACGATTGCAGCCGAGGCGGGTGTCACCACGTGCGCCGTGGCTCAAGCCGAGGAAAGTGGGGGCGGCGGTGGGGATATGGCGAGGAAATATGCCTAAATCTGGCAGTGCACAATCTGGCCCACTGCTATATGACAAATGACATCATTTTGCCATGGAAAGAGAGCTGGTGGAAATTTGCAGGCGGGAAGTCAGCTGCCTACCGGTGGCTGCCATGCGCTGTGGTTAGAGAAGTATTTTTTCCATTGGCAAATTCTGTCCCCAGACCCTTTATTCTTTTTCTGTCTACAGCAGTTTCGTAAATGTAACACTTTTTATAAGGCTGCATACAACCGGAGCCTGTTTTATTTGGTCGTTGTATCGGCTGACATTTGAAGGCACCGCACTAATGTCGTTAGACTCCGTAAAACAAAAACAATGCAGGTAAATGTTCATCAAAGGTTACACAATTCAAGAGACCACTTGATGAGATACAAAAACATATCCAGGTCACTGCTTTTGCATGTTCGACAGGAGAGAACTAGTGTGAGAAACGTGTTACCATTGTGCTTTAAGACCTCTAATTTGTAGATCACTTGTTGGCCAAAATAGATAAAACAATCAAGGCACTACCTCACCTCTGTCTGAAGTCTCTGCCATGAGCATAATCTTATTTCAGGGGTTAATCTTAGGTCACTTAAGAAAAGCAAACTGCCATGACCTGACACTCTTCTCCTGGTGATTACAGCCTCACATCATCTGCATTTACCTCACGCCATGAAGTTATCAACATCATCGCTCAATACTGTGCACTTTTACACGAGCAATTTTGCTGTGGCTCGAAAATTGTTTTGGAAGCAAATGCCACTCATCGCTTACAGTCCAGGCGAGTGCGTGTGTGTATATTTGATCCAAATTCATTTTGGTTATTATTACACATGAGGAAATGGGGTTTGGATACAGAGAAGCATTCTCCCTCAATCAGTAAAGAAAACAGTGGACCTTGTGGTACCATGTTTCCATGAGGAGGTTTTGCCCTAGAGAGTTGTGCTGGAGTCACTGAGCTCTGAAGTGGTATGGATACCGTAAAGGATAAGTCCGAGCTAAGTCCTAGTGATAACCCTGTCTCCAAGACTGAGGGTATTCTCCATGGGAACACATCAGACTGATGGTATTCAGATAACTGTTTATCCTATGAGTAGCCATTACACTGTGGGATAAAGTAGAAAGACACTGGCGTCAGTGCACCTCATTTCACACAAAGCAACTGAATCCGTCGGGGAGCTCAAAGCGCGCGAGCCACATGAGGATTCCTCTCTGCTTTAATTGAATCTTGAAACACCATTACCATTTAATTAAACGCAGCACATACCCTTCAGATCTGGGAATGACACAGTTGGGGCAGTGACAACCAAAACAGAGCCCTCTGTTTGATATTTCACAATAATCCCAAAGAACTTAAAGTGCTTGTTAAACTGGCGGTGGGAATGATATTTAATTCCGTCTGCTTATATTTCACTGCTGCATCTGAGCTCAGATCTAAGCAGTTTGTGTCGCTGTGGATCACGTTTAGAGAAAATGGGAGAACCCAGAATAACCCAGAGGAATCAGCGTCCAAAATAACAAGCTTTCAGGACCCTAAGGCTAAACTAGACCAGCTGACCATCTGTTGCCTCCTCTTCCATACTAAAGATCCACAGACAGTTTTCTCTGTAAGCCTCTCAACCCAGAAAGTATTGTCTAGCATAAGCATATGGCAGGGTCTAAGCACCTTATTAGTGTACATTACCACCAGACAAATCACATTAACCTCCAAGAAGGTGCCGCGGCCATACTTCCTGAACCGGAGGGGGTACAAATACATGTGTTAATGACGATTAAGCTATTTGTTTTTTGACCGCTGCAGCTGCTATGAGGGCGCACACTGCTGTGAGAACCTCGCAGGGGGTTGATTTGAAGGAAACAGCAGCACCCACCTCCTGGGAAAGGCTGCGAGTTGCCTGAGTTGCTCAGTCTAAGCTGTGCTAAGAAGCTGGTTTGAGTGTCTCTGCTGGCACAAGAGATAATCTCTGCCTTCAATATATATAGACTGATGTTTTATCGATAAACAGACAAACAAGGATAAAGCTGGGATGTCCAAGCAACCGAGTTCATTAAACTGGGAAGTCCAGGACAGGTTGACTTAAGGAAGACAGATGAATGTGTAAATTTATGAGACAGCCCATCTGTAGCCTGAAGCTTAAGCTAAACGGTTAATTACGGTTTATGGACTGCGGCTGGATTGTGCTCTTAAGGGACAGCGTAAATAAAGCACATCATTACTCAGGGGGGAGAGAATTGGCCGCCATCAAGGCAAAATTGACATTTTTCAGCCTCTGAGAACCTGTTGCTTTGCGACAAAGCTTCTTTTAATGCGACCCCGTCCAGCACCCATGAATGGCCTCGGAGGAGCTGAGTGCAGGGTGCGAGCTGTCCCACTGCACAGTTTGCCAAACATAACAGAGTAAACAGAGGTTTTCTCACAGTTAACAAGCAAGAGAGTGAAAGGGATATCTCAATAGAACACTCAAAGCTGCTACCCATCATTAGGGGGAAAGAATATTTTCTAATATATAATATGGCAATCTCTGAGGCATTCGTCAAATTAATCCTAAAATGTTATACAGCTTGCCAGTTATTTATGGAGTGCTGCGTCTGAATGCTTTTGCATAATTTCTTCCCCATATGTTATGGATAGGGTTTGGCGGTTTGCAGGCAGCAAGGAAAGCATATTGACAGAAAGAAGTGCTGTTTTTTCTCATATTTTAGGGCCTGTCATGAAATTTAATAAAGTGATTCGCCTTTTGTGTTTTTATTACAATGGTGCTTTTATTTGCTATGTTGTTGAATATTTGAAAATCTCTATTTATTAGTGCATCTGTGGGCCATTTTAATGACTGTTTTCCATTTTATGGTGACACAGCAATACCAACAGATCATAAGCAGTGTGAGAGGTGGAAAACATACACTGGCAGTATAACTTGCTCATAATACAACTCTATAATGTTCATACATGGGCCATATAAATCTGAAATATAACTTTGGAAAAGTGTTTTAGAGTGAGAACATGCATACTTACTTACACACACACTAAATACTGCAAGTTACCTAAATAGAAAAGCAAACCACGAACAGCTACAACTAGTTATAATATGATTAGCTTTGTGAGAACGTGATGTGCTAACCAGGGTCCTAAGAGAAATGGAGCAAATAAACATCATTAAAAAGCAGATCTTGCCAGGCTGAAGCACTAATCATCCAACCCACACCACCTTTTTAAACCCCCCATTACTTACCAAACCTATTTACACAAACATTCAGATCCAGCAATTGTTAAAGTGTAACAGGGAGTGGAAAAGAGAAAACAGGCAATAGGAAAAAACTCTGCAAGACCACATTGTTACTGCACAGTTTTTTAAGAGCTGATCCAGAATGTTACTGCTCTGTTAAAGTTCATTTGAGGAACCTGATATTTTATTTGGCTAAGTCTTGTGTTGCCACTAGACTGCAGACTGGCTGAACCCTTTAGAAATGGACCCCATTAAAGATTTATTGTGGCAAGCGTTGGACAGTGATCTAGCAATGCCCCCGCCATGTTTTAACACCACGTTATCAGTTTTGCACAGGAATTAATTTACTATTCAGTATATTTTCTTTTTGCCTAATATGCCAGAGATGGATAGATATGTGCTCAGGTTAAATTTTCTTTGTTGTTCATGTTCAAAACCTGGTGACAGACTGGGGATTGACAGATCATTATTCAACTAATCAAGTCAGGGGGGAAAAAAACTCAAGACTGGAAGGTTTATACACCAGAGTCATGGGAGCAATTTAAGGGAATAAAAGATCCTGCTTTTAAATAGGGATGGTCATTAAAATTCTTTATCTGCTAAGCGGTCGTTTACCCCCCCCCCAAAAAAAAAAAAAAAAAAAACTTCCCCTCACCCATCAGCCAAAAGGCCATATACAAACAGTGCGGCACTATGGAGCGATGTGCTGGAGGCATGTGAAAGACATGGGATTTCTATGCGACCGTATCCGCCATAATAGGCATAGGCCAGGGGATTTACTGTGCCTTCTCTTTAATAAATGTGACCAAACACGGTGCATGTCAATGCGCCCCAAGGACGCTCTCACCACCACATGCAGACTCCCACAAACTGGGAGGCAACAGACATAATACGCCAGTACAAATGCACAAAGTCACACAAATAGAACTGTATAAGCACATACAAAAAACAAAGCATACGTGCAGGAACAAGATTGTGCATACATACAACCTTACACACAAATTAGTTTAATTTTAACTACCTCGATACAACTTATCTCAGTCTTTTCAAATTTAGCTTGAGTACTTTAATTCTGATTTGATTTAATAATTTACAAAACACATGGAAACCAAGGGCTGTTGAAGTGGGTGCAACCGACTTCCAACATGATCGCTCACGTTAAAAAAACTAAGGCAAACACAGAACATGAAGTTTCAAATTAAAGAAATCCTTAAAAACAAAATTACATCAGTACAAACTAACCCATAAATAGAAGAGATGATTATCCATATTGAAATGCATAAACACAACAATGACAAACATCTAAATGGTGACTCATGAAACTTTCCTGGTGATGCCTCAAGTAAACTTTGGTTAATGACTTTGCTCCACAGATAACCCCTGACCTGACCCCTAAAAGTCCCTCTTGCTTTTGACAACATGGTATTTGATAGAAGGCTGTGGGACACCAATATATATATATATATATAAAAAGCTCCTACCAACATTATTTACTTACACAGACTGTGAACCCAGTATCTTCATATTATGTAAAGTCATTAAGTTTATGAACACTGAAAAGAAGAGGATTGTTTAGAGAATGGAAAGAATGCTTAGCAAACTTTTTGGTACTTATAAAAGGCCAATCAGCTGCAAAGTCCCACACCTGACCAGCTGCCAAATGCATAAAAATATTTTTTCTTCAACCACAGATGCCCACTTCCCCAGCTATTCCACAAACACTCAGTAGCAAGTATTTTATTGTGTGGCTCTGTAGGAAATATTATTGTTTCACATTCTTCAATAGGGGTATTACTTGTAGGTTGCTAAGCAGTGGTTTACTAATCTGATTTGCCTGCAGCTGATCCCAGATGTTGGCCTGCATTAAGATCAGTCTTGGACCTTGCAGCCCCCTGTGTCTCCCGCTATCTGCACAACTAGTTAACTCAGAAAGGCTGCAAACAACTTTCCATAAACAAGGAACAGAGAGAGAAAAACAGAAATATCCCAGGTCTGATTTTCAAGTTTCCTCTCAACAAGGCGTCTTGTAAAACACCTTTAAGCAGCTTGTATGAATGCCACATTTCGGGGGGCTGTGCTCAGATTTTTAAATAATGGCAGACGATTGCCAAATTCTGCTGATCTCCTGAGCCAGAACCCATTATGGGAACCAGCACCCGGTGAGCTCTTTTGTTTCCATCCATTTCATGACAGATTTTAGTCAGCACAGCAGCAGAGAGGGTCCTGAAGCTATCCTCAGGCTGCGATTAATGAGTTTACATTCACTGAAATGACTGAAAATGTCCCAGGAGGATGGACCACTGGCTTGGATGTGGATGGCCACAAGGCGCACAGCCCTGTCTGAATATGTGTAAATCAGTAAATGCTTTTTTCACAGAACAAGCTGAGAACTTCCAGCACATTTGTCTAATCACACAGTAAGTCATGTAGAAGTTGTGGTAAAACACAAAATGATCTCCTCTGCTCATGATGAAGTGTTTGTAGGGCACAGGGGCTGCTGCAGGACTCTGACTTCAAGCTTTCATATATAACAAGTATTACAATACAACATAGTTTTTGCAGATAGCATAAATCCTTGTCTGGCAGAATAATACTTTCATAGACTGAAGGCTTGGGATGATAAATCCTCCTGAGTCCTTTTTTCCTCTCTGTTACATGGTGTTTTGGGGTATAACTAGTCAAATACAGCAGCACAGGAAGATAAAGGCAGACTTTAACATGTTAAGATGAATGTCTGCGGTTGAAAATGGGTCATGGTAGACAGCCGACTTGGAGACATGTCTGCACCATCCACCTTCAACATTTCCTGCCAGATAGCGCCTGGGAGAACCATTTCCCTCCACTGTCTCAGCCGAGGCCTCAAAAATGTGAGAAAATGCTTCTGGGTAATTTGGCCTGTACTATGATTATGGGGTTTTTGATATTTTGATATTCTACCCCAAATCCCTCTTTCTGCCTCTTACCAACATTGTACTGAAACGTCCTGTCAAAATATTTTGGAATTGTTGTCAGGGCTCTAAATATGGACTCCTTGTGAAGCGTAGAAAAAGGGATCGAATCCTAATTAGTATGTTCGCTTGTTGGGCAACTTTGTCCATGTGGCACAAACCTCTGAAAAGTATGAAGCAAGAAAATCTTAACAAAGCATGAATAAAAAATTCACTTTTTTTGTTACTTAGATTTGATTATCTGAACATTTGACTGATGTACTTAATGTACGTAATGAAAAAGTTACCGAAAATATAACAATCTCTCCCACAAATATGCCAATTATTCACTGACTAGGGAGTGAATATAACACTCGAAAGTGTGTTTATGTAGAAGCATCTAACATTTTAAAAAGCAAGACACTGCATGCAACACTGTCCTTATTCTCACCAAAGCCTGCGCACAGTCAAAAATACACAGCGTTATGAACGGTCACATGGTCAGTCCAGGAATGAAACAGAACCACCCTCAGACCATGACGGCCGTGCCAGAGCAGCTCGGTGAAACATATACTTAACTGGGATACCATGTGATTTGGCTGCAACGGGGATACGCATGTACTCCTTTAACTGCACATTAACTGGCCTCTATGCAATAACAAGTTAACCTTTTATCTGGCTATAACAAGCTCTACCGCCGTATCCAAATAAACAGAGGATGCTGTTCAATCGAACCCGCTGAAAGGACTTCTGGGGAATAAGTCAAAAAACACCCACTATTTTGCAAGCTAAAAACTCCCGAATGTTTAGGTTATTGTGCCACACAAAAAGAGCACTGAGCACACTATGAAATCAAAATGCTGTTTGTTGACATTGCTGTTAGTTTATGAAAATATTCTTTTTCAGTTCGGTTTTTCTGGCTGATTACAAAATATGTTTCTAGCTTTGCTAAAATTCAACAATGTCCTTGTAAAGACATATTACACGGTGATCAGTCCTCACTAGATACACCAGATCATGGATGATAAAGTTTAACAAGTTGAATGTGGTACGAGTTCAGACATAAACAACTGATTTTGGAACACTATGAACTGAAACCTAATACTTCAAGGCCAGCATAAAATTATCTTTCAAACATTTCAAGATGGTATCAGCCACCCTCGCAGCTCAAAACTTCCACTGCGGTCTTACCTGAGTCGGTGGCTGTAATCAGCAGGATATATTTCCCCTGAGCCTCGCGGTCCAGAGTCTGGGTCAGGCTCAGCTGACCGCTGGACGACAGGCTGAACGCGCCCTCATCGTTCCCACCACTGAGCATGTAGCTCAGCTGGCCGTTGGCACCTTGGTCGTCGTCTCTGGCAACAACCTGGAAAACACAGACACAAGAGATTCTGAGGATTAAACTTCTTCTTGTGCAAGAAATTGTTTTTCATTTCGAGCAGCATAACAGCAGTTTGTCTGGAATAAAGAGAAGAGCTGGATAGTCAGAGGGAGACGCAATACCATGGCAACAGTGGTGCAAAGTAACTAAGTACATTACTCAATTACTGTACTTTTTGTACCAGTACAATTTTGAGGTAATTAGTAGTTAAATCTATAACAACGTGTTATAGTTTTTGATTATATGCTTTATTCTGTATGTAAAATCAGAATCTGTGAAATAACTAAAATATATAATGAAAGTAGACTAAAAGGTGTGATATTTGTATTGTGTATGGTGTTGAAAAATAAAATAGAATAAAATGAAAATACCTTAAGCTAGACTATGTAACATTAACTATGTAACAGTTGAATCTATAAGCAATAAAACACTCTGTTGCTCAGTTAAACTCACTCCACACGCTACAGCCTTACTTGGTCTGGTATGACCAGTAGTTGATGTTGGCAAACTACATCTTGCTGTGCAGCTGACATTACTGAGCCAGGTTGGTGACTTTATGACTGTTTTCTACTGGTGCTATAATAAAGGGGATAATGGTGACACCAGGCCGCTATTCAAAAGTTACACAAGTACAAAAATGTAAAAATAATCCATTACAAGTAAAAGTCAGCCAAATAATGATTACTTCAAAATTGTGTTCATGAAAAGGTTTGGAGTCAATATACTTAATTACTTTTTACATCACTGGGGACAAACTTGTGCTTTTGAGCTATATAAATGAACTTGACTTGACATTTCAGTGTATTGATCAAATGCATTAGATCTCTGGGAAGAACAGTATAAAATACCAGAGCAATGGCCCAAGTGCCATATTCCCCCAAAAAGTTTTTTAGTGGAGCATTCTTGGAAGAAAAATGTTGCTCAGTTCACACAACCAAATATAGCTGGGAGTAGCCCAGTATAACCACCATCAGAGTCTTTCCACTGAAGCAGCTGAGGGTTAATTATCATCACGGTGCTCAGTGGCACCATATAGGTAATTGTTGAGGGAAGGAAGATCATTACTTATTCACTTTGTCTAATCAGACTTTCCCAGGGAATCCACAAAAAGAAAACCAGAAAGTCAAAAATGCACCCCCTTCTCCGGGCTGCTGTGGGGATTAAGGGCAGACATTCATTTAATGGAGTAAGAAACTATTAGTCAGTCTGATTTTTCCCCTCATGCTGCAGCATTAACCTACCACACTTCACTGGCATGCCCAAATGCATTGTGGGTTCCCCAGCCCTCCCTGTCGTGCATGCCGTAGACAGGCATAGCCAGGTTAGCGTACAGATGTGTGTTCTTGTGTGGCAAAACCCACTGCGTCTGGACCCCTTCCCACCACATAACTGTACCCTCATTTCCTCACAAGGTACTCAAGCAAAAGAAAATGGAATCGTGCTGTCACTGGAAATCAGTCCTTCCCCTCCATTTTTTATATATGGCTCATTTAGTCATCAGGGTGGTTGGGATGTTAATTGCCATGTCATGCAATTTAGCCCAGTTTCATATTTCAGTGAAATCCTATAAAGCCCTAGTTGTGCTGAGCAAATTGCAGTCATATATCATTTCTTTATCATTTCAGTCAGGTATTTGTCATGGCATTTAGCAAAATAAGACGGCCATGCTACGTGGTTTAGTGCACTGATACTGCTCACATACCTGCACTTATTAAGTTACTATTACCACAAATTTGGTTTAGGCATTAGCTTATTTAAGCTCTTAGAACTGTCATTCAAAACACTGCCTTCTCTTCACTCAATAAGGCCTGTCTGTGAATGTTAATGACGTCCTAACTGCTTTAATTTCAATGAATGTCTTGACAAGAGAAAAAACAAACAAACTGACCTGCAGAATGTTTTTTGGTAGGTTCTCCAAGTTCTCCTGAACACGGACAGTGTAAGGGGAGAGCTCAAACACAGGCGAGCAGTCATTGACGTCCAACAACACAATGTTGACGGTTGCACGGTCCACCCTGGGGCTGCTGCCTCGGTCGGCGGCTTGAACCACCAGTGAATAAGACGAGCGCGCCTCGCGGTCCAGCTGCTTGGCCACTGAAATCACCCCTGTAACCAAATCAATCCTGAAATCAGAGTTGGAGTTGCCCTCTGAGATAGAAAATCGAATCTGTCCATTGGTGCCTTCGTCTGCATCGCTGGCGAACACCTGGAGAACATCAGTCCCAGTCAAGGTGTTCTCATCAATCTCAATGTCGTAGATGTTCTGTGAGAAGCTTGGCGTGTTGTCGTTGACGTCCAGAACCATCATAGTCACATCCATTGTTGAAGACAGAGGAGGTTCGCCTTTATCTGTGGCTATGACTGTGAGGGTGTAGTTGGAAAGCTCCTCACGGTCGAGTTCCCCAACCAACCTGACGTCTCCGTCGATTGTACCGATGCGGAACTTGTTTCCGAAAGGTCCTCTGAGGGAGTACTCGACGTAGCTGTTGGGTCCACTGTCAGCGTCTACGGCCCGGGCACTGAACACGACCGTGTCCACCGGCGTGTTCTCCTGGATGTAGGTCATCTTCTGAGAGGTGAAGGTCGGCGAGCAGTCGTTGACGTCCAGAAGAATGACCGACACCTGAGCAGTGCTGGTGAAGCGGGCCATGGGAGGCGGAGCCAGGTCGTTGACTGTGATCACCAGGTTGTAGAAGGATTGGGTTTCCCTGTCCAAGGCCTTCTTGGTCTGGAGGACTCCTTCCTTTATGATGACAAAGTGGCCCTGGGGATCGCCAGACGCAATCCTGTACAGGAGCTGGGCATTTTGACCTGGAAAACATGCCAAAGGGGAATCAGAAGACAATAATGATAACTGACAACACAAGGGCAAAAAAAAAAATCTACCCTCTGACATTTTAAATTCCGTTTTTTAATTTGCTCAGAAGGTTAACTGTGTTACGTTCCCTGAATGGAGAAGTAACCTGATAAACTAATTTGGACAAATAGGAGGAATCTGTGGCGCTGGAATTCAGTGGGATATACTCTCTTATATTTCCTATTTTGTAAAATTAGGATGAGAGTTCAGATGTATTTTTAACTAAAAATCTTGAAGAGCGACACTCACAGTGCCAAAAATAAGTATGACTTTAGAATTTAGTACGACCTTGTATTAAAAAAAACAACAGATAACAAACAGACAGTACGGTATAATAGAGGTCAAATGTTGATATTTTTGACTGGCATCCATTGTTCCAGATGCGATTGTTAAATATTCTGTACGTTTCTGAATTAGGCACTCATATGCGTTATCAACATCCATTTCCACAAATTGTGCATACGCAACAGCTGGAACTCTGGCTGCTACTCTTGTCCTCCAAGTTGGTGATCCATTCATGTAGCATGACAGATTGCTATCAAAGAGAAACACCACTGCAAACCACTTCCTACAGCTGTGCGATTTTGGAAAATCCCCCACAATTTTTACATTTATTTAAATAAGATAACTACTGTGTGACAGAGTTGATGGATGCAGTAAACTACTTAAACTTGAAATCTGGCCTAATCCACAGCACTCCCCCTTGTACTGGGGGTTAAATTGAGCTTAAATTGAGCGTCTGTAATTCAACTCAACGGGGTATTCATGTGGAAAGCGCCAGCACCTTCCCACACTCCAGCGTGTATTTACAGTACATAAGTAATCCCTTATCAAAAGCTTGAGTGCTACTTCCATCCGAGTTTAGACGACGCCGTCTAGAGACAAAGTCTGGGGGTCAGGGGTCAGGGCTTAGGAAGGAACAATGGCGGTGTTTTATTTTGACAGTGGAAAACGGCAACTACATATCTGAGAGGACGATGCGGTCAGATTATGTGGACAGTGGAGAAAGAAGCCAGACTCTGGTTGAGAACTAGGCAGCGTATTTCCCAGGAATGTAGGTCACAATAACCACATTAAGCCTGAGTGAAGCGGTAATTACAGCAGGGGAGAGTAGCGGTGACTGTTCAACTACCACACAGCACTTCACAAGCACGAAACCCACCACCTGAAACGCAGAAATAACTCAAGCTACTTAATCATACGGTGAATATGTATTTCATCAAATCATTCATGCAAGACGAAAAATAAAAATGTAGAATAAAATGTAGGTTTGGGAGCTTCTGTGTAACCACCTGTCATAACAAAATGACAGGCCTACATTAAATTAAGCTGCAATGGCTAACTCACACTTGATTTATACAGTATGAAAGTACATTACTACTTAAAACATTATCACATATATGTTTTTCTTTAAATATATTGACATCTCTGGGATACTTTAGAGTTTAACTTGAATTAACTGGGATTTAACTTCAGTTTAAAACATTTGTCTCCTGACATATTTTTCTTTTACTAATACAACTTATCAACGTGGTAAAATCCCCAGAGGAAGTAATCAGAAATCTGGTATAGAGTTAAATAAGCCAAAATCGCTATATGCGGTTTTGTTTCTGATTATGTTTGATGAATGATGTTTATTAATGATCGTCAAATTGTACTTACAATAAATAAAAAATTCTAATAATAAAAAATGTAAATAGATTAAAACTATTCCTATTCAATTCAATCTCCCATGTTATTTCCCACATGAACACACCATCGTCAGCATCACTGGCTCCAACAGTGACAATACTGGATCCAGGCGGCAGACTCTCTGAGACGGACGTGCTGTACACGGTGGTGTTAAAGATGGGGGGGTTGTCGTTCACATCCAGGACGTTGAAATACACTCTGACTGTGCTGGCCTGCCCCCCGCCATCCTGGGCCTTCGCTGTCAGAATGAAGTACTGCTGTGTCTCGTAGTCCAGCGGACGCGTCACGTTGAAAACTCCTGTAACTGGGTTCAGGAGGAACGTCTCGTCCTCGTCGTCGTCCTCCAGGGAGTAAGTGACCTCTCCGTTCACCCCTGAGTCAGAGTCGCTGGCCAGGATTGCCGCCACGATGGAGCCTGCGAGAGTCGGATGGGTTGTAACACAGAGGCAAGAAGTTAGACTTTACTGCCCTACAGAACAAAATGACTTTAATATATCTGCAGGGGGTTATAAGGCTGTTTATTAATACCAGTGATTCAGTGATTTCTCGGCCAGTTGCTAAAATAACAGACTCTGTTTTGGAACCAAAACATCTCCATTCTCTGGCGTTTAAAACGATGACTTAGGGATGAAGATAATGCTACATCTATTAACAATTATTTACAAGGTTATATCTTAATTACACCCTCATTGAACATTCTTCTTTGATTTCTAAACGTATTTGTCTCTTTCTTATGATTGAAGCAGTGAGAGGGATAAAGGAGCTGTGCCAGACAGTTGTCAGTATTGCTGTAAATCCTGCTGGTTGCTGATAGATTTCCATATAAATCAAATATCAGTTACTGTCCCTTTGACCTATTAAACTCTTAATTTTCCCCTTAAGGAAGATACAGAGGATTTTGGAGAGCTACAACAGCCATATAAAAATGTTCAAAAAAAAGTAAAAAGAAAAAAATAGACTTTTATAAACTGCAACAAAGACGCCGCTCCTAATATTGTGAGGCTCTTGATGACCTTAACAGAGCTGTCTAAGTTCAGTCCGAGGGCTTTTGCAGAAGACAAAACACCGCCTGTCTGAGTCTACAATCTTCTACTCCATGTCTACATTCGGTGCATTTTAGAGTGTTTTAGTTTGCAATCGGATGCTTCCTTGAGTGAAACTAAGGCCGTACCCGGCGCCATGTCTTCTGGGATATCAAAGGAATACGTTGCACGGGAGAACTTGGGCGTGTGGTCGTTGACGTCCTTGACGGTGATGTTCAGCCTCATGTCAGACGACTGTTTTCCATCGTCTGCACGCACCAGGAGGGAATATTTTGAACGGCGCTCCCGATCCAGCTTCTTGGTGGCGATCAGATCACCGGATTCAGGGTCAATCCGAAAGCTGTCATCTGCCCCGCTGATGATGGTGTACGTCACAAGAGCATTGGGACCCTGAGGAGAAGACAGAAAATGTAACATTACAGGTTGTGTCCAATGTTTGTTTTTGTTTGTTTTTTGAGGGACTTGCAGATGTAGAAACCTGAACTCAATCAATTTGCATAATTCAATCTACATGTTTAAGGCACAAAACCATAAACTTAACAAATGTTCATTATTTCCAATTGACTGAGCTCATCTCAGGCAGCAAGACAAATTTAAATCAATATTTGATAGCTACATTTTCTAGAACATTGTTCAAACTGTCTCTCTCTTCTTCAGGATTCAAAGGGAAAATGTGGCCAGTAGGTTAGATGTACTTTGCTGAACTTTACCTCAAATGTGAGTTCTCAGGCCACAAAGAGGAAGAGCGACAAGCATCAAAGCAACTCTAGCTGGTAGGAAATCAGATTGTTTACCACGCGTGTTAGCGTGTCATGTCTCCAGATCAAACTACCTAATGCCTGGCATGAATGAAACCCTTCACTGTGACTTCCTCACAGAGACACACCATAAAGGAAAGGCTTGTGGTTTCAAAAAGACCGTGCAATAGATCACAAATCAAGATGGAGAACAAGAGAAGTAGAAGGAGAAAACTGATGTAAAGGGATTAAACCCAGTTGACCTGCACAAACATGAGACAAACTACAAATGTAGTGAATGTCTTTCTATATATATATATAAAAAAAAAAAAAACTCCCTGCACAAACAAGCTGACAACATTGAAAATTTCACTGGTGAAACACAATTTCTGTTAAACTAATGTCAATATAAACACATCTTATCAAGTCATTTATGTCTGTTTTTATGCCCTAAAAGTCTTGTTTTCTTTAAAAAAGTGAAAAAGTCTGTCAATGCAGTAACATTATTTCTATTGTTTCCATATAAAAATCTGGAAAAAAAGATTCTACAAGCATTCTACAAAATTATTTAAAACAAAATGATTTGTATGGGTCAGAGTTTGAGATTACGTAGATTTCTTTGTTGTTTTGAGAAAATAAGATTTTTAGCATTTAGGAGACAAAAAATATTTTTTTGATTTAAGATTTTAGCAGTGCAGTAACTCTAAACCACCACTCTGTCAAAACATCAAACTACTTTTACATAAATCACATAATCTATAATAATAATATGATAATATAATAACCACCCATGAAGCTTATCAAGAAGAGGTCAGGTCACAGAGAAAAAGACACACAGAAGCTGACCGGCGAGGTCCTGGTGAGACTCACCCTGTCTTTGAACTTTTGGGGGCTATAGTGTTCCTCTATAAATGCAACTAATAGATCCCCTGTTACCTTGGACAAGTACAAGCGCCATGACACATGTGACAGCTATAGCGAGAGGCTTTGGAACAGAAGAGGACGACTGAATGTGATATGACAACTGAATGAGCCTGACGACAGAGCTCGACATTTATATTTGTGCCGGGGACAATAAGAGATCAGACAACTGTCTCACTCGGTGTCTTCTGCCAAAAAGAAAACGCAACATCAAAAAGCTGCTGCTATTCAGTGAGACGAAGCTCTGGTTACAGCCGGTTAAGAGCTAGGCTAAAAGAGACTCTTTCAGCCATGCCTGATGTTTGTCTGATGCTTTTTGATCCTGCCAGGACAATGGAGAGGCTTATCCAGAGAGGCGTTGCATTAAGCTGCTGCTGTATCTGCATATTGACACATTTACTGCCTTGGTGGACAATGGTGCTCACATAACAAACCATATTTTACATAAACTGCATGCATGCAGCAATGCTGAAGGATAACATTGGCTGCCGGAGACGAAGGCGAGCCGTCTCTCACCTCTCGCTTAATCTGTAGTTTTCAGGCATGTCTTTGCTGAGCTTTGTTGCACTGTGTGTCTGTCGCACTATCCCCTCTGATAGTGCCTCCGTGTGTAAACGCTTTCCAGTGAAAATGACTGAATCCCTCTGATTCTTGTGTCTTTGCTGCTGCATGTTAACAGCTACCATATTTTTTATGGTTTCAGACGTACACTGCTGTGCATTGAACGTTTATTATTTTTGAAAATGACCACAATGTCTGAAATGGCAAAAGTCTAGATTATCGATAAAGGTATTGCAGATTTAAGTGAAATTGTAAAAAACAAATTAGTCTTAACGTTGCTAAAAAGTATTTAAGGAGTAGATATTACAGTATTTTACTCTTTTTGATGATGGAACAGACCAGAATAAGATGTTCTGTCTGGCACAAAAACAAATCAGATATTCTCATCCCCTTTTATCTTTAACAGACTTTGTTCATAAATGTTAATGCACCAACAAGTCTGGACATGGTGGCTGTTTGCCAAATGCTTCAGACGGAGTCAATATTGTAAGTTCATGATTCGCTCTTATCTCTTTCCCGTGGCCTGTTTTTATGACGGATAAAACCTCCGTCTTCTTGACCTAGTCTCTCATTGCATTACCAGAAAACTGGTCAGAGATCCAGGCCCAGTAAAAAACTGAAGGAGACGAGGAGGCAAAGCGAGGTTCTGCTCATCTGAGGACCCTGCTGTCATCAATCAGTGGCTCCAGATCTGGCAATCCCATCAGCCACCTGGGCTACAGTCCGGAACCCAACACCCGTGGTTTGCCAATTAATTTTCTGATAGGGTTCAAAGGCAGAGCAAGGGAGGTGGGAGAGGCCTAGCAGGGGGTCCATCTAGTCCACAGTCCAACACACAGACACATGTCTATACAACTTATGAAACACAGGCAAGCATTTACACAGATAAAAATGCTGCTTCACTCTCTTATTAATGCACTAATTCCTTTGACTTGGTCCCATCTCTCTCTATCTTTACTAAACTAACCTAAGTAATTACAATCTTACACTCACAAACACACACATACTGGTCGCCCTCTTGACCTTCACTCAAGAGTTCGGCTACTTTACAGCTCTCCAAAGACACACCGTGGATTGTGGGGGGGTGGGCCGACCAATTAAACAGTGGCGTTCCAGGGAGCAAAGCGTACCAGACTGGAGCAGAAGGAAACTCATTTAGCAGACGAGTGGTTTTTGGGAGCACGCAGTTCCTATGAGAAGAGAGAGGTGCGAAGCAGACGACACTGGCGGGGATAGCGAGCTTCCTGTATGCAACAGCACCGAACCCCAAGCCAATAATAACACAGACTCCTGAAAAACAAGCAACGTGTTGTCACTGAGAGCACAAACATAGAGCCTTCGAACGGTTGAGATGGCCTAACAGGCTGCACTGCTGCTTAGTAAATCTGTTTTGAACGCATTCAGAACTGCAGAAAGTGTCCAGAACTATACTTGTAGTGGGTGTGTAGACCTCTGGAACACATTAACGTTCATTTTAAAGCTATGCTTGCTTTCAGAGACCTCTCCTAAAACACCCATTGTTGCACTTTTCTTCATTAAGGAAGGTTTTTACCTGTGACATATTTTCCACATAAGGTCAGAATTCTAATAAAACATTCACAGTCTTTCCAAAAGCACAAAAGGCAGCATATTTCTTTCAAATGAGGTGCGAAACATTTTCAGAGAGGCCTAGTCTGCATTAGACAAAAGAGCAAAGTTTTATATTGATTTTCTTTCAACCCTAATGCAACCTCTCCTTCTTTTTGGGGTGGAAATGGGCGTAGCGAAAAACGGATGCGTAGAAACAGCATTTTAATACCCTTACACATGAATCCCACATGTAGCACTGTTAAATTGGATGGGATCATTATGATGTCTGAATTCAGCCCCTCAGCTGGCCAACAGCTTGCACTCTTGGCTACTCTGCACTGGCTCACACATGTGGCTTTCTCAACAAGGGCTCCAAATGCGTTCCGTACGCTTAGTGTCAGCGCAACTTAAGTTTCCTGCGTAAGGATGTGGGCAAAGACTTGGCTGGCTTCATATCTGGCTCTGAGTGAGAGCTGGAATGAAATACAGGCTTTTATTTAGCAACCTATTCATGGCAGCACTGAAGTTTGGAGTAAACATCTCCAGAATCTGTAATTCCTAAAAAGGCTCCACTACATTCTCTTTATGTGTCTTTATGTTTTGCCTGCCTTCAAGCAAAATGTGGATTCTTTTGAATGAAAGTTTTTTAAGTTGATCAATTTAGAAAACTTATATGAATAGTGTAGATGTACATTGTAAAAGTAAATGCTTAATTTCCTGCAAATGACTAAAAGTCTTTGGTTTAATTTCACGGACCAGAGCACAGGCTTATACTCCTTTTAAATTCAGATATGAGGAAAAAGTGAACAACTGCACAGTTTGATTTCAATACCATATGCTAAACCTTTCAAGATCAAAGCTGTGAATACTTTGGCGCTGAAAAAAGAAAATAATCAAATAATGTCCTTAAAATCCCCCGACCGAAAAGATTGACCTGCCTCCAGGTCTCAGATTTACAGTCAATACAGTGTTCCGATAAAAGAAAAATGGCCAGAAGTGAGACTTTGTACGACTTTTCTCACATTTGGAGTGAAGAGAAGGGGGTGAGGCAACAGCTGTGCAATAAAAAATGTGTGGCCTCATAAGTTAACATTAAATTTGAGTCCATATTCTTTCTTCCTAATCTCTCCCCACTCAAAGGCCTGACTTTTTCCATTCACTTCAACTGTGTCCTTTGGCTTGGCTGAGGGACAGCAGACCCTGGAAATGCCGGCAGGGCCTGCCTTCTGCTCACTTCAGGGTTTAATGTCCATATCCTGCGTATAGCAGCTAAAGATGGAGCCTTTAACTAATTTAGAGCGATGCCGGTGATGTAAGGTGAAGTATGGGGACCGCGGAGGGACTATCAAATCGGCAGGCTGAAAAATCAATTGCTGGCCTCCTCCAGGCTCTGTGACACCAGTGGCCTCAACACATCTCAGATAACGCCAACACATGAGAGAGAAAATGACAATTCTGTGTGTGTGTATAGGGGAGAAAAATGTAGAACGACAGATTGATTCAAAGTGGTGGTCTATGTGTTTTTGTTACTGTGTGAGGGTGAAGGGAGCACAATCTGTCTTGGCCACCTTGTGTCACTGTGTTGTCAGGTGTGTTGACAAAGTTCATGGGTTAAACTAATTGCACTGTACTCTAAAGCACACAATTCACTAATATATCTGATGAGCTGTTAGGTCTGTAAGATGTCCGAAAATTATGAGAAACACAATTTCACAATTTCACAATTTCCCAGACCCCAAGGCAACATCTTCAATAGATTGATTATGGTGTTTTGGCTTAGACGAGTTATTAATTTCCATCCATTAATCAATTAATTCAACTATTGTTGACACCGTATTTTTTGTCCACCTAATACCTATAACCTCTAAAATATACACAAAATTTCCACACAGGTGTGGCCTTTTATTAAATATAATTTCTGTTCCGGTTTAGTGCCAACAAAGTGTATAAGATCCTATGAAATCAGTAGCACTGAACATTTGCTGTCAGACTTCAGCATATTGGCAAACAAGCCTTTTCCTTTCTTTGCCCCTAAATTTCTGGACAGTTTACTTTTTACAATTTGATCATCTAACTAAAACACCATTTTAAAAAAATCTTGTCTGTTTGAACTTTACTTGCTTACTTTATCAGAATCGCGATGAATGTGATACCACCTTCACCTTTACAATAAATATTACAGTTTCCCCAGGGTCAGACAATTTCCTACCATGGCTATGGTTTTAATGGCTTTTCTGCCCTGAATATCTGCAATTTTTTTGGTGTGAAAATGGTCCAATGTAAAGATGCCAAATGTTGACTTAACTCCCATTTCAATAGTGACAGCTGTGTTGGCCTCAAAAACCCATTTGAATCTATAGTGGTTTCTACACTGTAGGAACAAAAATTTAGAGCATATTTTTAATTCAAATCACTCCCAGGATGTCTATTCTGAGAGCAGTGGAGTGGAAAACGGACACAAAATATTACAAAAACACTGTCAGACAGAATTGAAACTTGGGGAGCCATTACCTCGTCTGCATCCGTGGCTGTTAGCTGCATTATCTTGAAGCCATCGCCGACGTTCTCCTCAATGGTCACATCAAGAATATCATTAGGAAAAACAGGAGGGTTGTCATTGACGTCCTGCAGCGTGATCTCCACCTGCAGAGGAAGAATAAACACCACAGTTTCCGTTAGAGCTCTGTCACACTCGGCCTGATGCAGCTGTTAAGCCGTCTTCTTGGATTTCAGATGATGAAGAAGCTGCACAAGCAGGGGAAAGTTATCATTCTCTGACTCCCGACACATCAGAGAGGAAAATCTGGGAAATGATGAAGTGTGATATATTGACTAGAAAGGAGACTGAATTATAGTTTTAGCCAATTATCATTAATTTAGGTATAGTAGTGGAACAGGTCTGCCCTTCAAAACCAAAATGCAGCAAATACATATTTGGTCAACATTGAATTAAGACCAGAATCTTTTGACATCTGTTTTGCCACATAAAAATCATTGAAATGTGCAGGTTTTGGGAAAAACAACATGTACTTTTTCCAAGAACTAGAAAACCAAAAAGCAGTGAGTTACAGCTAAGATAGTTAGAAAGACTGAGTTTGTTAATCCACATAAATAAAGCAGTAGCTAAATGTCATCGTAATGTAGAAAAAAAGGTAACGTTAACACCAGATAAACAAGTCCTACTGAAAGGTAACTAAGCTAATGTTCCTACCTTTTTTCTTTTATTGAATAATCAATTTTGATGCTCCAACATTTTAAATGTAATCATGAGTCCAGATCTCCTCCAGATACAATACCCACACGTTCAGCTCACGGTTCAACGGCCATAATCCAACATAGTCTATGGTAGACCTCATACCCGACTGTCACTGGAGCTCATGGAAAGTGTACAATATACAAATTGACTAGAGGGTCTTTTCCATAAAGACTTACAGTGAGTGTAACAGGAGAGGAAACTAACTGCAGCTCAGGGATTTTCACTTTCATGTCTTAGAAACCAAAATAAACACACATTACTGTAGACCGCAGACCCCCCATGTGGATAAACTTTGTCCCATGTAGTGAGACTTGCTCTGATAATGTAAATTTAATACAGGCGCAGCTGTGGTATGAGTGAAACCTATGATTAGATCAATTGTTTATATAAATTATGTGATTTCAAGTAAATCTAAGTGACATTTAACTTTTCTTCATTTTACAAAAGACTGTGTGAGCCCACTGAAGGACCCCCGTCGGAGAACCCTCCGTCACCATCCTAGATTGCGGCTACTACATGGCCAAAAGTAAGTGGACTGCTCTTTCCACATCCGTTCCTGTGCTTTTTTCATTGTTTTTGCCCTTTAGTTTCAATTAAAGGAAATCTTAATGCTACAGCATGCAATATTTTAGACAATAGGGTGCTTCCAACTTTGTGGCAACAATTTAGGGAAAGCCCTTTCCTGTTTCAACGTGACAATGCTCCCGTGCACAAAGCCAGGTCTATAAAGAAATTACTTTCCCAGTTTGGTGTGAAAAAACCTGACTGGCCTGCACACAGCCCTGACCTCAACCTGGTCCAACACTTTTGAGATCAACTGGAACGCTGAAAGGCCATATCACCCGACATCAGTGGCATACATGTTTGACATGATTCATCAATAAAAAACAACTAACTACAAGAGCACTAGAATTAAAAGAAATATAAGAAACACAAGCACAATGGTTTATACATCAAAATACATTTACTGCTACAGTTCCAATGGGAATCAAACCCAATTACCACAACCAACCACCTATATCAGGATAGAGAAGCAGCTACACAAGCTCAGATATGCCAAATGTCTGAAGGAAAGTGGAAACCCTGGAGACAGTGAGAGTGAGACATTTATGGTTTCAGATGTTCTGTGTCTAGTGTGGCAATATTACATTTCCACTCATATCCCACAACTTAAACTGCGATCCCCTCCGCCTCATCCACTAACCCAAATATGCATTTCAAAGCCAGTAAACACGGCTCGCTTTTGAATCATAACAGACATTTTGCTGCGCATTCTATGTTTATTGCCTCTATAAATATGGAAAAGCCGTGTTTAAATTCTCCAGTGATAGGATCTCCATTAATGTTGACAGTGATTATGGTAATTCTTGTGCCAGGCATCACAAGATGCCCCCACCTCCCTTTCACAACCCCCCTGGAACGCACACAGATGAAGCTACGCATTAGTGAGATGAAATAGGAAATGGGAAAAGAACAGTTGTCAAAAAGTCTACAAAGGGTGCAGCTTTTTGAGGCAACAAGAGTTTCCCAGCGGGCATTTACAGAGCAGACAATAGGCCTCAAGGCCGCACGACCACCGAGGTGGGGGTCAGATACAGCAGCCTATTCATACCCGTCTATTGACAGGAAAAGCAGACTTCGCACGTCCCACAAATCTGCTTCGCAACCAACAGTAGCAGGAAACTCTTCGTAACAGCTGTCACTGACTCCTTTTGGAAAAAAGCTTAGTTCATTAAAGATGCCCCAAGAAAAAAAGCTTGAGGGATACATGGCTGAAATGGTGTCAGAGTCTGGCTGAATAAAACATGCTTCCTGCTGTTTACTGCTATGACACGGACCGCATCAAGGCAAGTCTGCGTATGGTCACAATTACAACAAATCTCATCACTGAACACTTTTTCATCTGATCTGCTCGTGCCAGGATGAGGGTGTCGTCCACTTATTAAACCGACTCTGAGCTGGTGTCTGTGTGTCTGCATGAGTGGAGATAATTACAGAAGAACAAGACAGATTATGTCCTGGGCACAAGCAATGCAGAAGTCGCACAAACAAGCCACAATGACAGCGGCTCTCGACTCAACTTACGCCTGAGCCGAGGGACCGGGGCAAAGTCAACAAACAATGAATATTTATCTCCCGCCCTGTGTGTCCCCTTGATGTGTAAATAATGCAAGGCCCACTTCTGAGGAGTGAACTAATTAGGGTAGAAGTGCAGTTTTGAGAAATAATTACGCCTCACGCTTCCAGTTTGCATTAACCAGGCTCCCACGAGACAGGAATATATCAAAGAGCTTTGGTGAAAAAACCATTGGAGGAAGAGGAAGCAAGGTCAGGATGGGGGAGGCTGAGAGAAGCAGGAAAAGAGGTTTTGTTCCCTCTACCTGTCTGCGGCGGACCCAGACGCCTCGGCCGAGGCAGGTGAAACACATTAGTTTACAAGGTAAAAGATTGTGTTTCATGAACTACTGTTTCAAGTTGCAGGTGCTGCTAACTGGCTGCCAGGGTTTTATTATTTATGGGGCAGTATGAATGATTCACGCGTCAAGTGGTTCCTGAGCGCTGTCGATTATGAGACCTTAAGTGATGGAAGATATTTGTCCAAGAGGTTGAGACTGGAGCGCGTACTCAGCAGTGATAAATTAATCTTGCTGCAAAATTCCCAGAGCTTATATGATATATGCAGGAATGACAGGTGGGATAATTTGTATGAGTTTATGTTATGTAATCTAGTCTCCTTTCTCCATCATAGAATTTAAATTTAAAGCATCAGTTCACCCATATCACAAAAAGACATATTTTTCCACTAACCACTCGTAGTATCCAGCCATGCAGATAGTTTTGTTTTTATGTGCTTATGTTTTGAAATATTCAAACTTTTTGTGGTGACCTCATTATAAATGGGGAGAATGGATTTTAATTTTTGTTGCACTCAAAGCAGGGGACAAACACATATAAAAAATTCAACAACAACTTGCCTTCCCAGTAAAAACGTCCCAGTTATTTTGAATAATTCCCAGACCTCACTGGAAGTACTTTCAACCAAAAAAGTTTGTATAGTCTGTGTGAAAAGTGTTGTAGGAGAGGTATGTGGATTATTCAGTGTAACCAAAATATTGATTCTGGAAAGACGTGCTGCTGTTGAGTTTTTCAAAAGTAATTTTTCAATTCTGTGAGGTGCACAAAGGAAATTTAATTAACCTCCACTGTACTGAAGTGGAAGCAGAAGTTTCAAAGGTGTGGGAACACAATGCCAGAACCATCTGCATGGCTAGGGCTGGTTGAGTAAATAATATATTTATGTAATTTGGGTGAACTGGCCCTTAAATACCATCAAAGTGATTGCAGCATCATTCATTTATGTTTGGTAATACTGACACTCCACATTTAGCCATCTTTAAAGGGACTTGCTTGTGGAAGTCAAGCAGACATCAAAGTACAGACATTTTCCTCAAGAGTAACAGAATATAGCAAAATAATTCTTACATCCCACCACACCGTAATATCCAATGTGAGAAGAAACAGTTCTGATTACAGCTGAAGGTAAAAGCATCACCTGCATCCCTGAGAGAAAACAACATTTGCCATTTTTCCCACATCTAAAAAGTGGAAGTAGCACAGGTTTTCATATGTTTCCCACTTAAAATGTCTCATACTTGCAGTTCTGCCAATTCTCGTGCAGACAGGACTTGGCTTGACAGACGGGGAAAAGTCACTGCAGGAGCAAGAGATCTATTATTTGAGCACAAACCCGTGTACTGTAGGCTGCGCACATATTTTGTCAGTTAGTTATTTTAAATAACCTGTGGAGGGTCTGATTAATTAAGTGAGGAATGGTTTGCATTACAGATGAGTAATACAGTGCATGCTTGCTCTATTGAACACCATGAACCTCTGAGTTAAAAGGTTAAAATTCACATCATTAGCACAAACATTTCTTCCAAAGCAGACCTTGCTGGAACAAATGTGACCTCTGAGTGCAACTGATGCAACAGTTGGCCTGTAAATGTTGAGCTCATCTGATCGTAAAAACTGGAGCAGGGTGCGCCTCCTGCAGGAAATAATCATTTCAAAATGATTGAACGTCTGATTAGATGCTGTTGACGAGTCGGGGTCAAGGGTTGGAGGAAGCACCGACTTCCAGCTCTCGTTATACTTGGCCTCAGAGATTGAATGATTCCACTTTGCATCATCCATTTTCTACTGATGACAAAAAACTGGGATCACAAAGCAATTCCAAATATAACACTTCATCATAGAGCCAGAGCCAGAATCATATGCTGTTAAAAGAAATTACTCAGGCTTTGGCGCAGTATAAACAGCTAAATGTCACAAAAGAATTTTTGCAATGCCATAAAACAGAGTCAACACTAAAAGCCTTTGAAACGTGCTGATTCCATTGACGTATGATAAATAAATAACCAAAACTAATCCAATCTGAGGTATAATGCACTGTTTGTTTACAAAGACATGATGGTTATCTAAGGTTACATTGGTCTAATGCCTCAGCCGGGCCTTGTGTAATGTGAGGACAGGCCTTTGAGACTGAGAAGAGTTGAAGGCTGGTACAGCTTGGGCTGGTTAGCAGAGTATTCCAACAGAAGCAGAAAAATACAAAGGCTCCAATTGCTGTGCTTCTCAACGGGAGCAGGAGAGTCATCACTGAGCCGTCTCATATTCAGACGGAGAAGGTTACATCCCCTTCGGCCGCTGACTGCGAGACCTTCGAAAAACCGCACCCATGCAGGTCAGTAAGGACGTCCTAACTAACTCTGTCAACTGCTTCAACAAAGCATTAAACTCCCAGCAGCTTCCAACAAACTCCCTGCACACTGGAAAATCATACCATTTCCCAAAAGTTTCTGGTCTATTTAAGAGCCACCGTATTGTACGGAATAATCTGTCATCCTCTCAACTTTAAAAATGGATTACCGACCGTCTAGAAAAAGCCCAGGCCCGTGTCTGGGTTTGCCTTGCTTAATCTGAAAACCGTATGGTATGATCCACGCACATCTGATGAATGCCCTGCTATGTAAGAGAAACTGTGAGGTGGGACCTGGGTGATAACACGCAACATCCAACATAATTCATTTCCTGCACCTCCAGAGATATGCAGACAAAGACCACCATTATGTCACTTCATCTTCAATTCCTTCTCCACCTCTCCTTGTGGTTGTTTCAACTGTTTAGATAGAACGTCAGAGACTCTTGGCTCCAGATTTATGTGGAGTTTAAGAACTCATGGGCCCTGTGGGCCATGGACACTGGTAAAAGTGCCCTCTTGGCTCTGTCTTTTAACAACAAAAGGAAACACAACTCAATAATTTGGACAAGGTCAAAATGATCTCTTCCGTACGGCTTCTTTAACACGTGTACAATCGCAACTGGCTTGATCTGTCAAACAAATGCCTGCAGAGTAATTCATCTTCCAACCGCAGCCATCAGGCTCGGCAAAGTGCAAGCGCGCTCCGGAGACAGGAATTTGAGCGTGCCGGAGATGGGAATGTGCCCGGGAAAAAGCAGACAAAGCTGGACGTCAGCCAAACCTCAACGCACTGTGCAAGAGAGAAGTCAGGATACGATCATATCCCCCCCAAAAAAACCTTTTGCAGTCCCATGGAAAGAAAAAAAAAAGAGCAAGAGTGAGTAAGAGAAAGAGACAGACAAAATAAAACAAAACAAAACAGGAGAGTCTGCAAACGATCACAAAGCACCTTAGTACTTATGTAACCAACAAGGGAAGAGAGAGGACAGACAATGTCAGACAAGTGGTTTTAATAAAGGGGATCACTGTCCTCTCGGTGGACCACTTCACCAACTGTTAAAAGATTGTTTGTCTACAGCAGGCCCCTTCAAGCCCCCTGCAAACCCTTGCCAAGCGAGGTTTCCCTCTGAGCATTTCTGGTAGGACATATAATCCAACAGAACGAATAACCCACCAGGTCATCTGGACCAGTGTATTGTTTCACAGAGGTTCTGGGCTCGTCCACATCTCTGCACACAGGAGAGTGGAAACAAATCGTGATGGATTGCCATTTTTAATGGTCCCGTATCCGGCCATGAGCGGTGCAAACTGGGGTTCTTCTTCACTATAAACAGCCATAACTCTCCCTATTATTCCTACCTGGGAGAGTTAGATGGAAAGTTTAATTAGACCTTGTGCAAGATCAGAGCAGAGCTAATGGAGGCGAGACAAGATTTAGCTCTCCTTGAAGCTGGAGCGCAATTCAAAGCCATCATCGAAATTACCATAGCTTATTAAATGCAGCGCGCTCTGTATCTCAGGATTAAAAGGTTAGAAGAACATCAAAACAAGCATTTTCTCCTTGTGAGATGAAAGGTAAAAAACAAAATAATTAGCCTATTTGTGAAAAGTATGCTTTGAAGAGGTAAGGAAAGAAATGTATTTTCTTTTTATCAGTTGTCTTTTTTAAGGATTTAAAAAATGGAAGGAGACCATAACTGGAGTCAGCAGTCTATCGGTATCCATGTCGGTGCCACTGACTCTGCGTGAGTCTACGGCCTTATCACTCCGCTCTCTCCGCCATTACCGCCAATTACGGCATTCAAACCATGCAGACCATGGAAAGGAGAGAAACACAGCGCTTTGTAAATGCTCATAAAAAAAACCCAAAATAGATCAAAAAGACAAAGACTTTCTGATTTTTAACCATTACTGGTACTGAAAACCTACAACCTACAACATCCAATATCCAATACGGACAGTAATTAAGTGCAATTACTTAAACATTTGAGCATTAAATATTTCACATGGGTATTACCATTTTTGGAGACTTCACACTGCAGTTCATCTACATTCTGCTGCAATGCTTTTTTCTTCTTTTTCTACATCTGATGGCTGTAGTTGCCAGTTACTTTGCTGAAAAACATTTTACATTGAACATACTGTAGGGTAAGCTCATTTGCAGTCTTCAGATAACAATGCCAACTTTTCAAGAACTGCCTTGTGTTAAATTTGATGGCAACACAATTTTTACAAAGGATAAGAGGTAGGGGAATGTATAACAGTCTGTAGAGAAGCATGTAATCATTCAACTGATAGTGAAGGAAGGAAAATCCCCAAAATTGGAGATACAAGCTTCAGCTTTCATCCGACAGCTGCAATATAACACATTGCTACAGTTTAAACTCTCCAAGAGTATAATGAAGTAGTCAGAGTGAGCGCCACCTGGACCACTTACACCACTGAAAACACAGCTTACAGGTTAATTCATCAATAATTTAACACACTGAAAGGAACCATCCTTCACCATACCTACTTGTACTTTTGACACATTAGTATAAGCAAATGTTAGATCTTACTTGTCATGGAGTATTTCCAATGCATAGCTGCGTACTTAAATAAGAGATTTCAACCACTGGTGATGTCCAAAAAAGTAATATTATTGTGTTCTTCTGATGCAAATTTGATTTGACTTGTCTGGAGGCACCATAAATATATGTAAGACGGGGAGATTGTTCCAAATGGTAGAGTATGTAATGTTGTGCTTCACATCAGTGGGATTCTAACAGACAAAGACTAAATCTAAGTGATCTACAGTAGATAGCAGGCATCTTTCTTTAAAGCCTACGTTGGTTTCCAAGACTTCTGGAAGGGCTGCGAGAGGCTTTAAAGACTATTATGGCATCCATTTCATAGTTGCTGTCAACCAGTGATAAATGCATGAGATTTACAGGAGCTGAGGGGACGAAAAATGCATTAGTGAAGGGTCTCTGTCTGGATGTGACCTAATTATTAACAAGTCATGTCTGTGATGACATACCCCCCCCTACACACACACACACACACACACACACACACACACATACACACACAGTAAGCTAATTCCTTAACCTAGAAATCTAGGTTAAACAATTAGCCTACTGTAATGATGTTTGGGACTGATTCATCATTATCAATTCATTAGATCTGGTTTCCATTGTGGATAATGTTATGATTGGGAGGTCAAATTACATCAAAGGAAATGTTGTTCCCAGACTTTTCCCTGATTTCTTGTTTGTTGGGGATTGGGTTAGGGTTTTGAAATCTGTCCCCTTTCAGCTAAACCTAGTCAGAAAAAACACAAAAACTTGGCTCTCGAGGGTTTCCACGGTCAGTATATTAACACATTATTAAAAGAGAATGCTCTGCAAATCACAAAAGAATGCTGGTTTCCATCCATGTCATAAAAATCAGATTTACATTTACAACTTTTGAACGAAAGTTGAACTGATCGCATCACTGGCTGGCAGAGTTCTTGATGCAAAAAAGGCTGAGGTGAGTATTGAAAAAAGATGATACTTAACTGCTGTTTACTCCATTTAAACAAGCATGAGTGGAGGAGTGGAGGACAGCGAGTCAGGAATGTCAGAGCATGTGTGTATGGTTGCTTGCCCTTGTGTGTGTGTGTGTGTGTGTGTGTGTGAGGGGTGGTGTAGAAACCAGCTTTAATCCAAAACAGGACTCGGATTGTTGTGTGAAAAGCTCGAGGCACCCCCTGCAGCCCCTGTTTATGTGAAAAACCCCTGCAAACATTAACGTTGGGAGGAGCAACAGAATGTGAGGGTGGGTAGGGGGTTTGTGTGTGTGAACGGGGGGGTCATGTAGTAGCCGAACTTGTGGCTGACCTGTGCTCCCGATTGTCAGACTGAAAACAAGGTGGTAGCTTAAGTGATAATTCAGAACAAGGGACAGAAGTTTAGATTTCACAACTGCAATTTGTAGCATTTTTACATATTTCTGTTCGTATAAGAACATCTGTTCCTGTGTGACGCATTCATTTTGCACCAACTTACTAGTATTATCTAGTACACCAAAGATCAGAAGAGGCAACTCTGGACTAAAGGAATAGTTTGCCATTTTGGGACATATGCTTGTTTGGCATTCTTACTGAGACTTACATGAGAAATATACAACTCTCATGCCTGTTTAGTTTAGCATAAAAACTGGAAACACAAATGGAAATGTGAAAACAACAATTTGGAGTTTTGGATAGAAAGACGTGCCATAACTATATTTTGACCAAGAAGTCATTGCACTGGCTGTAGGAACATTTACTGCAGCAGGCAGCTGTTTTCAGGAAAATAAATGTCTGATAAACACACTGTACACTATCGTACTTGCCCAGGGCCAGACAGCAGACAGGCAAAGTTCACAAGAAGCTGGTGAAGAAAATTAAACAGCTTATTCGATAGCCGTAAAAATTTCATAGGGCAACAGTCTGTCATCCTGCTTCTTATTTAGACCAAATTAATTCATGTAGTTTTATATATTACATACCGTGGCCAGCCTAATCAAGCTCTTAAAGATCCTCCTTCACACCACATAACTCAACTCGGTTAGTCCTAATCCAAGAAATAACCCTCCCGTCTTTTTTTTGCTTCATCTTCACGAAAGCTTTTTCTCTTTTTTGGCGCATCATACATCTGCAGCGGTCATTTAGGCTTCTGCAGGAACCAGCTTGGCAAGAAAACCTGATCTGAAGACATTCTGAGGGGCAAAAGAAAAAAAAAAATGACAGAGAAATGTTGATGAATTTAACATGAGGTGGCGTAAAAAAGACTTCTGCCAAATAACTTGACAAGGAGGGACAGTTTCCCCCTGCTGAGGCCATTCATGGAAACAGACTGGAGGGCCTTGTGATAGCTCTGCCTCTCTTTTCTCTTTCTCACACACAGATACAAATGGATGAAAATGCAAACTGTGCACCAATCACACAGTGGGCTACGACATGCTCATTCGTATGTGCGATGGCAGAACCACCCCTCCCCCGTCTCACCGCACACATACCTCCACACGCACTTCCACACTACAAGGAGGCTTTACAAGGCTTCACGTTTAACTCTGTCTTATTATCATGAAGATGGGCCTTTTAGAAGTAGCATCCATCTTAATTAACAAGCCATTTGTATGCACTTCAGCCCCCAAGACAAAATAGCATGGGAAGAAATCCTGTGGCCAAAGACGAATTCAAGGGCTCTAAGACATCATTAGCGGATTAAAAAAAACTCAATGGCCTTCCCATGTTGCCTGCACATTTCATTATCTC
Organism: Lateolabrax maculatus; assembly: GCA_031216445.1. NCBI lineage: Eukaryota > Metazoa > Chordata > Actinopteri > Acropomatiformes > Lateolabracidae > Lateolabrax > Lateolabrax maculatus. The sequence goes on along the minus strand of CM062206.1, from coordinate 6,573,533 downwards.
CCACTGTTCATGGCAATTCCCAGCTTCATCCTTTGCATTTTAGGGATGCGATCCAAAACTTTCTCCATGGAGCGAGAGCCTGGCTTCCAATTCCTTTAGAGTTCCACATAATTTGAGGCACTCTCTTCATGATTTACGGCCCGGCCGTAACATCAATGCCTCGCTGTCTGTAAAGCAAAAGCGACTGACGTATAGCATGTCGTTCTGTGGCTACCGAAATGAGTGAATATAACTTCTGCCTTCAGACGTCAAGCAAGAACAAACAAACGTCAGCCTCAATATGATCTGTTTTCTCTCACCAGTCCCGTGGCTAAACAGCTCGCAATAAGAAGAGCTGTTGAAAGATCACTATTTTAAAAGTGGCTCTGTTTTGGCAGATTTCTGGCTTTCGAAAATGGTCACTTCACTGGGTGGTGTGTAAATGTGTGTCAGTGCACACAAGTGTATGGGGGTCTTCCCATAGAGCCTGTGTCTGCAAAACAAAAAGGAAATGTTTCAAAAACAGCCTTATGGGTAATTTCGCCTTCACAGCCATAGCTTTTTCTTCTTTTCTTTTTGTCTGGCGGCACGCTTGAACGCAGCCGAATAGCCGAGAGACAATTCGTCTCAATTCCCCATTCAGGAAAGCTACAGAGACTATTAATTGTCAACTCATAAAGGCCCCATAGACGGCCCATGAGAGAGGAAGCAGCTCATATTCTAAGACTTTTTTTCTCACTCTCCTCCTCCTGTCCCTCTACTATTATCTATAACACCTTTAGGTTTTCTCCAGGGTTTGGAAGGTCAGCGCGCGAGGTCAGAAGGTAATGATTAATTCCACGGAGCAGTTGCATTGTGGGAGCCCTTGGTTACTCAGGGGTCAAAACCCCAGTTTAGCACAAGGGTGTCATTTGTTAGTTGACCCTTCCTGCAGCTCTGACATGTATATTGTGGATCAGGAGAAGAAAAGGAGAAGAGGGGACGACTTCTGTACTTCATTTCTATCACTTCTTGTTCAAATAAATCCTCCAGACTTTTTACCATTAAAAAAAGAGACAGACCGCCCAGACAACAAGACTTGTGGGCATTTGGGAATTTGACAGAAAGAAATACTCAGACAACAAAAGAGCAATGCTGTCCTTCTCCTCCTCTGACTTGGGAAGTGAAAACAGCAATCAGCAAACGCTCAAACAAAGGGCTTCTTAAAACGGTGAACACCAAAGTCCGACAAAGTTGGTGTTTACTAGGGAGGAAATTGTTTAGTCTCGCAGCAATAGTAACAAAACAAAAAAAATCAAAAGTCATTATCAATATCTGTGGCGAACAATGTTGGGATGAAACATAGGATACACAGTGTATCCCCGAACTCACTCCACACCCAAGCAAACACACAAACAGAGCCCTGACAAGTGACATATTAATTCAACATTTACACAACATTTTAAACAATGCGTCCAGGGAAAGGCGGATTGTGTTCGGAGCCCAAATCTTTATGATATGTTTAGACTGAAGAGCTTTGGATAACACAAATACACACATTTCTTGTTGGAAAACAAGCAAAAGGGACAAGACTCTACCCTGAGCTTGCACACTGTTCTAAAATCAGACCTGCTTTTATTTTAGTGTTTGGGACAGTTTTAACAGGATGTCAACGATGAGTCCTCGTAAGGAAAACAATATTTACCCGCAAACAGTCAGTTCCACTTTTGTGACTTTTTGTGGATTCAGGAAAAGAATCCGTGTGACCACAGGCTGTGCCAGTATCACTACCATACGGCCCGGTCGTGGACGCTGCATCAAAAAATCAAAACATTGGTTTGGCGGTTGCACGTCATCCAGGGCAGGAGGGGGGAAAAAGCTTTTAATGTCTAAGCTGGAGGACGTCTGGCCGCTGTCAGTCAGTGCAGCGAGGAGGATTTAAGTAGGGCTGCGCCGGGGTAAAAGGGCTTACAGTGTCACATATGATCTGGTCACCGACAGGAACAGTCACCACCTCCACCTCCACTCAATCCAACACCCCCCCCCCCACCACCACCACCACCGTAGCCCGGTATGCATGGACGAAACCAACCACTTGGCACGGCGGGACAAAGAGAGAAGGGGGGTGAGAGAGTGGAAAAGGGGAATGAGGGCAGCAATTGAGAGACCAGAAACAGACAAGTGAGGCCCTAAAGTCAATTGGGCCTCTTGTCTCTCCCCTCTGCTCCTTTTCTTTCTTTACTGCCCCCTCCTCTTATCCTCCCCTTCTTTTTGTCCCGAACCCCCCACCCGCCCCCCCACTTTTTTTGAGTCCCTCTCTCGGCTGTCCTGCTTGCTTTGTCCTACAGTGTCCCAAAGGGCTGATATTCACTAAATATCTGATTTCAACGGTCCGATGCTGATATGACAGGTTTCCTTTCTCATGTAGCTACAGATATTATTCAGCATGCTTGTGGAAAATTAAATCGACCTTTTCTCAGTGTTACTGCTACTGTTAAAATATCTGTTAACTCTCAAATAATTTACAGTTACAGTTTAAAGATCCCATAAACTTTCTGGAAAACGTCCTGGTGACTTAATGCATAACTAAACAAAAGTCTGCAGCCATGGGTGAGGCTATATTTAGGCACAGAGAAACCCGATCAATAAAACCACTGTATCGTTTTAAACAATCCCACCTTCCTGCCTTCAATCAAACTGACTTTATTCATTAGATTGATCCTTCATTGTATTACGTCCTGCCTGCACATCCTGTTTAAACGGGAATTTCATCACATTAAGGAAGTAATAAGATATGGTGCAGAGCTCCACGATGGTCTAAATGCTGTTTCAGATGCTTGATAATTAAATTCTAGAGGACTCCCTAAATAAATCATGATATTGAATGAATAGAGTAAAAAGTGTCTACTGTTTTCAGCAATATCAGCGTGTAAATATCCACTAAGAGTCAAACTAACGTCCTTCTCCAATCCATTCACTACCCTCACGAGCACATCCCTCGAGTCTCTCCCTCTCTGGGTCTTAATTCCTGTTTCTATTTTTCCACTGCAGGGCGAAAGCTCCTCTTTCATTTGAGATTCCTCTGACATGCAGCTCCAACTTTAAGTAAATCCAGCTCTGGGCCACCACTGTTTATTCCTACCTGTTTAAACAACAGCACACGAGTTAAGAAAAATAATGAGATATTTCTAACAAAATAAATGTTACTGTATGTCTCCTTTCTGTGAAGTTTAACACAGCAGACTGTCACACAGCGAGAGGTTTATTTTCCATTACGGTGATATAATTTCCATCTGACATGAGGCTCGGTTCGTCAGTGAACCATTGAATTCTCATCTTTCTACCCAGGGAAGAAGTTTTGCTGAGCAGACATTCAAGTCGTCTGCTTCACATTCGTACTGTTACACACATTCACACCTGGGAGCTGCTCAGTGCAAGCACAGCCATCTACTGTTGGCAGCGAGGAACTTTATTCGAGCAGTTGTGGCTTGAATGAGTGGCTAAGTGCCTTTCTCGAGGGAACCTAAATGTTAGGCTGTTTGTTGAGGAGGTGTTTCTCATTCCCGGCCTGTCCAGAGATTCAAAGTGTGGACTTTCTGGTTGCTCAAGTTGTTGTAGTTTTACAGCATTTTTTTGAACAAGAGCGGCTGTGGTTGCCCTTAATAATGTGATAATTAAAATAGTGAAAAATCGGAAGTAATGAAGAAACCCTGTCTGTGTACTAGCAAACAGAAATAAATACATAAATAAATAATAAAACTTAACCCTGAAGATAAAGAACCACAGTGCAAGTAGCTAACTGGGAACTTAATCACATATGATAGGTAAATAGAAGTAAATAAAAATGTAAACATAAAAGGATTTTGTAAGTCATTTATAACCAGGGGATTGATGATTTTGGAATAAAAACAAGCTTTCCACCTAATTCACCTCGACAGCTGTGGGCCAGAATGGCTAAAAAACGACCTAATAAGACTGATGGCACTCCCACGTTGCCTTTTCACAGGGCTTTGGTCTAACATTATTTATCCAGTATAAAATGGTTCTTTGTGTCTATCCATAAAGCTTAACTCAGGGAAAAAAGTTATACTTCTGAGGAATGTTTTGATAGTTAAGACTCCAAACTGCCTTTCAGAGAGAGTCTTTCTAACCCTTTAGCTACCGCCTCTCTCCGTGTGTCTCCACATTGTCTAGGAATGCCTTTGCATAGCACGGTAGCCTTAGGACTTAAAAAACCTCCCCAGGCCAGATGGTTTGGCCGGAGAGCGGAGGCTGTCCACGGAGGAAACACTGAAGTTGGAGCTTTTTCAGTTACGCGCCCGGCTCCATGCAACAAACTCATTGGGCTGCGTGAAGTTTAATTGAACCACAAGCTGTTAATCCGAGGGAATAAAATGAACTAATCCAGATTAAGGTCAGGCAGACGGGGAATGGAATTGTCAGAAGCACTCCCTGGCCTGCCGGGTACCTTTAAATATCAGGCTCATTACTGGAAATTACTAGCTCACGTGAAACAAACACCAAACGGACTGAAGGGGGGTTTTTGTCACGCCGTGAGAACATTTTGACATAATCTCAAACGAATAACGCAACAATTGTTTGACTGTTTTGTGCTTAAAGATCAGTGTGAGAAATGTGTGAATGGACTGACCCACGAATGGAACAAGAGAGTTGTTACGTGTGAGAGACGAGCAGGCGGAGGGTTATTTAATAGCTTTAGCAGACGAGGTTGGCGTTGGTTTCGCTGCTAAAAAACTGCAACTAATTAACTCTTATCTTTTGAGGCGAACACACTTTCTCACTCGGTACTTTCTCTTAAAAACACATACAGCCCGACTTTATCTGCATTTCACCATCTCTCTTTCGCCGTCCCTCTTATCTTCCCTCGCTAAGGGAATGACCGGGCCAACAACATATCTTTATGAAGGCAGTGTTGACAGGCAAAATTCATAAATAGTTCTCCGTTGCTCTGGTGACAATCCCATTCTCAGAGAAAATTGCAAGATTGTGTCATTTCTGTTCATCACATCAATGCAACAGCGGGACGTTTGGACGGGCTCACACAATGTTCACTGAATACCGCTAAAGTGTGAGAAAGTATTAAAAAAGTGAATTCATTAAACAGCTGGGCCATTCTTACGAACTTAAAGGGGGAGAGTCGGCTCTGAAAAATGTAAAAATCCTCAAAATAGGATAAAGGTGTAGATCAATAATAAGTAACTATTATACTACTTTACTTTAAGTCCCCCTATTTAAAATGTATAAGCAAATAAATGGTTTATACCACACTATAATGTAGGATTATATATTTTTACAACTACATTGACACTCATTATCTGTTTGTACACGAGCATCCAGTCATTGTCATAATTAATGTTCAGGGTATTAATTAATTGGCTTGGTTTTTCTGCCTCATTGTGTCAGTCTGAATCACTGTGGTCCATTGTAGTTCAGTGATTAGGGTATATCATGCATACTACCAGGTTTATAAACGTCCCGTGGCGCTGTTAGGTGCTTTGGATTAATCTCTTGAACAATTACAAATGGCATCAAGCACTACACAGTCTGTGGATATTACTGCATACCAGAGGGGCCCAACTAGCCAAAGAATTAAAGTATGTGAAAGGTAAACCCACATGAAGGTAATATAGAAGGGAACCTTTACCAAATGTAGGCCTTTAAATGTAAATTTGCAGCTTTTTCAAGTCAGTTAACAAGGTGCTTTGTGTCCATAACGCAATGAAATCAAGCCTTAAACTACATTTTTTCACATCTCTCTCACATAATAAGTTTAAGGCTTTAAGGCATGTCAACAGATGGGACTTCTGCCTAGTAATTTACAGTACAGGACGGTCAAGCGGTGTTCCAAGGGGCGGACATGGATAAAGCATCCCATAGTGTATCCCATACAGCACTTCTCCATACACCACTGAGTGATTTCAGGTGGGGCTGGACACTAACATTTATCCACAATGTCTTCGTTTTTCTTGGGGCAGCAGTGAAGCGAGGGGGGAAAAAAGGACCCAAATTTGACTAGGCAGCTGTGTTTGGGAAAGGAAACTATTTATCAAAAACGGGGAGTGATATATGCTATCCTCTCTGCGCTAACCCCGACTCTGCTTGTGTCGTCTCATCTGCGACCGGTCTCATCTGCAACTGTTCTCAGAGATCCATCACGGCCTCGAAGACGGCTGCGCAGCGCTCGGAGGCCTTCGCAATTAGTGCATCAACAGCTGGGGAGACCATTAGACGCTCCTGGGTGTTTGCTTCATCTCCTTTGTTTAAATAAGGCTGAACAGCACAGAAAAATACAGGACACTAATGAATGGTGTCCGTCATTGTAAGTGGGGACGCCTGGGTGGGAGCCGGGGAAAGTTTTTGAGGGCACGATGTGAATTTTGGGGCAAAAATGACAGGGAGTGGGGCTGAAGTGACGTTAAACAAACTGTGGAGAGCCGTTTGGAAAATCTTGTTAAGATGTGTCATTTTTGCAGATGTTCATTATACTTTGGCCAAGGTTAAGAAAATAAGTGGTATTACAGTTTTGCCATTTGTCTTTGGAGAATAGATCATTGGCTGAAGCTTTGACTATGAGCTATTTGAGGCCGTTGTAGCGTATGCAAGGCAATGTCGGCCTAATGAATACTGTGTACTTTGTGTGCTTTCAGACTCTCTTTGGAGAATTTAAGTCACTGAATGGGTCACGTTGCTGTGTGTGTGGCCGCTTACAACACTCCTGGGCCCAATTATGTGATACCAAATTCCCTTCGCTGATTAATTTGCATTCATGCAGACTAGGTAGGATCCAAGGCAGTGAATATGGTGAAGCAGTGAGAGTGTGGGAGTCTGAGAACTGTCCGTCTTATCTTAAAGAATTAAGATAACCCAGAAGTGAATCACTCAACATGGTCCAAACCTAATCTAAGCCCCGGCTGACGTATTCTGCATTATCTCACCTACACTCACACACCAGCATGCACACACACTCAAACACACGCACACGTATAAAAACAAACACAGATTACAGATGTCATTTATCCTCTATAAGTCAAACCAAGGGCAGGGTAAAGTGTATGCAAAGATGATAAAACTTTTACCCCAAATACCCTAAATGTGGCTAAGTCTGCTTTTAGGCAGATACTGAGAGAGATGAGATACGGGCAGAGTGTTTGCACTGTGCTGCCATGGCTTCCAAGAGAGTGACAGTGATCATTTTTTTCTTTTTCTTGGGCAGAGTTCAACAAAGGTTGTTAATGTAATCCATCCAAAAAGGAGCGCACTCCTCTCTGCAGCGGACTCCCCTCGATGTTGTTATTGGCAAACGCCCTGGATCTGGCAATAGAAAAGAGTGATGCTATTTTCTGTTAAACACTCTCTTCTGTCTTTCTTTTTCTTTTTTTGTTTGGTCTCTCTTCTCATCTATTCCTGAAATGTTATACAGTAAATATGTTGATTCTTTGGTCAAGTGTGGGCTAGAAATCGAAGGCCTGTAATCAGTTTTCCAAACCTCTCCGCCTTTGCTTGGCCAGGCTGTTTATTTCTATCTTGATGACATTGTCCCAAGTTGGTACATGCTTAAGTATGAAGCATCAGGACCTCCACATCCATGCTGCTCTAGTATGGTTAAAAAACGTTGTCGGAATAGGCCTGCGTTTTGTTAAGATTAAATATAAAGCAGCATAAATACAGAGTACACAAATTAACTTTCTCCCAGCATGATCGAGATCTATTCGCTGAGTATGAGGTTGTCAAATTTAAGGGTTCTACATCTTGGTCATTTATCATGCATTCCACAAGTGTAACACAAGTGTATTTATGCTGCGCAGCACGCTGCCCATAACCTATGACATGAAAACGAATGGGATCATTAAACCACTATTGACACTAATTAAACGTTCTCCAGCATACAGATTTAGAAGATAAACAGAGCTGAGCCAGATTTAGTTCAAACTGTAATCGACTGTGGCCATCATGTCTGTAAATCAGCTTTACAACCAGTATGTGGGATTTACTACCTAACCAATGTTACTCACCACTGGAAGCTACAGTATATGCTCACATTAGACATGCTATGTATGTGAAGATTAACAGCAGATAATAAAAGGTTTAATGCTGCAAAGCCACACTTAACTTTTTAAGAAAATATCATTTGAAAAAATTATGGGAAGTTTGGAGACAACAGCTGGCTCACTTATCAATCAGAGGATCGTTTATAATAGACAAAATAACCTACTAACTCATCCGTTTACTGTGATGTCAAGAGTAATTTAGTCAGAGGAAATGTGACTTCTGATTTCAAATGGCGTCTTTCTCCATTTCAGAACGAGATGCTTCCAAGGAAGAAAAGCTTTTAGCAGACCACTCTTACAAATTACTTGGAAGAACTCTAGATGGAAAAAAATATGCTTCTGACTCAAGTAAGGAAGATCTGAGATGGCACCAAGAGTTTCCAAGGCAAACTCTACAGTACTTCTAGAAAAGGAATAAAAAGCACATAGAACAAAAAAAGAGACCCTGACAAAGAGCAGCTGGGAGAACACTAACCCTGCAACAATCCACAGCACAGATATGTTTGCTTTCTATTTTATTGTCCTTTGTATCATGAACTTGTGTAAATTGACCCCTTTTCCTTCTTTGGTCTTTGTTTCTAAATTAGGCAAAAACTGGACAAACAAACAATACCCGGTGGCAGTGCTTAGTGTCAAACACTTCAGGCCAGATCTGACCGAGGCGACACGAGGCTGAAGGAGGTCGTAAAGTTAAGTCAGCAGAAGAAGGGAAGGAACGAAACACAAGGGTGGGGATTGTTGGAATTCTCACAGCGCAGCCAGCACAGCTTCCTGTTATTTGTTTTGTAGTAAATGCTGATTCTCAGGGGGATATGACTGACCGTAAAGCTGGACACAAGTCGCCGTCTGTCCTCTGACCGCTGCTGTCTGCATGACTTGGTGTGTGAGTGAGTGTGACTGCATGGGTATGAATGTGACTGTGTACGTGACTACATGTGTTGATTTTTTTCATGCGTCTGCACTTATTTCATGTTTTTTGAGTTGTGTTTGTTAGTGTTGTTTTTCACAGTTAAGGTCAATTTAGGTATTGATGTGTTAAATGTATACAAACAGGAGAAAATTGGTGCTTTTCTGGACAGTTGATGGTTTTCAACTAATAATGACAGATGTCAAGACACAGCCAATGTGTACGCTGACCTTCAGACTAATACAAATCCTAGTCTTAGACTTAGACCTAGTACTACATAACCACAAGTACATGGTGGACGGTTGAGGCTAACGTATGAGGAAAAAAACTCTGTAAACACTGCACATTTCCAAAATCTGCTAAATGCTATAATGCTGAAAACTCTGGGTCTTGGGCTGCCTGGTTCCCATTGCACTTAAATTGGTACCGAAAACAGAACTACTGCTGACAGACACCGTGCCAATGTATTAACACTGGAAAAAGTGGCACAGGTCAACTGTGGTGAAATATTGCATGAGGTTTATTTCTTCTTTACTGTGGTATTGCACAGATTATAAAGTATCAACGGATGATTTTTTTTATTAGACATTTTGTTGCTGTTGTCATACAGGCAACACAGTTGGAGACTTAAGAAGAAGCCATTTACTGGAGAAACTACAGAGTAAACATGGTTTTCTGACACTTTCTCAATTATACCTCTGTATTATAGTGCTTTCAGAAAACATTTTGTATTCTAAGAATATGAAAAATATGAACACCTACAGCGAGCACTGCACAATAACTGGTAATATGTACACAGGGCATAAAGGGAAGCAAACAGGCTGTAACCTTAAATGAAATCTATGCAGATCCATATTCTTGTGTGTATGTGGCTGCATGAGTCAGCACATCAATATGTTTACCAGTGAGTGATTTAACTCAACTGAAACAACATCATAAAAACACAAGAGTCATACAAATCTGCTGCTTTCCCCCATCAAAAGCTAATGGGCCGGGACCTTTCCTCACCTCATTATCTTGTTCTGCTCGTTCTCGGCAAAATAAGACAGAAAGAGGGAAAGAGTAAGAGAGACAGGGACACAGAGTGAAAAAGAACGAGAGACTGCAAAGGAAAAAAGTTAAAGTTAGGAGTACAGTCACAGTAAGACGAAGTAAACAGAGTGAGAGCAAAAGGAGAACAAAATTAAGAAATAATGAGAAAGAGTGAGAGAAACCAAGAGGAAAACAAAATGGGAAACATAAAATTAGAAAAACAAAGTGTAAAAGAAAGATAAAGATAATGGAAAAGGGGAACGAAAGCAGGAGAAAAGAAACAAAATAGAATAGAAAAGTTAACATAAAGAGGTAAAGAATTAAGAAGAGTGACAAAGAAAAAATTGACACGACAGAAAGAAAGATGAGGAAAATCTAAAACAAGGACAAAGCAGTGCAGTGAGAACAAGCTGTGGAGGACTGAGCAGACTCCACGGCGTGAGTTTTATTGTCTAACTACTTAATTGTAAATAACAGGCCTCAGTGATGTGAACGACCATTCATTCGTCCAGACAGAGTGATTAATCCATGCTGGGCTTTGGGAGAGTGGGCAATGTGTGTGTGTGTGCGCTTGTGTGTCTATGAAAGAAAGAGAGAGAGAGAGAGAGAGAGAGAGAGAGAGAGAGAGAAAAAGAGAAGGTCTTTCTTTTCCTTTCTTGTCTCTATCTCGCTACCCTGCAGGTCCTAATTGGTTAATTTCATAAACTTCTCAAAGGGGCGCTCACTGAGGCCCTCCCTCCCTTATATTGTAAAAACAGGACCCAGTTTAGCATCGCTACCTGCAGCTCCTCTGGCCTTTGTTGCAGAGGATGAGAGTCAGACAGCGACCGCGGGGGTTCCTTCACAGGGAAATACAGCAGGGAGATAATGGGCACGTCGCCCGGGCCAGACAGGGAGGGAGTTCTGCGCCCGGCTTGAAACTGGTCACTTCCCAGTGTTTTGTCCATGGCAAGAGTCTATGACCTGCTCATTACTTCATTCTGGGGTGCTGCCGTGATATCATAGCTAACAAGCTGGTCGGGGGAATTGAGCAAATCAGATGTGGTGCTTTTGAACGCCACACGGACTGCTTTAAAATATAGTTTCATGCATTCTCACTCAGTCATGAATCAAACTCAAACTCATCCTAGTTAGAACACAAGCGTCTGAACCTTGTTTAATAATGACTAAACAGTGTTGGCTAAGTTATTCTAATTGGATGTTTCCCACTCATTGAAACTGCATAAATACTAACTCTGAACTGCACATATTTCTCCATCTATATATAAATAAAAGAAAATAATACCTACATTTTGGCAGTTCAATGTAATATATCGCTTGGCCCCCTAACAATGCTACTTTTGGAAGTTATGCTACAGTGACTTCCTGTTAAGATAGTTGATTGCTGTTGATTGGATGGCATTACAAATGTTTTCTGGTAACCGATTTACAAAAATTATTACTGGCAATTATATTAATCAGTAGTTTGAAACTAAAGGACTTTGTACACAAACTTAGCGATAAATAACTAGTGCAACCCAGTCCAGGGTATTGTATCTACATCTTAAATGACCACATGTTCATACGCGATTTTCACCACAATAAATGCCAGTCTATTTCACTTAACTGAAGTGATCCAATTGTTATTTTTGCCCAACTATATTATTTACATGCGAGGGAGTAATTTGGCTTCATGCACAAAAGTGTTAATGTTTATTCGCCAACCAGGGAAGTTGTTTCTTCTACATGAGGCTGAAAATAGATTTGATACGCTTGGAATAACATTCAATGAATGAAGCATAATTGCGTATTACCAAAACAGCCGACTATAATCACTCAATAATAACTGCATTAAATGGCCGCCTTCGAAATTGGTGCAGCCAGACATTGAAACGTCTACATCAGTTACTCTGCAAGCAGGAGCCGCCACGAAATGCTGCTCTTTTTGGAAGAAAGGCATTATGGAAACCCCCCTATCAATGCTCGGGATCAGAGTCTTTAAAGTGTTTTGCCCCTAAAATGAGCAAGCCGAGGCTCTGAGGCCGTGTTTATACTCTCCTTGGCAAAGTGAACCCTGCATCTATGTCTGGTCCAGGGAGGAGATACCATCGAAGCCCCTTTTTGTTGCATGCGACGGGCGTACTGCTGCCTTTCCACCCACCTTGACCGATTATTCCTTTCATTTATTTATTTACATGATTTTGCGCTGCAGTATCGAGCTTTTACGAGAGGAATTCCAGCCTTTGTATGGTGGAGGGCCCTTCACAGCAGATAAAAACTCAAAGTATAAACACGCTCCCATTAGGGAACTGGCGTCCAACCAGCCTTTACCTCAAAGGGATCTGTGTTATCTGCACAGCGGCCTCGGTCTGTGTCCGAGTGATTCACTGCAGGGACCGCTGCAGAGGACTTTGAGATGAGCCAGGTCTAGGTGCAGCCACGGTCTAAAGGCCAATCTGTCTCCATAAAATTGACTTGTTCGCCCGAAATGAAAGAACAAGCGGTGTCAGCATGTTTGGATCCATGTGTATCTTCTCACAAAGCAATCCTACACTTGCTATGTGTGAACTTTGCGTTTTAAGTGTGCATTAAATCAACAAGTATGAGCCTCATGGACCATTAAGAGTGCAGCATTCTCATGAAACAGCAAGACACATACCTAAAAAGACTGAATTACCCTCAGATGGCGTTTGTGTTTGGGCTGTTTCCCTTAAAGGTTGATAAATATTGTCCTGGGTTTGGTATTGAAGGGGATTTTAAATCGACCTCTCCCTGTGGTAATGTGCAACACTAGAGGCACTGTACTGCTGCTGCCATCCATCAGCACCACCAGAGCAGTTTACAGTTCTATAAAAGTGTTACTGTGTCTTTGCCTATCTGTAAATCAGGTGTGTAGAAGACTGACATCATAAGTAACATAAGACTAATAAAGCAGCAACTAAATCTGAAGGAGTTTCATAAATAACATATATTAAGAAGGTAGGGTGGCAATAAAAATGGAGACTGGTGCACCATGGGAATGCTGTCTTGCTGCTGAGGCAATTTTTTATGTTATGAAAGGATATTTAAAGATTTCTGTTTCGGGTTTGTCTTGCAGTCAGTTTGAGAAGAGACTAACTTTGAGACAAAGTTGGAACATGAACTGTAAAATGAGCTACCAGAAAAAAATAGTTTGCAGGATGTGTTTCAGTGAGGGAGCAGAAAAAAAAAAGAAAAGAAAAAAGAAGCAGAAACACAAACATTCACATCTGCAACTTTCTTTCATCTCAACTTTCCGTGCCGTTAGCCATGACCACTCTTCACATTTGCATTCACATATACGACTCTGCAAAAGCCATCTTATGTTTTGCTTATTGAGGCTGCTTATCAGTTGCTGTTCCCAACCCGGCATAAATCCCGAGGATTAAAGGACTTCAAAAAAAGAAGTTTTTGAGGGTGTAAGAGGGTGGGGGTGGGGGGGAAGTGGGTTTTTTTGAGGGGGGGAGAAGCCGGCAGGATGAAAAGAAGTTGGGGGCCCATAGAAATGCTAAGGAAGTGGCCCTCTTTTTTTTCCCCAAGTCGCTCAGGGGTAGGAAGTTCCCAGCTCCGCCACTTCATTAATTCATGCTATTTAACAAGCGGGATTGTGGTGGGGCTTCTTCGGCCCCCTTCACACTGGAACCAACAACAGTGCCATCAGTAACTGACAACCCCCCGGGCGGAGGGGCTATGGCCTCCGGGGTCCACGCTGCAAACAGAGCCACGGGAAGCAGAACCTTGCCATTCAAGAGTTCAGCCTTTATTTGTCATCCCTGGTTTCTCCCCACCATACACATCCCCAATCATGGGCCTCCGGGGGTGGATGGCGGATTGGAGGATGAATCTCCACTGTTTCCTATTAGGACAGAATGGGGGGGGGGGGGGGGGGGGGGGGGGTTGCTCATCAGTGGAATCAGTATGCTCATCCATAACTTCTTAACGTTCGCTGACCACAGGGTTTGTGAGACGCCGGGCGAAGAGGAGGAGGAGAGTCGAGGTGGCAAGTGCCAAAGAAAAAAAAAACGAAGAAGAAAAATAGCAATGTGCTTACAGACCAAATCATCCAAACGTTTGTGGTGCATTTTTCTATTATTTTGTGGGTAAATGATTCACAGCGTGTTCCAGGAGCAATGACACGACCAGTTCAGTCCAAAAGAAATTTACAAGCTCATTTAGATGATTCTTCATATTATTCCCCACATGCATTCTGCTTACAAAAAAAGACAATATTGACTTCTGAACTTTTTATTACTTAAGTTAAATTTGTTGATATGTTTGCTGAGATTCATGAGACTTAATGATGCTTGAAACTAAAGTCATGGTATTGATTTAAAAATATAACAGAAACATATAATAGATAAGAAGATAAAGGTAAGAAACAAACTACAATAAAAATAGTACATACATATAAACAGTATGTATATAAAAATAATCAGCTAAAATCTGGACTTAATTATAAAAAAAATTATAAGAAAATCAAGGAACCTGTTTCTCACAGCTGGGCTTGAATGATAGACAAGAATGTACCTTTTAAAATGATGCCAAACATATTATAGTAAATCATTAATAAATGTGTTTAAAGCGAGCTTAAATGAAGGTATGCACCAGCCAATTTATTGGGGCGGATGATTAACCAAATGAGCTACAGTGACAAAACTGCCACTCAGCAATTGTTATCATATATCAAATATTATCATATAACATATTAACTACAGATGTACTACCTTTTCAAAAAAGTTAACTGAATTTTGCTTCTTTGAGCAGTACAGATATTTTCAGAGCTGGCCTATAGATTAAAAAAAGTCTTCAAATGACTCAGGACACGAGACAAATGATGAAAGTTTGTAAGTAGACATTGCTTCATTTTAAAGCTTGCAGTAACTCTAAATACATATTGAACATACACTGTACAATGATGGTCTCCAATAATACGCTGTACATGTGGGTTTCGTACCACAACAGCTTCATGCAAGAACCCCCAGGGAAGCCTCATAAGGACGTAGGCTGAGAGATCATCGCAGCCGTGAGGGGAGGCTTGTAATTGAGCCTGAAGAAACCCGCATGTGAGGTTTACTATGGTTATGGAATGAAAGCTGGGTTACCCTCTCGGTGAATTAGTCAAAATTAAATTGCGTTAATGCCTGCCTGAAAGAATGCTACCCAGAATCCTTCAGGAGATCCTGCCCGGGCCCCACATCACTCACCGTGCCTGAAGGTGTTGAAATCGGGGGTTAAATTCCCATATCTGTAACTTCAGCTGTTCCACGATCCGCTCATTTATTATCTTGCACAACCGTCGAGGGACGGCGACTGAAAATAAACTGTGTATGGTGTTGTATCGTCAAGTGACATTATCTTGAGTCTGTTATCTATTATGGTGAGACCATAATGAATGAGGGTTAAAAAGTACATGGATGATGTCTTCTCACAGCCCATTAAGTCCGGCAAGCGGACGAGATGAGGGAAGAAGGGACAACTTGCGAGGGCGGCTGCAGACTGTGATTGTGGCTCGGCCTCATCTCGTAATTGCTAATACAGTTATTAAGGGATGCCAATGGGGAGACCACCGGAGAAGGATTGTCCCTGAATTATCACAGTTGCCTTTCAGGGCCGTGGAAATCCTCTAAAGGCCAGTGATTCAGTGGCACACAAGGCTTTTATCGTCATCCCACTGAGGCCTGGGAGGATCCCCACTAAGACCCACAAAGCACCACACCAACCTCGTGCACACACATACGCATACGTGAACAACGCTCTCACGCACATGTATGTAAAAAGTGAGTATAAGAATCCACGTATATGCAGTACCTGGTGATTAGTGACAATGACGGCAGTGGCATCACTTACTGTTAATAAAAAAGAGAAAAGTTCATGGATTTCTTGTGTATTAACATCAAAACAAAAAAATATGAAAATTTGTATCAGTATAGTACATATATATATACACACACACACACACACACATAATTAAGATCCTCTGTAGTGTCTATTCTGCAAATCTTCAATGGGAAATGGATGTTTAGTTACATACAGAACTTTCTAACAAGCCAAACCATCAAAGCTTCATACAAACAAAACTCTGATACATCTTTGGAGAAGACAGCTAAAATGAATGGAACAATTTCATTTTAAGAGAGGTAATCTTTTAGCTGAAACAGATCTGAGCAGAATCAAAAGTGCTGTTTATCCTTTAGATGTACACAGAACCGAATGGAGAGGCTTGCAATTAATACATAAACGTCTCCTGCTTGAGTAAACTTTATTCCCATTACTAAGAGCTAAATGTTTCAGGACAGATGTAAAAAAGAATGTACCATTTAGATGACAAGTCTCTTTTCCTCATGTCTAGGTTTTAAAACATTTCCCAGGATGGGACACATCTTTTCTGAATGAAGTAATGAGAATTAAGGACGCCCTTGCACACATCAACCTCAATTTTTTCAGTATTTTTATATTTTTTTTGTGGGTGTGTGTTTTTTTTCCAACAGGCTGATGACTTTAACATACACGGATGGGTAGAATGGGTAGACACTACTTTTTTCCCTTAGCCAAACAAGGGGAAATGCCTGGGAATTACCTGTTGGACCCAAGAGATCTTGGCAATCCCCAAGCCAGGGCAAAAGGGCTGCAGTGAAAACACTCAGTTTAACAAACAAAGACAGAAGCAGCTCAGGTCTCGAGGGCAAAATTCGCTCATTAATTCCACTTAGCTCGATTTTTCACGGTTTTCACTGAGCACTGACTGACAGAGTTCCCTACAAAGACAGCATTGAGACATCTTCACTTGTGTGGCGAAAATCGTTAAAGTTTGATAAGGCTACTGTCACGCTGCTGGAGCAGAAAAACTGCGACTTTGACCACCAATTTGGCAGGAAGAAAGTTTCCGATCCGCCTCCCCTTACGACATCTGAGGCTCAAAGAAAAGAGTCCTTCACACACTTTTTCCAAATTAAACGCAATATGCCGTTACATCTGATTGTTGGAGTGAGCTTTGCTCAGCTGCGTTAAGTTAACCATCAAAACGGGTCAATGCTTTTTAATGTAACTTTGTTGCCAGGAAGGACAGCAGCCCTCAATTAATTGTCAAAGGGAAAGCGGAAATCCTGAAATAAGAGTTTCTAGGACGGTCCTGTCAATAGGCGATAAATGGGATGGAAAAAGAAAAAAATTAGTTAAGCAGATGTGGCACAGTTCATGACTCCTTTCCCCTTTTTCTGCCCTGTATTGTTTTATCTGAGTCAGTGTGATAACTAATGGTGGAAAAGACTGACCAGGCGTCCCTTTGAAGGCAACAAAAGCCCCCTAGGCTTGTGACATCTCGGCCTGGTAACACGTAATCTCAGCGGTCCCAGGCTGTGCCACTATTAACGTGGCAGCAGCCGTGTGCGGAGAGCCGGCCGACCTCTGTGCTTGCTCAAACCTCAGCTAAATCTGTCTGATTCTCATCAAACACCGAGGGGGGAGAGACTGAGGGGGGAAAAAAAACTCGAGCCTAGACTCAATACAGACACTGCACCACACAACTCGCCTGGCAGGCAAAGCTGTCACCATTCAGTTTACTCCAGTCCTCCAAAGAGACAAGCCAGCTACAAAAACAGTCTGGTGGTGCCTTGAATCATGAGAAGGAGTAAGAGGGTACACAGAGGGGAGAGACAGGAGTGAGGTAATCTCAACTTAATGGAATATGATAAGGAAAAAGTGTCTTTACCAAAACAAGTCAAGATGACAATTGGAAGGTTAGTTTTAATGGCGTTATCTCAGTTTCTTTTAGGGCGGAGGCAGAGGCGGCTGAGATGTATCCTTGACCCTCCGTTTCTGCAAAGTTCCCCTTCTTTTCAAGTGGGACGAGATGTCTTTTTTCCACCGTCTGTGTGACCCATTTTTACCACCTCTATCTGTCCACTTTGTTCGCTCCGACTGCTTTTGTATTTTAACACCCCCCCCCACCCACCAGGGTTTAACCTCGGGTCACCACCAACTTCTTAATCAGTTCAGCACATGACCATTCCTTTCAATCCCCACATACCAGGAGAGAAGCACTCCCTGATACAGTAAATTACGATAAAGAGCTCACGACCCAAAATCGAGGGACCATATCCCCATATGAAAGCAGGGGCCCTGATACATCAATAGGCAGATTTGGGTGTGGGGCGGCGGGGAGGGGCTGCGAAGCACTTCTCCAGAAAATCCACACTTCAAAAGAAGCCAGTATTAGATTGGGTGGGGGGGAACGAGGCGGGTGTGTGGGATGTGAGGAGGATAGAGTCCCCCTATAAAGTCTGCCATGCCAATCCACTGTGGTCACCAAGAGGAAAGAAAGAAAAGGAAAAAATCTGAAGGGAACCAAGATGTTAATGTGTGTGTTCTCGAAAAAATTCTTTGAAGGATACAGGCCCGGGTTTCAAATAGCCTAATGGTTACCAGTTGGCTTATCATCATTTTGATGTCTTAAAACTAAAATTCATGGACTGTGATGTCCTGCTGTCAACGCTGCATGATTTCTGAGTGTCAGACTCTCCATTGTGTTCTCATTATGGCTCTTTCACCAAATGTCGGAAAGATGGTGCTGAAGGCACCGCTGAGTGGCTGTCAAGGGGGCCGTGGACATTTCCTGGGTTAGCCAAAGGGGCTGAAGGTCAGAGGTCAAAAGGTGCTCAGAGAGGTTGGAAGCCAAGTCAGGAGGGGTTAGAGTTCAGCCTTCGCAGTTGTATTTCTTTTTCCTGCTCATAAAACCCACAGGGTCAACCCCCCCTTTTCTGTTTAAAAACACTAACAGCAAAAAACTAGTGGGGTCGCCTTTCCTCCTACATCATCTTCTCTTATCGTGTAATTCCTTCTGTTTAGTGTGTTCAGATTGAGCTGTGAAGGGGTATGAGATACTGTAAATAAGCCTGACGTGCAATGTCAGACCCCGGGATTATGTCAGGCTGATGACAAATGTCTGTTTATGTGATTTTTACCTCGGGTTCCGTATCTGATCGTGTGCAGAAACAGCAAAACGATGGCACTCTGAGGTCAAGATCTGGACTGAGTTTGCACCCAACAATGCAGCGCTGCATTCTTCAGCATCAAATCAGGTTTCAAATGATTTTTGGCAATCCTGGGCAATATATTAGTTAGTGTTTTGGAACACACTGAAACACGCACTACCAGAAATTATTCCATCCTTCACACATCCTGGACGTCTGCCCAGACGAAGCCCACATACAGTATTTATCAGGAGGGAAACAGAGCCAGGGCTCACTTCAAAGAGAGGCCTTGATAAGAGTGACCCGATAACCTTAAACCTAGACTGGTGTAGCCTACTACACACTCACTGATGAGTGGCCAGGGCTCTTTGGCTGACATGTACTTGTAAAAACAAGAGCAAGTGCTTGAGAGCAGGACTTGACCCGTGTTGAACTTGTGTTTTATACAAATGTTTTTGGACAACAGCTGTCAAAATGCCAATATGCAATGCAATTATTTAGAATTTTGATATTTTATTCCCTTAGTATTTTAAAACAGACACTTTTTATGTGGTCAAAGGTGATGCCAGATAGCTAGGCTGCGTGGCATTAGAAACTTAAGTTTCATATGTCAACTACAAACACTTGTCTTTTTAAACACAATTTATTAAGTAGCTTAATAAAGAGGGATGACAGGGAATCCGGGAGACAGAGATGGAGAATAACATACTAGAGAGGAGAATGTGAGAAGTCAAACAAAGGAAATCAAACAAGATTTAGTTTGTCAAACATCTGGTAATGTCTTAATGGGGCTATCCCGAGCCTAGTGCCACCTAAGTGTATTGATCCAGATGTTATTATTTGAGGAGTGGAGCCTTTGAAACAGCATTTAGACCATCATGAGACAATCTAGCTTTTTACTTTAATTTATTGTTAAACAATAAATTATAGCAAACAAGGCTGGTTTTATTGCAACTATTGCAGATTAACACCAGTTTAGGAAACCTAACCTATACACAGAAAAAATAACACAATCAGTATCACACAGTAAGGTAACAACCATGTCTGTCAGAAATCACATTTGCATAGTGTACTACTAATTTGCAGCAGCAAATGTTTTGGCGAAAAAACGCCACTTGAGTTACATTTTTTATTAATGTAATGGGGAAAATGTTTATTAACATGTCTGCAAAGCTGCAATTTTTCTGATACAGAATGCATCAGAGAAATGTTCTCTGACAATGTATTTCAATGGTTGTCACAATATAAAAAAAAAAGAAAGAAGAGCAGCGCTATTGGACTGGTAGTAGTAAGAAGTAGTAATCAGTCTTTTTACTTCAGCAAAAGTAGTGTTACCACAACGTAAAAGGCCTGATTTCAAAATTTAACACTGGGAAAAGTGCTGTATTTAACAACAGAACTTGAGAAACTGTGCTTAGTCACTTTTCAGCACTGTAATCTGTCAGTGGTATTACCATATTTTCTGAGTTTGGGTACCAGAGTCAGTACTAGAAGAGAAAAATGGGACCAGTGTATCCTTAGTGGCAAAGAAATGACACTGACAGGACATGTTGTAATACAGTAAAAGGCCAATATTGGCAGAAAATACGAGTTTAACACCAGTGAGGCTCCCCGTATGGTCCACGACAGAAACGAGGGAAGAGCGCTCTCCTGCAAATGAAGATAACAAACAACCTCTGCACTCGGAGGCGATGGGACTCCGAGGGAGGGTGTCAGGGGTCAGAGAATGAAACGGCAACACCTCTGCAGCCACTTGACAGGATGAAAAAAGAGCGGGAGACGGGGGTGGCGGGGTGTTTGAGAGAGGGTGGGAGTAGCACTTGAGGCCAGAATGGAAGACACAAGCCTCCCAGCAGCAGCAGTCAGAGGCAAGGGGACACAGGGGCTACTGTTCCCATTGAGGTCTTTGTCTCCCAGGCGCTCTCTTGTTTTTCCTCAGCAAACCGTGGGTACAATGAAGGCGGCATGCTCCCCTCCCCTCGCGCAAAGGGCTGTCAATACTGGACCTATCAGACCCTGAATGGCCGAATCAGCCTTCCCATGAAAATCAAGTCAATGACCTGCTTCCCCTGGCTCTCCTCCTTGTGAAGTGGGTGACAGCTATAATTTCAATAAGTAAAACAGAGGGAGAAAGAGAGAGAGAGAGCATGGGGAGAGTAATGGAGAGAGAGAGAGGGAGTGTTCTCACATGTTGCTGAGGGGACTTTGCCTCAGACTCGGCATCCTCATATAAAATGCATTAATTCCTTCGCTGTGAGCTCACCGTAAATGATTTGATTGTGGCCGATTCGACATAGTTTTCCGAGCTTCCCTGAGCGCCATAAAAAAAAAGGAAGAAAAAACATGATGCTGGGAATGCTAAGACAATTTTGAACCAAACATTTAACTTCAGCCTTCTGACCCAATCAAGTGGAAGAGAAGACAGGCTTTGTCCACCTTGGCCCATCCAAGAAAAGTTAGCCAAGGGAGGGGGGAGAAAGGAGGAAAAGAAATGTAAAGATTTTGCCAAGCTTTTGTCACGCCTTAAGGACTGGCTTAGTCAATTGCTGTCAGATCAAGAAGACAGAAAGGAAAACAGCCGTGGTTGCCTTATATAAAAAAACACTTTCTCTCGCAGCCAAGTCGGGAGAGTCCCCATAGACAGAATTACACAGTTACTTTTAAAGGATTTGCATTTAAAAGATTGCGTACAGGCCTGAATGCGGGTCGTTTCCCCGTGACCATAGAAACACTAGAAAAGGTGGAAAATTCAGTCCGCTGAACTTTAAACGACTTTATTAAAGTGTCACTAATCAGACGTGAAAGACACAAGGTTTTAGTGTTTGGGCAAACTTACAGAAAAACTAAAAAAAAGCTTAATGACCTGTTAAGAGCATTACTTTGAAAAGCCTTGTTGATGTCCCTTTCCATAATAAAGAAAAGACCATTGCTCACGTCGGGAAAAAATTAATACCCAAAATATTCCAAGAATTTGACTTAAACATTGTGCTGAGGAATCCTGATATATGGCCAACAGAGTTACAATAACAATCCCATAATACCTGCCTTTAATAATATTTTAGTATAGGGTATTTGCCCACATAAAGCTACATATGCTTTAACATTTAAATACAGGATATCAGTGCCTCAATGAAAACAATTTATTTTTCACTTTGGATCCAGAAGACAATTAAGAGAGTCATCTAAAAAGTCACCGGCCGTGGAAATGTAATCTAACACTTTTACAAATTACTGATGATAAATGCTTGATTCAAAAACTTTCTGGCACGTATTTCCTCCCAGAAAAAGCCAAATTCCAAAGCAGAAAATTGCTACCATTACAGCGTAATGGGATAACAACCCGAAGAATAATCCCTCGCTAACAATGGTGAGGTTTGAAAAGACTCCTGCGAGTCCTGTTTGGTGTCTGCCAGCGGAGAGCTGCATTTTACAGCCACCAACCGGCGATGTAATCTCCGCTCAATGGAGACCTGGAGAGAGAGCCTCCACACAGGGGTCCCTATCCCCTCCATCCATCCATCCATTGATCTAGCCATCCCATCCCTAAAGAAATGGATAGACCTCATTTCCATTCAACACAAACTGTGTGAAGGGGGTGGGGGTCTTATGATCGGAAAGAACAAAACCGCAACAAGACAGGAAAGGATTGAGAGAAGAAGCGAGTTGGGGGGGGGGGTTGGTTGGTAGATGAATTAGCATTGGTGCTACAGATTAAAAAGAGCCTCTGATCTTCCAGGCTGGTCTTAATCATATACACCCTAAATGAATCATCCCGGGACTTCTCCCAAGTTAATTTCAGTGCAAGAATTAATTAACACGAGAGCGAATTGATGTATGCAGAGCAGTGGAAAAACAACAATGTAAACAACCGCAACAATGGGGTAATGATTGCACGGGGCTAATTTGCGTCACAGTGATATGAATTTGATTTTGTGCACTGAGTAGGATTAATGAGGGAAACAAAAAAATGTTTTTTTTGAAGATGAGTGTGGAAGGGATGTTGTTATTCATATCATTTTTTTGGCATAAATCCTGAATAATGCGTACAAGATAGTGCAAGAGGTGCAGAAATTACTGGCACTGTAAAACATAACATTTCACAACCAATATCACCATTTGTACTGTTTATTTGCACATTTTAACTCTATAACTGTAAATGTAAATGTAAATGGCTGCTGAAAATTGCTGTAAGGTTTAGATTTTTTTCCTTCTACTCCATGTAGCCATTGGTTTCCATTAATTTCTGTACAGTATAAAAATCAATTACCAGACTCATCAAGCTTTCTGGATTTGGGTAATCCATCAGGTCTGTGATCTTTTTTTCTTTTAAAGGTCATCACAGTTTATGTGCTGATTGATTTGAAAAGCTTGCATGTCTTTCATCTTAACAATAATTTGTTAGTAACTTTGACAAAAGTTAATGCACACTAGATGTTTTCTGTAATGAATTACACAACCAAGCAAGTTTCAAGAGGCTTCTAATAGATTTGTGTATCCACCACCAGGCATCTAAAGTATATTCAAGAAATCTCAAATCTGAATATTTACTTGGCGTCAATGTCAAATCCACTTCATACTTCAACATTTGCCTTCTTAGTTGTCTAACCCCCAAGTGGGGAAAGAGGAGGTAGATATACAATCCCAACTCTTGTGAGAGACTGGAGTCGTTGTTGTGTTAATACCAAACAGCACCATGTCCACGCAGCCTCCATATGGAGTCGTACACGGGGGCAGACGGGCCATTTTGACAGTCAGGGGATCAAACTGTTTCCAGATGACCACAGCTGGCATTACTCCAGGCCTGGGGCAACTACAGCTTCCTCACAGCCCGAGTGGAGGGCTCGTGCAAACTCAACAGCGGGGGTTAGCATATAAAGCCTGAGAATAAATCTTGAGTTTCAAAGACGATACGAAATGTGATGCCCATGCCCCCTTACTGATTGATTTCCATGAGGAGAGTTTAATTCCCAAAGAGGCTACTCAGAACTCAAAAGGGAAAACCTCTTACTGTAAAATACTTGATCTCCTACAACAAAAGCTACCATGTGTAGAATTATTTATGTGTTTATGCCATTCTTTAAAAAAAAAGTTTATTTGATCTGATGAAAATTAGTACTGTCTACGTGTTGCTTTTAGCATTTTACTCTCAGTGTCCCGACCGGCACTGTTCTCTGCCACAGTGTCTTTTTTGATGCTACCATTAGGTGGTGCCAAAATTAAGAATTTTCAAATTCCACACATAGTGGCTTTAAAGATTTGACTTTCTCTATGATATTTGTGTGGTCATTAAGTCATTTTACATTTACCCTTTGTAGACATCAAGTGAGACCCTGAACAGTACAGTTACAGGCCATAAAACCAAAACAATGAGCTGAAGGGACCTAAAACGCTCCCTAGAGCTGATGGGAACAGCAGAATCAGGTGATAATTATCTGTGATAACCTCTTTATGATTATACACATTCATTTCATGAACTATTAACATAAACATTTTGATAAGTGCAGCTTTAAAGAGAATCCTTTAATATGACAAAAACTTTGTTTCTGACACGAAAAGCGAAAAAAATGAGCGCTAACAACAAAAACACAGCTTTTTAGCATTCATCATGAATGGGAAGATGTTAGGATTTTGTGTATTTGGATAATATTGACTGTGTTTCCATACTATACTTATAGGTTATCGGAAATATCTAAGTGTTTAAAGACGTATGTACGTTTTCTTCACTTAGGCCTAATGCAGGTTTTTTAGACTTAAATCACCGACAAAATACAAATAACTTTTCAATACTATAACTATATTCAATAAACATCTTAAGAGACACCTAATAAGTGTAAATATTTCAAAAGAATGCAATGTAAATGCAATTTTAAAAACAATATCAGTGTCCAAAGACATGAAAAAGGTAAACAGAGTCATATTTTCATGTTTGACAAGATAATATGATGAAATCAAGCTGGAGAACAGTTTTGTGAAGGAGTTCCCATGAGTGTGTCAGTAAGTGTCTCAACAGAGTGAAAACGCTTCATAAAAGAGCAGCAAAGTGCTGGTCTCCATAGGCGGCCGATGAGGGACAATGAGAATATACCGCACTGTTTTACGGCCCGGCCTGCAGCGAGGCATGATGGGAAGTAATAACCACATCATTACCAACAGCGCCTCAGCCTTGTCAGACGTCAGAGGGATAAAGGAAGCATGCAGAGCTCACACTCGGGCTGCCAGTCTAGCGCGCTGTAGGACCCTGTCACACACATGCACATGCTCATTCACACATATACGCAAACATTTATCGGCCTGATGAAACACAATCGCACTTTCTAAAAGAGTATATGCACACACGCACACTTAGAGACACAGATAGCTGATTGTTTAACTGCCAAGACAAGAGGCAGTGCTTCCGCTCAAGTTGTGCCAAGTCAGGTCAAAGGTCATATGATTCACTTGGAAGGTCCTGAGAGTGTTGCTTTCCATTGGATCACTCACCCATTATCAAATAACTGCATCAAATGGCATGAAACCTCTGCAAGATCATGTGTAAATCTGTGAGAGGAGGGATTAGCACCGAGGCAGCTGGCGTGTTGGATGACTGTAGCGGTTTTAGGGTTAAGATGCCAATACACACAAACACACACAGTACGCACAAACACATGCCTGCTTTCTCCCTCATAGACACGTAAGGGATTGCTCTTCTGCTACTGCCTCTCTCTCTTTCTCTGTCAAATTTAAAGTCATCTTGCATATGAGAAGTAATTTAGTATATTATTGCCAATGCACGTTAAAAATTGCCAAACTTTACCCTATTTAGCACTGATGAGCAATATATAAACCTGTAAGAAGATATAAGTGTTTATTGATAACCCGTAAGTGGAGGCTGGTGAATAAACAGATAATGAACAAAACAGTAAAATATAGTAGGATCCTAAACTTCTCATAATGTAAGTTGAGAGCATCTTTCAAAAACAACTTTCATGTCATAGAATTTGGTGGTATGAGGCTTAAAAATACTGTACTATGCACTGACAAATGGTACTGTATCTATTAACTTTGGGTTTAATTACCTGGAAAGAAAGACTTAACGCTGGCGTAAGGCATCCAAAGCCCCTCTGGATAATAATGTTGTGAAACATAACTGTTTTCATAGACTGAGCAGTTCTTCCAAACCAGCTTGTTTCATGTATTTTCTAAGATTTATTTTTATTGATTCTAGTGCAGCTACTTAGGTTGTCTTGTGTCATAGATACTGATATTAATTTATATGAAACAAGTTCATTTTTATTGGAAACAGGTTTAAATATTCTTACTGCACTGTTGTTGTTTTTCTTCCCCAGTTCTTTGAAGAACTGAATTATAGGGGGAAATTACTTCATAATTTACAATTTTTTTGCAGTGTTAAAAGAATTTAGAGGCAGATTTTGAGGGAGCTGAGATTAAGTTTCATGTGTTGTGTTGTTGTACACCGCTCTCTCTCTCTCTCATACACCCCACAGGCGTCTGCAGTCAGTCTGCAGACCTCAGTGTAAGTGAAGCCCCAATAGCTGCAGCCCCCTGGAGGAGATAGAGACATAATGTAATATCTGATCACCCTCCATGTAATACCATAAGAACACAATGTCCTGGGAGGGAGACTTCATTACAATCTGTCCGTCAACAGCAGGCCAGCCAAGTTTAGACAAAGTTTTGGATGAGTCATTTTTCAGTGGGCTGTTTTTTTTAACTTCATCTCGAGGAGCTACGTGTCAGTGCCAGAGACGCCAAGCAGGATAACTGCAGAAAAATGAGGAGAGGGCGCCAAGATTTGGTAGATTGTGCAAAAAGTATGCAAGAACAGTACTATTTAAGGCTGAAGGCATGTAGGCTGTTATAAGGTGATATGCATGTGAGCAAGCAGGCACTCATGTACACACACACACACACACACACCCCGACACACACAGACACACACACACACACGAACAATGCATACAAAGTCAAAATAACCCAGTGTTTGAAAGGAAAGACCATAAAGTCAACTTTCAGAACAGCACTTTGTTAAATTACACCTCGACATCTACACACAATAGAGCAATGGTGAAATTAGGCCACTTCACCCATTTGCATAGGAAAATCATAGAGTGGGCAAAAAAAAGAGATGAAATAAAAAGAGTAAAAATAGCACATTGTCAACGAATGTAATCGAAACCAGAGCCACAGTTTTTCTCCTTTCAGAGCTCAAAACAGTCAGACTTTCCTTTTGTTTTTCAGCTGGAGATATCACAAACTTTAATAAAAACATAACTTTTGTCTGACAACAGAGCCAGGGAGGGCTGCTCAGGTACCCCGACTGCAAGCGAGAGCACTGAGTCACGTTGACTGGACCCGCACATCGCTGCCCAGAACCCTCACCAGCTGGTTTCAATTAAACAGGCCCGACTGGAGAGGGGAGAGGAAGGCCACACTCACCAAAATGGCTAGCTATTTCAAGCCAGGGGTTCTTTCTGTTCTCTGTTTCTGACAGCAGATCAGTTGTTGGAAATTTGTGTAAACACAGTGTTTTGTTTGCTATGGAGGGCCAGCCCTTCCTAGCTGCCATGCAGAGCCGCACAGTATACCGTGCAAGATGGAAATGTCTGAGCACAATGCTTGCATCCAGTGTGCTCTATGACATTTCACTGAAAAAGATGCTTTAGGGATTATTGCTTTGGAAACACAGAGTAGCCGCCGCCAACATCGAGCCAGCTCTGATCCAAGAATCTCCTTGAATGAGATAATAATCCTCCAAAGTGAGGCTCTTGCTCGGCAGTTATTGTCTTGGTGACCACAAGCAATTTTCCCGAGACGTTCCACTCGGCTACGTGCTCAAACAACCACAGCCTTTCTGCAAAAAGACCCATGGGAGGATGATGTGTACGGGCAATTTAACGAGCAAGGAAGCTTGTGTGTTGTGGAGGAGTCAACAACGCTGCACAGAGACACCTGATAAGATGCACCTGTCAGTTCAATAAAAACTTCACCCACATGACAAAACCCCCCACTTTATTACTTACTTGTAATAATATCTTATAATGCAGATTTGGCATAAAAAGACCTGAGCAAATAAAAGCGAAACTGGTATGGATTTACCACTAGAGGTAAATGATAAAATGTGTTTTTTTATGAGGTGAACTGACCCTTTAACTTTAGGTTTTCTTTTTTATTTCCCCTTATGTAGCTTTTAAGTTTAAACAAAATGACAATATCATATATATTCTGTAAAACTTGTTCCACCTCCTCAATGAAGATATATGATGTTTACACTGAGTGAAATTTTCAAACCCAAGACTCTTCGTTTGCACTCAGTGGGAATGTTCTAGATAATTAGTCTTCATTTGAAACACTTTTTCCCAAAATTGTGCCTGATATATTTGGTATTTTTGGAAACTTTGGGATCTCCACTAGAAGTTAAAATAAAGATCTGTGGGTTTGAACAATGTTTGGCTGCACAGCATGACTCTAAATGACTTGCTCACTGCTGGGTTAACAAGGTTTTAGAGGTAAATAAATGCACACAATTACTATACGTACATCTTTACCAAAGAAGTGTAGAATGGATTTGGAAACAAAAGGAACAAAACATTAAAAACAGCTATAATAAGAGGGGAAAAACCCATTAGATCACACTAGATAGGTCAGTGGATTTTCAAGGTCCCAGACAAGGCCAACAAGCTGTCAAATGAAGAGCATGGACAGAATTACGACTAACACTCTCTTGCATGATTTAAAAAAATCTAACAACTTGCATAGAAATTGAGTGCCGGAAAAGTCATGCAGGGACATTTTGAAAGCTGAAATATTTCAATTCCAAAATTGAAAGCAGCTGCAAATCGACTGTGGCTTGGCTTATTTTTGGAGTTAAGACCTGCACAGCAGAGCAAGCGAGAAAAGGCACCAGATTTTGCAAGCTTGAAAAGTAATATAATCACAACAACAACTCGAAAACCTAAAAAATAAGTTCTGTACAAATGCTAAATCACAATATGGTTAACCTCTTAATAAAGTCAGAGTGCGGGCTGCACAGCGAGCAGGAGCTACAGTGGATCTCTTGATGGAAAACTCATAAAATAAGAGGGGAGATAACAATAACACGGGCTCTCGCTCTCTGGTGCCAGTCTATCTTTGCTTGTCTCCTGCCTCTGACACTAAAGCCCTACTCCAGCCCTCCCTCCTCCCTTTCTCCCAGCTCAAACCTCACTGCCCCCCTCCCTTCCTCCCCCTTTTTCCTCCCTCCATCTCACATCTAGCTCCTAAATTATCTATCCGGGCTGTAGGAGAAGGAGATACCTCTTCCTGCTCGGGGTCGCTTGTCTCACCGCAAGCTGGGGAGATGAGATGTGTGCACGTTTCTGTGTGTGTGTGTGCGCATGTGAGAACAGTGCATACGCTGCAGAAAACGCACATCCTCTCTCCCCTTCTCGTTTGATGTCCCTGGAGGTGGGAGGATCTGTGAAGGAGGCGACCGCACTAAATGTCACTTTGGAGGTGCCGTTGACGGACGGCCAGCGGGAAGTGAGATGTGCAAAAGAGCAGGAGCGAGCTCTTTTTTCTTTCTTTTTTAAGACAAAAAGCAGAGAGAGAGACAGGTCAACGAGGCAGCGCAGTGCAGTTTGAGCTCTGAAAACAATGGAAATTTGCAGTGTGTATCTCTGCATGTGGATGTGTTCGAGTGTTTGTTGACGCTAGAGAGCTCGGTAAGTCACGTGTAAGAACAAATCATTCTGTAGCTGGGATCCATTATTACCGCAGAGAATATGTGCCAAAGTCAACCCTCCACTCTCCCTCTTTCTCTCTAACTCCCTTCGTTTTACAAGTGAAAGTAGTGGAACATTATTTTTTTTCAAAGCTGGACAGACTTGGGCATATTTTATGGTCCCTTCACAGTCAGAGCAGTGCAGAGAAAAGTGATGAAGAAATCGCTGGGATGTAGTCATACTCAGGCAAAGATTTATTTCCCTGTGTAGCACTTGCTCAGGAAAAATGAACGACCCACATCACAGCTATACCTGATCATTCCCACTCCAAGTACTCCCAATCAGCCCTGCTGCGGTCGAGTGACTATGAAGCTTGGAAACTTTAGATCAGCTTCTGATGGACCTTTCTGATTGCACTTAAAGAAATCCCTCCCACTCGGTACCAAACGGTAAGCGGCTCCCTTTTGATCGCGTCTGATTCTGCAGACCAAAGGACAAAGGCATTCCCAGCGGAGGAGGAATACTATTTCAGTCGCACATTTGGTCTGAGCATGTGTGCTTAAGACAGAGGAATGACCCCTCCCAAATGAGGCATGACAATCAAAGTCACAGAACAAGAGAAATGTATCTGTGATGTGAAAATAAACCTGATGATGCAAAACTCTGCGGAGCATGCACAGCTCTGGCCACATTCATTTATTATTCTAACCCAAGGTCTTGCATTGACTTTGCATGAGGCAGACGGGGGGCAAAAATGAAGAAAAAAAGAAAAAAGGCTGCGGACAGTGAACCGCAGAGCTGAAAGAGTTTTCTTTTAATACACATGAACATTCCCTTTATAAACATGATTTAGCGGCAAACCAAGTTTAAAAATAGTGTGTGAATAATTTTTTGTTTTAACCTGTTTAGAGTAGCAGCGGGGTGGGGTTACCACACCAGGACAATTCAGTTTGCCACAGAAGACAATACAATGAGTGCTACAAAACTGAGACCATGGCATTGAATTGTCAAAGGTAATTTTGTGTACTTTTACTTTAGTTTACTTTTACTAGATCTAACAACTTACTGTTTACTGGTGCAGTAAAACCTGCCAAGATCTAGGGCTGGGTAATGAACATCAATACTTTTTTGGCATGGACCGAAAAGTTTCCATAGCGCCATCAAAAACGTACCAACAGCTGGGATTGAATGCCTGGTCACATACATAATCTTGCTTACTTCCTTTTTTTGAGCTGATAGCACCTAATTTAAACCAAATTTTAACAATTTTATACTATAAACTAGCAAGGTATTTTTAACTGCTTGTTTATAGACAATATTATACATTGGAAAACTTTAGCTACATTGAATATACATAAATTAATGTAGGAAAATGTGTCACAACCCAAAAACCTTGGGGTCGGGATCCCCACAAGAGGTCACAGGACAAATTTCTGCTACACCAAATTATGTTTAATCTTCACTCTAATCTTTGTTTTTATTTCTTTGTCAATTGCTGTCATGTTCAACTGGTCACAAATTAACAAATAATTATTATGATTAACAACCTCTGCCACACAGGTCCCAAATCTTTGTGTATGTTTCTGTGTGTTACACTTACACTTTACATTTATTCAGATTTTGACTGTGCTGTACACCAATCTGCAAGCCATTTTTCCAATTACACACAATCAAGTCTTAAACTTTGAATTTTAAGCAGGTTAAACAAATGCTTAACATGTCAAACAAGCAAGCAACAAAATAATGTAACCTTCCGCGTGTGGAAAAACTATGCCATGGATTATGAATTTGAGTCCTCAGTCGCTTGAGCAGGTAACCAGCCATGTAAAAAGATTTTAATTGCTTCTAAAAATCAGCCTAGTTTTTAAAATACTGAAACTGACTAGTGAATTGTGGGACTTAACAGCCTTTGTGGCTTGAGGCCAAAGTTAGTTTTGCTCTTTCGTTACAATCGTGATGCTTGGCTTAACTTTACAGAACATGGCACAGCAGAACAATATGACCCTGCTCCTGACCTTTCAGCCCAGAGTTTGACGAATGTGTATTATGAGCTGTGCCAGTCGCTGCTTTCTGATGAAAAAAAAAAAAAAAACAGTCAAACATGGTGAAATGTGAGACAGCTTGTAATACAACTACAGTTAAAACTTTAGAGACTTGAAGCTTGAAGACTTGAAGAAGAGCTCTACAGAAAAACACAACGCACCATAACTTTAATATTCATCTGAAGTGGTCAAACGAGCTGGAGAGCAGCCCTAACTGCTCAACACTTTCCCAAACAAAGTAACTCTGTGCCACAAAATAAATGAAACAAGACAAACACTAACAAACAGTCTCATGTAATAAAAGGAGGACATAAACCGCTGGCATCATTAAGCTCAGTTTGAATCTACAGAATAGAAGTCACAAAGTATCCCAATGATCTTATTTGACATAATAATCTAAATGAAACTGAATTATTTTGACTGTGGCTACCATTTAAAGTTTCCCTGCACTTGAGCCGGAGTGTGGTCAGTGTGTGTGTGTGTGTGTGTGTGTCTGTGTGTGTCTGTTTTTGGCAGCATTTGCTTGCACGCATCTATGCATGAGTGAATGTTTATCCAACTTTTTATGGCGATTGTCTCGTAAAACGGACAGGCGCTCAGGGACGACCTGCACTCGGCACCGGCTCACCCACAGGTTCACCCTGAGCGACCACCTACCAAGAGGGCCGAGCAGATGCTCGCCTCCTCGATGGCCGTGTCCAGCCGGATTACTGCGTGAATTACAACCTTGGTTACAGCCGGACTGGACTGTTACCACCCTTTCTCAAGCACATGTGCACAAGCAAAGACACACTCAAAAAGTTGCAATTAGACCATGAATTACAATACACAAGGAGGCCGTTTGTTCTGCATCATTCCTCTTCCAGTTCTTGTAAAATGTCCCTTCTGAGGATTATGAAATTTTAATACTATGCTTGTGTATGATACGCATGTAATCAAAGCATTTGACAAAGAACACTAAATGCTCAGCTTCGGTGTCACTGTTCCTCCTTTCTCAGGAAACTGCAGTCATCATCAATATTTTTATTAATACTCTCACACAAAGACACAAATGCACAAACAAAAACCAGCATCCGTATCGTATTGTGCAGCTGTACATGACTTTCTCTTTGACCTGGTTGGCTTTACTGGTTTCATATATGTTTTTTTTTTGCCCTCTATCTTCTCTACAACCTCAAGACCGCCTCTGACGCCCTAGTCACATTTCATGTTGTGAGTTCATGTTGGAGGAAGTTCAGCATCACCAAAACACGGAGAAAGCAAAAGAAGGGAAGGGAATGAAAGGGAGACAGAAAGAAAAGCAAAGCCGCTTTGAAGTTTGTTGCCGAAGAGATTTATGAATCAGACTGATCCACAACACAAAGAGAGACACAAACAGATTCCCAGAGACACAAAACAGGCAGGCAGACACAAAAGAGATGCAAAGACGCAAAGATATACAGCGTAACGAAGAGGAGGATGAATATAACAGAGCTCGAGCTATCCATGGCAACAGAGATCAACACTGATTTCTATATCTGCCTCAGCCAATCTGCATTCCCTAACTGTGATGTACAAAAGCTCTGGGCAGGCTCCTTCTCCCACCTGCTTAAGACATGATCAGGAGCCCTGCCCTTGCTTCTTCCTTCCCATGACTCCTTGCAACACTGCCCATGTCTGGCACTTCCAGACCTCCCCCTAAAAGTGTTTCCCTCCACCCCTCCCCTTCCTTCATTCCCACAACTCCCAATAACACCGTCTGACATGTTCAGAACCCTCCCAAAAACACTTTCTTTTCTTTCTTCAATCTCACAACTCCAAGCAGCTCTACTGTGCGTACCTCACTGGTGAGGAGAGGGGAGGAAAGCCGGCTGACAGGGGCATCCATACACACTCCTAAATCTGCCAGGGCAAGACGCTGGCATAGACAAAAAAATAACAAAAGACTCCCGATCCGCGGCCGGGGCAGCGCAACACTTTATCTGCAAAGGCAAAACAAAGGAAGGCCTGTTGAACACTCTGACTGTGTTTATTTTCAAGGGGGAACAATGCCTTTAAGAGGAGGGGGCAAGGACTGATGTGGCACTTGAGGGCCTCCCCGAAAAAAACAGCACTTCATTTTGATTCACAGTGAGTTTAAGAAAACAGTTCGGTCTATAGGGGCCAGAGGGTTTGGATGTGAGGAGGGAGATGAAGGGAAAGGGGAACCGAGATAGGAGAGGTGGTGGTGACGGGGAGGAAGAAATATTTGCTACTTGTTCTCTGTGATTCTTATATGGTTGCATTTCTTTCTTTCTTTAAAGGAGTACTCCACCAAAATCTGAGTAGGAAACAGCACTAGCAACTAACATGCTGTAAGCTGTGTAACATTTTGCTGCTGTTTAGTTTCTAAATGGACCAAGATCACCATTTAACTGTCTATCTGTTGTGAATCTCATTTGACTAAACCTGCCATCATCTGCCAAGACACAAACTTCTCAGAGTCGCCTTTCAGGTGGCGAGTGTTTGATACTCGTAAGTGTTTAGTGGTGTACTCCTTTAAGATTTCCCTATTCTACATAATTTCTCTGAAAATAAATATCTGCTATGCTTTCTGATTTTATCCTTCGCACATTTGCAATTAAAGATATGCTGTTCAACACATGAATAAATAAAGTTAAGTCCTAGAGTTTCAAGATGTGTTGTCAAGCATACGAAAATGTAAACATCTCAAGGGTAAATCCATGGACTTCTCTCCAACAGCTGAAATGTTCAGGCATATTGCACTTCTGCTCATACCCCAATCAATGATCTGCAGGTGTTTCTTTTCTTTAGCAGCTGATGGGAAACACCTGCTGTCCCACAACTGATGAAGTTGTGGCCAGAAGTGGAAGTAATACTAGAAAGTTTCAGCTCTTGGAGAGAAGTCTGTCAAAGGTGATTCAGTGTGAATTTACTCAGTATGAATTATGGGGGGAAGGGCTTCCCTCCACCTCTAAACGAGGACATTGCAGGATGTGATGAATCAAAACTTGGAGTGAAATAAAAAACATCCTCCTGAACACTATGAATGGAATCTGGAATCACCAACAATGGATGAATCTGCTGCCAAGAGATTTTTTTTTTTTCAGCATCTTTATCTGTAAGAAACAAAGATTTCTGGGTAATAAAGTAATTTGTGCCGCATTCCAAACTGACACTTGGAAGCTGCTGAAGTAAAACAACCAAATATGATAATCTACATTTCTGTGGGTCATTGCACGACCACTGGTTGGCTAAAGGAAATGCCCACTGCACATTATACATGACCCAGATGTGAGATAAAGCCACATACAGTCCTGTAATGACAGATCTACTCAACAATCACTGACAACAAAACTTTCTAAGATGCCAAGAAGGTCAGGAAAAAAAAAAATAAAAAATAAAAAAACTGAATCCCCTTTCTCCATTCTTTCCACTACAGGCCCAGCAGGGTTCTGAGTTGTTTAAGATGACAATAGTCGATAAAGCATGTCCAGCCAAATTCTCTTTGTTTGAGTGTTTCCAAAACATCACACATGGTGCATAGCACGGAAAAAAATGTCAGCTTTCACTCATGTGTCCAATCAATGGGGAAAATGGGAAATGGAGAATGTGAAAGGGTCACAACCCCGGGGGTAGAAATAATCCCCCAGTTGCTACCGGGTATCGGGTGTATAAACACTGCACTGGAAAAACATTAGTCTAAGTCTGAAAGTTTACACTATTGTACCACACTGTCCTTTGAGAACCCACTGACAGAGGAGGTACAAATAGTATGAATATGACCTGCTCTGTTTTGTTATTCAACATATAGCTTAAAGACGACTGCCCATTGCATTTCAGCACAAAACCAGGCCACATTTCCAAATGTGGAAGGTCATTTGAATTCCTCCAAGTTATTAGATCTCACGCTTCTCAAAATGGAGCGATTGACTACACAGCCAGGTGGTATGGTAAAGTCATCTCTCCGAGGGGTGAGAAAGTTCAAGCTTAGCATGAAACCAATCTAAAGTTTGAAGTTTGGGAATGGAGAACTGCAGCACTATATTGTCTCATTAGCCCGACAGTAGAGTCTGCAGGAAAGCAGATTGCCATCTTCGCTGCAGGCAAAGTGAGAGAACATTTGATATTCCCATTTGGCCCGAGCAAACCTTTAAGTTAACTTAGCTAACACGATTTTGCCAAGTAATCCTTGATTTCAATAATATGCGAGTTTGTCTCCAAATAACTGATTGCTGTATTGGATTTCAGATTCAATATTTCAGTGGTTGAAAAGGCATCAATCACAACTGTCAAAGGCGTCCCGCAAATCTTAAACTCTTAAATAATTTCACATCAGGCATGTTTGAAATGCAGTAACACAAAACACATTTGTTAAGAGGAGAAGAAGCTTACACCTTTTTATTTTTACTCTGAAAACTACAATTCATAAGCAGTATGTGTGTCATCAAGCCTGTAATAACATGGCATTTCGCGTCCCGGTTAAAATTTCCACAACACATATAGACTCACATTTGTTTCTTATTTCACAAGTGGCTAGGCCTTAGCCACCCAAAACTGGGTTTAGTGTTTCCACATTACACTTCAGAGAACTCCCTCTTTCTTTAGGGAAAGCCTGAAAAAGGTGCATGGCATAATGCAAACTCAGTGGACAGCTTAAGTTTCCCTCTGCCCTAAGCGTCTTTTCTTAGAGTCTTAAGAGGTCACCCAATTTTAATGGTCACTTATTGCCTGTGGAGCAGTTCCCGGTGGTATAAAGGCACCCCAAGACCACCCCACTGCCGAAACAGCCTCAGGCTCAAGGGCTCAAAGTAATACTGGCACTGATAATGCATACCTGCACTGAAAGACCTTAAGAATTACTCTCTTTTTCATTTCTACTTGAGACACTGTAGAAACCATCATGGGCCTTGAACCTGAAACAGCAGGCCTGAATGATTTATGTCTACAGTGGGGAAATTAAAAAGTGGTCCTTTTTTTGATTTGTGCAGTTCATATCCGCTGATAAGAATATTTCAGTTCACCAGAGCAGGAGAGGAGCTCGTGCAGAGGACATGCAACACTCATTTCCCTTTCCCAGACTGCTCAAATATTAGAGGAGGCACATTCATGATGAATTGTTATGGCTAGTATGTTTTTGGAAACAGGAACAATACAGTTATCATGCCAAAGAACAGGGCCTTCTTACTCATGTCCAAGAAAATTATGATTTAATATAATGCAGAGCCATGCGTAAAAAAGGAATTTAATTAATGAGCAGACAAATGCAATAGGTGGCTGTGTTTTATGTGTGACTTGGACAGTCTCACAGCCCCATTTTTCCCCCATTCAAAGCTTGATCTCATTACACTTATTCCATCCAAATGTCTATAACAAATGCCAGCGGGTGAGTTCATGCCCTTTCCCTGCCAAACAGATCAAATAGACCAATGGAGCAAAATATAAGGTGGCTTTCCAGTACCTGTAGAGAATAGAAAAATCAGCAGTGTACTCACCTCAGCACGCTGTGTTCTGGGCTGGCTGGCGTCTGTCTCGATGGCGTACACATCCACGAGGTAGAGGTCGGAGCCTTGTTCTCGGTCCAGCTCTGCAGCCGTCTGTATCACTCCGGTGCGGCGGCCGATGGTGAAAAGGCGTCCCACGGCTTTCCCACCACTGCGAACCGCCACAATGAAATACTCCACTTTGGTCGCTGAGCCCCGCGGGCTTGAGGCATCCAGGGAGATGACGTTGGTGCCGGGCGGCTGGCCCTCTTTGAGGATAGTGATGTATTTCGGCTGGGAGAAAACAGGCCCATCCATCCCTTGGAGGATGATGGCCAGCTCAGTTCTGGAGGTCTTGCGGTCGGTGCCGTGGTCAGTGGCTGACACCGTGAGGGTGTACATGAGTCGGGACGGTACCAGCTGGGAGGCCAGACGAATATCCCCACTGTACCGGTCCATGATGAAAGTGTTCGAGTCCCCTTCCACGAGCTCGTACTCCACTTCACCGTTTGCCCCCTCATCGGGGTCAAAGGCCACCACTGTTGTCAGGATGGAGCCGATGACTATGTTGGGCTCAGCCACGAGGGCGTTCTGGGACACAAAAGTGGGAACATTATCATTCTGATCTGTGACCCATATTGTGACATTTTTCAGGGCAAAGCGGCGGAATTCAACTGGAACTGCCTGGTCAGTGGCTTTGATTGTCAGCTCGAACAGATTTGAAAACTCCCTGTCGACTTCCTTGTTGGTGTATATCAGCCCGGTGCTTGGGTCAATGCTGAAGTGGCTTCCCCTGGGAATCTGTTGAACAATGGAGTACTCCAGCTCCCCGTTTATGTCCGCGTCTGTGTCATGAGCTGTGATTGTCATGACTGAGGCTGAGATGGGAAGATTTTCAGGGATGGATTTGAAAATATCACCTGGGGTAAATATGGGAGGGTTGTCGTTAAAATCCCTGACATGAATGACCACGGGAATGGATGAAGAGCGGGGTGGTCTGCCATTGTCCTTTGCAGTGATGTTGAGTTTGTAAAATGACTGAGTTTCAAAGTCCAGCTTTTTAACCAAAAATATGCTGCCGGTGTTGGGGCTGATGCTGAAAGTGCCGTGGTTATTTGTGGCTGTGATGCTGTACGTTATGTCTGCGTTCTGACCAGAATCTGCGTCAGTGGCGGTCACAGAGGCCACCAGCTCCCCTATCCTCATGTTCTCCAGGACGTCTACAGACAGGGAGGATTTAGGGAAGGAGGGGGAGTTGTCATTCTCATCCAGGATACTAATACTAAGCATACAGGACGAGGACAAGGGCACAGCTCCAGCATCAACAGCTATGATTTTCAATGAGTAGGAGGATGTAGATTCATAGTCCAGTTTTCCTACTAAAGTAACCTGTCCAGAGCTGCCATCAATAGTGAACTGTCCTTCCTCGTTCCCCTCAGGGATGTGATAATGAACCAGTCCATTTTTGTTCTCGTCCACATCGGAGGCGGACACCCGCAGCAGTTGTGTCATGTTTTGAGCTGACTCGGAGATGGAGGCCTGGTAAATGTCTTTGGTGAATTTAGGTGGGTTGTCGTTGATGTCTTGAATGTAAACTTGCACTTTGGCCTGGTCTCTGAGGGGCTTGGGGAGACCCTGGTCTGACGAGACAACCACAAAAGTGAACACGGCGGCGCCTCTCTGTCTCATAAGCGACTCACGATCAAACTGCAGTGTGCTGGTCAACTCCCCCGTGATGGTGTTCAGCTCAAAGTTGGGCTGCGGAGTCTCAAATGTATATCTCACTTCGCTGTTTGGGCCAAAGTCCTTATCCTCGGCAAAAACACGACCCACCAGTGACCCCCTCTTCTGCTCTTCCTCAAAATGAAACACATAATTAGTGCTGTTAAAGAGGGGGCGGTTATCGTTAACGTCGTCCAGAATCACACTGACATTGACAGTGGCACTCAGCGGTTCCACAGCCCGGTCTTTGGCCACGACCACCAAGTTATATCTGTCCTGTACCTCTCGGTCCAGCTCTGCTTTGATGTACAACTGCCCGTCTGGAAAAATGCCAAACACATCACCTGTGTTGCCACCAGCGATGTCATACATAATCTCCCCATTGAGACCAGAGTCTTTGTCGGTGGCCTCCACTTTGAAAAAGCGGCTGTTGACAGGCTCAGACTCCAGGATGATGACCTCATACGAAAGCTGGTCAAACACTGGGGAGTTGTCATTGACGTCATAAACACTGATGATGAGGATGAGGCTGGAGGTGTGCTGGGGGACCCCCATGTCTGATGCTGTGACCTCGACCTCGTAAGAGCTTGTGGTGACCTCCAGCGGCCCGGTCAGTGTGATGAGGCCATGCTTCTCATGAATATGAAACAGGCCTTTGGGGTTTTGTTTGAGGCTGTAAACCACCATGCCATTGGTCCCTTCATCAGGATCTGAAGCTTTAGCCTGGAATATGACATGACCTGTGCTCCAGTTTTCCACCGCACTCACATGCTCCACAGCGTGGATAAAATGAGGGGCATTATCATTTAAGTCCTTCACAGTGATGTTGACAAAGCCCTCTCCTGTGATCTCCCCAGCCCTGGCTACAACTTTCAGCTGATAAAAACCCTGCTCCTCTCTGTCTATCTGGCTCGACGCTGTGATCTGACCCGCGCTGTTCACCGCAAAAAGCCCCCTCTGGTCCCCTGAAGTGATCAGATATGAAATGTTCGTGTTCAGATCTACAGTGGTGGCTGACACGGTCCCTATAACTGTCCCAATGCCCACATTTTCAAACATGACAAAACTGTACACTTTCTGACTAAAGACTGGTGGGTTATCCTGTGTGTCTATGACAGTTACAGTCACTATGGCCTGTGTGTGTGAGCGCAGGCCGCTGCCATCTGCTGCTGTCACCTGCAGCTGGTAAGCAGTTTTCTCCTCTCTATCCAGGGCCACAAGCGTGGTAATTTTCCCTGTGTTGCTATTAATGCGGAATTTGGAAGCGTCTCCAGCTGTAATTATATATTTGACTGTGCCATTTCGACCCAAATCGGGGTCTGTGGCTGAAACGGTGGTTACGTAAGAACCTGAGGGCTCGTTCTCTTTCACATTGGCAAAATACTGCACAGGGTAGAAAACTGGCCTATTGTCATTGATATCCCTCAGGGTGATGTTGACTTTTCCTACAGAGTGCAGAGGGGGGCTGCCTGCGTCTGCTGCCTGGATGTGGAGTAAGTAGGAGGCCTGATCCTCCCTGTCTAGCTCCGCGGCTGTGCTTAATCGCCCCGACACGGCATCCAGGCGAAACAGCTCTTGGACTGTGGCTGGAGTCTCTGCATCGAATGAGAACCGGATCGTTCCATTGGGCCCGAGGTCGTCATCTGAGGCAGACAGCACCACCAGCTCAGAGCCGGCAGGAGCGTGCTCCACCAGGGAAACGTGAAATGTGCTCTGTGTAAATGTGGGCACTTGGTCATTCACATCAGTGATGTTGACTATAAGTTTAGTGTAGGAAATCTTGGGCTGCAGCCCCTGGTCTTTGGCACTAATGTTGAGCACAATTTCAGATGCTATTTCCCTATCCAGCAAAGCGGCGCTGGTAACCAGACCACTGTTTTCACTGATGGAGAACCAGCCCAAAGCGTTTCCAGACACCAGGGAGTAGCGCAGGTTGGCATTCTGCCCAGAGTCACCATCTGTTGCAGAAACCCCTTTAATGTAGCTGCCTTTTGGTATGTCTTCACTGATATCTACTCTGTACAGCGTTTCCTGGAATATGGGTGGGTGATCATTGATATCATTCACAAAAATAACCAGACTGGCAAAGGAGGACCTAGCAATAGGCCTGCCATTGTCTGACACAGACACAGTCAGGTTGTATGAGGAAATTCTCTCTCTGTCCAACACACTGGCCACTTTGATCAGACTCAGATTGGGCACGGGAGACGTGTGCACTTCAAAGTGTCTCTGCTCGTTGCCTCCTAAGATTGAAACAGATATGTTGCCATTAGCTGTGGGGGAGTCTGAGTCTGAAACCGTGAGCAGCGCCACGACTGTGCCAATCTGTGCATTTTCATCAACTGAGGCGAATTTAGAAGTCGTGGGGAAATACCTGAACTTCACCACCGGGTCATTATCATTGACATCCAAAAGTTTGATCGTGGCTTCTGTCCTGCCTGACAGAGAGGGAACCCCGTTGTCTACCGCATGAATGGTCAGGGAGTACTCTTTCTTACTCTCATAATCCAAACCCTCTTTTATAATAATAGTACCTGCTTTGGGGTCGATCTGGAAAGGTGACCCTTCATCTAAAAAGTACCTGATTTCAGCATTTGCCCCCTCATCCTGATCTGACGCTGTAATCTGCAGGACACTAGAGCCCACTGCTGCGTCCTCAAAAGCACTGGTTTGATACTGATCTTGCTCAAAAATAGGGGGGTTGTCGTTTATGTCTTGAATAGTGACGTTCACTTGCAGGTAGCCAAACTTTTTCGGGTCTCCTTTGTCCTCCACCTCAACCAGCAGCTGGTAGAAGGGGGTGACCTCCCTGTCCAAGCCTCCGGTCGAGACCAGGTGCAAGAATGCGCCCTCGCCACTGGGGTTGACGGTAATATCCAGGCGGAATTTCCTCTGCTCGTTGCCTTTCACGATCCTGTACGTGGTGTGGTCCACCCCGTTGCTCCCGATGTCCGAGTCGGTGGCCGTGTCCAGGATGACCTGCCGGCCGCTGCTGGCGTCCTCCTTGAAGGACACGACGATGGACGCGTCCGGGAACACCGGGGAGTTGTCGTTGAGATCCAGCACGACTATCCGGACCTCGGTGGGGTAGGTGGGCTGGCTGGACAGCACCACGACGTTGACGACATCACTCTGCAGGACCTCCCTGTCGATGACCGTGGAGGTGGAGATGACGCCGCTGGTGCCGTTGATGGCGAAAAGTTTGTGGCTCTCGCTGAAGCGGTACGTGAAGCCGGGCTTGGTCTCGATCGTGCCCACGTAGGTGCCCACGGGCTGCTCCTCCAGGACCCGGAACTCTTGGCGGACTTGGCTGGAGGCTGAGTACTGCGACAGAGTCCACAGCGCGAGTAAGATCAAATGAAGCCGGCCTGAGCCCCTACCTGCGAGCGCCATGGTCGGTCAGCCGGTCCACCTTTCTCAGACAGAGTCCATGCCTATGATGCATCAACTTTACGGAGGTCGGGACGAGTCCACTAAAGCATTGTATTCCAGCGAGTGTGCAGAGGGGGGGGGAAAAAAAAAAAGTCACGTCCACGCTCACGCAGTTGTCCCAAAGTAGTCCAGAAGAGTTATTTTATCCTGCGCAGCGCTGCGTCTCAGTGCCACAGAGTCCTCAAAGAGAGACTGATCCCTGGGTTCATCTCAGCTCCTCAGAGAGAGAGAGAGAGGGAAAAACAGGAATCTGACAATCCCTTAAAAGACAAAACAAAACAAAAAGTTCCTGGCTCCTTTTGGAGATGCGTGAAAGAAAAAAAAAAAAAAAAAAAAAAGTTTATCCAAAGTCAGGGCGCAGAGTGAGCGGCGCTGAGTGCGTGCAAAGCGGCTGAGCCTCCGCACCGTCCCGTGGAATAACGGTGCAGGCGCTGCAGTCATATTGTGCTCGGGAGTCCCAGTAAGTTCAGGACAAAGCTGGAGTTCGACAAACTCCCTCCCATCGCCGATCCCATTGGACGGCGGCGCTGCTGCCCGCCCTCCCCGCCGCCGCGCTGTCCCCGCCCGGCCCACGGGCTGTCAGTCAGCCGGGACAGGTGAGGACGCGCCGGGCGCTCCGCGTCGGTCAAGACGGTCCCGATGAGCTCAGGATGCGA
Source organism: Lateolabrax maculatus (assembly GCA_031216445.1). NCBI lineage: Eukaryota > Metazoa > Chordata > Actinopteri > Acropomatiformes > Lateolabracidae > Lateolabrax > Lateolabrax maculatus. The sequence goes on along the minus strand of CM062206.1, from coordinate 6,530,587 downwards.
CAGATACTCAAAACCCGCCAGGAAAACACACAGAGACGAACAGATCAAATATCAAAGCGTGTCCACAATTAAGGAAAAGACTATCAGAATATCAAAAGTGTTTAAATAATAAGAATAATAGGAGTTAAAACCAAGTATGAAATATGGAAAGTGACTTTAAAATCATATTTGAGTACCACAAAGTCCTATTTTGAATGTTAGTATACCCTTAAACTATCATGAACATATGATTAAGTCTGGAGGAACACATCATTCTGTGCTACAGTGTGCTGTAGAAACAACCCTTTATTTAAATATAATGGTACGCTATATTTTTGGTGGGTCAATTATTTGCACTGTAGACTGTTGTATGGGAAAGAAAAATGCTTAAAAATATCAAAATAAAATAAAAATCATTAAAAAAAAGATTTATCTTACTGACAATTAATTGTTACTTATCAAAGCAGATGAGAAACAATCAAACACTTGTTTCCAATTCCACCTAAATATGTCATTAGAGCCTCTTGTCTTTTTTTGTATTTTGTAGCCAAATGCTGTTAAAATGTATATTTCTCAATTATAATTAATTAGTCTAATAAAGCTCACTGTTTAGTGTCTTTCCCAGAATTTATAATAGCTGGTGAAATATTTGCATATAGTGGAAGTGCAGTAAGCTTCAGAAACGTGGGTGAGCAGCTCCATCTAGGGGCCAAATGATGGTACCTCCACCCAAAATACATTTCAGTAAAGCTCAGTGAAGAGCAGGTGGCATACATTTAAACCTAAGATGACTCTGGTGATGTGTGACAAGAAAAAAATCACTACAGTTTGGCCACTTTTGAATTTTGGACCATATAAACATGTAAAGGGACGGAAGCATAAAGTTATTAGAAAGACTAAGAGTAGGAGTATAATCTTTCTGTTTTTAATGTAAATTATACTCATGCAAAAGTATTAGTTCATCCACAATATTGTTTCTATACACCTTAAACTTCAACTGGAACTGATACGTACAGCACAACGGAGATTATCACTCTGACACTCAGTCTTTCCCCAACTTGGTAAACATTGCAGGTTAACATTAAATTATTTCTATAAGTGATAAAACGTCCTCCATGACATTTCCCAAAGTGTCATTTTCTATGAAAACCAGTGATTAAATGTCCTAAAAAAAAAAAAAATGAATTCCTCAAAAACTTTTGTCACCATATTAATTAATTTATAATTAAATGTAGAGTAAAATATATAGTGACATTTAAACACATAACACAATTATACACAGAAAAAAGTTCAGGGTTGAGACTGGTCAAAAAACAGTATTTAGACAAATTGAGGGTTATAATTAAATACTTTCTAGATAATTATTAAATATAACTTTATTACTTATTTTGTATGGGATTTTCTTTGCCATTGTAAATTCAGAAATGTGTTTTCTGCTGTTGTGCTGACTTATGCTTTTTGAGCTCATGAAGCCGTCTGACTCAAATGTTTTACAATCACTGTTGCCACAATTTCTTAAAATTGGTCTGGTCATGCAAACTTTGAGTTCATATTTCAGTAAATATATTCCATTTGTGCTGGATGAACAGAACATTTTCACATTGGTATATCTTATTGTATTTATACATGCAATATTGTCATTTTAGCAAATGATATGGTTTCATATTCACTCATTATAAAATATCTTGCATTCTAGAGAAAGCATCATAATGTGGCAGATAATAATACAAACTAATACTAACTACAATCACTTTCCCACAAGACTCAATACACATGTTTCAATCAAGTGCTTGCATGTGAGCGTAAATCGTACTACCTACTAGGAAGAACTGTGAACTCTGCGTAGTTGATCTGGGAAGTGAACTCCTGCGCTGCTCTCCGTCCGTCCTGTGAAATAACATTATGGAGGATAATTACAACCCTCCTGGTTTTGAGAGACATAAATGTTTATTCAAGTTTGGTATTTGACAATTTGTGGCTTCCGTAATCAGGCCGTTGGCTGCCTGGACGTTAAGTAGGACATGAGTCAACTAATGTAATTGAATTACAAAGTGGGCTGGACTGGTGGTAGCTGCTCAGCCTGTGCAGCCTGACACAGATTCAATGTTCTGGTAGCAGACAGAGCATCAAAGTAGATTACTTCCCCACAGGAGACGTTTAGCTAACATGATTACACCGGCTGAGCTCTCAGGATGCTTTTGATATATATATCAAGTTGTTGTTATGTTTGAGCTAATTCTCTTATGCTGACTGATGTTTTTCTAATGCCGTCACTGATCCCAGCACTAATTCTGACGTGACACCGTTGATCCGATGGTGTGCGCCAACATCAAAAACACATGCAAATACAGTAGCAGACTGGAAGTCAAAATGACTTGTGAAGCTGTCTGTATATTTCTTACCTTGCTATCATGTTGTATAATCAAAACTCTGAGATTGTTTTGATTGGCATCGATTTAAGCCTGTTTTTGCTATGCGTCAAATACCTGTCAAAAATAATTCCTGTAACTCCTAATTACCTAGTTGTCTCTTGTTTTCCTTTGTGTCACCATTCTCATCTCATGTGTGCCATTTTGTATCTTTCCTGGTACTGTAAGCTTATTTCCCTGTTGGTGCCAGGACTGGTTAAGTCAGTTTGTCAGTGCATCAGTGGGACAGTCTGTCTATACAACACTTTCAGTCCAGAGCACAACATCTTTACAACTACTTACCACATTGCTGTCAAACCTGGTATTAATTATATTCATTGTGCCCTGAGGATGGTTCCTGATCATTTTTGTGATAAAATCGCATCAAAAAGTATCTCATCATCATAAGTACAGTTAAACTGCAGTAGAGAACCTCAGTAAACTAACACTTATTTGGCACGACTTATTGTGGGTTTTTATCGTAACATTTAAGGAAACCAAAGGAACAAGAGAGACAATAGATCTGAGATTGATGAGCCAGCCTCTTTCTACACAAAATGTTGCTTACCACTGTTAAGGAGATAGTTTGTATTTTACAAACTACATACCATTACCTTCATTTGGCAGAAAATTTAGTCAAAAGTGACTTACATCTTTCCCACATATACACGTAAGGAGCAATTTTGGGCTTCAGTGTCTTGCTCAAAAGCTTTCTCTGCTGCGATCAAATGGTTCGATTTAAAATAGTGAAATAGCGAGATGCTATTTATTGTAGATCAATTTTGTTTTTTGTTGATAATTCTGGGAAATTGCTTTTCTGAAGCCGTGTAGAAAGCTGCATGCTAAACAACTTTATGAGGATGTTAAAATGAAAGTGGAATGAAATTATCTTTGGCTCACTTGATAACCAAACGTGGGCCAGGCAGACAGATGTCGGATAGAAATGTGAAAACCCCTCAACAAGATTAGTTCAGACCATCAAAGGCTGTTTCCTCCACACTAAAAAAAGCTCAGTGCAAGTACAGTGCCTACTCTCATAAAATCTATCAACATATTGTAAAGTCAAAGCTCGGTCATAAAGATCAAATGCAGGAGTCAATGAGAAGATGAAGGGCTGCAGTAATCCAAAGCAGCCATTCATGCACCATGTTCTGTCCTCTGTGAAGTGTACGGAAATGGGATCTGACCTGAATGAACTGACGCAAAAAGGGACAATCGGGTTTAAACTTGAAGTTGAGTTAAATTAAATATGAGGACAGATAATGAGATGGTAATCATCGTCTTTTCATTCATGGCACTTGAGCTTTCAGGGTCAGTCCTGTCTCATCCTTCAAGGATCTTGGAGAAACAATGTTGAGAAGGACAGTAAATTGGTACTTTTTTTTATTTTTTACAAGCGAGTCGTTAGTTTCAGTCTCAGGGAACAGGAGTTTGGTTGAATAGGCTTTTAAAAACAGAGCTACAAAAAGGTTATTGTATGCCTCGGGGAAGTGAGAGCCAGCAAAACAACACTGCCCTCCAGTCTAATAACGAGTGTGTGAACGGCCAAGCATTAATGCTGACAGTGGATCTACTGCGTGTCTGTATTTGTTTAACATGCTTCTGGGTTTTAAATTGTCGTCCTGGTTTTTTAGCAGCAGTTTTCCCAGCGACCCCTCGTCGCAGACTCTGCAGTAATGTGAGGGCCTGCTGTTTGCTAGCGTGCTCGGCTTCTCCCAGTTTCCAGCTCCCTCGTCTGCTCACGCTGAGGAAATCTCAGCGCGAGGAAATAAATATCAATCAGTAAACTCCACCGTTGGGTACATTACATGGGCGTTGTATGAGATATCGTTTGCACCAGCGTTTGCCAAACAAACCAAACAGTCATTCATTTTCAGGGCGGAGGGCCACATACTGCAGCCATGTTGAAATGTAGAATTACAGTATACAAAAGTTTTGATGAAATATACAGGAGGTACATCAGGATTTATCACTCGCGTGAGTCAGAAGGGAAAAGGGTGGGATGATGACATGTGATGGAGTGGTTAAAACATCCTGGCACTTAAGGGCCACAGTTAGCTCACCAATTAAGCTGCCAGTAGTGTGTGATTTAATGTATGATAGCATTTTTAACTTACACTATATGGCCAAAGGTCTGTGGACAGCCCTGTCTATTGTATGTCTGATTTTCCCAGTTTGGTGTGGAACAACTTGACTGACCTCTGACTTCAACACGTTTGGGATGAACTGAAACATGGACGACGAACCAGGATTTACCACCCAACATCAGCGGCCGACATCACTAATAACTGTTTTTCCAAGAACTATTGCAGGATTTAGAAAAATAGCAGCAGGTTAACGCTCGGGGCTTTGGAGTGAGATGTTCAATAATCATCACATCATAATATTCACTGTAAAACACTGATAGATGGTTAAACTACACAAATGTTCCCCAGCTGCCTTAAAGGATAAGTTAACTAAGATAAACTTGAATAATTTGTTCAAAGTCTCCTCATGTTATATGTATTATTGTAAAAATAACTGAGTAAGTTCACAGAACTTGGACTGGAATGATGTATGTTGGGACTCAGTAAAGCCTGTATGAGTCTAATGACTCACTTTACATCAGTCACTTTATTCCTTTGAGCTTCAAAGCCAGAATGCCTTGAAGATCCTCTCCAGATATATTTTAAGACATATGAAAACACTCTGAATAATTTGTGTCTGATACATTTGTGTCTTAAAATTAAATCTACTCTCACTCCCTCGTTGAAGAATATATGAATATGCTGATGTTTTGTATTTTGTATTCCATTCTCTGTGTATGTGCCCTGTGTTTCATGTTTTCACATCACACTTATGTAAATTGGAAACTGGACTATTATTGGCTTCCAGACTAGTTGCTAGTTGTAAAAAAATAAATAAAAAATGCTTGTACGTACACACTTTAAAATAAGATAAACGAAAACTGTCCCCCTTCAGCAGATGGATGTGAAAATAGCCTTGTAGTGACAAATTCTGCACATATATCATTCTGCACAGTGAAGGTCAAACATCCAAGTGAAGAAACAAAATGAAAACAGTGGAATAAATGGATGCCCCTCTGCATGCAGTACCAAAGCTGGCCCACAGGTGTCCCTGTTGTACCATTAAAAACCCATCTTTGATCAGCACACTAACAGGGAAGGCATTACAAAGCAGAATGTAATGTTTTTAATTCATTTCCCCCAGAAACTGTTTATTCCTGTTTATAGAATCTGGAAAAACCAAAATATTTTTGTGGTTAGTTCTCTGCCTTTTCATCTCTCAATCCCACAAAATAGTGATGCCAATATTTTACACCACAGGCACAGAGACTATAAATATTATTAATTCATTATTTCTGTAGTTAGTGAGTCAGCAATGAAATGGCATGTGTCATAAAAGTAGCCTATTTTCACAACATATTTGATGCTTAAATGCTCACTGATGTGTATTTGACTAACTAGGCACAATTGGAGAGCATATAGAGATTTATTTATATGAAAATAACACAGAATAATACATAATTAAGACATGATAAACATGAAAAATCAATCAAATCCTACACAGGAAACATTAAGACACTGGAAAGATGTTAATTTGAAGGTTTACACCAACACAAACAAGTCAAATAGTATCTAAATTCAATTTTAGGTGACTTCTGTAGTCGGCGATGGCTAATAGCTAGCTGCATGATTTCATGAAGGTATCTAAATAGCTTTCTGATGTCAGTTGAAAACAGCTCCTTAAGCTGTTTACATATTAATTTTCACTGTGCCATTCTAATGAAATTTTTCCCCAGAGAGATTCACATCCTCTGATAGGTTACAGATGGGGGATCATACAGTGGGGCAGGTATGATATACAAACTGCAAATTGCTTTGCTCATGCAGTTGATACTGATTCAAGATAACAAAATGAAGACTGTGCTCTTTGATTCCTTTGAAACTAATATGAAACTCTACTCTGAGGCTGCAGAGGAGTGAGGAGGACAGTGACAAATAACAGTGAGTGGAGTGTGGTGCTGTTCATTAGACCCCTTATCCAATTTCACACTCGCACTGGACCCCCTTTTTTGGATGCCCTTTCCAAGCACAGTCCTGAGGTTTGAGAGTTTGTGTGTTTTTTCAAGCACCCTGCGGTGAGGAGGACAAATTTAAACAAATGTGAAATCAGCAGCCCTTCCCGGTGGAGATTTCTTTGTCCCACAATATTAGAGTTTGAGAATCGCAGTATGTTTCCACTAGAAACATGAGTTTTGAGTTAAATTTGAGAATGACCACAGACAGAAGAATTACAGCCGTTTGTGTCTGGAATAGAAAGTCACAACTGAAATCTATGCTGTATCTAAGACTACAGGTAACATGTCAATTTTTTTTAGAATTTACCAAGGCGGGAATCGAAAGTATCGAGTACTGCGGCCATGCAGCATGCACTGTAAACGTTCAGCTGCCAAGGCACACCTTATCATTTCATTTGACTTCATATGCACTTCATATGCGTCGCCCTGTGAGCTTGTCATTCAGGCTGAACACACCTCAAGTCAGTGCACAAGAAATATCAACCTGTGGGTGTCCAGAGCAACAGCAACTTACTACTGTTGTAACTTGTTAACAGTTTAGATTACTCTCACTGGTGAAAAGTTTCCTGTCTTCTACATGCTTATCATATATTACAATACCTTGTTGTGTACAATCACTTATTCTGTCTTAATCAGGAAATGCAGATATGAATTTATTACATGGTAAAACATGATAGTTTTACTTTTATAGCTGTGAGTTCCTTTCAACTTTTCGATGTACCTCATATCATGAACCAGCTCCTTTGTCACAGATAAAGGTAATGACTTGGCAAAAACTGAAAAGACGTTGCTATGTCCACATCAGCAGGCGTACCATTTTCTGAAGCCATGAAAATATTCCAGTTGCGGGAAACTGTACTTAAGAGGGTTCATGATGTTGGTTTAATGACACAGGCTAATAGGAGATCTGAACGGCACGCTGGGTTTGTTGCCATCTTGGGTTAAGTACTAGTTGGAATCCTTTTGAATGCTCAGGTAATTCACTTGAGCGTGGCCTGATTGCCCTTTCAGATGAGTTCATATTTGAATTATCCTCAGGACTACTGCACTGCCTCGTGTGGAGTGAAGAATCAATGCACGTTGTCTTGATTTCAGATAATACAGTGTTTCATCCAGGCCTGGGCGGGCTTGCATACTCAAAACTGTTTTACTGATGAAATAATCTTTACTAAAAGGCACAAAAGCAATTTCTGCAATTAGATTTTAACACTAGACTTTATGACTGTGCCATCATTGTAGAGGCTTGTGGGGAGGATTATAGTTGTAGCTGAGTCATCTTTTCCTACTGTAACATCAACAAAGACTGCCTAATTGTTAACACTGCACATGCTGTCAGTTGTGGAGAATAAGATTTACTGAAGAATGGTGCTTGAATACACTTTTTATGTATTTGGAATTTACTTATACATAGAACTCTTCACTACATTTCAGATGGAAATATTGTACTTTTTACCCCATTTAATTGAGTTGACAGCACTGAGTTGTTACTTTGAAGAAAAAAAACAGTATAATACGCATACAAAATAAGAAGTATTGTTGTGTAACATTAAACATATCTCGTTGTGTTAAAACCAGCTGCATCTTGACCAGATACAACATTAAAATGCAAATTACACATGAATGCATCACTAAAAACTCCCCAGTGTGATAATATAAAACTGACAGGGGCCATTATGCTTTCATAGTACTTTGACTGTTTTCACACATTTTGCCAATCTTACTTAATGAAGCATTAGTAAAGTTTTATGACCACTGGGGGCAGCAGAAGAAAGCTAATATCATAACAGACATAAAACAGCTCCCTTCTATGGATGCAAACATGGTTGATGAGAGGGCCGTAAAAACCAAAATAATAAGAAAAATGCTAAAAAGCATAAATCTGATAGGAGCTGCACAGTTGGCAAATAATTCTCTGTGGGTTTGTCACTACAAATTAAACTTTAGTTTGGGGAATCTTTGAATAAAATTTTGAATGCAAGACTTGTCATTAACTATTTTTACATTGTGGTGTTGCTACTTTTACTGTATTCATTGATTTTTTTTTGCCACTTAGGGGGAGCAGAAACAAGTTGTAAACACATCGACACATTATCACTTTATAAAACTGACACGGTGAGCGTGTTAAAGATGTTAAAATGCAGAGCTGAGGGGAGCTGCAGAGTCGGGTAATTCTCTATGGGTTTGACCATTACTTTACATGTAATTATTTGATCTATTGTTGATCTAAAGATATTGATTAGTGCAGCTTTAAGTTATGGATCGGAGCACTTCTTCACCACTGCACGCTGTACATCATGAGAGGAATGCTTCGTGCAGCCGAGATTGTGCCGCGCTTATCTATTTACTCAGATGTGAAGCATGCAGCTCTGTGCAGTCAAGTATGTTATCCTCTGTGGCCATGTGAGAGCTGTGTATCATACACAGATAAAAGCCTGAAGCTGTCTGAGGAGAAGTGTGTAAATCTTTTATTGTACATTGAGCCACCCTTTTTAAATGCCTCCCGCAGTTCTATTATTACCAGGGGATAGATTTCATGTTTGTCAAGGCAGAAAATAATAGCTTTGAAAGTGTAACGTTCATCCATGAAAAATGTGGAAAAAAAAAAGCTCTGTTAAAATGTGCTGACTGTGGGCGAGCGCGTACTGTACCTCCCACAAGGGAGAGGGGATCTCTTGATTTGTGTCCCTCGATTCAGCGATCACATATCATCAATGGCGTGGTGGGGGGAAAAAAAAAGCAGAGGTGCAGATGGATCCCTGAGGCACCCCATTAAGCAAAGTTTAACATTGTAAGCATTTCTTGAGTTACACTGGTATCAAATGCACTGCTGCCTATGAAGTGCCCAGGGATACACTTTTCAAGTATGAATAAAAAGGCACATTCAGTCTCAGACCTTGAGCTATTGCTAGAAAAATAGTTGAATCAGGAGAGAATCTATTTATAACATCACATTCACCATGCTCTCTATGAAGCAAAATAAACGTCCATCTCCTATATGATAAACTAGAAACAGTCTTTGGACAGAAAGGTCTATTTAGCTGCACTGAAAGGGAAACGGGAGATTCATTAGACTGCAGGAAGCTGGTTCTGAAAGTTGGCAAGCTCCTGCAGCGAGTTCCACTGAGGTTGGGAGATGTTCTGTAATTTCCGACCCCGAGCTAATCTGTACAGCATGCTGTGCGGTGAGAGTGCGATTTCCACTCGGGGCGGGGGGATGACAGATTCTTTGCATTTGAACTCCCTCATGTCTTCCTTGTCACGTCTGTAATTAAATATGTGCTCCCTGGGAGACAGCGGGGTTCTGGGTAATAAAAAACTTGCTTTGTGAGCCTCCCTCTCTTGCTCTCTTCTGCTGTTTTAGTTTGTGTTTGTCGGCATAGTGACAAACCCCCAGACACACTTTACATGGAATTTTAATGCTTGCAAAGTTAATCTCTATATCTGCCAAGAATTATACCTCCTCAAACCAGGCTACATGAGTTTTTTTATACAGTTGAAAAATCTTGTCTCATCTTAACTAAATAAGTCAAACAGACGTCTCCTTTCATACAACTCAGACGCAAAGCACCATGTGAAAATATTGGGGGGGGGGGGGGGGGTACTATTTTTACAGTAAATTGGTACTAAAGTATGTCTTCATGGCATTTTTTCACAAAAGGTTTTTGGGTTTCCATCGCCAGATTGACTTTGATTGACACGGGCTGTTTGGGGTTTATTAAAATAACAACTGCTACCGTGATTGGCTGGTAGTATTGCTTATCCCGGCCCCTAACCTGAATAATTACGTTTAGAGTAACTAGAGTAAATCATTCCTTAGATTTTATTAAGTAGTCACTGCTGTATTTTACAGATATGTTATTTATTACTTTATTTGCTTTTGTTAGTCTTGTTTGTCGTATATAACTTTTCCTACCAGGACTGGTTAGTTTTATGTATGTGTGACATGAGCACCTTCTTGTCCCTGTGTACCTTGATGTACAGTAACTGTCCAGCTTCATTAAAACTGGCTTGGTACAGTGAGCAACCCTTGGACTCTGCGTTGTGTTGTGCTGGGCGGAGGAATGATGCACCGGAGGCCCGCGTTTATTTCTGCGCTGCCATGTAGAGTATTTCAGCCCAACGGCTTGTTGGTCGGGTGCCCTTATTTAATGATCTGATCAATTTAGCACCGTGAAATGCATTCATCCCACTGTTAGACTATCTGATCGCACTTCAATTAGTCACAAAACCAGCATGTTTGTACAAAGGACAGAGCTTACTTTATATGAATTTGCTACGTTTGTGCGAATCTCTAAGCCAAACACATTACCCTGCGTATGTCTCTTATGAACTATGTTTCACAGCAACAACGTGAATATTTTATATTAAAAGAGTTTGTAGTTACAGTTGTAAATTATTCTGTGACCATATTAGTAATGTGTAATTTGTTGTACAGTAGATTGTTGGGCATTTCACAATGTTACTGACCTAGCTAAGATAGTTTCATTGATATCGTCACCTTACAATAAATCATATTCATTTATTTTTTTTAGCATTTTATGGAGCTTTGTGCAACCGGAGCCGGCTGTGTGAGACCTAATTACATTCTCTTGTTACCAGTCGCCACTTTGTGTGTCACAATGCTAGACACCTGCTACATATGATCCTGATGCAGACCGTGAAGTTGCAGGTCTACTGCTCTGTTTAATATCATCTACATCATTTGTCACCAAACTGTTGCATTTTAATATGTTCTACTGTTATTGAACAATTTAGTAAATTTGTCTACAAATGTGTAATGTGTGCAATGCTGCGCTTGTGTTACATGTTTTAACAATGAAAGTAAATTAGGTTTCAACAATGTGTGCCTCACAGTGCCCCCAGCATACATCACAGGCCATAAATCCACTTTTATCGCTCCTGCATTCCTGGGGATAAATGTCCTCTCTGTAAAGCAGTATTAGGTATCACTGCGCCAACACAAAACTGATGATATCTCCAACATCACATGCATTGCTCATAGAGTATCGTCATGATCAGGGTTGAGGGGTTGTTTCGCGCTGAGCGTTTATCTCATATTTCTTCCGTCTTTTCTAACCAGTTTCTTATTCGTTTATCATGATTCTTCTCTCAGCAGTTTCACACAGTAGTAATAATCATGTTAAGCTATTGTGTTTCTTATGCATGAATTAATGTTCAGAATGTACATTGTTCATGTCCTTAAAATGCTTGAGCACATAAAAATGTGTCTTCATTTTGCTGCAAGTGGAAAATGCAGAGAATACTGCTTCTAATATTGCCATTTTGATAGCCTTTCCAGGATCATATTTCAGGTCTTACACATGCTTCCCTGCAGCATAAATGACTATACAGTATGTGCAAGGAAGTGGAATACATTCCCCCCACAAACTGCCCAAGCTCATACCGTATCTCAACTTTCATCAGACTGGATAATGCACTGCGGTTCTACTCTGTTGCTGTTGAGATTGCCGTTTTGACAAAAAAAATGTCTGAGGGAAACGCAGTGTTTATCATATCTGCCCTGATGCCTGCTGTGTCTCAACGTGGATCCTGGGTTTCTCTGTACACAAACTCAGGCCGTTGATCAAACTTGTTATGATGGACTTGGGTTTGTGTTGTCAACCCAGCAAATGATCTGTGACTGAGGCTGTCTCGGAGCTCTGAACATGCATATACTGCAATAAAACCATGTTTATCACCTCTTTTTTTTTGCATTTCTTGTCTTGAAATGTGGGTTTATACAGACTCCTAAGTTTGTGTGTTGACTATTTATTTATTTTTCAGAAATGTGGCAATGTTGGAAAATAGAGAAAAAGAACATATGTTTTCCATTGCTAAGTATTATGCCCCTTTTCAGACATGGATATTTTTCAGATTCTGCCTTTGCTACCTTTATATTTATATTTAAAGTCTCATAATGGTGTTTATTAACAGCTGCTGCATTTCCCAAAAATATAACAATAGACAGGACAGGAGACACAGACACAGTGTAGTGGTAGTGGTAGTGTGTGGCAGTAGGTCATTTTTGTATTAGCTCTCTTGGTGATTGTCATTATATTCTCTGTGGAACAACTATTTCATCAAGGTTGAGGGGCCACAGAATTTGGCTTAACAGACTTTCCAACTCCGAGGAAATGCATACAAGCTGGTTCAAATAAATAAAATAACATGTGTTATTACATGTGTTATTATATGAGTTCCTCTTGAAGTTTGTTTCACGAGTCAGATTAACTGCACTACATTGACTTTTTTTTGCGTTTCAGCAACACGGACGTGCTCTGACTCTGCAAGATTGTCCTTTAACTTCCTGTCTACTCCAGAAGTTGTGATGTGTTCTGTGAATTGACATCTACTGCTTGTCATGCGCCTACATTTGAGCAAATATCTGACCTGTTTTATAGAGCGTGGAGGATTTACAGAGCTGGAAAACAAAGACTGTTGTTCAGTAGTTTAGCAGTCTTAGATAAGTTGCCCCACACAGCGCTGGGATCAGCTAGTCCTCTTACTGTTATAAACATCATGACTGGTCAGAATGTGTTGGTTTTTGTGTTTTATTATGTGTTGTAATAATATGATAGTATAACAGCAGCTGTCAGCTTGGGGCTGTTCAAAACGTTTGCCAATACAGTACTTCTTCTTCCAAAACACAGAGTGCCAGCGAAAACTCATTTGTTTGGTTACAGATACAGTTCAGTTTTCCATGACATGGGCTTATTATTGTGTAACAAGCTGATTATTCATAATTATAATAATTTTAACAACAAATATCAGCTAGTGTGGTGATCCTTCGTGCCAAATGCAAATAATGTTTATAACTTAAAATGATTAATAATAGTTGCAAACATAGGTAACTTTGTGCCAAAGATTGTCATTTTTAATGTGATATCTGCAGTGGAGGTGCTGGTGTCCGGTCATGTGAACTGCTCATAATTGTAAATGTGTGATCCTAACTTACCAATCATGTACAGTAAGCTGTCTGAACGGATCAGGCCGTGACTTTTTACGTGTATTTACAATAGCCATTAGGTGTATTGATGAATGATTGTATTAGACACCTGCCAGACAATCAGAAATCAATATTTTTTCCTGCTTTTTATAAAGGATTTGAATCAATTTTATGGATTTCTTTAATGTAATGGTTTCAAACACATTTGTTTGCGGACCTGGGTTAATTGTATTATGGGTTGTTTACTAAGCAGTACTGTAGGGGCAAAAATGGACAGTATAAGTGACTCAGCAATTTCTTTGCCAAGATTTGGTAGCCTGTCGCCAGATTTCTTCAATTCTTTCAGTGATACAAATAAGTGTGGTGTTGTGTGCACTGACTGCTGTTTTCCCAGTTGGACACACAATCAATCAAAGACCACGTCCATTACACACCAGTGCAGCTGTTCAGGTTGTTATAAGTCAAATTACAGAAAAAAAAACAACTCTTAAATTGATTTATTTCTTCAATCATTGTAATGAAAAACTACTCTAAACAATCACTAACGCAGCTTCAGCATCTACTAAAAATAACAATCGCAGGGAAGATACAGGTATGTCACTAACTACGGATACTTATGGCAACATTTTAAAAATAATCAACATATATTGGTTAACATGAACAATACAGAATGTCAGACTCAATAATGAAGTGAAACAAAATGGCAACGTAATGCTGAATATTTCAGATATTCAGAAGATTTGTGACTTACAAAACTCAATTTCTGGCTTTTCCTTTATCATCTTGAAAACAGTCTTTACTTCTTACATTTTCAACCACTGAACAATGGAAGATCAGAACACATTAGCAGGGAGAAGGGCTTTGTTTTCAAGCCAAACAAACAAGCTTTCTCCATTTCTCTAGCGATGTTATCACCACTGTGCTCTAATAGGGAAGTGTACTAGTGTCTGCTGTAAAACAAGTGTGCTTTATTGTGTATGTGTCAACTCCAGGCCATAATAAATCAAGGGAACAGATGGTTGTGGTGGGAGTGCATGTGAAAATTGACACTGAAATTAAGCGAAAGTTTGTTCTATTACTTTATTGGTTGAAACTACTGTAATTGTGAGTACTTATTCCCAGCCTGCACAGAAGCTCAAATTCACAAGACTTCAGGGCAATCTTTGAAACTTTGTAATGATTAACACATTTCCAATCTAATCAGGCTGTACCATTCCCGCTTGGACAAACAATACGAGTTTCATTGATAAAATTATACCCTGAGCAGTGTTTAAATCACCCAAAGGTGCGGTTTTCCTTTGGCCATAATGTAACTGAATGTGGATCATTGTTTGAGTCCTACTTATTCCCTAACATCACTGCCAGATTATTCCTCCATTACTAAAACCAGTTCAGAGCTGTCTTTAATGGACACATTTGGGCTGCAAGCCAACAGTCATTTTCAACTCCGCTGCTCTGTGAAATGACTCACAATTAGCTCCATAGAGGTAACTGTCAGCGCACTAATCTCTGGCTCTTTCGTATAATTAAAGGAGACGCTTTCAGGGTGTTTACGCAAAAACATGATCAGATCCTTGGGAACAGTGGCCTCGTTGATGGCCGGGAGCTCTGTGTTTGATCCCCCTGGGGCTTCACAGTGTGTCAGAGACTTGATGGACCATGTTGGGAGACAGGTCACCTGCATGAACCAACCAACCCCCTCCACCCCCACCCTCCCCCAGGATGATGAGGGTGGTGGACAGATGAGTGTTCACTAAGTGCTGCTGACACGCCATTTCTTGCCTACCTCTGTTTGCATGTGTGTATGCAGTGTTTTTACATTGAGGTATTGGTACTTTTACTTAATATCAAAATACTTCCACCACTAAGTAAATCCCCAAAGACTGTGTACTGCTGTGTGTAGATATGCAGTAAAAAAAAAAAAGTGTGTGTAGCAATGTGTTAATGTGTGAGATTTAGGCAAAAACGTGTATGTACAGTATGTGTGAGAGCAAAGGAGGCTGGGAGAGGAGAGCAGGAGGAAAGAAAAGGAGGGGAGGAGGAAGGAAAGCAAATAAGGGGAGGAGAACAAAGGGGGAGAGGGCAGGGAAGAAGGAGAGAGGAGAGGAGAGGAAAAAAGCAAAGAAGTTAATGAATGTAGGAATGAAGAGGAGATGAGGAGAGGACGGGATAAAGGAAAGCAAAAGAGGAGAGTGGGTGAGAGGAGAGGAGAGGGAAATAAAATTAGGAGTAGGAAAGTAGGAAGGAGATTAAACGAGGCGAGGAGAGGATGAAGGATAAGAGTGTAACGAAGGCGAGGAGAACATAGAAGGAGAGGAGAAGGGAAAGGAAAGGAAGAGTAGAGAGAAAAGTAGGAAGGAGAGGAGAGGAGGATGGAGGGGAGGAAGGGGGAGTCTGAGGCCGAGAGGCTGGATAGCTGTCAGATTAGTTTACTGGCCTCAGAGGCTTCCTTTGTGAGGGCGGCTGGTGGTTGTTGGTGGGGGGGGGGTTTAGGTGGGTGAGACCGGGCCTGTACCTGTGACTCACTGGCCACAGGTGTCAATCAAACTCGACCCGGCTGCCAGAGGAATGTGGCAAACAAGGCTGTGTGGTCCCAGAGACGCAGAGAGAGCAGAGCCCCGCTTCGGCCGGAGCAGCAACCGGGCGGCTGAATCAGACGCTCAGCTGCTCGCCGCAGTGCAGCGAACACCTGGAGGTGAGGGAGGCAGAAAAAACACCCCTATCTCTGCCTCTGCTTTGTGTGTTTTATGAGTTGTAATCGTACGCCAGGTCCTCCTGCCCGGAGGCGATGTGAGCACAGGTTATTGTTCAGTCCTTCTAACAGTGCACCTTTCTTCCTTCTCAGGTTCCACTTGAGTATTTCATTTGTCAAGTCTGAGATTCACGAGCCAGCATGTCCACAGAGACACACCTGCATCAAATGCAATCCTTGTATTTGAGCAGCAAGTCAGCAAATTGTCGGTCTAATAATATCCTATTCAAACTACATCTCTGGTTTTAGGGGAGAAGGTTAAATTCTATTTTAATAATTGAATAAAACTAAGAGCATGCATTAGTGCTTAGGATGGAAAGGCACCTGCTGTGTCTAATCTGGACATAAGACATAATTGTGATTAAGTAATGAAATACATTACTTACTAATGTATATCAAATGAAATATTGGATTTAGACTCAGGACCTCAATATTTCTAAAATCTTTGCAAAGGTCCTGAGTAGCTAACTTGACATGTAAAACACAACACATTAGTGTTCTGACACACGTTTGTTACTGACTGTGTCTTTACTGTAGGCACATAGTACATTGAAGTCACTTATATATGACACAAACACATAAATTCTGCTAATATCCATGACTATATTCAAACAAAGCCAGTTGAGTCAAAAGGACAATTTATTGCTTATATAATTACATAAGGATAAGTATAACTATATAATATAATAAAAAAAAAACTTTTTTTTAATCTTTGGTTTGTTGGGTTTTGTTTATCTATTTGTTTCAAAATGAACAAACTACATACGTTTTGTAAGTTAACCATTTTCCCTTCTTCTTCACAAATCCGGCACAGTGATTGGTGTTCATGCTGTTTTGCAGTGAACTTGCAGCTCTGCGCCGCTTCTCACCCTCAGGTGACCTCAAGCTGGAGAAGAACTGCTGATGTTCGCTGTGTGTTTGAACATTTAGCTGCTGTGCTTCACTGTCTGTTCTCATCAGTTTGCTTCACTCCTGTTTTTTCTACAAGTTTCATCTGCTGTGGCAGCTACTGTAAAAAAGACTAGATGGAATTTGATTTATACACGAGTTACAGCATAATACACACTTTATGTAGTTTCTTGGCAGTAACTGTGTTCTTTGAGGCACACTTGCATTTAAAACTTGCGTTTCTTTAGTAAAGTTGCCTATTATTTTTAAAATTTTGTTGACTGCATATTATTATTTGTATTGAATAGGTACTTCTGCTTTGCAATTTCCTTCAATTTATTTGGTATTTGTTGGAGAATTGGTTGTTGTTGGCTTGTTGGTTGTGCAATGTGAGAAATGTGGTTGTGTTATAACAATCATTTGTTTCCATTTACTTTTACCAAGTTAACATGTTTTTTCAAATTTTAGTTTTGCAAAAAGTGCTGTAAAGAGAACCCTTCTTAAAAGTTGCTTTTTAAAAAGTATACTATTTAAAGATAGGGAAGCTAAAAGAGATTTTTTTAAGGTTGATAATGAATTCCCGTTTATCTAGAAGATGTAAGTAACTCAAATAGCTCACATGCCCGTTCTACTTTCAATCGATTCAGTATGTGTATGTGTACATGTTGTGTGAAATTCAGGTTAAGGTTTTTCCCATCTGTCCTCGCTTTGATTTTCAGAGCATGAAGGATGATTGGCACCTGCAGATTTTCTGCTTGTGTCTACATGCATGGCAGCATTTTGGTGCTCACGTAAAGCTACGACATGTCCGTGTTTGCTACGACATGTCCTCTGTTCCCTGACAGTGCACATGTCTTAATGTCTCAATGGCTACATGTGAAAAGATCCAGAGTTGATTTGTTTTGTAAAGCTTTGCCTCCCATCTGAGGTGAGCTTGTATTTCATTCAAATATTTCACTTCCTATAGTGTGAGGTATGATTATGAATTGTGATTATGAAAGATTTTAAGGCGTTTGTCATTTTGCCAAGATCTATACAATATAGTCTTGGCCCCTGATTCTCTCAGTCTGCTAGACTGTGCCATTTCAAAGCTTAGGCTCGATATTGAATTTGCACTCTGCTGTTATGTGATTTAGATTTTATGGGTGCTTTGGCACATGGTGCTGTTTTATTTGTTTGCACCCTTTATAGGCATCAAGGATTCTGCTGTCTTGGCCAAAACTCTTAAAAGGGAGTTTAAATATCAATGTAGTTAGATAAAGGAAAAATAAACTGCAGTATATCATTTCTTTCTTACTACTCCTTGACTAGGTTTATGGTACAGTTGTATGGTTTGCTTCTGTACATTTCAGATAATCATAGTAAAGATTATTTTTACACATTCAACAGTCATCGTTCTGGCGGTTGATCTATTGCTTTGGTCCAGACTGAAATATTTCACCAACTATTGGATGAATTGTCATGACAGTTATGGTCCCGAGAAGATGTATCCTAATGATTTTAAAGTGCTGAAGAGATAAAAGTCACTCGTATTTCACAATCAAAGCAAAAGTTTTAAAAAGTTATAGAAACAAATGATAATTTTGTGCAGCTAAAATCTGCTTCTCAGATTTATCTTGGGACACCTTTGGGGAGTCCCAAACCCAAACAAAAAGAAAAATATCCTTCCCTAAAATAATCATGGTAATCATTCAGTGTAATGTTTGAATTCCCTGATATGATCATAACTTTTCCAAATGAAAATGATCATGCAAATTATCCAAAATTTAGAAGCCCGATATAAAAATGTGTAAAGGAGCAGAATACTCTGGAGACAGTAGAAATGATCCGTCTAAATAATTTGATATGATACCTGGAAGGTAGTTTAGAAAGAAAAGAGACATTTATACATATGAACCCTCCTCTGTATTTTTTTTTTGTCAGGTCCATGTAGTTAGCATTAACAAATTACGATGATGTGATTCAACATTCAACATAAAATGTAGACATTGTCAAGTGACAGTGTCCAATGCAAGTTTGTACAGGTTATAATTATGATCAAAAACAGATACAAAATATGAACTGAACAGGATTTTTTCTTAGCTGCAGAAAGAAAGTAGTTTTTTTAAATGAAAAAGAAAAGAACCTAAGTTGGGTTGAAGTTTAATTTATAATGGTGTGTTACAAACATCTTGACCTTTTCTTGAATAAGTTCTTCAGTCACCTCTTATTCACTGTTTTCGAGTACTTTCAACAGTGCGTGAATCTCTTTCTTTCTGCTTATCTCTGTCGCTCTATTATTCTTCCAACTTGCAACAATGCTCTGGGTTAATCTTCCTGACAGGGCACTGAGATACTTTCATGGTATATGTTGCTACAGACCTCAAATCAAGCACAACACAGCTTTAATTCAGCGCTCAGCACTATCTAATCTCTGTGAAGCAGTTTCAAACAGTTCAGTCTGCCAGAGCTGGAGAAACTCTCGGCACTCTCTGTGTTTTCTACAGTTAAGAAACGGCACTAAGTGCTCCGCATGGAGGGAGGGATCAATACTTAAGTACAGCACAGCAGCTGCCCTGACAGCCTGTCTTCTCCCCCACATGTCTAATGCAGCAGTGAGGAAAATCAAAACATCAACTGCTAGGAGGTCTGGCACATGTCAACTTGACAACCATTTCTGTCATTTTTTAAAAAAATTGACAAATGACACATTTATGCGATCACGTTTCTCTGCATCTTTTCCCAGCATTTCTTCTTTCACAGCTGCCACGAGGCTGATGTCTGCGCCACAGCTGTATCATTCTTCATGCTGAGGGGAGTGCAGATAGCTCGCAAATGGCTTGTTTTCAATAAACTATAACTATGGGATGGGTTGCTATGACATTTGGTTCAGACATTCATGTTCCCCACAGGATGAATTGTAATCACTTTGCTGATCCTCCGACTTTTCTTCTGGTCTGGTCAAAATTTCACTTTGTCCAGTACTTTGGTTCATGACCAAATACTTGCGAAAGTATACAGCCTCAAGGAGGATGGATATCAGTACCTAATCCAAAGGCAATTTCTACAGTAGACGTTTGGCTCTGGACCAAAATACTGGGGGGAAGGATGGTTAGACTGAGCGAACCTTGCCATCCTCCCTCCATGTGGAGCACTTAGCATTTGTGTTTTTGGTCAATAACTCAAAAACACAAATGATTTTAACCTAAAAAATATTTTATTTTACTAAATAAGGTCCGAAGACATTAATTCCCTTTATAGTAAATGTGCTTGAAGTGGTATTTGTACTGTACACTACAGAGTTTGCACTATTTGCAATACAGTTTACCTTATAAGTATCATTTAACACTGCTACTCATTTGACCTCTGTGGGAAGCTGATCTGTGGGAAAAAGGAACAGAAACCAGAGATGCTGAGGATCTGGAGCCTGAGAGACAACAAGCAGAGAGAGGAAGGAGAAAAAAAAGGAAACCACCACTCTCTTTGGCTGAAAATGACCTCAAATTGTCAAGTTAAATCAAACATCTGATGACATGAGCAAAAGGAACATCCTGTTTTCTGCACAATAAATAAAGCTGCATTAACATTCATCAGTGGCAGCATCTTAATGTGAATGCACTGAACACTGAAGATCAAAGGTAAGTGCATATTTAGAGACTATTTCCCATGTAGATTATTGAATATGATACTCTAAGTAAATGTTCTGCTAACTCAATTAATTCTAATTCATTTCCACTCCAGTTTTATTTAAAGTGCTTGTTTAGCTTAATTTTGTTGCAAGTTCTAAACAGCAAATGAGTTTACAGATTTTGGCTCAATCCTTGCAAATGGTTTAATGGCTTTTTTATGTTACCAACAATGTTCGTAATAATTAAGCAGTATTTTAATGTAAATGCTACGTCTGGCTAGACTCCATACTTGTAAATATAAAACTTAGTCAAGCACAAGTAAAGACGAACAATTGAAATACTTTTTAGAACCTCACTTTTTTTCATTTATTTGCTTTACAAACATGTATGAATGTCTCCTCTAAACAGGAACACAGTGAGACCATTTTCAGAATGGATTCAATGGAAATCGATGACGACATGTATTTAGATAGGAAGTTCACAATGCAAGGCCTCATTACCGAAGGTACAGTATCAACCTGAAAACATATGGATGGACAGAATATTTAAGAATATTAGGTACAAAGGGCAGGACATTGACTCCGAGGGCCGGGATTTGCATCCAGTCTCCGGTCTGTGGTTAGATTTTGACAACAAAAGCACTTTGGTTAAAGGGATAGTTTTGTTTCTTTGAAGTGGGGTTGTATGAGTTACTTATCCATAGTCAGTGTATTGCATACAGTAGATGGCGGTCGGCATGTCCTCAATTTGCTGTACCGGCACAGACGATAAGCAATGTACTGCTGTGGACGGGGTCAGCATCAAAACATATTTTAGCCACCTAAAAAAAGACCCACCTAAGAATTCGATATCAATTTGGGTGAATGCTATATTTACAATATTTTCACCATTTTTCAAAGCCACCAGACTCAGTTATTGTCCCTCGCAGACCACGGGAGATGCTGGTCTGCCACTGCCTCGATCGGTTATGAAAAATGATGAACTGTTTTCCTACTTTTGATTTAGTGGATGTTCAGAGAAGAAAGCAGCCCTGTAGATGTGTGACTGTGTGTCTTGGATTGCTGTGCGCTGTCCTGTTGGCTGGTAACATAGGACAGATTATCTACTGTAAGTGATTTGCTTGTTGTTACAAAATATATGAATAATGTATTTAGCAACTGCCAAATGATATTTGAGAAACCAAGTGCAGCTGATATTTGTCATACCAAATACAAGGGAGACTTAAATGATTTTTTTTTTCAAAATCCAATAATCTAAGGGAATATTTAAAATACTTCACACCATATTTAGAATTTCTTTGCCTTTCACAGATAAGATCATCCGTCCCGCGTCATCAGACCCAACGCAGGCCAGTTACAACACTCAAAGTGGTTCACTGCAGAGCAGCTATGAAGTTTTAACTGCAGAGAGAAAACAGTTAGATGCCAGACTGACTAACCTGAATAAAGAAAAAGACCAGTTGCAGCAAAGTTACCACACCTTAAAACAAGAGAGCGATCAGTTACAGACGAGCTGTAATGACACGAAAAGGAATCTTGAGAGATTACAGATTAATCACAGTAATCTGACAGAAAGTAAAGACCAGCTACAGACCAATTACATTAACCTGCAAAGAGAAAAAGATGCGTTGCAGACTTTATTTATTACACTGATGGCAAACAGAGATCAGTTACAGAGCAATTGCTCTTCACTGAAGATGGACATGGACCAGTTGCAAAGAAGCTGCAATGCACTGAATATGAGTAAAAATAACATTCAGATCAGCTATAATTCGTTGTGGAAAGAGAAAGAACAATTGCAAACCAGTTATAATACTCTCTGGAGGGAAAAGTCGCAGTTACAGACCACGTACAGTCGTTTGGCTACAAGTAATGATCAGTTACAAGAGAAGGTCAACAAGATGGAGGTTAAAATAGGAGGTAAGATGTTTCTCATAAAAGTTTAATTTATTTAATATAAAGTTGTAATCAGTGTTTTGGTATTCTAAGCTTTTTTGTGATATCTTGTCCCTCTCCATGTCTTCAATTTGCAGGTATGTTCTGTCGAACAGGCTGGAAGAAGTTCAACATCAGCTGTTACTTTATTTCAACTGTCAAGAAAAACTGGACTGCAAGTAGACAAGCCTGCATCGCCGCGGCAGCAGATCTGGTCATCATAAACAGCAGGAGTGAACAGGTGAGAAAGCAAAAAAGGAAAGAAAAGACAGAAAGAAAGGCTGTGAGCTATCAAAAACACATGAATGAAGAATGAATGTGCTCCATCTCCCCCTGTTTAAATGGGAGCAGCTATAATTTCCGAGCAGCTGACACATGCACAATAGGTAATAGGTGAAAAATGTTTAATATTCAAAAGAAATGTATAATTTAATTGGTTTGCAGAGTCTGCTTCATGATCCTGTTTGGCTGGAAAATCATTCTTATTGAGTCCTGTGTTGACTTTCTTATGAGTGAAGCTCTGCCTGTATGTATCTAGTGGTACATTTTGATGGTAAACAGCAGGATTCAGAATGAAGGAGCTTCTGTGCTCTTGTGCAGAAAAACAGCAGGAGTTTTATATGCTAACATAAAGTATATTTGTCTGAGGGGGGCTTCTGGGCTTTTAACCCATGCTGCCCTTTGATGGTGTTCCTCTATCATCTAGTTAGCTATGAACTGTGTGTACTGTGTTACACTTACTTCTAAGCTGTGGGAAATACATGTATTCATTGCCCCGTCATCTTCAAATTTACATCTGCATTGTTAGATGATGTTACTGCCAAAGTTAGAGACTGATGTTTGCTGGTTTTGTCGTCATTATTTGGTCCGAAGAAAGTCTGAAGCAGGAGACATGACAATTGAAAACAATTAACAGTTAGAATTTTGCATATTTATGTTTTAATCATTCCTGTTTTCTCTATGCGCTACACTAACAGATATTTGTCAACGGGTTACTGAAATCAGGCCAAAATGCCTGGATTGGTCTGACTGACAGTCTTCAAGAGGGGACTTGGACATGGGTGGATGGGACGCCAACACACACAACGTACGTTTTAACTGCTAGAGTTTATGAACTAATAAAATCGCATTTTTGAAAGCATGTTATTAACTTAATAATTAAAGTGAAGTACAATTCATACAGGACTAATATTACCTACAGTTTTTAAGCAATCATATCTACAAGGATCATTGGTCATCTTGTATTTTCTTGTGAGTAGTCGCCTGATAATAATTTTTTACATGAGCCGAGCTCAGATTTCTGTCAAAACACAATCAGGCCAAAGATCTGGTCCGCTGAATCAGGTGACGTACCGTCAAACCTTCAACAACTGCATCCGCCGAGACATTATCTTATGTGAATGTTTTTCAAAACACGCATGAGGACGGTTTAAAAATTCCATGATTACACAAGGACTCTACATAATAGTATTTCTATGCAAATGAGACTTGAATCAAAAGACATATTGGGTTGAAATCCCTTCAGTCACAGTTTGGATCTGAAACAACAGGTCAGAAAACTGGGCGCCGTAAAAAGCATTAATGTCTTTGTTATCTTGTACATAAGGTACTGGCAGCCTGGCCAGCCCAACAACTACAATAGGAACCAGGACTGTGGAGAATTTGTGCACACATCACCGGGAGTGGGAGAATGGAACGATGATGGCTGTTTTGCTGAACAGAGCTGGATCTGTGAGAAATAAGAACACACTGATTTACACTGTTAGTGATGGTGTGTGGCTTTGGACTGTGGTTCTAACGTATATCTTCAATGTTTGAATCTGTTGATATTCTGTATATCTGTTTATTGTCAACAAACCCCATGAAAAGAACAAAACCAACTATTAATTGATTCTAACGATCTTATTCCTCTGTGCCATCAAGCAATAGCATAAAAACTATTGAAAACACACAGATCTTCATTATCATCAACACACACAAAAACACACTGTAGTTAATTTTGAGTAAGTGTCACAAACACCATCCTGCTGCTGAAAATACTCACTAAAGCACCAAATGTGTATTAATCCGCAGCTGAAAATAGTCCCCAGCAAATACACAATTTACTCCAGTTTGAATAACGAGTAACAAAAATCTACTGTGCCCAGCTGTTTTGGGAAATTACTGAGCCTTTTTTGAAAATAAAAGTACATATTTGTGGCTCATTTTTAAAAATAATATACAGTAGGAACTTTGGACATGAAGCTGAGTGCCACAAAACAAGTCGGAAAGTGATTGTTTTGGTCTTTTTATGGGATTTGTAGACAATAACAAAAACATAATATAATGCCAGCCTTATACTTTAATACTGTTTGATTACCGTCACCCAAATTACTATAAAACATAGTGGTATCTTCATGTACATGGCTTTGGGTTTATTTGCGAAGGTTTTGAGATATCTGTCTCTGAGGTTTCTGCCTCAAACCCCAATACAATGAGTGGAATTTGCGTTTGCCAAAATTGCAATAGCAGCATATTTTTATGTGTCCCTGTTATTCTGGCTAAGCCACAGAAAAACAATGTCAGTTTTTTATAGGACTATTTCTCTGACAGAAAGTTTTTTTTAGTTCAGCAGCATCTTATACAATTTACAATTTTTTTCAAATGTAATTTTTTCATTTAATGCTTTTCTTTTTTTTAACAATAGATAGATAATAGATACAGCACATGGCAGGAAACAGCTATTTTTCACTTACAGGTTTCCATCAAAATCATTATATTTTTAGTTTGCAGAGAGAGAAACCTTAATACATGTTTTTTTTTAGCTCCTATTATTTTAGACAAGTAAACTTTGATACAGAACATTGTTAATCATTTCATTAATTTGTTATTTAGCTGATAATTAATGTTTGATGTAATGGCATATTAATTGCTTGGTTGTACAAAAACATATTTTGCTTAATTAATTAATAATTAATTCTGTGGCCTTTGGCGTAGCTTTAGATATGTTTACAAATTGCCATCTGTGTGATCAATCAATATGTATGAAAGTTAATGTTATATCACAAATAATGCATGTTACAAAGCACATACATACAACATTTGCATATGGTATTAATAATTGACTGTACTGTATTGATTACATGATACTGGTTTCATCTCATTCACTGTGAAATTCCCTGTGTGCAGTTAGCTGCATATTCAAATTATTTCAATTAATTATTTCAACAATTCTCTTCCCTGGGTGCTTAAATGGCCACTATCCACTGTATGCTTACAGCAAATTCAATCACAAGAACTAAATAACGATTTCTTAAAATATTGGAATAAAAACATTATGAAGATTTTTTTTTTCTCTTTAGGAAAACACAGAACATGCAGTGATACTCGTATTGTATGCATCAAGTGAGCAGCAGTTTAAGGCAGAGGAGGAAATGGGTTACACATTTAACATCTAACCAATCCTGCAGACTGATCACAGTGATGGGTAGATTTTGTGTTTTGCATCATGAGGATATTTTCTAGAATATCTGGTTGTTATTTAATTTTTACCTTTAATATTTTTGGGGTCAACATGCACATGTTATAAATAGGTACAAATAATGTAGTTTACATCACAGTCTGACAAATCTGTTAACACTTCCTGGCCTACTCACCTTTGTAAAATGGGCTTCTGTTGCCTAGAAACATTTCCTTTCTCCTTTGCCATGTGCAGACGATGATGATGTGGGTGCACTGTGCAGTGCAGGGGCAAACACTCGCCCACAACAAGATACACTAACGGTACAACAGCTGAGGTTCAATACCCAGTAGCATAGGGGTGATCATAATGTTGCAACCAGACACTCACCGAACTTTCAGACAGCAGAGAATGGAAAACTGCAATTTGATCTTTTTTCTATTTCAGTTTTGTTCCTTTTTTTTACACCATTCACCCAATTTTTATTTAAGTCTTTTTATGGTGATCAGTTCCCTAAGGTAATTGATTGTTAATGTTATTAAATCCTGTGAGTTACTGAAATATATGTAATATCATACATCCAAAAGTCCAATTAAGAACTTTATATTCTGGTATTCCCCTGATTAAAAGTTTAAAAGTTTTTTTGAGTTTTCTGTCAAATACCCACCACAGTACAAAGGCGACTGGACATTTTAAACTGGATATAATAAATTATTACTAAAGCGTTAAATCAGTGCCTCTCTGATAAAGAGCAACAAAACCCGAACACAATAAAGTAGGACGGGTAGCATTAATTGCAAAGCTGTTGCATTGGATTGCATCATATCACACAGGTGTTGCTTCTACATGTGCCCACCTCTGCTTGTCACCCTGCTGCAACAGATGACAAGGCACTGACACACGCCAAGTGCTGACAATGCTCTCTGCAGCCACACCAGATTACACGTTACATAACAGAAGAGGACGCCGCACGTTTTAGAATCACTAACATGTGAGCAGTATCCAGAGCAGATGTATTTAGCGGGCAGAGACACCAGGCTCCGGCATGTGGCTCATTTTGGGTGTGGTGGCGGTTGCATTGAGTGCGGCGGCTCTTGAAGGGGGCATCTCAACCATTAATTGGGCTAAGCCTTTTCATTCCCCCCAGAGATGAGTCCGATCCAAACCGTCTGTGGTCGGTTGGTGAGATGGGCTACGCTTTGGGCTGCCTGACTAAAAATAAAAGATCAAGGGGCCTCAACCAGACATGTTGGTCTGGTTAGACTCACAGAGCAGAAAAAAGGGTTTTAAAAACAGCTGAAAGGGTGTTGCATGTGTATTAGCTTGATGACCTAATGTATTTAAATAAATTAGGTTATTTTTCCAAGCAGACGCGTCATGTCCCTTCAAGCTGGCTTTTTGATGCCCCTATTTTTATTCTTTATTATTGAATTTAACTATTATTTTTATACTATGTTGTTATGATCCTTTTATATTATGAGTCAGCTATCTCATGGCAGTTAGCTGAGTTTTTACCAGATTTCTCCAGGTCAAGGTGCAGAGGAAAATCTTGTCATTCTTTAAAAAGAAATGAGCCCCGGCTTTGTCCTCAGTCAGGAGGTTGGTAGTGCAAGAGGTAGGTAATCTTAGCTGAGATTTTTAGTGATGAGCTGTTTATTTTTCATGGAAATGTATGTAGATTTAATGAAAGATGTGTTCCCTCTTCCACATGACCATTTCAGACCATCATCAAGGGATACTGATGATGATGATGATGACCAGGCAGTTAAAGTTGCGGATCTGTGTGAAGAAGGTAAAGATAAGTGAAAAATAATAGCTATAATAATAATAATTCTAGTGATAATAGCACAGTCTCATCTGTACAGTTTTCTATGCATTGTGTTTGAAAATACAGCTATTCCCATGTTGGCAGGTTTGTTTGAATATAGTCTTTTTATCTGAATGTATTTGCTTTTACTTACTTTACGTTTTCTATATTACTTTGAGGTGAAGCAGACAAGATTTAGCTCTTTTTCAAGATAAGCAGTGCAGAAGCTAGTGTAGCCCGCTTGGTCCCCCTCCCCCCAATTTCGGCCTTTGTGACGACCCTGTTTACAAATGTAGTACATAGCAACATGGTAGCAAACTAAACATCTGTATTAAACATTTGAAAGTCAGTTAAATTGAATTTTCCTTATTTTGTGTAAGTAAAGATAAACCATAATGATACTGATTTTCCGTAAAGTAACACAGGTCGACTGACATCATTTTCCTCTCAGAAAGTGGAAGCTAACTACGTCGTGGGAATGAGTATTTATATTGCATAAGGTGGGTTGTAATGTTGGATGTACTGCATGTCTGGATCTATGATTGAATGTAGTATTTTGAAATGAGAATGAGCTAGTAGCTAAATCTACTACAATACATCTCTTATTTTTGTATGAGATTAATACTTTTACATGATCCCTCAGACAAATACATGTAATAAACTGAACTAACGGCAACAGTCCTGTAACCTCAAGTAATGTTAGAAACTATTTTTAGTGTTTGCCTACATAGATATTGAACCAATCGCATTATATGCCCTCTGGAAAATACTACTATAAGGGGCGCTGTTACAAAAAGATATCCTTTAATGTCCCCCCTTCCTCTCAGGAATGGGTTTTGCTTTACTTGGATGACCTTCACTGTGCAGAATGATACATGTGCAGAGTTTGACACTACAAGGCTGTTTTCACATTCATCTGCTGAAGGAGGAACGTTTCTCTGTGCTCACCTTAAATCTCAGTTTTAGGCGTGTACATAGATTTTGTGACATCACAACCAGTTTGGAAACCAATTATGGTCCAATATGCAACTTATTAAATGTGATCTTGAAACCTCCAGTGCACATAGGTTACACTATGAATGGGCTTTTCAGTGAAGTAGGAAGCATTTTGTGTCCAGTAGTTATTTGCATATTCATAGATTCTGGATTTTTCAATGAGGGTGAAGGAGTAGACTTAATTATAATAATTTGAACGTCATTAAGATATCAAACATATCAAACCTAAATTATTATTCAAAGCAGAGTATTTTTTTTTATATGTCTTAGAACATGTATGGAGGGGATTTTTAAGCTGTTTTGTCCAGACACGTCAAAAAATAACTTTAGTTAATAATTATAAATCAGTGTTCATTCTACTGTATATTAGGCTGCACATATCCATAGTAACAACACTGCGATAGAGGGTAAGCTCAATAAATTTAAACTTCAGAACCAACAAAACTGCACACAGTGTGTTAAAGTTTACCAATCATAGGTCTGTGACATAGAAGAGTGTTAGAAAAAGGAGGATGACTTAACTTCGGTGAGCACAGCGCTCTCTGCACAGGGTGTTTGCTCAGGTTTTCAACTGTCCCTTCCCGGAGGCTGAAAAGTGTAAAATGTACATGTACAACATCAGGATTTCATTTACGTAAACTAAAAGGAGAGCTCTTGCACATCTAAAGCGCAGACAGCTTCAAGGTTACTGCTACTCCAGATACTGTATGAATGTCATCAGCATGATTGGATTTCTTTTTGTAAAGTTTAAGTTTCTTTTATTCCCAGGGGCTGGAGGGATCCATTTCAATTAAAATAGAAAAGAGACATTTTCAGTGCATAAAAGCTCAGTGCAACAGTGAAAAAAAACCCCACAAAGAGCCAAAATATCACACACATCATACAATCGATGTCTACAGAATTACATGCACATGGAAATATCCAAATAATTTATCTCAATGATGAAATTAAGATTAATTTATGCTCCAATTGATTGTGTAAAGATTAACTTGCGTTTCTAAACTGGGGCTTTGTATGTAAGAGCGTTATCTGTTACTGATGCCATTCACATGCTCCGTTGCTGTTGAATGGTGTAAAATGGATTATAGCTGAAGTACCCGTGCAGACAAATGATTTAGCCTGGCGGTGGCACAAGATTTAAAGCTGTGCCAGACGGGAGGTGATGGGTGTGCCAAGCGGTCTCTTCTTACGGGTCAACTCACATTTATCTGTTGGATTGAAGACACAGGTTTGGGTTGATTGTTTTTATCCAACCTCTGATTGAAATAATATCTACATATGCTGTTTTGTTAGGGATAAAGAAAAAATATCATTTACCATGTATAAGAAGTATATAAAATACTTACTAAAAAAGCAATACACTTAATAATCATCCATAAGTGATGAATACATGCTTGGTAACACTGTATAACATAGCCATACATAATTACACACAAAACCACAAATCTTACAGAGTGTTATTAACTGTCCATACACCAGCAATAGATGCTTCATAAGAGTTGAAACTTTTGACAAATCAATATGACAAATCAATAAATGCTCTAAATTATTCTTTTATCTGCTTGTATCCACTATAGTATGTTATAAGTTGATGATGGCACTACATCGAAAATGAAGGTATTATTTACATTATTTAAGTTCACAGTGACGCAAATGTCTGTACAAAAAGATTTGAAAGCTTTGACCTATTGATGGTACTACAGGAAAAGTCAGATGACCTCTTATGTCATTACAGTTTATCCCTTTGGGGGATAAGTCAGTGGACCGACCGAACAACCGACAAATTGGCTAAAAAGATGGCAGGAAAAATAATAACATGACAAAGATGAAGAAAATAAATGAAGAAAGCACATAATGCATGTTTAAACTTTTTTACTTTAGATTTGCTTCCATAATCTCAATAATTTATCAATATTATGAATATATTGTGTGTTCACTCATGTGGAGTAGATATCAGTCATCTGCTGTATTGATGTGTCAGGATCTAACGTTCATCTTGACAGCATGAGGAAGTTTAGGCTGTGACTGAGCTCAGCCACTCAGAAAGCAGATATAAATTCAGCTGACAGAAAACATGAGACTATTTTTGGTGGCTGGACTGAATTTCCTAATCACCACCAGGACTCCTGAATGAATAATGAATAGTAGGCTATCGTGTCAGAAATATAATATCACAAAACACAACCAGGCCGAGCGTCCAGAACATGTCAGTGGTGGAGAATGTCTTCAAATCAGATCTCACTGAGAGCTGATTATGTTTTTTGTTATGCAGCGGTCTGTGACCCCGGTAAACATTATTAAGCAGCCGTACGCATTTCCATCTAAGCTGAAGGGAGGCTGTGAATGAGCAGGGTGAAGTTGCTGAGTGTCTGATGGAGATAAGGGGAAATGACTGTGGCTGAGAGACGCCATCCTTCAGCCTGTCACATCCTGCGCTGCCCATATTAATTAGCCGCTATAACTCATGAGCTGATCTGAAACAGCCACTTCAGGAAAAAAAGAGGAGAGGACTTATCGACATCTCTGGATCCTGCTATCTCCACACAATAACAACACAGTGATGTGTTACTTCCGTGATTGGGGGATGTTGATATGGACAAAATTCTGATCATATTAATCCCAAGAAATTACTTTTCAATATTTATATGTAGGTTTTATTTAATTCTTAAGTAAGTTGATTTTCATTGTATTGTGATAAAATGATATTATTTTTCAAATAATATCTCATATATGCTGCAGATCTCATTTCCTGCAATTCTAATTTCCAGTCACATTTTGATCATCCTTTATTTCATTACTTTCAGACAACAGAACTGTGAATCGAAATTATTAATTGTCAATATTTCATAAATTCTGTTTGGTGATTTGACTGCCTTGACTTTATTAACCTGCGTAATAAACATTGAGAAACTTTAAAACTTTTTCTAGTGTTTTGAAATTACTGACTTGAGTAAAGGATTTTTAAATATGAAAACTATTACAAACACAGACCTTCGTGAATTCATTAATGAATGTATTTATACACTGATTACTCATTAATCATCACAAGAATGAACAGTTTGTAATGCATGCTTTAATGCAAGAAATAACACAGAAATCAATGCAAGAGCTCAAGTATTTCCATCACTGTGATTACTTAGTTATTAACCATATTCATGTCTTCATTGCAGCGGTTAATTGTTTATTTATGGTTCCATTTAGTTGTTACCTCATTCGGGTTCACGGAGTAGTTTCTGGTGGTCTGAAGTTTAACAAACAGACAAAAATCTGGCTCATCAGAACTCAGATCACTTCTGATGATAATTTCAAGTACTGTCATCATTAAAGGAAAAAGGCTGAAACCTATGTTTTAAATATCAAACAGTCATCCCTGTAGCCTTGAGAGGGCTCTGAAAAGTTTGTAGATTGCTCCCTCATGGAGGACAGCATGCTGCGGCAATCTGCTTGGATTCAAGGCAGTTAACAACAGAGAAGGACTCACTGATGTGATGCATTTTCAATAAGCACAGGCCGACGAAGAGAAAGGTAGAATTCCCCAGAGTCTAGACGCTGGTGGTGGTGGAGAGCCAGATCTTCCTTACTGAACTTTCGCCAATTCTTTATCAAGCGGAGTTGCCAAGTTGACTGCAGCTGCTGTCCTCCGAGACAGAGCAAGCTACAAACTTTTTCAAAGCCACCGTTAAAGCCTACAGGCTGCAAGTGACTGATATTTTCAGTGGACTCTTTTTCATTACTTCAACACATTTGTGTCCCGTCAACTGAGAGTGGTGAATTGTTCCTTTATCAGACTGGTGTGTATTGTTTTGTTATGGATGGTATAATTGGAAAATGGGATTAATTAAACGTTAGGGTTGTGGCTGGGAAAATAGCACAGCCACCACTAGCCACCTCCGATAGAGCATAAATCAAACCTTTGTGTCGCTTGTCCAAGTTTATTGCCGCCCCCTGTGGCCAGTGGGGGAAAACAGTATCAAGTTTATCAAAGGAATGAAAAGATTTGCAGAAATCTCTGTCACTGCAAAAAGTTTTGGATCTTTGCTTAACTCACAAAAACATGTCAAGACAGTCAAATGTTTCATGCATGAACTTTTAATTGCTTTGAACCCTTTTACAGTTAAGTCTTAACTGTATCACATGTTTGAGCTTTGACTTGCAGATGATGTTACACAGATCACGTTTCAGAACATACCCAAGGCGTTCTTGTATACATCACATTAGCTCATGACTTAAGAGGCTAGGAGCTTCAATGCCGGCCTCCCCCACTGCCTCTGTTTTAGTTACAACCTTGAGATGATAGCGTATGGGTCCCCGAGGAGGTATGGGAGGAGGGGTCGTTATCATTTTTGGCAGTCCTCCCATGTAAACCCAAAGGCCCTCCTACATATTCATCAGGGGTGATTATGTGCTGACCTCGGTCTGCCGTTAATCCTGAGCTGATGTATGCCCACCAGGCAGGCGTCGTGGAGGTGGGCGAGCAAACCTGACACTGTGGCCAATTAGGTGTCTCCGAGGTGAGAGAGAGAGAGAGGAATAGTTACTACTAATAATGTAGCATTCATTTCCACAGTAAGGCATCAATGTTAATTTCCGATCATGAAAGTGATGATTGATTTTATTATTGTGTCATTAATACAAATATGGGTTTACAAGACACTACAACTGAATATAAACCAGATCCAGAACTGTAAAAAGTAAGCAAGCAAAAGCTTTTATAAACAGGAGATATGAAATACATGAAGAGGAAAAGAAACTGGAGAGTGAAAAAAGAGACAAATGAAACAAATATATTCAAAAACAACGACAATATAGACTAAAAATAGACTAAACACAGACTAAAAATAAGGCAGATAATAATAACAACGTACCTGGAGATTATCTGAAGATGGGACTGAAAACTGCAAAAATGTATAGAAATAACACAATATAAAATACCAAAAATCAAGAAAAGGTCAAAGAAAGAGGGTTTTAAGAAGAGTTAAGGTGAAAAAAGAGCAAAGAAAATAGAAATAAAAGAACACCAATTCACATATCAGAGGTTTGGGTAAATATGCTATAATAAATATAAATGTATAATAAAGATGCTCTTTAATTAACACATTGTATTTTGTTTGTTTATTACGTACAGACAGAAACTTGGTTTTAATATTCTCAGCCAACTCTAAACAAGGAATCCTATTTTCCAAAATGTTTCTTTAATGAACTGAATGAACAGTAATCTGTCACTATTTCCCTGCCTGTCTATTTTTGTGCTCTATGCTGTTACTGATTCAGACAAGCTGGCAACACGTTGGTGCCATCACAACACTGACAAACTCCGGATGCCAGAGTTCAAACATACGTTACTTCCCCTCTCAACATGTCATGCTGCGATTTTGTTCTTCACGTTTAAAAGAAGGAGCACAGTGCAGCCTGCCGCTCTTCACACTGATTCGAGAACATCATGTCTGCGTCACATGTGAAGGAAAAACATCAGGCATGTGATATTTTTAGATGCAGTGTGAAAGTGGATTCACAGAGACACAGATGCAGAGTTCCTATAGAGAAACAGGGAGGAAAAAGACGGGAAAGTGGAGGGTTAGACAGATGTGTTAGCTGTCAGATCACAGCTGGATCAATTCTCTGCTGTTTTGACTGGCCACATTAATAAGAACACTAACACCCTGTGGGCTCCAAAGATCCAATTGGAGAACTGGAGAGCCAAAGGAATCCATATCAGAGAGTTACACCAGTAGGGAAGGATCACTCTGTATCAAATTAACTGCACCATAATTCATGTGCAATCCTGCTGCATTATTAAAGCCTCAGTGCTGCTTTTTCGTGACAAGATCAATTATGGCTGTGTTTTTTCTTCTAGGGTGTAATTAGTGGTGTTACCATGGAAAGTACAATTTAAAAGTATTATCTGTACATTGTAAATGTTCATCAGACTGTCACTCAAAATGCAAATACAGGTCGGTTTACCACCAGCAATAGAAAAAACTCTAAAGTAAACTTCTCTCTAAAGCCCTATAATACATTTAAAGCAGATGTGAAGCTGTCATATTATACCGTCTGTCAATATAAAGCTGAAAATAAAAACGCCAATGCCAACTCATACCTCATATATTTTATAAGCCGTCCTCATCTACCCAGGAATCTGTATGCTGTACGTGTTGAATTTATTTTACAAGACTGAATACAAATGAATGAATGAATGAATGAAATTAATTAATTCTATGTTGTCTATTAATGTGCGTGAAGCGAGATATTTTCAGTCAGTTTTAGCCTTGTTGACTAAATTTACCCGGGGGCAGTGATTGACGTCGCAGAGCCTTCGAGTGACCACAAGAACAAAAAAAAAGGAAAAAAAGAGTATTTTGAGGTTGCAATTTATAATGTTGAGGGCATGAGGCAGGATACAAAGTTCACAAGATACATATACTATATACTATATACAAAGTCTTATTTGATCGATTTTCGAATTTGTGTGAAAATGTTTTAAATTAAACATGCATGATTTGTGCTTTAGGCAGCAGCCAGAACCTGTTATTTCACTCACAAGGCATAATATGATGGATTCTATTTTCTTTTAAGACCCTGAAAACCAATTTTTTCAATTGGCTTCTTGCCATAAGTGATTGAATCCTTTGAGTATACATATAATTTACCAAGGTTTGAACAATTTTGGTTGCACTGCTATTCTGTGCTGATCAAGATGCTTTAAGATAAAACATTTTGGGTGAGTTATGTCAGATTCCTCCAGGAACATTGGACCACGTCCACATGGTAAGATAAGATAAGATGAGTCTTTATTGATCCCCAGAGGGCAAATTCAGGTGTTAAATAAGTACTTATTATTTTTATTATCATTTTATTATTATATTTTTATTATCATTTTTGCTTGGACCTGTTATTATTTATTTTATATGTGTTATTTTATGTGTTTTGTCTTTCTTTTCGCTTTAAAATGATGTGTGTTCATTTAAAATTCACTTCCCCTTTGAAACACAATCTCAATATGCCTACGACCTCCAGGGATTCACCAGCCTATGAATGATAATCACTTGTAATTAACGCTCAGCTGAGTTTTCGTTTCTATATGTGTGAGTTAAAATCAGCCTCTCCCCCGTTCTTCCCAGCCTTTGACACCAACACCAGGATTAAATTGGCAGTTTGAAGACACTAAACAACTCAATTAAAACTGCTGGACTCCATCAGCGAACGGAGAATAGAATTCAATCTGCTGATTTGCGGCAGGCAGATCCTGTCCGTGGAAGATGTGTATTCCCCGCTTCATGTCGGATGTTTAAGTACCTGTCGAGTTCAATCAGTGAGTGAGGAGTGAATTACGGGAGCAGAGCAGGTCTATCCTCTGGAGGACGCAGCTTTTAGTTTGCTGAAAGTCATAGCTGGCTTTCAAGGGTCTTAGATGAAGAATACATACAACTTCAACTGACATACATTAATTAATCATTCAATTACTAATTGATTGGCAATGTGTTTACAATGATATTTTGTCAAAAATGTGCTATATTGTCCTTATTAAATATTTGGCCTTTGATTGTAACCCTGTCACTCTGTTCCTTTTCCAGTCCACTTATTACTCCCTGTGGCCCAGGAAGTTCAGTTCACCTGCTAACACTCATTAGTGTTAGTTAGTGTGTGAACTCCATTTTTCAGGTTCTCAGCCAGTCATTTTGGTTATTGGTAGACTATTTTCCACTACAGTTGATTTAAATCTGTTAATAGTTACATTTTTAATGGCCAAATGCAGGTAAGATAAAATAAATGTAGACTATTTAGAGGAGTAGTTTTATAGAGTTAGATGAGAAGATTGATATCACTCTCACGTCTGTGCGTTAAGTATGGAGCTGGAGCCAGGAAGCAATTAACTAAGCTTCAAAGACTGGAAGCATGGGGAAACTGCCAGCGTGGCTCTTTCCAAAGTGCATGTATCCTGATTAATGTAAATGTTCAATGCAATTTTAAGTTTTAAGATTATGTGCTGTAAACATTTATTGATGACAAGACTCTGGGATGTCACTGCACCTGGCAGTTGTTCGACAAGAAGTTAAAGCACGTAACTCTAAAACCACAAGTTGTCCTTTTTAATTTTCTGTTTGCTTACACATTACAAAAACAAGGAACAATGTGTTAATTAGTGAGCTTTAGAGGTATTGGAAGGCAGATTTTTGAACTTTGGAAAGAGCCAGACCCACATGGATACACATAATTAAAAGTAAACCTCATTAACACATGACAATCAGACTAAATGACGAGGCTGCTCATATACATTAAATGAATAACAAGATAAATACACATCGCCATTCCAGTACTTGCAACAATGCTGAAATCAAAGTGTTTGGAATCTTTTTCTCATTTAGGTTTAATTTTGATATTTAAATAAAGTGCATCTACTTCAGGTGTGATGAGCAGCTTTTATATATCCTGGACCAGATATAAATCTTTGGAATGGTGCTTGACTAGTTAGGTTTTCTAAGATCAACAGAGCTTTTTGACATGTCATAGTAGGAAAACCACAGGTATGATTAATAACATTAACAATGGCTACATTCAATTTAGGTGCCTTCACGATGGCTTACTGGAACACTTTAATTAATGTTATTAGTTCCTCCACTATGACAAGTCAGAATGTCTGCCGTGAAACAGGCTTATTGTATTAGGTTTCATGCTTTGTTAAAGGCTTTTTATCTGTTTGGACGGAGGATTTAGAGTGCTGGAACCAGCCCTGTGCAGTATGTGTAAACACCAACCCTTTAGATAAAATGTTGAAGTAAATGTTTGTTGAGGTAAATGCTTGCGGAATTAAGTAAAACTCATTTCAGGACTTTGCCCACTGCTGCTTCACCATTTGCTTGTTATTTTCAGGTAAACTTGTATCCTTTTTTTATATCCAGAATGTGATGGACAGTTTCTGCCCGATGGGACTTGGCCTTCCTCTACGCTGCATGTTTCTGGTGGTAATGGAGTGAACTCTCACCTTTCTTTGCTTGCTGTGTTTTTATTTATTTATTTTTTATGTGTGATTAAGATGTTGGAGGTGATGTGTGGTCGTGCCCCAGTTCCACCTCTTGGCCCTGAGGTAAACATGCAAGGTTTTCATGAGTGGGTATACACTGAGCTACAAGTATATTAGGTTCACCTGCTCTATCTAATGTAATGAAATGAAAAACCTCTGCAGGAAATCTTAAGCTTGCAATCAGTTTTTGTTGACACGGTCTAAGAGGTGTTGATTTATCTACATGATAGTGTTTGAGGCATTCTTCAGTTAGTGGGGGTGATTTATTGGACTGTATTATAAAGAGAGGTGTTTCCTTGTGACATTAAGTTTTTTTTAATTTTAAAAAAAATCAGTAATAATTACAATTTATTATTTTTATAAGGGAATCCTGGGGTCTACAAAACAAAGATTTGGGCCCAAGTGTGAAGTAAAAACATTCATAAAAAGGGGTGACATTTCGTTAAGGAAATTCAGAGTTATGATGTTTCATTATAGCATGGTGTCCAATATTATGTTGTTTTTACAACCTGAGGCAGACTTTCTGACTTCCCCCATTGAACAATGTGTGCCTGCAGAAAATATTTTAATATAAGAGTAAGGCCTGAATCACAAAGCATTTCTAAATAATCTGTGCTGGTTGTTTTGACCTTCATAATGGATGGGTGGGGTTGACCACAAAGCAAAATACAAAGAGTGCCAGAAAGTTGAGACAATAACAGGAAAAGTATTTGAATGTCAGTTTCCCTGTGACTGACAACTCAGTTGACACTATCTGATTTATGTGGTTACTCCCACTCGCCTGGGCAGCTAAAACACGGAGTGAGATTTAGGTTTGCACCTGCCAACTACAGAAGTGTTGTAATGTTACCATCTTCTCAGTCTCCATGAACTGGTTTGACATGTTTTACTGGTTGCGTGGATAAACAAGGCTTAAAGGTTTTACTGGCCAAGTGAGTTAGCACACAAACTTTATATTAGTGGATTTGTCCAGTACACCACAATACACATACAGTAATGACAATGCTACAATTTAAACAAAAAATGTAAAAGTTGGAATATAGGAGGAATATATATTTTAATGATGCAGTGTAGAGCCAGGAATACTTAATTCCCATTGGCTTTGGGCTTGTACAATATTTTAATAACTACACGGCTGCACAATATACAGCTCTGATCTCACCTTTCTAAGTTAACACTCTGAAAGTATCTTTGGAGATTGCCACTGTTTAATTGTAATCAGGTAATACTTTTACAAACATTCAAATACAAATATTAGTAACTGATGCATGAAAAACTCAAATGCATGCATGCATCAACATTGCAAAAGCAAACACAAAACATAAAGATCATTATATTTTCAAGTCAATGATTTTCTTTCTTTATCCGGTCTTTAAATGATGAACTAATAATGATAATTCAAATAGAAGTAATTTTAAAAAGGTGGGCATGGATGTCAGCCACACATCTTTTTGGTACTATAACTGGTATTGCCAAATTCAGCTAATTTAAATTCCTACATAAAGTGGCTTCAAATGTATCAATTTATTAATTTATAATAATTAAATACTGAAAAAGTCTACAATTATTCCAATGGCACACTTAGGACTCCATAGATATTTGTTTCAGATGTTAGATTACTAGTTTTTATATAAAATTGAACAAAATAATCTTGAATCAATGATCATTAACTAGTTTTGTCCACAGCACGACACAACTCTTAATAACAACCGGGCATTTTCCCCCTTGCTGATGAAGACTGTAAGGAGTGCTTGAAACCACTGGAGACAGCTACTGAGTACACTTTGAGCCAAGATTACGTTGACAAATTACTATTTCCAAAATCAAGTCATTCCGCCTATTGAAGCCTTTTTTACCCACGCCTTACACATGGATCTTTCTGACATCGGAAAACAAGTTAGTGCACGAGCACTGACGCTCTTTTAACTGCAGATGGCGGACATGAGAT
Organism: Lateolabrax maculatus; assembly: GCA_031216445.1. Taxonomy (NCBI): domain Eukaryota; kingdom Metazoa; phylum Chordata; class Actinopteri; order Acropomatiformes; family Lateolabracidae; genus Lateolabrax; species Lateolabrax maculatus. The sequence continues at coordinate 6,490,782 of CM062206.1, read as the reverse complement.
CCTGGATCTTATCTTAAGTGAGGTAGACATAAAGGTGGGAGGAGGACTTTCATTTGGACCATCTGGATGGTGGATTAGCCACCTTAGTGCTTTCATTCAATAAGCAGTGTGTGAGGGGGAAAAAAATCTTTATTGATTGGAACAAAAGCCAGACACCACATAGCGTGAACAACAGATGCTGTAGTCAATCACTAAAAAGACCCTCAATCTCCACATGGCAGAAGGAAGAGTGATAAAAACCCTTGACTTGAATAATATAATTACAAGGTGTGAAAGATTTATTTCAGTGAGTTATGCTGTAGTGGACATACACAGTTTTAATAGGTCACTGACTATTTTATCACTTTGGGCTTGATGTTTTGGGAACAAATTCCTGCTGCAAATAAAAGTGTCTTTGTTGTTTTGTATGGGTGAAAAGCCTATCAAAAAAGCTGTTTTGAAATCCTTGGTGTTCATGACGCATGGCTACTTTCTTATTTTATCACTTAGTGTTGACTACAACTATACTGTACACTGTTATTTCACAAGTGGCTCCTGATTTCAATTCTCTTGAGGTTAGCAGATGTGGAAAGACTTGTGTCTCCTCACAGATTGAATCTGATCCGCTGTAGCCATAACAAACACACAACAAGGATAAACTCCGAGGTTGAATGAGAAATGGAAGATAAGTTAGGCATCACAACAGACTACAATTTCACCATGTGCAGAAGACATGTCTGCTCTTAAGATGTCAAGTCGTTCCCTTCACTTGGTGCATGAAAAGACGGCGCTGCTGCACGAGCGGCCGCAAGTTGCTCCTGTTATTTCCTGTTATCTTTCTGTTCATTTTTCCCAGAATACATTATTTTAAACATGCAGCACAAGAGTGAGGGAGCAACGACTGTAGACAGCCGGTGTCCCCCCTGTCCACATCAGGGGACAGGGGGGACACTGACTGACCACTGCTCAGTGTAGCGTGGACCGCGACGTAGAGCTGGTAGTCAGACGTAACCAGCCATGAAAAGCTACTGTCAGACTCTTGGTTTCTCCGCTGGAAGAGACAGGGATTGTGGTGGAGCTCTGAGAGCGTCCATGTGTGAGTACCTCCGCTATGGGAGGCTCTCCGGTGTGAGTGTCAGTCCGAAGCCATGCTGTTTATCTCGGTTAATGTCACTATTTGTCAACCGTAAATATCTTGTTACGCCCTGAATGTAGCAGTTATCAGTGGGCCCATGTGTTGTGTTTCTTGCCCCTGCAGAGAAATAAATCTTGTTCATGAATGAAGGTGTGTTGGCTTCTGCTGGATACCAAGTATCGTGGTCTAGGCTGGGTGCTCATGTTTAGCCACCAGTGTGCACCAGCCTACCGTGGACCCAGAAATGTGGTAAGAGAAAGGAAATGTTACGCGGGGGAAACAGACAAACAAACAAAAACTTAAAGGAACACTCACTGATTTATTCAGTTATAATTTTAATATATAACCTCTAACATAATTCTGCCAGATTTGGGGTTCCATATGAAGATTGATTTTTGAGTTGATGTGATCTGATTCTGTGAGTATTTCTGTAAAAAGAGGGGAAAATAGCATTTCATCGCTGGCACGCCATCTGTTTAGTTGAAAACAAGTCAGGGAAACAATTACAGATGGATGTCAGAGGTTTGTCTTAAAGAGATATTGCTGAGCTCCACTGCGGATTGTACGGTTTTATTTCCACACAGATTTTCCAACAGAGCTGTACTTAGTATAAGGACAGAGCTTTGTTCACTCCACTGTGTGGGAGTTCATTTCCACCACATGTGGTCATATTTCACTTAAAGCTGCAGAAAATTATTCCAAGGTGGTAAATCTTAAAATAATTGTGTTGCTACATGCTGAGGAATTAAATATGAAACTGAGTTTGGTGTACAAATCAGTTACTTAACTGTCAACTTATTATACAACAATTGCAGAGTTCAGTAATGTTTTACAGTAAAAAGAAATAACTAGTTGCATTTTCTAATTTGCTTTCAAATTTACTCTCCACTCTGCTTTAGCATTTGAAACGGGGTTTATATAATCTCTTTGGGCCTGCAGAGTCTGAGGGGGCCTCAAAAATAGAAACCGCATAGCCTGAAATTATACTATCTAAGGCATTAAAATATGGATCACAGAGATGGGTGAGACCGATTGCAATCTGCATGAATACACATTAAAGAGTAATGACTCACACACACCACGCTCATTTGCCCACCAAGGTTTAGTCTTACTTAACTGAATTTTACTGTGTAACATCCAACCTTGGCAGAAATGGGGTTGGTAATGTGGCTGATTTAGCTCGGAAGTCAGCGGCTCCAGAAGCTGAAACTAGCAGTTTGTTTTGAATAAATTAGTAGACAAAGAACGGGCTGAACATGGTCAAGCTAGATAACTTGCACATTTGAATGAAAACACAGCAAGTAATGCATGAGCACCAAAGATGTTGTCAACACCTGTAGCTGAGTTGTGCTACAGCTGACACACAATTATACACACTGTTAACAACAATGATCCCAATGGTTTCCCTTTAGACACGCATAGTCTAAAGATCGTGGTTGAGCAGCGCTGCACAGAGCAGACAGTGAATGAGAAAGCAGCTGCTTGTGTGCTATATCAGCTTGATCTGCACCAGTTAACCCCAATCTGCAGCCTAGTCCCTTTCTAATGGAGGCTGTCAGATGGCAGATCTGGCTTTTTCTCAGCACCTCCTCTACCTTTCCGCACATTATGTCTTAACACACTCTGGTGTTTGTGGCTGCTGCTGCTGTAAAAGCTTTTCATCGTCACATAGTCAACCTTTCAGGATTTAAGAAAAACAGCCTTATCGTATGATTAATGAATCTGTAGTTTTAAAAATATACAAGAGGCTATGAAATGTTTTATACGGTAAGATTGAAAGTCAAATATTTTCTGTTTCTCAAACTCACTGAGGACGTTGTACTTTTTCAGTGTCAGTTACACAATAAACATACATAAGGTGAAAAATGAAAGGAAAAATCCACATTAAGTCTAATAGATTTTCCAGCTCTCTCGAACTGCTCTAGAGGACATTTAACCTGTCACTCATCTGTCGCTAGAGATTGGTTCAAGCAGAATTCAAAGCAAATTTTTTGCTTTGCTTTATGCGACTGTGGGAAAGTTGTTGTAGTCCATGTTTATTTGCACCAAACAGCAAACGAAGGCTCCCGACCGTACAGACCAGCTGTGGCTCACTAACGTAACAAACATAAAGAAACTCAAAATAACTCAAACTGAACTTCAACAAAAAAAAAGTGATCAAGTGTATATTAATAATAATTTGGTTGCTAAAAAGCATGTATGTATATAACTGAATGAATGAAATGACAAACTAAATTAATCAATTTCATTAATACATTATTGCACAGAAATTAAACTGCTGAAATTTGTCGAGGGTGTCGGCTCAAAACACCCAGGCATTAACAAACCATTAAAAAAGATTGTAACTGTTTTTCGAGAATGTAGCACCTTCATTGCCCAGAATAGTTTGTACAATATTAATGTTTTTCTACCTGGCTCTTGGATATTTTCATGGCACAGTTTCAGAAAGTTTTACCATCCTTGTACTGAAGACAACCTTTAAAACCCCACTGGATAAACTTAGAACTTCGCCAAGGTAAACAAGATGTTTTCATTCTAGAAAAGTTAACATTTTCATAAAGTTTTCACTGGACATTGACACTCGATGTTTCGACTCTCACTTGAAATGTCATACTACACTTTGTAAGAATTTTTTTATAGCAAAAAACAAGTTTGTTCACAAGTTTGGAAGGACAACTCACAGACAGTTATTTTTTTCTTTTTCATCACTTTTTTCAGCTATTCACACCAACACACACAAACACATAACACACAAAACAGACTGTGTCACTCCATGCTAGATAAAATCACTTTTTTCTGTCATGGTGCAGAAACTACTCGACAGCTAGAAGATGCAGTGAAGACTTGTTCTGCTGCAGCCGGGAAGTAAGTGCCAAGATAAATTTGTTCCCACTTCATGGCGAGACTCGCTGTGAATCTGGCGTACAGTCCTGGCCTAGAAAATACACACAGTGAGATGCATCATTTCACATTTTTCACAGACAGAACCAAAAACAGTACTTCTGGCCTGTGCGTGTGTTCCAAACATCCTTTTGAAAAATGACGTGTCTCTTCCTGTTGCCCTACATGTGTCGAATGGCCTTAAAAGTGAAGGGGCAGAACACACATTTTGCTTGTCAGTCCAAACAACAATCTCAGTTATGTCGAGGAATTTGCAGCACAAAAATAATTGCTACATAAAACCTGGTTAGAAAAAAAATGACTCTGAAGCTTTGTTATGATGTAGCTGTAAGTCCATTGAGTAGTGTTATACTGTATCGTAATGTTTGCATGGTTTTCTGTGAAACATACGTTTTTGTATCGTATCCATCAAAAATGTATGTCCCTATTTTTCAACTGTGACCACGTTTGTGGCTTTCAGAGAACAGCAGCGGTAGTTAGATAGGATTCACAGCAATCATGATGGATTATAACTGCGTCATGGAAAAAACTTTCACAGACCTTACTCCTGAAGTATAATCCAATTCCTGATTTTTTAGTATGTGATGGATCAAGGTAAAAACTTATCAGAGCCACCTCTCAGGTCTACAGGTGGTGAGTGTTTGATACTCAAAAAGGATTTCAGAAGCGTCTTCCAAACAACACTAAGTGACTTGCCAGGTTTCTCAAAGTCTTTTGAAGCTGCTGGTAAAAATTCTGCTGTGTGATAATATAGAAATGTACACAAGGTCTTATGTGACACCTGTGGTTCCCAACTTTGGCAGTAAGCGTCCCCTTAAAATAAAGCTACTGTAAGTCTAATTGTGTCCCCTCGTCAGGTTACATTAATCAATCAGTCACAAACCAGTTTGTCCAACTGAACATGTCTACAATAGTTCAATGACAGCGTATTTTCATTTATCTTCCCTACAATATCTGCTCTTGCATTACGATGTCCGCTCGTAGAAACTAAAGCACGATTAACGTATTTTATGGACGCGTTTACGCACGTGGTTAAAGGAAGGGAAAGACTGTGGTCTTGGTTAAATACAGACAAAGTCAGCAGAGTATTTACTTAATTAACACTTAATAAAAAACACAATCTTTCCCTAACTTTAAAGAGTCACTTAACACCAGAGAGAATAGCCATGTAATACAAAGAACAGGAAATGGAGACTTGAAGCACGAGACAAGATGCACTTATTATTTTTAAATTTAACCAAAAGTAGTAGTATAAAAAGAGAATTAACAGGGTTTGCAGTATATGTGAGGTTTTAAATCCCTGTACTCGATGTGTAAATACATTGTACGGTGATAAAATGTAAACTGTTCACGTCTGGTCTCAATTGCTAGAATTATTAGAAACTCCAGACTGATTTTGTAAGTGCTCTTAACCTGAGCAGTCTGATTACCGCTGGCCTTGTAGTGCTGCACTAGTCTGTATATTCATTATATAACTGTATTATGTTAATAAATAGCTATTGTTGTGATGATGTGTTTGCTCCGCGGGCCTGACTGAATGACAGGGGCTCCACTCCCACACTTGTTTTCTCCATGAGATGTTTTGGCAGTTATTGTTAAAAAATCCTTATTAGCTATGGGAGCTTCGTGCATCGTCGTCATTCATTCTCAGGCTTTCTGTCTCAGTGTTTGTTTCCCCATTTTGTTTCCCTCGTGTATCACATACAGAGGCGCAGGCAGCCCTCTTCGGTGTGAAAGCTGGAGGTAGCGTGATTGGAGGTGAAAGAAAGGAAGAGTGGGAGCTGCTGAGAGCGGAGAAGCAGCAGAGTATTCTCCCAGTTTGCTGCGTAAGGCCCGGGTGAAAACCTAATTACTTGTGTCTGTGGGAGATGGACGCGTTTGGCTCGTCAGCAGAGAGCAGCCGGAGATTCAGGGGCTTCGATGGCGCTCTGCGGCACGGCTGCAAGGCATTCTGGGAAAGCTGCACCTGTCAGAGGACCACTGACAGCTTGTCCTGCTCTTGTTATACAGCCATGCGTGATCCTTCCCATTAGAAGGCCAATGACACAGTTGACTTGCTGTCTACGGGAGGGCGAGGGGCCGGGGGGGTGGGCTCTTTACAGGCCATGATGAGTTTGGTGCATTAAAGCTGTCACTGCAACCTGGTTTACACTGCCAGCTAGCTGATTTATTTCTGTGCTTATTTGTTTTATCTAGCTATCTTTATATCTATCTATTTGTCGGTATTTTCCTGTCTAGAGCTGGAATAATTCAATTTTATAGTTATTTTCCTTATGCAAACAAGAAAATCAGCTTTTATGAGATGAATCTGCAATGCACCATTTCCATAAAAAATTATTGTCAAGGTCGGGGTGGTGGATGGGTGTTTAACACTCAGTCATAACCACAGTCTTTCCCTGACCTTTACCATAATGTAGCTGCTATGCGCAGATATCATAGAAATAAGACATTTTGGCATCAGTGCTTTCATCAATAATTTATTATATCCAAATATAGTTATTTTTGTTGTCATATTGTTATGACCATTTGGTAAAAAAAAAAAAAAAGAAAAGTCAAAGTCTGACTTTCCATCAAGAGAGTCAGATCAGGGAGAGGCAGTGAATAACATTCCTCTGCCCAGTTGCCCTTGAGCAAACCATTACCCACCAACTGCTCCAGTGGAGCAGCTCAGTGTCCGGCAGCAGAAGGCTGCGCTTCAGCCTGCTGCGTTTTGTATGAGCTCTCTAGTTTCCTGCAGCTACTTTGACAGGCCATTTCTGTAAACACTTTGTTAAGTGCCCCGTTTAAAAAAATGTTTAAAAAATATCGATTTTTGTCTCTTGCCAGCTCCTCTCCCTGCTCAGGGCAGCCTTGGCCATCTGCATCGTGTAAAGAAGGTGCCCACGTATCACAACTGTGCAAGTGTAGCACATTGGTTTTGCCCAGATTGTACTGTTAGCTGTCAGGACTTAAAAAGACTGGAGATGTTATGTGGAAATTCATAGCTCTCCGCACGTGTTTCCACCCAGGCCGCCGGGTTTGGGAATGACCCGATTGTACAAACAGCAGGAGACTGTTTCTACACAAAGACAGCTGATTTCAAAGACGCCTCCAGACTCCGCGGGTCACCCACCACTCTGTTTGTTGTGACAGCAGAGACCGCAGTAAGTCTCTGCGTGTTTCCTTGTGTGTGATTGTGTGCATGTGTTCACATAGGTGAAGCTGACTAAGAAAAGACGGCTTTTCATGTATTTCGTCTCCCCCTTTTTTTTTTTTCTTAAAAGGCCTCTGACTTCTCAATACATTTGCCAGCATCCCGTATCTGTCAATCACACTGTTCTCCCACCAAAATGCTTCACATTCTCAGACAAAACTCCCTCCTTCGAATGGTGGAGGACAGACTGATTGATGGCAACCCACAGCAAACAGACCAACACACACAGACTGTCATGTGAAATATGACGACCATGTGAACTAGTGACATTTTTGATTATTTGAATGTCTCAAGAGAAATGATAAATCTGTACTGAGACATTTTCAATGTTTTACTCCATCCAATGTCTGCATGCATGCATTTTTATTCCACACATGGAATATATTACTTTATTTAATAATCACATTCTACAGTACTATCATTATCTAAAGCCTGTAGTTTATCTTCAATTACAGCCAATGGGAAGTTTCCAACTTAGTTTTTGAAACAAAGGTACAGCATCATTTTCTAGCTCCACAATGAAACAAAATGTTATCTGCAGACAGAACCACATCCGTGTCCATCAGAAGAAACAACAGCACTGATCATAAACACCTTTGTGTAGATTTTGTGGTGCAAACAAAGACTGCTGTCTCTGAGAAGCAAAGGCAGAAGTTGTCATGGTCTTCACATTGTCTTAACGCCTCAAGTCATTTTAGGGAGAAGGTTGGAGGGAATGACACAAACAAAAAAGGGACCCAGTTATAAAAAAATAACAAAAACTGCTGCATAGCACTACTATAGGTCCAAAACTACAGGTGCCATCAGTAGTAGTTTTAGTTGACTAAATCTAACCTACCCTTAACCAAACAGGTGTCAGATCAGAAAACAATCAATTGTAAGCCTTTTGGCAGAAGGCATTGACAAATGATGTTCAGAATTGTTTTGTCTAATGGTGCTAAAATATTCATGTGTTTACACAGTAAATTGATTTATTGTGTGTCTCATTCTTAAAGTGACTAGTTGACATTAATATGTTTCTGCAGTGTCGTCTTTCTGGATGATGATCAATCCCCTGTTTCAATTTTACTTTGTGTTGGTTATGTTCAGCTTTAATTTTTGCATTTCCCTCTGCTTTTTCTTTGTTAACAGCTTGGAAAATCACAGATTGTGAACGATGATTACTCATACTGTAACGCTGACGTCTTTTGCCTCTTGAGCTACACTCAGACAAAAGGCGCCTTATGAACCGTCACACATACTTCACATGCCACTGAGATGTGCTGGAGTGCTGGTAAAAACTTTGTTTTTGTATTGTCCTATTCAGGACTTGAGATGGAGGACTCCTACAGTCAGATGACCTCTCACTCTGTTCTCATGTGATGCTAAAGACAAGAAAAAAACATGAATTCATGCTACTCAAACTTCCTCTGAAATAACATTTGACCACTTCTTTCTCATTCTTGTTAAAAGTTTACAAAAGGTTTTCCCCTGTCTGAAGTCTAGGAGCATTTTTGTGGTAAATTTCATTGTTCTCATTGGTGACGTTCCACTTCCACTTGTATATACGTAAGTTCATCAGAGTTCATCCGTTAGGAACATGCATACATTTTAAAAGGTTAGTTTTATTACAAAACTATTACACTGCATTGACTTAATTAACTTGGAATTGACTTTTTCAACTATTTTTATTTATACATTTGTTTTTCTTTTTGTAGTAAAATAGACACATATTGTAAAAAATCTATAATTAGGAATTATGATCATATTTATGTAAATATTCATAAAGCCGTCTCGCAATAAAGTATAAAAAAACAGTTTTTAATTTATTTGCTGTTGTTTCACTGATCAACTGACAAACCTTTTCAGCTCAATTCTTTACTTCTTTTAGTAACCACTAGGACCATCAACCAAAAACAAATCTTTATAGCCTGTCCTCCTGAGTTATGGTGGCCTCTAAGTGACACAACAATAAAATCACAAAGGACATCTAATCTGGCATCCGACTGACAAGTTTAGTGAAAGGGGATAAAATAGCTCTGCAAATAATAGAATAATAAAACTTGTTTGTTTTTTCCTTTTCAGGTTAGATGAGATTTTTCATCAACTACACACACACAATATAAGGCTGCATTGTGGAGGTGCTGATTTAATTGTGTGGGAAGAATTGGGAGGTGAGTGCAACTCTTTCAGTGCATCGTTCATTCTCAAATGTAGACGATCCATTTCATATGAAAAGTGTTTGAATCACATTGTGTATCAATGTGTCATGTGTGTCGGTTGTATACACATACGCATACAATTTTGCTATGAAATACTTTGGTTTTACTCTCCTTTTACCATAAAATTATCAATTAATCTAACATCTTTTTCCATTATAGGTTTTTCCTTTTAGTTTATAGAAGGCAAAAAGGTTGGTATGAAGGTCTCATTTATCAGCACCAAAGCAGAATGTGAGAAAGACATGAAACCTCTCGTTGATCTCATTTGCTCATTCAGACGTTCAGTAGCGAGCAATGCAAGCAGTTTCCCCATCTACTTACAGCCTCCTCCCCCCACTGTCTATTCTGATATAAAGTTCACAGGCCATATGTTCCAGTTTCGCTTCCTGCACAAACACATAATCACACACTTGACATACTGAACACACACAGAATTCACATCCACGCTCATGCACACATCTCATATGCATCACCCACAGGTCTCCAGAATACATCACCAGATGGTGTGAGGAACATGGAGGAGTCTGACTCGTGGGCCAGCTCGCTGACTCTGACATCCGTGTTTTATACCGGTTTTCCAAGCTTTCCCATCGTAGCAGATCCAAATGAGTTCTGAGTCTTGAAACCTGGTTTTGCTAGATTGTCAGTGTCGATTGGAATTTCTGTCAGACAAAGAAATGAAGAAAGAAACGGAAGGGGAAGAGAAAATCTTAAATTCACTTTAGGGGAAAGACAGGTATTAGTAAAAAATAGTAACCTAAAACATATTAACCTAGAATTAAGACTAACTTCACTACTTGGCAAATGTACGGCCCTTTATCTTGTCGCTTTAATTCTGAAAAACACACATCACCCAAAGTAAAAGTTACATACATTTATTAAATGTGCTCTCAAGTAAGGAGCAGGGAGGGCCTGTAATACGTTAATTTATCCAACCACACAAACCAATTATCTATGTACTGTATATTTTTGTTGTAAAGCTTATCGGTACAACATCTCTGCGGTCAGGATGTTGGCAAAGGCAATTAGCTCTCAATCTCCTTGTCATAATGATGCAGTGCTGTCAGTCGTTAATGCCATGATGCCTCTTCCCCTGAGGTTTTTACCTTAAGTGGAATTTAATCAACTAATTTATCCATTATACTGTATCAAAAGACTCATTCAACTTAATGTGTCTCTCCTCAACAAAATATCAGGCTAATTAAATTAAATTAATGAATGAAACTCATTAAGGTGGATGAATTACATTAGTTTGCAAGTTGAAGGAGATAAAAAGCATTTGTTTTTAAAAATGGTTGCTCATTTTGTTTAGTTTGGACCTTTAATACTTTGTATTAAAGGTCCAAACTGTTAATATATAGAACTGTGAGAAACTGAGGGATACAGCAGTTGTTGTTCCTTTCAATCGGTAGACATGCACTGTAGTTTACTTACCAACACACCAAGAAAATTTCACATACAAACCTAACTTTCAAGTGATGTGATATTTCCAGATGGTTCCTGTGTGTGAACATCATAGAAACCAGGAACTAAATTAACCTTATCAGCAAAAGGAATCAGTGTGTAGTTTACCGATGTTCTTTCTTTTGCCATTTATAGCTCAGTAAACATTTTATTGTCCTACAGCGCCGCTAGTGGTCCAAAACTCCACAGTGTACCTTTAATTGGCATTCTTGTGCCCTTAAACATATAAAAAATAATAACAAAAATCAAAATAAATCAATATATCAGTAAAAGTATATAAACATAACGGGTGAATAACTTGAATTGTTTGGCCTTCAGTTTATCATGAGTTTTCATGTGCATAATATGAAACTTAAATAAGTGCACTAAATACCAGATATAATTTGATCTACTGAGCTCTGTGACTGTCAGATGTCAAAGGAACCATAGAAAAATATCTACAATTGCCTGGAATTGACTCTAACCTTCCCTACTGCTTTGAAGGAATTTAGTCCTTATTCCGGCTGAATTCATAACGAAAATATCCATCACTCGAATTCAGAGCTCACTTGGCATGTCTTCAGCACTTCCACTGCCCAACATTCACACAGACTCGGCCATCTGGGCACTCTGTGAGCTCTCTTCAATTCAGCTCGAGGGAAGCTTTTCTCTCCTCTAACAAGAAGCAGCTTTTCAACAATTTAACGAGACACAATCTTTATATAAGAAGTGTCTCAATGCCGCTGTGTATCCACTACACAGCAAGCCAGCGTTGGTGGCTGGTGCCACTGTCCAAGAGAAAATAAACAAGCGATAGAAAAGCCCCTGCAGACTCTCTGTATCTCTGAATACATACATTGTTGCTTCAAATGATATACAAAGGAAGCCATTGTACCAGACTCAGATGCGTAAAAATGTAAATAACCGTAGTATGTTGGACCACAATGGTGGCCCACATTCAACATGATTCTTTGGAATATACTTCAGACAATGGCCTACACTTATAGGCATTGTCAACACATGTACTAAGATATCACCTTTCTTGGTTCTCTTTTTGTAAGACTGAAATCAGTTTATATCAACATCATGACTAGCTGCTGAGGAAAGTGGAACATCTAGCAGCTAAAGAGCCAGACATTAATCTGGTATTAGAAAGTGGTATCAATATGTCAAACGTAAAGCAGCACCAGAATCTGAGAAACTGCATTTTTTGGTTCAAGGTCCATGTGTCCTCTAAAACAACAAAAGAAATCCACTCATGTAGCTTTGGAGACACACATAAAATAAGGGACAATACTTTGGTCTCCTGTGTAGCAGTAAACACACTCACTCTTTGCTCTTTTCTTAACAGAAACTAAACCTGCAACATTTACAGAAACTTTGTGAGGTCATATTTGGGTAAAAAATTAATAAATAAGTAACACTTTGGATTAAAACAGAGAGACAGGCCTTTTCTTCTTCTAAAAAAAGAGCATTTTTCCCCAAAGTCCAACAATGTCAATTCACACACTTTTCAAAATGCTGTTCTTTTAGACCTTCTTAGGAATAAGTGTGTTACCATAAAAGCCCCATAATAGCATGGGTGGGAAAAAAGTTAATGTCAATATACCCTGAATGGATAGCATTCCTACAAAACACACAATTTCTAGCACCTGGTACGGCATAGAGCCCACTTTAGGCAATAATTGCATATTGGTTGTTGAAGGGAAGGAAGTGGCATGCTGTGAATCGCCACCTTTAAAGAGGTTGACAGAGCAATCTTTTCTGAAATGCATTGGAGGAGCGCTGGAGCACACTCAGAAGGAGAGAGGGGAGGAGTGACAGAGAGATATTAAGAAGAGAGGAGAACAGCTTGCAAATGTTGCAGATCATTTGTATATTTCTCAAGGCATTAAGTCCCTGTTGTCCTGCTATTGTGGTACATTTTTTGAAGCAGTTCCTAATACTTTCTTATTACTGGAACAGAGGAACAATGCTGCATGCTGGATTTACAGGAATTAAATCAATTTTGTGGATAAATGTTGGGACTTAAAGCTACACTGAGCAAGGTTTTTATGTAAAAATACACCAATTTAAATGACATCATGGGGTTGCAGTAGAGAAATGCACCTTGTTCCCTCAAAACTAAAGGCGCAAAAGTTTCCAATAATGTTCTGGTGTCTAGTACAGTCAGGTACTTAACAATAGAAAATGACTAAATTAAACAAAAACCTTATTCGGACAGTGCTAAAATTACAGTGGCAGGTGGGGAATTTTTACAGTGTACTTTTTAAAGTACCCACACACACTCTTCCGGACTGGATTAAATTCACTGTCCAGCGCAGGTAATGTTAAAATCACCCCACCTCCCCCACAGAAATAAATCCACTCAGAATGGGGCTTAAGGAACAAGTGTAATCATTTCTCTTGTGCATTTTTAATTGACAGGATCACAGACTGGCTGGGTTGTTGAATAGCATGTCTGTGGTTTACTGATGCCATGTGTGAAAATGCTGTGAGTACTCGACCAATCAGAAATGTACAGTGCTGCAAGCCCCACCCCGAAGGTGCTGTACTTTTGGAAAGTACTACCCCCCTGAACTGGGACTTTCTGGGGGGTTAAATAAAGTCCCCGGAACCTATTTTAGATCCTGGTCCCTGCGGTGGAGTTCTTCCAAAGGTTCCTGCTCCCTGGGGAAAGTTCCTGCTGTGGAAATGCAGTTTATGTTACTTTAGTGCAGCAATGGTGCTCGTACAGCTGCGTTAACACTGAGAGCTTATGTTAACATGAACCAGAATGACTGAAGAATCTTTCAAGCAGAAGTTACATTTGTGGGTGGCAGGGGGTTGCAGGCAAGAGAGAGGCCATGTGTAGATTACATTAGTTTAATAATTTTATTTTTTCTGGGCAACCTCCTGGGAACCCTTTCAAAACTTCTACAGCTCATGGCTGGGCCATAACACAGATTTTAAAAAACATCTTCTAATTTTAGCATTAAGTTCAACTCTGTGAGGAAACAAACAAGATTAATCTTACTCTCTCAGTTGCATAGTTTGCACTTTACCTCAGATTGTTGTTTATTCTTATGTAAATCGTACACAATGATTTAGTTAATTTAGTTAGTTTAGTGGATCCCCTTGTGAAACGTACAATGAATAAAACATTAGGATAATCTTAAATGCTTATTATACAGAAGAAATCTGTGGTAAACTGCAGTTATTAGAGCTATATGTGTGGCAGCATAGCAGTGACCCAGAATGATCTCAAGTGCTGTGAACAAACTAAATGCTGAGGAGGGAGACTGGGAGGGATTTTTTAACAGCAAAAGTATTTGTGATTGATTTTTATTTCACATTCCATCTCACACACTCGTCTTGCACTCTGTGGGACTTTAAAATGTGGCTGAGGTTTTATTTAAAGACTTTAAGACTAATGAAACAGATTTTGATTTTCATACACTGAGACGATGGTTTTCACTGTCCCTGACTGTCACAGAACCAGAACCAGCTTCTACAGTATAAAGAGCTCCTTGTTTAATCCAACTTTTCTAACGGCAACGAGTCTTTATGGTGCATTTTATGGCTTCAATACACTTTACCTGGCTTTTATGAGAAATTTTACTGCATATGACTTCAACTAACCCTCTTAGAACCTTCTGCAAGCCAACTCCTCCTGCAATGCTTTGGTCATTAAGTCAGCAAATTAGTCCAAGTGGAAGGGAGAGAAGAAAAGTTAAGAGCCTCTGCTCAGAGTGCAGTGACCTCTGAACTCTTTGGCCGGTGCACACTTGAGTGAGTGTGTGTGTGACTGTGTGTGACAGCAAGGGGTTAACCAAGGAATGCATGAAGTCTGCTGGTACCTTGGATAATTGAGCCATTTGTTGCAAGGTCACTGCAGAGCACCCCCACCTCCACCCCCACCCTTGTGCTATCAACAGCCTTGACCAGAGCAACAGAGTCAGGCTTTTGTAACATCAGCAAATGTGTACGAAAGGGACATGGACTTGTTTTGGTAATTTCTTCTTCTCCATATTTGATATACAGCGATGGAACACCCTTAAACAGAAAATGCATGTTTTGTAGGAAAGACCAATCAGAAAGAACAAGATGTTTAAAAATATATATATATATATATTTCTTTTTTGGTGGGTATCTGTTAAATGGCTGTTCTGTTGTATCACATGTCAGCACAGAGTAGAAAACCAGATATTTATGAACAAATGTTGGGAAATATTAATTTAAAAACAGCATTTATCCATATGTGCGTCTTTGTAACATCAAATAATCCTTAAAGCATCTATAATTTATATTTTTATAATAACAATGTATCAAATGACAATGTGAAAATAATGTAACAATGTGAAAGGGCTCACTCGTAGTGATGAACCTACAGACAATTATCAGCTGAACCTGCAGCTCCTCTCAGCTTTACGGAGCTTTATAGCCCGTTTCACATCATCGTTTAGCTGTCCGGCCGCAACTTTACTGTTTTGGTTCACTCCCACCGCTCTCATTATGTAATTTTCAGCCTGTAAAAGCAACTGCGGAGCCTCAGGAGTTGGTAGAGACCAAAACAAGAGCTAAAAGCAGTGAATTTTGGACATTTGCCAGGTGGCCAGAAATATGACTCCAAATGAATGATAAAGATTATCTGTAACTGCTGGATGCTTAAATAAGCAACTGTTTGCTTACAAAATCAACATATAAACATATAAGAGGATAATATGTTAATGTTGTGCTCACAACTTCTTTTAGTATTAAGTAAGTAAGTATAAGTATTGAGACCTACAGCTAAAGTTGGAAGTTCACATACACCTTAGCCAAATGCATTTAAACTCAGTTTTTTATCTCCTGACATTTAATCCTAGTAAACATTCCCTGTTTTAGTTCAGTTATTATCACTACTTTATTTTAAGAATGTGAAATGTCAGAATAATAGTAGAGAGCATGATTTATTTCAGCTTTTATTTTGTTTCAAAACATTCCCAGAGGGTCAGAAGTTTACATACTCTTAGTATTTGGTAGCATTGCCTTTTGCTTGGGGTCATTGTCCATTTGGAAGAGCCAAGCTTTAACTTCTTGGCTGATGTCTTGAGATGTTGCTTTAATATATCAACATAATTTTCCTTCCTCATGATGCCACCCCCACAACATGATGCTGCCACCACCATGCTTCACGGTTGGTGTTCTTCGGTGTGCAAGCCTCCACCTTTTATCTCCAAACGTAACGATGGTCATTATGGCCAAACAGTTCAATTTTGTTTCATCAGACCAGACTTGGCTTTCAGGTTATGCCGATATAGGACACGTTTTAAATATATATATGGTTACGAAATAAATCCTGAAATGAATAAATTAGGTAATAAATATATAAATACATGTAAATATAAGTATATGAATGAGTCAATATATTTCAATAAAAACATTTTTTTTGTTTAAAAAAAGGATGTTTTTCAAAAGATGACTTTTATTTATTTCAGGGGACTTTATTTCCCAATGCCACATTTATTTCCCAGCTCTTTTTATTTCCATCTGTTATATTCAAATATATGGGGCGTGGCTATCTGGGATTCAGACCAAAGCAACAGCAGTTTTTCTTGTTTATCATGGAATATCAGCGCTCATGATATTCCAGGACATGTCTTTGCACCAGATCAGTCCAACTCTCCTTTTCAAAAGAGGAAGTACAACAGACAGGAAAGCCTGGTGAAACCACGCTCTAATTGACTTTATGGCCTCAACAAATACAAACTGCAGCCTCAGCTGAGAGTGTGTGTCCTTTAAACAACCAGTATCATGGTCATAAAATCACAGACGAGCTTTTCTCCAAACACTGGAAGAATTGTTAAGTGGAGGTCAACAAACGTCAGAAACACACAAGAAAAAGAAACTTTTGTTTGTTTAATTCCACAGAATCCCGTTTAATGAAGCATTCTTTCTAGAAAGCGTCACAAGCAGGCAATTTTGGTACTACAGTATTTTAAGGCACACAGGTTTTCATGGCCATTCTGTTTCATACAGGCTGCTGTCTGTTTGCAATTACACATAAACCAACCAATCCTGGGATTTTGACTCCTGATTTTTTATTTATTTTATTTTTTGTGATGGAAAACAAAACAGGGGAACTATTAAAGCATACCACACTATTTTACTATTATGTTTATTTGCCTTTATATTTCTGGTGTCTGCAAAGTCGTGGAGCGGGTATTCCAAAACTGCATTTGACAAATCTGTATTTCATAACAGACTAAATGCTTTAAAACAAGGGTCTCACACTTCCTGATTTGGCTTATGAGACAATTTTATAAGCCCCCCACATGTTTCGAATTTATAGTTACATCTGGCAAATTATCATTTTCTCTCATCTTTTACTTTTAAAAAGTATTTTTTAAAAGTAAAAGATGGAATAATAAAAACAGCTTTTTGTTTAACTCTTAGAGAGCAGGTTTTAGGGCCACTGAGGGGCAGCTTAAACAAACATGCAAACATATTATCACCTTAAAAAGAACCATCTAAACTTAAAAGGTTTAGATGGCAAATGTATTGGCAAAACACATTCAGCAGATAAAACACTGTGATTCATTTGGAGCCTTTTAGCTCTGTTTTTCATCTCCACCACCTAGAAGAATATCTGACCATGTTCACCAGCTACTCGCTAAGTTAGTCTGTCTGCAGATCATTGTTGGACAGGTAGTGTACAGTGGTTGAAGTTGAGGACCAAATGTTTCAAAAGAGGTGGACAATTGGTTCTTTCTTGTGGAGTTTAAGGTCCCATTATGTCCCGTCTCATAGGCAAGAAGAAAGCTGATGAACGCAATCTCAAGCACCATAACTCTACTAGAGCAAAAGGCAGGTTGCTCAGTGTCAGTCTATAGCTGAAATTTTAGATTATTTGAGTTTGCAACGCTTGCTTTAGAAAAACCACCACCATTAAATGAATGACTGTATATTATATGTGGGTCAAGCCTTTGGGCTAGCGAGTAAATAGCACAACTCAGGATTCAGAAAAGGGGAGAAAATGAATGAAGAATGATGCCTGTAACTTGTTTCCTTGGTGCTTATGTAACAGAAGCACAACAGGATGATATTTTTAAACCCAGTCCTGTGCAGAGGTAGAGGAAAAAACATCATACACCTCGCTCACCTCTATCATCTCCTTCAGCAGATTTGTCATTAATGATGCAGAGACTGTATGAATGGTTTTACAGTGTCCTAGATTTCTAGAGATGACATGTAGCTGTAAGATGTCTTTTTGTGTTGTTTTAGGATCAATTATTCAGAGGGGTTATGAATTTACAATAAGAATTTTGTGTTGAATTCGAGAAAGGAAACTGTAGTAATACCATTATCTCGAGGTGCTTGACTAATGAGTTGATGAAGAGAATTTATTCGGCTCATTCATTTATTTGTTCATCAATTTATTCAATCATTTTATTTTTGGTGTGTTTATTATTTGGTATCTTTCATCTGCTGGCAAGGTCATTGAAAAAACGAAGCAACATTATAAATAAAGCACCAGTAGTCAGTACATGAACAAGTCTAAGAGTATACAGCCACACTAGCAGCTCTGTGCAGCTGTACACAGGCACAATGGTGCATTGATGGCATGATGTTTAGCGAGTATATAAAAGTAAGTGGAATTACAATTCATTCTGGGGGGAAATGTGAATGTCTGAACCTAATGTCACAGCTAGTTATCCAATAGTTGTTGTGATATTCCAGGCAAAACCACAAATGTCAACGTCAAAGTGGTGCTACATGAAAAGTCAGGGATTCCCCAAAGTCATGGGATACACCGTCTGGGTGCCATGAATGTCTTTTCTAAATGTTGTGCCAATCCATATGTAGATGTTGACATATTTCACTGGATACGCGACAACCTTGACCTGCTGGTCGCTCTATATGAGAAGTCAGAGGATCACCAAAGTCATTAGGATTCAGCCTCTGGGGACCATGGCAATCCATGTAATAGTTTCAGTCAAAGTGGTATTGTAATCCCTAGAGCCATGCTGTGCAGATGAAAATAAAAAGAAGAAAGGAAACAGACTCTTGTTTTATTGTTGTATAAAGTGTGGCTTCTTGACTGGACCAATTATAGGACAACTCTGTTTTATTAAAATCTGGGAGACATTTTGATAGTTTTCACCATCCTCCTACTGCTAACAAAAACAGTCTACTCATCAGTTTTATTGCTGAGATTTAAGAATGCAGCAACTTAGCTCAAAATAAGTCAGACAGGCGACATAATGAGCAGACAGACGATTAGACAGGTTGTAAACAAACCTAAGAAGGCAAACAATAAAATGATCACCCGTTCACACCCATCACAGTTTGAAAACCGACTTCCCTGGTTTAACTTTGACACAACCTGTCATAAGTGTGTGTGTGTGTGTGTGTGTGTGTGTGTGTGTGTGTGCGCATAGTTTTCTTTTGCAATGGGGGATTATTACTGACATTTCACAGTCACTGACTTTCTGTTTCACCTTCAAACAAAGTGGTTTAGATAATATGGCTGAACTGTTGGCTTGTTTGCAACCTGTCTGATCATCTTATATTACTTGCCTTATCTGTTGTTGTGATATAACAATGTTCCCAAGTCTCAGCCATTACTCTGGTGTATTAATGTGTCTATCATAACTGATAGATATGATGGGAAAAACCTTTCTCTTTTTAATTGAACTTTCTGAAACAATAAGCACTGTGTGGCTTATTGTTTGACAGGTTTGAGAAAATATCATCCTTTTGAAGATCCATGACGAAATCTGCAAGGAATTCGGATTTGTGCACACGACAATCTCAGTAGTTAAGGGAAGTCAAGATACTGTTGACGGTGACGGAGAAAGAAACAGCCTGCAGGCACACACAGGAGAACCTTTGCTTTAATGCAGTGCACACATTAGCTCGGATGTTATGGTGTGCCACTTCTCCACACACACACACACACACACACGCTGTCTCTCTCTCCAGGGACATAAATATTTCAGAGAGTTGTTGTTAGTTCCAGTCTGCTGGGCTGGACGTGCCCGTAGCGAAGGAGCTAACACAGGTTCATGACCCATACAGAGGAAATAAAGTCAGTGGAAGAAATCTTGGCTTAATGATTTTATAGTTTGTTTTGTGTAGCGGAAATAAGTAAAAAAAAAAAAAAAAAAGTGTTCAATTCAGTAATACAGGTTGATTTCTCTCTTCTTGTGGATTTTTTTCTGATTTCTTTAGTCTGTGCTGGAAGTGGATTGTCTCAGATTGGGCTGAGCTTGACCTTTGACTCCCATCGAATCAATTAAACCTCATTATCTTTATGAAGGTGCCAGATGTTCGATCACAGCAGCTTCAGGTGGTGATTCATTTCCACAACACTCCTGCCAAGCTGCCAAGGCTTAAAAACAACTTTGATTTATTCAGTTTAAATCAAGCGGGGTTGAAATGTTTAGGTTTTTTTTCTAGTATCTTATTTGTTTCAGCATTTCATTTCATAAACAAAGTGTTGACATGCAGAATCAAAAATAAACCATATCCAAGTTAAGAATTGGAGAGGAACAAGAAGTTGTTTGGACGTTTGAAGTAAAATAAGATTTTCTTTTTCTTTTCTTTAAACACTTTATTTTTCTTCAGTCTCTTATTCCTAGCAGATGTATCACGTTTCTACCCTACAGTAAATATCTAAATTTGTTTCCAAACTCCAACTCCTGACACATTTATCACCATATCTCTCTGATCTGAGAAAAAAGTTGTTCTGTGACACACAATATAATTTTCTGCTTTCAAACGCCATGCAGCTCAGTAGCCTTGAAACTGCCAAGTGTGCTCCCTCATTTCCCAAAGGGATCGCTCATCTGAATCACGCGCTTTGCCTGTCAACCGCTTGTGTGTAGGCCTGAGGATACTGAACAGTGGAGACTTGTCCAATCTGACAGGGCAAAAAAAGAAAATCTTTATTTTCTTTACAGGGCTGTGGGCTTTACAGCCATCATAGAGAGGCAACATACTTTAAAAACTGACATGAGTGAGTAAAGTAAAAAAATGTATGTTTCATGAGTCTTTCAAGTTTTTCAAACATTTACTGTTTTTTCTCAGACACAATTGTTGGAAAAGAAGACAAATTGTGCGCTACATATTTGTCCTATGTATATAATATAAGATAAATGCTATACAGCCATTCATCTTCTGCACACATTAACAAATCTCCATTTTATTGGGTGACTTCTGCCCAGATTTGAGTCCTAAAAACCTCAGAAAACATATTTTCTTAAAACTAGTGTCCATACTGATAAGGAACCAAAACTTCCAGCACATCGTTAGACTATTGTACTTTAATTAACAGTGTTATGGTCCTTAGACCTTCATCGGGTAAAATGAGGAAAGTATGTCATTTGTACTCTAGAATTAAGTTATTTATGTCAAATTAAGTAATGTATGTGTATGAATTAACAGAACATAACATTAAATAATATTGCTGATATTTTAACGTGTGTTTAATATTTCTTTGAAAGATAGAAATTCTATACTAATATTATTAGTTTTAGTGCATTTAGTTAATAAATATTTACTGCACTAGCAGCTTTTTTTCACTTGTTTCAAGGAAATAACATTTTTAAAGACCAAAATTATTTGATAAGAGAATTTTTTTAAGTATATCTGCTTGCTGGGTGACGTTCAAAGCATTGCATTTAAGCGGAGCAGAGTACTGGTTTATGAATGTAGTGTGTGCCACCAAGATTCACTTCAAAAAATATTATCCTATAAATAAATAGACAGCCTAATCAGCTGTGAATGCTACCAAGGTACATGCCAGGTTTAATCTGTTTTCGCACAGCTTATCATCGCCCACAGTAACAGAAATTGATCATGCATCTGAATTATTTCTGCACTTTGTGGCTTATGAGCACACACACACACACATACAGTGCATTCTCACATATATTTATCCACACTTGGGGCACACGCACGCAAATAAAACTCTTGGAGTGCCGACATTTCCTCCGTCCTGTGATTGCAAATTAAGGCTTACAGGCCTGTAGCTTCGGGTTCCATGATTGCCAATTATGTTTTACTCAGCCTCTATTCAGAGACTGAGTGAAGTGTTGCTGCATGAGTTATCACGGTCAGCATCCTCATTGTTCATTATTACCACATTATCATTCTCGGTGTTGAAATATTGATTTTGCTTGTCATTGTGTAGAAGTCATTCCCATGATATGACGCAGTATTTGCTCTGCAGGGACGAGTGCAGACTTTTCGAAAGGTGGTGGCTGAATTTGAACACCCCCCTCCCCCGACTGTATTGTCTACTCGCCTCACTTTAGTGTCAGCCATATATCAAATGAATAAAGGACACACACATACACACTTACATCTTCTTGTGTGTCCTACATGGCTCGTTCTTTACTGGATTTTTGATGTTTTTGTTTGTTGAATAGAGCTTTTTCACAGCAGACATTTTGGCTCGTCATAGCAGGAAAGACGGGGTAATTGATAAGGTGTAATTAATAAGATAAATAACGAGTGCATTCCATTAAGCTGAGCTAGTTCTAAAGTCCTGGTATTGTGCATGCTGGCTCTCTGTCATGGCTTAATGGGACACTTAATGGAACTGAGCCATCTTTAAGGACATTTGTTTCACATGTGTTTTTCAAGTCAAAATGTCAAATTTTCCAACAAGGAGTATCAACTAAAACTTGTACAATGTGTAAAATATATTTTGTCTTATTGAAAGTGTTGAAATTATTTTGCTTATTAAGAAGAACATGACATTTGATCTGATTTGATTTGATCTCATGTTAGCCATTAATACCTGGAAGGATCGAGGCATTGTTCAGTCCAATAAAGTTCAGGAACTATAATACAGTAAGTGGATTCTTTGTCCTTTTCACTAAATCTTCTATCGAACTTAATTTTTTTTTGTTATGTGACTATAGCACCCAGTATGGAAAACTGCCCAATCCCAAAATGTTGGCATTGCTCAAATTACTACTCTTCCTTACATATTTTTTCATCAGACAGTTAGTGAGTTAAATCATAAGTTTGGCATGTATGACTGCTTGGGTGTAGACAGCTGTAAACAAAGCTTTGGTTTTTAGACAGAAAAATGTTTATAATTCTCAAAGAAACAAATGGAAAAAGCATTTCTTGTGCTAAGCAAATATGAGCTCCAAGATGTGTAATACAACATAAAAGTAATGTAATGGCATGAATACTGCTTGCAGAACATAAGCACAGTCATCTTCACCAAAGCTTATACACATTAGAAAGACTCATGCCTAATAGTTGAAAACAAAACAACCCCAAACACGAGCACCACTGCAACAGTGTCCTATATGCTAATTAGCTGGTTAATGAGGAGCATTACCAGCAACAACAACAAAAAAAAAAAGAAAGCTTCAGCCCTAGTTTCAGTCAAACATGTAAACAACCTCAGTAACTGTCATCCATAGCTTCCTTCGTACGGCACGCTGGAGCAGCAGCCAAGTCAGAGAGAAGAAGAGACACAAAACAGAGAAGACATAGACCGGTCTGACTCAATTCGAAAGCAAACCTTGTGCTCCTGAGCCAAACCCCAATCACCAAAAGTGCGTCATCACCCTCTTAATAACAAGGTGGAGAATATTTCTGAATATTCACAAAAGAGGAAATAATCATGCCGAGTCATGCTGATCCAGCCTCCTGAGGACCACGACTTGGACCAGTTGGTATTTAGTCGGCAAAAGGACAAAAAAATTACTGTAATTATGTGAATTCGGCAGATTGGTGAGCGTGGTGGGACACATCGATCTCAGTGTGAAAAAAATGGAATAAACAGCAACATGCGGCTTTGCAGTTTTCCTGTGGGGAGTAGTGAGCTTGTAACTTGGCTCCTGCTGATACTGGAATGGCAAGCAGATTGGAGAGTACTCATGTTTTGCTGAGCACTCTCTAAGAACGGGCCACATAATGTGTGTGTCTGTGTGCAATGTGGTATAAAAATATGCCGACACTACTGTAGGCCTACGTCTAACGGGTTTATTCTTATTCATAGAAGATCTATGAAACCAAATTGAGATGTTCTAGTGCTGGGTGATGAATCAACAAAAAAATTTGCTGCAGCCCTACATTTACCCGGAGTAAAAGGTGAAATCCAAGACCTGAACAGTTCGTCTTCATCCTGTGTTTCTCTTGCTTGTTTGCTGAGAAGCAGCAGATGAAGTATCATGTAAGGTCAATCAGTGTTTGTGATAACTCTGGAGGGTAGTTCAATGTATGGATTTGTTTGTCTCCTCTGTGCATCCACAGGGGACACCTCCACGCTCCCCGCTCTGCACGGTAACACCAACACAACAGGTTAAACATTCAACGGAACAGACACTGAATGAACACCAACCTCTATGTGTTTTCAGAGAAGAAAGTTCACAAAATGCTCAATAATGTGAGTCCTTGATGTAATATTTACTGTTTTTAAAGCTCTGCAGGCAGTCAGGCTTGATTTGTTACAGAATTGACAGCGGACAGCTGGAAAGTACACAGAGTGTTTTGTTTTCCCCAATCAGCAGGCTTCCTACTGTTGTAATAGTGTTTTTTTCCGACACTGTTATTATCTCGATGGAGAGCTAATTCTGCTCTTCGATAAACCTAACAAAAAGATCACTATAATTTCCCTACAATATTCCAGTAGGGGCTTCTAATGTGTTTGTGGAACTTAGGTAATGTGTGTGTTTATTGTAACTTTATGAGACTGAGACTTTTTACTGCAGCATACAGTAATCGCCATATGGTTTCTCTGTGATATTATAACTATGTCTTTTAAACAAGGGAATGGGAAAATTTGCTTTTTTGTCAACCTGGACCATGAACATGAAGTTCATAAAGGAGCAATTTAAATTCAACTGTTTTGGTGACAATGTGCACTGTGCTGTACTAATGTATATGCTCATGTACTATATATCATGTCCAGATTAATCTGTTAGGAGGATCCCTTATTTAGGCATGGGCACCATGAGAGTACAGTAATAAACTAAACCAATTAAAGTCTTAAAACTAGAATTTAAAACAAGGCCCCTCTACAAGACATAGAAAAAAGATTTGATAATAATTCCTTTATACAGATTTGAGCCCTCTTGTTGCCTGCTCAATATGTTGGCCATAACAGAAACTGTCACAGGCTTTGAACACTTGGATTCTGCATTATGTTACAGTAAGACTGAAATGTTACAGTCCTCCACATCATTTCCTCCTGCTAGTTATGTAAAATGTGTAAATCACAGTCAGACTTCATCAAACAGTGTCACCACTTCTCAGTTAGAGTTTACTAGCTTTATAAGTGAGGGTGTAGTTTAGGGTAGAGTTTACAGGCTGGTACAACTGTCTCCTGGGAATTAATACTAAATGGTTTTCACAATTATTATACTACATTTATGTCACAGCAGGTTGGTCAGGGTGGATGTTGGGTTATACAGAGGACTGGACTTTGACAGACATACATTTTTCAGCTTTATTAATAACAACAGAGTGGAGGAAAGTCAGGGAAAGAGAGAGGAGACATGCAGCAAAGGGCTGTGGGTCAGACTCAAACTCGAACCTGAGCCACTGCGACAAGGCCTCAGTTAATGGTCCACGCTCTAACCAGTGAGCGCCCCAGGTGCCTTGAGCTCAGACATACATAACTAAAAAAGGTGAGACAATGCTGTAGTCACTACAAGCGTGTATAGTAATATTTTAGCGGGAAAACTGATAAATTTAGGGTCAACACTCATAGAAAATGTAATCCAGGTGGTGTTATGTTTCCTTGAAATCGTATTTGCCGTTGCAAATTAGTTGTATAGAAACATATTTCCAGGAGACAGGGCTAGTATTTTCGGGTTTCTTGTTTTGTCCTTTGACTGGTGTTGTGTCGCAGTCTGTTTCCACACCAACCAATCATCGCTGTGACACTAACCAAAACCCAATGTTAACCTAAATCAAACCCTAAGCCCAAACAGGGGAGCGCAGCGCTGTTGGAAACACGATTTGAAGAGGAAACTAACCTCAACACAAGATTGGGTTATCTTCATGTGAGCACAGACAGCATCAGCCGGTAACACTGTCAGTTATTACAACCTACTGCAGCTACACCTCAAAGAAAAACTCCCCGAAGTAATTCTTCTGGGAGTGATAAATAAGTTGTAAGATCAGCAGCCTCCAGTTAGATCAAACCCCATCAACCTGGAAGCCCCATGTGCATCCCTGCTGGAAGGAAAGAAAAAAAACTTTCTGCTACAACTTGCTCACTTGAAGTATTTCATTTGTAAAGTGGCTTATCTAACCCGTATACTCTAAGTCGAATCAAAACACACATTAAACTGTAAGTCCAAGGGTTCAAATTTCACTGAGGTCCACTGCTGTTTTGTTTCAGTTTGGGCTGTGATGCAACACAACCAGAAAGAAAAAGAGTTTACAAGGCACCAACTGTGTTTTAGTTTTTTTTTTTTTTGTGCTTTTATCTCTCACTCTCAATTAATTTAGCAAAACAAAAAAAATATGGACATTACTCAGAGATTGCCAAATAAAAACAGATTATCAGCCTTCATATTCAGGCTGGAAAATAATGGAAAGCCTCCTGCAATTATTGTCAAAAGTAAAACTTAATTCCAAAACATACACCTGCCTGCTGCTCACTAACAGTGACAACATCTGGCACGTCAGCTGTGAGAAAACACATCACTGTTAACGTCTGGAGCATTGAAGGAACAACCTGGGGATGTTTTTATCTCAGATTAATGCTTTGTTCATTATTTTCCAGCAGATCCGTACACATACATAACATTACATTAATAGTAAAGTGGTCAGACCTGTGGCATAGCTTAAATGATAATGCTCCATAAGAAACGATTCTGTTGTGTACAAGATATCACTGATGAAGAGTAGGTTCTTGCTCAGCTGTCCAATGTTGTATTATCAATGTCCAGTGCTGTCTGAACCCATTCATCAACAACCTTGGGCAGATATTGCAAATACACAAGATATCCTAAAATAAAAAGCCTGGGGCAGAATAGAAACAGGTAGCCAATAACATTTACAACATTTTTTTTTTAAAGACGAAACTATTGTATCTCATGCCGACTCCAGAAAACAGTGTAGTCCAGTGTGCAACCAAAGCACCATCGCCAATGTTCAACCCAGGAATGTTTGTACATGCTCACAAGTAGAGAAGCATGAAATACAGGTTTTCAAAACATCATTTTCATTATTTGCATCTACTACTTTAATGCTGGCAGTTACAATTTGTGTGTGTGTGTGTGTGTTTGGGGTAGATATTAAACTATGCCTCTGTGTGTGTGTGTGAAAAAACAAACCACAGATTTGCAACCAGCCACCATGACATATAAACACACAGTCTCACTAATCAGGTTTTGGATTTTGTCCTTACCGTGTCCTTCTCAGACATCCAGTGTTCAGATATCCGGCCTTCTTAAAAGTCAGTAGCTGTTGTTTTGATGCTGCTGTCACTGTGATATTTTTATGGCAGGGTTTTATATATTTGTTGGGACTGTGGAGGGACAAGGACTGAGAAGAGAAGAGGAGTGTTATGAAACTCATACTACATTTCAGTCATTTTGATCAATTCATTCATTTCACCAAGACAATCCACTCACTATCAATACTGCTTTCCAGGGAGTCCTGGGTGCATGTATTTCAGAAAAGAAAAAGATAACATACAAAAATGTATATCCTATGATTTGAGTTTGGAAAATAAAATAATTTTCATATATGTTAAAACAGATTTTAAGTATAGTTGCCCTTGTTTTCTTGTGTTTTTTACTATAGGATATAATTGGAAGAATAATCTAAGTAACAACCAATCATTTTACCTTTAAATGTAATATTAGCCAATATCATATAGCATATATAATATAGAATATATATATATATATATATATAGGCTATTATATCAAATCATAGTGCAAGAGAAGATGATAATACCACATGTGCTGCATATATGGGCAGGGAGAAAATTAAAACTCCTTCCAATATGTTTCACTACCTGACTTTCTTCTTTCATGGTGTTTCAGTTTACATACACAACTGGGTTTCTTGCTGCTTTTCTTATTTAATTATAATTAATAATATTTTCTACAAATGGTAAGGAATAAAATGGCCCTTAATTTAAGATTCCACGGGAAGACAATACATCGTTTGCAATTATCTGGACACTTTCTACGACCCAAATATTGGCTCGCCTGTGTGGCGACTCCAAGTCCCAGAAGACCTTGCGCCGCTCATTACGGTGCGCGCTGAGCCCGCAGCGGGCAGAGCGGCGGAGAGGCGGAGAGTCAGCCGGCTCACCGTGGAGCCGGGAGGAGCCGGGAGGAGCCGGGAGGAGCCGCCGACACCGAACACCGACTCACAGACACATGAACGTCGCTCAGATGCACAAATCTGGACCCTGAGCTGCAGCGCAGGAGAACGAGTCGAGAGGGGTTTTTTTTTTTTTCTTTTCCTCTGGAGCGTTTTGCATTTTGGACAGAAAGGGTGTTGACTACGGACACAGCCGACCCCCCCCCCCCACCACCACCACCCTCCCCACCATAAAGACACCGAGAGGAATCGGCAAGAGGTGAGGGGAAAACCGTCCGGGGATGAGACACGTTTGAAACTGTGGCGAGGGCAGTGAAACGCTCCGCGACTGGCGACATTGAAGTTGAAGGAACAGTTTGTGGTAGACAGCAACAAGGCGACGGGCTGCACTGAAGGTTTATTTTGGGGGGGGTTAAGGGTTTCCCCCCTGAAAGCGTGCAACTGTTCGCTCGTGTGGACGGGGGGGTTTTAAAAGCCCCCCCCCTCCTCCCATAGGTGTAAATTGTATCCCATCTGAAATGGGTGAGGTTGCCATACAAAAGACTTGTGCTGCCTTCTCGGTCACTGGAGTGGATCCGTGTCGTTTCGCTCCGGTAGATTATTTGTCGCCTTCCGCCTGAAAACACAACTACCCGCCGATACATGTAACGTTTACGTGGGGAGCTTTGTGTCGGAGGCAGGGAGCGCCTGAGGAAAACAGAAAGGTGGAAATGTATCGCAGCCCGTGTAAAACCTTGTTATTTGGCAGCGTTACAAAGTAACCAGCAAGACTGTGTGTGTGTGTGTGTGTGTGTGTGTGTGTTTTCTTGGCTGGAGAGGCTGGGTAATATTTGCATTTGCTCCAGTGTTGAGCAGCAGCAGCAGCAGCAGGCAGTGATGAAGGGCTAAATAAGAAGGTGGTTAAACTGCAGTTAAGCCAAAAAAAAAAGGCAACACAAATCAAATCAGGACCGGCTTGGGTTTGATGCCCTTTCCCCTTTTTTTAAAGATCCATCATCATGGCACTTGACACCATAATCACCGAGTATCACATGTACTCCGGATTAAGCCATGTACAATTTCTGTCACCTTAAAATCATTAAAACCCCCTTACTTTCCACTTCCACCCATTTAAACGAACCCTGTAAGTGCAGGAAAGGGGGGGGGTCCTCTTTTTTGGACTTTCCCCCCCCCAACAGTTCAAGACGGATGCGGACTGTTTGGGATTTAAAGCCACATCGGAAGGAAAGGAGGGAGGGGGGGGGGGGGGGATCAGTGGATAGACTGGAGAAACTGGACGAACCCCTGCCAAGAAATTAGTTGCAGGGCAGACAGGCAGTGATGTGGGTTGTGGGGGATAAAGGCACCGAGAAAAACCAACGTACCATCCTTTCTGTCGCTGCAGGATCAGAGTTAACCCTTCTTTGTAGGCTGGAACATATCTGCAACAATAATGTGCTTCATAACAAGTAGTGGCAAACTGTTGCAGCCTATATGGGGATGTGTTTTTAAAGCCAGTGAATATACAGATTTCTGCTCATTTTGGTGATTGTTAACCCACTTTTGTAGTTTGTGCTTCACCCCAGGCTTCAAAACTGTAAATTCTGTCTCATCAAACATCTCCTTGAGTAAGATGGTTCATTGTGCATGAGAATAACGCTGCATTTGACCTAATTTAGCCTTTATTTCTGTCTCTGTTTTCCAGGGGAAGAGCCAGGCTTAGTATGTTATTGGAGAAATTGACTCTGCACTGGCAGTCTCTTCCATGCTAATGTAATGGAAACGCGCCTTGGTCACCCCCGGTAGCATCTGAAATGCATCAGCGGAAATATATCAGCAACTCCCATGGCTAATTGTATCAAGCGGCGGTGGCTTGAGTTTGCCAGTGGATGCACTCAAGAGCCGGGTGCCTTGCCATGCCCAGCGCCATGCTAAAGCAACACACTCATAATAACAAGGAGCACTCAGTTCAACCAGTGGGAAAGCTGTGGAAAAAGTTGGTGGAAAATCTATGGTTCGAGCCTCAATTTTGATTTCCTTTTTTTATTTTGACCTAGATATTCTGTAACGCACCATCGCTCGGCTGCTTTTCCTGCCGTCTGCAGCAGCTCTGCTTCTTTCTCTACTCTCACTGAAGCTGCATTCACTCCGGCTTCTCCTTAATATCAACACCGAGGGCGCCTAGACTGCAAGCTGCTTTCCGAGAGCCACGTTTTCAGCCGGTGAAATGGATGTTCGAATTTACTGCCGGCCTTTGTTGGAGTTGAAAATGTGAGGGGCAGAATGAAGGGACCCCTATGAAGAGGAGGAATAGGTGGAAAAGCAGCACTATATCAAAATGGCTCAAACCAGTTTGCTGCAGGGGAAGCGCTTTTACTGCCGGGAGTGGGTCTTCCATAAGATCCAGCATTGCCTCCAGGAGAAGACCAACAACCTCAGCGGAGTGACCAGCACTCCCAGTAAGCAGCCGCCGCTGGCGCCCGGCGGGGGTGCGTCTAACCCTGGCACCCTGACATCAGGATCCACGAAGTCAGGTAGCTCCTGGGGGGTGTTGCTGGTGGGGGGGCCGGGAAGCGGGAAAACTGCACTGTGCACGGAGCTGTTGTGGCCCACGTCGGCCCAGGGAACGCACCGGGGTCTGCACCAGCAGAGCCTGGCTTTCCACTTCTGCCGGGCGGACGACTCGGACACGCTGTGCGTCGGCGGGTTCATCCGAGGTCTGGTGGCTCAGATCTGCCGCAGCGGGCTGGTGCCGGGATACGAGGAGAAAGTGCGTGACCCAGCTGTGCAGAGCACTCTGCAGCCTGGAGAGTGTGAGAGGAATCCCACAGAGGCTTTCAAAAGGTAAGGACGAGCAAACACAAACGCCCCTTAATTTCTTCTAGCTCATATCATCTACAGCCAGATGATTTCCCTGATTAGGACACCTTCTGACAGAAGGACACGAAGTTACTGCTGATGAGCAATCGATCAAAGGAGAGTTAGTTGACAACAATTTTGGCAGTCTATTGTGTAAGGCTCTTATTAAGCAAATTTTAGAATTTGCTGCTTTTCTCTGCTTTATATCATGAACTGAATACCTTTTGTTTTGGACTGTTGGTTGGACAGAATAAGCATTTTGCTGATACTACCATGGGACATATTCATTATTTTTTGACATTTTATTAACTGAACGATTAATTCGAAAAATAATGAACTGGATTAACTTATACTGCATGAAATCACCTGCAGTATAATTTATTAGGAATAAAAGCCTGCAAAAGGTTTGCTTCTGTCGACACATCCTTGTAGAGGATTATTTGGAACATTTGAAATAAGAACATTCAAATTTGATCCTACAACTCCTCTCTGGTGGTTCCAGGTAATGTTTGAAATCTAGGAATTTGGTTCGCCTAGAAATGTAAAATACAAAGCCAGCCCCTCCCCCCTGCCTTCCCTCTCCACCTCCTGACCCTGATGCACCCCTCCCCCCCCATTTTTTTTTTTTGACTGCTCACACTCATCGCATAGCTCCGCCTCAGCAGCCTCTCCACTTATTTGATGTCATGGTTTTGTTGGTTTTCCCCCCTGGTGTGGCATGCTGGGTGGGACTGCCCCTGCTTTGCTTCCGATTCAAGAAAGGTCAGGTATTTTTAAGTCGCAGCTGAGCTCAGGTGGCCGGAGACTCGTGAGGAAGGAGCTTTGAACTGCGACTGACTCACTCAGTGACTGACCTGAGTGACTGCACTGCAGAAAGATGAAGTGCACATGTGAAACTGAAGTACAGTAGGCTTGTGGACTTCCAGCGCCCTGCCAGGGCATGTAACACGATCAAGATAGACTGTTATTGTAGGCAGAGGCTTTAAAAGGAGCTGCGCGTGAGCATGTGGGTTACTTGCACGACTTGTCTACTCAGTATAGGTCAGGCAGTCTATGCAACACAGGCTGGAATGCAGCACTGAACACACATACTCACGCTTCTTGTCTGGCCATCTGGTGGTGCTTATTGCACCATCTCAGCATCGAAACACAGGGGGTAAAAAGTAGGTCAAACGTTCAGCAAGGTGAATCTTTTTTTTTTTTTTTCTTTAAACGTTCACCAGAGTCAACAGCTCAACCCACGCTATTTTTTTTTTTTTTTTTTTTTTAGTTCCCAAGGAAGTGAGTCCTCCCCTTGTCATCTGCTCGTAATCATACGGCCTCTGCCGATGACTCTGACTTCAGTTTGACCCTCTGAGATAAAAGGCAGGTTATTGTAGGGACATAAACAGAGACTGAACCCAGCAGGGATGGACTTCTCACTTCAGCTCTGCTCTGTGTCACGCCGGATGTCGAGGGCCTTTTGCAGACAGTCAAATTTACTCAGACTCACCTCATGAAGCAAATATTTTGCGGCACTTAAAACCTCAGGCCCTAAATCTGCGGACAACAAAGACACGAGGCTTATCATCGCCGCCTGTTTTGTTTGAAAGCCAAATAAGCACTTTGGTGAATGCCTTATCGCCATCTCAGGTGTAAAAGCGTCTCAGGCACCGTTGTACACAAATACTCTGAACGGCTCCCCTGCTGTTCTAGATGCTATCTGGTTTCAAGAAGCCAAGATTGTCAGCTGTATCTGGCAATGACATTAAAAAAAATAAAAACGGAGCAAGAAATGGAAGGGCATAAAACTTTATTATTGTTCCAACATTATGGCCACTAATTTACATCGGGGATAAAAATTCACAGAGGGGTGCATACTTTGTTTTGATTGAACAGATTCATGCCTGTACATTACTCAATAAAAGTTATACAAGTTTCATTTAGTTAAGGGTCTTGTTTAACACAGATTTTTGGGGAGCTTTTGACCCCCCCGACCCCCTTCCAGCTGTGATTTTAAATGTTAGCCAGTGAGTGAATGCAAGGGGCCCTGTCAAATTCTTTAGCCTAGTCAAAGACAAACAAGTCTGTTTGTTGATAGTAATCACCAGTCTTGTGTTAATACATTGAAGCTGGTTCAGACACGGGTTTACGTCCAGTCTGTGCAACTTGATCATTGCTTTTCCCCATCTGTACATCTGCAACCACAGCCGACCAGTCAGGACTTTTTTAATGTTACAACAAGAAAACGCCAGACCCTAAACCCGCCACCAACTGGAGAAATTTCTTCACTAATCACCAACAAAACTCTTTTTTTAAAACTATTTTTTACTCCAGTTAACTTTTTAGTTATATTTTTATCACCCTATATTCTCTCTAAATGTTGTTTTGACACTCCTTTACAGGTATATCATTCTGATGGAGAATACTAAACCCCCCTCTTGAATTCATATTTCAGTCCGAAAAGATCAAAAGAACCGTAGACAAACCCAACATGTGTAATATGTGAGTGTGAACTCCTCTTCATGCCATGAAACTCCCAGAACTCCCAGAAATATTACTGAGGACATGACCTCTGTGTTCTCATTGGCAGCTGATTCAGAAATCAGCTAGTTGATATTTATTCAGTGTACAGGTACAAATTGACCAGCTAATCAATCATATTGTAACGAGATGATCATATTTTAGTGCTTTACAAATTCTTGTTGTCCAAATGAACAGTTCCTAGCAAATTACATAAAATGAAGCTAAAAAAGGAAAATGTACTTATTCCAGGTTCTCAAACATAAATATATTTTGATTTTCTTGGTCTATTCTTGTGATAGTTAAGTGAATATTGTTGGGTTTTGGACTGTTGCTTGGATAAAACATTTGAACAGGAACCTATGATGGGCATTTTTCATTATATGTTTGACAACAACACATTTTTATAGACTAAACAATCTGTTAAATTAAAAAATACAGATTTTTTTTAATTGCTAATGACAATCATTAGCTGTTATATTTATATTAATATTTAATAGAAAACTATCCTTACTAATATTGTTACATTGATTTCAGTTGTATCACCCAGCCTTACCAGAATGCATTTTTATTTTATGTATTACTAAAAGTAATGTGATGCCTTAGCAGGGCAGATGCCTGCCAGCAAAGGTCGTGAGCCACAGTTCTCCAGATAAAAGGAAGTTTCACCTTTCAGTTTGCCTTTCTTCTCCTTCAAGTCCACCAGTATAAGCTGATGTCTTGTTCAGACAATAAACTCGATACTTGGGCTACACAGACTGCTTGGATGGGTCAAATCCATTGCCAATAGTATTATCTGAAGGGTTTGACACTTTGACACGCCAAAGCACATTCCTCTGTCTCATCAGTCTCTGTCTTAGCTTATCAAAGGCCACTGCCATGTTTTGACTGGAGTCCTCCAGTTTGAATGAATTTGTGAGTTTTAAGCACCCAGTCAGCGTCCCGCCATCCAGCATGCCTCACTTTCTCCCTTCTGGACAAAAGAGCTGGCGTCAAATAGGTGGGGTTAACCCAGTCATGTGGGTCAAACTAAAGGCAACAGTTTTTTTTTGCTGATGGGACAAAGCTGCCTTTTAGTTTAGGTGTGACCTTATGTGGATCTGTTGTCAGGCTGTTCTCCACTGAGCATGAGTTAGGCTTGAATTGCAGCTGGACGCGGTTCTATTTCTTTGTAAAGGGCACAGACTTCAGAAATGATGAATGACCGTGGCTTAAATTTGTGAACAGGACTTGAAGTTTCTTGGCAGTGTTAAATTCCCTCAGTGTTTCCACGGAAGAAATTGATGCCGCAGTTAAGATATTTTTCTACAAGACGGTTAAAAATGTTGATTTTCTGGCAGCTACATCAAACATTTCTTTGTAAAACTTTGCCCATTGCTTTGTTCCAAATAACTTTTTAATATTCAGATAACTTGTGACATTTATCAAAACAGAAGCATGATTAGATCTAGTCTGGTAGCCTCCAGTGAACATGAATATTGTTTGTCTTTTTTAAGTTGTCATTTTACAAGACAGCATGGCATTACCGGCTTGGAGCAACCTTTTTTTAGTACATTTTGACAAGTGAATTCCAGTTATTGGGTCTAGGCAGTGTAGGAAATTGTGAGCTGCAAAGCGAGAGATATAAATAAATAGGAGGATGTTTGTAAAGATCTTGACATCTTGTGATCTAACGGTTACCTTAATGAGAGAAACCCTTAAATAATGTGAAATTAATGGAAAACATCAATTTCACCAGTGTGTCTGTTGCCTCTCTGTTGTCTGATCTTGAACACAGTTCAAATTGGGGCACACTTCAGTTTCGAGTAAAACCAACCAAGACATTTTTTATTAAGTTGGCGAGGGAGCTTTGTGGGTTTTTTCTTCTTTTGTGTTGACTTTTTGACTGTTGCACATTGGGCCGCCCTGCTTATTGGGGTTAAGGGACGCTAAATGAAAGCGGCCCCCGTGCCTTTCATGTGGTGCACGGCTGTGGAAAACTCGCTGCAGATTAGGGCCACGTTTTAGAAACAAAAAAAAGGCTCCCAGTGTGACGCATCAACTCCAGTTGAGCAGATGAGGAGAAACAGCAGCACTGGTGCGGCTGCAATGATGACTCAGCAATCTGAGGCCAGCCTCTGTCTCCACACCACTGGCGGGTGGTGTGTGTGTTTATGCGAGGGTTTGTTTGTGTGTGTGTGTCTGTGGATGTGCCTACGTGCTTGTGTGGGCATACATAACTCATTCATATTATTGTTATCCCACTCAATAAATAAAGCTCATATATGGTGGTGCTCAAGCTTGTATAACAGCTATAATACAGAGAAAGTTGATGCAAGTTTAGACTCATTCATGAAGGTAAAAGAGGCTGTAACATGATTTTTTAAGTTTCTGAATAATTGTTAACTCTGTAAAACAAAAGAAAGTAGTGAAAAATACCCATTATATGTTCCTAAAATGCCTTTAAATTGCTTATCTGGTCTGACCAATAGTCCAGAACTGGATAGTGACATCTTAAAATTCAGCTAATCTGTTTTATAAGGACTGTGTAGGTGTGGTTTGATCACATATGATTTACAGCGGTCTGGCAAAATAAGCAAACAACCTCCCAAATGTCATCACACTTAGATTAAAACACTGCCAGAGTCTGATTGGTGGATGTTAATGTGTGACATCACCTTTTTCCAACTGAGTCTGCCCACGCAGAAAGCTTTCCTGTGAAAAAAAACTGTTCTAACGTTCTTGATTTTTATTTTTTTTTTGTATTTGTTGAATCCCATTGCTTATAGTAAGAAGCTGATTGAGGAAATATGTGTTCAGGGCATTTTATCTGTGCCAGACAACTCACACTGCTGCCTTTTGTTACCAGCAATCTGTTGAATTGAAGTAAAGCCGCCTACAAAATCCTGTCTTGGCTGGCACTGGACACCTTGCAGGTTTCCTGCCCGTGCTGAAATCCATGTGAACTGTGTGTATTCATGTGTTGAGGCTTTTGTACCTTTGGACAGACCGTTGTGTTTCCATGTGTGGGGATAGCAGGAGCAGAGCAGAGGAGGGTGATTTGGAGGCAAACTGTGGCAGGAGTGTCGGCGGGGAGATGAGGGAGGGGGTCGAAAAGGATGAAATTTCAGATTCCTTTGACAGTATTGGGTAGCTGGCCAGGAATGCACACCTCGTCTGGGTTGGGAAGAGCTTGGGGATTTGGAATAGTTATCTGAGGTATGTGTGCTGGCCAGAAAAGAAGTGTGCAGTATGTTTACACTTTTACAGATCATTAATAAGGTGCATTATAGGGGATACGAAGTTTGACTGATGATTGAGGAGGCTGGATTTGAACATTTTTAATTTGAATTTGATCTACTTTGAGTCTTTAGATTTTTAATTATCTATTAACAAAATAGTCATGGGAGAATCATAGTTTTTAACGTAAACAGTCTGGTGTGATGTACTTGAAGGGTGGTGAGTAGGTTGGATTTCAAGATGGACAACACTACCAGATGTAGCCCTTGCCCTCACAAAAACAGTGTGATCACTGTGTGTGACCAGTCCCGTGACAGAGTGTTGGGAATCAAAAACATCATAAGACTTGGTCTCAAAGATAACCAGATAGCAACTTATTTTTGTCATTTTAAGGACATTAGTAAAGGTCAGTTATGTGAAACCACTTTGGGCTCATTTTAAAAAGAAACTGTTGTTTTTGTGCATGTATCACCCAGATTTGGCTCTCACGCGGTCCTCACTTCCCCCTGACCAAGCATTCTGCAGGACATTGTTTCTCAGACAGCTGGAGGCATTTGTCTGCTTGGGATCCAGCACAGAATTGATTGTAGTAATCCATTAAGCGGAGATCACATTCTCGCATTGTCCAGCATGTTTAAAGAACAGCAGAAACAAGCACTTTTTAAATACTTACAGGACCATTCAAAAGTGATTAGAGTTTTTTTTGCTGATGTGTTACGTCATTATATGAGGTAATTTATTGTTGACAGCTTGTGGAAAACACCTGCTTTGACATCACTGACTAAGGTGTGGCCTGAAGTTTAACATTCTTGAGAGTTTCAGCTTTTAGAGAGTGGGGCTGGGTACCTTCAGAAATGTTATGATTCTGGTGCCAATATGATGCCTGAGTTTTGGAACCAATAGCAATATTATCAGTTTTCAATGTTTCCTTTGCATCATTTCATTTAAATCAGGAAATATGTTTTCATGTGATGCAGTACTTGGTACTTGTTTTTGTTTAGTTGGTACTCTGACATTTTAAACCCAGCTTTAATAGAGAGCAGTGCCCCATGTGTATGTCCGCTGGGGACCATCAATGTCTGTACAAGATTTCATGGCAATCCATCCAGTAGTTGTTGACATATTTAAGTTAGGACCAAAGTGGTGGACAAACCAACCGACAGACTAAGAGGCTGACATTGCCACTCCTAGAGCCAGGCTGCTAGTGGGGCTAAAAACAGAGGCGATAACATGTTCAGTTAGAAATCCATCAGAATTTGAGCTTCACAAATTCCAAACTGGCTCTAATAACCCAAACCGAGTACCAAACAACTGTGGAGTTATAAAATGTGGGCAGATTAACGTCATGTCAGGGTAGATGATGATAAATTGTGTCTTCAATAAAAAATAAAAAATGTCTGCATGGTTTTAAGCTCATTTGGGTCTAGACAAGATGCAGTTGTTTGAGCTTAATAAGGATTGTTTAAAACGTTGCCCAATTCTCTACTCAGTCGTTTTTAACAAATGATTATAATGGACATTTCTGTATTTTTAAAATATAACTAATTTACTGCTGCAAGGTTGACATCCTCAGAGGGTTATCTGTCTAATGAAAGGCTCTCAGCACAGATTAATGTAAATACGTCTGTCCGCAGCTTGCATAACAGCAGTTCTGCTCCGGTGTAACCACTCTGCATCAAACCCTTGATTTGTTAAAAGCTTTACAAAACAAGCTTTATTCAACGCATGGCAATTTTGCAAAAAATGTAATGAAGCCTTAGAATTCGAGTTTATATCCAATCAGATAAAACTGGAGAGAAATGATAACAGATTGCGGAGGAAACAAGAGCATATGGCCGATGTAACCAGAAGAATACAGCTAAAGTGTCTGAGTCTGGCTGTTCAGAACATTTGCTCTCACTCACTGTTAGTGTCCTCATCAGTGTGATTACTTTGAACAAGATGATTGCACTAACGTTTATGCATAATATAAGAATCGCATAAGAAAGTGCGAGGGAAGAATCTGCAGGATAGTTGTCTTTCACTTTGAGTCGGTGCATGAGTCAGCTTTTGTTGTTCAGCTCTGTGGCACTAAGCTCTCCTGACTTTGCAAAGACGCTGAGCAGGCTTCCTACAAATTGACTGGATACTAAATGAAGAGATGGCGGTTCTTCTAATGAAAAGGCCTCTCTGGCTTTTTACCGATCATGGTGGAAAGCTCTGTCAGTATCACTCTGTGTGATCTGTCTGAAGCTGAGAGCTCGACTCACAAGTTGGCCCTCCATCCATTAATAGAGCCGTGTCAAGGCCGGACATGGATAGTATATTTCACCCTCTGTTTTCCTGAGCCTTTGCTGTATCACGGCCACTGTTTATGTGTGTGAGTGTGGTGGTGTTTGGGTATGTGGCATGAATTTCAGGCTCTGCGCCCGCTCTATAAAATGAGCTGTGTAAATTTGTAAGATGCTGGCTCGGTGCCCAGTGCTGCCCTGTCGGTCCAGACATCTTCACTAAACGTCACACTGAAAGCTTCACTTTGCACATTGTGGCCACTGCAGTCGCGAACACAACACGACAGATGGCGAGTGCATTAGATGCATTTCACATCCCCCTTCTTCCCCTTTTTTCTAGTCTTAAATAGCAATTGGCATCAACTTGGACTTATGTTGGTGACTTGAGCCAGAGCTAAAATAGTTGGTAGAAATGTCCAAGACCACGGTGTGTGGGCTGAATTACTTTTAATTTTCTGGCTCAGGTATGCTGCAGGTTTGTCTGGCAAACTAAATCGGCTTTCCTGAGCTTATTTTCTCTCCATCCCCAGTATCCCATGGAGTTTTTCTTTGTCTGTATTCCTTGTCTTTTGACTCTTTGACAGCCTTAAAGTAGCTGAATTGTGAGAGAAGAATGAGTCTTTGTTTTGCCCACTTGCTGTCACTGTGGATTTGATTGTCTCAGTAGGCAACGTGGCCTCAGACACAGCCATTCACACACAGTCACCCCTGTGGATGGACATTCCTTTTGGCAAGGCTCCCAGATGGCACTGCAGGTTCTCTGTGGGCTGCCGCCATCAGAAGGAGTGATTGACTGTGTTTCTGAAAGGCTGAGCAACATCACGACAGAGCTTGAAGGTTGGAGACCATTTGCACTGCCTTCCTTCCTGTTGAGGGTTCATACTGCTTGGAAAAGGTTTGAATACAAGTCAAAGTTTGTAGAAGCTTTGCAAAAATGGGTTTAACTGTCCAGTGCCCACCTGAGGTGAAGCTACATTTTGGAGGATTTTATCTAGTGTGGAAATGAGCAGTCGATAAACAGAGGAGTTAATCGAAATCAACAACATTTTAATTCCAGCTTCTAAAATTTGAGAATATGTTGTTTTTCTTAATATAAAGTGACAAAAGTTTTTAAATTGTTTTTGGAGTGTTTAGTCAGATAAAACAACCAAATAAGAGACATTGCCTTGGGCTATGGGAATTTGTGATTAGAATATATCAACAATATATTTTAATATTTTCATTTTATACACTAAAAATTATCAGCTTATAGAAAAAAAAAAAATTGACAGCTGATGAATGCAAATAATCTTAGGTTGTAGCTCTAAATCCCAGAATGATAATCATAATGGAAAATGTATTTCAGATAGTTGTGTATGGGTTTTAATTTGCAGTGTTGCCTGCTGTTATAATATGGGAAGCATGATGAATTGTAATTTGAGAAGACCTGAAAGTAGGCTGTACCCTTGAAAATTAGTCTTGTAATGATTAAGTAATTGCTTTAATTATTACTATGAGTTTTATTATTATGTTCTCTTTTCTCCTGCTGTCCCTCTCCTCTCCCCCTCTCTCTTCCCCTTTCAACCCAACTGGGTCGAGGCAGATGGCCGCCCACCCAGAGCCCGGTTCTGCTCGAGGTTTCTACCTGTTAAAAGGGAGTTTTTCCTCTCCACTGTCACCAAGTGCAACTCATGGTGGGAATTGTTGGGTCCCTGTAAATAATATTTTAAAGAGTACAGTCTAGACCTACTCTATATGAAAAGTGCCCTGAGATAACTTCTGTTATGATTTGGCGCTATATAAATAAAATTGACTTGACTTATGCATATAAAGCAGTCTTATAAAGTACAAGCCGTCAGCACAAACCGTTCCAATCCTGTCTAGTTTTCCTGCAAGATATTGCACTTTTTGTATTTTTACTTTTTGTATTTTTACAATGAGGTAAAATGTTTTGCAGCTAATTCCTTGCATTAACTGTTAGCAGACTTATATTGACTCTGATATTGCATGACTTCATTCTTGGAAATTTTGTCAAACAGGAAAACGGTGTCAATCCTTGTACTTCTCTATAATAAACAAGGAGGAGTCATAGTAAAAATGGCCTCTTCTGTGTGTCCCAGTACTTTGGACCGAAAGCACACAGACCTTCACCTCAGCCATTTCTGCTCCCATGTGCTTAAGGATAATGAACTTGGGCTAAAATGGTAGATGCTTAAAAAGGAATGGCTTTGAAGTCACTGGCTTAGTGACAGGCTGTTGAGCATCCAGAGGAAGTCTCATTAAAACTGTATTTTAGTGTTTTATGACAAAGCTTACAACCAATGTCAGTTCCATTAAGGAAGAGTGGTAGTTGAAGAGTCCCATCATCCGGAAGGTGACCGATTTTTATCTGCGTGATAGCTACCCGAAAAAAGCCTCAGACGCCTTGAAGCCGTCTCTACTCTTGAATCTTGAAGTTTTTCATGTCAATTAATTGATTTGTTCAACCCCTTTTTAAATGTTTAATTAACCTAAACCCAGATTAAAATGCCACTAATATGAAATCCTCAGATCTTTTATCACGGCCAGTTGAGCTGGAAGTAATTTTATGAGTCTTGGGAAATGACATTTTCCCAAACGGACGTCTCAGGGCTGGCTTCAAACTGTTGGTGTCAGTCACAGTGGAACAGAGGTCCTGCCAGCACAAACATAACCCCGCAGAACAAAAAAAAACACATTTGTTGGCTATCTCGCTTCAGTGAGCGTTTATGTGTGAAGTTACACATTAGCAGTGGAGCAAGTAGATTCCATGTCTGGCTTGCAGTTTGGTGTTGATAGAAGGTTAATGTAGCATTTAAACTGTTAGAGTCTTTTGCTCTCAGCTGAGTATCGATGTGATGTTTGATACAGAATGCTATACATCATGTTTGCTTCATCACTGGATGCCACAGGGCTGTTTTTAATGGATGTTCATATTTAAACATCAATATTTATGTTGCAAGGGAATTTGTTGAGGTTTGACTTGGAAAAAATCATGCATGTTTAGTTGTCATGATAGTTGCTGAGCACATTTATCGTCACGTCTTTCCTATAATCTCAAGGCTAAACATTTAGCTCTCGGGCAAAGTTTTCTGTCGAACAAAAAGGCCCACTGAATTATAAATGACTCTATCTGCTCTGGATGTTTCTGTGAGCTCAAATCATCCACAGCGGGCCTGTTAATGGATGCAATTTGGGTTGCATGGACACACATTTAAACGCCTACACTCCCTACCAATTGAGACTGATGAACTGAGAATGGTACGCCTCAGGAAAATCACGCTCTTGTTCACCGTGACTGTGTGTCGTGGTGACCGTGTTGCATCTCAGATCGCAAAATGTCGATTGAATCAACAGTGAAATGTTGTGATGCAGAACTATTGAATCTACTTTGATGCCTGACATTGAAACCAAACTGAAAGCGCTCGCTTAGTGTTGAATAAATGTCAGATTTTCAATCATGACTCACAGTGAATCAACACCGATTCACCCATTATCTAAAGGGTATCTGGGATTGAATTTTACTTGATTTTAATATATTGTGACATTAACTAATTACAAGAAACCAGACATTTTCATGAC
This sequence comes from Lateolabrax maculatus, assembly GCA_031216445.1. NCBI lineage: Eukaryota > Metazoa > Chordata > Actinopteri > Acropomatiformes > Lateolabracidae > Lateolabrax > Lateolabrax maculatus. Next base: position 6,448,239 of record CM062206.1, on the reverse strand, counting down.
ATTTTCTTTTTTTATTTATTTATACAACGTTTGATATTGTTCTCAACACGTACAAACAGGTTGCTTTCATTAAAAAAGCAACATGTTGCTTCATTAAAAAAGTAAGATGTTGCTTGTGGTAAAAGTTTTCTGTAAATCACCTCTGAAAGACTGGTTGGTTAGAGTGACAAAGGGGATGGACAGAAGGTGACATCCCTCCAATATGTTTGCACTTAGATTACAGTTGTTGTATTGGACAGAATTTATAATTTACATTGTGTGTGCTTGGTGACAAAATAACAACTTACATTGTAACACAATCCCATTCAAAAATACAAATAAACATGGCCTCAAAAACACATCAACTCTTAAAGACTAGTGTGCTTCCTACAAGGAAGAAAATGATTTGCCAAATTTGTTTAAAAATGATACTGTACTGACTGCATCATTAAATATTTACTAGAAAAAAAGTCTCTCTGATGGGAATTAACTCAACAAGATGGAAACATGATAACATTTCTGTCTCTTTCTTTCTCTTATCCTTGTATCCTCAGATGTGTCCTCTTGCCTCTCCTGAGTGTTAAGCCTCCTCAGCAGTCTCTCTTCCTGCTGGTGGACTCCATCGATGAAGGCTGTCAGCTGGGTGAGGGGGAGCAGAGGTCCTCCCCCGGCTCCCCCAGGACCATCGCCGAGCTCCTGGCCAGTCATCATGAGTTCCTGCCTCCCTGGCTTCTACTCATCTGTTCCGCAAGACGACAGAACAAGGCCATTACTAAACTCTTCACAGGTAAACCATCCTTTTTTTCCTTCTCTTGAATGAATCACACTGTTGGTCAATTAAGGGCATTATTAAAATCAATGCATCATTGTCAGAATAATTGTGACACCTTAATCACAACTGAACTGAGCTGATGTGAAGAGACAGTTTGATAGATGAGACAATATTTGCACCTGTCAGTACTTATCCATGCTTGTTTCCGCTCAATAGCAGCTATTATTCTGAGTTAATGTGATACAGTTCACCTAAAAATGCAGTTACAAACAAAGCCCGCGGCGGCTCTTTTTCTGTCATGGCCGTTCAGATAGTACAGATGCAAAAGGCTTTCTAACATCACGGCATGCCCAGAGAAATTAGGGTCACCATTGCAGACCTCTGTAAGAGTTGCAGCGCTTCCTTGATGTCCTATGACCCAGTACCATACCAGCTGCTATTATCTCCTTGTCAGGCCAGCAGCCTACTCTGTGGTGATGAGCTGGCATAACATTAATCAAGAACCTGACTGTGTGGGAGGAAGTCTCCTCCGCAGACTCGCACTGCTGTGTGTACCCTCTCCTACCTTTCCAAAACCACCGAATGTGGGAGCTTCTCCTGCCCTCGGCTCGCCTGTTTAACCATTACGTAATATCCCAGAAGTCTAAGCAATCGTTTCTGAGCTACTTTCCACTCAGGAGATGCATGAAGTCAGGTTCAAGGCTGAAGGAGCTACACATTTTTCCTTTTTTCACTGCATAAATGATCATTATATTAAATTATAATTATATAGAGGCGTAGAGACAGAAGCAGGTTTTGAGTTGTTGCTCACGTGTGTCATCATGTAGGAACGATGCAACATTTTTAGAAGTTTAGAGGCTGATGTGTTGCGTAGAGCCGCACATTAGGCAGCCAGTCAGGGACCTTTAAAGATGATGTAAAGGTAAAATGTACACAAATTAGACATTCAAATGTCTATAATCTTAAAATGTGACTGGACTTGGTATCAGGCAAAATCTGCTGTTACTCAGCACCAACAGAAAGGTTTGACCAGCATTTAGCTCTTAGTGAGTGGTGAATTCAGTCTCTGGCATATGTTCAGAAGAATCCCTTGATGTTTTGCAGGTATATTAGAAGTGAGATGGTGCGTAGGCATGTTTAAGACCAGCTGGCTTTCAACAAGTGCTAGTTTAAAGAAAACAATACCGATAATGTACCTTCACATACTCATAATATGTCCACTGCAAAAGGAGTCAGACCTGCGTGAAACTGTATTTTCTACAATTTACTGTTAATGCCATTTGTACATGACTCTCTTGAGGTGGTCTGTTGGGCTCCTACAAAATATGTTCAGAATATAATATACATATAATTTATTAATCATTTATTTTTAAGCCATTTTTGTAGCAAACTTCTGTGGTTTCAGCTTCTTCAGTGTTTCTTAAGCAGATTTTCTCAGTTTTCTACTATTGTAACAACAAGGAATTTGAATGTGCAGGAAATTACTATGAGTATTTTCACTGTTTTATTGACAAAATGATTTATCAAGAAATTGCCATATTAATTGATAATTGTCCTTTGCAGCCCTAAACCATATAAAACAAAAAACAATGCAAAATATGATACTCTACTATAATATACTAAACTTATCTACTTAGCAATTCCGTAAATTGTGTTTTCATTGTCCAAATACCACATTTTCTTTCTCAAAATGTAATGATTTGAACAGAATTGTCTCAATTTAAGCCCGAATGTAACTGTGGACCTGTTGTTCAACATTGCAGAATGGCAAAAAATACTCCAAAGCATGGTTTGGGCAGAGTTTAATCTAATTATGTATTTTTGTACTGTTTCCAATGTCTGAGCTTCTGTTATATAAAACAGTGTCGGTCAGTCAGTTCAAACTACTTTGGTCCAGTTAAATGTAAACAGCCACGAGGATTGAAGAGGTCACCAGCAGGGCTTTCCAGGACTCAAATTCTCTTTTTAATTGGGTGTCATTTGTGTATTGATTGGGTATAATGTTATGATACAGTTCAGTGTCACCATTATCAGAGCACCTGTCTCTCATTAGAATGATTGCCATGTGTTTACACCTTAACTCAGCAGTCCAGTTTGAAAGTAGGTTGTAAATGATTGGGTGCAGTGTTGGGGATTAAGTGAAATCTTGAGTGTAGGCGTCAGACCGGTGTTTTTGTAGTTTAGATGAGTGTAGAGCTGATCAGTGTTGACAGTGGCAGAGAGACGGGAGGGGGGACTCATGCATCTAATTCAACAAACCAACTGTGATGCAAGCTGCCCACTTCATAATCGCAAAGACATGCCCACCCACGCTTTCCTCTAACATCAAAGCTTCTACGTAGGTGCCCGTGGTAGATTAGATTCTGGATTGGTATCGAGGCGTAGTATAAAGCATCCGCACAGCATTTTCCAAAACTTTGAGCCCACAGACAACACAGATGGAGAAGAAGTTTTATATTTGATTTCCTTTCAGCAGCAATTTGCATTAAATCGTATTTTCTGGTTTATCCTACGTGCGTGCGTGCGTGTGTGTGTGTGCGTGTGCGCTGTCTGCTGTGTCTGGCCTGAACCAGAGAGAGATTCAAATCGTCAGATTTTATTTGCAGTTTCACATAAAGTTGACAGTGGAGTCACTAGGGGAATATATAGCTGTATATGCCACGGATGTAAATGCTAATGGGAAATTTTTATCTGTAACTTACTTCAGAGTATCGCAGGGAGTTCTGTGATTGCCTCTTTGCTTTTTTCCCCTCTTATGTTGCTGGCTGATGAGCTGTCTGTTCTTTTTGTTTTTGATATGGTTTGAAGGGAATTTCATCTTGGAACAATCTGATAACCAGCAGTTATCTTCTTTCCTTTCTTTCCTTTTCTTTCTTTGTTTTTCTCAGACTGGTTCTCATCTCTTTCCCTTTTTTACTGCCTCTTTGATGATGGCTCAAGCTCTTATTCCAATTGCCCATCAATTGGTTTTAAAAAATGAGTCTCCTTTTGAACAGAGGATCAGAGCCAAACTCGCACATCAGATGTGAGGTCCCCATTTGAAAGGAGTGAAGGACATATGTAATTTAGTTTTTCTTTTTTTTTTTTTTGAATTGCCTGTGTTGCTGTACTCGTGAATAATGCTGTTCTAGATTTAATGCTAATCCTATTGACTTTGTGCATGGAGATGCTCCTACAGACCTACAATAAGCCGTGGCCTTTTTCCTTTGCTGATGCTTTTAGCGGCGTCTTTGTTTTGTCTAGCTTCAGTCTTCCGCTTTTAGTTCAGCACTATAAATTCTTCTGCTGGACTGGCTTTTCCCTCACACATAGACGGATGTAGACATGCACACAAACACATTCACCCACTTACCTCGTCCTCCATTAGTTTGTGCACCTTATTATGAATACAGCAGTGTGAATACTCCTTAATCATGCAGCACTGGACCTAAAATAGACCAAAGGAGTTCAGGGTATCAAATTGAGGCCAAGTGTCCCCTAAAAATACCCTCCATATTGTTTACAAGTCAGAGATGGCAATGACCTGCCAAAAGACTCCACTTTCATGCTCTGTGCAAAGCCAACTCCTATTTTATATGAGCGGCCTATTTTGTCTGGGGTGGAGGTTGTGTGGGTTTCCCAGTATACTCTGGTCTGCGGTGATGGGAACTCTGTGGTTGTGTGAATATAGTGTCAATAGAGTTTGAGGAATGACCTTTAACCACAAGGTCATTTTGCATTTTACGTTGCCGGACTAGAAGTCTGCTCCAAGAATTTAAGATCCTTTTTGAAGAGTTTTAGTTGTCTTTGATTTGTGTTCAATTCACTTGAGTCTGACACATACTATCTGCATCAGCTGGAATGCTTTTTTCTTTCTAAAAGACATGACTTTTTCCCCAGGAGCAAAACTCTGAATTCCTCTTTTCTTGCTCAACTGTTATTCCTTGTGTCTGTCTCAGAGTGGAATGTGCTTTGGGAAGTTTTCAACACCTCAGAGACCGAGCAGGAAGAAGGAGGCATTCTGACTTCTGCAGCAGAATGCCTCGCTCGCATCCGCTCGGCTAAAGCCTCACAAACAAAGACTGTTCTGTTTGTGAGGAGGAGTACAAGAATTTTGCAGAGTATCCGTCTGGCTGACTCACATTATATGATCACTCAGTTTTGATTAAGCCACAGTCTTCATGTATTGTCTTTGAAACGGACTAAATATTCAGTGGAGATGTAAATAAGCACAGCGTCTTGCGTCGAACTATATCAGGGCTGCTTCTTTATGTCCCAAGTGACAGCAGACCTATGGAGAGTAGCTCGCTTTTGCTGTGCATATCCCCTCTGTGTGCTGTGCTACTGTAAGGCCATGATAGGGGTAGCGGAGTGGAAACACTTAGGCAGCGATTTTGGTTGGGAGCCGGGTAGAATCCGTGCCAATTTAACAAGGCCTCCGGCAGAAGGGAGAGCGAGGGAAAGGGGAAAGAGAGGGCGGGGTGGAGGTAGGAGACAGGGGGTTGGGCGTTTAAATAGAAACAGCTTCTCAGACATGTATTTTTTTTTTCTACAGCTCATGCTTCAGTCTCTCATCATTTTTTTTAGTCCTACAAGACTGTTAAAGATGATGATATTTCAAAAATGCGCAGAACTTATTATGCTGACTCAGAAATCCCTCTTTTAACTTTCAAATTCCAAATGAGCCATATTTGATATTATGAAGCAGAATATTTTTTTAGTTGAAATTTTTATTGGAGACTCTGCTTTTGTTGTTTTTTTGCATTGTTTTTCAAAAAATTCCCTTTTCTTATGGTCCCATTAAAATAATTACAGACAAATTTAAATCATAATCCCCTCATAGCATTTGATCCAGCCTAGTGTGTGATCTTTTCATCGTGTGCAGGCATCATTGAACTGTAATGGCTACCATCTGCCCAACATTGTTTATGGTGCATGCTTGTCAAAGTGACTATTTCTCAAGTACTGAGTATGTGACGCTCAGCTAGGGGTATCGGAAAGTACTGCATGGAGTACGTGAGAGTATGTCCAAAAAGTGCTTTGAGTTTCAGAATATATTCATCAAATAAACTCTGGCTGGTGCACATCACTTCCAAGTAAGCCCACACACTGACCAACTTCAACTCTGACATTAATATGATATTGACATGTACTTTTAGCAAAAATATACCTGTCTGTTCCTTGTGCTTCAGTGAGTACATTTACCTTTATGTTTTACCATAATATTTACAGATAATACAGATGCTTGTTTCCAGAACAGAAGTAGAAAAAAAACATGCTTTTCCTACACTGCCATTGTGACATCTAGATAATAAGTCATCTAAGGTCAGATCCATGGCACTCTGACTACAATACTGTGACAGAAGTTCTAGAAATAGATTAAGTAGCAAACATCACATACAACTTTATAGTTAAGAACTCAACCAGACATTCAAATAACCAAAACTCTGGCAGGAGACATCATTCCTCATCTCTCTCTCCTCCTCATGTCTACTCTCCACTGTCGGCTGTCAAATAAAGATAGAAAATGACCCTCTATATATATTTATATATAAGCTATAAAACTCATGTAAATAAATACATAAAAAAGAGGAGATAAAAGACTTGATCAGATTATTTTGTCTTATCATATCCGGCAATTACAAACTATGACAACGTAGTCCTATAGAAGTAAAATGCATGTGTTAAGATCCGAGATAATCAGAGTGAGTAGAGTATCGCCACTCAAATCTCTCCTCCCATGTGGAAGCATGTCGTGACTAATCCACGAATTCAGGAGGAGGTAGATGACAATGATACAGCCCAGTTTAGTGGAAACACAAAACAAAACCCTGTGCAAGCTGTACTTAGGGTTTTGAGAGAAAAGCCAACATGAGCGAGGGATGAGGAAGGATGGAGAAGGCATGGATTTGTCAACTGCAGTGCCAGTAGTCATAATAATATAGTATCAGAGTGCTACTGGAGCCGTGAAACATAATAGCTATCCCTTAAACAACCACATTCCTGCTCTCCAGTGTTACAGAAACTTCAATTAGATTGATTTCCACTATCATAAAATACATTATTTTTCATTCTTTCCTTAATTTTACTCCTAGTTCTTCCAGTTGGTCACGGGGGGCATTTGACAGGCATTGGGGGGTGTACCAGCAGGAAACCTGGAAAATAGCCACACATATACACACAAAACCACACATAAAAGCCCCTCTTAGTTATGAATCACAGCTGTAATTAAGACGGTTATATTCTTGGCTCAGTCTGAGGAATGTTACAGGAGTGTGTGGCCACTTTAAGAAGACACTCATCCTGTGCGGCATTTTGATGGGGGGGGCTTTACTCATTTCCTTCCTAAGATGACACATTTACTCATGCTCTGAGTCTTTTGACCAAAAGTAATCAGCAGGTCTTCTTCCATACCCCACAGTATATAGATCAGTCTTTACAAATTCCACAGCTATTGTATAAGAAAAGCTACTCTTTCAGGAAATTGTGTGACTCTGGGGTGGGTCTGTGTTTTTGTTTCCTGTATTTGGAGAGAGCCTGGCAAGGACTTGAACCACATCTTCCACCTCCACTCTGCCCGCCGTGAATGGAGCTTTCTTTACCCAGCCCGCCAAGAGACAGAACTGATTTACCACCAGTGATCACAAATGAAAAGCGCAGCCCTGTTTAAAGTATGCGGCCTCCTCCACCTCTCTGAGCAGCTCTTTGTCCCGAGGCCTGCTGGTGAATCTGACACAGGGCACGGTCGTTCCTCCACAAAAAGGTTAACAAAACTCTTAACATCTCCCTGGATGTGTTTTCGCACAAAATTTTTTTTACACTTTCTATTTGGTCAAACGTAAGACCTCACTGGAGGGACCGCGAGATCTTCTGGCCGACTGACAACACAAACACAGTCGTAAAGCAGCGAGGATGGTTTATTTCTTCTGGGCTGTGGAATGCTCCCCGAAGAGAGACAAAGATGGCTCTGCTCACAGACTCCCTAGTAAATGACATTTTGCGGCATCATTTAGACGATTGGATGTATAGTTGTACGAATACAACAGATGAATTTTAAACTCAACTATTAAATAAAATTGTAAGTTTTATGAGAAATTAGATGCCAAGAACAATTTTCCAGTACTGAAAGGAGAAGGAGCTCCAAGGCTCTCTTTGAACTGAAAATTAAAAAAGTCTTTATTTAATACTTTAAAGAACTTTGAAACCAATTTAAACACATTTTGGCCATGCTGCGGCCTTCACCAGAGAGGCTTAATTGCACAACACTAAACCAAAGAGCACATTCGACAAATGCCTACTGCTACCAAAACATAATAAAAGCCTGCTCTGCCCTCTCTTATTAGAGTTTTCAGTATTGATTCTCTCTGTGCCTCAATGCTCGGGTAACAAGAGCAAGGACGACATATTTAATTAGCTTACCTCCCCCTTTCTTGAAATTGGCTTACACAGACAAGCTGATTTATGTCCATATTCATGTATGAGTTGTCGTCTGCGAGGCTGAATGTTGAGCCTCACTTTGGATGAGCTGAAGACCGTAATCCTCGCTGAATACTGTAATTTACCACCATGCAGTCTGACAGCCGGGCAAATTACAGGTCTACCGTGTCTGTATCTATAACACCTTGGGTGCTGCACTGCAGTAACATGAATCTGAACATGGCGGACGAACCGCCTGGCCTCTTTCTTCCTGAGGTGATGCCCTTTGGTATGTGGCATGCCCCTGCCAATATTTTATAGACTTGACTTTTTTTTATAGACTTTTTTATTTTTTCAAGGCTGTAGTACAGAGCAAGACTTGTCAGTTTTTTTGCTTTAATTGAAGAGTATTAAGATTAAGTTTTACTTTAACTTGAGTTGGAATCAATGCAGTGGAATTCCTGGCACATTTTTGGCTGGTTTCGCTGCAGGGGTAAAGGCATCTAAAGTAAAGACGGGGGATTTTTTTATACCACACTGCCTCTTGACCTGCATGCCAAGGATGACTTTGCAAGTACCTGGCTCCACAGCAGGATGCCACAGCTTTTGCTCGTGCTGAGACTGAAATCTTTCAAAAATTGGTTCCAGACATTCCTGGCACTGCATGTCGATAGCAGATAATGGCTTGTTTGACTTGATGGCTAATAAAACACTAGTGACATGCCAGACTGAGTAGTTTCGTACGCAGGTGACTGGAACCATGTGCTGGTAGGGCTAAATGAGGTCACAGGGAGGTCAGCCAGTGTAATGATGAACAAAAAAATAGGCAGGAATTGATGAAATTTGATCCTGTGTGGGGCAGGGAACTCCCAGCACTACAAGAGCTCTTACTGCCACCATGATGACTAAAAACTTGTATCTTCAGAAAGAAATAAGTTATTTTAGGTTGACAAGCAGGCATTTCTTGGGTTTCATGGTACGAAGGGTCATGGAACATATTTAGCACACAAAATATATATATAAACCATTAAGCTTAAAGGCAAAGAATGAAAAGGGCCATGTGGCATGAAAAGAGGGATTATTGGCTGTACAAGCCCTACTTTTTCCGCGATCACAGAAAGTGGTAAATGGACAGTTTGAATGAAGTTCATACTATTTATGTACTGTTGGTCCTGTTTGATCTGTGTATTCCTGGCTTAACACTCTGTTATTTCAGTTCTCTTTCGGAATTTCTTCACTTGGATGACATTTCCAGTCATCTCTGCAGCTGCAAGAAGCTCCATGATATATAGTGACAACTCTCATGGAATAGATATCCATTATGGGATATAGTGAGTGAAGGCATACACATGTGCACAGGTGCATAGACTTATGACTCAGGCTTTTGTCACCATGTTAATGAGTCCCTGTCATTCAAAGTCATAGGCACAGCAACTTTTTCTTTGGTTGTTAAGGGAAAAAAACTTTCACCATTTCTGGTGTGTTCTGCATAGACGCTCATGTGATTGATGTGTTATTCTTTGTGCAGGCGGTTTGATAGCTTTTTTATAATGCATCTCTAAAGCTGAGCCATGCTGTAATCCCATTTTCAGACATGCACCCCTTTACGTAAATCTGACGGCAGTGTAACCCGTCATTCTCATGTCAGAATAAGCACAACAGTCATAACGCCAATCGTGTAGTAACATTTTTGTATCACTTTCAACACGGCACAAGTCTGAGTTGAAGACCGTTGCATTTACATAACGGCTGCAGCAGGACAAGGTGAAACATGTAGAGAGAGAAAAAAAATTGCAGAGAGAGACAGAGATTAAATACATGTCTTGTACAGACTTCTAGGATTATTGTAATGAATTTATCTCAATCTTTGTCTAGTATGCACTAAATCAGTTTAATAAGAGATTAATCTTGTATCAGATCAGTTGATTAAAAACTATTTTTCATCTGTGTGCAACTTGGGTAGAAGAGGTTACAAAAACTCTTACCAGCATGTATTTCCAATGTTTATTCAGATTATCAGCTTATATAATAACATTTGAGTAAAATGATGTGAAAATGCATCAGTAATTTCACTGTTAGAAGCAGGGGTGAGCGTCCCTCGCCCTCACAATGGTCGTTAATTAAGGCCTTAATAAGTTTTAAAATCCATCAGTGATACAGCCTGTGGGAGAAGAGAAAACACTCTTCTTCCTAGTTATCGTAACTTGCTATAATAACATGACAAAATTCCGTCATTCACAGATAGATGAAGCCAGTCATGTTAAGTATTCCATGTTTGAAAAGGGCTTTAGTGTGTTAAATGTATTCCTGTTTGCCCCACCCGTCAGCCCTGTTCAGTTGCACCACAACAAGTTTGACTGGAAACCCTTTCACATCCCGTTTGAAATTCAGCAAGAGGCGTGTTTGGGCAGGAGTGTTTTCATGTGCTTTGCCTCTAGCGTAACATAAATTAATTGTTAAAGTGTAATAATTTCAGTGTCTCGCCTGGTGGTCGTTTAGTATGGCAGGAAATATACAGCACACATAAAATGTAGCTGCTAATCTAAAATGATTTTCTCCTGCAACAGTTATCTTTGCACTGTTGAATTAGTGCCCCATTAGAGTCAAAGCTTCTCAGTCTTTCTCACTTGTGAATAAGCCACATTTATCCAAGATAAAATATAAAGCGTAATCTCTATTCGTCTGTTAGAGTAGAAATTAGAGAGTGTATATAATCAAACGAGGAACGTAACAGCATTTTTCAAAGATTAAATAGCAGCACTCTTTTCAAAGGACTGTTGTTTGCAGACCGTTGGAGCTGACTCTCATCCACATACTTGTGTTTAGGAGGTTGGCGCTCTCATGTTTTTTGGAGCCGGGAACGCTGCAGCTGTCGAACAGACGTTTGTCGAGCGCGGGTTTACTGGAGAGCCTGAGGAGAGGGCAGCGGGGCTTGGGTTTCTGTTTTCTTTATGGATCAGATGACCTAAGATGGTGTCTCGCAAAGAACGTGCCGAACCGGAGACGATGCCATTCTAAAATCCTGGTTGATGAGCTCGGACCTCTTATTTCTCTACACACATGCACACACGCTGCCTCGTTTGTCATCTGAAAAATTAATCTAGAAGGCAAACAGTCCCTCTTTTGTACGCGGGGCTCTGTCTCCTGTGGCTGGTATCCAGTTCTGTAACGAGCAGCAGCTGGCTCAGAGGCCTGTACTCGGGAGCTGCATCCCTCACCCTGATGAATGTGTCATTTGTTGCTTGTTTAGCAGTCGCTTTTGTTCAGACTCCGGACCGTCCTCTCTCACTCTCTCACACACACATAAATAGCCTGAACACACACAATACTCAGCTACAGTTTGTGTAGCCCACTTATAATGGTGCACAACCTAGGCCTTCATGACTGTTGGGTTTTGGAAAGAAAGAAAATGGTTCTTGGAAGGCATTTGAATATTTGTAGCCAATGAAAGTTCTTGCATTCTTGTGTAGTACTTAATAGTAGTTCCTGTTACACCACAGTCATCAAATGCAGGTTGGATGACTTTCCTGCTGTGGTTGTTTTAGTGCTTTATCTGCAGGAGTAGGGCTGTAATAATGCCATGACTTCACTGTTGACATCCAAGCCTTATGAAGTGAGGTCTGCTGATGACTAAAGTGGAAATTGTAGGTCATCTTCTACCAAGTGCAGCAACCGAAAGAAGAGGTCTGACTGGAGGTTCTTGCTTGTTCTGTTTCTTTTGTTTTAGTGCATGTAGAAATGATTTTTCTTTTAAAAAGCATTTTTTCATCCAGGCAAGTGCTTTATTTCATGGTGGCTGCAGTCAAATTTCTGTCTCCTGCTCCCTTCTCCAGCTTTCCTAGTCACTGTATCCTCATAATTGGTGTGTCAGCGACCGTGGAATGTAGGAGAAACTGTTTATCATAAACTACAGCACAGAAGCATTTTTCTTTTGTTCCCCAGAGAAAATATTCATGATAGAGTAACATCTCCAAAATTGGACTGTAATGCACACTCAGTGCTTTTCTTAGTCCCTCTGTAGAACAAATCAACATCAAGACAACATATTAAACATCACACTTTGCTGAAGTCACTGGCTAGATTTAAAGTTGTTTTTCTTTTTGGTCCCCTGAAGTGTTTTTTTTTTTTTTTTTTTTTGGTCCTTGGTTTCCCCTTCAATGGCCTCTTCCCCCCTCTCAGCCAGTGGGTTTCCTGTCCCAACTGGAGCAAACCCAGAATGTCCAAAGAAGGATTGGGTCCAGAAGGAGTAGGAGGACCAGTCAGGGATGTCAGAGCACCAGAGAGTCACACACATAGACAGGGGATCACACCAGGCATCAGATGTCTGTCTTTCAACATAAATTGTAAATGCAAATTTGATACCATGTGTCTGTGTTGACTGAGGCTCTTGTGATTGTGCATTAGCCTGAAAAGGAAAGTTAAAAGATATCAATAAAAGGGGAAGGAAGCGTGTACACCAGCTAGTTTGGCCCTCAAGCTAAACAAAAGAATATTAAGAGCCTGACATGAAACAAAAGGCTCGAGAAAATAAGAAGAGGAAGTGTGAGAGATCCTCTGATGCTTGCATGATAGGCTGAAATTTGATCTTTAACGCTTGAAGTTTGAGCCAGAGGACTAGTGAGTACACTGAGAATAGGAATTCACATTAGGATCATTAGGTACCTTCAAGTGTTTCTGTATCTTTTGATATAAACTTGAAAGAATTCATTGCCAGACTCATAATGCCCCACTACAATTATTCCCATGGTCCTGTCAAAATGAGTAATCAGTTATTTGAGCAAAAGGTTTTGAATATACACAAAATCTTTAATGGTTTTTAGTACTCAAAGTATAAGTGCTTGAGTGTTTTTACTTATTACTTATAGCTTCTATGAATGCTTACTGTGCATCTGTCTCTTGTAATGTCAAGGATTTCTCCAGAACTGCATAGGGATCTGGTAGAGAAGGGGTCATGGAGCCGGTGAAAAGAGGGTGAAGGGAGGGTGGAAAATGCACACAGTCACTGAAAACAATGACATACTGAAAGTGGGTTAGGGTCATTGAGTTCTTGTAATGATTGAGCAATTATATGGTATAATGCTGGGGAGTGATACTTTACAGCTTTATTAATTGAAACCATTTGCACAGCTACATTACATTACATATGTAGACATGAATATTCAGAGTTTTTTTAATTGGGTTTGGTTTTAATTGGGTTTGATTGGTTTTGTTTGCATTTGTTCTACTGTCTGTAGGATCCCTGTTGCAATAAAGTCATAAATCCCAAAAACCCTTGTCTGGGGCTAGAAACTATTAAACACATATTTTATGGTAGGTAATTTGTGCCCATAACAAAGTGCAACCTAGGATTGTGATTTAATAGAATTAAAATCAGTGCTACTGTGATTCTTATTTTCTGGCATGTATCAAAGTAAGTAAACATAGTCACTATCTGAGGTGTGAATGCCTTAAATTCATCACAGTTTTATCACAATCTGAAACATAACGGAGGCCTCAAGGACAAAGTAAAAGAAGATTATTGCAAGGCACAGTTAGTTGAGGCGTGCTTATCTTAAACAAACTCAGAAGCAGATGATAAAGAAAACCCATCGCTCCTTTTCTTTACCACAATCTATCGCCCAAACTGTCGGTACCTGCTTTGGGAACTCTTGTTCAACTCATCAGGTTTGTTATCTGGCTTCCAGGTGTGGTTAGCACTGGCCCTGTGTGGAGTAAGATTTCACAGCCTTTTCTACCCACACAATAGCAGTCAGATGAACAGAGCACTGCCTCAGGCTTGGTGACAGTCTGATTCATATTATGTACAGGGAAAAGTTGTGTTGTATAATCAAAGCAATCACAGATAACTGTTACAGATAAAAGTACTGGTGCTGAATTTTGTAGATTCCACAAAACCTTTTAGGAGTACTTTCCTGTCAGTGCATAAAATGCTCAGGAAATAATAGATGCCTAAAATTAAAACTTTAACTACCTTATTTTAAAAAGGTCAATGTTAATGAGTCCATGTTCAGTCTGGTATATAAGTGTACTTTTTAAGGAGAAGAATGCAACTGCTTTTCTCATAGTAGGAGGCCTGTTAGTCACTACAAAATACAGTATGTCAATAACACTGAGAGAGTCTCTGGTGACATTTTTTTCTTGTCCCAGTAACCCTGCGAACCATGGGAACTGTAAATATAAGTATGCCACACAGACCATGAACAGATTGTTTTAACACAGGGGAAAGTTCACTTTATGCCCATTAGCCGAGGCCATTATGGAGCCATTTTTCCACGTCTCGGAAAGGAATTCCCATTAAAGATCATTCATTAAGGCCCACTGTGATAATTTCTTTTTTTTCAGAAGGTTTTCTAAAGGTCTGTGCTGGGAGCATGTAGCACAATAATAAGTGAGGCACTGGAGAGATGTTTTACAGACCACTGATGTGCTACAGGCATGGAAGTGATGTCTCCCCTGCTCTCCTCCATTTTGATTCTTTTATATCTTCAGCCCCTACCACAGATTTCCTCCTGCTGATTAAGTGCCAATAACCTCTACAGGCAATGGATGGGTTAACTAACCAATCAACCCAACTTTAGTGTTGACATTTTTTTTTTAAGGTTTTCTGCAAAGAGTGGTGTTTTCCCTTTTCTTTTGATGAGTATTTATACAGTGCATTTGGATATGTCGGTACATGGATAAGCACGGGTATTTTTTAATATAATGTATTCCTAATACCTAATATGTTTTTACTGAAATCGTTGCTGTTTTTATCCTCACAAAGGCTCACCCTAAATTATTATAGATGAAATCGGTTCTGCATCAGCCCCAATATAGTGCACTAATTGCCATGATTTTGTTTTCCTTAGTTCTTTATGGGCTAAACTGATCGCAAACCCCCACTGATCATGTCTGCTTCCAGCAGCCAGAGGGGTTATGCTCTCAATTCCTCTGAAAGGTTTTTCTTTAACAACATGGCTTTACTGTTAATTATCCTATGCCTTAGGAAATTAAAGGTTGGCTTAACCTAATTATCCAAAGGTACAAGATCAGTGGATAAATACTGGGTATGATCTCAAGGTCAGACTTAAGATAATGACTGAAGGGGCCCTATGGGGAAATTAACACATCTCATCATTAACTATGATTTCTACAACCACTGCAAGTCATCGTGACATTTATCCTTTACATCTTTTCATATTCTTCATATACTGGCCAAGTTATTTTTGCAATGCCTTTTTAATTCTCTAGAGCTCCTCTACATGTTATCCATTTGTCATCAGACTCCCCCTAATGTCCTTTTCTTTTCTTTCAGGATTCCGCAAAATCAGCCTTGATGATCTGCGCAAGGCCTACATCGTCAAGGATGTACAACAGTACATCCTCCACAGGCTAGACCAAGAGGAGGCCCTGAGGCAGCACCTGACCAAGGAGACAGCAGAGATGCTCAACCAACTCCACATCAAAAGCAGTGGCTGCTTCCTCTACCTGGAGCGCGTGCTGGATGGCGTGGTGGAGAACTTTATCATGCTTCGCGAGATCCGAGACATCCCTGGCACTCTCAATGGCCTGTACCTGTGGCTCTGCCAGAGACTATTTGTCAGAAAACAGTTTGCCAAAGTCCAGCCCATCCTTAATGTAATCCTTGCAACGTGCAGGCCACTCACAGTCAAGGAACTGTACCATGCAGTCTGGACCAAAAACATGACACTGACTATGGAAGAGTTTCAGAAAAAGATGGACATTCTCTCCAAGTTGTTGGTTGATGGCCTTGGGACTACTAAAATCCTTTTTCACTACAGTTTTGCAGAGTGGCTACTGGATGTTAAGCATTGCACCCAGAAGTACTTGTGCAATGCAGCAGAGGGACATAGGATGTTGGCAATGAGTTACACTTGCCGGGCAAAGCAGCTCAAACCACTCGAAGTGCAGGAATTTGCATTGCATCTTGTCAATTCCAATCTGCAGATTGAGCCATTTAATCTGGCTCTTTGGATGGTTTGGAATGGAACTCCTGCTAAAGACTCTCTGACCACCTCCATACCAAGAGAACAGGAGGTCCTGCAACTTCTCGTCAAAGCTGGAGCTCATGTAAACAATGAAGACGACCATGCATCATGTATTGTACAGCAGGCCCTGGAAAGAGAGGACTCAATACGAACATTACTTGACAACGGGGCATCTGTGAACCAGTGTGACTCCAGTGGGAGAACTCTGCTGTCCAACGCCGCATACAGTGGAAACCTTGATGTGGTCAACTTGCTCATATCTAGAGGAGCAAACATGGAACTAGAAGACAACCATGGACAAACGGCACTTACTCTTGCAGCGAGGCAGGGCCATACCAAAGCAGTCAACTGCCTAATTGGTTGTGAGGCCAACATAAATCACACAGATCATGATGGATGGACAGCGCTGCGCTCAGCAGCTTGGGGTGGACATTCAGAGGTTGTATCTGCTCTGCTTTATGCTGGTGCCAAAGTGGACTGTGCTGATGCTGATGGTAGAACTGCTTTGAGAGCTGCTGCTTGGGGAGGCCATGAAGACATAGTGTTGAACCTTCTTCAGCATGGGGCAGAGGTCAACAAGGCAGACAATGAAGGAAGAACAGCTCTCATTGCCGCAGCATACATGGGGCACAGAGAGATTGTGGAGCACCTCTTGGACCACGGGGCCGAAGTTAATCATGAAGATGTGGATGGAAGGACTGCCCTCTCAGTCGCTGCTCTCTGTGTTCCTGCAAGTAAAGGCCATGCTTCTGTTGTGAGCCTTCTGATTGACAGGGGAGCAGAGGTTGACCACTGTGATAAAGACTGCATGACTCCACTCCTTGTGGCTGGCTATGAAGGACATGTCGATGTAGTTGATCTGCTTTTGGAAGGTGGTGCTGATGTGGATCACACAGACAACAATGGTCGTACTCCTCTTCTTGCTGCTGCGTCAATGGGCCACGCCTCTGTTGTCAACACATTACTTTTCTGGGGGGCTGCTGTTGATAGCATTGACAGTGAGGGAAGGACTGTGCTGAGCATTGCATCTGCTCAGGGTAATGTGGAGGTAGTCAGAACTCTGCTGGACAGAGGTCTGGACGAGAATCACAGGGATGATGCAGGCTGGACACCGCTACACATGGCTTCATTTGAGGGCCACCGCCAAGTGTGCGATGCTCTTATTGAGCAAGGAGCTCGTTGTACAGAGGTTGATAATGATGGTAGAATACCGCTGATATTATCTGCACAAGAGGGACATTATGACTGTGTGCAAATTCTTCTGGAAAACAAGTCATGCATTGACGAGAGGGGATATGATGGGAGGAATGCTCTCAGGGTGGCTGCACTAGAAGGCCACAGGGACATTGTTGAACTGCTGCTGAGCCACGGTGCTGATATAGATTACAAGGACGCAGATGGACGCCCAACACTCTACATATTGGCACTTGAGAATCAGCTGGCCATGGCAGAGTATTTCCTTGAAAATGGAGCAAATGTGGAAGCCTGTGACACTGAGGGCAGAACGGCCCTCCACGTGTCCTGCTGGCAAGGGCATGTTGAAATGGTGAGGCTGCTGATTAACTATCACGCTGATGTGAATGCCTGTGACAATGAGAAGCGATCTGCCCTCCAGTCTGCAGCATGGCAAGGACACACAAAAGTCGTGCAGTTTTTGATAGAGAACGGCACACACGTGGATCATACATGCAACCAGGGAGCAACCGCACTAGGCATAGCTGCACAAGAGGGTCACATTGATGTTGTGCAAATACTTCTTGAGAATGGTGCTGACCCCAACCATGCTGATCAGTTTGGACGCACAGCAATGAGAGTGGCAGCAAAAGGTGGCCATTCAATGATCATAAAACTTTTGGAAAAGTACGGGGGCACAACTCTAAATGGCTGCAATCCCTCCCCGGTACACACCATGGAAGAAAAAACACCTTTGGCTGTGACTGGTAAAATGCAGTCCCTCACCATTAAATCAAGTAGCTCTGGCAGCACCGGGGCAGGAGATATGCAGTCGTCTGGACGTGGTCTACCCAACGGTCCTGTCCACGCTTTCAGTTCACCATCAGAATCTCCTGATTCCACAGTAGATAGACAGAAGTCCTCCCTTTCAAATAATTCCCTCAAGAGTTCAAAGAACTCCTCTTTGAGAACCACATCATCCACAGCCACAGCACAAACTGTGCCGATCGACAGTTTTCATGGACTGACATTCACAGAACAAATCCAACAGCACTCACTGCCTCGCAGCCGGAGCAGACAGTCTATTGTGTCCCCTTCCTCTACAACTAAGTCTATTGGTCAGCAGCCATCATCTCCATCCAGTGAATTTGACTGGTCTCAGTTAAAACCTAGTCTCAAGTCAACAAAGGGAAGTAAGACTGGAAATGGGACATCAAATGGTAAAGGAGCACTGGGAGACAAGAAAAAAGTCAAGAACAGCGGATCGACCCAAGGTCAGGTTCTGGAGTACGAAATGACACAGTTTGACAAGAGGATTGCCCTCAACAAATCAGTAGCGAACATTGCAGTCAAGGATCCCCATTGCAAGATCATGATTGGTGGTTCAATTCGTCAGGAAAGGGGGCAAGTCCAAGATCAATTCTTTATCCAGCAGCAGAGCTGTTCTGAGAAGAAGAGGAATGGCATCATGACCAACCCCAACTATCATCTACAAGGTAATCAGGTTTTCCTGAGTAGGGTATCAGTTCCTCGGACTGTACAGAACAGAGGCCACCAGGATGTTCTAGAGAACTATCCCATAGGGGAAACCGAGCTAAGCCTTAAACAAGCCCTGAAACTGCAGATTGAAGGATCAGACCCTGGGTTTAACTACAAAAAGGAGACTCCATTATAGCTGGTAAGAGATACTTTTCAAAATAATCCTCCAGTATGTGCTCTCGTTGAAATACATCAAGCATTTGTCTCAAAATTGAAATTAAGGTCAGGTTGACAGCACGTAGGGCAAGACTTTGGCTCGTCTGTTCATTTGCAGTGGCTAATATAGAGGCTAATAGCTGACTTTTAGTTGATACTGGATTGCACTCAACACAACCATCATTAGTTGGATTTAATCAGACTTGCATGAAGAATGCCTCAATCTGGATAAGCAGACTTTTCCCTCCCAAACAAAACATTAACCTGAAATCATTCCTATGCCGTTTCAGATGTCTTGAATGCCATTCATCATGCAGACATTGGAGGGAATGTGCCAAAGCAACAGTTTTCATCCGCATAAAAAAATACCCAATTTTTGTTCATCCGTGGGAGACCTCAAAATAATACCTAGGGGCGATTGTTGATTGCTGCCTAAGGCTTATGTGAACTGATACATCGATGTGCCTACATCTGTTACAGCCTTCTTCATGTATTCATGCAACTATCATTTTAATTTAATGTAATGCTATTTAATAAACAGTGTATGCACTTTTAAAAGAGTAAAATGACAGACATGCATTTGTTCTATTCACTTTGTATCCCATCCATGTTTTATCAAAGTAATTGTTTGAGACAAACATACCAATGCTTTTTTATTATTTTATATTATGTTTGTTCTGTCTACTTTCTCACACTGACAGCAATGTACCACTGAGTACATTGTCACAAACCAGAGGACATAACAGTAACTGATGCCATGGTATGAATTTAAGCGCATTGATAGTCTGCCTTTCTAGAGACCCCAAATAATCTGTGTTAACCTTGATCAGTGTGCTAAACCTATGTTGTGTGTAATATGTTAATAGCTATGGCAATTTACTTCACAAGTATATACAAGCATATTTATTTTTGGAAAAAAGCCACTTTTGCTGCATTTTGTGTTGCATTACGCTCTACCATGGTGCTGTGTTCAAAAATTGCCTGCAGTTATTTTGGACTCCCAATTTTGTTGGCTTTGTGCGTTTGTGTATTATTACAAATATCTAAGAAAGGGGAAGGTTCATTGAAAATGTAAAAAAAAGTTCATTTTGTCCCTATGGGATTTTTCATTTGCTTGTGTTATTTTGTGTGTGCATAAAAAATATTTAAATAATCCACTGTGTACCGTCAGCAAAGGTTTGGTGCTAAATGCAGCGATTTCAAGTGAAAGCATTGATTTAAAGAAATGCATTTGTCCGCAGAGTTACATGTATAACCTACTGCAATGCAAGAAACAAAATCCAAGCTTTGTTTCCTTCTAGTCTGTGGTTAATTTCCAGTAATTCCTGCTGGATTTTTTCAGGGGCATGACACAAAACGGCTCAAAAGGGTACAGCCATTTAAACAACTCATAGCTGTGAATGATATCGTTTGAAATGCAGAGTTGTAAAGCCAAAGTTGAAACAACATAACTCTGTCCCACCTTCTCCCTGTGAGAAGCTGAATATCAGTTCAACAGGACTTAACCCCACAGGGAGATGGAGGAGAGGAGGTGCTCGACTGTGACGCTGAGGGAACTGAAACATCTGCTTCTCATGAACTGTGTGGAGCTGCTTTAGCGTTTACAGGCTGTGTCATATTTTTGCAGGCTTTTCATATTGTCAACAGTGAGCTATTTTTTGCCAAGAACTGGGATCGGGGGGAGTAGAAACTTATCGCATGCACAAACACTTATAGGCCCTAGTGAAAGCTCTCAGCTCTACAGTACTACAGTAGCTCATACAAATGCCATGAAGGGTCAATAGAAGGATTCAAGGCAGGACTGGGTCTAGAAACAGTGTTGGAAAACATACTGTATAGTCTTATTAAGCAGTTATCATGTTTGTCTTGACTGTGTTTTGTCTGTCATCTTTGATTTGACTGTCAGTGATTGGATTGTAAATAGCTTACCATGTACATTCAGCTTTCATTTAAAAAGAATTCCTGTATTATATGAAGTGGAATTTTCTGATGTATATTAAAGTGCTTAATAAACATATTTGCTTTACTGCTGAAAAATAAATCTTTTGTAAATTTCTTCACATGTAAATAGGGCTGAGGAATGCAATGAATTGTTCTGGCTATCTAAGGTCTTATTATTGGAGGCGGGAGGACAGACACATTCATGTCTGGCATCTGAAATTATACTGAAGGTGATTTTTTTACTTCTTAGTCTTCCTAGTCGAAGTGCCAGATATTTCTAAATTCAAGGCAGACTGATTTATATGTTTTGGACAGAGAAGCTTGTGTTGAAGCACAGATGCTTCATTGACTTTGAATAAGTCTGCATTTTTTGACAATAGATAATACAATAGACCACATAAGCAAGATAGAGGACTGAGAAGGGAATGGAACTACCAGAAGTGAACAAATCTGCTGTGACTGATTATTTCTTTCCTCACAGATATCCATTCCTATCTCAGTTACCTCTTGTTTTCTTTAAACCCAGAGGCTTTTTTTTTTTTTATCCACTGAAGTGTTTTTTTTTTTGTATTGGGGCTGCAAAACCACAGGCCATGCTGTCAATACCTTACTTCACTGTTGGTCATTTGATTGTGGACAGCCAAACCAGGACACTGCAGGCATCACAACACATGGCTCACGCTGAAGTGGAACAGACGAGTGCGCCAAGTTCTATCACCGGCCCCTTTCCCCCCGGTTCACTCAGTTCATCTCAGTCAAACAGGAGCTGCAAGAGAGATCAAATACAGAGATGGCAATAGATTTGATTAGTTTTAATACACATTTTATGAAATCTTGCAGAATACTTTATATATTAGGTCCTGTAACAGGATCCCTTGGTTGTCTTTGTGAATCATATTTTACATGCTAATTAAATTCAAAATAGATGCATACCATTTTAGAAACGTCAGCTGTGTTTTAAATGCATTTAACTGAATGAGCAGCATTTTAGCTTTTTGGCCCAAAGAATGAGGATTGGACGAAGTTGTTAGACTGACTAAGTGTCATTATCCAACATTTCATGAAAAAATTTGCCAGAGCAGCTTAAGTGGTGTTAATATTTTTGGACTTTCAGCACAGCCTTTTCTGTATGTTTTGAGAGGGTGGGTGTTAATGAGTGAACCATATGGTACTGATGTCATGTAGTATGTTTTGTCCAAGCTTGGAAGATCTCCCCGTGAACCATCTGCCAATGGCCACATCTGGTTCTTCTCCACCCATGCCCTTGTTTTGCATACAGTGCTAACAAGCTCCCACGCAATATACACAACATGGCGACAGTTGTGGCCGACTCGTTCCAGACGCAACTTTAAACCCAATGGCCTTCATCTATGTGCCTTCAACAGCCATATGCGTGCAGGTTTTCATTACAGAAAAACACTTTAACAGTTCTCTGATAAGCACGTTTTAGCTCTGGTTAGCAGGAACTACTGAGTGAAATCAGCTGCTTTGTTGTTTGGTTGCACTGAAAACCTGCAAACATTTGGCTCTAAACAGGCTCAGGGTAATTATCAAATCAAAAAATGCTGTTGATTCTTGTGTCCTTGTGTAGAACATTTTTCTCAGGTTGCCTTGGGAAGAAGGAACTTCACAAGAATGCAAACACTGAAGAGATATCTTTGCAGTTTGGCAGCACTGTGCGGTCTGGCATCTTGTTTGCAACTCTCTCTCTGTGATCGCATACGTTTCAGTGTTCAGCCAAAACTGACAAAAAAAGGTGCTTTCAAATGCACCCTCAGTCATGCGGCTATGCAATGGATGAGCACAAAGCACAGCATTGCTGAAAATGAGTGTGCTCCACAAATCTTGTTTCTGGGGAGAGATTATGGTTTTCATGCTCATTTTTCTTTTTCAATCATGTCCCTGATTATACACTGAGTATACACAGACTCAATTTCATGTAATGTAGTAATCAATTAACTTAGATGAACGCATCTGGGAGGTTTTTTTGACATTTGTTTTTATGACAAAACTATTAACTGTGGATAAAATGCGAGAATATACACATTTGCAAAACTGACTGATTCTGCAACTCCCACAGCATACAGTAAGTGCATGTGTGAGACTGTTTAAAAGTACATCTTGTCAGACCATTTTTATCCTCCAAATGTTAATTGCTGTTCTGGGAAACTGGCATCCGTACAAGCATAAACAGTCAACTTCTGCAGATCAATGCCAGCAGTGATTTGGTGAGGAGGCGGCCAAGTAGCAGACTCGTGGAGAAGTTTTACGAAGGGGTATTTAAATGTCCATCCATTTTTTATAATGACACAAGTGCAGCCATGCAGAGCCCTTCATCATACTGGGTTTCAAATTGGATTGACTAGAGTTGCCTGTGTAGGAGCGCTGAAAAATGGTCCCCCCCCCAAAAAAAAAAAACAAAAAAAAAAAAACTCACAGCCATTACTTAACAATTCAGAAGAGGAAACGACTGCAATTTAAGTATTTTGAATGGAAATTCATGTTGTAGTTGGAGGTCCACTGACTTTGAGAGAGGCTTTAAATACATTCCCAGCTACATTTACTAAATGATGTTGTTTTCGCACGATTTAGAAATCAATCACAGTTCTTTCATTGTTTCCCCTACTTTATTAATGACATGCTGTTTCTAAACTTAATTTATCCAAGAGAGACTGACCACACCTGTTCTCAGCAAAGCTCTTTACATTCACACAATTTGTACCTAGCAGCGACTCTTAAAGTGAGATGAGGTAAGTTTTAAGGGAAGGAAAAGGACATTGATTCTCTCGGAAATTAAACGTTGAACACGAGGAATAAAACACACCTTTGCTCTATTCAATACACTCAGTGGTTACACTGCTACAGCCTGCTATACTTTAGATAGACATTTTAACATATTACTGAGTCAGTTCACTGATGTAATCTAACTCGTCTCTACTTGTGCCACTGTTACACTATGTTTTAGACTTTACCACTATCAATTGCCAGTAGCAGACAGAAAAAAGTTACACTTTTTTGGACTTTTGTTTGACGCTAATGGAGCCCTTTGTAGTCTAAATTCGGTGGGCTTAGCTTACCATGTACATTCAGCTTTCATTTAAAAAGAATTCCTGTATTATATGAAGTGGAATTTTCTGATGTATATTAAAGTGCTTAATAAACATATTTGCTTTACTGCTGAAAAATAAATCTTTTGTAAATTTCTTCACATGTAAATAGGGCTGAGGAATGCAATGAATTGTTCTGGCTATCTAAGGTCTTATTATTGGAGGCGGGAGGACAGACACATTCATGTCTGGCATCTGAACTGACTCAGTAATATGTTAAAATGTCTATCTAAAGTATAGCAGGCTGTAGCAGAGTATTTTCGTTCTGGCAGTTGCATGTTGGTTGATTGCACTTTTTGTTCTGGCATCAAACCTACATGTGACTACCATACTGTTTCCCTCCACTCAGTGAGGAAACAGTGCAGGTAGGAATTTTCTGATACAAAGACTGTAGCCTTGTAACACTTTGAGCCTCGATTCTCATCCATGAGAGGCTGTGTAGCCCTGTTTTCCTCCACCCCCTCCTATAAACAATCAATGATGATCTCGACATCTGCCATAATTCATAGAACCACGGTTGCATTTGTAACTTTTGCTTTAGTTCCAACAACCTCCAGAGTGAGTTTGAAAGCCAGGAATCTCTGAACCTCCTGAAGTAGTCATTTAGTCATTGGTATTGATCAAAAAACCCATCATCCCCCCGCAGATACATTATGATCACTTTTCTGCTATGGGGTAGTATAAATCTTAGTTATAGCTCCTATAAACTTCTGGACTCCCACAATGCCAACAAGCAGTAATCACAAAGTTGGTTTCAGATGCTGTTGTGACAGCCAGCCTGCTGAATTTTATACTCTTTACTGGCAACAGTTCAAACACAGAGCATTTCATCTGAACAAGGCCATTCTATTGTGGATTTGTGTCAGTGTAGTACAGCAGGTGGGGCGGGGGTATTCATGAGCCCTTCAGGAACCAAGAGTTTAAAATATGGCTTAAAGAGACCTGCATGCGCTCATCTGTTTTCATAAACAGCCCTTAGATCTATCAAAAGGACTGAATACACTTTTATGAATACAAATTTTACAAAAGGAAGATTTTTTTTCAAACCGTTCCCTTCTATCTGTTGCATTGCAGCAGAAGGTGAATGGAAAATCGGGAGAAGAAAAAAAAAAAGAACCTGTGCTTAAAAACAGGCAGCTATGAAAGCAGTCTCTGCTCAACAACAATGAAGTGACTCATGGCCAACAAAGCTGGAGAATGAGAGATTATACATACTGTATTCCTCTTTGTTGCCTGTTTACATAATCCCTACAGTCTCTCATCAAGGAGCGTGGATGAAAAGCTTTCATCAACTCTCCGTGGAAAAACCTGTTTTCTTCTTTGAAGCTCAACAGAGTGGCCCGACATGCACACAGGTGTTCCACTTTCACTAAACAGCGAACACGATAAGCAAAACAC
Organism: Lateolabrax maculatus; assembly: GCA_031216445.1. Classification (NCBI taxonomy): domain Eukaryota; kingdom Metazoa; phylum Chordata; class Actinopteri; order Acropomatiformes; family Lateolabracidae; genus Lateolabrax; species Lateolabrax maculatus. The sequence goes on along the minus strand of CM062206.1, from coordinate 6,422,791 downwards.
CTGACAGTAAAATCTAAAATCAAAATGGCTGCGGAGACAAAACACCGAAACACCGGTCTTTTGAGCGTGGGTGAGTGGGCTATAGTGCGCCGTCATACTATGCATCATTAATCATTACGGCTGAAGCCAAGGACAATAAATGGACTAGAGCTCTACACAATGAAAGGGCTGTAGCTCCACAGACCGAGATATTCTGGTGTGAGACAAAAGCAGCTGCCTGTAAAGCCGAGAGTTAGTATTTCATAGCTCCATGCTTTCTTTCCATCACAGTCCCTTTCAGATGCAAACCCTGTATCTCTAAAAAATGTCAGCTTTTAAGAAAAAACTGTTTTGTTAACAGCTCAAGGACAATCCAGTTTTGAAGCCACTCTGTGTTTTGTAAAGGTTTTATGAGCCCAAGAGGTGAGAGAATTTTCCCAACCCATGGAGCATATAATCCTCTAATTCACCCCTTTTGGAGTTACGAGGTTTGCACCCAGCAGTGATGATATGTGGGAGAGTGGAATCTGTAAGAAGCAGCGGGGACTTAAAAGTTTTATATATATAGAGGGAAACTCGCAGAGAGCAAGCTGTGTCCTGTTTACTAGGTTGAACAAAATCATAATCGGTGAAAGAAGAGGCAGTTACAAGATACAAGGCAACATTGCAAACTAAAGAGTGTGCACAATATAAAAAGATGACGTGAAGCAGAGAACTGAGAATCAAAACAATCACATTCAGCTTGTGGCAATGTGTAACTTCTATGACCCACAAGTTAGTGTTTTATAGAGAAGAAAAGAGAGATTTTGATATATCAAGGAAAGGACGTTGGACTTTTTTAAATTTTATTTCTCTGGGTCGTTAGTGAATGAGGGTTAACATCATAGTCAAGAACTGAAGTATAGAGAAGTATAAACTGGAACAAGAGTTTTCTACCTTTTCAGTGAGTCATAATTAACACTGAGTCATTATTACTAATGTAAATTCTGGAAAGGACAAGAATCCTGAGAATCTCCTCTGTTGATGTTGAGAAAAACTCATCCACGACACACTGAAATCTGTTTTACGGGTCATTTCTGGACCAGCTACGGGCTTTTCAACAACATGTTGTGTCCTACAGTGTCAAATGCCCAGACAGATCAATAAACACAGCCCCACAATGTTAATTTTTATCTAAGCTGGAATGATCATTGACACCATGTGAACCCCCTGCAGCCCCGTCCCTCCTGCTTTTACTGTAGCTGAACATTATGAGTACAGCACAAACAGAACAATGAGAAGCAGATTGGTCTGAAACACAGCGTTTCCCCATCAAGCTGAGAAAAGTGAGCACCACCTGGGTGTTTTATTGGTACTGAGCTGCTAAATCGGCTTATTATGCAGAGCTATTATCGCCGGGAGTTGAGGAAATTTCACAGTGTTGGCAAAGGGTTGTTCTCTCTCTCTCTCTCTTGCTCCTTTTCGCTACCTGGCTCTGTCTCTCTTCTTGGCTGCGTTTGCTTTATTTTTCTTCTTTCATGTCCTTTTTTATTTGCTTTCAGTCTCTTCGTGTTTCTTGCTGTCACTCTCTTTCTCCCCTGTCCACTGTCTTTGTCTGTTTTTCACTGTCTATCTTGTTTTTTTTTCTCTCACCCTCTATCTCTGTATTTTGATTCATCCCTATTTCCTGGTCTCTGTCATTCCCCTTTGTTGTCCTTTTCCAAATCCCCATCCTCTGTGATTCTCCTTTTTTTTTCACCTTTTCCCATCATACTTTTCCTGTCCCTGTTTTCTTTCTTCTTGTCGTCCTCCCTTTGACCCTTTCTGCCATAATGCACTCATTTTCCTGTCTTTCTCTTTGTCTCTTTGCTCTTTTCCTGTTGCTCTGCCTCTTCGTGCCGCTTTCTCTCTCTTCATGTCAATCACTCATGTGCTGTTATTGTGAAATTTTTGTCTTTGTCTTCAAATTTTTTTTCTCTCTCTTTTAGATTTTTCCTCTTACTCTTATTTGTCATGTCTGCCTTCTCTGTCGCTCTTTTCTCTCTGTCTGTTTTTGCCCTCCCCTGCCTTTTGCTCTCGCTCCCTCTGTTTCTTCCCTCTGTCAGCAGCGAGCAGCCCTCACCACGGCTGCTGCAGAGTTCATCTCAGGACAAAACCCTGCTCTGCTGCTGTTTCTGTTGCACACACACACACACACACACACACACCGTTAGTCGACCGAATCAAAGTCTTGGGTGTAACGGGGCCCGGGGACAGATGGAGAACAGTGAAGACGAAACAAAGACGTTCGCCGAGTTTCACTGACGCACGGAGCAGGGGGAGAAATATTAAAATGGCAAGGCAGGCTAAGACTAGGTGCCACATGATATCACAAATGGAAGCCGTTCAACTGTGCCTTGCACATGAACACGTGAAAAAGAAAAAAAAAAAAAGCTGGCACAGACTCTGCCCACTTGGCTTCAATTTTGAGATCTGTTTGCTCCGTCTTGCTTCTGCCAGTATTTAAATTTGTTTTGTCAAGAGTGCTTAACGGATTTGACCTGATTTGACTTTTGTAGCAGATGTTAATCAGCAGCCTCAAGACCTTACTGGATATCAGTTTTCACAATGTATAACAGCACAGCAGAGTTGGAAATTGAGGGATCAGAATCTAGGTGGGAGCTTTGGGACAAATACATCAATTTTGTTCATCTAACACTACAATGATGCAATAAGATAAAAGAAAATCACACTGTGAGGGAAAAACACCAGCACTGGGTTGCCAGAAAGGCTGTTGTTCCTTGGCTCCAAATGTTGAAATTTAATTCAACCAGTGAGATGAGCCACACTAGCAGCGTTTCCCTGGGGATTGTGATGCTGGCCAGTCCATCATCTTTCCAACACTTTAGTGTGAAACTGGTGTTCTCTGACTTTACATCGAGCACCACCAGCAGGTGGCAGGACATGTCATGTGGCAGGACACATTAACAGGTAATCCCCTTTGGCTTCAGCTGAATTTTGCCAATCTTGGAAGGCTGATATGTTAAATGGAACTACTAAATGTAAGCATGCCAATATGAAAATTTAAACATAGTAATATTGAAGCTGCAATCAATATTTTTATTAGACTGACAAAAAGAGGATTCTGATGCAGCTCTGTACAGGTATTCATGGTCCCCAGATGATGAGTCCTACTGACTATGGTGGTCCCCTGGCTTTACCTCGAGTGTCTCTAGTGATCGGCCATGAAATTTGGTACGCATGTCCCCGGGATGAATAACAGCAACGTTGATGATCCCTTAACCTTTCACCTAGCACCATCATCAGGTCAAATGTTCAACTGTTAATAAAACTAATGAAATCCCCATCTGCCTTAACTGTGGGCCTACTTTGTGTTGTGTATTAGCCTGAGCATGGCCTCACAGGGATGGCTTGGATGGCTCTAATCTTCTTTGGACCATGTGTGGAAGGATTTAAGAATAGCAAAGTTTTCACTTTATTTTTCATGATTTTATTTTCTGCTGTGTAATGTGCATTGCAGATTCATGGTTATAGAATTTTAGTCTTGCGTTTACCTCAGAGACACATTTGCATAACTGAAACTACAATTTGCTGCACGGTTGCTAGTAATGGTCGCTGACTGGGGTGTTTATTCTTGCTGTAGACATTCACTTACCATCATTCAAATCTCTGGCCAAGCTTTTGTGTGTGACACCAAAGCCTGAAAGTAGCTGCTATTCAGCACAACCAGTGCATGACTGTTCAAATCTGGACTCCCCCTAAATGTGAATTAGGCCTGACCTGGCAACCCTGCACTTCCCCTCACATCTCTCTGTCACCCTCTCCTCATTAGCACTAACCCTATTCCAGGTCAATACTTATGGCACAGAAGAAAACACCCCTTTACACACACACACATACTCTCGTACACACTTTCTTTTCTCTCCTCCCTCAAAGTCACACACACTCACTCTGTCTTTCTGTGAGTCTCTCTTTGTCTTGCTTGCTTTATCTCTCTCCCATGCATGCACACACACACACACACACACACACACACACATTGCCGATCGGGGCAGCCGAGCAGGCAGGAGTCTGACCTCATTAGGAACCATGGCAGCCAGCCAGGGGAGGGTCTGTCGATGAATGACCAAGGAGAACTGGTGAGGGAGCAGGAGTGACTGATCTGCAGAGCGCCAGGAGGAGATCTAAGAGTTCCTCCCCTGTTGGATGCCTTCATATGCAAGAAAGATATTATAAATAATACTCCCCTAAATATGCAGGGGTGATTCATTTGTCAAATCGTTCGGTCAGTCCACCACTTTGGTCTCAGCAACCAGCTGATTGGATGGATTGCCATGAAATTTGGTTGAGACATTCATGCCTCCCTCGGGATGAATTGTAATCACTCTGGTGATCCTCTGACTTGCTAAGATGCTAACACGCTAGACTAAGATGGTGAACGTTATATCGGCAAAACATCAGCAGGATAGCATTGTCACTGTGAGCATGTTAGTTTGTCAGTGTTTGAATCTGCCTTTTGAATTCATGTTCAGCTGTCAAGCAATCTTTGCTGCAGCATGAAAAATACAGATAAAGAAATACAAAAAACAATAAAAGCTAAAAGAGTAATATAACATTGATGCAAAATGTATCTTGAAATGACTCATACACCCCTATTGACATTTAATATATGACATAAAAAGTAATAACATTTTAGTGTTGAGTGCTAGATTGTCATACTATATAGATACACAACAAGCCTGTTCTTGTTTAGCCCCGAAAAACTTGAATAATATGCAAAAGTTTCAAAGCAGCGATCAGCATAATCCAAAGCCCTTTCTCCTTTTCTGTCAGACAATAGCTTCCATCCATCATCCCACTCTTCCCGTGGCTTTCAACAGGCATGCATTTGCATTAGCAGCATGTGAAAAATCTCTTGTTTCGTCCTCTCTTCCCCCACATTTGCAATTTACAGTTTGCAAGTTACTGGATGGAAAGAGAGTATAGTCAATCAAACACAGGCAAATTCCTACTTTGTCTTCTGGATTTATGACAAAAGTTAACCTCAGCATGCATGGCTGCTTTATATTCAGCAGATATTTTACAGGTAGTCTTCTATATGAATGGAACAGTTATGGAGTCTGGAGGGCCGACATGCTGCCAAACCTTGCAAATGACAGATTGCGTCTACGCTACAAGGATGTATTGGCTTTCCACTGCCGTCAGAATATGTCCAGCTGAATGCATTACCGAACCATATGTTGGAATCTCTCAAATCCTAAACAAGGTCCACAGACAGATTAACATATAAATGAAACTACAGGCAAGATCCTGCCCTTCATTTCCTATCTCTTTACACCAATGATGTGCAGTCAGAGAGGTTTGGAGGAGGAGACAGCAAAGTGTCTCGTGGAATGGGTGTCAAGCCTCGGTATCATTGATGCTAGAGAACGTTGTCTTAAAATTGAAGAATGCCCCAAATGAATAGACTGAAAATGTTTCTGCGGGCAAGAGTGGGCACTCATATAGTATTTTAAACTGCAATGCAAATCAGTAACAGAAATACATTTGTCTCTTAAAATGTTACTTCTTGTTTTCCCAAGTCAAGAAGAAAAGTATATTCAGTTGATTTTACTGACTTACTAAAAATACCTCTGAGCTTTTCTTGAGAGAAAAACAAACCTGTAATTAATACACTTCATAGCTTTATCAAATAGCTTGAGGACTAATTACTTAATAAACTTTGCAAGCTGAAGTTGTTGGCAGTGTACTTTTTATTAAATTGAGTTTTGGCATTCAAGATATGCAAGTGGAGGAGATGAATGCACCGTGTCTCCAAAAAGGTCCCCCATGTACAAAGTAATTTATTCAGTTGTTAAATATTAAAATCTATATCTCTTCTTTATGGGAAAAACAGTCTACTTTCCAAATGGATTTTTTTGGGCAAACAGGAATTACTTCACTTTGCAGGTATATATTATTGTAATATATTATTATTATAACATTTATTTTAAGTTTATGGCTTCATAATCAGTGGAATTAATGGATGAGATGGACAAACTTCATGGTGCAAATGAACTCAAATTAGTTTGCCTCAACTGCAGTTTCTAAACTTTCATTACTCAACCAAAGATGACTCCTTAACTGGTGCTCTGCAAAGCCTTGCTAAACCCTGTGTTTGTTGTAGCCTTCAAACATGCAGTGCAATAAACAACCAGCATATCCAACCAAAACGCTGTATAATTGCATGTTACACTAAAAGAACTGTTGCTATTTTCAGTACACTTGTGTAAGTAAACTATGTTTAGCATATCTACTTAGAACAACAGCGTCATGATATGTGGAGAGTAAAAGACAGTTTATTTGACTCATTGAAATCTAATTAAAAATGAGGAACACCTTATTTGCTAACTGTTATAAATATACATCTGTCTGTTTTGGTTGCACAGCAGACACAGACCAGCATGTGACGCAGAAATACATTAACTACTTGACAGAGTTAAAGGACAGCGTGAGCTCACAAAAAACTGGACACATGACAAACAGCAGACATTATGATAGCAGAAAAGACCACATTTTCTGGAGAATTTTGAAGTGTGCAAGCTTTTGCTGAAAATAGCAGGTGCAAACACTGTAAACTGGTATAAATGTTAAATGTTTGCACTAGAGATGTTGTATAGTAAGTGCACTTAAAGCAGTTGAAGCGTCAGTGAACGTTAAAGTACTGAAAAGGTTTGAAGTATCTCCAAATGTGTTAAGAGCACAAAGCAGTTGAAATCAGCTGATGAATGAATGTTACTTTCTAAGTTCAAGTCTTGTAGACTGTTGAACCGTCACTTTGTATGTAAGTGCTGAAAGCAGTTGAACTGACGGTTAACTGTCAGTCGGTGTCCAAACCATGGAAGCAGTTGAGATGTCAGTTGATAAGTAAGCACTGAAGCAGCAACTTGTTTTTAGTGGTGAAACGAACTATGTTTATGTTTCCTGACCAACAACCTCTCGTGGTGCTGCGAACAATGACGGTACTCTGGAAGTGCCGGCAACAGGAGTGTGACATACTTTGCACTGATGCAAAAAAAGTCTGAAGGAGTTTGAAGTGGATGTATGGGTTTACAAAGTGTGTCACTTTGACACCGAAGGCCGCAGTTTTGGTCTTCTACCAGGAGTCAACTTGGATTTTGTTTTCTAACCAGCATTGTTAGGGTTTCCTTAACCCTAATCATTCTGGTTACCCTAACCAGGACCACTGTGCTTGCCTAACCTTAATCAAGTAGCTTTAAGTTGATGATATTCTATATTTTTCTTGTTGTCACAAATCCCATGAAAAAAACAAACCCAACAAAGAATTGATCCTCTTAACAAATATTGTCTGTGTATCTTTAGCCTGATATATTTTATTCCTCTCTGCCATGGAGCTCCATTATTATCCAAACACTATTAAAACACATAAATAAGCCGTACTGTTGTCACATTACAATGAATGTGGGCACTGTGATTTATTTTAAGCCAATGCCACATACACCCTCCTGCTGCTGCAAATACTCACTTACACATATTAATCCACAGCTGAAAATAGTCCCCAACAAATGCACTATTTACTCTTGTTTGACTAAGTCCTCCTGAAAATATACTGTGCCCAGCTGTTTTAACTTTTTTTTTTTTTTTTTTTAAATAAAATGACATATATGTGACCCATTTTTAAAGATTTATGTCTGAAGGAATTGGCTTGGCAGAGATAGGGTAAGGAATTTTGTAAAGGATTGAGAGATGAACTAGCGCATTGTTGGTTTTGTTGGATCTGTTGATGATAATAATTACAGAATAATGCCAGACTTATCCTTTAGCCAAAGGAGGGACCGGTCAGGAAACCTTCATACAGTATGAGTTGTTTTTGGAACATATGGGTCATCATGAAAGACACCTACAAACAACCTCGTCCTCACGTGGACAGTGTGTCGCCTATTGTATTTAGACCTTACTAGGTTGTTTTGGCTACAAGCTCTGTCATACCAGTCCCTTGACTTTTGTGGTTGCCTGCTCTGTCCAGATGTGTTTGGTTTACTCTCGTGTTGGGTTGGAAAGTAAGTAAGTGAATAGGAATAGGATCCCTGCTTTCAGACTGCACTGGCTCTCACATTAAAGGCCAATGACCATAACAAAAATGATATCTGTCTTCCTCAAAAATCAGGTGTCATTTTACCAAAAAAGCTACAAGAACATCTCCAGAAAGTAGTAATCTTCCTGGCTGATAGTTATTAACAACTTTTCAGCTCCTGATAAAAGGCATAGAGCAGAGACTAAAAGCCCATTTTGGCAATTTTACAACATGTTTCAATACCATGCAAAAAACCAGCAAAGAGCAGGGTGACTAAGCTGAACTGAATGAGTCATTACAGCAAGGTAAGGGGCTGCAGAAGGCCCTCAGAGAGCAGACCACCCACTCATGTCCCCCATTAAGACGGCCAGCTCTTCTTGCACATCAACGCCCCTGCAGCAATTTACTGCTCAGCCTGCATGGAGAGCAAATGAATGGTGAAGAGAATTCTTAATGAGACATGGGTCAATGAAATGTCAAAACTGGACAATGAATAGAGAAAAAAAAAGTATCCTAAATTGCAATTGCAATTCCAGTCTTTACACATTTAAAGGGAAAATGTGAACTAAATGAAACTACATATTCTCTGTTCTGTTCATCTCATTTAAAACTCAAATCTGCATTTATTTGTGGCTCTAAATAGTTTTTGTTGAGATATGTTGTATAAACTTCTAGCTCCTCTGCTCCACCATGTTTTATTTTCTTATTTTATTTTTTGTGGACATTTTGAATAATATCCTGATTGTATTTTTTTCTGCAAGTGAAAATATCCACGTCAGTGTTATTTTTCAAATGCGAAATAACTTACTATGTTGCAGCTCACTCACATTTTCATTCATTTATAGTTTATCCATGCCTGTAGTGTCTGTTAGGAGTCACTGTGCAGTGCATAGAAAACCCACTGGGCCACAATCACTCACTCAGCTCATTTATTCAACTCAATGACCTGTGTAGGGGCTTCATGTCTGTCGCTCAGTGTGTCCTTGTTTGATTCATTGCACCTCTACTATTGTGTTTCCTGGCATGAGGGAACTTGGCAGTAGCGGTTGCAGAAGAATATAGGTCACACAGTACAACGAGATGAGCAGGTTATACCACATCCTTTGAGACAACAAGGACATCTAACTGGCCTTGTACTACCACAGGAAGTCATTACAGGACACAACTGTCTGTTAACAATGCTGCACTCACATGTTTGCTTCCTGCATCCTCTTCCTGTTATGTGATAATACTGAATACAATTGAAGTCCAATGATAGGTAATCAGTATTTTGCAGTTTTCAAAAGTTAACTTACGTTTCCTTGTGTGCCACTTAGGCTCGAGTTAGACTTAAAGCTGAAGGGCGGGATTTTTACACATAAATGAACGTCCGTTACATCCAAGCCCTCGCCAAACGAGTTCACACGATGCTGATTAAGCCGATCACTGCCAGGTAAGTCTCTCTGTATTTCGCAGTATACCAGAGTTTTTAAATCTGGTGTCTGCGGCAACATTCCCGGGCTGGCGCGGTATTGATGCGTTTTACGTGAACCAGCAGTGGTTGGTTTGCCAAAGCTGAAGGGGGGAGCAACTGTAGCGACGGAGAAGGCTACAGCAACTAGGAGTATGGTGGAGTATGGTGGAAGATAGGCTACCTTATCTGACGACTCCATCACTTGATGTTTCTTTCCCCTCTACCATTATTTGCAAGGGAAGATTTGAATGTAATTTATGTAATTACTCTTACTGCCAGAAGGGGAGTCAAAGTTCCACACGCCAGCTTTAAGTCATAAAAATTAGGATTCAATGAAGATTTAACTTGGCTGACTTTAGATTTTAAAGCAAAACATTCAAGTCCGGACCTTGGACCTTGCATAGCCACACATCTTGATTATTTAATTATAACGTCTATGGACTAAAGGGATTGAGTCTGAGTCATGGGAGAGACATTATTAAAACATCTCTTTGAATGATGTGTCATTTTAAATGTTTGCAATTTGCTTAAGTGCCATAAAGATTCAAGTCTTACAACCAACTTAATTCATAGTTGTGAAACTGAATCACTGAACGTTGAAATATAAACACCACAGAATTTACAGCACTGAATAATAATTTCAAGTTGAGCAATTTTGAAAGCTTTATTGCCAGGATAAACATAATTCAGACCACATAAATGCAGACACGCCTACATGGTTTTGAAGTAATATATTTCAGTATTATAAATTCAGTGGTATTTAAATTCCACAGTTGAAAGTTCAGTTGCTTATAAGACTCCAGTCTTTCTGGCCATTATTTTCTCCCATAATCTGTGACTTGATTTGGACTTGGCTTAAGAAGACTTCACTTGGACTTGTCTTGACCGACTTGGGACTTGTCTTGGACTTGCCAAAAAGGCTAAAAATATCTCTGTCACTTGGCAGCATCCATCCCATTGCCTTACGTGTCCCGTTGTATTGTGCCACCAACAGTTAGTTCCAGTTTCATGTTCTGTTGCTATTAGCAACCCCTCCTGACACAGTTCCATCCACCAGAATGAGCATGAAGTAAATATACATCATTCGTCATACATCTTTCATCCAGTTTGTTGGAGCATTAGGTACTTTGTACACAATAATAATGTATAAGTGGCATCTGTTGTTTTTGTACTTCATAGGCAGCCTAACCAACCTGCTCCAAGCTCATGCAACATTGTAGGTCACGTCACACAGCAGCTGTTTTACTCTTTTATTTATCTTGTATACTTACTATTATGTTGTGTTACACTGCTACAGATGTTGTTTCTCCATTTATTTTCTTCCTTGCATCATGTACCATTACAGAGGGGCAACAACTGCAAGTTATTATCCAGCTATTTGTTACTGCTACTGTACTTCTGGTTTGTTATTACATCTCCATCTGAATTTAACCACTATTATTGAACTTACTATAGTCTATCCATACTGTTTTCACTCTCTAACACTTAGGTCAACTTGTGTCTTAAACCCTTATTGGAAGTGCATTTAACTCGCTGCATAGCTGTGCAGCAACACACATAATGAGGACAGCAGAGGCAGCTTTGACAAGAATATGTTAAAATGTATTTTCCTCTAGACGTACGTATGGACCCGTATGTACGAGTGAAACTTTCTGAAGTGAACTGATCTCTAATAATTTCACAGCATTTGTCATCAGTCACAATTTGTATGCAGGCATCATACTTTTAATACATTTTATTTCACGGCTCAGGAATTAAAATGAGAGGAACGGATGCACTCGGCGACGGCCTTTTAATCTCCAGAATACTAATAAACAAAAAGAGAGCAATCTGAAGCCTGTAATCAGTTTGCAATCAGACAGGACTATGAAGTACGCAGCAACATCTGAAAGCCTCACTCAGAAAATCAGAGGATCACTTTGCTCACCACACGATTGTGTGTGAGTTAGAGTTAAAACAGAGACTTTCATATTGATTGATAATGTAATTGATTCATTAGGTAGGAAATTGGACGGGTCAAAGACAGATTTTTGTAAAGAACTCCACGGCTGAGTCACAAATCTTTTCTTTTGACAACCACAGCTGGCATCATAATCTGAGAGCAGTATGGAGCCCAGCAGGTATTAGGGGTAATGCTTATGCACAAATTAGAAATTTGTACCCGCTAATTAGGTAAACATTTCCCTTTAATTAATCATTTCTGGGCTTAATTCTGCAGAACAGAAACAATCTGTTATCACATAAAATGATATTATAAGATGTCAAAGATAACACAACAATGTGTAACAGCCAAAAAAAGAATAAATAAACAAAGTGAAAGCAACTTAGTTAGATTGTCCAGTTTGTGGAAATATACAAGCAAACAAATGGAATAAATGTAGTGACAATATTAATTTAAGAGAATGGATTTCGTAATTTGTGGGCACTGCTGTACTGAAAGCCAGCAACAACGACTTCAGTTTCTACTACTGCAATAACTTAACACCTGTTTTGTGCCCAAATATGATAAATTACAAGGTAGACATGGCTAATTAATGTGTGGACAAATTACTGAAAATGTTATATTGGTCATTAACTAAATACTGTCGTAAGCGGGTAAAAAAAGATGGACAGACAAAAAGCACAGATTAATATTAACAAGACAGTGATGTAGCGGGTAGGTTCTGTTGAGATGTCTGAGATGCATGCTGAGAAAAATAAACTGTTGTCTCAAAAATGTCTGCTACATTGATGATAACTTGAAAGTCTATTGTGTTGAAGGACAGTTTGCCATTCAGTTACCTAGGTTACTAGGATACTTTTTTTTTCCTCGTGGCTCTTTGTGTTTTTCTCCTTAAAATGTTTGATAATTGTAACATACCAGTATTTGTTATGACTGTTCTTTACATTGGTTATTAATGGACAGAGCTTTAGAATTGACTCCTGCAGCACAGCAACAGCCTCTTTTGACTCCTGGGGGTTTAATAATTTCTAAGCAAATCAATATCCTCTCAGTGGCTGTCCAAACGTGTTGCACAGGTTTCCTTTGTTACCATCCCCCACTAGTCCTGCACACACACACACACACACACACACACACACACACACACGCACACACACACTCAAGGTAACAGCTAATTTGACAGGCTATAGACAGATGATAGGCCCTATACGCCAGACAGACACAAGGAATCACCAGATTGGAGTGAATGGAGGATAATAATCCTTTATGTCCAGTGTGCAACGCAAACCATCGAATAGTCTTCATGAAGGGAAGGTTTGATACTCATTCTATTGATGATTCACCAAGCCCCTTCTTAGAGGACAGTTTCAATGGGATTTCCTTCATTCCCTCTTTAAAACCGAAGGTCAATACTCAAAAAAACATCCTGATATAAGACTGCACACTGCACCTGTGTTTTCCAGTTCATACTAAACATATTAATGTGCCTTTGTTTACCATGAACACGACCTCTGTAGTTTATTTTGAGTCAATCCCACATACACAATCCTGTTGCCATAAATAGTCACTACAGCACCAAATGTGTATTTATCAGCAACTAAAAAAAGGTCAACAAATACACTATTTACTCCTGTTTAAGTAAAGTTTGTACATGTACATCCTCAGTAGGAATGAACAGGTTTGGCACTGAGAAGTCTGAAAGTATTGAAAGATTGACTGACTGAATTTTCGTGGGATTTGTAGACGATAAGAAAAATAGAAAAACACCGGCCACATCCTTCAAAGAAATTTAATTTAGTTTGTGTTTTTATGGATCAGTGTCAAATGGTGTTGAAATATGAAATTTAAGACAGACAGTATAAGTATGAACAGCTGACACCTGCAAGAATAATGATTTTGTATTATTGAAGTTACCAGCTATCTTGAGCTCTAAACTACAATTGGGAACACTTTTGAGGGGTTGAGGGTACAACCTGTATTTTGAAAGACTGACAGCAACTTTACATGTTTATATGGAGTTCATCAGTAGATTGATTTGGCAGGTTAGTGCAGCATCATTTGGACAGATGAAGACATTGTACTCTCTACATCACTAGTAATAAGTAAGTAAAAGAAAGTAAGTAAAAATTGTATTTATATAGTACCTTATATAGTGACAAAGTGCTCTAGAAAAGGTTAAAATAACAAAAGATGACATTCAACAACATACAACACAGTGTATATGATAACTTAAGCATAAAAACACTTACAAAAAGGATTTTCAGCTGTGTCTTCAAACACTCAAGAGCGTTTGATAGCAGTAATACTTGAACATTGAACATCTGTAATGGGGCAGTGTGGTGTCTGTTGTCCAGTGTCGTCCACTGTTTTGTTTGATGGGAAACATTTTCTCTAGTGGCCTTGCAAATTGAATTTCCCTCAGGACAATAACTGGTATTGCGTCTTTTATCTGATGAGCACGCAGGCTGACTCTGAAGGGAGGAACTGATCTGTGCGCTCCACTGGTCATTGATTTCTGTTTTGCTGAGTCTTTCCTGAGAAGCGCAGGACTTTTCTGTTCTGAGCAGGGAGATTGTTGCCATTATTTAGCTGGCCACAGTGAAATAATCTATAATTTAACATTGAAATGTCAATACTGTATTTCATTATGTCAAAGCATGTGGATGAATAATGTCTAGAGCGACATTTAGCGTTCAAGCTCTTTATTGGTCTTTATAGCTTTTATTGCTTTATCTGTATTTCTATGCTACTGCAAAGACTGCCTGTTTTTATCTATTCATCTCAGCTCCCAATTCTCTTTTTTAAACCTCTCTAGCAGTCCATAGCCTCACAACAACCAACATGTCCATATATCAACATGGCCTGATGGAGTGGCCCTTTAGTAACAAAGCATTGAAGCACCACTATCTCATTGTTTGCACAGTAAGTCACTCTGGGGTGAAAAATGGCAGCTAATCGCCTGGATGTAAATGAAATGAAACTGCTCCACATGGCTCTTTTCCAGTGTAATTTCCTCAAAGAGTGTGACTGAGGTTACTGATCACAGGTTAGCCGAAAAGGTGCTTAAAAAGCAATCCATCCAGAAAGGAAAGTGTGGCTACAGTTTTATTTTTGCAATATTGATTGTGTTGTCATAAACGCAACAGTATATTTAATATTTACTCTACTGCAAATAGTCGCTAAAGCCGAGCTTGACTGCATGAAAGCAACCCGACAATATGCTAATGACAGAATGCAGTCGTCGACAGAAAATGATTGCTTTGGCTGTGACTGAGCTTCTGGGCGTGTCCCGTTCATTAATCTCCCTCGTTCTCTCTCTTTCTGTCTGATCGTCGTAGCTCGTTAAATGCGGGGGTGGGGATGGGGGATCGGGATGGGGGTGGGGTTCACAGGTGCAGCCAAACGGGGCTGCACCACGGTTAATGGCGTCCTCTGATCAATTATGGCCCGGCTGAGGCACAGTGTGTATACATATTTCATGACTACCAGCGGATGCGGGCCCGGCTGCCTAAACCTCTCAACCTCCACCCACACGCCCTCTCCCCCACATCCACCAGCTCTCGGCCGGCCCCCCCCCCCCCAACCCCACCCCAAGGCCCAGATGAAAGGGAGGCTTGACTTGCACCCTGCGTCAGTTAGCTCCGGACAAGAAGGTGGGGCGCCACAGCGGGGGGGCCTGGCCAGCTTCACCCCCGAGCTGTCGGAAGCTCCTGGTTTCTATTCGTCTTTGTCTGCAGTGGGTGTGCATATGTTAGGATGATGTGGGCACATGGCAAGGTTTACATGCTGCTGTTTAAAGGTTAGTTTATGTGACACAACTGTAAAGATTATTAAACATAATTTTGGTAAATTTTCTATGTATCAGTTTTTCCATCCGTCCAACCATCCATCTCGCTCATTTCCTATCCAGCCACCATTTGTTAAATGTCATCCATCTGTTCATTTTTCCATGCATCCTGTCCATCCTCCATCCATCCTTCTGTCCAACTATCATCTATCTATCCATTTTGTCTGCATATATATTTTTCCAACCATCTATCCTTCTATTTTTCTTTTATTCAATCCATACATCTATCATCTATGTATCTATCCTTCATTTTTACCATCCATCCTTCTATGCATTTTTCCATCCATCCATTTTTTATCTGCATATATATTTTTCAACTGTCTATCCTTCTATTTTTCTATTGTTTCATCCATCTATCCATACATCTATCATCTATGTATCTTTCACTTTATATCATCCATCCTTCTGTGCATTTTTCCATCCCTCCTTCTTTTTATTCTGTATATGTATTTGTCCATCCATTCATCCATTCATTTTATCTACTGTTTGTTTCTTTATCTTTCTAAATATAAATATTCTTCATTCATACATGTCAGTTTTAAAGGAGATTACAATTGCCCTTTTTCCTTTTTCCTCCTCTAGTTCCTGATTATTTCCATGATTATACCACTGAACTCTCTCATATAATCAAACAGCATCACTGTGGATGGAAGCCATTTTGGTTGAAGGGTGCAAGGGCCCTGCAATTATGGCGGTGGGGGTGGGGAGAGAGAAGTGGGTGCTGGAGGCTGTAATGCTTTGTAGTCTGTTCCCACCCAGGCGCCCACTGCTCCACAGACTATGTTCTGAAGTAAAAGACAGACACTGCAGAAAATATTCCATGTAAAATAAAACATTTTGTTGTTGTTCAGTCTTATAACCATGCATTTCTAAATGAATGCTGACTGTTTCCAGTGCAGCTTTGGTTGAAATTTCTCGACATCCTCGACATGACGGCTGTAATCTGCACCAGTCATGAAACTTTTATTTTATTAATGGAATTTTTTATGAAATTTTAAATCAGTTGCATTTCTGTGATCAAACCCAATGGCCAGATGATTTTGCACAGAAGAATGAAATAAAGTCGCATATGACAGTGTTGGAAACAAGGACTGACAGGAGTTGTCATTATTATAAAAAAGGCTAGCACTGATGATATTTGAAGAGACTTGAGGCATGCACTTGCAGCACAGCTCTTTATCTTGTAGTAGACTTTAAATTGGTGCTCTCACAAAAGAATCTCTTACCTTAAAATGCTCAGAGTGTGTCCTGATCAAACAGATCAAAGTCTCTTCTCAACCTGTAAGGAGGCTGCTGAATGCCCCCCCTAATCCTCTTTCTGGTCTTGATAAGAAAGTTTGATGCAAGAATTCATTAAATCTTAAACCTGAAATGTCATCCTTTAAGGTTGGAGAGGACGGACTGATGACTGGTTTTCTTCTCCTTTTTGACTACCAGCCAGATTTTGCAGATTTTGACCACAATCTTCCCCTAAACTTACTTCAAGTAGATTTAGTTACCTGAATTATTAATGGTTTGCAGGGGAACAAGCTGTAGTGAATGCGTTAGCAGATTGCTGCTGTTCGATGCTGGGCAGGTAGTATACAGTATGGTTATCTCTGAAAACAGCTGCAGCACAATGGCTGCCACTGGAAACAGTGTTGATGAGAGCAGTGAGAGAGAACCAGAACAGTGAAGACGTGGGCGAGAAAACCAAACAATGAGCTGAAAGATGCTAAAAAGCTTGGTAGAGCAGAAGGGAACTGCAATTCTCTATGAGCAACACCTTTCACATTATGCATAGTCATTTGATCCATTGCTAATATAAAAATATTCATTAGTACAGCTTTAACTATACCCGAATCCTGGAAATATCAGATAATATCAGATCAAAAACCTTTCAAAGGGATTTTCAGATGCAGAAACAACCCATTTTGCCTCTTAAGTCTGACTTGTATAATTAATTAATTAGAATGGTAATTAAGTATTTAAATAGGATTTTGATATGCTATTAATTTCATATCCCTTGATGCACATTTAAACCAGCAGACATTAGAGTGTTTTAGGTTCGGTCATAAAGCAAGCCTCTATGTGAAAACAATACTGGATCCATTATGGCCTGTTTACAGGGTGTTTACTGATAGTTATGAGGGATGACAACAGACAGAACGCTTACAACATTATCAGCTCCTCCCCAATGAAAGCTTTCCTTTTTTTGTGACTCCTCCAACATGGTGTCATGTCCCCTATAGACCTTTGAAAACTGTTCCCCAGTTAGTGAGCGCTCTCGTCATTTCTCCGGGATGGACTCACCCCTCTGATACAATGTTTGGCTGTGTTTGCTGCTTTGCTGTTGATATTGTGCTGCAAAACAACTGATTGCTATGGCATTAGTCACCACTAAACACAGACTACAACATTCCATATAGCAAATGTCAAAAATTCATCAAATAGCTTTTGTTTGAATAGTCATTATGAAATTAAACAGCAGAATATAATACAGTGCTCCATTCACTGTCCACAGCAAGACTTGGAAATGGCAGTACATTGTGGTACTTGTTTAAGGGACAAATGTGGAAAATATGTGTATACAAACCCGCAACAGGCTACCAAAGGCACTTATGATTTATACCAGTATAGTCTTTCGAAGATTGAAACTGTCAAATTTTGAACTCTATTGCGTTGTGCATTCAATCCACAACTGATGGCTAATTTTACCTAATGGTAGCTAATTTACAGTAAATGTAGTGCATAGTAGTTTATAAATAGGGAGCGAGTTTCGGACACAGCCCTGTCAGATCGCCTACTGATTTTTTCATTACAGTTACTAATTATACTGTAATTATAATTTATAGTCAAGGTGGCCATTGGTCAGCAAAAGCTATAGGTTGGCAAGCATAGGGTGATCCATCATGAATATACTCTTAACCGTTGCACATTCCCTGGACAATATTTTGCACATTCCTGCACAGTTTTTTCATTTTCATCTTAAAATATATATATTGCACATATTTAATATATATATATTTTAATATTCTGTACTGTAAATATTTCTATTCCTATTTTGTATTCATGCTTATGTTGACTTTTGCACTACTTGTCTCCTACTTCTACCTTTTTATTCCTCTAAGTTGTATTGTTACGCACCAATACACCACAGCAAATCCCTTGTATGTGGAAACCTACAAGGCAATAAACCTGATTCTGATTCTGATTCTGAATTCAGTGGTAGGGAAACTATGGGATGCACAATACAAGAACCAATTCACATATATCATAAGCAAACCATTAAGTAAAGATATGAAAGAAAATAAGACAGTTATGATTATTTGTCTGTCTGTGCGGTCAGAAATAAATCTCCCTAACAAGTGGACCTTGTGACTGCTGATATTTGATCAGGTTTAATCCAAATCCTGTGTAAATGTAAAGATGTGCTGATCATGAAGTGCTGCTCATTTATAATAAAAAACAAGGAAACAAGTTGTTGTTCTACTTTTACTACTGCTAATACTACTACTTCTTCTAGTAAATAATTATAAAAAGGCCTAATTCTGTTTAAATATTGATTTGAGGAAGATATTTGTCCACATTTATTTATTTTTATGATGAAAGATGAAACAAATTCATCTTTATTTATGCACCATCTGTTTCAACATATTAATGTTTATTTTTGATCAGAAACCAGAGCAAAACTTTGGTGTGAGCAACTAAAAAACCTGTTAGACACAGCTACAGTTATTCTGCAACAGAGCATCCTTTTTTGTCCCTGCTGTTGTGTTTCTGCACAGCACCCAGAGATCAATAATCAATAATCGTAATGTATTCAAGTTGATGAAGTTTGAGTTCATGTGCTGGTTATTGCTGCTCATTCTACCCCGTTTTTGTATTTATCCCAAATGTAACACACATCACTTCCTTTGTTCCTATCTGACAGTGACTTTCTACAGGACCAAAGATAAAACCTTGATGAAGTAAACACTACATTTCCATTTTATACTCAAGCTCAATCTAATTTATTTCTTTTTCAAGCTAATCATATTTATTCTCTGTTGATTTTGTACTTTGAACAAAAACTTCACTCTGTCTTCAACTGTCTAAACAAACTCATACAAATCATAAGGAGGGATTTGTGCAGGATTATTTGTAGACTTGCAGCTGTAGCAAATGTAGGAATCACCAGAACAAATGATCAAAACAACAATTAAAATGATAATTTATCAACATGTATTTTTCCTACAAAAGATAAAAACAAACAACAACGCCATCCACGTCCTGCAATCTTTAAAATCCAATAGTTAATTGAAAACATTCCACACCCACTTGTCAGATGTAACGCCCGTGTCATATATCGACTGCTGCGACGTACAGAGTGCATTGCTTTCTCAGAGACACCGGCACTGATGTTAGGATCGGATGTTGAGAGACGGTTTGTTTTCAGCCCGAAGCTTACAGAAGTCAGACGTTCATTCTGTCAGTTACAGACCATTTTACAAAAGAGACTTCACAGACATTTCCGGTTTGATCCACAGCTTTGTTTCTGCCACAAATAAAAGGCTTTATGAGGAGATATTTCCTTTTTTTTTTTTGCTTTTTCCTATCTAGTGTGCCATAGATAAATGGAGAAACTGAAAAAGGCATTTTGTAGAAGGTGTTCAAATCAATGTGCTGGTTATTTGCATTTAGAAGTGTAGGTTACCCATATATACAGTTTGTCCTTATGAAAGCAAGAAAATAATTGCTACATTTATAACATAACCGAGCAAAAACAGGGTTAACATAAAAAAAAAACTAAAGAGTCTAATTGTCTATAGTAGTGAGATGAAAGGCTACACAGTGGGACATGTGACATTTAACACTCAGTGCTCTTTAGTCTGAGTGGTCCTGGTTTCCTGGTTCTCTCTGGGCATTATTTTCCTACAGGGAATTTAATCTAATGACATTTCCAATCTAAAGCTAACTGCTAAGCGAGAACATGTGTCGACATACGTCCAGCTGTTGACATACCACTCGTGTGTGTGTGTGTGTGTGTGTGTGTGTGTGTGTGTGAATGAATGAAGGGTGATGTATGCGGGGGTTTAGTTGTATTCTGGCAAGGTCTAGAAAATGGTTCATGGGAAAACAGTGTGTTTATCCTGATTTAGACAAAAAAATAAACGTGCCAACAGCTGTCACATTTGGCATTCTCCATGGACTGGCTAGCACAGATGTAGTGTACAACAGTATGTGTGTGTCTTTGTGTGTGTGTGCATATCATCCCTTCACTGATAAAAGAATTAAACACATTTAGATAATTTAATTATTAAATAAAAGTTTCCGTTTCACCTCTCTTCTTCTGTCCACGCAGTCTCCCTCTCTCGCTTGCCAACATGTGGGCACTATTTCTATTATTGTTTCTACTACTATTTTGCTCTTTCTTTTTTGTAGAGTTTTATCAATGACATTTAAATGGCAATATAATTAAATTAAACTGATCCCTAGCAGAGATGTCTGGTCACCGAAGCCGGTCAGCGTCCAGCCGTCAATCAATTAATGTCAGTGACTGAAGTGCCACAACATTCTGGCTCTAAGGAAACTGAGAATATCCTAAAATCAGTAAAAATATCATCTAATGAGGCTTACAAAAACATTTTGACATCAGGCCCAGGGCTGCTCCTGTGTGCAGTTAGCGGACACGTCATCCTCCATTCTTGTCAATTCAAACAGTGATGAGTTGGAGCGTGGTGGCACCAACAGTATCAGTGTCTCTTCACAGTATGCGAAGACCCGGGGCCACACTGCAGGGCAGTAACTGACAGAGGTGGCTGCCTTTGCAAAAGGCAAACACTACTGGTACCAAACTGAATCTTTTTAAAGTTAAATACTGAGTAAATAAGAGCAAGTGGGTTAATTGGCTTGCTAATTACCAAACTATTATCTAACGTTTTCAGTGGCTTAATGTGAGAATGTTTGTTTAACTGGGTATGTGTGATTCATGACATCTGAGAACTGCCTAATCGTACACCACACTGCTGATGGAAAGCTTACAGTCACAGTAAGGTCACTGTCAACAAGCATGTTTTTCTGACATTGTAAGCCGTGCTGTTGGCACTCGGGGAAGAGCTTGGAGGACTTAAAGAAACCAAAATAATGTCCCATTCATCTGGAGCACACAGTCAAGTTTTCCACAAGAAGTCTCAATAATCAATTTCAGTTAATCTAATCTGTGGCTCGGTGGCCACAAAGCTACAGTCGGGAAACCAGGAAACCTCATTCAGCCCGAGTAACAAATACACTAGCTAAATGAGGAGGCTTTTTTTGTTTGGCCTGCTTGAAGCATTTACTTTTTAAATGACAGATGGTGGACTGGGATTTCCAAACACTTGAAACAATCAGATTCAATCTGGGAGGTGGCATGTGTGGATCAGGAGTGATTCGTCCCCCACGTATTTGGGAAAAAGCCTCTTGGTATAAAATGGAATCTGATCTATAAAATCCTTCAAAGTTACAGCTAATGAGTTGATAATGGTGGGGTTTTTCAGGAAAGGTTATGGGGTCTCCTGGGTGGCATAATATAGTG
This sequence comes from Lateolabrax maculatus, assembly GCA_031216445.1. Classification (NCBI taxonomy): domain Eukaryota; kingdom Metazoa; phylum Chordata; class Actinopteri; order Acropomatiformes; family Lateolabracidae; genus Lateolabrax; species Lateolabrax maculatus. The sequence goes on along the minus strand of CM062206.1, from coordinate 6,400,982 downwards.
TTTCCATTAAGCTTGCTCTCTCGGCCTTGCCTCTTTGTCTCCTCACCCTTCGTTTCTCCAGGGAGGCACTCCATAAGTTCCCAAGTGGCTTATTTACTTGTAAGGCAGTGCAATGTCCCCTCAGCGGCCCTCGAGGCCAGAGCTGACAGTTGATTGGCTTGTGGTGTTGCATTCAAGTCCTCTTATCGTGCTAAAGTGGAGCTGCTCGGTAGGACCTAAGATACACTTCCCGTGAGCCAGAGAAAGACGTGGAGGTGAAACGAGGAGCAAAACAGAGAGATTAAATTCTCTGAAGTGAGATGAAGACAGATAGAAAAAGTAAAGGGGAAACAGGGACATGGATGGCGAGAGACAAAAGAGAATGAGACACCTTTTTAATAGGTCCAAGTAGTGTGTTTGTGCACGTAGAAGTGTCATCACAAGTGTGCGTGTTGTGTGTTCGATAAGAAAATGAGGAGCTTTTTACAGACTTGAAAGACCATAAAGCTAAATAGTTCAATCATATAATAACTACTATTTTCTCATTTGACTTGAAATTCTAATGAAGATTAATTTTTAATCAAGAAAGTCAGTTTTTATGGTTATAGGATAGGATATTCTAAATCTAAAATTGATTTATTTATTTTAACTTTCTTGTAATTGCTTTTGGGGACCTGTCTTAATTGCAAGAGGACCTAGGTCAATGCAAATTACAGTGATGTATGTCTTATAGCAGAAAACACACAAATCCAAGTGAAAATTGGATTAAACAAATCTGTTACTTTTAAAATATGTTGGTATTTTCCCAGTTGAAAAATCAATAAAAAACGATAGAGTCATAAATATGTATTGTCTATATATGTGAGCACATTTAAGGCTGTAGAAGATGAGTTATAGGCTGCTGTCACAGGCATGTCACAGGAGGAGATTAGAGTCCTCTCTGGTCCTACCATCAATACAGGGCAGAGTGACCCTGCCTCCAGATAAACAGAGGGGCGCCGGCCTGAAATGGATTGCCAAAGTGCCACATCTGTCATGAAGGTAACCAGAATGTGATTGTACAGTTCACCGTATTCATGTTTTTTTTTTAGTTGTTTATTCTCCTATAAAAGCTTTGCTTTCACACGCAGGTTTACGCAGCACACTGCATCTCATTCAGTCAAGTCTTCTCAAGTTGCATATATTCACATCCCGGAGCTTTGCAGTACAATTAGTGTGTCTTCTGTTGGCTACTGAGCAGCTGCACTAGAGCAGGTGTGGGGTAAGTGCTTTACTAAAGCTCACTCCAAGGGTCTATTTTTCCAAGGAAGTAATACATATTTACTCTCCCTATCTGTTTTTTTTTTATTATTAAAAAAATCAAATAAAGAATATAAATACATTTTTAAATAGATTCTCAACTTGATTTAACACAAATTCAGTCAATTGATATGTGGAAATTGTCAAAATGTGTTGTTTGGTGGTGGCCAGCTGGTGACAAGGTGTTTGCAGTACCAGGGTTTATAAATCATTTGTAAAATAAGGAATAAGAGGAAAAAATGTTTTAGTTTTCCAGGGTGTGAACAATTGGCTGCTGTTGATCCTCCTTCAGTATCACACTTGCTTTGTCTTTTAGCTCTTTAGTTCAGGCAGACCCGTCCATTGGGCCATCTGACCTCTGACCTTCTTGGAAAATGCCAAAATAAAATAATTAACTTATTAACAATTGCAACTTCAGACTTGGATTATTGTGTGAATCCTTTGAACTGATTGATATTGTATTGATCCTATGAACTCCCTTCATTAACAATCGTTATTTATGACTCAACAGATATTTTTCACAACCTGGCAACCCCAAACTGTCCTTATAAATGCTATAAAACAATAGTTCATTATTTATTAACCATTTATAAAGCCATTAATTACAACATGTAAAAGCTTTGTAAAGGCAGACTTGTAAGAAAGTGGTACTCTGTATACTAGAATGATTTTTTGAATGACTCTCGCTGCTTTGCTTCTATATCTGAATTGTAGACCTCTGTAAATCTTTCAACCTGTATAGACCTCTGTGTCCTAACAATTCAATCATTAGAAATCCCCATATTTCCTTCTTTCATGTAGGCCGATGTGACTGTAACAACATAATTTCTGTTGTTTTGATTGATTGAGTAGACTGACAACTTAATGGCCTCTTGTTCAACAAAGTAACGTCACAAAATCGACTCCAGCACTGACAATGTGATGCATGCATTTTCATACTGGCCCAGTTAAGTACCGTACCTGCAAGGAAATATTGAACAAAATGTAAGAAAGTAACAACAGAAAAACCTTTTTTCTGAATCCTGAAACAAACGACAACACTGAAAAACACCAATATAGGTGACGAATGATGACATTGTGCTGCTTTCCCCAGGCTCTACAATAGCACTCTATTGTAAAGACTTTCTAAAAGTGGAAGCACAGACAGCATCAATAAAACTGGAGTCAATGTGAGCAGAGAAACAATAACGCCCTTGAGACATTGAGCTGAACACTTATTGAGAGGAGCTTACAATAACTTAACAGATAAGAGTTTGTCTTGCTCCAGGACTCTGCATATTTGGGATTCCAACGTGAAACCTTTTCACTAACCATTACACCACCTTTTAACCTATTCTCAAGCAGACTTATTCGTTCATATCAGATATCCACCAGGGGGAATAGTGAAATCAAACGGCAGACCAATGGCGGACAGTATACCTGAAGCAAAACAACAGAAGGATCAGTGCACTTTATGCTTTTAAATACAGAATCTTTTTATATTTCACATTTTTTAATGGTTTGAGTGTTTTATTGGTTGTTGTGCTGTCAGCATCCTCTCAGAATAAAAGGTTTAGCAGCATTCTGTGCTTTCCAGATGAGTTATTGTACCATTGTTGACAGATAATTTAGAACTCTTGGCAGTTTGTTCCTGTTGGTAATTGCTGTACCAAGAGCAAGTTGTGACAAATTATAAAGGACAAAACATAAATGGTGCAGGTGAATTCAGGTGAAAGCTGATTATTGATTTTGTAGAACAAATAAATCCACCTTTCTCTCTCATGAGATGAAAAGGAAAGTGAGGGGCCACATTTAGGTAATAAGTGTACACGGTACACATTATTCTATCTTGGGCCTGATGGGGCAGCATAAAAGAGCAATACCTGATTGTTTAACAGTATAAGATAAAAATGTTTTCCCTCTTTCGCTGTGTTGTCGAAGAGCTGCAAGACAGTGTCTGAATTTGAGGTTTCATACATTTTGATGGGAAGTTTTACACAGAACACAGAACATAGGAACAAAATCAATAAAAGCCCTACAACTCAACCCAATGCAATCCCAGTGGCACTGTTCTCTTTCTTCCTGTATTGCATTTTTTATGGTTCAGAGGTCATTACTGCTGGATCCCCAGAGACAGATCTACGTCTTTCTGATCGAGAGCTTACAGCGACTTGCTCTAGTCAACTCATGGAAGGTTTAAAAGCAAGATTTCCCCTTGACCTTAACAAGCTCACCTGCAGAGTTCAGAAGTCATATTGACCTCCATGATTCACCACCTTCTGAATTTTTATTCCTCATGCTCTCAATATTGCTGACTATAAAACAGTTTTAGCCTCTTTTCTGTCAATTTTTCATCCATGCAGCAATTAGATTTTCTACAGCTTCACAGGGATGCAAGCAAGGTTAACTTGTTATACCTTTCTGCTTTGTGACTCCTGCTAATTGCTCCTCACAAAAGTGATTAAACCTAAAGCAAGCTCCTGCAAGCTTTAACATCAGGTGTCTGGTGACAGGAGGTGATATGTGTTATGCGACCAGCTGCAGCAGCAGTTTGCAATAAATAGAAGATGAACTATGGTGCATCGTCTGATTGACAGATGATCTTTAGAAGGTGCAGTGTGGAAACACCCCAACAGTTTGTATATGAAACAGAGGAAAAAAAAGATTTAAAAATGAAGGCAGGAGAGAAAATAATAGATATCATAAAACTTGGAAAGGTCAACCTCTACACTTTATCCCCATTTATATTGCGATTGACCAGTTGGAAATTCTCATATTACCACTGCGGCAAGAGAGAGAAGAACATTAGGTATGGTGCAAAGGAATGCTTGTGCAACATATTTGGCCCTGCCGCAGCACAGCAATGAAGTCATGATCACAGTTCAAGGTTGTGCTGAAACACCACAGTTGGATTGTATTTCATATTTCTTGAGAAGTCAACGGGGATGTGAAGTCTGATGTCATTCGAGAGGAGAAAGGGAGGTGAGAGGGGATATAAAAGATGAGCTAACTGAGGCCAATAAGTGTGTAGTGGGTGATTTACCCAAATGGTGAGTGCAAAGACTGGATAATTGCATGATGAGATGTGAGAAAAAATCCTGACATGGGAAAAAGGAGAGCAGTGCATTACAGCGCATATGGAAAATAGATTAGTGTTATATTAGAATCCTCATCTTGAACTTTCATCATTAACTTCAGATACATCCTTTTGAACTTGAATCAGGGCTGGACAGAGTCAAGAAAACAGAAACCGTAGGCATAGATTTCTTTAATGAGCCGCGTTAACATTTTGCTGTTAACATTTTAAAAAAGTTCCTCCTTCAGTCTGGGTGAGTTTCCTTTTTTGTTTTTAGCTGAAGGATTAAGAGGTTTTCCTCTTTGGGGAAATTCAACACAACCTTCAATCCTTTCAAGTCCAACTGGATAAGGTTTAAAATACAAAGTGCTAAAGCTCAAAACAAGGTTGTTTTTTGTTGACATTTTAAAGACAGGATTTTTACCTGAGGATATGTTGTTCCATAGAAAGGAACATGTAGCTGTGATTTTGGTGTTTTTCTTTTTCCAAACCTAAGTTAAAGATTACACAGACAGTTACGTGCTCCGTGTGTTTGATGACCCTTCAACCCCAGAAAGCTTTTAAACCCCAATATCAGGGCACTGTATTTTTTCTGAAAAGCAGTCATTTTCTAGCTACTTTTTCTTTTCACACCTGGCAGCAGTGGCATGTTGTGTCTTTGCCTTTCTGCTTTAATCACTCTGACTTGGGTTGTTACCCTTCCCAGGCTTAGCCTTGTCCTTGTGATGTGCAGTGATGAAAAGCCTACGGGGGGGGGGGAACCAGACAAAGTCGAGTGAGCTGGGCTTTGATCAAACCCCAGCTCAAAAGCTTGATACACTCATAAAATGGCCGATGATTCCTTGTTTGGACCAACATTAAGCCTATGCCAATTCCAGATGTTTCCTGGGTGTCCCACAGAGTGAGAGAGGGAGTTAACACCGGGAACGTGACCCCGGGGAACCTGTAAATCCAGGCGAACAGTGATTACATGTATCGCACACTGTGAATCACCCTTGTAAGCTGTTGCCCTCCTGACACAAAGTTCCACTCATTTGGAAAATATCAAAGCAGGTCCTTCCTGTTGGATGACTGGGTTGTAGCATGTGCTGACTGATTGCAACACTATATCATGTGGAAAGATCGCTATATTACATCTGTGTGCACCGACCAGGAACCCGACCCCCACCTGACTGTGTGACCAAACAAAGAAAGACTAACAAGCCTTTCCAGGCCTTTTCAAGCCGTGCAGCAGACCACGGAGGCAGCAATGATTATAAATCAGAGTAAAATTGAATGTGATGACATGCAAAGACAACGACCAAAATCTGAACGTGAAATAATTTAAATTATTCATCCCAGGGGAATTTATGGGAATTTATGACTTTGATTATACTGAGTAACACCAACCAAACAATAATTCACTTTGATTCAATTGTATTAAAAGTAGAAAATACGAATATATCGTGTCTCTCCTTTTAAAGTGGAAGTGATGATGGCAATGTCAGATAATGAGAAGAAAACGAATATGATGACATGCTGAGACAATGATAAAAGAATATTAAAAGCTTTTCATCTGAAGGGAGTTACGCTGTTAAATTCAGTCTCAAAAATTCTGTTTATCTTTTACTACACATTAAAGCTGAAATCCGTATCTTTCTGCATGTTGCCACTCGCTCCAGCTGTGACAGGAATTAGAATTAAGTTCAAACTGCTGAAAGGTTGAAAGTTGTGTGGAAGCCTGATGTTCATTTGCCAACACAAAACCTCAAGTGTGACACTACTAATGGATTTATGCAGCATCTTTAAATGTATAAAAATATAAATGTGTTAAAGGCATCACTTCCAGCATGCAGAATCTGTGTTGAACAGACTTTATCAGCACTGTCAACCAGGACAAGTTTTGTCCCATAGCCTGTAGTCAGCAAACCACAGCCCCCACCTTTGCCTCGCACCCAACTGGCAACACACTAGGTTGATGAGCCCACAACATCCCATGTCCCATTGTTATTCATGGCATTCCTTTGGGCTGAGCCCGAATGGGCCCCATGGGTGTTGGCCCAGCCACCAGGTGCTTGCTGACGAGCTCCCCTTCCAGGCCTCCAGGAGGGAGCGCCGCTCTCTCTAATCCGGATACGGTAGCTTGCTTCCAAAGTTGCAGCTCTATTAGGGTTCGGGGTGGGAGAGAGTCACTGTCCCAAGTAAAGGTGTTCAGGTATCTTGTTTATGAGAGGATAAGTTGGAAAATGACATAAACAGGCGGATCATTGCCACTTGAGAAGTGATGCATACGCTGTCACAGTAAATAGGAAGCTGAGCCTGATTGTGAAGTTCTCAATTTACCAGTCGATCTACTTTCGAACGCTCACCTGTGGTCATGTAATGACAGAAAGGACATGCAAATTAAAGTGGCCAAAATGAGCGAGAGTAAAGCTGCTGATTCTTTGTGTTGAAAGGAGCTACTTGGTGGTTAGATAGGCTGTTTGGGAATCAGATTAGGATGCTCCTTGACAACTTCCTGTGGAGGCTTTCCAGGCACATCAAACTGGGAAGAGACCCGAGGGCAGAGCCAGAACGGGCTGGACGATTACACATCCATCGAGGGCACCTCAGGATCCCAGAGGGAGAGCCTGCAGAAAGATGTATGTGACACCTTTCTTAGTCTGCTGCCACTGTCGATTTCACTTATTTACTTGATCTACCTTGAAATAAGCAAAAATAACTGTCTTGAATACCAAATGAAGGCTAAATACCTTTCATTTTTTACAGGGTAGCATTGACTCTGCATACTCAAACAAACATTAAGTCAATTAGTTTAAATTAATAAAAAATTAGGTGATGTTTACATTGGGAATATGTTGTGTTGTCCTATTAGCACCTCTACAATCTCCAAACCTTCTCATTCATCACCGTGACATTTGTGTTGAACTCATCTGAGTGGCAGTTGCTCATTATCCCAGCATGCAACATGCCATTTAAAGATAAGAGACAATTATACAGTGCACACAATGGGTAACTGAGGATCTTTCTACGACCCTGACAGAGCCTTTTTGTCTATTCTGTATCCCTTTTGAACAGCTATAAATATCTCATCACCTGCCAAATGATATGTTTACACTAATTAAAAGGAGCTATTAACACCAGGAATGAACCGTAGCACTTGAGGTAGATTTGTTGACAGCTTTAGCGTCTTCCTAATGTTCAGAGTGTGAATTAGACACTGACGATCGGGGGCGTCGACTTTTTCTCCGGGGCAGAAAGGGAACCCACTACAGTACAGGCGCACGCTTCAGTGAACTGAAGTCTTACAATCTTTACAGCAATCTCGGGACCCATCAGCTATCAATTTACCTTTTGGGGGCAAAGGCCAATATTTCACGGCCTCCGGTGTGGCCAGCGGATATCTGGATAACGGATATGCCAATGCATTCCACCTCTTTTATTTGCCACACAGACTGCATGCAAGCATAGCCCGCTCAAACTTGATTGGTCAATACTAATCAAAATACAAACAGACTACAAATGGAAATCAGAACGTGTCTGATAAACAAATCTTGGTCACTTGCCTACAGATTCTGCATTTATATGCTGATATCTGTTTTCTAGATATTATCCTCAAAGTATCTTGCTTGTTTAATTTAATGTCTGTAGATGATGATAAAAAATAAATCCATTACACCAACTCGTGGGGGGTTCAACTAACATCAAGGTTAAGAAATGGTATGGTCCACTTTAGGGGTGTCTGAAATTGTATTACAAGATTCTTCCAGGCATGAATATGGGAAATATAGGCTATTGTAATATCCACAATTACATGTCGTCCCCCCCACCCAACCTCTTGTTTTTACCTCTTTTGGGGGGTCCAAGTCTTAATTAGGGGGATCAATTCCCCCAATCCCCCCTATAATTCAAACCCTGCTAATGTTGTCTCCTCTACACGACAGGCCCAGATGGTGAGGTCTGTTAAAGATATCATAGCGTTTCACTATTTATCTCGCCCTCACCGAGCCCAGGGAGTACTGTTGTCTCTCTGAAAACCTCACAGCACAGAGGCTTCACTTCACACCTTTTGTGAAACCACCCTCAGCGCCTTTGGCTGCAGGACCTGTTCATTACAGAGGAGTGAGACTGCGTGGCGAGAGAGCTCGCAACCTGTTTGACACATTTCTCTGTGGGTGTAATTGCATTTCCCGTTTCCCTGTTGTTTCATTTCGGAAAAATGCCAAAGCTCTCCCAATTAAACCCAGAGCGACGCTGTTTTGCAGTACATTCTCTCTCTGTCCATTTCTCTTTCTAGGCCTCCCCCCACTCTCCCCCTCCCTCCACCTCCCCTGTTGGCTCAAGTTGGTCAGTAATGCGTGGACAAGAGGGATCCAGACAAATTCCGTCACAGCTCACAGCCTCATGCATCCAAAAGCCTTTCTGCGCTCAAGATGTTTTCCAAGGCACTGTTGTCAGTTAGCAAAAGATTTGTCTCCAGATACTGGCCTATAAAACCTGCAAATTTTGACCTACAAGAAGAAAAGTGCTTCTTGTTAATTGTTATTTTTTTCCTCAACCCTTCCACGAACCCAAATCAGATGAATTGGAATCTGCAATGTGTAAGAATGCACAATTAATTGTTATTCTGTCTGCTCTTTGATAACAATATGTTCCTTCAGGCTCTGGGAATTGAGTGAGCGCACACTAGATTACGTTTTAATGAGTTGATTAAGATTTAATATTTGAATGCATTACAAAAACTTTCTGTAAAAGTATTCATTCAAATTATACCATATGGACATTCTCCATCACTGTGGTAGTTTGCAGCACCACAGTCTGCAGATTACACACTCCAGTACTTAAATGCATGTCTACAACAAATGTTCAGAGAAAACCCATTTTGCTGTGAAAAAGTGACACTAATATCAATAATTAAGTCTGCTGCATACTTGCTGAAAATAGCAAGAACACAGCAACGCAATCCTTCAGTGGCAACATCCTCTGTAATCTAATGTGCTTCACCGGTCAGTGACAGCTATTCATACTGTAAAAAGGTTACCGTTTTGTTCACTGCAAAAAATGACGAGTTTGGCAGAAGATTTTATCACTAATCATACCTGCTCATACCGTATTCCCATCATATTGCACAGACCTTGATTATCTTAGCCACATGGGAAAAAAACATTAAAATCAGCCCCCTAATTGTAATTCCAAGTCAGATACAGTATATCAGGAATCTTTGAAAGCTACAACATCTCCCACTTGTTAAGAACTAAATAAGGAAACCAGTGAGAAATCTGGATCTGAGTAAAATAAAATATACATATTTTAATTTACTACACTGTAGGTTTAAAAGTCATTAATTTGGCTAGCAGTGGGAATAACCATCTTAGAACGATTCATAAACACTCGAATGTATGAATAACAAGAGGTTTCCACATTCCTCGCATTTGACCGACATGGCATGAATGCAAAATATAGCTCAAACTGGTAAAATTGGTCTTCTGGTCTAGACTGAGGCTAAAAGGGTCAACTAAGGTTACTGGTTAGTTATTGGTACTATAGTTATACATTCAAACTCCACACTTAGTTAAAATTGATCACAAAATGGTTGAGACAGTTTCTGGCCTATCATTGTAGACAAAGGCAACATTACCTGCATGCCCACTAAGATAATTCTAGTATGAATATCCTGAAAAGGCTTGCTTGACAAATTTGGCCCTTAACTAACAGTCCTTTGCCAGACCTTTAATTTTTTACAGAGTTGTGTGCCATGAGTGGAGGTGGAGAAGAGGTTATTCTGCGAGGATCCGCCGTGCACACAGGCATGCTGGACCAAGCTGCTTCTAATTAGCGAGCACAAAGACACCCGCCACCCGAACACGTCCAGTCCAAGGGAAGTTTGGCATGCACGAATCTCGATGAAAAGCATTCCATCGCTAACAGTGTGGAGCTCTGGAGCATAACCCAGACTGAAAAATACTGAGCGGATGAGGATGAGGGATGAGGTCGCAGTGGTGTGCTGTTTATTTGTCTATGAGGTTTGTGCATGTATGTGAGGATAGAGGGTGTCGTGAGCAGGATGCTTTACTCTCAATGTTCCCCTCAGGCCAAACGGGGCCATAAGGTGGTCCCAAAGTCGCTGTACCATAAAACAAAACACTTTGCAATGCAATTGGCAGGAACTGGATGTAAGACAGTCAGAATAAATGAATAATTTCAGTCCATGGGGACAGGCGGGCTGTCACAAGGCTGCCATCACTGATTGACATGTTAATAACATTTGTCACCACAAAGAGAAACAGTTGATTTATTGGTGTTATTTATTTATTTTGTATATTAAAAAACTAGTTAAATCTGATCCAGGTGAAAAATCCAATCTTTGCCTCACAAAAACACTCTGTAGTTTAGCCATTTCTTGATATAAAAAAAAAATAGATAGATAGATTCATATATATGCATTTGTTTTATTTTTATTTTGTTGTTTCTTGAATTCTTGCTTTTTTCATTGAGAAGTACTGGATTGTTTTTGCTCTAAGGGCAAAATAAAACATTCTCAAAATGAAACTTCACTTTTTGGTTAAACTGGTTGCAAATCACAGACGTATGCAACTTGTGACAAAAGGTGGGAACCAGTCACTTAAAAATGATGTTACATAAACAGGCCCTTATTTGCATTTCCCTCCCCATTTTGCCTTTTACCATATATAATGGGAATAATGTCTGAACAGTTGATGCAAGATGACCATTCGGGTCAACAACTGGATAAAAAATCAATGTGAAAATAAGTTAACTCATCTGCTCCTTCTGTGAAAATGAGTCAAAACCAAAAATGATGAGTCACAGCTATTAACTGTTACTGATCTTGCAAGTTGATTATTTTGCAAATTGATTTTACAGACAAAAAAAAAAGGTCCTCTTCTTCCTCCTGGGAACAATATCTCTCTGTGAGGTAGACTTGTGCCACCCTACTTAAATCCCATGTCACAAAGACTGAACTACAAAAAAACTCATCATCATTCGAGGAACTACCACAATGTCATGCCCTTGAGAGACAGAAATGATTACCGCATGTGGCCCCCGCATCATCGGCAGGCATTTGCTGACAATAGCAAGAACAAAGACCTTGCAGACGGCAGGAGTGTTCTTTGACTCTACTGTTCCATTACCACATGGCACTGGTCCAATACCACAACGCCATCCACAAAGGCACTGTTTACAATGCAGGGATATGCAGCATAAGAGGATGTGTGCAGTAGTTGTGGGGAGCAATTATGGCCAATAGCTTGTGTGTGATTACATCTTGATGTTTTGTCAAAGTGCAGAAAAGTGTAGGAGTGTATCATGTTGCTCCATTTGGTGCAATCACATGAGGAGCCGGACCTTTCACACAACAAAGAGATGCCTTTCAACAGAAGAAAAGAGACTGAGACACTAAACTGGATTATGGATAATATGCTGCATTAGATGTGGTACATTTCTGAGTTGCAGTCATGTCACTATGACTTCACAGTATGGTGAATATATTATAAATATTGACAGAAGACAAAAGCAGTAAAATAATCTGACAGGGTGGTCTGGTTCAAGAAACTGCACTCTAGCTCGAAAGTTTTAAAGATAAACTGAATTGAAGACTAAAAACTACCGCTTTTTAATTTTTTAATTGGGACAGTCTGCCTCACCACGTTCTCTCTCACTTAATTGACTGTGTGAGACAACCTTTATCCTGACCGGCTCAGAAAATATTAATTGTATTACAAAGTGATATAAAACATTCATAAACAATTCCCGGCTGAACTCGGTGTCTTCGCCAGGGAAGGCTGCTGAGCAGTAGTTCATAATGCATAATGATGGATTGAGGTTCTTTTGTCTTTGAACTCTTCTAGCAATTCTGACTGAGCATACTAATATTCCTCATTAACATATTTGGTTATAGGGAGCACATAAAACATAGATGGATAAAGTTACCCGTTAGTGGTCTTAAAGTCTAAAGATTTAGTGCTGTAACCATACAGGAGCAGAAAGAAAGGAGGGCCACCTTATGACTGCAGGTTAAACAAGATCAACTGATCGCTATGAGATCATAAACTCCTTGTACCGTCTCTCAACCCTGTGGCCACTTTTCTACAAGGTCTAAACTTCTAAGCAGATGTGCAATACTGTGACTTGACTCTGTGTATGTGTTAAGAATTAAAACTGGACAGAGTAAAGGAAATTAAGATGGTTTAAAAGTAGGTTATAAAGAGGACAAGATCCTGGTGCCTGGGATATTCAGTTAATGTGCGGGGCAGGATTGGGCAAAGTGGTTGAAATAGTGCAATAAAGATTTTTTTTTCATACGAATATATTAATTTATGGCTAAGTATGCAAAATCAAGAAATACAATAGCCCAATTGATGTTCATCTTAATGAGCTGTAATCCATTGTACTGTTATAAAGGAGTCCTCCAGGGCTTTAGTACTGCACCTCCACAAAGTGTGGAAACTTGCAAGAGACAGCAGAGGCCATGATATCCTGACTTCTAGTCCCTTCTATGGGTCAAGATTCAAAAACACTGAATAGAACGATTAGTACATTGAATACAAAATTTCAACTCTCAAGTCCAATCTGAGATAACCAGGATGACACCATCACTTTTTCAAAGGTTTCTCCAGACCCACAGAAGACATCGTGCAACTGTTTTCACAGGCTGATTAGTACTCCTTGTGATGAGTAAACTGTTATGTTAATGTGCATAAATCTGTTTGCTCAGAATCATTAATTTGGACAACAGAGTTTTGTAGAATGAACACAGTATGATCGAATCATCACATCAAGAATTATTGTCCAGACTTGGTATGAGACGTATGATTATGAAATAATTTTGATTACCATATATTCTGAATATTTGGATCAGTTTAGTATATTCTGAGATGGCTGTAAACAGTGTGTAATGAGACAGTGTGAAACAGAAGCACTGTGCTCTGTATTTCACTCCTCATACAGTACACTCAGCAGTCTGAAGCTGTAGGTGATTTATCAGCACATCACGAAGCACAGCTGCAGGGGAAAGTGTAGTCAGTCACCAACAGAGAAGTGGTCAAGCTTAAAATAAGAAAGGTATACAGTGTTATAGCTGTATAGCTTTTTGGACCAGTGGTTACGTATATTTTGACTTTAGTGCTCAACTGCTTTAGTATATCACTAGTCACTGCTCCAATAAGGAGTTTGAATTATACTGTACTCCACACCTTTCAGTCTAAATGTAGCTCGCATTTTTGCATCGCAAGATAAAGTTAATTAGAAACAGTCTTGGTAATTTCTGGGTTGATTTTAAGTAAGCACCTTCTCTTACTCATTCCACCTGAGACTGAGATGCAAAACAACAATAACGGGTAGTGTAGTAGAACCTAATATCCTGTGGTTGAAAGGTGTCAGCTATTGCACCACTAAACAGGGCTGTGCAGACATTGCAGCAGAGCCTGGGCAGCGTCTGATAAAGCACACAGAGCAGAAGGTACGGCACTCCGTTCAACAAAGACCGCAGCACCTCGTGTAGCCCCGGAGAGCAGGAGGACAAGCCCTCTGCTCCTTTTTGAAGACCCAGCTAACTCGGGCCGACACCGACACTACAGCAGCCAGGGGGCCTTAACTTCAGCGGCTGACACAAGCTGGAGAGCAGCCATTATGCCTCGGGGGGAAAGTCCTCCCCCCACCGAGGGAGAGCAGCCTGGGGATGGCGAGGACATTAGCAAGTGTCAAGATGGGGAGCTGATCCGAGCACAGCGGCAAATGGAGTGAGAGGAAAGTGATTCAGGCCGACATGCGATGATGTGCCTGGCAAAGTGTCTCTGTGCAAGTGATATAAAGACTGGTGTCAAAGTCGCTCATGTCACTTTCTTTGGTCAAAGATTAAGCCGGCAATATGTGGTTGAAATCAATGGACTTTATGTCTCTCGTGACAAGTGGGTTTTTCTAATTAGTATTCTAAATGACCCCAGTTAATTGTAACTGGGGTAATCGCAAGCTGGATGTATTTAACGCCAACTGAACATATATTGTACTGCTGTGAGTACACCAGTCTGATATATTGCTCAGCACTAGTCCAACCATTACCACTAGATACGTCTATATTTATAACATTCTGTTCCTCGTTCCTCCCAGAAATATACCAGGGGAGACTGCACAGTCAAGGCTTTGTCTTCCGTCTGGATGTGCATTTAGGTAATTAAAAAAACTCAAGGACTGAGCTCACCAGACATATTATTTCCTGAGTCAGGGAGCAGGCCTTCAATCTCAACAATGGGATTCTCAATGGGATATTGAAAGAAACCTATTTCTTGTCTAATTAATAATCTTAAATTACAGTGCGTTTCATTGGTAATATCTGTAATTCAGCATTTAGAGGAAGAATAGAAATATCTACTATTAGATTTCTGGACATTTTGCTTTTAATACTGACATTAAGTGAGAGCAACAGGCAATTTAATTTTAGTTCCTTGGTGTTTGGAAATATTAGGAACTTGTAATTATGCACTCAGTCAAGACTCCAGTTAATACCAAATCCTTCTCATTATACAGTTATTTTATTGTATGCTGTAACATTAAATTTTTTCATAATTGGAACTAAAAGGCTTTTATTTAAACCATGAGAACACAGCCCCAGACAGCTCCATGAGGGATGTCCACTTACTTTTGGCCATCATTTCAGCATTTAAGCTACTTCCCGTTTCCAGTTGTGTCTCCTCCAATAGAGCTGGGAATGAGGAGCCGCTGGTTGCAAAAGCAATTTTCCTAGCTGTAAATTAGGATTTAAAAGTTACCATTTAATCAAGTCTCAGCATTGTGACAACTTTGTTATTGTGAAGTCACTTTTTCCTTGTTTTTGGTTTGACGAATAACTCTAAATACTCTACTGCTGTATGAGAAGAAGACACTGCAGCATACAGTAGCTGCTGAATTCATCTAATACTAACCCAGAATCTGAAAGTGAAGTGATTTAAATTGCTGCACGTGTTGTCAGGTTTCTACACAGCTTAATGTATCTTAATTCGATATTAGCAGCACACACAACACAGTTCTATGATCTGCGATTGTATGTTGCTTCACAGGATCTTTGTTGGCTGTTAGATAGTTGACCTCTTCCCCTCAGTTTTTATGTGCTCAGTCAGACTTGACTTTTAATTGAAGAACCAGATCTTTCTCACATAGTCGCTGATTTTTTGCACTGATAATTTAACTGGGAGAACTTGATATTCATTAAAGCCTAGAAAGTGCGTGACTTTTGCTTCTGGACCTGAAGGCCTAGCGCCTCAAATAACCCTTTCCACTTTGCTACTGTATTATCTTTGCAGGTAAGAAAAAGTACTTCTCTTACTTGGCATGCACAGAGCATATATTGTGTGATTTGTATTTTAAGACACTGTGCTCATTTCAGTACCTTTCATTAGACTGGGCAGGCAAGAACTCTTCATTTTGCTGAGTTGTGATCAGCGCACATCAAACACTCATACAGCAGCGGGCTTTATTCACTATTCCACTGCCCTTGAAAATTCTATTATAGAAATCCATTTGGTGGACTGAAATGACTTATTCCCTGAAGCCTTTGAACCTCTGCAGAGCTGGTCAGACCAGCAGACGTGTGGCAGTTTCCCTCTCAGACATAATGACAGGCGCACGGTGCAAAGTGACAGGTCGACACCTCGCCTCCCCGTAGAGAGAGGTCACAGGGAAGGCGGTGACACTTCTCGACTCTTCGGGCATCATCAGATGGTGGTTGCGGACAGACACACAATCAATAAAGCTTGACAAACGATGGAGGTGTCAGGGCCGCCTGAAAGACACGCTGGCATGAAGATATAAGTAACTACGTAAGAAAGTGTGATGGCTTGTTTCATTAAGCTTCGACACTATCCATTAAGTATAAAAATAAAGCTTCTAATTACACATATTGGATCTGTTACAACTCTTTCCTTTAGGGTTTGGCTCTATTAAAAGGGACTGTGGATTTAAAAGTCCTTGAGCTCCGTGGCTAAAATTTGCTGCTGTTAAATTTACAGGGTCAACGTCTGATCTGTGCTGTTTTTATTTGGCAAAACCACTTAAAGGTAATTACTAAGCATGTAGTGGCCATCACTCAGAGTACCCACAATGCATTTCAACAGCCCACTAAGTTCCACTTACTCCCACTCAAAAGGAACATTAGAAACGTAGTGGAAACATTACTGAGATTTAAAATGTAATAAGGCATTTATTTACCTTGTTATTTTAATCATTTGAGTATCCTGGAGAAAACGGTGTCTTATATTTTAAAAATTATTGACTATTGTACCCTGTTGCTCTTGTCTAAATGGCTTTCAGCTGGTGTACAAAGGGTTAGAAAACATATTACCTTGCTGCAGCGATGTAGAAGTGTACCAAGGGTGTGTCAGTACACTTTGCCTGTACATCAGTGCCAGATTGATGTCTGGTTAGGAGTAAAATATGAAAGAGTAACTTAACACCAGGCAGTGTTTTACTGCCCCCTCTGGTTGAAAGTTTTAAGTGTGTTCACGTCTCTGGTTATGTCACACTGTACTGACACACACTGGGTACACTTCTACATCACTGCAGCAAGGTGAGAAGTTAAACCACAGGAGGTCAGTAAAAACAAGATTTTGAAGAAGAAGAAGAAGAAGAAGAAGAAGTAGTTACGTGTTAAATTTTAACCAATGCTGTAGTTACCTCTTACAGAACGTAATAAAACATTCAGCTTTCCGGAACCGCCCATTCTGACAGTGTACTGGACTGTTTAGTAGAGGGAAATAGTGCCAAGCAAGTGATGTGATTCTTTTTAATAATGAACGAAAATGATCATTCCGCATGTGTTTTATGATCCAGCAGGATTTGCAAGCACCGGTCTGATGTCTAATGTCATCAAAAGTTGCACATTCTGATGTGTCCAGAAGGTTGCGACTGTGAGGAATTGCACAGAGGGCTTTAAAGTAAATACCTGTGACATTATCACATGCATAAATTACCATTCTGTTACTCTTTGGCTGGCTGAAATAACAAAATTATTCAATGTTAATTCAACCCATAGCCAGTTAATAACACATTTTACCACTCTAAGGAGCAAAACTTAATAAATAGAAACCCCCAAGTCATCACACTACTGGATTCACCAACTGATGAATAATCTTTGCTTCTCTGTTATTTGACATATAACAAAATATCTCCAAAAAGCAAACCTTGAAATGATTGTACTCTTTCTTTAGCGTTTTTTTGTTTATCAAGTATTTGCATTATGCATGATTATTCCCATATTCTGTTACAGCCACTGTACTTATAGCTCTGACACATGCACTTCTTACTAGGGGTTGACATATTGATGGTTTAGATACTCAAGTCGACATTGACACATGTAGATTCTACCGTTATGCAAGGCAGCTGCTCTGGGAAACAAGGGCTGTCATTCTCAGCATGTAAACCTGAACCTCCAAAACTGTATTTAAACAGTAATATGAGATGTTATTCAAATGATCACATGCAATATGGTTCCTCAGTAAACAGGCCAAAAGGGAAAAAATATTACTCTGAACTGATGGCACCAATTTGATTCCGAATGTCACTTAAATGTTAGTCAGAGAGAAAATGGCAGAGGAAGCAATGAGTCATGGGTGATATTTCACTCGGGGACTCTCACAATTGCTGAACGTGGTCATTGAGGTTTGACACCCCCTCACATACACAACCATATTGGCCCATAATGTTGAAGTGTACCCTTTATGTAACGTGACAGTGTGTCAATAATGACAACGCAGCGTGGTATGCTGTTATTATAGAGGATTAGTGATTTAGAGCATGGTGCAGGAGAGTGGGAGACGCCACTGCAGGAATCAGGAATCTGACATGGGCTTCTCTCTACGTGCAGCTGTACAGATGCTGGCCTGTAAAGAGCCACGAACACTGAAGATTAATGTATGGTCTGACACACTAAAATTAATCAAGGGCAGCAGCAGAGAGATCTGGGTATCTGTTTCTAATCATAGAGTGTATTTTTGCCATAACTGTTTTAAGGATGGAAAGTATTTGGTGACCTCACCCTCACAGGCAGGGAAAGAATGCAATATTTAGCTTTGTTTTTATTTTTCCTAGTCTTTTTTGATCATTTATGTTGTTTTTCACCTGCTTGATTCCTCATTTTATGACTAACTTTAGTTTTAATCAAGTTTTGTTTTATTTTTAATGCACTTTGGACTGCATTCTCTGTATAAAAACAAACACTCAGACCATCATTGTAACATAATGCACTGTAGCTGGGTTGGTTCATCATGTGACTGATTGATCACCCAGCTGGTCAGTTAGTGCCACTTCCACTCTGAGGCTGGTCCTTTTCTTTTGTGGCCAAACAATAAATTGGCTTCAAGAGCCAGTTTCCTCCACCAGTGACCACTTGTTGGCCACTGACTTTTTAAAGCAGTATGCGGTCTGCTTAGTGAAATGCTGTTCATGTGTGGTGGTTAATAATGATGCATTATAATGGAATAATTCCAGTGAGCAATTTTACACTTGAATTGCTAGTGAGGGAGGACATGGTGATTATAGGAAAAAGAATATGCTGAACGATTTCCTGGAAACAGAGTGTAGAAGAAGATGTATAATACATATAAACTACTCATCTACAGTTATTTAACTGAAAAGACTACAGTATAACTTGATGCCTTAGATAAGATATTTTATACTAGCACAAGTATAGGGTCCTACATTTTTCCTCTTGCCTCTGTATGTTAATGAGTTGGAGTCATAAAGTCTCAGGATAAGAGTGAACTCCTCGCTGGATTTGAAACATTTTCAACTCTGTGTAGCTGCGCCTTCACCTCAATTCATGCTGCATAATATTTGCTCTGAATTCTGTCTGAGCTTCTTTCACTAACTGCATCTATGTTTTTTTATAACATATTTTTTTGGCCACATGGGGCCTGCGGAAAGACGTAAATACAACATTGCGAAATCATCACATTTTAAGTTTATATGGCAAATTTGTGAGCAAACAGTTGCTTATTTTTACATCCAGCAGTTATGGAGCAAAGTTATTCATTTGGAGTCGTGTTTCTGGCCAACTGATAAAGGTAAGTCCAATATTTACTCTCTTTTAGCTCTGTTTTTGGTCTCTACCAACTCCTGAGGGAAATATCTGGCTCTTTAGCTGATAAATGCTCCACTGAGTTCACCAGCTAGTTGATCTCTTTGTCCGTCTGCTGTTTGGTGCTGAGCAGGTAGTGTACAGGGGGTTTCTCAGAGCTTTTTCACTGAAAGTTGAAGCTTTTTTGCAGCTGCCTGCTGCCTTCAAAAACAACACTGTGAGAGCAGTGGGAGCGAACCAAAAGAGTAAAGTTGTGGGCTGGACAGCTAAACAATGAGCTGAAACTCAAGCTAAAGCTCTAAAAAGCTGGGAGGAGCTGCAGATTCAGGTGATAATTCTCTGTAGGTTCATCACTACGAGTGACCCGTTTCACATTGTTTTTACATCAGTCATTTGATACATTGTTATTACAAAAATATGGATTTAACTGCTTTCTGTTATTTGTTGATGGTGTGAAGAAACTAACTTAGTGTGTGATTAATACAGCATGTAGTTTAAAAAAAGGTAAATGCTGTATTTTACATGTATGAATGACAGTAACGTAGATTGATTGTTGTTATACTCTGACTTGATCATCAGATACACAATCGTACACAGTACAGTGCGCACTGAAATGCTTAGTTATTTCTCTGTGCATGTTGCAAGTATGACATAATAAATAAACAATACACAGCTCAGGATGACAGACTTGGTTCTGGTTCGTTTGGAGCACCAGATGGGCAAAGTTAATCACTTCACATTGATTTTGATTGTGTCAGATACACCAGTCACAGAAACAGACTATAAATATTACATTAAGCTCCAATGTTGGTAGAAATTTATGTCTTAATAAAACTCAACTACTTAGTATCATCCAGCCATGCTATTCGGGTACATCTCTGCCTCCACATTTCATTTATCTATTTAACTATGATATTTTTATTAAATGATATCTCTTTAGAGTTTATTTACCACTGAGAGTTTTATTACCCTGAGATGATCTAAATACTGTTACAGAGGCTGTATGAATACCTGAATCTTTTGGAATAAAAATACTCTGATATTAGCTGATAGGACAACATAATGTCCGTCGATATCCTCAGCCCTACAATATTGAGATTGGTACTGACCATCCTTTATTTTTTTGTCTTATGCTGCTTCACAGGAAACATAATATTTGTCCGTACTGTTTGAATGTTCTGGAGGTTTCTCTTATTTTTTGAGTCTTTTCTCTGCACATACACCCTGTTGCCTTTGTCCACAGTGAGTGCAGGACCTCATGTCAAATCCCTGACACCAGTAGTGCTAAACTACTTCAGCCAAACATTGCAACATGTGCGTGAGGCTGATAAAAACCAGGTCACTGGAGACAAAAACAAAGTGATCAAAGGTTGAACAAGCTGATTAATGAAAACTCAGTAGCACAAGCTTTTTCCAGAACCATTATGACGACTGCCAACAGGTTTCCCTACAAAGCCACCATGACCCCGTATTAATGAATTTCAGCCTGCCGGTTATTATCATCTTAAAGAGGTCATATTCAAAAAGGCACTGCTGATTGTAATGAGGCACTAAGTAAAGATTGAGTGGAGCCCTATCTCATTCAGTCTTGGGGAACACTTAATTCTTTGACTGGGAGAGCAGCAGCACTGTGAGTCAGCCTGATTTTCCTCCTCTGCCTGTGTAATGGAATCAAACTGGGGTGAGATAATGCCTGAGTTGGCAGTCAGGCACTGCGCCCACATCCTTCAGCACAGGAAGTCGGCCGCACTCAGAGCAGTGCGCTCCTGCCACCTGCTGGCTCGATGTGAACACGCAACTCAGTGAACGGACGCATGGCAGGCTGACAGCTCCTGACCACTTGGCTGTTCGCAAATGTTAGAAAAGGTCGGGACATCCTCTTGGCTCAGCAGGCACATTTGCTGTAGTTCCTCTCCAAGGCATTTCCCGTCCCACAACACACGCTCACAAAGCCACCTGCTGTGTTGCACCACAACCCTGTGCTGCCAAAGGTTAAGTGCCTTACTCAAGGGGGACATTGGCAGTATTTCTTGTTTACTGTGACTGATTCTGCAGCAGTTCAGAGGATTCAAACAGTAGGTTCACTATTCTACCCCTTACAGCCTCCTATTACAGTTACATGATATTATTTAAAGGTATTTTATTGAGGACTGATTTACTGGATACTTACTTAGCATTTTTCTTTTCTTTTTTCTAGCATTTATTGATAAGTAATTACTTGCTATTTAATGAAATTGTTCAGTTTTGACGCAACGTGTTTGCTAAACACTTTGAAATCAGAGGAATTAATTGAAAATCAATTTTAAATAGAAAAATTTAAAGACCAGTTCGCCACTGTGTATTTGCCCCCTTTCTAATGTATTTATCCAGTAATTTACATACAAGTAAATTAGGGTGGTACTGAAAACACAACATTATATAACTCATTATGATTGGGGTTCAGTATGACTGCACTGCAGATTTGATTTACACAATTTTTATGTAGCTTTCAATTTGTTATGTGAACTTTCTGATGGCTATATGTAGTTTTTAGGGCATCCCACTCAGAAATACTGATAAAATTAAACACAAAAGATTAACCTCATATATTTTTTCACACATCATGGTTATATTCCTCAAAAAATATTATTATGAAATGTTACTGATAAAATGTAAATTACTGATCAGTCTATTGCATATGTTATTTTGTTATTAAAAATATTCACATTTAAAACATCTGCTATTGTTTCCCTGTAGCATCATTTTTTAATACCTAAAACTGGTGATGATCTGCATTTGAGATGTTGAGGTTCATGGTTGGAGCCTTGACCCTCAGACCACCAGGGCGCCTTATGACATACTTGAAAAGCAAATAGATAAATATGGGGTTCAAATCTGAAATTGAAACAGATATAAATACTTGGAAACTCTGACTGTTTCTGTTTCTTGTGCTGATCCCATTCTGTACATGTGCTTAGTAGAGAGGTGACTGAAACAGACATTTTGTTTGACAACCTCAGATTCATGATCATTCATGGTGTATGGTCTGTAGGGATCAGGGCTTTGACGTTCTCAGTAAAAAAGGACCAGACTGAGCGTTGCATGGAAAAACTGCCCAACAGCACCCTCTGGCTCCTTCTTAGAAATTATTTTCCCCTGTATTCATGGCTTCTTTACTCCTTGTGCTTTCTGTGCTTTTTTGCCTTCTCACTTTCTGCAGGTATTTCTGCCTCTGGAGCTGTAGATTCTGGATCTGTGATTACCGGCCGTCTACTGCCCCCATGTTCCTGCTCCACACTCACTGCTGCAGTTGTTATTATTATTAGTCTGATTTGTTGTCTCTCCTCCTGCTCTGTCTCCCCTCTCCCCCTCTCTCCTCCCCTTTCAACCCAACTGGGTCGATGCAGATGGCCGCCCACCCAGAGCCTGGTTCTGCTCGAGGTTTCTACCTGTTAAAAGGGAGTTTTTCCTCACCACTGTCGCCAAGTGCTGCTCATGGTGGGAACTGTTGGGTCTCTGTAAATAATATTTTAAAGAGTATGGTCTAGACCTACTCTATGTGAAAGCATCTTGAGATAACTTTTGTTATGGTTTGGCGCTATACAAATAAAATTGAATTGACTTGACTTGACTTCACAGAGGAATAAGGTAGAATAGACACTGATACAAATTTAAAATGCAGGCCTGTTTAACTCCTTTGGTTACAAACGTTACTTGCGTAAAGAAACCTTTTGCATTGAAAGGGCCCCACTAGAATTTGTGGGCCCCATGACAACAACTCAACAGCTCAGACCCAACATATAATCCCCAGCGTGTTCCTGGGCCTCCTGAATGATTCAGGGTCCCCCCACATAATGTATACATTGTGCCTTAACGTACAGTTTGAAGCAGTACTTTCAATTTTTAAAGGATGTTGTTTTTTACTCATACACTTTATGTGCAACTCTAGTTACTACTTACATAATAAGATCATGAAATATAACCGAATGCTGTACAGCAGCATTTTAACGCTTAAATCTTACACATTCATGTATATTGAAATGGAGATACTGTATATGAATTGTATATATATATATATATGCAGGACATTCAGCTTGACAACATTCTGCTGCAGTAGTTACAAGAAAAAATATTAAATAATCAGTGGTGGAAAAGTACTTAGATGTAGCGATACCACAGTGCAGAAATACTCTTTTAGAAGTGAAAAGTTATGCATTTAAAATATTACTAAAATAAAAGTATACATAATGCATATTACATTACTGGATTATAATTAGTGATGCAATTATTTATTTTAATATTGCAGCTCATAAATGTGGGGCTAATTTGTGTATATATATACATATACATATATACACATACATATATATACACATATATACACATATATACATACATATATACATACATACATATACATACGTATATACATACATATACATACACATATATACACACACACATACATACATACACACACACACACACACACACACACACACACACACAGCTTTATATACTGCTGGGTAGATGATAAATTTCTCCCTAGGATGAATAAAGTCTTATTGAAATAATGTCATAATTGATTTGTTGATTATATTTTGTATTATATTCAACTTGTAACCAAAGTTATCAAATAAATGGAAAAAGTACAATATTTGCCTCTGAACTGTAGTATAAAGTAGTATCAGAAAATGGAAATACTCAAGTATGATGTAAGTTTCCACCATTGTAAATAATGAATTAAGACTACAACCCTGGAGGGAGCCAGAGGATGATAGAAAACCACTGAACCGCAAATACTGCGATCTGTCAGGAAGTCCACAATGTTCAAATCAAACCTGAGATGTACGAAGAATCTCTCTGAAGAATGTGAAGCAGATATTTTTCAAATCGGTCAACAGGAACCTTGACTGTGTCTCTGGCCTCTTTTGATGCTGCTTTAACATATTAAGCAAAGTCAGTAAATAATCTGTTATTACGCTCCTCAACGTTTAGTTTTCTTTTTTTCAGTAAAGTAGTTAAAACAACCAACCTGAAATCAGACTTAACATGTTATTGTTTCCATAAACCTCTTTAGACTGATACATGAATATGACGACTGTGACTATGACTACAGGACCGGTTTATTCTCTCCGATCTCCATGATATGAAAAGTAAGATATAAAAAATACTGGTCTACATAACTGGAAAGAACTTTGTTGGATCCTCATTTGCAGTATGAATTATGTTTGGATAGTTTCAGTCTAATGTTGGTGTCACAGCCTACCAGCCTCCACACACAGTTAAGCCACTAGATCACAAGAGGGTGCTGTTTCTGTTGATGAAAGGAGTAAAAGACTGATGAGCATTAATTTCCAATATGTCTGTAATCTTTCAAAAACAAATACAAACTAAGGGAGAGCAACACATCATAGATCTCCCTGGGAGAAGAAATGTGATCTTAACGTTGAGAAACATTAGCATTTGGCTTTTTTCGTTGAGGAATACTGTACAGTGTTACTTCACTATTGGAAGTCTACCAATTGAACACTGTCAACAGTAGCTATAAATAGTACTAAATTATGTGATTCTTTTCAGGAACTTTCCCAAGATATTACATTTCAAGTTCCTTTCTAGGAAAAGATTGTGAAACTTGGGACCTGTTAAAGTGCCTCAAATGCATAAACACATGCACAGTTACACAGATTAGATCACCTGTCACTCATAAATGTATGTGTACATGTATGTTTAGTGTACATTTAATAATACACAGCATCGAATATATACAATCTTTACCAACAAAGATTTTTGTTGCCGTGTATTCAAAAAATGACACACAGACTTCTTTACAAGTAGCACCGCTGACCACTACAGTACAACACTGACTGCAAAGAAGCTAAAATGGATTCCACACTGAGTTCATCTCTCTCTCTCCATCCGCCTCTGCACTCAAATCACACACAGCAGAGAGGTCACACATGGGAGTCTGGTCGCATTCTGTAGTTGAGACAGTTATTTCCTCCTGTCATTCTCCGGGGAGCAGCGGGCTCTAAAGCCCTGTGGGAGTGCTCTGCAGCGCTGGGGGCACGTCAGCGGGGTTTGAGGCTGGCTCCAGCAACCCCCCAGGGGAACCGCTTGATTAATTGAGCTGGCAGATTTATGACGGGGCTGGCAGCTACTCGGCATGTGTGTGTGTACCTAGGAGTGTGTCTACTTCTCTGTGTATGTCTGCCTTCGTGTAAATGTGCGTCCCTGCTGGTTTGTGTGTCTGTGCGTGTGTTCATTTTTTCATTTCAATTGCGCATTTCTAGGTATCTTCTCTGAGCAGGTATATCTGGATAGTTTCTTGGAGAGCTGTGTGTTTGTGTACGTGCATATTTCCATTCATGTCTGTGCTTGCATTAGTCTGATTGTGTGTATCTCTCGTAACCCATTTGTCTCTGTCCATTTATGTCAGTTTTTGTGTCCGTGCATGTGCATGTGTGTGTGTGCCTGCGTATGTGTGTGTTTGGAAAGAGGCTCCCTCTTTCTGCCTCTTCATAATTACAGCTTCCAGGCCTCGGAGCGGCATGGGGTAACCTGGATGTCAGGGCCGGCCAGACCCTCAGCATTCCCACCGGGGTGAGTCTGGGGTCTGCTGTCCAGTCAAAACTCAGCAGAGCCGCTCGCAGGATTGATGTGCAGCAAGTTGGATAGTCTGCAGCCAAAACATCATCAGGACCTCTCTTTGACTTCACATTCTTCACCCAGCAGACAGTAGGTGGGTTCTTTTCAAATGAACTGGGATTAAAAACTTGGTGCTGTGTTAACGTGGCAAAGTCAGGAACCATGTCAAACTGAGCTGGATACACTGCATCTGTGTGATTCTACTTGTAACCTGTGGTTTATCATTTTCCCTTTAAAATTACTTAAAACAAAACCCAATGTAATTAAATCTTGTACAACAACATGTATTAAAGATTCAAAGATGGCCCCAGAGTCAAACACAACAACACATCAACCCTTCACTGATATAGTCTCATCAAAAACTCCATATTATGAGTATGAGGATCATGGGATATCAGTATTCAACTGGATTGTACAAACATGTGATTCATGTGAGGATCTTCACCACTTCTATTCCACTACACCAAATCATAGCCTTAACCTTTAGTCATCATGCCTAACCTTAAACTAAACTGAAGCCCAGCTTTAACTCTAGAAGCAACAACTGTTTGACCAGAAATGACAATGTCGCCACTTCACTGCAAAACAAAAAGATTTACTTTAGTTCGAAGTACACACACGTGCAATGAGGCCACTTAGACTTGTGTCTTCTCACAAGTTTCTCTAAGCTCCGGATATGCAGATGCAATTCATTTCTATGTATGAGGAAGCTAAAGGCCGGGGTATACTTGAAACAAACTAGTTTGTACAAAGTGTCATCAGGCCACTTCTGAAGGACATAGTGTTTATAACTGTTTCGAGAGGTGTTTACGCACTTTATCGAGTAGACAAACCTCTGGTTGCTCAACAAATCAGGCCAATTTTGGTTGAATGCTGGAGTACTCATCTGTGTTCTGGCCCGAGGACTAAATCTGAGTTGGCTCTAGTCCATATGTGGGGCAGCCCAATTTGGGGGATCAGACTCGGCCTCTTGTTAGTAGCACTTGGGCCAGTTTGGGCCAGTGTACACTCCCAGAGGTACACAGTACAAGACTGGTCCTGGTGCGTCCTTCATCACTCGTATGGTATGTGACCTGCAGCCAAGCTGTGCCAAATTTAAGCCACCATTGGCTCAAGCCATTTTAGCTACGCGGGACTAAGGCAAAAAACAAATCAAAACTAAGTATTTAGTCTAGAATTCTTGTTTGTTTGATCAGTCGAATGATTTCTTTCCTCAACTGCAAATTAGTGATATCTTGAAAAAAGCCTGATGTCAAAATCAGTTGAACTCATTGCTTCCTATTGATCTAACTGACAACTTATCTCCTCGATTGTTTTAAGAAAAATAAGGTTTAGGCCTCAGTTTAGTGTGAAATATATCTCTCTCAGTGCAAAATTACAAACCATGCTTAAGTATCAGAGATGTTATAACAAAAGCAACAGTCATATATAAAATAACTATTTATCTCACCCAAAAGTCAGGGGTGTTTTCAGCTCTTTCAAGAAAAAAAATAACAGATTTCTACTGTATTGTTTTATCTTTATTTCTCATGTACAACAACCCAGAGTCAAAGCTTTAGCTACACAGGAAAGAGGAGGTTGGGGCACCGTGGGGTGGGGTTAGGGAGTGACTGAGCACACACACAAATACACAGAGCCCCTGGAGAAATTCTTCAGATTTTTGTTGGGATTTTTGAGAGTGATAACTACTACTACAGAGCATAGTTGAACAGTGCGGTGCACAGAAGAATGCCAAACTGTGCAGCTCAAGTGCTAACAGAATTATAGCACCTGAGATTTTTGACTTTTTTGGCAGGAACTTATGGTCCATATAAAACATAAGTCGTCTCAGCTATGTCTGCTGTGCTGATGATGAAAAACTACACATTCAGAGCCGGACAGGAACTGGAAGGATTCATTCCAAGATGCTCCATGGCCATTTTGGGAAAAAGTTCTCCATGAAATTCATCAGTCACTGTTTCAAACCCAAACATGACTAGCAGCTATTTGTAAGCATCTAAAGACGGCTCATAACTTAATACTCCTCTGCAGTGTGCTTGACTTGAATGTCAGATATCGTGTCTAAAAACTATGTAGGTGATTCAGTTTGAAAATGAAATCCCTAAATGGACATTCACGACATCTCACCAGTAGGATAATGCAAGCGTCCGGAACGAGCCCATAACGCTACACTCTTTGCACAAAATTCCACATCATAAATTTTAACTGCAGTATGTACAACATTTCATTTCCTGTCCTTCGTCTCTGCACTCAGAGCTCTGTGGCAAACACACTCCAAATGTCTTCTAATCTGTCTGAACAAACTTAATTCTTACCCTCTTGCACTTGAGGTGAGCAGGAAACCTTGTACTTCGTGCTGCAGCAGTCACTTCAATTTTTTCAACTGATTAATTATTGATTAGTCAGATCTGAAAAACCTTCACTGGAGTGTTTTGTTTTTTTCTTTGCATGACCAAATCAATCTGTTAGGGGGCCACAGGGACAAAGTTTGTTGTTGGGCCCTTATTCACTCCCCACTTACTGCCTCTGGGCATTGTAGCCTTCATGTTCCCATTAATTAAGAGCACACTAAATATGGCAGCTTCATTATTTGCCCAGAGACCGACCAGTAGTCTTACGCAAAATACTACAACTTGGCCAATGTTCATTTATTCAGTGCAAACTATGATGAAATATATTTATTGACGTCAATGAATAAAAACAAATCAATACTGTTAAAGATGGACATAACAAAATAATTCATGTTTTATCGTGCAAAACGACCAGCATGCATCTGTGGAACCACTCCTGATTGGAAAAACCTCTGTAGCCCCAAAAATATGTCTTTTTCAGAATTTGATTTAGCTGCTTGACCTGTAAGTAATAAGCAGCATCTTGCATTCAGTAACGATCTGTCTCTGTCAGTAATGCTCTCCAACATAACTGGTTCTTGAAAGGAGAAAAAAAGAGCAGATTGGAACAAATTCATCCACAATTCCACTGGAAATTAAACAAGAAGCAGCAACAGAAAAGCTGAGACAAAACATATTTGTGCCTCCTCTCCATAAAAAAAGTTTATCCTGCTTTAGATGTTATGAGCAGATTTTGTGTTGCAAAAGTAGATATTGTAGAGAGACAACTGCATCCTATACCAGGACTGATGTTGCACTTTATGGATACAAATTCCCTATCAAACTAGGAAAGTATTTAATGATTCCTTTATCGCTTTCTCTAGTCATTGTTTTTTTGTGAATTAAGTCTTCTTTTAAGAGGTTAAGTACAGTTGTACTGTCATACGATGGTCTAAATACGCTATTTTAAAGAATGAAAACAGCGAAGTGAAGAAAATACAATTCTGGAAGAAACAGTGAATCTTTGTATATGTTTGGCATCATTAAGGCCATACTTAAACACGTTTGACACAGGTTCAGTTATGATCATATTCAATTGAAACCTTTCGATATAAGCCTTACATATCTCTTATCAGTCATAAAAGTGAGTCCCCTAAAGAAGAAAGTTCATTGTGTCTATTCAACTTTTCTCCACTGCACATGCAAACTCGGTAAGCACCAGCAGAGGCCAGTATGGTGACAGTAAATGCAAACGCAGGGTCACTTCACATGTGCTCATTGATAACACGTGATCAACATTTGTATCACACGCTGTTTTGTACAGTGAGAGTCAACAATTCTCCAACTGAGGTTTTTAGAAAGTAAATATAATGGTGCTTTGAATAATGAGATAATAATTGAATAATAACCCCCGATAAGAAAGCCGTTACATAAGTTCTAATTCGTTTGGGCATGGTAAAAATCAATTCACAGGAAACAAATAGTAAAATGGATGTTTTCAGTTTTAGATGAAATGTAAACACACCCTTGAAGAACATGTGTGCTTTTGGAGAAATTGGAAACATTTACACCATGTCTCATTTAGCATAATGAAACAAATATGCATCATCAGCTTCAGAGTGAAATCTTCAGCGGCCTCCTCCTCCAGGCAAAGTTTTGCCATTCTGTCTGACACATGAGAGAAATCTGGGAGTGTAATGCAGAAAAGGCTCCTGTACCTTAGAGCATTGTTCTTTTCAACCTTGACATCAAAGCGCAGAGCTTCAGCAGGAGATGCGTTTTCCTTCCTTCAGCTGTGTTATCGTTTATGATCGATATCAAACAGACACACCGCATAAATCAAACACCAGCAGGCCCAAATCTCTTTCAAGTACCAACAATCTCCACCGTTCTAAAACAATACACAAACTGTGGCTGTCTGTCTGTTTGCCAAGAGCAAGGAAGTCAGGAAGTATTGGCCAAACATACCCGTTCTCTAAATAGATAGGGCTTAATGCCCGACAC
The DNA here is from genome assembly GCA_031216445.1 of Lateolabrax maculatus. NCBI lineage: Eukaryota > Metazoa > Chordata > Actinopteri > Acropomatiformes > Lateolabracidae > Lateolabrax > Lateolabrax maculatus. The sequence goes on along the minus strand of CM062206.1, from coordinate 6,370,624 downwards.
ACACACACACACAATACAGACACAAAACACAACCAGCTGCACACACACACAGATGGAGTCACTTGTGTCCACATGCACCGACAGGCAGCACATTTTCCCCCAGAAAGATTCACACAAACACAAATAAGCAAATGAGCTCGTTCCTGCATGCAAATGTGTAACTATTCTTTCATATTCACATATAAACTGAAAACTGAAAAAAACTCTGGGGCAAACAAACCGGCTGACATTCTATACCAGCGATTAACATTGTTACTGTAAGTCAGTTCACACAGGAGGAACGTCTGAAGCGCCCCCTAATGGTGTTTTCATCAAACTACAGGCAGGAGGGAAGAAGCTGAGAGTGGAGCAGGTTTGTTAAGCTTCAGCAGTATCACTGCTATACACACAGAAACAACGCTTTGATCTTTTATAGACAAAAAACTTTGTGTTATAAGTTAATAAATTATGTATTTGAATTAGTACACTACACCAAACATTTCAGCCATTTTAGTTGGACCGAATCACTCCCTGTAAGACCTTTGTCCTGTTATAAAATTGTTGTTATACAGCATTTTCTGACAGTTGTTGAGTTTTTGGTATTGAAGATACGTATGTTGTATGTTGAAAGAGATATTAGACTCATTTATAGACACAAGCTGGTTTTTCCAACAACTGTAATTTCTGTCAGGTGTTTCCCCAACCTAAAGATATTACATTTGAAGTTTTGAAATTTCCAGATATCATCTTTTAATCTTCACTGTACTAGATGATAAAAAGGACATATACAAAGAATAAAGAGTATAAGTGGTTATGAAGAAAGAATCTGTTTAAAACAGAATGTGACACAAGGCACAAATTTACCAACATTACTACTTTTCAAAATGTCCTCGTTCAGAGTGTTATATTATCAAACTTCACCCAACGTCCACTTTAGTAACTTTTCCACAGCTTTCAACCACATCCCCAGGTCTTCCTTAGTGGAAGGACTATGCTCAGCTATCATGGAGAGGAAGACCATGAGATACAGTTTAAAGCTCAAGAAAGAGTTAGAAAGTGGATCCTGAGTTAAGATTTCTTTGTCAAACTTTGTTGAGTAGTTCGTAGAGTACTATAACAAATTATCATATTTTATAAATAAACACGTTTTGAATGTATCTGTAAAGTAACTAGTAGTTACAGCTGTCAAATAAATGTAATGGAGTAAAAGTATTATATTTCACTCTAAAATATAGTGTTAGAGTCGAAGTATAAAGCATAAATGGAAATACTCAACTATAGTCGCAGTACCTCAAATTGTGAGTAAGTTGAGTATTTGAGTAAAAACTTATTTTCCACCTCTGTTTTTAATACACTGAAACAAGTCATTTGAAGGTGAGTGCATTCACTCCAAATAGATATACTATGGACTCTTAAGTGAAACTTCTCATCCTCTCTGTCTGTTACGGGATGCGAGGCCACACACTGTGTCCTCTTCTGTATGTCCAGCATCGTTTGTTCTTTCCTCGTACTGTAAACTCCCACTCGAACGGCCTGCTGATGGAACGCTCCCGGGTTGTTCCCAGCAAAAAGGAAATGGCATTTCCTCAGGACATCTCTCCAGATCTTTTCAAGGACACGGCGGTGGAGAGGATTGTTTTGTTTCATGGAGTTCTCTCAGATAACCGAAAATTGTCTGTTTTATTTATCTGCACTTCCCCGCACTGTTTGGTCGGAGCGCTCCTCCACACGGCCTGGAGCAACCGCTGTCCCCTACCGCCGCGACTGTTTGTTTTTTGAAGCGCTATCTTTTGTTGGTTGTGGATTTTGTTTTTCAGGCAGCGCTCAGAAGGGAAATTTGTTCAGTTTGTATCTACAAAAATGTGTTTGAGAGAGTCGACTCTTATCTCTGGTTCTCCTGAGGGCAGGAAGTGTCTGGCTGGGAGGAAAAGCTACTGCTAATGTAATCTAATAGACATCCAAAAAAGCGCAGGAGGTCGTGAATTCTTCAGAAGTGATGGGATCGGGAAGGAAGTGCAGGTTAGCCCTTGGATGTGTCGGGACAGACAAAATTAGTAACAGCTCAAAACCTGCGCCTTGCAAGAATAATAATAAAAGAAATGTCTCTCTTACTTTATTTGTTGGTTTTGGACAGTTGGTGAAATAAAATAAGATGTGATTACATCATCTATGGCTTGATGATGGTTGTGACGGGGATTTTAAACAGTTTTCTGACATTTAACAGACCAAACAAATAATCAAGACAATAATCAGCAGATTAATCAAAAACAAAAAATGACCTTTAGTTAGTCTATTGGGTGCTGTCTACCCCCGATATTATGATTTACCATTCACTTAGCATCCAGCCCATTTACTTATTATATACCTGTCAAGCTTTGCATTCAAGTATGACATATATACATTTAAACAATGGGTCCTGGAATTCAGACTATTTCTAACCTGTAAGACCACAAATAACAAATAACACCCTCAGGTAGTGCTGTAGGAAGCAAGGTGTTCCTCCCATGCTTGCTCTTGTGTTTAATTAAAATTACATGACCCTCCAAACTCTTTGGACACCAAGTATCGCTTTTATACCAGTAGCGCCTCAAGCAGCAGCACGTTGAGACCTCTAAAGCATGACAGACCCCCTGTGCCTGGTAACGGTTGCTAAGCTATGAATGGGCAATTGTTCAGGGTAGAGGTTTAGTGAGTGGTCAGTCGCCGAAATCTGGGACATGGCAACATCGCTATGGCTACAGAGTCCAACAGCTCAATGAACACAAGCAGTCATACAATCACAGGTTGTAAACAAACCTCCAATTTAGTCTTTTTATTTATAACCTATGACTTATTTGACAGTGATGCTAAAAGTGAACTGGTATAATCCTCCATTACTAGAAAAAAAAGTGTTGGCCGCACAATTAAATGATTATGGTGTAGGTCAAAGTCAACGAAATATAATGATGTTCACAAAGAACAGGATACACAACAGAGGAGCAGGCAGAAAACTCTGCTGATCAATACCGCTGTAATCAGTAAAACACTAAAACAGTAATCAACAGAGAGAAATGCCTGGCTTGTCCAAAAGAAACAAAATCTCTCTACCAGCACCTCCGACTGCTTAACACGTTATATCTTGTTTGTTAACTCAGTACAAACAAATCGGTAAAAAACCCAATGTGTAAAAACGACGGTTTGCTGATTTTCGTGGGTTATGAGACAGACTTTTTCTTGGCCAGGAGAAATAACTTCCTGGAGTCTCTGCTGGTTGCTTGGCAAGTGTGCAGAGCCAAGAAATGGTCCATCAATAACCTCCGCACAAAACAGCAAAAGTGGCTTTTTTACAATTTGTTTTTTGTACGGATTAAACTCTCATCCAACTCTTGGCATGAAAGTGAATGAGCGTATTTCCTAAAGCGTCAAACTATTCCTTGAAGACAATCTAAAAACAACCACATCCCGCTCTGTTCTGCAAAGTCATAATTACTCTGTACTCTATTGCCGTAAAAGCTGTAGTGGAATTTTTCACCTGCATCATAACCCTGGGTGTATTACTGGCTGGTTCTACTAAACAGAGCTGTGTTTGTGCCACCTGAAAAGCTGCCCTTTGGCTGCCTTTGATTGATAGAGACAGCTCTAATCTGTGTCAATCCCCACCAGTCCACTGCCAACCCCACCATCAACCCCTCAACAACACCAGCATCCTGCTCTGAGTGTGCCACTGCTCCCCTTCATTTTTAAGCTCTCAACAACTCTATTTTGTTTCTCTTTTCTTTCTTTCGTCTCTCATATTGGATAACTCTCTGCCCCTTGCAACCCAATTTAGTTGTGTACATGTTTGTATTCAAAACAGGCAAGAAATTTCTCCGTCTGAAGCTGGAAGTGATTTGTTAAGGGCCCTGCTCACATCCAGAGGGCTGCGGGAGCAAATTCCTCTGCTGCTATGTTGAAATCAATGAAATAATTTAAAATGAACTGAAAGGAAATCACAACAGTGTCTCTGTAATTTCAGTTGCATTGCTCCTGCATGTTTGCACATGTTACTATTTCCATTAAGAGCTGTCTAGGGTATATCAATTAACCCTCATTGTGGTGAAATACTACATCGCACATATTGCATCCTCAGTTTAATATCAAAATGTCTCGAGGGTTAACATCTTTATCTCTGCCCTGCAGATCTGCAGCATGTGATAGTTTGTATTCCATACACGCAACTCACCACAGAGACAAGTGTTTGTTTGAAAAGCAGTATACTGTAAGGGCATGGCACTGGCACAGAAAAAACTGTTGTTTGCTTAACCACAATTTCTATTCAACCACAATGGCAATTACGGCAATTTGTTACATGACTAGAAGCAGCAACGCGGGGGATTTCCTACCTCTCTGCTCGCAAATAATTACACTATGAGTCACTACAATACAGTATATTTAAACAACACAGAGCAGAGTGAGATGAGTATTTAGAGCTGATTGTGTACAGCTGCATACCAATGCACTTTCTTGTTGTATAGTTTTACTATTCCGGCCGCTTTCATTATCTTCCCATTAAATATAGAAATTATTTTAAGGCCGCACTAATCAGTATTTTTATATTATTATGCATCAAAATACTAAGACTGTTTATAGCTTGTTCTGTTGCCCCCTAGTGGCCAAAAAAATGAGATTATACTACTTGAAGACTCTTATGTTAAGTTAATGTGAAGGCTCTCTGTAACCCTGTGAAAAGTATGTTATAATGTATTTATTTTGTTATTATGATTATTATTATTCAAATGCCTTATTTCTTATGTAAAATAATTTTAGTTATTCAAGTATTTTTTTCATTACATAATAATACTTAAGTACTACTAAATATACTGTGAGGGGTGTAAACCTGTAATTATAAAGGTGTAATTATACAATGCACAGCAGCAGTGAAAGAGAATGCCATTAAATTGCTTGTAAGCCATAGCACTGTCAGCATATGCATTGAAACAAAAGCTTCTCTACATCCAACAGACCATCAGAGATTTTCTCCAAACCAGAAAAAAAAAACAACAACTGGGAGAGCTGCAGCCAAAAATAAGCAGCTAATCTGAATCCAGCTTGTGTCCATTAAATTGATAACGATGAATTGTCCACTCTTTGTCCTTGAGCAACTGTTGCATCTCTTTGTGTCTCAGAGATTTTCTCAGTTGTGACAGGCAAGTATGTTAAAGCTGTTATGTTTTGAACAATTGTTTTGGCAGCTTTCAGCTAACATATTTGGCCATCAGAAAGGAGCATCTGGGAAATTACAAACCCGTATGAGATCACTGTGCTCTCGTACATATCTCTGTCAGACATCCAGTATTCGACATATGGCTTTTGTAAGCACATTTAAAAAATACTTTGCCAAAGTACAATTGAATTGTGCAGACATTCCCATGTGTAGGAATATACACTTATTGAGTTTGTTTTATTTAACCTTTATTTGACCAGGAACATTGACCACTGACACTTTCTTATAGACTGGGAGCTATCACAGATAATGGGAGGGATGCTTTCATAAAGAAAATCACATACTATGTGGGAGCTATACAGAAAAAAAATACAGTTTTGACATATGGCCACAGTGCAACATAAGATGAGGACAAAGCATCATGTTTAGAGGCACTTGACATGAACTGTTGACTTTTAATACCTTTGAGGTGTTTTATAGTGGAAGGTGGTCCAGACTGCACCTGGTTAATGTGGTTGCAAATGTAACAGGTGAGTTGGTGATGAACTATATGATAGAGTGCATTATTTTGAATTTTCTCTGTGAAAATATCTGGATCAAAACACTGTGCAGACTCTTGAACTAAATACAGTGCTGAGGAGGGATGCACACTTGTGTAAAATAGTGACAAAAGAGATTATATTAAACATGATCCTTTGACTGATTCAGTCCTTTAAAAGCTTCCACTCTGACTTGACTAGTGGTTAAACTGAATGCCGGGGTCTGCTCAGCTGTCTCAACCCACCAGCCCATCTCACAGACTGAACACTGATGTCATGGACGTAAAAGTAGGTACTATAGGCTCTACAAAAATCTTTCATGAATAATAAATTCATAATAGAAAGTCTAATAATTGAAACTGCTTGCCGTTTGGAGGCATGAAAAGAGTTTTTAAGGGGACTTTTTTCAAAGCAGTACCACAGTCGGCCACTGAGTCAAGTGTGGAGCAAGGCTGACTCGCTATGCCACACCCAGCTCCCTGTGGTTTAATCTCTACTACCAACCAAACACGCAAACAGATGTTCAAACATGCTGCCAAGTTAATGATAACACAGGTATAAAAAAGCTGCTGCCCGAATATGCAAACAAGTGATGCTATGGTTACACTAAACATAAGGCATGTATTTTGGGATGTGATACCATAATGAACTGGCATGTGTGAATTCTGTAGATAATACTGTATTTGCACCTGAGTCAACTATTTTGCTTTAATTCCATGAATAAGAATTAATAAAAACTTACAAACAAAAGCTGTGGGCTCATCATAAAGGCAGGTGTGTGGTTTGTGTGTGTCTTTGAATGTAGCAGCTGGCTAATCAGGTTGAGAAGGAACGATCTTTATTGTCCGCTGGTCAAAAGGACAAGACTTTGTGCAGCCAAAAGCCTCTTGGCCCTGCGTATCGCGTCCCAAAGGATGAAGAATCCTGGGAGTTCCGCTGCGATCGGGAATCATTGTCGCGGTTCAAAGCGGGTGCCGAAGCCAAACCTTAAACAAGGACTTAAAAGGACAGCGGGGGGTGAGTCTGTTGGGCGGCTGTCATGGTCATTATCCTGGTGGCGCTGAACCCCCCTGCCCCACCCAAAAAAAAAAAATGAACCAACCTTTCAAACACATACACACATCTGCAGCTAGCCCACCCAGTCCTCCCCACGCACTCAGCTTTTTGAAGTTGAATTTGCAAATCTCCCCAATACACACAAACGTGTGTATCATGCCAACTTTGTAGCATGAGGGGATCTATTTGTGGAAGGAGAAATGAAAAAAGTGGCAAGGGATGGCGAGAGCGAGGTGGTGGATTAAAAGGTGAGAGAGAAAAGCGTAGAGGCTCTTTAATTCAAGAAATCCTTGATCCCCTCCCTCCCTCTGCCGAGAGTGATACTTCATGAAACACACAGACAATGGCTCAGTGGAAGAAGTCACCCTTAATTCTCCTTTTGATCACCCAGAAGCCTTTGTGTCCCTGGGCTCTTTACACATTCTTTCCTTTTTGTGCCAATGCTCTAAGTTGGGAATGATTAGTGTCTGTGGATAAATCCCCTTATTTCATTCTCCCTCTTCAGGGATGCTGCTTCTCAGGCAGTCAGCTTACCATAATGCCCAGTCGCCCCACCATAAATCCAAGTTACTTTTGATGGTGCATGCCCACAGCTTTCCCTCTTTTATCAATCCCTGATCATTTGTCAGTGTGCTTAATCTAATTACTTGAACTTGAGGAGATTTTGAGAAATAAAAAAGATCATCTTTAAAATGACACATTTCTATTTGGGAGAAGGGGGGTCATTCATTGTGCAATTGGTTATACATCACTGCTAAGTGATTTTCACCGTTTTAGTTCCCCCCCCAACACAGCAACCAAAGGGAAGGAAACACATTGTTGAATGAAGAAAACTTTGCAAACAGGCATAAAGGGCATTTTCGTTTAATACGACCCACATTCAAATTTTTATCCACGCTTTTATTACATCATGCTTGGATACTGAAAAATTAGTTGTATTCCGTCCTTAATCAGTAAGACCTATCCGATCTTTAGCTTTTTCACAATGCTACAACAACACTCCTCCCAAGATCTAAGATGAGAGTGTATATGGTAACCCATTAATGTAATCAAAAACGGCATTATTTACAGCTTCCCAAAATTCACCTTTTTATGACATATATTATAAAGTCCTTCCGTAGGTTAATGAGCCCCTCATTCTATTTTGCATAGTGAATATGTTTAAAGTAACAACATTTTGAGGATCTCTGTTTTATTGTTTTTGCGGCGTAAAAACACGGGTTTTTGATGGATGTTACAACGTAAATAGCGGCGTGCTGTTGTGAAACGTGTGTAAATATAGGCAAAATATGACACTATGGCTTTCCATACGGACATGGTTGGGATATCCTTTGCTAGATTCCTTAATAAATAAATAAAACCAGAGGAGATCACAGGCCTTTCTATGGAAGCCAATTTTCACCAAGACGAGAAAAAATAAATGAAGTAAGTCAGTCCTGATAAAGATGAAAATATTCATTGTGAATCAAAAATTTGACCTACCAAGTCAAAATTGTGAGATATCAGTTTGAATTAGCATTTTTCTTTCTTTTTCTTTTTTTTATTTTCCTGGCAGAAACAGGCTTCCATACATTTGCAATCAGGACTCGCTGAATCAGGAAGGCTCATATTTGGTGTCAGCCGTGCTTATACAACTACTTTCTGCTTAATTTTAATTTGTTTACTTTCATCTCTACAGTAGACTTATCTGATTTTTTAGTTTTTGACTTGTAGGTGTCTTTAGGTGGACTGGAAGATGATTCACCTCTTTCTCAGCAGATCATGAGGGCGGAAGCAGGTGGCCGTTATGAGCAAAAGGAAATCAGGCTGCAGATCTTTGCACGCACAAGAAACCAAGCGGCAAATCAGCATATTGTTCACTATCACTGTGTCGACCCCCATGTTCTAAAGATAGACCATCAGAAAGAGCAGAGGAAGTGTGTGTGTGTGCGCGCATGTTGTTTTTACACGCGCATACCAACATACGCGTGCACCTGTGCCCCATTGTAACTGTGTGCGGTGGATTTCGAGGAGGAACGCAGTCGCCTTAGACCACTTTAACCACTTCCTCCTTTATCTATGACAGCTCCTCGGCGAGGTCGAGATAACAGCCTGGCTCTGATGCTTTCCCCCTCTGACAGCACTAAACAAGGGGGAAACCCACATGTTGTGCCCCCGAGCCTTCCGTCTCCAAACTTATCTTCAGCTGTGTGATGTGGGACCATCACTGAGATCAAATCGTCAATTAACATCCTTTTGTTCACGGTGTAGGGCTGAAGAATTTACACTCTGTGGTTTGGTGGAGAGAGACGACTCCATAGTGTTGATAAGAATTTAGCTATTATGCACCGGGGAAGCACAGACACACGAATACCAATCATGTGATATCACGGCACACATTTGGGTTTTATCAAAAGCTGTAAGTGAAGTGAATATCCTTCACTTTGTTTGGATCTCATCACTTGGCTCTTGCATAATGCACATAGAAAGTTCATGGGATACATATACATGCCAAAGCATGTCTAGGCCTGCGGGGTGTTACCCTGAGTGCTATCGAGTTCATGTCCAGGATGCCACATACAGGAAAACACTCAGAGAGGTGCTCGCTTTAAGGCCCACAATTTAAAAGATGAAGTAATCCTTTCCTATAATTAAAGGATGAGAAAACATCAAAGCAAATGTGTTGCAGTCAAAAAAGGATATCCATTGACTGCAGGACTTAATACCCCCCTCCCAAAAAGATGTAAAAGAAATAATCTAACAATAATCTTGTAGTAAAAAAGGAGTATCAATTGACACGAATAATAAAATGATCATCCTTTTCCATGAATGGTGAACTCCAGGAAGTGTCTTTCTCAGAAGTGATATGAGATGATGTTTTGAAAACTAACTAGTGAATCGTGTGCAGTGAGGATCCCTGAGGCTAGTAGTCATCCTGTTTCCCTTTGTTTCTTTTAGCTGGGGTGATATTCAATATTCGCTACAAAATACACAACAAAAATCTATAAACATATATACAGGGCTACAGAGTTTCTTATCTAGGTGCTCCAATATTTTATTTTAATGTTGTTTTAATACTTTTTAAAATAATTTTCATCTGTACCTTTTATGGGAAAAATTACAGCTTTTTCATAATTGAAAGACAGTTGATTTAAACTTTTGATAATTAGATAGACTAATTTATACCAAATACCAAACACAAGTAGAGATTTAGTAACTTAAAGACGCTAAAATGCTCTGTAGAACTGAGGGGAATTGCTGATGCCGAACCCATTGTTAATATAAATATGTTGAGTAGTTCAAGTAATAGAGTAAAAACTATTTTAAAAGTAAGAAAGTATTATCAGCATAATATATAATATATGCTACTTTAGTATCATCATTAAAAGTATTCATTATGCAGAATGGCCCATTTCAATACCCGTTATAAGATCATGATTTGTTGTCACATTCAGAAACACTCAATCATTTATTCTCCATCTTAAATTGCAGCAAAAGCAGTAGTAGTTCATCAAATTTCAACTGTCGCAACACACCACATACACAACACAGGAGGAAGCTTGTGTAAAAGCGTAAAAACATTCCACTTGATAATCTCATTAAATGTTACACTCAATTAAGGCCGTCACTGAACATTTCCCTCCATTCCATTATAGACGACTCTAAGTTGCACTATTGATATGGGCCTTCATAAACTCCTGTCAATCAAACCCTCAGTAGATACAGTAGGTTGGGGGTATATGGACAGAAAGACAGACAGAAGCAGTGTGCTGTAAAATAAACACTTCAAGCCAGAGAGAGAGAGAGAGAGAGAGAAAGACGGACAGTCAAGAGACAGACAGAGTGAGAGCAGCTGGGAGGCTGGGTGGGACAGCTGTGTTCTGCTGGAATGTTCTGTTATTTCCAGATCAGGAGTTCTCTTTTGACCTAAACCAAACTCTGTACTTTCATGGAGAGCTGCCTGCGGGCCCTTCTACCTCCACAGCAGGCTTTTGTGTGTGCCTAGCGTCCCTTGACCCCTTTATAGTCTTGCAATATTGGTTTAGGAACAAAAGCGGCTGGTTAATTCAATAGAGCACCTTTCCCAATAAACTGGCTGGGTGCTCTTGCTGTGTGTGGCAGGCTGCGCCGCATGTAGCTGTTTTCATTGTGTCACCACCGCTGAAGATAAATGAGAAGTTCCCAGATGGAGAGACTGCATGTGAATATAGAAAATATTACACTCAGAGGGAAGCAGTGAGGACTTCACCAACTAAAAGTGTCTGACAAATGGTGTTTACCTTGGAATTATATCTCAACTGGAATATTGTTTAATTTGATCTGAGGCATTATTGTCCACACTGAGGCAGCTAAATATGAAAACACAGAATGCAAGTCAAACTGGCATTTCAGATCGAGTTATATCTTCTCACTGAAACGTCAGTGCGTTTGGAACACAGTTAAATCTCTTCTTCTTCCCCTTTTGCATTGGAGAACTACGAAATCGTGCATTGCAGCAATCACGGGGAGAAGTGGAGGCGACAAACCATTTTCACCGCTTGCTCTCAACAGGTTAAACCTCTCTGATAACTTATATAATCTTTCGGTGTCGATAAACATTTTTTTCAGTTTCTGAAACTGCCAGAAACAGAAAAGTCAAAGCAGGAGATCACAGAAAGAACTCTAGTTCAACATTTCTCCTACACAGTACCTGACATCATCGGAAAGGAAAACATGCATTTTTAAACAACATCTGAATCCAGTATCATATCCACTTATTCAATCCAAATCCTTTTGAATCACTTGTCAAATCTAATTAGGTTCAACTTTTAACATTTGCAAGTAACCTAAAACTCAGGTCATATCTGTAATCAGCTTTCATTAAATATACCTGACACAGTGAATGACAGGTGTGGCCTACTTACTTTGAACACTAATTATTTTTCACTTGCTTGCTCCAGGCTTGCTTCAGGCTCTTCTTAAGATCTATAAAGTTGAAAAGCTTATGTTCATAAAACCGGGAGATTGTGACTCCTGAAACTGTGACGCAATCAGCTAGATTGTTTCCGTTGAGAGGAATCACTCTGAACGTACAAATACACTCACTGACATACAGGACTGTTATGGCATTTATTTTCCCCTCACAAATGACCGTAGACAAGGCTTGTGTTAGCCAGACAACAGCCAAAAGTGTTAAACAAGCAAAAAGCTTCTCTCAGCAACAACTACAAGGAAGCCTGCTTACATTACTGAAAAGTTATGTACATTGCTTTTTGTTAACAAATAGAGGGGGAAGAGATACAAAGATTTGATAAAAATGGGAACAGGATCTAAAAATCAAACCATCGGAGCACAACCCTATAGTGAGGACAGGCCCATACAGTAGGCAGTCTTCCAAAAAAAGTAACTAAGTAGTTAAATGGGAGTATTTTGGCAAATTACAATATAACTATAACAACGTCTATATCACTACTCATCGATCACCACAGATACAGTAACTACTACAGCATAACTACTGTTTTTATCAGGGAGTTTTTGTCTGTGTGGTTGTGTACAGTGTGTAGTATCCACGTGTGTTTGCATGGTGAGTGTGTGTGTGACTTGGTGTCACTGAGGTCATCGGCAGTGTGACAGTATTGGGACACTGACGACCGGCTGGTGAAAGCTGCTCCTCTTTGTCTCGCTGAACTGTCAACAGCAGTTAGTTACCGGAGCTGTCGACCTGCTCCTTTCACCCGTCATCATTAAGCAAACGTACGGACGTTGCAGTTTAAACACACTTTTTCTGCACTACACTGTTTGCTCTCCTCCTTTAATGCGCATAGACTTATGCTGAATGCAATTTTGCAGAGTGATACGGGTAAATTATTTTTAATCGTAGCTCTAACGATCATCCGTTTTAAAGTGCTCGGACAAGTTGTGTTGTCAACATTGTTGATGGGTTGTTCTATCTTTGAATCTAAAGTCTGAAACCTGGCGCGTCCAGCCTGATCATAAGGATGAGCAGAATGTTTTCAAATGCGAGGATTATGCTTTGCAAACCTTTCAATATATCACTTTATATTCAATATAAATATGCTCTCCCCTAAAACAAGCAGCCATTTCACACTGGAGTTAAGGTCGTCACCCTGGTAGATGACTGTATATGTTATATTTGATCAACTTACGACGGGTGAAGGAAGTCCATTTGCGTCATGTAACATTATGAAAGGTTTTAATCACTAACATTCAACTCCTCATCAATTTACAGAATAACTTAGGAAAAACTAAATGAGCAAGGATATCCGATTAGCTGTCAAACAGTTCACCCACGGCCAAGTTTCCTCAGCTGACAAACCTTTCCCTGGTCGCTGTTTTCACTGGAGTTTTTGTGGTCACCCACTTCACAGTGAACATTTGATTCTGAAGTTTACACTCATATTAGTAATAAACCAAACTAAGGTAATGATGACAGTATGGATTCTACTGTATATACTGCATTTTAAATGCCCAAGCAGAAGTGTGCACATAGGGCAAGAATGAAAAAGGAAAGAAAACTTCTTTGGCCGATCAGGGGAGCAGTCAGACTGACCAGAAAGGCCGGTCTGATTCAGAAAGTATGTGTGAGGTCGTCCCATTAGGACTTTAGCTACCCGGGAACATATTACACTCTGTCTAATTCATTCATTTGTTCAATTAAGCAAAAATTAGTGTCAGGTCAATAAACTAACTGCATATGTTTAATGCTTGCATATGTGTATATGATGCACATAAAGTATGAGTGTGTGTTGGGGACACGGATCTCCGCAGGCATCTCTAGGTATCCAGCCTCTACTTCCCTTCCTCTGCAAAACTTGTTACATCGCTCCGAGGTAACACATGTCATCGGTGGGAGCCAGTTTGACGCGCCCTGACACTCACAGTGCTTTAAGGATCAAGATGACAGTTTCCAAACGAGAGCTTTTTACTGGCGTGGGGAGCAAAAACATGAAAAAAAAAAAAAAAGAGCTGCCGGCTGTCAGAGGCTGTAAATGGTGATTTTGTTTCACTTCCCAAAGTTTTTTTTTTTTTTTCTTCCAGAATCAAAGCCTTATTGAATGCCATCCAAAACCAGCATGTTTGGCCCTGCCATGAGGAAAGACAGCCATGTTATTTATTTCTTAGCTAGAGGTTGTACTTAGGGAGGTGTTGATAGTGCTTCACATGCCACATTGTGGCTTTTCTGCAGCGACTGGCTCCACTGTTGTGCACTGCGATTGGCCTCTGTTGCGGGCAGGGTTAATTAATGCAGTTGGAATGTAACAAGTGTTGCTTGTCAGCCAAGCGCATGCCCACTGGCATTTTATCAGCTTGTCACATTAATGAAATATGGTGCATGTCGAGATTGCTCAATTTCCATTTCAACTTTTAAACTTTGTCTGGCTCCAGCTAATGATGTAAGAGTTAAATTGAGCATTAAAGTCATTGAGAGGCCGCAACAAAAACCACAAACACACTCCAATACTGTTTTGAAGTTTCTTGAATGCATGCACATATAAGGTTAAGAACAGCTTTCACTTGCAAGACCGGGATTAACACTACATTTGTCTTATGAAATCTTGTGTTCTGTTGTGAACGAAGTACTATATTTTCTGTGTGGATCAGGCTTAGGAAACTGTGATGAAGTCATACTTTGTGAGTGATTAAATGACAGGTTTGAGAAAAATATTAGAAAGCCAGACTTTCATCACACTAATACAAAACTTTCTGATTTGACCATAATGTGTCACTAAAATCTTCTATATAGTTTCATGTGACATTCACAATTAAGTGACAAGTAGTCCATAAACTATATTATTATATTTATTTTCTTGGGTTCATCATTGAGCTCAATCATTGTCAGCGTAGGGCAAGTTCTCATGGTTTAGGTCATGGATGTAGTTACATGCAGTTATTTTTGTTGCTTTTTGACCAAATACTGTAGTTAAAGTAACTAAAGAGCCCCATGAACTGCCATTATAGACCAAAATTGTGACATTAAAGTCTCTTTTGCATGTTTCTGTTTGTGGTTTGAACGCTTAGGTTAATTGGACCAATAATTTATGAAGCTGTGACAGCTGGGTTTCAGATGCAAATTTTGCATGTGAAGTTTGAATGGATGTTGGAAATGGAAAAAACAGAAGGATGTCCATCTGCAGGGTAGTGGCAATCTGCTATGTTTTTTTTTTTTCCTTTTCAGCAAATAAATAAGTTAAAACTTCAATTAAATATCAATAATGTTACAAAAATGTCCCAACCCAAGTCCTAATATTGAAACTAGTGACAACGTGAACCTTCTTACAGTCTGACGAATGCTGTACACAAGAGTGATCTATTCTAACTTAATGTTTTATATTTGAAATGCAAAAAACTCAACTGATTGAGGAAGACATAGGCTATTACATTTATACATGCAAGTGCATTTATTTTCTCCCAAGGAAGTGAAGACAACAAAACCACTGCCGTACAAGTGATGACTGTAATAGTGACAATTATACTTGTGCAGCACTTTTCATAACAGAATTACAAAGTGTAACAGTGCACAATCTGCTTCTTTCTTCTCTGACCTGTGATGTTTGATCCAAACTAAAGCCTGTAGTTATCTGCCTGCCTTGTCTCTCTCTGCTCTGAACATTTACAAGTCACGTCATGCCACTCATCCCATTATTACTCCTAAATAAAGAAGCCTATCGTGGATTGCCTCTGTGGAGCTGCTTGGTGTTCTGTTTCTTGCTCCGGGGCTCTGCAGTTGTCAGAAGCATTTCCTACTGTGCAGAGTCAAACTCATTTTACAGTGAAAACACACGAGGAGTACACTCCTCTCCATAACAACAACAACAACAAAAAAGATTCTCTCCAACATGTCTCATCAGATGCTTTTATCTGCTCTCACTCACGGAAATACAAAGTCGAATACACCCTTAAGCACAGACAAAACACTCCAGGAATAAAAGATGCACGCAGACAGGAGTACAAATGTGCACTGTATGCTGAAACGTTCTCCTGATGACTGTATATACTTTCATCAACGGGTCATCGCACATACACAGCACACGCAGAATCATTTACACTGTATTTTGACTTACTGTCAGATAACTTCGACACAGTGCACGCACATAAGTAGCAGGAGCCACACCCACACATTTACTGGACCTAGAACATCTAAAATAATCTAAAAGAAACGTCACAATGCCAAAGGTTCAAATAACCAGAGAGAAAAAAGCCTGTGACTTGGCTACGACTACTACAGTTACCAACTGCTGGTGAATTGCTGCTTTTCTTGGCCTGTTACCGCCACCTATAGATCAGTGTTTGTCAGAAATGTGTGTCGCGTTGCCCATGTGCAACACAACGGGGACCCACAAAACACAGCACCATAGCGCTGCTTGTGGTCGAAAACTCCACAGGGTACCTTTAAGCAAATCACTTTACTTGCCAAACCTGAAATGCTTTGAGCTGCCGCACTCTGACCCCTCATTCCTAGCCTCAACTTTAATTAAGCCTACAGTATAGCTAACTAATTTCCAGGTTAAAAGGTTCATAAAGGTTTCTGACTGTGTTTTAGGTAACATCACATGCCATTAATATCACCATCAAGTGCACCATTACATACATACAGCCAAGACGTATAACATCAGTGTATCTATCACAAGATTTTTAAAAGCAAAAGGTGTTAAAATGATGAATGGACCTGAGCCAGCTGTAGAATGTGCACAAGCTCAAACAATGAAGAACATGACAGCTTCTCTCTGATTCAGTGGGGGACAAATATAATTCATCACAGTGAATTGTTTGGATGCCACCGATAAACACCTGAAAGAAAAGACACCCGTGGAAAAATATTTCTGTGTAAACTACCGTACACCACCAACAATGGTTGCTATGTAAACCACGTTCAGCATGTTTCCAAAATGTGAGGCAATTTTCAGTCCACAGGTCGAGTTTCAAATAGCACAGAAAAAAAAAGAAATGTTTATGCACAGATATATGACAGAAAAAAAATACAGCGTTTTGTTTTATGCACTCTGCACTTTGCAATCCTTTTCCAAGGGGAAATATTTGCAATATAATTTTTTTCCACTGTCAAATGCATGAAGTTGTCCAGTGACTTGATGGTTGAGAGAGTCTAATTTGGAGCAGACATCTAATTTGACTATGTTTTGTAACATACCAGAAAGGATTGTACCAATTCAGGATGTGCATGCCAAGAGCAACAATCTCAGAAGATGTGTGTTCACACATCCTTTTTCAGGGAGCAGATATGATATTTGTCATGATCTTAAAACATATTGTAAATGGTATTGTTGACACATAGTTGCACCCAGATGTTGCCTGTTACAACAGCTGACCTTCTATACATTGAAGCTTCACGAGAGCACGTATGGGAGCAGTGTTTGGTTCAAGGGCATCTAGACAGTGATTGTAAAGAGATGTGGGATTTTAACCCTGTGACGTGTGCTTTGAGTCATCTTTTAAGCAAAATTCCTGCATATTTTCTCGAAACTCTAGACCCTTACTGTAATCTGGTAAATGCATATGCAAATAAACCAGTTACTGGGAAATCTAATCAATCAGTTAAGTCCAAACAGCAGCCCTCTCCTTGTCCACATTTTATCCACACCTATATATTGCTGACACCAATGTTTTTTTACTCTTGGCCTTTGTAAAGTTGCTACTATCCCAAAGTATTTTCAAAATAAAACATTCTGTTTTTCGTTCCTTAAAAGCTGACTTTTATCAGAGGTTTAGTTTTCATTCTTCAATGGCGATTTATTCTATTTGCCAGAGTTTTGTCAATCACAACGAGTGCCACAAGTGCACTTGCTGCTCCCATGATGCCTCTGGCTTTTCTCTGGCTCCCGTCAACAGCTGGGAGTCAATGGCTGGGTGAAGGCAGGGAGGTTGAGCGCTGAGGACACAATGGGGCTCTGACAGGCTCCTTTTCTGATGGCCTCATGTGCCTTGTCGGTTGTGATAAGTTGCTTGAATAAAGAAAAACAGAGGCACAGCAGAGCATGCTAATAGAGTAATTGTGGCGGGATTTCAGACGGGGGCCGGAAGCCCGCCAGCTCTTTTGGAAAAAAAGTCTTTGTACCCCTTCCTCACAGCAAACCCACCTCTTCACCCCCTCCTTCACCATGCAACCTTCCCCTCCACCAACCAGCCTTCCCCATTAGCTTTGCCAAGGACTTGCAGAGTTATTTTAACCAGTTGATTTCCCAACAGAACGACCAACACATCCCCGCCAGCTCCCCTTTGCTTAATAACCCTACACCAATATGAAGAAAAAGGGGAAAAAAGCCTTTGTATTAACAAGTCCAAAAGTGCAGACAAAACACGTCTGTGAACACAGCGCAGCTTTCACACATTAAGAAATCTGTCCTCGGTCCGGAGGCATTTGATAGTTTCATTTCGGCATGGATCCCAGAGGGGCCCGAGTGCAGCTGCTTCCATTCTGCTCGTCTATTTTGGAGAGAGAAAGGCAGGCAGGCAGGCCTGTCACGGCAGCCATATGAAGTCTGTTGCTTAAAAACAAGCAGGGGTCTAAAGGGTACGTCTCCTGAACAATGACCATGACCACTTTCTGTTGACCTCCATATTTCACCCCGGATCTAACATGCGTCTATGCATATCTCCACTGGATGTTATTTTTAAATATGAATTTGTACAGTATGTACAGTACGGGTCTATAGATGCTACTGTCTCATACCATGTGCTGTAATAATTTCTAGGCATATATTCTGTTGCTATGTATGTAAATATCAGTGTTGGTATATTAAAGTATAATTTTTGAATGTGTGATTATCAGGAGATACTGTTAGTTTTACAGTATGGATGTTCAAATGAGTTTAAATTAATGTAATTCAGTGGTTAATGTCTGTATGTATGTATTTGATATAATTTAAGTTTTATGATAAGTTCAGTTCTGTATAATAGTGATATTGTCTTAATGGAGATTTTTGCTGTGTATGTATTATGAACTGTATGTAGTATAAGTGTAAGCATTTTTTTCAATAAAACTATATTCCTGGAAGCACAGCCACTCACAACCCAGCTCCCGAACTCCTGGAAGAATAGTTGTTGCCAAGGTGACTTCTAATGGGGTTTCAAATGAATTAAAGACAATAAACACCCATTTTTTCATACTGTAATTATGATGAAAATGTTTTATGGGTCCCAGGGTGTCACATGACCTGCAGGTCCAACGGTGGCCATGCCAAAAAATGCTGTAAAACCCAGTTAGTATCCCCAGGGTTCTAGGCTCACCAACACAATTTAACTTTATCAAAGAGAACACCAAAGCCAAAATACATTATTTTACTGATAAAAATTTATATCTGCTGACCGCTGCACAATCAGCTAGAATAGAAAAACTAGTCAACCATGCTGCGTGTTCCTTAAGGCCTCCCTGGTATCTGCAGAATTCTGCTCACTTGTTTCATTTTCACATTTGACTTTATACTGGATTAATGCCACTAGTGTCATTAGTTAAAGAAGCATTTTAGGAAATGCTTGCTTTTCAGCTCAGTTTGAGGTTTAAGACAGTTGGCAGCGCTGATTGTAAGCGAAAAAGGCTTTGGGGCGTCAGCCCAAGAAACCCCAGGTTAACTGTGTACATAGTGCCCTGCACCAAAAATTTGCTTTATTACCTTCATTATGTAAGTCTATAATATGCTCACATTGTGCATATGCCAATTTAAATCTGTTTGTTTAATTGAAAATACATACACAATGCACACAGAGAGGTGATGGGAGGTGTTTTGAGACTTTTTTACCCCAGGGACATCCCTAATTGCCAGAATATGAGGACAAATATATAAGACATAAATATTATTTAGTGTCAACTTTACCCAATGTGGAAAAACAGGACCAAACTTTCCACTGCACTATTTCTAGCCAGTTTTCATGTAGTCGTTTTGGACTTGGAGTGCTGGATTGATGTATGAACTGTGTTGAGTTTGCTGCACAGTTGAGCTTGATGGTGTTTTCAGCACATGCTTTCCCGCGTTGCCTGCTGTAAGAGTAACCAGAGCCTGACATTTCTTTACGTGAGCAAACAAACATCTCTAAAATGTAGATGGGGGGGGGGGGAGGCGGGAAATCACGTGTGCAGCCTCGGTCCCAAATTGTTGACACAATCTGCGCTCTGTGCCACCTAATTCCCGGATGCCGGATCATCCTGTCCTCCAAATCTCCCCAAATCCCACGGACAGTGGTCCCTGAGAGGCCCTGTTTACCCTGGGCCCGCCGGCCACGGCACCCTCAGACCCCCTCCCCGTTTTCTCCCGCACGACACAGTCACGCACTCATCAGTTAATGCTGAACATCTGGAGGGATTAGCAATGTCAGGCCAATCAGAGTTGAGCTGACAGATCCCAATGAAATGCCATTCTGCAGCTGCGCTCGGCATTCAAGTGCTTTCGGATGCCCATTTCTCCTCTTCTTTCCTTTCCTGTCTTTCCTCTTTCCACTCCTTTCCTCATCTCCTCCTCTACTTTTCCTCCCTTCTTTTCCTCCCTTCTTTTCCCTTATGTGTCCTTTTATCCTTACTATCTTACTACTACTTTTACTACCCTTTGTTGATCAAATAATCTTGCATAATGAAGAAATTCACCTTTAACCATAACAGAAAACAAGATTCCATAAGTAAAGAAAATATGCATAGAAATATTTACAGTTTCTCAATAAGAATTTAAGAAATAGCTTTATTTAGCTCTGTTGGAGAGCGACAAAACGTTAGCAATAGAAAAACTCAACTATATACTTTACGACATCAAGCAGTGAATGTTCCTTCCTATATTCTGTTTATACAAAATATGCAATTTCTATATTTTTCCTGATTATGGTTGAACAAGTTGGAAGTTGCAAAGTTAAAGGGAGACACAGAAACACAGAGAAGAGAGGAAGTGAAGTGGGGTCCAGGCACCACCTGCTCCAAATGTTTGCAGCTATAAATCTTCTGTGCTCTAGTTGCACCATGCATGCTGCTACAGAGATGGATAAACACCAAGTCAAAAGTGCAAAATGAACTTGTTACCCAAATGCTAATATGAGGCGTTTCCATGGAACCACAGATAGTTTTACAGCAGTTAACAGGAAGATTTGAGTTGTGGTAATTGCATTTTTCTTCGGATCACAGCTGCTGACAGAAATAGTTGTATTGGGTTAGTTAAAAGTTTAAGTTAAAGGGGTGAAATGTTTGAATGACAAATAAAATGATGTATTTCTTTAATAAAAATGTTTGACATTTGTGATCTTGAAAGCTCAGAAGGCTTGCTAAATAGCTTGTTACACTATCCTCAGTAAGGCTTACGAGGTAATACTCTAACGATTGGATTATTATTTGCATTGACATTATTTAACCCATAAAGACTTTTTTGGTCTGCTCATTGAATTTGCACCCGCCACAAAATATTAACTGAAACTCTGAACAATAAACAAAAATATTTAAACTCATCTACTTTGGTCTGTTAAATTTCACAATACAGAAGTTCCAGACATCTGTCCACAAAAAAATCACTTTATTCAACAACGGTTTAATTTACCTACTCTCATAAAAGTTATCTAATTTATTTTAAATTAATGCTAAAAGAGTAGTTTTACTTTGTATATGCCTCCAGTTATTACATTACCTAATGCAGTACAGTGAGTCATTTTAGGGCCTATTCAAGGCTGGCCATCTGCAGTTGGATAAGTCACTTTCAACAGCACATTATATATGCTCAAATGTTAAGGCAAATGCTGAGGCGGATAAACAATTATATTTTTCCAGATGAGACCCTTCTGACGTTCGCTTACCCCCGCTGGTGATGAAATCGCATGCGATCAAGTTGCTGGAATGCACCAGCGGTCTCGGTTCTACTGGGACTAATCGGTGGGGTTTGCTGAGCCTCGCATGGACACACGGGGCTCGCATCTGATCCCAAACAGCTGCTTAGCAGACAGGGCCTGCAACTGAGAATGCCCGATCCAAGCCCTCGCTCCAGTCCAGGCAGGCACATTTGAAAAACATTGCTCTGACCCTCAGAGGGTCGCGACCCCGCAGTAAATGTATTTTGGCATATTTGGTTGGGAAAAGCACCTGTCATCTCACTGAGTGTTTTCAGAGTGAGTTATTTTCAGCAAACAGGCAGCAGACCTTTGCTAGATTTTCTGATAAATGCAAAAGGAAAATGTAAATTTTTACACACCTATTTCAGGAGAAGTTGCTCAAGTTTGAGGCTGCATTTTTGTTTGAAACTCAGTGTAAAACAGACGGTATTGAAATTGAAGAAACGCTTGAGAATACACAGATCGGATGTAGATGGTATGTAGACGGCCGGTTACTACCGAGGTTGTGAAACTGTATACTTCGAAGTAAAAAAAATACTTGCGTGGAAGTGTTGATTTCCTGTTGTTGTCATCTGGCAGCCATTTCACATGAAGATAATTAGAGAAATTAGCCACCATGTGGAATGTTTTCTCTTGACAGAGTGAGAGGGAAGCCTTCCAGGAGTGCTCTCACTTCCTGATTCATAGTGCTTGACCGGGCCCTCATCACACACACACACACACACACACACACACACACACACACACACACACACACACACACACACACACGCATTACACACACACACACACAATCTATCCCTCAGTTTTACAACCACTATCTTTTCCTCTTTGCTTTTTTTTCCTCTCCTCTAGATCACATACCCTGTATGCGCACAGAGCTCCCTCCGAACTGAACCAGATGTTTTGCATTAAAAAGCTGAAAAAAAAAGCTTTCTCTCCTGAAAGCCTCCACTGAGGAGTACAGTCGGTCTCATTATGCGTCTGAATTTACTTCCATCTAGCGCTCTTTTGTCTCTGTATTGAACTGGAATTCACTTGCTTCACTATCTGACACAGGTACAATCAACATATACCCAACTTTTAATATCAACTTTTCTTTTAAGTTACAGCTTTTCACCTAAAACAGCATTATTATTATTATTATTATTATTATTATTATGATTAGCCCTGCCCTCTTAGTTTAGGCCATGACACCTGTCACTCACTCCATGTTAATCCATCACAGTGCCTGAAATTTGTGTAAATATGTAATGTGTACTTCTATAATCATCTTTCAGTTGTTTTGTAGCTGCTACGTGCCATGCAAACAGTAGTTTTTAGAGCCTCCATTGTTTGGAGTCCTGTTTTACTACTAAGTTCCTGCTTTTACCTTAATCTAACTGATAGTAGCCTCCTTGTTTTCTGATACAATCTCCTGAAACACAATGCCGGCTCTCTAATGAAGTCTGTTCCTGTGTCAATGTACTATTAATACAAACTGAACACTTTATCTGTTTTACATGTAAAAGCTTTCCAGGTGCAAGCGACAGGAAGGTTTTTTATTGTGTAGCAACTACATTGGAAGTGCTCACTGAGTCATTGCAGGTAGTGACTGGGAAGTCCTTGTTTGATATAGGGTCTATGTGGATTTGGACATTTTGTACATTTTTGTGGCAGAGGGTCAGTTTTATATACTTCATGGGAGAAATAGGGGAAAAAAGACAAACGCCAAGTGAACTGATTAAAAGGTGCTTATTGCAGTTTGGATGAACCTCCAACATCTAACTGACAATAAGTTAACCAACACTGTTCACTCTGCTATTCTTGTCATATCTTAAGACACTCTAGTGTCCCAATATGAAGGAAATGTAGTTAGTCTTTCGTTGTGAAAAGAAATGGATATTGGTATTTTAAGTGGTGAAGTGAGTTTTATAGAATTTGAGCTTCCCTCCCCTCAGAGATGGTGCTGTCAGTCCAAAGTCTTAAGCGCTATGTGGTAAAACTGATACAGGATGTGTTCCTAAATTAGTGCCATCTCTTCTCAAAACCCTCCTGTACCTCTTCCCTCCTGACTCCTACTGCTCTCCCCCCGAAACCTTTACTCCCACTTCCTGACAATGACAGCCAGGTTCCTCTGCTCACATTCCAACTCTGCCTTCCACTCACCACCACCGCTTCTTATATCCCATCTCATCTCATCTCACTCCTCCAAGCATACCTTTCATTTCTGTATTTTGACAGAGCTTTATTTCAAATGCTAATGAGATTCCTCCTCGCCAGAATCCTGCCGGTTGATGTTCACTGGCGGGACAGGAGGAGCATGTGCCACGGGGCTCCAAGGTGGAGCACAGTGGTGGGATCCTCATATCTTTTAGTCTATTACTTCAGGTTTGAAAGTTGAAAGGATAATAGTTTAATGGTTTGGCTTTTGATGTGAACATTTTTAAAATAGAACCTATTAATAAAGAATGTGGCTAAGTCTTACACAGGTGCGTGTCTCCCAGAAGTATTTCCTATGAAATAAAAACGTCACAAATCAAACTTCGATTCGAGTTTGTTCTGCTAGATGCATGTTTAGCTCATGATCTTTACAAATACACTACTCACATCTGTATTATTGCAAAGGACAAAAAGGTTTACTTGTGTGTAATGTTTGCTTTCCTTCTTGTATAAAGTACTTCTCTTATGGCTTCAGGATCATTTGAGGAACCCATGTGTTTGTTACCTGTACTGTAACTGCACCAGGGCATTAACCTAAACCTATACTACTACCTAAATAATAATACTACTACTTACTTGAAATGTCATGGTGATTAGGGAATTAATCCTCCTTCTATTGTTGCACATACTGTAAGTCTTTGTGGATAAAAGTGTTACCTAAATTGGTGAAATGATCATGATTGCAATTCCAACTGAAGGGGTCTCTGGTAATTGGACACGGCGGTGGAGGTTAATGGGAGTCAGGACATGGTTATGGTTAGAAATAGAAGGAGAGCTCTTTATGGGGCTTTCAGGCTCTGAATGTTACGGCAATGTCACTTTTGCTCTAAAGACAAATTGCACTGGAAATATATGGCCCGTAAAGTCTGTCAAACCTCGGTGCATGTGTGGCAAAGCATGAAAACGTGCCATAAAAGGAAGCCAAAGGAAAGAACAGAAAATTTGGTTGATGTCTGGTTGTGTGTGCCATGTGTCAGTGAGAAGGAGACAGAGAGGGGGGAGAGCTGCTCCATATGTGCATTTATAATGCATATATTAGGTGGTTTAACAGGTATCATAGTTACAGTGGCAGCAGTTCACCACCAGCTCATAGCCACTTCAATTGCTTACTGCTGTCGTAGAAAAACCTTTAAAGTATTCTTAAAAGCATTCTTACATTAATTTAGCCTTTGTTTCATTTCATATGTGATGTTTTATGACCCAAAGCACATTTGAAACTTCTAACAAAGCCAATTTTTTCAAGCGCAATGCGTCTGCAACCAAAGCAAATGAGCTTCCTTCATCATCAAAAATGTAATTTTGTGGATACACTTGGTAACAGAGACATGCTCCATAGCCTTTTAATAACATTGATGCCTTGGCCATAGGAGGGCCATGCTCATGCAATATAGCAGGTGTTCTCTTTCCCTTAGTCACTGCAAATTACAAATGTGAAGCTAACCATGATATGGTGCCCTATGACCTCTCCATTAAGACACTGTGGCTCCATACTAAATTCTCATCACCCATGTAATGTAAGATGGTTTTCTGAATTATTAGGTGTCTTCATGACCTCACCTGGTGAGTGCACTATAATTTATTCAGTAAGATAACCAGCGCGTATCTGTTCACATGCTTTTTATAGGCAGCATTCTCGTCATCAGCGACTTTCTGCTGTTTCTTAAGGATGCAGACATACTTGACATTGTTTTGGCCTTACTTTCTCTTTGTTTATGTAGCTTCTTAAGGAAGTGACCTGGAACAATTGGCTTAAAATCAACAAGACTTAACACAGATACTTGGAAGTGCTTTGCAAAGAGGCCTGGGGAGAAAATGCTTTCAGGCATTATTTCTGCCTGATAGCTGAGATCCTTTTTAAGACGACACACACACACACACACACACACACACACACACACACACACACATACATCACCTGAAATTCTCAGACGAAGAGAGAAAGATAAAGAATCTTTGGAAAAACATATTTGTTAATATAGTTAAAAGCAGTGGCTATAAAATCATTTAATATTGTGTGTAATATACCGGACGTAAGTTAAATATATTACTTCTAATCAAGAAAATATATGGAGATTGCACTGACTCTGAAAGTCTTGACGATAGGTGTTTTTGGTTGGTCCGTGGATTAGTGAGCACTAAGGGTGGGGGGGGTAGGTTATGGAGGGGACGTGAATGCAAAGCTTGAAAATTGTATCGAAGGATGCCGGTGTTAGGTTTCCCATCAGCCTTGCAAGCTAGCGTAAGCCTCTCCCTTTCCAGTTCAGGGGTCAGGGTTCATACAACAGGCCTGGGGCCTCCGAAATGAGCTGGCTGGAGAGAGGTGAGGGGGACGGCCTCGGCATAAAGTGCATGAAAAGGTCACAGAGGAAGTAAATTGTAATAATTTATCCTTTCAAAACTACTCACTTGTTTCCCACTGGTTAATTTGGTCGGTCAACCCATCAAATCTCTGGATGCTGCGACATTAACATGGAAAAAGCTCCAAATGCGACACGTTTACTGTTAGAAAACCAGAAACGTCCAAAAATCTGTCTGGATTCTCTAAATTTTGGTGTAAAAGTGTAAAGACAGAAATAACTTATCATCTTACTTATCAATTGAGAATTATTATTATGCCATTTATATGTATACGCTCTAAATGATGACCATCTTCTTAAAGCTCTTTGTGTGTTCTTAGACATTATACAGGAGAGAGGGAGAACAGATAAGAAACTATCGCCTTCCTGGTACACGACCACCATTTGGATGACTTAAGGCCAACGTCATCGGGGTATGTAACCTCTGGTGAAGGGGTTAACAAGGCATTATGGTCATTACTGGTGGAGAAGGAGCAGCAGTCCCCCTCCTTGAAAACTACCTTTAAATTATAGACTGATGCATATCAATTTTCAGGGCTACGCTAAGTACCACCTAAAGGCAGGCTAATCTGTGGCGCTAAGAGACTGAATATGGGCTTAGGGTTCTGGGTGTGTTCGCTTTGAGATAAGGAGAGACACTTCCATTCATGAACGTATGACAAAAACAGGGCTTGAACTTTTCCACTACATGCAATGGTAGTGAATGCATAAGTGGTGTTTTGTCAGAATTTTTCTTATGCAGTAAATAAAGTATGAAAATAAATAATATATCAAACTTCTAGGAAAAAAGAAACTGCATTTTGAGCCATGTGTTTGTATTTTAAATGCAGATGCAGAAATGTGATCTGACAATCGAGATCTGCTTTTTCTAGCAAATAATCCAACAGTTTCAGTCAAGGTAAAAACTGATCCCCTACTGATTTCACTCTGAGTCTATTGTGATGGGAAAAGAATAAACCAAAAGGATATTAAAGCTGGTATTCTGCAACTACGCATTGCCTCACATAACAGGAAAGGTAACTAAATAATTTGAAATTCAACCCCCTGAAGTCACGTTGTGACTGTAACTTTGTTGGGGATGCTTTATACCACAGGATAACCAAAGGACAAGAGAGGCAACTTAATGTTGGAGATTTCAGTTTTCTTTATTAACATTCTTGTTTCCTGCTGATCATCTCGCAACATGACCCACAGGCAGCACCAGTTTAGAGAGATTTTGTTTTCCTCTGTTGTTTCAGTTGCGACTGCATTGAGGTGGGAAAGTGTTCATACCAACACAAATGTAACATTTTTGAGGGAACTTTGTTTGTTTTATATAAAAATTTGGCCTTGGTCATCCTAAAGTGAGAATTAGATTCAAAATAGAGTGTTTTTGCTTTCAAAAGAAGAAAAAAATTAAGCAGCATCACTGTTGCAGGGAAGATGTTTCCATCCACTTTTATAAATCAGATTTACAGGTTTTTGAGCTGTTTGTACTACTTGTGCTTCATATACGCCATGTTGGTGGCCTCTTTAACTGCAAGCTTTATCACCATCCCTACAAATCTATAATTTGTACCAGTTTATGGCCTTTGATGTTTCCTGACTGGGAGTTAGGAAGCTGCTCTTCTCCCCTTCATACACTGTACAGTACAAACGTACATCTTAACAAGTCCTGTGATCTTTTACTCACTCTTAAAATCTTTGTTTCAGCCTAATCAAGTCTTAAACATTTTGCATTTGGGATGACTTCATTTGGTTTAAATGAGACAGATCTTTCCATTTATCTCAGAATAAGGACTCTTGATGTCATCACTTACAGTATCTGTTGCAGTCATACATCTGTAAAGCAGACAACTACAGTATGTAGTAAGATTCAAAGAGTAATCTAAATCAGTATATGTCAGTATACAGATATACATATAAATAGAATTGGACATTATGAATATTCCTAAATATGTCAGCTTAAAAAATAGAAACATACACATTCACATCATCTGTCCCTCTTTACTTTACTTGCCAAAGTTGCCTGAATCCCCCCCCCCCCCCCCCAAAAAAAATTCATCCCAAACCCCTCTCATCCTCTTTGTGAGTACGCTGCTCTTCCTCCTTCCACACTTTCCATCCATCCCCTCTCATTCACAACACCCCCGGCTCCTATCAACAAACCCCCTGAGCAATGGTGAATGGGTCATATAAAGGAAACTGGGAGTCTTTTTATATCCGTTTACTGTTAGTGTTAGCAGCAATTTATGACTCCACTGGCTCCAGTGACGTGGGCTACAGGGCAAAGGGAGAGCCGGCCGTCTCCTCCAAAGCTATTCAGCGTCTCGTAACCTTGAAGCCTTTTCCTTTTTACTGCCATTAAACTGCGTCTGGGAGTACACCCCCCCGTGTGGGCCCTGGCGGTAATGAGGCTCCTTCTCCACGACTTCAAATGATCCGGGGTGTCAGGGTGCGCTTTTTTGGAAAAAGTTCTAACACACTTCCTGACTGGTTCATTTAACTGATGGTGAAGCTCTGTGTTGACTGTATCGCTAATTATGCCACTTGAGAGTGAATTGTTTATACTGTGCTGCAGAGCAAATTAACTGTCGGATACACTGTCAAGTTATTTATCTGCCATAAAATAGGATAAACAGAATAATAGAATAGAGGAATCACAAAATAAGCGTGGGTGGTATGGATAAAATGTTTTATGGTATATGTAATTTATATCATGATAGCAATATACATTCAAATCCATTTTCTGAAAATTCTACTATCAAACTGCTTATAAAAACATACCAGACTTGCTGAACTCATGGGGGGGATCAACATTGAGAAAACAATCTCAAAATATTTTGTAATGTGATAACAATGACAAAATAAGTGGAATTGATTTAATTAAGCTTAAACTCTCGAATAAGCTCAGAAAATCATATCATGTAACTCTAATGTGGTCTCGAAGACCTGGAAAAGACAACATTTAATATAGATCTCTACATTATAGTATATACGACATAATATTAGATATATATATTATATTGCCCAGCTCTGCTGTGATTGCATGTGCCCTTAACTACTACAATGGTTGGAAACTTTTGAATGAAAAACAATAACTAACAAAAAATATTCTTTAAACAGCAAAAAAAGGCCACTATATCGCAGGACTTCTGTTCCAATCTAATAC
The DNA here is from genome assembly GCA_031216445.1 of Lateolabrax maculatus. NCBI lineage: Eukaryota > Metazoa > Chordata > Actinopteri > Acropomatiformes > Lateolabracidae > Lateolabrax > Lateolabrax maculatus. The sequence continues at coordinate 6,341,371 of CM062206.1, read as the reverse complement.
TAACTACAAGGCAAATCCTATGATGTGAAAACTGCAGTCATAAAGTAGTTATTCATTGTGAGCTAATCATCAACAGCCACCACACCTCTGCTTCTCCTTCACTGTTAGACATGAATTTATGACGTTCCACACATTCCAATATGCATCGTGGTAATTCACTTTTCTGGTGTGTCAACTTTTCGACATGCTGCCTGACCTACTTCTCCATCAATCAGTTAAGTCCTAGATGTCCTGTCAACAGCCCCAAGAGAAAAAATGAATTTGTTGCTTTAAGTTGTATGGGCATTTAAATATAGCTACTGAAGTTGTTGGTAGTAAGTTTGTGAATGTCTCAGTCTCCCCCCATGCTCCAAGAGCAACATATCTTGTGGCTTTATTACATGCTGGCTCAATGAGACTAGAAATTGGTGGCTGTGCAAACAAGACTTCTCATTGTTTGTATGGTAAGTACTTGATAAGATGTGTGCAATTCAATGTGTTTTTTTTTTCGTAGAGTAACATTTCTATTGCTGCCCCTTTATAGAGGCACATTTTTTGATTTTTAACATGCACATCCTAACCACCTGAGTACTGATCATGTTTTTGTATATACACTTGGGTGATAAATCAAAGGAAAAAACATCAGAAAGTGTAACAGTGAGTTGGAACAGTTTTGGATGGCACATACTGCTGATAGGGATCAGATCAGAAAACTCTTCTATGTGTCGTTCTAGAAGGCATCGATAAGTGACCTATTTTGTCTTTAATTTGGAAGACTTGTTGGTAAGAAGGTTTCAACATTTTTTTTTAATGTTTCTCCACCCATGTATACAGGTTTATACTTTATTTTGTTACGCATCTGAACGCGTCTGAAAACGCTTTCTGTGACACTGAAATGCTGTTCAATTCATTTTATTGGGAGCTATTAGCACAGTGTGCAGATTTCTTGTCAGATGTTTGATCCAGCCAATGTAAAAGTTTACATTCTACACTCTGGTAGCCTGAGAAAAAATCCATGAAATGTTATCTGCCATTACACTCTATGTCAGTTGTGCTGGAAAACATCTGGTCATGATAACATAATCTCCTGTATGTGTGGTCAGTTACCCACAAAAATAAGAAAAAGGAAACACACAAATCATCTTACTGGGGGACACCATCATGAAGTGTCTCTGTCGTTTTCACCCTTTTGGTCCTCACATAAAATGCTCCTTGTCCTCCCATCTTCTTTCCCCTTGTCAGCTTGAATCTAAGTGAATTTGTGACCCCTCACGGTGCCCTCTCAACATCAGCATCACCACTTCTCCCCTGCCATGACATGCAGGATTCCCAGCTAAATCAGGTTTATACCCAGACACTCCCCCCTTTTTATTTCTAGGAAGCTTTAGACCATCACTGCATAAGTGAAAGGGAAAAACCCCCTGGGAGAAGGGGGGGCCTTCACTAAATAGATCAGCAGCAGAGGATCCATTGTTTCCATAACGAGAACACAACTCACAGGAATTACAATTTTCCACATTCATCGCTCCTCCTTAAGTATCAATAAATGCATACAAGACAGCACTTTTAGCGGAAATGCCAGTACAAAAACCAAAACTAGAAACCAAAACTAAAACTAATGTTCAGCCCCCACCACTGTGAAACAGAAGAAACACTTCAATCTAACACTATGTACTTTACAGACCTTGTAAATTCAAAATCTGCCTCAGAAAGTGAGGTTAAATTAAAGAAGTGGACAGCTTGAGTGCACTCCTAATGCATAAGCAAGCAATAACGTACAATATCCGACTCCTGGTTTGTCAGACTCTTGATCACTCTTACACAAACTTTTTTCCGTAATGTATCTTTTAAATGTTCTCTAATTCAGGCCTCACTCTGGAGAGCGTGAAATGTGTTTCTGTTAAATAAGCACTCCCCTGCACAAAAACAACCCTGACCATGACCAAATGAACCAAAGTACAATGAACATTTTGAAAGTACCTCCAGCAATGACAGAAATACTGTTTCAGCTGCTAAATATATTGAACTTGATCTTCGCCGGGTCACGTTTGCTTTTACTTCGTCCTGGCTGAGCTCACGGTCTTCAACCTGGGTTCACAGCACAAACAACACGAGCCGCCTGTATTAAGTTCCTGTGTGCTGACTCGCCCGGCTGCTCATGACTACCTTAAAACTGTACTATCGCAGGAGTAATGTTTAACCAGCGTGTGGCAATTTTGCACTGACAAAGAGGCCAGATAGGGAGTTGTTCATTAAAAGCGCCAAATTGATTATTTCCTTCCTGTTGTTTGCTTGTCACACAGGGCTTTCAGGTTTACTTCCGAACCTGAGCCAACACAATGACCATATCTAGCAGGGGAGCTGATTGTGTAACCATTGCCCTCCAGTTATCGCTGTAACTTGGCCAATAGCCGCTTCCCTTTTTTTTTCCTGGAATTGGCACTGGCTGTGGGGCATTTGTCAGAGAGTATTGGAACCAGCGGCCTGTTTGTGAAATGAGATATCGATTCAGAATAGTAGGTATACCTCTGAGAAAGCTGGGGCAGAAGTAACCCTGAATGACTTGTTTGGACATGACTGTAAGCTGAGCAGGCTAAATGCTAAGGTTAATTCAACATTTGGAAGGGGGAAAAGGAGAAAGCTTGTGGGAATCCTGTGGTACAGACAGTTTAAAGAACTGCCAAACCGAACTGCTGCAGTAAAATTCACTGAAGCGGACTTTGTTTTATTTACCTGCTTTTCATATTTCCTATGAAGGAGGCCTTTGTAGTAGTGGAGACAGGTGCATTGTATAGCTAAACCATACATTGCTGTTGAGAGTATCAAAGCAAACAACCACACGTTTTCTGCAGGTCATTTAGCTGCGTTAATCATACATGGAACACACTCACGAGTAACTGTTCACCTATCTTGCTGCGCACGTGTGTGTGTGTGTGTGTGTGTGTGTGTGTGTGTGTGTGTGATCCCCTGATCACTTCTCCTGGGTGTATAAAGCAGATTAAGGGGTTAGTGTGTTGTATCTGGCAGGTCCTCCCCGTGCTGTGCAGGTAAAGTATTGAAGCATTCAGACAAGGTGAAATCACCCGTGGTAGGTATTTCATAGTGTTTCATATGCCAAAGGGTGATTAATATCTGTCACATTCTTAGGTTTCACAGGTAGCCTGTGTGTGTGTGTGTGTGTGTGTGTGCGCACACGTGTTTGTGTTAGAGTGGAATTCAATGCTGCAAATCTAACTATTTAAATTTGTCAGGACAAGGCAAGAAAAAAGAGAATTATCAGAAAAAGGTTGTGTATGGTATGATAAGATACATTTTAAGCTGTTTTGCCCTTAGCCAAAAAGGTGCGTTTAAGCCAAACACAAAGCAAATGTTAAAGCCGGTGCAACTGCATACAAAGTCAGTGGGAAGACACGATTGGATACGAAGAGAGATGCAGGTTAGTCCACGTGTGTTTTAAGTGAAATGAGGACGATTGATGTTTCAACTTCAGGGAAAAATTTGCCCAGGTTAAAACATCCTGAACTGTGTGACTCGACTTCATTAATGTACAGAGACAAGCAGAAAAAGGAGGGGGTCTGGAGCAAAGCAGTAACACTAACCATATTCAAATTGTATTTTACTTGGCAAACTTTTCATTCATATCTGAGATCCACCCCATTTATGCATAAGGAGTGTTTGTGTTACTCACACATCCAAAGTGTTTCGGCGGTGGCTCGTTCATGAGTCATCTGAATTTATTTGACCATGGGATGAAAAAAATTATCAGTTTAAAGGCACTGCAAAAAAAAATAAAATAACTCTCAACACTTATTTCCATGAGTTTTGGTGATTAAAGCCGGTGCCAAGCAACACTGAGTCAACTTCCTTGGCAACAGATGCAGGTCCTAAAATGAGCGTGTGTAAAAGCACTCTGTTGTTTACATGACTCTGTTCTTTTACTCATGAGAAATCCTGACCTCAAGCTACATTAGACGCAAATTTTTTGTGTCTGACGCAGGCAGGAAATAGTCTGCATTGCTTCATTTGACCATCAAAAATAGTGAAATCTAAAATCTAATTTTTTTAACATTTTATTTTAAAGTCACAGGAATATGTTACATGTATTGTGGCACATGCATTGCACTTCATACATTGCTCCCTTTTACAGTTAATTACTTGTAAAGCTTATGATTCAGCAACTGTATCTGTTATCTCTTGTGCACATGCTGAGTCACTTTAGATTCAACAAAGTGTTAACTGCCTATGTTGTAAACATAAGTGTACTGAATATGAATATATACACCATCTGCAGTATGTACAATTAATCATGGCCATGTTCTTGTATGGAGATTTTGTTTGTGTGCCAAATGATGACTAATTCCGAGCATCGTGCATTAGTGGCAAACGAGCGCCTCATTAATATTTGTCACATGTGTCCCAAAGAAAATTGTGTCAGCACATCTTGACTGCAAATGCATAGGGGCTTGTAAATCTCATGCCTTTAGAGACTAATAATAACAAATTTATCTCTGGGGATTGCGTTTCATGAGTCCGTGTGATGTAAACCACACCAAAAGCTGTCATTAATGCAGTTTTTTCATGGCAGATACAAAGTAGAGAACTTGAAAGCAGGTCATTATTCAATATTTACACATGGTGCTTTGTAGTGCACTCCACAGAAGCTTTCCATTTAAACTTGAAATTCATCAGAAAGTTTCCTTGCGCCTCTCATCTTGTGGGAACCGCTGTATTAATGAATCTCGCACCATCAGTAATGGTGGTGATTGGTAGTTTCTTTGAATTTCTGGGCGGGATGGAAGCATTCTTGGTCATTAACACATTTCAAGGTCTGCATACCAAATCTACAAACATGTTTTCACTCTGGTTGATGTTTCGAAGGAAATTGTGCAGAATTTAGACAATCTTTAGCAGATTTGGAACACCAGTGGCATTCGCAATGTGCAATTACTCATAAAATGAACGCAATATGTGACTTTTTTGGCCACAATAGTGTTGAGGCTCTAGGGATGACAATGTCACTTTGTCCAGACTGAAAGATCACTACAACTATTGGATAGATTGCCAATGAAGTCTACTGACTTCTGTGATCCTCATTTCCTCTAGTGCCACCACAATTTTAGTTTTTCAGTGAAATGTCTAATTGAAAAAAAAAAAAAACTATTGGAAGGTTTGCCGTGAAATTTGCTACAGACTTAAATGGTGCCCAGAGGATGAATCCTAATAAATCCTTTGGTGATACCCCGAGTTTTCATGTAGCGCCACCGTGAAGTTAACATTTGTTATTTTGAGTGAAAGGTTTCATCGGCATGTTGAGTTTAGCATCTAGCTCAAAGCACCGCTTCCTCATGGCTGCAGCCTTGTTGGGCTTTTGTAACGAATTTTGGCCTGGTGCAAACATAGCTCTTTATGTCGAACACAAGAACAAAAGTCAAAGGCCATGCCCAAGCTAACATGTACAGAAGATTAAATTCATTTACAAAACACCCCAACACTGACAACACCTAATAGTTGTTTTCCTGTCCATAAAAACGTTTTTCAGCCCGGTCTGTCGCAAACGTTAAAAATAATGAGCGCTTTCAATCCTATAAATGCACTCAAGATATTTTGCATGCTGAGTGCACATCCTGTGAAAAAGAATATTATGTCTCGTGCTAAATTTTCATTAGCACAATAGTAACTGGCAGCACAGCACCAATATAATAACACAGTAAGGGGGCAACATAAACCTGTCACACCAGCTAAAATGGATGGGCCCTGGCCAGAGGGGGCTAAACGGGACCTAAATCAATTTGAGTAAAGAGACTTGAGGAGTGGAGGAGGGCTTCCAGGGGGTTGTACTTGTGTATACCCTCGGACAGGGAGGGGAGGAAGGAGTGTTTGTGTCTGTCTGTTGAGGTTCCCTATGTGAGGGTGTCAGTGAGGCCCAGGGAAGGCTCCAGGCTCAGCCTCCCACTCCCTCCTGCCCCGCCACGGATCCTCTTCTGGCTCCAGTCGGGCTCTGGCTCTGATTAATAGCCACCGGAGGTGTCCAACGACGGCTGATAAGGGACCCCTATCCACCCCCCCCTCCTTCCTCTGGAACAGAAGGGCTCGTAACAAGCAAGCTCTCTCCCTTTCCCCTCCTCGGGCACTCAGGGAAGCCAATTAAGCACGTCTTAAAACTCAGGAGCGGTGACAACTGGTCTGGGCCTCTGGCTGAGGGCCGTGATGTGACAGTGGTGTTCACTCAGAGGACACTGCAGCACATTTAACCTTGAATCTAAAGCCTCGGGTCAAAGGTTAGAACTGCTTATGTGTCTCTCACGGGGACACGGCGCTGCATTTCTAAGCTAATTAGTTAATCAATTTGTTTACCGTGAGTACTCCTCGTTAATGCAGCCAAAGTATAATCATTTCCCAAACAATTCAACAACCGCAGCTTCTCCCCCCCCCCCCCCCGCCCCCCAAGCCTTGCTGAGATTTTGTTCCCAGGCTCATCGAGAGACCAGAGACAAGAAAAAAGGGATTGCTGAAAAGGAGAGGGGGGGTTCCTCTGTTCCAGACAAGAACACAAGCTTATCCCAGCAGCCCGTTTCTCTATTTTTTAACTTGATGGCCAACGTTACAGGTGATCAAAGGACTGAACCCTAGGAAGGGGCTTAGGGCACAGCAGTGCGGCCAAAGAGATTGCTTCCCGGTGATTTGTAAGCAGGAAAAGACTTTTGACATGAAAGACAGCTTAAACAGCAGAGGAATAACAATAAACCAGCTGTAAAATGCTTCTTGTTGCAGCTGAATTGATGCAGAGGGTGGCTCCCACAACTATTTTTCTCTTCCTTTTTTTGTGGGTGTCTGGCATTTCCTACCGAGCCATTTCTACAGTCACATGCACACAACAAAAGGCTACATCTGAGGGGGTGGGGTGCCTGGGGTCTTAGGGGTAAAGAGATGCTTTGTGTTGGGGATATTGTGAAATCAGACGACTCCCATTTCTTTTCACTTGAGCTATGTTCGAAATTTGGCCGTATTGTTTGCCTTGACAAAAGTGCGGTTTTCTTATTGAAGGATTAGTCCCAAAATGCAATTTTAATGGATCAGTTGATTGTACGTGAAAAAAAAAGTGATGCCTTAAATGTAACAGATGTTGTCCATGTGGACCAAGTCTTTTAGCAAGCCTGGAAATATCAAGGACCATAGTTATTTCTTGTAACATAAAACGGCAGAAACACATGAAAGCACAATAAGAAGTAAAGCGCTTCTTTATACACTGAATTTTGTGCAGTTTAGTGCATGGGGGCAATGTATGAATCAGTATTATATCACCCCTACAGCCATTTAAGATTACTTATATGTCCTTCTGCACTACTGTAACACAGTCTAAAACAAAAGTACAGCAGATCCAACAGGTGGTGACACTTCAAAGTTTTCATTGGTGTTGATCTGAGCAAGAATAGATCCAAAAATGACAGCGTGCAAACTAAGAGGCTTCAGATTTACAATTCAAATGTATGAACATTTTGTTTAACCAAGAAGTGTGTTTCTGTTGAGTGAAGTTTTGAGGGTCTGTAAGTGCGAATCAAGGGTCACTTGACCAACAAGCATCCAAATGCATCATTGGCTGCTCTTCTTGCTTGGTGCACAACACAACTGTTGTTAGGTATTCAAAATTGAGTAAAACAGCAGTAAAATCTATTAAACATTTGTTAGCATTTTTCTGATCAATTATGTTTTTATTTATTTGTATAAAAATGATCCTGTGCAGCAAATTTTTCACCATCTGTTCAAAATGCCTTTCTCCCTTCATGATAACTACCCAGTTACTTGTTTATTCTCGTTGCTGTTACTAAAAACATAAAATGCATCACTTTGTGTACACCAAGTCTTACCTGACACCCAGATTGTAGCACAGAAAATATGAAATACTTTATTTACTGTCCAAAGCGAAGGATGAAAATGGTGTATATTATTAATCTAAAGAAAATAAGTAATCATATAGGTCTGATATGATGTGAAAAAGAGCTGGAAAGATTTCACTTTGTGTATGACAGCCGTTGAAAATACCCTGTTAGTCCTGGAAAGCCTCACATCCGGCTGCTGTACCACATGTGACATGTTAGTGTATTTCATGACAGAGATTTAGGCTGATGCCTAAGCCACTGGCCATGTTCAAAAGCACTGTCAGGACAGGGAGGAGGTGAAAAAAAAAAAGAAAACGAGTAAGGATAAACTTCCTGTGGGAGGAATGTGGCTGCTACCCATCACAGCTGGAATCTGCGGGGTCACATACCAGGGGAATGGTAAATATTTAACATTTCATTTCCTTGCTGTAAGGTAGACCGGACACAGAGCGCAGCCAGCAACTCCATATAGAGGGCCTGAAACACATAGGTGTGGACTCGAGGGGGAAAAGAGGTATAAATTGAAGAGAGGTTGTTAAAATATTTAGGCAAAATTCCCAGCCTCTCTGGACTATAAGCCTACAGTGTCAATATTGATGGTATTTTTAATAACGCATGGCCAGAAAAAGGCCAACTGCTATGGAAAGCATACTTTTTTTTTCGATCACATATGTTAATACAGGAAAACTGTGGTCATTTTTAGTACTGAAGCTGTCATTAAACTGCCTGCCCAGCTTACTTTGCAGGGATTTTATTGCTTCACCTTGAAATTAATCTTACTGTAAAAGGGATTTTACAAATGACAGAGCAAAGAGCAAAACAAACTGAGCCCTTATCCAGTGTTTCCTCAGACTTGAATTCCAAGATGGCCGCCGTGCATATGTTCTCTCCTGCTTTACTACCTGGCCTTGCCTTACTTTATGAAGAGCCTATTGTGCTCTAACCTAGTTTCCTAACAGATGATTCATAGTCTGTCAGGGCTAGATCTGAAGTGTACACAGCAGAGGGAGACGGTCAAATGACAGACTTGTCCGTATCGTCGTTCAGACAAAAGGAAAGCTAAGAACCCAGCCCTGAAGGCACAGGAGAGCGAGAGCAACTTGACAAGTTTTTTTTTTTTTTCTCTTTCAGTCACCTGGCAAGGATCCTTTTAATATCAAGTACTGCAGTGATGGGATATCGATATCAGCGAGGCTGGTTTCAAAGCTTGTATTTGGCTTTGTGCATATTTACATTAACCCGTTCCACGGAGGAATGTCTGTGTTTAGTCTAAGCAGAGGAATACACAGGTAGACTGAAGTTTTAATGTTTAGATGTGAATTACAGTTAGCAGCGTGATGCAAATGGGAGTTTCCCTAACAACATGAAAATTATCATTTGTCTTTAATATTTTACAAATTGTCTATATCAGATTGTTAATCGCTATAATCGCAATCCATCCAATAGTTTTCAGGACATTTCACTCCAAATCACAAATGTGTACCTCTGGTTGTGCAAGAGGGAAAGTCAGGAGATCACAAAAAATCATTACGCTTCATCTTCTGGGGAAAATGAATGTACCGTATTTCAGAGGAATCAATAGCTAAGTTGGTGGCTGGACAGAAGGACATTGCCATCTCTATAACCACGCTGTAAGTGTGGCTAAAAAACAAGAATTATATCACTTTAAACTGTTGGCCTTGTTGACCAGGTCCTCTTGGTTAATGAGGGTTTTGATCTCAGAGGGACTGACCTGGATAAATGAATGAGTTATTGTCATATTCTTCTATACTAATCCAGACCCCGGGACTTATTCTACAATAAAAGACTTCACCAGTTCACTGGGAAGAAAAGAGTCTTCCATTCATTTGACAAATCCAGTAACAAGACGATGTTCTGTTCATGTGACAAATCCAGTAACATGCTCAAAAATAACAAATATTGTACATGCTTTTGGACCTAGTGTACTGCCAGTGAGGAAATTGAACAGTCATGAAAGTGAGAGGAAAGAGGAATGACTGTGTCTGGACTCTCTCACAGATATCCCTCCAAATTGTTTAGTTGACTCACTGGATGACGCAGGCTCCGGCATAGTTTTGCTTTACTTCCTGGAAGTGGAGCGCTGGGGTTGCCTTGAAATTACTAAGACGACCATCATCGTACTCCCAGCCATGGAAACGGTGAAAACACTCACTGACTCCTCACATCCGTCTGCATCGTGCACCAGAAACGTGAAACATCTGGACCTTATTTTCAAATAAGGCTTATTTAGAAAATGTGGTGGGGTTACTTTGGCACCATGACTTTCTATAAATATTTAGCTGTTATGAGCATTCAGAAAAATAAGTTTTAAGAGGAAAGGGTTTTTGAATGTGCCAACTTTGCAGGTGCTTCGAAAAAGGCTCCACATCTTAAAACTCACTGATGACAGACTATAAGAGGTCACTGAATATAGCTAGAACTACTCAAATAGCTGTATAAAATTACAGCAATATGTTTACAAAATTGTACCAAGGTAAATACTGTAATTGACTTAGTTTTGCTCAACAAAATAAAATGCCCTTAAGATATTTGGAAATGGTACTAGATTTCATCACTTTAGAAGCAACAATAGATTTTGTATGAGAGCTCTCCCTCCTAGAATGTCTGTAAATTTGCTTGAGTGAGTTTTGTTATAGTGTTTCCCCTTCACTTAGCACATAATGAGACACAGCTTGCTTTGCATCTCGTCTGTCCGACTCCTCGTGCCAAACTGTGTCAACAAGTTTGTCAGACAAAGCAAAGAAAAGTCAACTGAACGCTCCATGAGGACCGAGGGCCTGTTATCCACACTGCATGACTGTGTGGATAGTAGCGTCGGCCATTTGGTCCGCCACTTTGGTCTACACTGAAATATCACTCTGGGTTCGCAGAGGACGAAGCCTACTTACTTTTGTGAACTTTTACTCTAGCGCCAGCATGAGGTTGATATTTGTGGTTTGGAGTGAAATGTCTCGGTCCAAACAATCATGACCTCCTCTGGATTGATTGTGACAACTTTGGTGATTCTCTAACATTTTAGCGCCATCGACAGGTCAAAGTTTATGATCGAATAACTACAAAACTAATGAGTTTTGAGTTCTGTGCTAATTAGAAAAATTTGTGCATACTAACACACTAAACTAAGATTGTGTACATGGTTAACATTGCACCTGCTCATTAGCATGTCAACAATATTAATGTATTATTTTCCAGTTTTTACATTTTACTGTATTTTTATCATTTTTTATTGGTGTTATTATTTCATTTTAATTATTTCACATGTTCAGTAGACTCAAATAGTTTTACTGTTTGTATTTGTACTGTTATTATCAGCTTGTCAGTCATCTGTAAAGCACTTTGAACTGTTGATATCTATGAAAGGGTCTGCGCAGACAAAGTTTGATTGATTGATTGTGAGCGTGTTAGTATGCCGACATTAGCATTCAGCTCAAAGCACCACAGAAGTAAAGCCTCACAGAGCAGCCAGTATGGCAGTAGACTCTGTAGAGTCTTGTTTAGCCAGCAGCAGTAAACATCAGGGACGACTTGGTTGTGGCTTTTGTTGCAGAGCAAAGATAGAAAAATCTGTAAAGTATGGAAATATTTTTTACATCTAGCACTAGACCTCCGCACACACTAACCATAAAAACAAAATCGAAACAAGAACTATGAAGAGATATTTCTGATGGACATGAAACCCACCTCTCATTTAAGAAAATAAAAAGATGAGTGTTGAACCGGGATTTGTCTCCCACACTTGTGCAATTGTACATCGGAGGCATCCTGTTTATGTGGCCATGGTTGCTCCGGGGGGATTGGCTCAGGCCGCATCACGGTGCTGCAGCCCAACAGCTGGGAATGGCCTCTGAGTCTGACAAGACATGCCGTTCCTCTGACAAATAGGCCTGCCCGTAGAGCAACAGTAACATGTGTCTCCCACCCCTGAGCGTCAACCCCCCCCACCATCTCATCCCATCCACACACACACACACACACGCACACACAAAGCTGCACAGTGTACTTAATGAATAGCACACTTGGGGCTGCAGGGGTTTTTGCCGGAACAGTGAGGGGGGAAAAAAACGGCCCCCGGTGACCTCTGAGGGCCATCTGAGATAATAAATCCATGACCCTGAGTTCCGGAGTGCTTTGGGCAAGGTCGGGGTGGCAAATTTCCCACTTCCACAATATCAGATGTTAACGGTAATTCCTTTTAGCCAATGTGTAATGGCACAGGAATGTCTTCTCCCCAGCCTCATCTAGGGCTGGTGGAATCTGTTGAAAATGTGTGACAGCTGTGAAAGTTGGCCAGCCCCGGCCTGTGAATGTATAAGATTTGGATGCGATTCAGGACCGAGGGGTGACGTGCAGCGGGGGGGTCGGGGAGACGACTTGTGTTGTTGTGATGAAGTTCCCTCGCTTGCTTCTCCTCTCTCAGTAGTCTGCTCCTCCTCTCCTTCTGCTGCCCTCTGCTCCGATGTAACCCCTGTCTCGTTGTTTTCTCCTCTTCTGTTTCTTTTTTCACCCCAAGTAGGAGGAGGATTGGGCAAGCAGAGCAGTACCCATCCAGTAAAGAGGAGGAATAATTGAATGAAGGCAGTTTGGGAATATTTCATTTAGTGGAATAAGTGATGTTAAATTTAGTATGTCCTATAGTAGTACTGTAGTAGTACTGTCCATTTCTACTTATTATATATTTGATCAGTTCTGTAGCTGTGAAAGTAGGATCAGTATCTGTATTTGTCTGAATAAATAACATGTTTTTTAAAACACCTCATGGAACTACTTTCTTAGAAAATCTCAAACTAACTCGTTCAGTATTTGCAGGCTGCAGAGGCTCCACAAGAGGGAAATGTGTGGTCAGGTGTGCCAACCTGCCAAACCCCCAGGAACAGCTCTGGGCTGAGAAGCGATTTTAGCGTAGTGGCCACTCTCGGTAGTGCAGTATCATTTAAAGCACACTGGTTCAAAAGGCATTTTTGAAAAAACTAAAAGCCCCCAGAATGACTCTCTGTATTAGCAGAATTTGATCCATTAGTTGATCCATAAGTTAAAAGTCAGCTGGCTCAGCCACAGAAAGTGTCCGGGGCAGATTTTCTCAACCAGGTGGTCATGGTTGTGGTGTTGCTGTGGGCAGGGTTATTTAGCAAATTATTTCCTACTAAAATTTGCAAAGATCCTCAAAAGCTTAATTTGAAACAAATATCACAGTGACTACGATAATAAGTCTAGAATTAATTTTGTGTCACAAAATCTTTTATCCCGTAAATTGACTGCATTGAGATGCTCCGGTCAACACATCAGACATCACCTTAAATAGCAGAAATTAAAACGCTCTTCCAGTTGCTGCAGTTTCTCAAGCTGCTCAAAAGACAGCTGTTGCCATCTGCACGTGACGTTGGAATAAGGAAAAGCTTGTGGAGGAAAGAGGGGGAGGAGATGTTTTGCTGGATCCAGCAGATTCCACGGCGATTAGGAGCACCTTCTCTTCTCTTCTCTTCCATAATGCGTTTGAAAGTGAGGTTGAGGATTACTAATTGGATTAAATGGAGCCAGTGACATATATTGCACGTCTAACCAGTGCAGAGCATGTAATCTGGCCATTTACGGACCTTTTTTTCCTGAGATGTCCTAAGAGAGCTTCAGAGTCGACACCAATATGTCAGACTGCTCTTCCCACAGAGGGCCAGACTGCGATGTCCTTTTCTTCATTTTGTTTAAGGTGGTCTTGTTTTTGTTTGTGGCTATTATTTTATTATTGTGGCTGCTTTTATAGTTCATCCATACAAACCACTGCTGTTTCTGCTAGAAATGTAACATGCGTCTCTGCTTCCGGGAGATCTAAAAGGCTCAATATGACACTGTACTGTACATTAGATTTAGATTAGTACATCATGTTTTTTTTCTTCATTTACAATTTTTTTTGTTTGTTTTTAAGGTCATTGTTAAAAGTGTTGTTGTGCTACATTATGTTGAGAAATATTTTAAAATTTTTTGTCCTCCCTATTTATATGCACGACGGACGCAGAATAATAGAAACACTTCTGAGTATTTGGGGGGTCACGATTTTGATTTTATAATTGAAAATTATTCGAAATCAAAAGCATGATCGGCGACTCTAGAAATGCTGCAGAATATCATAAACTAAGATGCATTGAGTATTCATAGGTTCATGGTTCATACATGGACACCAAAGATTTTTACAAAAGCTAGTTTTGTTCCCTCTCGTCCTCTTCATGTAAATGGAAGAAGCCAACCGCAACAATTGTCAATGGAGCTGTGGGACGTGGCAATGGCGCGGCACTCTGCCCACCCTGCCCCGCTGTCGTAATCAACCCAAGAGGCAGGGGGGGAAGGGGGGGCCGTGGCAGCAGATAGTATTTCTCCTTGGCCAAAAGGCGCTGCCCAGACAGAGAGCTCTTTGTTGCCCCCCTCTAAGAACAGCTTTCACTTTGCAATTGTGGAGGTAATTCCAGAGCTGTGCCCCATGAGTTTTTCTCCCCCCACTCCCCCCCTAGCTAAAATCGTGACCTGCAATCGGAAAGACCTTTCAGCCATGGTCGCCTGGTCGTCAGTTTTCAGTGAGGGCACAGCTCAATGATAGCATTACATTACTAAACAAAGAGAATGAAATTTCAATGCAGGGGGACCTCAGTGGAAAGACTTGTTAAATGTAGGTTCAGTTGCCAGATTAAACACCAGACACCTGTTTGATTACTCAAGTGGAGTTTAGATAAAAATCTCACAAATCCAATGTGCAGTCTGAGCAAATTATCACAAACATGTCGAGGCCCCGCTGCAGGAAAACATGAACATCAAAATGTCAATTCTCCAGCACTTTAAAAGTGAAATAATCAACACATCGCTATTTCCTGTGATATGGGTACAACATGCCCTCAGGTGATATGTGGAGATCCATATAAAGCTGTACTACTCAAGCTTAGCTTCAATAAAGAGGAATGTCTCATCCCCACTGCATGAGGAGCCATACGTTCTGTTTACACAAGTAAAACAGACTGACAATCTCCTCTCAGAATTGCAAAAACACTGAATACAGTATTCAATTCAAGTTACACCTTGCAGTCATTTGGGCCTCGTACTTGTATATTTTCAAAATATTGTCATCTTTCACCTCCATTATGAAAACTGTGAAATGTGGTCGAAAACCCTGTAAAACACGTAAACGGATCTTGAGTCAAGATTATTTTGTAAAACTATTTCCAAGGTCACACACAAAAAAAAAAAAATACGAGAAAAAAAATTTGTTGTATTACAATATATTTATACCACCATACTTCAGAACCGTTAAAAATGCAAATACACATTCAGCAGTACACTGGTAACTAGTAACACTGGAGGATGCGATAAGAAACTTATCAAGCAGCATTCCCTTCCTAATAGTGAACGGAGGTGTATACGTTTCAAAAAACTAGGAATAAAATAGGAATAAAAATCACAGAAGAGGAGAGATGAGACAAGGTAGACTGGGAAGAAACGTGACCCACCAAAACTCCCACCATTACCCCCCCTGCCCGCCACTCCCTTGCATTTCGCCTCGGTGTATTCCCCTTCTTCCTATTGAGGATGCATTCCTGGCACACCACACCCAAGATCATTGTAATGAAAATTCCTGTGCCTATGCCAAAAGGATCCAGTTGCCGCTAATCCTTTTGCGGAGCATCACCTGATCCCAAGGCCGGCGGAGGTTAGGACTGCGGCCTTGCCAATCGTTGGAGGTGCTTGAAACATGGACATAGTGTGTGTATGTGGGGGTTAGTGACAGTCAATAGTGGCTCAAAACCCATCTGTTGAGCAAATATTTCATGAAACCCTCATCCCTTTGACTTGCATCCACCTCTGCTTCCTCTAATGTGCTCTTCTCGTCAAGCTCCCGTTACCTTCACTGGAATTTCTGTCACATGTGATCATGTGATCATCTTAGCATCACAGGAATATTCTGTTACTGTTGACAAGGTGTGGACGCTGTGAGCCTCGCACTCTGTACCATGTTTGTGATGTTAGGAGTTAAGCTTACTCCCCTCTCAGGCTCATGGTTTGGTGACTCTGAATAAAAGTGTCAGCTGGGTTCTAAAATATGAAATTTCAAAATGTCAACAACCCCTTCAGACACACACTTGAGAAATAGATCTCAGTGTTCTCCAGAAGTACTAATGATTCAAAAGGCCAAAACTAAAATAAACACGCCACAAAATACAGTTTAATCATATCCTCTGGCAAAGCCTGCATTGTCTGGGAGTGTTATCATCAAACCACGAAGGAAAGATATGTTCCAAATGATTTCAGGTCCAACCCACTAAGAGATTGAGAAAAACTTGTGTATTTTTGTATTTGCAACGCTAAGCTGCTCCTATTACAAGAGTCTTTTTGAGCGGTAACTTTGAGAGGGAACCTAATCTGGCTTTGCAGAGTTGACTGATACAGAGATCGGTGTAGGAGTGAAAAGAAAAGGCAAAGATGACTGCTGCAAAATATATTTGTTCTTTTTATGCTTTGCTTTTGCTTCGCTTTCATTTCTGGGAACTTCCCAGAACCTTGACAGGTTTTACTTCTGGCCGTTAGAACAGTCAGTGGGTTTAATGCCTTGCTCATGGGCTTCTTAGTGGTTAAGAGAATTAAGAGTATTACTCATCCAGCGTACATGCTTCAGTTTTCCCATCCATTATGGAGGCCTGAACAGACTAGAATTTAGTGGGTGCTTGCTGGGTAGTATTAATATAAAGTTTACATTGGAGTTGACATTTTATCTATCTCAACTATTGCAAGGTAAACGGTAATATTAAATTTAAAAAAAATGTTTGGCGAGTACTGTACGTTGCTGAATGACATTGCATTGCAGCATCATCTAACATCATCAGAGAGGTTTGACTGCAGAAAACGCTGGGGAAAAAAAAAAATCAATGATAAACTTGAACTTTGACGGCAACAAAGAATCAGAAAGGAGAGGCTCCTGACTACAGTGGTCATAAAGCACGATAAGAGGCAGAGATACCAATTCCTCCGTCCACAGAAGCCTCAACAGACCAGAATGCAGTGCAGCCACAATACAGGTTGCAGTTAAGCTGTGAGTAACTTGCTGAAGCCACAGTTAGATACAGCAAGTTCAGGCTTGTTCTCTGGGAGATGTCACAGTCATTCTGGAAAATGTAGAAGTAGATTAGATCAGTATACACAGTGTATGTATAGAAAGGTAAGAGTGAGGGGGTGGACTATAACTGCCACAGATATTGGTTAGATAAATACACAACTTTCAAGTTTCTGTTTCTTCATTGTCTGTCTTTCCCAGCATGTACCACCACACATTTTTCTCATCTTCTTTCTTCCTCTCGTCTGAGTGGGTTAAGTAAAAGATACTTTCATCTCCTTCATCACAGAATGGCAGTGAATGTTCTTGCTTGGAAATACAGCATATCTGATTTCTGCTCACAGATCCTGATGAGCCAAAATGCATGTTCCAAATCTTGATTTAAAACAAGCGCGCTGCTAAAAGCATGGAGGAAATCACTAATGAAAACTTGGCAGAAACTAACCACCTATATATCACCCTCGCATGAATGTTACATGAGCTTTTAATTTACAGCATTAAAACATGCTACGGCTGCATTACTATTTACCTTTCCATATCCGATAGCCCCGGCCGGTTGCCATGGGGTTTCAGTCATATCCAATCCCGGCCCCTTTGGCACACACTCTTATCTCTGTTTAAATATCCGGTTACTTCCCCCTCTGGTCCAGGCACACAGAGACATGTCATTAAGAGCAGTATCTCTCCCCAGCCCAGGCTTCCTTCCTGTGCGCGTGGTGACGGATTGATTTTCTCCGGTAGGGTTCCACTGCAAGAAATATTCCTCCAAACAGGGTTATTTAATCTAGTGTTAAGTCTTAAAATGGCAATTTTTTTTTTCTTCTTAGAGGAAGAAAAACAGCTAATAGGAAAGAGAGATGATTTCACTTTTCGACAATTGTTTCCAGAAAATCCTTCAGCCAAGTGACATAACCTTGAAATAAGTGGAGTGATCAACCTTGTTATCAGTTTTTCCAACAATTTAGTATTTCTCTAATAAGTGAACTTGCACTGGAAAAGAAATTAAATCATGTCACGCTACCTAACTTCTTCATTTAATGAAATTATTTAAAAGTGGAATTAAGTTGTCTATAGCTTTTATCGACCTTAAATGGCGACCATGAAATTGCAAAACTAATTTAAAGTTGGAATCAGTATTTTAGTGTACTGTTGTTTTTTTCTTAATTATATGTTATCATAACCATCTGGAGTGTAGTTAAAACACTAAAAGAGGGCACGTTCGCTCTCCATACGCTGCTACTGAGAATTGTTGATCAGATTTGTTGGGTTGCAGCTATTAATTAATGAAAACAAAGCCATCAGATTGCATCACTACCATAAATAACATATAATGGTTGTTTAATGATATTTTCATTGCATATCAATAAAAGTAGGTGGAAAAAACATAACAAAGCCAACACTGGATGCTCTGTCATCCTCATTAGTTTTTATTCACTTCACTTTGATTTACAGCTTAAAAACTTTATTTAAAAGTTCCAAAAGAGCTTTTAAATGGACAGTCATGAGATGTTGTCAGCTTCTGTTTCTTAGGCCAAGAATGAAATTTCAATCTCAATTATTAAGGCGAGAAGTCTCAGAAAAATGGAAATAATTAAAATTTGTGAATTTGTGCTGATTCATCAGTGTCAGTGAACCCATTTGTAACTTTTTACGTCTGCACGACATACAGTATGGTAGCTGCTGAGAGATCCTGAAACTCACAGGAGCAGTCATGATGCGATAAGGGCGTATGCAAAGTGGTTGTCGGGTGGTCGAACAACATCTGAAACCCCCGCCGTCAGAGCTTGGGGAGCAGTATCTGACATTTTTTTTAACTTTCCAAAGCCGACTATTTAAGATTCAATCAGACACCCACTTCACGCAGGGATTTACCCAGAGTGGGGAGGTAAGAATGAAAGAGGGTCTTTGCACAACACCATGAATGCCCTCCAGAAAAAGATTGTAAGTGTTCACAACATCATCCCCAAATTTATATGATCATCTCTATCCCTCTCTATGATGGAACACTTTTGCCTTCCTTTCAGTGCCTACAAATCTCAATATTTGCTGAAAATCATTCATCTAACTCAACCAATGTGATGAAGGGCTAAATCTCCCTACTTTTAGGAGTAAGAAAATTGAAGTGACTTGTTAAAATGGACATTTTTTACAGTGGAGTCTTGGGTCTGTGGCTTGGCGTCTGCTCTCCGGAGCAGCCCTTGGTACCCACAGGGGTCAAATCTCCTTCCTCTGTTTCTGGAAGAACAGAGGCTGTTAAGAGAGGCCTACACTCCAGTATCTTTACAAATCAATGGAAGCACTTCCTCTCTCCTTGTCCTCCACATGCTCTAAGGACGTATCGATTACAGCAATATACGTAATACATTCCCGTGTTTCTTGACTGCTAAATAATATGTAAATACGCAGCTTGATGAGAGATCTCCGGTGTACGGAGCTAAGGGACGAGGTCTTGCCTGCAAGGGGTCAGAACCTCATTTTACGATAATTCATTTTTCATGCTTTACCAAAACCCCTGGTCATGGCTGTGGAGCAATCTTAGCTGTATCGGGATTAATGCTCAAGGGTTGCCCTTAAAGCCATCTACTGTACAGCTGTGGGGAGTGAACACCCCAAAAGGACATAATTATCTGAAAGTATAACATTTTCTTTTAGCACCCCTGCTCTCCCACAGGTTTCGCCGTGATCGTGTTACACGTCCCAGCCGTAAGAGCTCAGGGAGGGGGGGTGCGAATTCTGCACGTCTTTATCGTAAAAATGTTTGTCCATTGTACAGATGCCCTGGAGTTGAACTCTTCGGGAGAGTAAACAGAGGGGGGAACGGCTACGCAGGCCTTTCCTTCTCTTTCAGCTGCACTAATGATGTTGTGCCGGACCACAGCTGTTTTTTCGTGGCAGGTGTGCAAGTGGGAGCCACAGCAGACTGCACTCGGCCCGGATCGGAGGAATGCCAAAAACAAGACGGAAGGAGAGGAGACTGGGCGCATAGCGAGGCGGAGAAACGAATATCCACACAAGATACAGCTCCCCGAGCTCCCAGAAAGCTGGATACAATATTCAATTGAGAATTTCCCCTCAACACCTGGCCACCGGCATAAGTAGGATATTGATGTGGGTCCCGCGCCAGAGCCCCACAGCTTGACTCATTTGAAATCCTCTGGCGATTTCATGCGGTATTTAGCCGAGATGCTTGGACAAGAACCCGTCTGGAGTTCTTTCCTGAGACGGGGGACATAGCCAGTATGTCTTAAATATGCACTCCGCTGGTCTGGGCCACGAGGATAGAAATGGCCCAGAGATCATTTCCTGTTTGGAACTCGGATCAGCAGCAAAGAGGGGAAAATATGCACAGAATATTTGCTGTGTGGATTGGCGGAGATCACTGTGGAGATTACTACAAGGCCATTATAAGACTGTATGTACTGTACAAAAGCAGAGAGTTTTTTTTTTCCTGTTTAAACTGTCACAAGGAGCTCATGTCTGTCACCACAAGCTAAAACTGAGATATAATTGTAGAAATTCAATCTGTTTGACAACCTTGTAATTTACTTGTAATGCAGATACCATTTGCCACTTGTGATGGAGTTTCATACTTAAGTGATATACAGTATAATAATGATTCCCACCTATTCTTTCACTCTGAACTTGCTGATAGCAAGTAAAAGTGAAATAAATAAATTATATGATTATAATTTAGGACAAATAATAAGAGCTACTGCAGCAGTGGCCTACAGTATGTGTGATGCTGTGGGACATTTGTTACCCCTCCTTTCTTTTCCCGTCTGATTCTTTCCACTCCATCTTGTCTCATAAAGCAGTAAAGGTTTAGAAAATACATTTCTGGATATTGCTTTCAGGTAGGAAGTGAAACCAGAGTGAGACCTCTGTTCTCCCTCGACTTGCGCCTCTAGCTAATATTAAAGCCGAGGCCATACGTGGTAAATATTAGCTTTTCTCTCCCGTGTTGACAGTGTGTGCTTTTCCACACACACCAGGAACAAAGGTCTGCCATATTGTACACCCACCTGGGAGCTCAGATGGGACAGAGTGGAGGTGGTAGGTGTTCATTGCTTAACAGTGGTGGCTTTTCATTGTGTGACTTGTGATTATGCAGTTGAAAGGCCCCTTCAGACCGGATGTGTAATGTTGATAATGGGAACACGAGGCTCATTCTGCTGCTGCTGTGGATACAACGGCCCGATAAATGCCTTAAAGTGCAAATCAGCAAGATTCTCATTTTTTAATGTTCCCTCCATCTGTGATGTTCAGATGCTCATTGGTGTGGTGTCTTTGAGCTGCACTAAAGTACTAAACATAGCTAATTTAAAAGCTTTTACTATCTGGTAGGTGGAAAACACTTCTTATTAACGGGGCAGCACATTTTCTCCTAATTGACGTTAAAGCTTAATGTGTTGTTTGGAGGAGAAACCAAAAATGACTAAACCCAAAATGTCAAATATATTTATTTATTCAGGGCATTCAAAGTCTAATGGACATTTACAAGGATTGGGTTTTTTTTTTTTCCCCTCACTGGAACATCCAATTCCCAATGCACTGCAGTGATTTTGCGAACTCTAATCGTTGCGTGAGGAGGTTTATAGACAGAGATGACATACTGAGTTTTTTCACCTGCCAGTGTTGACTGTATCACCACCTAGGGAAGGAACATATTATACCCTCCATCGCATCTTAAGAGTCTCACTAGTGCAGCAACTTAACCAACTGTGTTTGAAGAATGCACATCCGAGCCAGAGGTAAGGCCAGGGTACGCTTCAACAAACCAGTTTGTACAAAGTGTCGTCCAACCACCTCTAAAGAGTGAAAGCACAGATCCGAATAGGCATAATTGAAGGCCTGCCGTCATGGGGAGAAAGGTACAAAAATTGCCAGACACAGCCGCCCAAATTCCCACATCAGAATGGTGTGTGACGAGGAAGCATTTCAAAGTGCTACAGTCATCTTGTTGGAAAGAACCGCAGGAGTCGCTCCTGTTGTTGATGTTGCCACGTCCCCAGATCTCAGAAATTTATTCTGAGAGCTTAATGTCGTCATAACCGGTGGGAATGATGTCTATAACTTCTTTAAAAAAGTTATTTAAAAGTGTTTGACTATACCTGTACACACACCAGTAAACTTAAAAGTATTTGGCTGACATTAGCTCCGGCCCCTCATCCAACTCTTGCCACACGTACACATGCAATGCATGCCCACAAACACATAAAATAGCATTCCCTGTCTACTCAGGTGTTTTACTTACCTACCTGAAACACTTTGGCTTGGAAAACAGGGGGAGCTCAGTCAGAGCTTTTTTTTTTTTTCTTTTTCCAGCTGAAAACGTAAACTCAAATCTCATAGAGAGACACTCTCCTTAACCAAAGGTTTTCTTACATTAAGCAAAGCGCACTCAGAATATGCAGGGCGAGCATTCATCGCTCAGGTGTTAGCAAACACACTCTCCCAGCATGCTCCTTGGCTCGGAGCACACGGAAGGTCACAAGTCAGTTCCTAAAAAGAACCAAATACCAGCAGCGGAGGCCCTATCACACTGGCAGTGCCTCCTCCCTTCTCCTCTTCCCCCAACCACCTTCCCTTACTCCCCACTCCTCCTCCCACTTCCTCCCCACCTCCTTCTCTTCCCTCTTTGGCCTGCCAGTGTGGTTTGCCTTGGCTGACTTATAATAAGAGACACAAAAATCCTCTTATCCCTCCTTCCTTTTCTCTCCGCTGAAATGAGTCACTTCCTTGCCAGGGCCTTGGTTGCTGGACCGCAGCCAGGAGATACCCTGCTATTTATTGCCCATTTCCACCCCAGAAGAGGGGAGTCTGGGAGGCGTTTTCATAGGAGTCTACACACACACACACACTGAAACTCTCAGCATGCTTCCACACACATACAAATCCACCAACACATCCACACAAAGACACACGCACACACAGAGAGAAAAGCCAAGCATGCTCAGGCACACACACACACACACTTCCTGGCCTGGTTTTAAGCATCCGACAGGACCCAGAACACGTTCTACTTGGATTCCACGATTGATGTTTGCGTTCCTCCCCCGAGCTTCTAGCCTGCCTGCCTTTAAGGTCTCCGTTTTCCGTGACGTCCCACCGGGAGCCCGGGGAGATTTATGTCCCTTTCCCGGCATTTTTTTCAGAAGGAAATGGTCTCGTTTTTTTTCTGACCGCACATGCGACGCACAAACACAAGCTTGTGAGGAGGCACACAAACAGTCTCTCATGATAAAACCAGATATGGCTGGAGCTGTAGCACGGCTGTAGCCGGCTAAAAGTATGCATAATTTTTTATACAGATGTTTTTCTTTTTTTTTTTACACAAAGGCCATCTTTCATGACTATATCATATATGCATAAAGTCGATGATACCATGGTGGAAGCAATCTGCAGCTGTGCACAAGCTCAAATTTAGTTTTCTTACTGAAAGTGTTGAATTCCTGCATATACATGGAACATGCAAACCTGGGGTCAATTCATCTATTCATGCAGAGCTGTACAGCACACTCATGCACGCACACACTCAGACACACATGCACTTAACCCTCATAGACACATACAACCACATACACACACGCAAAGTCTCACACACAGGATCCTTGAGAATCCAAAACATTCCTTTCAGCTCAAGTTCAGGCACATCCCCCTAATAGAGGGGTTTGCACTTTTATTCATGGGCCCTTCTTTGGAATATGGCGGCTTTATAACTATCAGCCTAGTACTTGTTGGGCCTTTTTTTCACCACGCTACATTGTCCTTCCAGCATTGCTTTGGAACGCAGAGGATTGTGATTTAAATGGCTTTTGAGTACTCCTAATCCACCGGAGGCACATAAGTCACACAAAGGTAGCTCCGAAAGGCCGGGCAAATTCCACCGAGCAAAGAGGAAGTCTTAAATCCCAAGCTTCACTTAAATACCACGGAGGTGACTTATTAATGGAATGATTTTGACTTGTGTGTATAGATGGCCCTTGATCGAGTGTGATGGGCTCAGGTGGCTGGAAATAACACTAATACGGCATGACAAAGGACGTGGACAAATAGAAATTCTTTGCCTCTCTTTGCTATTGTCATGGGTGAAAGAGGAGGAAAGGTGTTTCCAGTCTGCCGGCAGAAAAGGCCACTTTGGAAGGACAAAGAAAGACAGACATGTGTGCACACATCCAGGCTTGATGCGTGGATACACAAGTAAATATTAATCACATGGTGTGCATGTACTATAAAGGAGACACTACAAACATTGTAGAAGTTTCATAATCCTCGCACTTGCACACCACCACTTGCACTGCAAGTTAGGAGGAAGCAAAGCGTAACACTTAATTAAAGTGAGGAGGAGATTTATGAAAATGTTCTTCAGACCCCTTTCAAAAGGGTGTAAATGAATGACCGAAACTGATTCTTTGAGAAAATAGCCATGAAAAATGTCATGTTGCTTCCAGCCACTTGTCAGTAAGCTCTTTTGTGCTGCACTGCACGGACCTGTTCTAGAAAGCATTTGCAAAAACTTTTTTATGCGGCTTGTTTTAGCTCCCTCAGGTCCCAGATGGGTGGGGTTGGCCACAAACAGCAGGACAATTCACCGACTGTCAGTAACTTAATTTACGTGATTGACATTTTAGTAATGGTTTTGATGCTGTACAGTAAACAAACATCTAAATTTAGCTCCATTAAGAATCACGCCTCCTTTTCTATCTGTCCTCCTGGAGGCAAAACCTCTCAACAGAAGCAAAACATAAAAACAAGCTTTTGCAGCTTTCCAATCAGTCATCAAAATTGCTATGCTGAGCTGTGCTGTCTAATTTTTACATGATTCAATTACGTTTTGACCTGTTCTGCAGGCTGGTACACTGAGAGACTCAGAGAGATCATTCTTCATCTGTAGAGCCTGGGTTCATTCACCACTGACACGTAGTGCATTTAGTGAATCCATGCCTACTCCAGGGCTGCTGTTCTGTGACTGAACCTGACCTGACAAATCAGCAAATTATTCAGAATCATAATTTTTTTTTAGAACTGGAGTTACAGATGAGCCTGATGTCTTCCAGGAGTGACAAATTGACCATAAAAGATTATATATATATATCATAATCTGCCAGAACTACATAATCTGCCTTAATAATTTATTTATCAGATCTGTTTGCCGTGTCACCGTACATCCATTTGTCCTGTACAATGTAATACTTGAGAGCAGAAATACAAGGAGGACGTGTACAATACTAGAATGGAAAGAAATTAGGAGTAAGAAGGAGGAGAGCGGAGTAGAGAAGGGAAGAACCAAAGGGTGACAGCAGGGATGGTGGAGGTTAAAGAGAATATGAAATTTATTCTGTACTCTCTTTCAGTTATGGAAGTCATCAAAGCCAACTTTCTCCTCTGGGGAGATAAGATCAGCCAAATGAAAGCTTCTCTGGGGGGTGGAGGGGGTTAAACTGTTAGCTGGACTGAGAGTAACTCAGGCACTAACGGCAGCATGTTTTTTTCCCCCCTTTACCTTGTCCTGAGGCCCAGGGTGATCCACTGCTGAAAAGAGCACAGAACAGCTCCATGGTAACTGAGGGGGTGTTAGTGTAACTAAGGCTTCAGAAGACTAAGGGCTAGTTTGGTAATGCATGAATGAATTACATGGTCACCTGTATATTTCCTTGTACTATAAACATAACAAAAAACGTTTATATGTTGCATGAATGCGTCTTTTTACAATATTTGTGCTCTACTTCGTCCTTTAATTACCTGAATACATCCTGCTGCTGTTATGCTGCACATACATGTACTTATTACAAAATGCAAATCAAACACTGACTAAAATTAATGCTGACTTGAAGCTCAGGTGATGATGATGATGATGAATGGAAACCAACATATTTTTGGTTTTACATGGCTTCTCTTTATAGTCTGTTAGAAGGAACATTTCCCATGGTTGGTTTACAATAATTTCACATTTTAAATTGAATTTTGTTCAATTTAAAGCTACATGTTGTAATTTCGCAAGTTGGGTGGGTCGAAGTGGCTGTGAAGGGGCCAGTACACTCCATCAGAAGTGGTCATAAACAGGTCACATATAGTTCTGTGCTACATCACTGGGTGCAGGATCTGCTGAAGGAGTCAGTCGCCCCGTGAGGACCTCAGAGACAGAACGGAAAGCATAAACACTCACTGAGCCCCTGTGATGTTTTTCAAGTGCTTAACAGCTCAATCTCTCTTAAAATAATTACACCTGAAAGGCAGAGATCCATCACAACTGCCCCGGTCTGGAAATTGCCCTCAGATGGGCACACACACACACACACACACACACACACAGACAGAGAGACAGAGAGAGAGACAGAGAGAGAGAGAGGCAACATTTGTAAGCTATTATGACTTGCCTTTCTTCCTCTCCTCTTCTTATTCCTGCTCTGCCTCTTCTTTTCTTTACAAACTTTCACTCTGTGGATGGTGATGATGCAGGATGTGGTTGGTAGACATAGAAATGACTGTTCTGAAGACAGTGAGAGTGTGTTTGTGTGTTTTGCGCTGTGCAAATGCAAAAATGCAATGTGTGCGAGGATGTCAGTTTAAATTACAATGAGCCTTGCTATCAGTATTCGATTTAGGCTTATATATATTTATTCATTATTAGCATTGGCATTATTAGTATTTACATAAGTATAGAGTAGCGATGCACAACCTTTGCAACCACCCAGTTTAAAATGATGCTGCTGTGCACTACTAACAACCACCCACAGCTAAAGATTACACTAGAAATGTAAAGGAAAGATATGGAGGATGTTCCCCATCAGGTTAATAAATGCAAATGTTTAAATTACAACCCAGGCTGTCCTTTGTAAACATCCCTCACAGTACACAGCCTGTCAGTTCAACTTTGACATGCCATGGTTACCGTTGTTATGCACACTCACATTTTTTTTGTGCATTGAGGGACAGTGACACTGCAGTACACTTTTCGGTTTTACAGCCAAATAAAGTTATGAGCTAATCTGACTAAAGTCTCTTTCCCCATTGAGCCTATTTTTAATCCAGAACCAGTATGGATGTACAGTATTTTTAGCAGTATTTTAATACTGTCCTTTAATCCCATGAGGTTTCCTGGGTTAAACCCTCCCACTGTCAAAATACCCTCCATTGAAAACTACCAGCATTAGATTAATAGTTTGCTAAAATATGTTACCGTCCAGGCTGCTGTTGTTGTGAAGGCCTGCAATACAGAGCTAGTTAATGTTTACCCAGAAAATATGTAATTGCAGACTTCCCCCTAATAAACTGTTCCAGAATGCAGACCACAATCCTCCTCCTGTAACATTATTATTATCTACAGGCCTCTGAGACTGACTCCCTCTTTTTCCCTCTCTGCCTCTTACACACAAACACACAAACACACACACACACACACACACACACACTTATACACACATCTTTAAATATAGAGATGATACAACCAAACCAAAAACATGTTTAATCAACGTTCGGTTGGCCACTCCAGCTTTATGCAGAGCTGTTTTTAAATAAAAAGAATCTTTAACATTTAGACCAACCACTCTACTTTTCTCCAGCTCCACAACTTTGATATGAAGCTACATATTGAGCAAAGTGTTGCACGGGCAAATCAACAGTAACTTACTGAGAGCAACAGAAGGCGTGTGTGTGTGAAGGTCAGATGTCTTGAAGTCCTTTAGACCCTGCATTTCAGTGCAGTAAATGCGCTGAAAACTTCCAAATAACAAATGACTGAAATCTAATCTTAAGCTTTTCGTAAATGATAAAAACATACAGCACATATGCTCTTTGAACTCTGTCTGATGAAACGTCACTGCATTACAGTAGCAGAGTGTAGAGTCCTGTTGCAGGAGTGAAAGATGCAGCCAAATAATATTTCCTTGCATTGCTTCTTGTTAGGGTTCCTTCATACAAAAGAGAAGTAATGTTGCCAAAAAAGGGTCTCCCTAAGAACATTGGTGTATAAAAGTCTATAATAGAAAACTTCTTTGCACTTTTTTCACCTTATGTAAATAAATATGAATTGAATAGTTGGAATCCATTGATATCTTTGCATGTTTTGTGTTTTTTTGTGTGTCTTTCAGATCTTGTTTCCTCATCTGACATAATCAAGCCTTCTATCTCATTTGACTCTCCTTCAAGAGGAATAGTTTTGGGAAGTACATGTATTTGCTTTCTTTGAATGAGATGAGAAGATCGATACTACGCTTACGTCTGTGCATTAAGTATGGAGCCGGAGCCAGTGAAAAAAAAAATGACAATTTGTGGTTTTAGGGGAAGTTTGTGCTGTAACTATAGCTTGGCGACTAACAGTCTGGAGTTTCTTTTCTTTTTTACATTTCTGTCCTGATTAACCATGTTAATTAGTCAGCTTTAGATGTGTTGGTGCATGAACTCTGGACAGAGCCAAGCTAGCTGTTTCCCCCGGCTTCCAGTCTTTATGCTAAGCTAGGCTAATCACCTCCAGCTCTGTTCTTTACTCACAGTCATAGAGAGTGGTTTTCATTTATTCAGTAAGAAAGTGTAAAAGCAATTTTCCCAGAATGTTGAGCTTCTTCTTTAAAGCACAGACAAGTCTCACTTACTCTTAGATGAATAAATCACAAACATACCAATGCAAGTCAGCAGGAGACTAAAAATACTTAAGTTTTTTTTTTGTCATTTTAGAATATATACATTTTGACGTTTTGTTTTTGAGGACTTTCCAAGCAAAGAAGAGTTTCAGCCAAGCCACAACAGGTGAGTATGGTCACCAAGGTCAACACAGAGCAGCTTGTGTGCAGAGGAACACAAATATAGCAGTGAAACAGTAGCAGAGGTGTTTTATTTCCCTTAGACTGAAGGTTGACATGGTTTTGTATATGTTGAAGAAGGTTTACGATTTTTCTGTTTGTGCTACCTGGAAATTCCATTGTGTCATGGTGAAAATACAATAATAAGCATTCTCATTCAAAAGTACATTTTAGAGATATATGGATTTTCCGTGACAGCAGTGATATTTCTTAAACACAGGCTTATGGTTTAACCCGCCAGCTCCAGAAGAATGTTAATATTCAGGTCAGATAAAAAAGTAACTCCCTGTTTCCGGCCACGGCTGTAATTTTTACGCCACAACGTAACACTGGATGTCCCAGTTGAGGCTGAGGTTGGCTGACGTCGCTTACATTCATGATTACCGTCTGTAACATGTCTTTAAAAGACCATTTGGGATGGAATTATTTTATGCTGGATTATTTTTACATTCTACTTGGGCTTTTTTGTCATGTTGGAGCGCTAACCGTAGCTGGCTCCTTTATTTTCCTCGTCTTTTTTTACAAAGACGTATTGGTTTCTGCACTGCTTTCACTGTAATAAGAGTGGGCATCTGCCTCCAAGTCTGCCCAGTTTAATATATAGAGACAAATTGCATTACCTCAGTACTGAGAACCGTGTAAACAGCAAAGATGGCCACCATGTCATTACTGGTACTTTCCTTTGTAAAGCTAGTGGTAAATTGTAGTTCAATCCTAAAAAGTTAAACTCTAGAACAAGTGTGGTTTGAAAAATATGAATGCCACTTCCCCTTTCAGAAATAAAATCAATAAAAGAAATTGGTTTCGTCTTCCCACACAAACATTCCTTTCCATTTTAAATGCTAAGAAGATGTGAAACCACACATGATGTTAATAGACAACACACCCGGCATCTATGAATCAAAAACAGTTATCATGTGTATCCAGATTCAAAGAAACAAGTAATAAAAGAAGTAATCTGACTTTTATTTAGAAATAAATGCCCATTTTGCTGTCCTGTATTACACATTTCATGGTCATCAGTTGATGAAAGTTTTTCGCATTTCCTGTGGTCAGATGAGTACACATGAAAACCACACGTACACCATTTCCCACACAGCAACTTAAAATCCTCTGCTGCAGAAGACTTTATGTCCCTGGTTTATTGGGAACAAACATACAAAAAATACTGCAAAGTTAGCTCAAGCAGTGACAGCAACAACAGAAAAAAATGCTACTTGCAGAGAGAAACACAAACTTAATCAATAAAAGAAATCCAAAAAGCAACATTCATCACCACAGCACCGCCCATACTCGTTGACAGACTGATGATCTTTTTGAAAACAATGAGCGCCAATGATGTTTATGATTTTAGGCAAGCAGAAAACAATTTAAAAAGCAAAATTTTGCTTCTATCTGACACATTTTGACCTGATACTGGTGCTATCTGAAGGTCAAAGTACACAAAGACAAAAAACTTGAGTCTCTAGAATACGACCACATTACCGTTTTTTTTAATTTTTCTCTTGGTTATGATAACATTGTAATTCTGAGATCTGAAACAAATGCAGCATCACAACAGCATGTGACAGGGCAAGAAACAAGCAGGTTGTAAACAAACCAACAGTTAAACCAGATTATCTAAACCACTTTATTTGAAGGTTAAACCAAAAGTGAGCACACACAAAATGTTGCACGTGCTCCAAGAACTCAGCAAGTGAGGACAATGTTATTAATCCAATATGAATAACAGCCAAAACTATGCACGTAAGACCCAAGATGTGATAAACTGGAATCATCCTTTAATACAAGAGGATAATGACACAGTTCAAGGACTCTACAAGCCATGGCACCCATCTGTTCTTCTTTTTTTTTTCATAAGCATGAACATGAAGCAGTAGGCCAGAGCAGGTGAGGATAATAATAAATCACAACAAGTCAAAGCAAATGGCTTCTGATGCCAAAGTCAAATTCAGTCATTGAAGCACAGAGGAGAGAGGTGGGGTCTATGAAGAGGAGTGTTTTTCCTTCTTCTCTCCCTGTGGGAAAAAAAAAGGGGGGCTCAGGACATGCTGGCATCCCATGAAACACTGAAAGGGGGCGGATGGTGGTGGTGGAGGTGGAAGTGGTGGTGGTGGGGTGCATTTTCTTTCTTTTTTCCCCCCTTCCTCTAACTCCACACTGCCTCGCTGCCCTCAACTACGCCCCTTCCGTGAGCTGGGAGGTGGTCGAGGAGTGTGTGTCTCCGTGTGTGTGTGTGGAAAGTGTTGGGGGGGGGGGGCTCTTATTGAAGCCGAACGGAGTGGAACCTCTCACATTGTCTCCCCTCCTGCACCCCAGCCCCCAGCCCCCCCCCCCCCCCCCCCCCCCCCCCCCCCACTGCCTCACCCCCTGTCTCCCTCCTCCTTTCTCCTGGGACAAAGAATGCCCTGAATGCCTGGCGTCTCCTGCAGTGTCAAATAACTAAAGGATAGGTGGAATGGTGCAAGGGTCCAGGAGGAAGAGGAGGAAGAAGGAGAGGAAGACCAACCAGGGGATATTATTGTTGACTTGATTATTTATGTGCTTGTCTTTCTATGTATTTATGTAAATGATCTATCTGTCCGTCCTTTGGATATAAACAAGGCCTCATGCCTAGACGTCATTGCCTTCCAAGAAGACTCATAAGCATTTTGAACTACCACCTCTAATATTTGGTGTCTTTGTCCTGATGAAAGTTAAAGTTAGTGAAAGATCAGGGTTATGGTTAAAAGAAACCCACTGACAGAAGACAAGATGCAAAGAGAGGTCAAAGCTATCAAAGTTGGACACCAAATCGTCTTCCCTGGCATCCTTTCTAGGAGCTTTTGCAGAGGTATAACAAGTCATGAGATGACATATTATTATTTAAAATGACTGAAACTGCATTTTTGGCCCCACAAGTCCTCATATGTAAATGATAAATGGGAACTATCAGTGTGACTAGTTCTTAATCTGTGGCCCCAGTAGGACAAAGACACACTATCGGTACTTTTTCAAGTTCAGGCAACTGAAGGAGCGGATATACTCCTAAAAGACCAAGAGTGTACTGTCATGTGAGGCTCTGTGAGACTGTACTGGGGGACATACATGTGTGCACCACATTTCATGGCAATCCATTCAATAGTTGTTGAGGCATTTCACTCAAAACCACAAATTTGAAAAAAAGTCAGGCAATCACCAAAGTCAGTAGGCTTCACGCTGTTAGCACAATGAATGTCTGTACAACATGTCATTGTTGCTGAGACTGAGACTGGACCTAAGTGGTGGACCCACTGACAGACGAACGTCATTGTTCAAGTCAGACACTTTTTATTCCCATCCATCCACCCTGACTTAAGACTTTTCAGGAAGGTGTAAAAACTTCACCCTACAACTTACAAGTTGTTTGAACAACCATTGCTGATTCACTGGAGTCTCTTTTTGGCTTTTGGTAGGAAGTTTGTACATATACACATAAGAGGTTGGTGTTGGTTGTGTCTCATGATGATCACATAATTTAACATTTATCTTTCTCCCACAGTTTAGATTTGAATGAGCTGAACTGCAGTAATCCTTTTTTAGTTTGATTGATTATGGGAGTGGAGAGTTCCATTTCTTCATTTCATACAGCAAAATGAAATCCAATAATTCATGGGACGCTGTTTTGTTTCAGGCACTGAACAGCTCTAAATTGTTTACTGGCAAAGCTTAAACACGTATTTCACTTGTCACTGCAAACATTTGCCAAAGTAGTCTTATGAAACTACAAGTGTGGTTTTAAAATTATGTCCCATGAGGTCTGACATTCACATCTACAAAACACACATACTGCAGCTCTCTATTTCACATGCACACACCCACTTAGACACACTGCAGCCCTATCATACAGTGAATGTAATGGGTGACTGTGCTAATTGCTGCAGTGCTCCAAAGCAACAAGAACACCGCGGCCTCACAACCACATGAAATCATCTTATTCCACAAGCAGCGTGTACAAAAAAAAAGGCCATCCATCAAGCTGTCACGCTAACCTCATTCTCTTCCAAAGGTAGGAAGTGAAACTCTCTCTCACACACTCTGAGAAGTATGACTTCATCCACACGACACACTATCCATTACAGGCCACAGTTCAAGAAGACACGAAGTCAGGCTTGAATTAAATAATTTGGTTTCTTTTACTCCAATCGGTGCACCAAATGGGCGGCTCCTATTGCATCAGGATAACTTGAATTCTTCCAAAAACACAAAACCACAGCAGAGTACAAGGATTTGATGTTCATACTGGCTAAAACTGCAGGTACTATTTGTGTTTGCCAATGTGGAAATACTCAATATGCTGCTATACATAGAGATTCTTTTATTTTCGTGCATGTAATCAGATATATAAGAGGCTATCCATGAGGTGTTCACTGTTTTGACAGTATCTGTATATCAACTGCATTTGAAAATACCAAAACATATGGTTCCATTATAAGCAAACCATATCTGTGCTGTAGAAAAACACTGCAACACTGAAAAACAGCCCAAAGGCAACTTTGTACAGTAGTTTAATTAAACAGGAAACCACAAAACTGGAAAACTGGAGTTGTGAACAGTATTTGGATGTTTTCCACATACTACAGACTTAAAGTCAGAATATGTCGGCCTCTGCTGCATCAATATTCACCATCCTTTTTTAATTTGCCCCTTACAAGTCCCCCAACTATATGGAAGTGCAATACTAAATTTAAGGAGTATCTCTTTAAGGGCATCACCAATACTGTTACTGATACTGATGATATGTGGTGTCTTATGTTTCTTTGTATTTTTCAATGATAAGCCTTTTATTCACTCTCATATAAACAAGAAGAGTAAAGCTTTTTAAAACATATTACAGAGTGCCAGGGTTATCCTTTTTCCTCAGCAGACGCTGCTTTTGAAAAACATGCCTTCTTGCTTTGAGTAGTGAATGACCATCATTTTATTCAAGTTCTTGCCACAGCTTCAAACCAGTCATTGACCACCAGGTGGCGTCGTGCAGATTCCCCTGCCTTTGGTGCCATTTGGCAGAATACCACCAACAGTGGCTTACCAGCAGAGATAGGATGAAGGTTTGGCTTATTGCTGATGGCTGGCAAGATATGCAACTGCTTAGCAAATGGCCCATTCTACAGAGGAAAACTGCAGTAACTATGCCACAGCGTGAAGCTGCAACTTTTTTTTTAGTCAACCAAATTTCTTTCATCTGTTGATCAAAACCATGGTGAGCTTGTGATATGAGAAGGCTGTGTAAAAAAAAAAAACTTGGTTTGGTTTCAAAGGGTTTTTGTGGATAAAGTTGGACTTGTGCAAACTCACTCTCTAACCAAGGAGGTGAAATTGTTGAGTGGATAGACAAACTGTAGAGTTCATAACTA
The DNA here is from genome assembly GCA_031216445.1 of Lateolabrax maculatus. Classification (NCBI taxonomy): domain Eukaryota; kingdom Metazoa; phylum Chordata; class Actinopteri; order Acropomatiformes; family Lateolabracidae; genus Lateolabrax; species Lateolabrax maculatus. The sequence goes on along the minus strand of CM062206.1, from coordinate 6,307,239 downwards.
AAACAAAACGTCTTTTAAAAGATGAACTTGTGTAAAGAATCAGATGGTTGGAACTAGATAAAATGATTGATAAACACACAATATATGGAATTGTTATCATGTACAAACAATCACTTTTTTGCCAAAAGAAAGAACATTTCATTAAAAGTGAAGTAAAAAGCAGCTGCAGCAAACGACACAATGACAGACATATGGATGCAGCAGACACATGGTGTTTGTATTGAGAAATAATCAGGCTGCGCTTTTTTATGCTCTTACTGACATGAGATATGATCTGCAAGATGGAGAGGAAAAGCAGAGGGAGGGCTTGAGAGCCAGAAATGAAATGTTCATATGTGTGTGTGTGTGTGTGTGTGAGTGTGTGTGTGTGTGTGTGCACAGAGAGACAGAATCCCACACTTTACAAGTTTTATCCCGTTTTCCCCTCAGACTTCACTCTTTAAAAAAAAAAAGACAGACAATCAGGGGATATTACTTCAGGTCCTGTGCTCCACTGCCGGCCTATCAAATACACAAAGTAGTAAAAATCAAATGACTAGAAAGTGCACTTTGAACTCAGTCTCTGGCAAAGGTCCCATTCAAGTAGAAATGTAAAAGTTCCTGTCCTTGGTGGGGCCCCCTGTTCGGGGTGTCCCCATAAAAAGACTTATAGCTGGTAACAGCAGCTTGGAAAGAAGCCCATAGATGGCCCAACAAGCCTCGACCAGCATTATTTCCTACCGGCCTCTTTGTCTGGTGAAGCCTTTTTTTGGCAGGGTTCCTTTTGCAGCGCTCGACTTCCCATTGAGAAAACAACCACACCACCCCATCCCCAAGACCCCCCCGCAGCCACCACTGAGCATGGCACTCGCAATTCAGCTCTGGGCTGCAAACCCCAGGCTTTTGGCCTCCTTGTTTTCTTTAACAAATTAGTCAAAGCTCGTCCATTCAGGTTGTATTTGTTTCATTTTTTTTAAAGCATCACATGAACCCTCGCTGAATATAAACCGCATAGTTATCATTGACACTTTTATTACAGGGCTTGCCCCCCTCCAGGAGTCGTTGGTGTAAATTAAGTAGCACCTCCTGGTTATTGTTTTTTCCTTCTGTTTATGAATGGGCCATGCAATCAAAGTTCACTATTGTTTTATTATGGCGGTAATTTATCAGTTCCAAAAGTTAATAGTTTCCTTGCCTGCTTGTAAAGAACTGGAGCTCTTAATGAAGTTTGAGCGCAATTTATAGTTAGCTGATAATATAAAGTTACACTCTATTACCATACAAATTCTCTTAAAACGGTCCTGTAAACAATTATATTCAATCAGCTTTATTCATCCCTCATGAACATTTCTGAGCAGAAATGACTCTTGGATGTCGGACTGAGCCATTTGAAGTAAATGAGCCGCGGGGTTAAAACAGGTTGGCATGGTTTGGTATGTCAGTCACAGTCCACAAGCAGAGCACAGTAGCACCTTTCCATGTTGCCCGGCTGCCTGTCAGCAGCTACATTAAGCCATTACACAAGTGTGGAAACCGCCCCCGTGGCTGGCCCACACGGCACACATCCGCTCAGGGATACATACCATAATTATCCCCCCACTTCATACTCATCTCCCCTGGCAACGGCAATCATACAGCCCAAATAGCTTGGGCTAATTCATTACTTTGGTGGAGGGAAGTTGGCTGCCTGTAATGACACCAATTGCCCTGACCTAAATGCTGTAATAGGACCTCTCTGTGCACTGGCGAGGAAATGGCTGCAATTGAGGCTCTTCCACTTCCTAGCAACCGAGGCTCGGGCCTACAATTTGAAGGGGGAAATGCTTTGCATTACCTGTGCCCCGCAGCTTGAAATGCAGCCTAATGAAGGCAAAATTGTATGAATTAAGCAGACTTCAGGGGGGAGGCAACAAACAGAAAAGTGGAAGCATGTGTGTCAAATGGGTTTTCTCGTTAATTCGGTGGCTGTCTAACGGCTAGATTAGAGCCGACCGGAATTTGCCTGGTCGCACAATCAGGAAAGACCAGAGGGGAAACAAACACAGGCCGTCTGTTTGGTCCCTACTGGTCACAGAGGGAGAGAGGAGGAAGGGAAAGGTGGTGGAGGTGGTGAAGGGGCAAAAGGGGGGGCTCTCACTACAGTTCCAAAGAGTAGAGTCCAATATTTAACAGCAAACTGCAAGGGTTAGTGTTACGCAAGACTGACCTGGGTCAAATAATATTAGCAAAGACTTTTTATGATGTGTTATATACTGCTTAGGTGCCAGATGGAGAGGGTGCACCAGGCTGGACAATGCAAGGAGTGAAAGAAAGTTCAGAAAAGCACCGGAAAGTGAACGTCTCTAAAACTGTCAAGAAAAAACTGAAGAGCAAACTGCTCCCATCGGAGACTGTTAACTTTTAATTGGAGCTACTTTCTAACTAAAAAATAGTCCTTATGAAAGCTGAGAAAATAATTTTTAATTTGGTAAACAGACCCTTTACACCTCTAATCCATTCTTGTTCCCTAACTTTACATTTGCAAAAGTTTAATAGTACTGTTGCATGAGATTATTGCCCACTTTACCAGTTTCAATACTATACTGTGTGTTGAAAACTTATTGGAAGTGATGGCCACTATGGACACAAGAAACAAAATAAACACATTATGATATACAGTAAAGTATTGGTGAAAACTGAATTTTGTGTTTTCGGAGTACACGTCTAAACAATTCAGCACAATTAGCAGCCGGTGGCAGCTAAAGTCAATACACAACCTATAAACTGAGCTGAAAAAAGCAGATACAATAGAACCAGCTTCATATACAAGTGCAAAACAAAGGAACAGCCACAGCATTGAAAACTAAACTCAGCTCAGGAGCTTTATGCACACTGACATGCTATCTCCACTCAACATTACCTCAACAAACACCACAAAACACAGGTTGGCCCCGTTTTAGCGCTGGATCACATATCGGCGCTCCTATTGGTTGGCTCTCAATAAAAGCACCGCTCTTTCTCCCGGCTCATCTGTTGGAAAGCCTACCTGTGGGATGAGGTATGGATCCAGGTGTCTGATTGGTCAGGAGGTAATGTTATCTGGCTGATCTTCAGTCGGGAAGGATGAGGCCAAGAGCTCGACAGGACCAGAGGAGCGTTCCAGAGGTGGACTGGTGAGCAGATGGAGCGCAGAAGAGTTCATATTTCTCCCTGTAGTCCAGGTGAACTGTCTCACCCTCCCAAAACCTGCAATGTAAAGGCAAACAGACATTGCATTTTATTCTTAATTCTGTTGTTAAATGATTGTTCATTTTGTTTTGTAAGAGCAGGTATGAAATTAGATGTTTAGCCAACCGTGGTATCTTTACATACCCAGGGAACCAGACAAATCTGTAAGCTCGTGTTTTATTTGCTACCACGTAGAAACAATAATCACACATTAACTCTGCCACTAACTTTCTTTTCATAAAGTTACTTCATTCAAAGGAAAAGCGAGACAGCACAAACTCAGTAGCATTCACTACAAAAAAACGAAACAAAATCAAAACCATCAAATACATCTGACAAAATGATTAACATGACTTTAGGGCTTACTGGCAATTCCACGGGTGAAATCACTCTCCAGACTGTCTCTGAGATGTTGAAAGTTGCAAAGAAGCTTTAAATGTCTGGAATCAATTTCTTGTCCATTTTAAAAATCATCAACAGGTGTAACTGTAACTCATGAAACTAAAAACACATCACTGGGAAAACAAAGCAGTTTGGCTGTTGATGGATAAAAAACACTATTGAGTTCACCTCCTTCACTGCTTAACTCTACAGAACACAAGTGGACTTGCAGTGACTTCAGGTTTTCTTGCAGGGTGACAGTGGGGTAAAAATGTTGGATGGTATTTGATTTCCAGTGCCAGTACTTCCTGAATGTGATATATTTCCTGATTAAACCAGGTGCTGGGGGATCAATGTAAACCAATGGGATGTCACTTTGGGAAAGAGAAGCTGTTTGATTTGGTAGGAGATGCAAAGGGGCGGGACTTCTTAAACATTTGTGACGGTTTATTGGTTGTTCATGCACACTTGTGCAGGTGGAAGTTGGAGTCTCACTTTCATCTGCCAAAAAGTTTTTAAGGCTTTACATGTTTATTTAAATGGGGAAAACATACATAAATACTGTGCATTTTCCTGTCTTTATCGGTAAAGTACTTTTTAAGTGCTGTTTTGAAGTGCTTAAGTTAAGTTCACCTAACTTTACAAAACATTACTGCAAACGTGCCAAATTTGGCCAAAAGGCTATATTTATCTGTAGTCTGTAGAATCATATTTGATAGCATGCTGTTCATATAGACATGCAACTACTTTGCATTGGCAAATTACGTTGTACTGAGGTTTGGGAACTTATTTTGTAATGTAATATGTTTATCAACATAATGATGCAATTAAAATAAGATGAACACTTGGTTAAGGTTTGGGAAACATCTACGTATATATGGTTAAGATATACAAGGTGCGAGGTTAAAATATGTACATACAATATGGTTAAATTCAGCAAACTTACAATGTTACAAGTCAGAATGTAACATGCATATTTAAGTGTTCTCTTAAACCCTGATCTTTAACTAAATGTTTCAGTAGCCTAATTATAACCAAACCTTGGACATAGGACATAAACCTCCCCAGGTAATGCAAAATTGTTGCAAAATTAAATTGCAAATTTCAGCTATATATCCATATTTTTCTCTGGGGAAACTCAAAGTGGTGAGTTTACTCAACTCATTATGATTGGACCCAAGTTTGTATTGCACTACTTGAAAAGGAAAAACGTTGCTCCTCATTTGTATTTTCCATCTGCAGGCCGGGTGTTTTGTGCCACTCTGAGAAGTGGGTCAGAGCAGCAGAGGAGCCCACCACCAGTCACTTTTGGCTGCTTCAAGTCACGTCACATAAACAATGGCACTTCATGGGGAGAGGCTCGTCTTCCTTCCTGCCTGGCTTCCTGTCGATCGTTCTGCCTGACTTGGCAAACTCAATGTGTCTAAACCCCCCCCAAACCCTCCTCCTCCTTAACCCCACCACCCATTCCTCCCCCAGCAGACCTCCCTCCCTCCTGAATCAGACAGCCAAGTTGTTCAAACCTGAGGAAGGGAAGGAAAAAGTGGGATGACAAAGAAGAAATGATAAATGACAACGAAGCTACAATAGGCTTCAGTGGAAGTGAAACATGCCAAGTCAATAAGTAGGACCCATTGACATGTAGATAGAGGAGGTGGCGGGTGTGAAGGTATTGAATGTACTGTTTGGCACCTACAGTGCACTAAACTTTTAACCCCACCCACGACCTCCAGCTCCTTTTTCATGCAGGCCGTTCTGACCAGATTGATGGCAGTGGTGCACTTCCTCTACAGGGAGCGCGACCTTTGCTTGAATAATAGCTGATCGTTGATTAGCCTGTCTCATTAACATTCAAGGCTAGTTTTCTTTCCTTTTTTTTTTTTTTTTTACAGTGTTTCCAGTCTGGAAAATTATGAATTGAATAATTATAAATATAAATTCAAGAAAAATGTGCACAATATACATCACATACTGTTTTTTTGTTTTGTTCTGTTTTTTTGTTATTTAGTTGTTGGTCTTTCTGAAGGCGGTACAAAGATGTAACTGTATTCCATCTGCTTGTTTATTATATGATGTGTCCTTTAAAGAGAGAACTATAAGCGCTAGTCAAAGCTTCACGCTGAAACATTATTTTAAATAAAATTATCCATCCATTGAGAAAATAAGTGACTTTTTACATTTTTTTTTTTTTACATCAAAAAGAGTCCTAAAACAAGGACATCAGCTTGAAAGAAGTTTAAGAAAAAGAAAAGCTTCTGGTGTCCTCTACACCCACTGGTGTTGGTGGAGAGGAAAATCAGTTATTTTAAAAAGGAAATATATATATATATATATATATATATGCACCCTTAGGCATAGTGGCATACAAATTCAACTCCAGGAACCAGGGACAGACTGGGAATGAAAAATGGTCCTACAGTTTTTGGTGTCTCTGGCATCCTGGGCCTGGCTCCATCTACATCTGTCGTAGATGCACTATCCTCAACTTGGTCATTCAAGTTGAGGATGACCAAGGTAATTAGTATAGTTTAATGTTATAATATTCAATAAATTGTATAATGTTAATATAATATTCATATATTAATTATGTAATGTTTGTTTATTCACATAATTTCACAGAATAGTATACTATATCCCATTAGTATAATATTAATTCCAATTGATCAATACAGCTATTTAAGAAATATACACCCAACCCTTGTGCATGAAAACTGGTCTACATTGTTTGGTAGTCTCTAATTTGTTAATGCTAAGTACTAACTTGTCAATAATCAGAACCATTCAAGCATAACAATGAGTTTAACATACAAACGTTTTAACACAAAAGTTTACTGTAGCACTTCAACCTGTTTTTAATGTCCCGCCCCATCCAGGCTGTGATTGGCCGGTTCACAAAAAGTGACGTCTTTATGAAAATTTGAACATGTTTCAACAAACGGCAAAGATAAAGCTAAATGGTCAGCTAGTCAACCTTGCTTATCTGATCCCTGTTTTCTTCAGTCTCACCGCTTCAGCTGCAAAACGTTGACTCACAGTTGAACTGGCTCTCTGTTGCCTTCAGGCTGACCAGGCTGATCACTGACAGGTAAAAAACATTTGACTACAGCTTCTTCTCTCTCAGCTTTTCAGCACAACCTTTAAAGAAATGTTCCTTGTCCATCTTGCTCCACTCCATTATTTATCCACATGTGCCCACCTGGATAAACAGAGGCAAGGCCCAGTTAAATTAAGAATGGACTGGGCCAAAAGTAATTGACTGGGAGAGAGAGGCTGACAGATGTATGTCTAATATCACACCGCAGTGGGCCGGCAGCCCACTCGCCTGGGCCAGTCAGCCAAAGTGGGCTGATGAAACATCTGTCTCTCTTTTGTTTTAATGGGCTGCTCATCAGCCACAGAGGGACCGGCCCACCGAGATTTTTCCTGTTGCTCCTGATGGCCCATCCGACTATCAGGCACTCAAGTGGAAGGTTTGATTAGAAAAATCCTTCAATAAATAAGGGCTAGTAAATATATAAATACACAAACACGTGTTGGCACACTTTCCTTCCTCAGGAAGTTACCCTGTTTGACTAAAAAATACAATAGTAATCCCAGATTTGAAGGCCCTACTCAACTAATGACTTGAATCCATGCCCTCTGCAAGTTTGTTATTCACTTTTAGGGGCTGTAAACTCTTACAGTGACTATGGGGTGTACTTCCTGAGGATGCAAGATACCCTTATCTGTTTTAGAGACCTATTTAGGTCAATACTAGATCAACTTGTCTGTCACAGAGTCAGAGAGCAGCAACCTTTAGCATGATGAGTTACAATTTCACCTAATCAAGACAATTTATTGCTGTTTTAATGGCATCCTGACAACTTTGTTATCTGCAACTAGGACTGTAGATAGGGTGACAAAGTCCAAAGAATATCTGAGAACAGCAGGACTGACATCATCGGCCTGCACATCCACATACATTAGGGGAAGCTTAAAAGCACTTGCAGGGGAAACCGGGTGGTAACGTGGGTCTCTGTTTAGTGTTTGAGCTCTTCAGCGCCGTCATCTGTAGCTGAAGTTCATTCATGAAAAGCCTCTCTGTCTGCCCTTCTGTCTCTGCCTTTGCCATTGTCTCTCTTTCACTTTGGCTGTGTCTCTCTGTTCTCGTCTTAACTCCATGACAGAGGGTCTGTTTATGTGTGAGGGTCGTTGACATTTTACATTTTTAGGTATTTAAATTTGCACTCTTGAAAGACTGCTTGGTTAAGGTGTCCAGGACTTTATAAAATATTTGATTGTGTATCCAAAGTGATTCTTTGATCAATGCTTTTTATTGTCTCCTTGTTTAGTGTAATTGGTAGTAGCGTTCCAGAGTCATGGGGTTGGCTGATGTCTATTGGTGTCTAAAATAATTTCCTTTTGGTACAAAACAATACTGTGTACTTTGATCAATTATTTTTTATCCCTCTTCACATTCAACAGGCTTTCTGTGATTTCAAGAAAATCTGTAACTCTGTAACTCTCTGTAGCTCCTTCATACAGAGGGCTTAATTCCTTGATCATCATCATGACATGCAACCGATAGTATAGTGCCCCGACATCAGATGCAAGAAAAAATCCCCCTGACCTCTAAATGATCACCAGAGAACAGAGTGCTTGGAAAAGATGTGGGGAAAAAAAACATGAGGGGAGAGACATAGAAGGGATTTTTTTTACTGCAGGCATCCAGCCCGCCTCAAATGAGAGCTCTTTTAAAGTCGCACCTGTAAAGCATGGTGGGGGTAAGTCTGGAGGCTTGATGTGGGCGCAGTGTGTTCTCTAACCCCTCAGGAAAGGAAAGAATTAGAGGGGGCCTTTGTTGTCTGCACTAGCTACACCTCATATATATTTTAAAGGCACAAATACAAGAGGGCAGCCTAACTTGGCCCACCTCCCCTAAAAAAAATCTACCTGGCAGAACATCTCTGATATTCCTGTAAAGGCAAATTGACCATTTGATTGTGGCCAAACTCGAACACGGTTATGAGCATGCGTCGCTGCACCGTTATAAAGACGAGGCACTTCCAGACAGCTGGTTTCACTTTGTCGTTCACTCTCTCTTCCTCTCTTGTTTTCCTTTTGTTCGACCAAAGTGTTCCTCTTTTGATTCATCCTGAGTAATGGTGTGAGATTCGCAGGGCTGCAGAAGTTTCCTTTCAACTTCTCACACGGCCTCCACAGCTGGCCGTCTCCTGAGCAGGACCCTGGAACAGATGCAGGCGAAAAGCTATAGGCCCCTGCGTGACAGCTATGTTTTCCATCTGCTTTGCAGTGCAGTTGGGCTTGCTGGAGCAATGAAACTATGAACAGGAACCAACATCATGGTGAAATCAGGTATTAACAAAACTTTAAGCATCATCACTGCATCCATTCGGAGCATAGTGTCAAAACAGTCTGACGTCGCCACCCACCCACTGCTACAGATTGTCTGTGGCAAAGAGACTGTCACCTCTGTTGTCTACGACTTTGGCCTTGTCTCAAAGTTTGTCCCTGCAGACCACCATACGCTTGGTGTCAAAAAACCCTGACTGACTGCCTGTTTTGTTCAGAGAGAGCAGAAATATTATTAGATAGATTACTTTATTCATCCCCGAAGGGAAATTAGGTAATTAGGTTATTAAATGTATTTCCAGTATTTACGTTCCATATTTAAAAACGTTCTCATTTCGAGAATGCACACAGTGAGGTGTCAGCCTCTTTAATTTAATCAGTATAGAAAAAGTTGTCCATATACCATGCTGTATTCACCAATCTATTATTTAGGCATAATAGAAGCTGTAAACCCCCTCCTATACAAACGCAGGATAGCCAAGGATATTTGGGAAATAGAGTATGCCATATTTCAAAAGTCTTACAGTCTTTTTAGTCATAAAGTGTGAGCCAGATCCTAAAGAAATGCTGCAGGAAGATAAACATGTGGCCTGACAATATTTAGATTTCAAAGTTTAATATCAAGAGTTTGAATTGCTCCCTTTATGCTGCCAAACTTCCTTCAGGTTCTGCTCTGTCAGGAAGGCCGAATGAAACATGTTTCATCTGCTGCTGATTTGCTCATCTAAAATCTGGAGAGATTAGACCGGCCTGCACAGTAGTCTAGAACAACAATTTTGGGTTGCAAGGAAAATTACTTTGGAAATTTGGGTCCACTGAGAGAGTTTGGAAACCACTGAAGCGTAGTATCTGTTCCACAGGATGGTGTGCAGGATTGCGTATCTACGTACTACGACTCTGAATATATAATGGTCAACAGGCAATCTCGCCTCTGAAACACTGAAAGTGCTTTGTGTGGCGAAATAGCAGTCTTCAGAACTTAGCAACTTAACACGTGCACACACAACACTCTGGCTGAGCAGTGATGTGAAAAAGATTTTCTCCCAGTGGTACACCAGCATTTCTGTATACTCCCTCAGAGCCTGCACACATCCTTCGAGGTGCCAATCATGCCATAGTTGACCGTGTCAGAGCCTTACCAGGAGCTGTGACTGACAGGTCTGTTTCTATGAAGGGGTGTGGTCTCGGAGAGTCAAGCTGGGTTGTATTATGGAGGGACGTACTTAATAAGATCTACAGCGGGGAAAGTGCCTGCCCTTAAGGTCCAATTTCCCCTTTGGCATAATACTGCCATTGAAGGAGATGGAGATAGAATCGTACCTCTCGCAGAGTTCGAAATTGAAATGTTAAAGACCAAGCAGAGTGGGAAGAGAAATGATTGAAATCTACTGGGCTTTTATATGAGCCAATAGTATGAGCAAACTTGTAAAATGCCACCAGAGAAACGACGTACTCATACTCGTCAGTTTTGAAACAATATTTTCTTTTTTTTTCTGTCCAACACATTTGGTGCATTTGTTTTCATTTCACCACTCAACACCCTCGTTCTCTGACAGTGTTTTCCTCATCTGCTCTTACTTGTTGCTTTCACTTTTAAAGCACCCCTTCAAACTGTACAAGACCCCCCCACCACCACCACCCCAGTTTCAAAGACCTGGAAGAACAAACGCATTAAAAAAAGATGAAAAAGGGGAGATTCAATGATCCAACCCTGTAATTCCTTGACACATTTCTAGAACCCTGTGCTTGAGCGTAAGCCTAAAATCAACAACAGATAAGCCTTTTCTGTGTCCTTTCTCTTTGATCTAGAACCCCCCCCCCACCCCCCACCCCCTCAAGCATGGGTTGGATGGGGGGGGGGGGGTACTCCTAAGCTTCCTGTTCAGGACCCCCCTGCTTTGGATCCGGGGCTGGAGACCCTGCCTGGAGGGAGGGGAGGGAGGAGTGCAGGGTCCCTGCTATGCAGATGCCCTCAAACATTGCTGACTGTAAACATCCAGTAACATGATTAATAAAAACATATTAAAGGAACCTGATACAGACCTGCTGTCTTCTGTTCTGAGCGAAATTCATTTATTTGACCTGCCGGACAAGACTTGAATCTGTTTTGGCAAAATCATCCTCAGGCAGGTTCTATTTGAACTAAAGGTCTCATGTATGCAGGCAAAACACTTACATACTGTATAAGCATTTGCAATGTGACTTTAAGGCTTTTTAAGGCTTTAAATACGTTATATTAAAGTTTGTCTCTTAATATATATATATATTATATAATATATATATATTGAGAGAAGCTGCTGTCTCAATTTTACGTATTCTATGACATCCTCACATAAGTCACATTATTTTGACACCCACATTTATGATCTTTACTAAGAAATGATGCCATAGGTAACATGTCATACTTGTTTACATTCTCTATTTGAACTAAATGGCTCAGGTTTAAAATGCAAATGCTGTTTTTCCAAAGGTAGAGACGAAGAAGAAGAGAGGGAGCGACATGAGGTCAGCTCCGTTATGGAGGTAATCAGAGTTGTCTTCCTGTCTATTCTCCCCCTATTCACACAGCCTGGCCTTCATTCCCAAAGTGAAACTGGACACCAAGGGTTTTGTTATGGGTTTACAGCTCCAGAGGACAAGGAGACAAACAAGACGGTGCAGAAAAACAAGGCTGTTTTCCCCTAGAGTTGTAGCACTGCTGTAAAACTGACACTGAAGTTAGAAAAATTGTTTACGTATAAAGTCAGACGGGACTTTTTCTGAGTGATGTTTCTTTGATTGAGACAGTAGTGTGATTGCTGAATATTGTGTTAAAACAAATTAAACTAGTTTGTGAGGTTATACAATTGACGAGCGTAACCACAGTGGAGAAAGAGCCAAAGGTGTGGGCAGATGTCGTGACTCCATGGGAAACTACTGGATTTGTATGGATTTGATTAGGGGATTAGTCATGTTTGAAGCGGTCGATGCACTTTTTTGGGGAGTTTTTCTTAATCCGAATCGTGGCTCTAAAGATAGATGGTGTCGTACACTGTACAGACTGTAAAGCCCTCTGAGGCAAATTGTGATTTGTGATTTTTAGCTGTAGCCTATAAATAAAATTTGACTCGACTCGACTTAAAGCATGTCAGTGAGACATCACCTATGATTTAAAGTAAAGTAAAGGTTTGACACATTCTTCTGAGTGTAAATCTTAGGTCCAGGTGGCAGCTAAATGGCTGAGTTATAAAGTATTGTGAATGACACCAGACTTAAAACCAGGCATAAAATACAAGGTATACCCACCAGCACCTCTATATTTACCCATTTTTAAGACTAAAATATACATATCTTGAATGAAAAACAGAGGAAGCTGTATTATCCAACATATTAACTTATTAGTTATGTTGCAGCTTCCACTTTTATATAACCTCCTCTGCTGTACCATAGTTTGTAAACAGTTATGAGACAGGTACAAATATGTGTGTGTAATAAACTTATTGTCCTAAATTTGCTGTGCAACTTTGTAGTGTGACTGGGCCTTTAGTATTATTGTCACTCTTAGTATCAGTTTGTCGCTTGTAATGCATTTGCTGCTTGTATCAAGGTCACATACACATAAAGACGCAGGACTAATTGATGGGGGGAAAATCTGGTAGAAAACAAAAGAATAAAGAAATTGAATCTGCACCTCTCTCAGTCCAGACCTGAATATTTGCAGGGAACGTGGGTCTTTAACAGGATCAATACCAGCCTGATCCAAAGCTCCACAAAGGACAAAATATCTCAGCAAGCCCACCTGTCGGTCGACCACACAGCAGACTCACAGGTCCGCTGATAGTGTAGGTCATCAGGAGAGGAAGGAGGAGGAGGAGGAGGAGGAGGAGGGTTTGGAGGATCGAAGGGTGAGCAAACTGGCTTTGGAAGGGGGGTGGGGGGGGTCGTTGAGGGAGGGTTACAACTTCCACCCACTGACTGGCTGACTGATGTAAAAAAATAAATAAAAAAAGAAAGTCCCTCATGACCCCCACCCTGTTGCCCCCCAGCCGAGAAGAGCCGGACGGGACTAAAGCCCCCCATTGTTGTCCCCTCACACAGGATCACCAAGGCCCCGGCGGTGAGAGAGGGAAGGGGGGGTTGGAAAAAGGATGGGGCTGTTGTGGGAGGGGGTGAGTGTGGTGTGAGTGTGTGTGTGTGTGGTGGGGGTCAGCCCGCCAGCTCAAACACAATCGTGTGATAGGACTTGGCCCTATCTAATCAAGGGCAGGAGGTCACTTCCGAACAACTGGGCAATAAAAGATTATTTCTAGCCACATAACAGAGGAGCCGTTGGACGGGGGAGGGGGGAGAAAGAGAGAGAGAGAGAGAGAGAGGGAGGGAGAGGGAGAGGGGAGGGAGGGAGTATGAGAGCAGAGGGGGGAAGGGTGGCTGTCTGTGAGGAGAGGAAGTGAATTGAAAAAAGCCAGCAGACGGGAACCATCTGTCTGGATGCATAGTCTAATCTCAAAAAAAGAGGGAATGAAGGGGGAGGAAAGGGTGGATAAAGAAAGAGCAAGCTTCCTCTTCTTCCTCGCAAACAAACACACACACACACACGCACACACATCTATTTATCAATCCATCTATCTATCATTCTCGCTATCTATCTAATGTGCATATGTGATGCTTTTTGTTGTCCTTGGTTGAGATATCAAAGGGAAAAACAGAACAAAAGTGGTTGTAGGGGGGCTGGAATGCAGCAAACACACAAAACTGTCCCCTGGGGCTGTTAAAAGAGGAACAAGGACCTGATCTTGTCAGGGTTAGGCTATGTGAGAAAAAGTTAAGGCGGCTCTGGGTTAACAGAAGACAGGGCAGTATGTATCAGAAGTGTTCTTCAACATGACAGACGGATTCTTGTGGCAATTGGACAAGGTTTTTTTTCCCGTTTTTTTTATTATTTGAGGTGATTTTTATGTAAGGCAAGTTCTGTTTTATGTCATTTGTCCTTTGGAAATATCCCCTCCTCTAAACTATAGTTTGTTGGTATCTCTTGAACCACTCTGAGCATGTTTGGGGATTAAATCTAACGACTCTTGACAACTGGCTGTTTCCAGCAACAGTCTCCAATAAGAGCAACACTGAGACAAACACCCCGCTGATTTAATTAGCAAGCGGAATACAAAATCACAAGCTGGTCCATTGGGGCCTGTCAGAGCTGGCAAAGGCTTTTTTTGCGCAAACTTTGCAGGAAGGAAGTGACACTTTGAATACTGATGAGTCAATCGCACTGATAAAATAGGCCATTGATCAAGAGCAAATTTTGTCTGTAGCCGAAATAACGCCTGGCCATTAATTACAAAAGGAGCCAACTGAATGATTGCCAAGGGTCGTGTATTGTATTGATCCGTGGCCCTCCTCCTCCTTCTCATCATCATCATCATCCCCTCCAACTGGCCTTTGTCCATAAAATGGCAGACAAAGACAAGAGACAGGAAGGAGGCTTGGAGAAGAATGTGGTATCAGATGGCTATTAACGCTGCATAGACACATAGCAGGTTAGGAGGGGGGTGTGAAAGTTTGACAGTAAAGTTCCTAGGTGTGTGTGTGTGTGTGTGTGTGTGCGTGTACCCAGGAGCAAACGCTTAAAGGCTCAAGCCCCAATGAAACACCTCCATCTTGAATAGCCCTCGACACCTGATAAAACACCAGGTCGTCCCTACAGGCCCTTTATGGCTCCTGAAGAGGAAAGAGGCCTCTAAACGACTGTCTGTCCCATGACACACCGCTAGTCTGGCAAACAGGAAGCAGCCGGTAGCATCTAAATGTGGTGACCTCTGCAGCATCTGTTCAGCCATGTTTAAAAAAAGAAATCTCTTACCTACGTAGTTATACGGATTGTTTTGGTTTTATTTTGTTTTGAGGTTTTGAGATTTCTGATTTCACTCAAATACAAAGATATTAGTTTTTATTTTGCAGTAAATTACATTTCAAAACTCAACATGTCTTTCCAGAAACAATGTCCCACTTACTGTGGATAATCCACAGACTCACTGTCAACAGTTTTAATGGGGACTTTATAAAACAGAAAGTAGTTCCACATGACAACTGATGACAGTGAGGTCTGTGGATTGTCCATAGCAACCAGGACTTTGTTTCTGGAAAGACACTGTTTTGGAGTGGAGGCAAATAAAACCAAACATATCTAATTCTAGATATACCAAGAGATAAGAAAGAAAATACTTTTTTTAATCTCCAGCTAACCCTTAAAATGAGAAGAGAGAGAAGTTTCCCCAGCTAATAAACTGCTGCAGTCCAGTTCATTTGTATTTGTAAGTTATTCTCTAATCTTTCAGGACATCCCAAGAGATTTTCTAGATATACTTTCTGCACAAACCAGTTCCATAACTGTAGAAGCCAAGCTGGAGAAGTGCAGTTGCAACCATGTTTGCGTTCTTCAGTCGATGGATACTTGGACCTCACTGAGAGCCACAAAATCTGTTGGCCTTTTCTGTTGTCAAGCCAAAAACAGTCTTTATAATATCATCTCTGTTAAGTGAAAATATCACATCTCAAAGTTCGGGGATTTTCATGTTTTAAGTTAAATTGAAGGATTACATGTTCCTCTGTGGGTAGAGCATATTCTCCAAACCAAACCCTTTTAAAACCTGTTATATAAACTCTGAAACGCACGGTGGTCGAGGCAAACACAAGGCTGCTTTTCTTATTTATGGAGTTGTTTACATTTTGGATACACCCGACAACAGCAGTATACTGTATTTATCTGGTATTTTGGAAATAGTGGTTTATCGTAGTGACTTTATCAGGACCTGTACTCAAATGTTTTATAGCTATCTAATATTTTTTTAACGTCATTTTAATCCTGTGGAGGCCGAGTGTGGATGTTGGAGCGGTTTCTAAACACATCAACTCTCACATGTCGCTCCAGCACGCGGAGATCATCCAAAACCGAATATCAGAGGAGATAACTTCCATAAACTTTGGTCATCACTCTGAAGTCCAAAAAAGCCGCCTTCCTCTCCAAAATCCACCACCCCCACGTTTCCCCTGATTGCTAATTTCTATTTATATGCCATGAGGGGAAATAATGAAAACCAGATGAGGAGGCGGAGGAAAGTTGAAGCAGGCCTTTTGGTGATGAATGCTGTGGAGGAGGATGACTGTTTATAGAGTATCCTGCTCCATCGCGGCTGTGCCGGCAGCGGTGCCCTGGCTAAGAAAAGGACTGCCCCGGTAGGATGTGTGGGTTGGAGGTTCCACCATGACTCACTTGGTAGTCATGCGTGTTTGCACTTGTTTGGCCCCAAAAAACCCAAAGCTGCAGCAAGGGACCCGCCAAGCCTGACAACTCCAAATAGCATTACGTGGGTGTGTGGAGCAGCTAAATTTACTCTGAAACAAGTGCAAAGAGGAGGGGGAGGGGGAGGTTGTGACCATTTATACCATTGAATTACTTAATACTGACTCAGATTTCACTTTGCGCACAGTGGAGTGGTAGTCCAGTGATGAGTAACATGTGACGCTGTTACAGAGCAGTTCACGTGGCAGGGTGATTGAAAAGTGAAAGAAACTATTCATAGGCCTTAAAATGTTATTTTAGACACCTCTGCCGATTAGATCAGAGATTTAAGAGACATGTTAAGGACTTAACAGAGCCAAGTTCTGGAAATGGCGGGAGTAGGATCTGTTTCCTTATTTGGCTTAGGCTGGAAAATATCAAGTAAACACTGTCTTCCTGTTCACCGCCTTCTGAATACAGTTTAGATCTCTTCTCCCCCCCCCCTCCCCATCCGTAGAGGGGAACTATAGTGAAACCTGAAAAAAGGCCTCCTATTGTTTGCTATCATCCAGGAGCCAGGAGCAAATGGGGCTCCAATTGCAGCTCTGAAAGGTAACAGGAAATTGACAAATCACTAATCCACTCTTGACTATTCAGGGCAACAAAAGGTACATTCCACCAAAAAGGGGAAAGAAAAGTACATTAAGAACAGAAGGCCCATTTGGAGGGATGGTTCATTTAATGCAGACTGCTGACAAACTGGAATAAGACTGCATGCTAGTCAGTGTTAGTGAAAGCCTGGTCAGCTAAATGACAAAAGCAACAAGATACTTCCTTTGTGCTCATGTTTACCATTAGCTTCTCATCGGTGATTTATTGAAACCAAATCTTTTACTCCTCAAAACGGCTGCAGCCTTCACTGCGGGGTTTGAGCTTAAGTTAAATCAAGAGGTTCATATTCCCGTTTAGCAAAACTCTGAATCCAAAGATCCCAGGCCTGCTGCACACAGCACCTGAGGGCACCACCGTCACATGTAGCTGATTATTGACCCGGTTGTGTTGTTTTCTTGCCAACGCTGCAGTTTTCCAAACCTAAGCCGAAGTATATTTTTTCCTTTGTTCCAGAGAAATTCCTGGTCACAGTTTGTGTTTCCCCAACTGTTGGCATTTCTGGCTGACCAACCAACTTTCAAAGTGATGATCTCATCCCCTGGGGGCCCGGAGGTGGCGGGGGGAGTGGGTGTCAGTGGGGGTGGGTGGGAGGGTGGGGGGGGGGGGGGGGTCAGCGGACTTCCCAAGTGATAAATTCTCTGACAAAAAGAGGCGGCCAAATGTGGGAGTGTGGGTCGGGAGTGGGGGCTGAGTTTGCTCCTGTCGTTGCCTTTAGTGCAGGAACCACGTCATAAAAGCCCAGCATTGATGGCCCCGGTTTATTATCTTTGAACAGGTGGCCCCGGCTCCTCGTAATGGTCGCTCTCATTTCTCAAGGCACACACTGTTGGGCTCTACAATATGGAGACCATTTGGGAGTTTGGGAACATCCCGATCTAGCTGCGTTAAAGCCCAGGGAGTAAACTACAGTGCATAGTTTTGTGGTGACTTGTTGGCTGGTGAGTGGAGCGGGGGGGTTCAGCAGGAGGGTTTCTTCCTGTGAGCATAACTCATGGAAACGTGGAGGCTCGGTTAATGCTAGCGGCTTCGGGGCTAATCGTGTCAATGACCTGTATTGTTTAGCTTTCAAGGTTACCGAGGAGAATCGCAGCAAAGAAGCCCTCCAAGAATGTAAACACATCTCGAGCTACAAGCTGTTTCTACTCACTGCTGAATTTTTTTTTTTTTTTTTTTACCAGGAATTCCACACCCAGCATGAACACATTCGCACACACACACACACACATGCACACAGAAAAAACAGTGATTTGCTGTTCGCCAATTAACTCAAACTCGTGAAAATAGACCCACATTCCCTTAAAATCAGCCATCAGTCACATCTTTCATTCCTCAAGCCGGTTACTGTTTCTCAACAGCTCAATCAAGACACCAGACAGGGCTGTTTTTTTCATTAATTAATATATTTTCTGCATTAAAGTTAACATAGTTTTCTTTTGTGCCACCCTTTAATTTTTCAGTAAGTATTTGATATTTTGTTATATTCAGACATGAGTAAATTTAAGACTGTCTCTTGCAATAAATATCATAAAATAATAGAGCTTCACATAATAAATATTTTTTACAACAAAAAAAATGTTTTAACAGACATTTTTTCTTTTAAAAAATAGCCAGAATTCCTCTTATGGATTTTGAGCATACAATTTACACAAAATAAAGAAAAAAAAAAACAACAACATGGGAGAATGCCACAGAATGTGTATGAAGAGTTCAGATGGGTGGAAGGAGAGAAACATATCCAAGTGGAGAAAAAAATACTATGAGATGGATGTGCTTTCGTTAATGCAACATGAGCATAGGAACCACGGTTTTAGTGTGGTAGCAACCAATAAATTCAAACATACCTGCTTGCTATGAATACCAGGTAACAGCTACATAATTGCCCTATAGTAGATCGTCCTTCACAGATTTGGTGAGAGGCAGCTCCCACCAGGTGCACAGACCCAGAGGAAACTGCCTACCTAAAACGGAAGAAAAACTTTTTCATATATATAAAAAAATAGTGTTAATGAGGAGCTGAGGATAGACATAGAAACAGTTAAGGCAAACACTGGTCTGTAAAAACATGGTCCTGATCCAGAGAAAATAAAAAATAAAAATAATCGAGTGGTTTTCGTTACTCCTTTGCTTAGCTCCTTAGGGTCCCGCAGTGCGGAGGGGAGGCGGGTGGGAGGTGCTTAGAATGTTTGATAAACATTAATTTGTGACTATCATCATCATTATCACTGTCATCATAAGATCCACATCAAGAGTCTCCCGCGCACACACAATCACAAACACACAGGGGCGATCAGGAGGGTTTTTCCTGGGTCTGTGGGGCCCAGCTCTCCAGTTTGCAATAGACAGTGTTGGAGTTCTTGCAGCGACAGCCGGGCCGGTTAACCCGATCGTAGCAGCCCTGGCACGCCTTCAGACACCCCTTGACAGGTGGGTAGCATAGCAGACAGGGTAAGAGTACCGACATTAATCCCATGCACAGGAAACGAGAGCAGCAGTGGGAGCGTGACAGCGAGCAGGGGTGGTCAGCGCATGAGTCCCCCTCATCGTCATTGGAGCAGTGGTAGAAGATGCCCTTAACCAGACACATGCACGTGCCGTGCTCCAGCGCGCTCTCGGCCGAGCAGAGGCACTGGCCGTTGCACGCCAGACACGACGGCAGGCTCCTGGGAGCCGTGCAGTCGCTGCACTTGCACTTCCCACAGCGCTCACAGATGAACTGGTGCCCGGCAGCAGCCACCACCCCGTTGCCAGAGCCAGAAAAGTCTGATTTCCCTTTGCCCTGGGGCTTGAGTAGAGCCTCTAGTGGAGGCTGGTGGAAGTGAGGTCCCTGCTGGGGCTGTAAAAGGGCCTTGGGCTGAGTCCGAACAGGCCGCTCCACTCTGTGGTGGTGCTGTAAGCTCATGCCAGGCCTGGTGGGGGGCGAGCGTGCCAAGAGTCCCTGCTCAGAGGAGGCACTACTGTTGCTCCCTGAACTGGCGGCACTTCCTGTGCTAGTGGAGCGGCTGAGCCCCGGCGCCCGGGACCCGCCGTACTGCTGTCCCCCGGCCACAACCACCACGCCGCCCCCAACGTGATGGTGGTGACCGGACGGCCGGTGCTCATAATTGTTGTTCACATTGACGAGGATGACCTCGTGAGTCCTCTCCTGCTTGTCCTGGGGCCTGGGGGCCATGCGGGGCGCAGGGGGCCTCCGTACCACCGAGGGCCCCTCGGTATACTCGTTGTTGGAGCGGATGGCCTTGATTTGGTCCAGGGAGAGAATGGCGGCATGCTGGAGCTCCCGCTCGTAATCCGACCTCTGCCGGCTCTCTAGGGAAGGCTGCTGGATCACCACTAATGAACCGCCGGGGCCATGTTGACTTTGGAGCTCCATCTGGGGGGATCACCACTTCCGACATTCACCGTGGACTTGGCATGCATCGGAAAACCTGCCAGAGGGGGGAAGAGAGGCCGGGGAGAGACAAAGGAGAAGCAGAGAGAGAGGGAACGTCATCAGAGAGAGCCAAAATATGGCATAACTGGCAAGCACACACCGTCCTGGTGGAAGTCAGGTTAACACATTCACAGGCCAGTTCAGGCTCTGCACCAACTGTAAACCAGTCAGTATCATATCATTCTCAGTATTGCTTAAGAGTAACATAATAACTATTCTGCAGCAGCAAAAGTCCAAAGTTCAACATTAATTACTATTTAAAGGGAAATAAGCAATATGTGTATTTTAATATTTGATGGTGCGTTTAAAGGTGACCCAGAGTCAGTGTTTTCATCCTGTCAACATTGACAATATGTCACTTTTGATTCCGTTAAGTGAGGCAACCCGGGGGGAAAAAAGTTGACTATTAACAAGACTTTTTGTACCTTCCCTCCCAATACGCACACATCTAAACTTCAGTGGGCCCTACAAATACTTCCCCTCCTCATTTACATTTGTATGACTAGTTAACATTTAAATGCACCGCGGCGACGAAATGAGGACGCGATCCAAGGGAACTAAATGAGCTGCCTCACTTAGTATTCTATTACTACACCAAAAGGGATTTCGGGGAAACGGGGACAAAAGTAGCGCAAAAAAAAAAACAAAAAAAAACCCTAAAGGTCAGACCAAAGTTCCGACAAAATACAGACTTTAGTTGAAAAACTAACCGAGCGCTTGAAGGTTGTCGGATTAAAACCTCACCTCGCGCTACAGCGAGGCACTTTTTTTTTTATTTTTAGGTCATTTGAAGCGCATTGTTTGTCTAATAAACGTGTCCAGTGCAACAAACACCATGGGGATTTTGAGTTTGAGCCTTCGTGGATGTTATGAAGCAGCGCCGACCCGCACGAGGCCGACACCGTCCCGGTGTGCGGGGGCAGACAGGCCGGCTGCCCCGCCAAACGCACGTCACGCATCGGCGCGGAGAGACGCAGCAGCCCGGAGCCCACGCCGGTCGATGCGCGCCTCGCTCCGCGCTCTGCAAACAAAACGAGCTGCTGTTAATCGCAACGGTGTGCGCGTCAAAGGGCGCACGGTAAACGGGATTATCTGCGCTCAGAGAGGCGCAGCGGCGGAGGCAGGATCCCGAGAAACACGCAGAGCCGCGGACCGGGAGACGCTGGGGGACGCGTCCACACGGACGGGGAAAAACTTATGAATGAAAACAACCGCCGTGGGGGGAAGGGTGTTTGTTGGGCTACAGCGGAGCCACGGAAGGACACAGGCGTGGAAATCCATCCACTTCATCAACTAATCGCGACGGATTGAACCCGCTGCGGGTTAGAAAATGACACGGAAAGTATTATTAGGCTGTGTGCACCGGTGTGAGGGAACATTTCCACCGCTACAGCGGGGCACGGTGGGTCGCTGCGTGCGCTACTATCCGATGTTAAACCCCGTGGAAAGCAAAAGAAAGCGAGCAAAACAAAGTGTAAAATAGTGGGGGGAGATACGTACCTATATGCAACCATCCATAACGTCGAATCCATCAACCAAATAGCCTACCATCCAAAAGGAAGGGGCAATGTCCAAACGTAGACTACACGGTCTAATGCATAACATTCACAGCCTGTTAATCCAAGTGCGAGTGTATCCCTTTGCGTTATTCCCTTTTTCTTGGTTAGTTTTTTTTTTTTTACTGAAGTTCAGCGCGGGTTACGCATGCATTCGTCCCCAGCGTAAAACAAAGTAAATCCACGGTGGAGCTCTGATGGAGGGAGGGAGGGAGGGGGGGAAGGCACCCGGAGCACTGCTGCGCACTTGGGAGGCCGATCTTCAAGGCAGAGACGACCCAGTTATAAAAGTCCCGCAGGAGTTGTAGTAAAATGAAATTTGAAGAATAAAAAAAAAAAATTAAAAAATTTTGCGTAAAAAAAAAAAAAAAACGTCTCGGAGAAAGTCAAATCAAACACGACGCGAGTTTATATCCCAGACTCTCTCTGCTCTGCCAGTGTATCTGCGGCTGCGGACTTATTGTTGCGGGAGCTGCGCTCGCTGTGAGCGTCGTCGGGCGGCGGACGGCGGTGCGCGCTCTGCGGCTCTGCGGGCCTGTTCAGCACTGAATGAATGGGAACGCAGGGCTCAGTGTTTGCTCGATAAGCCAACTCCCATTGGCCATTCACTCCACTGAAAAAGGATACATCGCATCCGCTCCTGATTCATTGGGCAGATGTGGAAGGCCGGGCGATGGAGTTGTGTGCACTTGTTAAGGTGGAACGGATTTTTTTTTTTTTTTTTTTTTTTTGCCTCGGCTCGACGAGGGGGCCCGCGGAAAAAAAAACAAAAAAAACAAGCCTACTAGTTTCCGTTCTCGCTGGTTATGAATAATGATGTGAACAAGGTTAATGTGACTAATAGTGATGTAATAAACGCTCCATTTATCTATATTTTTGATAAACAAGCCTGAGACTCCCAAGATAAAAAGATGAATAAAATCTCATTAAACTACATTTATCCTCTTTTGGATAATTTTTTGCTCTGCTTCGAAAATATAAACTGAAATACCACGTTGGTTCCTATAAGATACAAGCTATTATAATCATTAAGATAATATCACTTACACCCATATTATAGTAATAAAGGCATTTTGTTATATTTTGTGTTGGTCACAGAAACCATGATATATATTTAAGGTATTACACAGAAGTAAAACTATAAGCTGAAAAACCCGATTATTACTGAAGCTTTGGTGAGAAACTTAAATAAGTAAGCTTAAATGTCTGGTGTTTGACAAATATTCTCTTTGAAAAATTCTACTAAAAATGGTTTAAAAACTGGAGGCATTTTAATTAAAAGTTCATCATCTCGGTAGTATTTAGCACTGATTAACGCACATCCACGTATATCAATGTATGTACAATCGTAAAAGTGAAGTTAACCTGGACTCCATTAAAAGACCCGGGCTGGTTCGGGAACCACACTTTGGAAACCACCGCCTGCACAGACAACTGTGTGATTTTAATGGACAATTCAGGGAGGAAACATCAACAGGATGTCTTCTCTCCTCCCTGGAATGTTCCCGTTTACGCATTTACGCATTTACGCATGTCAGAGGAAGCAAAATGTGTCGCGATGCGCCTGAATAACTGTGTGATACTGTCATTCTCCCCATCATCTGCACGGCTTCATGGGACGGCTTCTTTTTTCTAAGGGGGTGGGGGGTGGTGAGTGGAAATGGTGGTGGTGGTGGTTGGGGGTTTAGTCCGGTTCCACCTTAAGAAAAAAGCAGCCCTGCAGCCAGGGGAAAGACTCCCCCCTCGCTGCCCCCCCCCCCCCCCCCCCTCTGTTCCTGACTGTCTGGTTTGATTGGTGTCGCGGATGCGCTACATCCGGATCCATGAGAAAAGGAAGTTCAATACAAAGTCAATTTATCCTATTCAAATGGAAAAATCAATAGATGAATGACCTCGAGGGCTATTTCGGGTCAGCAAATGCTTAAAAAAAGCACGCGGAGAAAAAGCCCACTGCAGTCCACGGGCTGTTGGAGAGGCTGTGTGGCGCAGTAATGACACGAGGTTTTTTTTTTTTAAAGGCTGGATGTTAAAAATTCAGCTTCTTGGTGATCAAGCAAATCCTGGTGCACCGACAGATGGCCGCCTGGATCCCTGCTCTTAGTGGTCGGAAGTGCGGACGGAAATCTCACGATTACAGCAATTAGTTGATTTTCCATGGATGGATGTGATGAATATACCAGCCGTGGCTGTTTTTCTCCCCGTGGATCTGGAGCAGCGGTTCCCCAAACTAGGGGTTTAGTAACCATCAGGGGTCCTTGAAGGGGGTCCAGAAGGTCCCCAGATAAAAGTCTAATTCCATATATGTTAGTGCAAAGGAACATATAATATTCTGATTAGAGGGATCATGCTCTCCATTATCAGTATTCTCAGTTATAAAACCTAAACGGATTTTATTGCAATCTTGTAAAATATGGGTCTAAGTCTTTTCTGTCTTTGTGAAAACATTTCAAAACGTCTGATTTGACGGTTCAAAATCCCATAGAAGAACCACAAATATTGAAAACAACACAAAGTGGCACTGAAAACATGCAGAAAAGATTGTCTTTGGATGCACAGTAGGAGAAAGCTGAGCTGAAACAAACCAATGTCAAAACCCAGTAAACCACATTTTGCACTGGAAAAGATGCCTTTCACATTATATTAGCTGGGAATTACATGGTTTGACTAAAATGTGTGTATTTTACAGACTTTTCTAAGCAGTCTTACTCCCGTCCTCCTCTTTAAAATCTCACCAGTGCTTATCAGCCCATTCATGACTTTTCTTTTCCTGTAATGTTATTTAGCCATTAAAAAGAACCAAAAAGGCAATGAATACATAAATTATGCATTTAATACATTATTTATATTTTATATGATCAAATATGATACTTAGGCTATTTTTTCAAAATAAAACAACACTGTTAAAAAACAAACAAACAAACAATTTCAACAATAAAACTGAATATTCTATTTGGCACGATGGCTCCCACATTTGTCTTTCTGGTAGTTATAAGACAGAAACTTGAACAACAGCTGCATTACTTGACTTTTAATATCATATTTGAATTAGAAGGAGTTCCTTAGTTTTGACTTTGTCCATTGCAGCGTGGTCAGAAGAAGCACAGGCCGCTGTGTTGCTGCTGATAGCTGATATACGACTGGATGAGAGAGTCGGGGACCCGGGGCTTCACAGTGTTCAGGGCACTTTCAAAGTGTCTGGCCTCGACGTGCTGAGCTTTGATGTCCTCTTGTAGGGCCAGGAGGGCAGCCTCTCTGCATACTGCTGTTATCTGGGACAGGAAACAGACACAGACATTCAGCTGTCAGGCAGAGCGGCCCATCTACTGAACGCCACTGACTCCTGTGAGCACAGACAGAGGCTGATCGACTTCAGCCGCAGACTGTTGAGGGCAGATGTGTTCTGGTATTGCAGTAAAGAGGGACAAGCACAAGCAGGACATACAGTATCTGAGCTAAAAAGACAACAATCCCAAATGACACGAAATTCCACTGCACTGGGAACAAGTAAGCATTTACAGTGAGGTAAGAGAAATTCAAAAAAGGCTGGAGGAGTAAGATGTAAGGAAGGGTAGCTGCATGCTCTGGAATAGACAATCGGCTAAATGTCTGAAGTACAACATGTACATATTTTCAGGTGCAAGAGATTATGTGGGTCTTAAAAATGAACAACATCCAATTTCCATTTTGGAAACGAGTAAGTGGAATTTTAGTTCAGGCCCTGGAGACAAAAATATATGTAATATTCTCATTAGATGTCTTATGCAGCCAAAGAACCACATGTTCTTGGAAAACAAGTTAAATCAAACAACAAGGAACTCTTCTGAAAATATAAATAACAGCTAAGTACTAAACTTTGGAGGTCATTTTACTGTATCATCTAGACTGCATTTTTTGAGTAAGTTTTAGGCTTTTCGCCTCCTCCTGTTATCTGTTTAAAAAACTGGACTGCAACGTAACAATATGTAGATGGAAAAACTGTGGTTATCTGGTTCTGCCCTAATAGGATTATCTCTGCATCCAGAGCAGCTCTTTCAATTAAAAAATTTAATTTCTGATCTGCCACGTCCAAAGTGTAAATACAGTACTCCTCCTGCAGCCTCTTTGCTACAGTAATGATAGAATTATTCAACGGCGTGACCTTTGGGAGGGATTCTGCACACGGCAGAGGAGTGACTCACTTCCGAGTTGGTGGCGATGGCTGATGAAGGCCAGGCACCTTTCCCAGCAGTGCCACCCTCCTCCCTTTCTAGAAGCACAGCTTTGTTCTCAGCCAGGGCAGCTTACACAACTCCCTCCAATGAGGGCCTTGCAGGAAACTATTCGCCTGTACAACCACTGATAACGTCTGGAGGGAGGTTAGTGGGACAGGCGGTCGCGTGATGCAGCGGCGCGGTTGAATATTGAACAGTGAAAGTATGCATGTAGAGCAAGCGGGGGTTCACTGAAATTGTTAACTGGAGCGAAGCGCCGCTGTCACTGCCCTTCCCTCCACAGCTGCACCGTGGGGCACACTGCATGAGTTGATAGTGAATATTCACATGTCGGGAGCCCGAGAATGTTTGCAACTATCACATATGTTACACGTTCCTTTGACTCTGGATGTGAGGTCGTGCTGATTTGACCATGTGTATCAAAAAATAGATAAAAACTGATATATGTCAACAACAGGGTCAACAGACTCAGAAACTGTGCATTTATATTAATGGCCAATCGCCATGTAAGCTTGTGCTAGAAGCTGTGTGTATTTACTTTTTTCCACTTTTTTTTTAAGCATTTATTTTTGAAAAATCAAGTGAGTAGGTTGTGGATATGCTATTAAGGTGTTAACCCCTAAAATATTGCAAAAGTACAGAAAAGCAATTTCGTTTCCTCACTCAGGTCAGCTGAAGGCGAGTAAAGAGAAAGAAGTAACAGATTTTATGTATGTCAAAAAGGAAAATCAGTACTCTTCCAACTGAAGGCATATTTATTCATATTCATCTTAAAATATCTATAAAAATGAAGAAGTGGAAAGTACTAGGAGTATTATAATGTTCTTTAACACTTAAAGATTTAAAGTCAAGAATCAGCGCATTTGAATACAAATATCAACAGAATGTGACATAATCTGAAACACGTACGCTGCACAGACTTAGTGGAGACAGGAAAAAACACAGCAGAGGTTGTCAACTGTTAAAGC
Source organism: Lateolabrax maculatus (assembly GCA_031216445.1). Lineage (NCBI taxonomy): Eukaryota > Metazoa > Chordata > Actinopteri > Acropomatiformes > Lateolabracidae > Lateolabrax > Lateolabrax maculatus. The sequence goes on along the minus strand of CM062206.1, from coordinate 6,280,225 downwards.
ACATGGCGGTCATGGCGTTTTTCAAGGCTAGAGAGTAAAATGAGGGGAGATAGCTGTTTGAATGTGCTCTGGCCCAGCCAGCATGCACAGCTCAGGACAGGTGCTTTGCAGATGTCAGGATGTGAGGCCTATTTTCCCCCTTCTTCAGTTTCAAGCCAATGAGCAACATGATTTAGGCAGGGTAAACACACAGGGCCGGGTTAATTTTGTATGAGAGTTTCCCATCATTCAAGTCATTTAGGCCTGTCAGTAATAATGATGCAAAACAATGAGGCCATGTATCCCGGTTCCCTGTTTACAAACGGAGCGAGGGCGAGTGAGCGAGGAAAGGAGTTAGTGAGAGAGCGCGAGAGAGATGCCACATGTTGAACAATGTGATTTAGTGTTGTTTCCAAGCAACATCCATAAACAGGAACAGACAAACTTTGGAGCACAATCAAACTGTAATTTCTTATTTACGTTGAAACTTCACTTACAGGACATGTTAGCCTCCTTGTGCCCCAATCTCATGATTCAACGGTTAATAATTATTTGGTTGTTTACTTCCACAACACCCCTCGGGTTTATTAAAAAAAGGGGGGGAAAAAATGGCCGGAGCTGCTCTGAAGTACACAAACGACACACACACACACACACACACACAAACACACAGGCCCCCACATTCATGCTCGCTGGGTTTATGAGCTGGTCTGTGAACGCGATCAACAAGCCAGTGTTTCCTGCTGTGTGTTTGCCTGTACAGGCCTTGAAAAAAAAATAAAGCCACAAAGGCAAACAGGGCGAGCGAAAGAGCCAGTTTGTTTGTAAACGTGAAGGCATTCCTAGACTGGAGCCAAAAGTCCAGCGCCGACCCCCCCTCCAGCACCACCTTGATACCCCCCCCCCCCCCCCCCCCACGCCCCCAAAAGCAACCTACCACCTCCTAACGATGGGCCCCCCGCGCTCCTGACAGGGAAAAAGAGGAGGAAGGAGAAAAACTGCAAATGCACAGAAATGAGATGTGTGTGTGTGTGTGTGTGTGTGTGGGGGGTGGGGGGGTGCAAGAGTGCTGACTTGTGGCAGGCAAATAAATTATAGATCTCTCTGTTTTTTAATTTTATTGCAATGCAGACTTTTCTTTTTCATTCCCTTCATAAATTATGTCAGCAATCACTTAAATATATGGAGAGGGCTCAAGCTGATGCATTGCAGTGGCTGCTCTCTGGTGATGTGGGCGAGCTCAGAGTTCCTGGAGGTGGCACATAGCCAGTCGTAAAGGCAAAGCAAACGAGAAAAAAAAAAAAAGTAATCATCAAGAGCCTCTCAGTTTGGAGACGGGCTAAAACTTGCTGACTCAAGATGACCCAAAAGTGGGCCTGATAGTGAGTCAAAGAGAGGGGTTTTGATGACGAAGCAAAAAAAAAAAAAAACTGTTTAAAGTAACAATTTGTACAGTAAGCTCTTCCACTGCAACTGGTTCAGGTTAAACAGTAATATGCCTGTGACTAACTCCTGAATATTCACTGACTCATTCTCTTCGATCTATTTACTCACTAGATGTTTGCTGATGACACAAACATACACCCAGCTCTTCATACTAGACATCTTCACGGATCCGCTCCGTTCCCAGAATCCGAAACACGCCCAGAGTCGGGGCTGGGCCCAGATATTCAGATTGGTAAGGGGCTCGGATGTGTCAATATGTCAGATGCCCGAGCGGGATCAGCTTCCATGCGTCCTCAACATGACAGGAAAAAAAAATGTATGGCTGCTCTTTTTAATTGGTAGCACATCACAGTGCTACCAGTGCTGGTGTTCTCTTTCTTTTTGGGTCTGTTTGGGTGATATGTTTATGCTAAACTCACAAAGACCTCTAGTGACTCTTGACAAAGCATCTGACGTTGACATGGGAGACCCCTGTTCCTTCCCTGTTTCATTCCAACAGTCAATGTTGGTTTTCTTATTAACCATGACAACTCAAAAAACGATCGTTTCCTAACCCCAATCATGTGGTTTTTGTGCCTAAACCTGTCCAAACTTTAACCATGGATCAGAAAAAGGGTCACTTCTGTAACAGCCATTGCAACGGTTTTGAAAGATGACGATGTATTTTGTTTAATTTCTTCTTGAAAGTCCCTCTCGGATTAATATATGCATTTCATGTTTAGGGACGTTTTCCATGCGTCCACTGTGGATCTGTGGAAAAATGTTTGACCCATGAATCAATCTACTGGTGGCTGACGAGAAGCTCCTCTGGGGCAGGAGCAGGAGCAGGCCTGCTGTGTGAGAACAGAGCGCGGCACTCACTCATGAACCTGTAACCTTCCGGTCATCAGCACGATTCATATCAGGGCTATTTTAATTATATAGCCCAAAATCACAATTTTGTTTCAGAGAGTTTGATGATTTGTGCAACATCCATAACTTGAATAAGGAAAATAAGGGAGAAACAACAGAGGAGGGATCCTTCTTCAAGGGTGGACAGACATGCAATACATACTGTATGTAGGAAGGCAGCAGTATAAAGACAATACGCAGAAACAGAACAGTAAATAAAACATTATGTATAAAATAATGCACATAAAGTACAATATTCATTTCATCACCGCTTGTCCTGACCAGAAGCATAAAACTTTAAACTTAAAGCTTCTTCCTACACCACCACCGCCGCCACCACCAGCAGAAATGTCCGGAATCCTTGTGTCAGTCATTCCACCTTAATAAAATGTCAGCAGAGCCTCTTAAACCGCAGAGCTTTTAAATGGGTCGCTGGAAAAGTGATAGATACTCAATTGGAGCGCCCACCACATCCTTGTTTCCACATATTCCTCTAATGACAAGTTTCCCCTGGTGGTTCTCAAACCCCTCTGAAAACCAAGCCTCACATGCATGAACGTACAAACACACACACACACTCACTAAAATGTATGCAAGGACATATAAAAGTCTTGCTGAAATTTTTTACCATTACTCTTCAGAATTGCTGTCATTAGAGTGAAATGCAGTGGTGAGAGGGAGGGGGTCAGACCATAATGACATGTTTTCTGGAGGTTGGCAGTCACATTTACCTCCACTGTCTGTTGGTCATTTCACACAGACAGGAAAAGTAATTTAGATTTCCTTTTGATCTTGGATTTGAAGTGGACTAAAGGTTCGTCTCTCGGAAAAGAAAGGAAGTGAGACAGACAGGCAGAGAGTGATCCTATGTGGAAGTCATTAAGAAATTTGAATTCAATATGGAACTTCAAAAATACTGCTTTGGGCGAGCTGAAATTAATTTCCAACATCACCTTCAGGGGGCAGGCGTGTGCCGGGGGGAGCGGTTTAGCGTACGAGAAGAAGAAGAATGCGCTCTCACTTATTAATGCTTTATGTAGTGGTAATAAGTCATTAATAGGAACCTTTGGGTTACCACTCACCTCACCGTCTTGGTATCAGGACCAAAATCCACTTTTTAACAATCTTTTCACCATTTGTGGCTCCTCCATCACTTGCTAATTTTTGCTGATAGCTTATTAGGAAGTAAGAATTAATTAACAGCTTATAAACATTTGAAGCCACATAATTGTTAGAAAGTTGTTAAGAAAGTGAGAAACTTATGGGTATTTATTAGTGGATTATCAACTGCAGACTTGATGGATTTCACTACTGTTAGTACATAATTAATAAAGTGAAATGGATCCAGCTTTCTAATAAGCGATACGTGTCACTAACATAATTTCTAAACGTTTCTTACAATAAAGTTGTTATAAACTATTTACCAGGTTCGGTTAATGAAACCTTTTTATTGGGGCTATGACATTAGGAGGGCCACGTGCAGGGCACATTTTGCTCAGGGCTGCAGGCCCTCGCTCGCCTCACATACACCCAGCCATTAGGTTGCCACAACATGAAACCCTGGATACAACAGCAGCCTTTATGCTCCATTGGTCACTGCACTGCACTTCCCTCTGCAGCCACAATTACACCCTATATCATGCTGCTTGAATGCACCAAAGCTATACCATGTTGGGTGTCTATACTGTATGTAGAGTGATATACTGCAGCACGTCCAGCACTGTACGTGAGGTCCTGTTGTCCTTGTAAGATAAGGCAACACGAAACTTTAATGACCCCAGAGAGGAAATTAGGCCGTTGTAGCAGCAAATGGTAATAAGATACAGCAAAGAATAACAGAATATAAATAAGAACATAGCAAAGTGGAGGTTACATAAACACACCTGACACTTTTTAGCACCAGGACATGGCACGCAAAAATATACGAGTGGAATAAAAAGTAAGGAGTATCAACATTTAGATGGGAATAGAAAATAGTGACAGTAATAACCTTAAACTCTTGAGGTCAAGAAAAAATATGAATATAACAAAAAATTATTATACATGTACTACATGAAAAAGGGAAAAAGGCAGATTCCCAGGGATGTAACACATACAGAGTACATGGCTGAGTGTGTACAGGTGACCACCACTAAACTCATGTTCATGTACTGTATGCACACCACAAACACACTGTACACGTACACGTAGACATGCACACTGCCCAGAAGCATGCAGGGACACTCCAAAAATCTTTACATGCAACGTTCATAGCAAAATGACTACGTAAATCTATATGTTTCCACGCAGTATTTCCCTGGAGGAGGTGAGATGTGGCGCGTGCCGTGAGACAACCTGTTCAGCGCGACGAAAATAAACTCTTCTTGAGAGGTGGAGGGGTTGAAAAAAAAAAAAAGGCTTGGCAGCGCATACCAACGTTCTCAGGTCAAATCTGTCTGGTGTACTTTTCGCTTCCTACTTCAACAAAGGCGCTCAGTGAGTGTATCAGACGGCCTTAATGAAGGGCTTGTTAGGCGGGCTACCGGCAGCAGATCCACTAGACCCGGAGTGTGTGTTTACTATCAATCCGCCCTTGTGTCTACAGCAGGCTACATCCAGTACCCCCCTTCCTCCCTCCCTCCCGCCTCACCCCCTCCCTCACACACAAACGGCCACATTTACAGGAGAGAGCCTCGACTCCTCCCCCCCCCAAACACCCCCTCCCCGCCTCCCACAAAAACCTCTCCTCCATCACTCCACAAGTCCTGCACACATACCCTACAGTGCACCACCACGTGCACACACTCGACACACTGCACTTGCTCACATACGTTTCATAATGCTCCGAACATGCCTTTGCACACATGTGCATGCGGTGATATGTAACACGCTGCACATGCAGAACCACACAGATAAGGTTTATAGGCCAGTGCACTCACGCTGTGCACCAAAAAAAAAAAAAAAAAACATGCTACAAAGCAATGTGTAAGCACACCTTCATGCACAGGTACAAATGCATGCACACATATATACAGTAATACCTACAGGCCTGCAAGCAAACATGTACAGTCCTTCACTGGGAAGTCTTGTACATAGTGAACACATGCATATTTGTTTAAAAAAAACTTATTCAACCCTCAGAGGTCACAGCTAGAAGAAACCGATTTTGCATGGAGGTTAATGAAATGCAAAAAAACAGCAAATATTATTAGTGAAATTGTAATGATAACTCACGTCTGTGCCAAAAAGAAAATAATGCTAAATGTTACAATTTCCCATGATGTTTTTCAAGCCCACAGTGACATCTTGAAATATCAGCTTCTTTTTTTTTTGTCCAACCAATGGTCTAAAAGTCAAAGATAGTCAGTCTTTATTAATATGCAAGACAAATAAAAAAGCAAATCTTGGGTAGAACTGGCTTTATGTGCTTTATTTCTGCATGAAAATTGACTAACCAATAATGGACTATCTAAAAAGTTGCAGACAAATTGACTATACAGCTAATCGTTTCAGCTCTACTGTGCAGAAAAATGAAAAACAATGAATAGAAAATGCCACAGATGATATTGGCTCTTAGAGGTGCTCTTGTGCAAACAGCTAAATATTAACTCCCTCCCCTAAAATTTCACCAACGTCACCCTAACCTCTTCACCAGGGAAAAAAAGAAGCCATGCTGCATCCAATTTTCAGAGGAAATTAAATAATATAGAAATCAAACGACGTTGGGGTCTCAGAGCCAAAACTCTCAACCAGAAATAAAATGTTTCATCCTCCAAAAAGTCAAAGAGGAAGTGTCTGCAGTGACATGCCGCCGCCATGAGAAACAAGGCCTGACCACAGCTCCATGTGAAACCTATTTAAGATTACAAGGCGAGAGAGAGAGAGGGTTAAAGAGAGGGAGGTGAGGTTAAGCATGGAGGGAGCAGAGTCACGTGGGGAGAAAGGGGGAGAACGGAAACATGGCACATGATCATAAATAGCAGAGTGGAGTGTGTGTGTGTGTGTGTGTGTGTGTGTGTGTGTGTGTGTGTGTGTGAGCTGTGGATGAACGTGCACATGCTTGTGCTCTCAGCAGAGGAATTTAGATTCCATAGAAAACTCTGATGATGAAAGTGTGGTCGTGTGTGCTTTTCCTCACCATATGTTACAGCTGAGACAATAGAGACGAAGGGAACATATTACACATGAGTATTCCAGCAGACAGAAACCTTTGTATGCTTGAGTAGAAAGTCAGGGGAAATTTTTCTGTAATATCGAAACTGGGAGCCCATCGCCTGTGACAGATTACATAGCTTTACATTTAGGATTACACTGATGTACACGTTCAATATTGTGCCACGTAGTTGTTGTCATTAGGGAGAAACAGTGGCACAAGGCTGATTTTATCCTGCATTCACCTGAAATGGGGATTTGCCGGTAGCACCACTTGGTTGCTTGTACACAAATTAAGGTGTAGATTTTGGCCGAATTTTATACGCCAAGATGGGAGTTTTCCACAGACGTTTGTTCTATTCTCTAAACAGTAAGATATCTGTTATAAATATATATACAAAAAAAATCTAAACAGCGACCTGTAATGTATGCAGGCCTCTGCAGGCTAGTGTTGAGACAGTGAGACATGTTTTCTAGCCACGCAGGAAATGTTTGTCATGAAAGTGGAGGATGCTCCTCTGTTGACTCACTGATAAGGTGAGCAAAGTGACAGGATGATTTTCGGATGGAAACCTCCTACAAAAGCTACCAAATAACTTCCATGTCAGGCGGTTGGGTGTTATCGTCTCAGGCGCCTACCCACCTTATGTTTTGGAAAGACCCATGTGGGATAGCACCTGTGTTGGGGCTACACAGTGTTAAGGTTGTCAGTGTGTCTGTGTGTGTGTGTGTGTGTGTGTGTGTGTGTGTGTGTGTGTCTGTGTGTGTGTGTGTTGGGGGGTGGGGGTGGGGGGGGGGGGGGGGGGGGTATAGCTGGGCCTCGCCTTTAAGGGCATATTTGTCCTCGCCCCTTAATCAGGCGAATGAAAGCTCCACATTCTCCCTGGACCTGGGAAGGCAGGGATGGCATATTTACCAAACACACCCACACTGAAGTGACCTGGAGACTCAGCTCTGTGTGTGTGTGTGTGTGTGTGTGTGTGTGTGTGTGTGTGTGTGTGTGTGTGCATGTGGTAATGTCAAGGTAGGTAAAACTCCACCTGTGTGATGTGATCCACAGAAATTTTCTTTTTCCTTTTTGCTCCATCTTTCATAAACACTGAGATACAGAGTACCTGTATAAACGCAGTGAAAGTTCACATGTATTCATAATTCAAGTACAAACAACAACAAAACTTCAACTCTTACACTTTAAGTTACACTTAATCAAATATAGGATGTAGGAACAAGTATTTCATTGGGGTGGTGGCAGAAATCTTAGCAAAGGATATCTCGAAACACAAAACCAAAACTACGGCTCAGTGTAAGTGGAATAAAATGTTTTTTGTAATTTGAGTGAACTGACTCTTTAAATCCTTCTGGTCTTTTGTTACAGTAACACAAAGCATCTCTGGAAGGCTGTGTTGCACACACTTCTTTTGTTATTTTATTTAACATGTAATCAACAGCATCTTAAGTAACTAACACCAAACGCCAAAATCCACCAATTTGGCCATGCCTTTTTTTAATTTCATGCATTATTTTTCCTTGTCATTACCCACAATGCAACTCGACCGCTGACAGTAGTCTGGGTGTGTTATGCTAGTAGCACCTAATGTACTGCAGCCTTGAGCCGCTGGCCTCCAGCAGAGATGAGGAGCGGGCTACAGACGTCCGGTAAGATCACTTCTAACTCCAGATCCCCAGATTGGATTATTTTTCAAACTCTTAGATTTCAGCCACCAACACTGACTTAAGTAACATCACAATTTATCAGACTACAAACAGATCCAGGGGGTGACGTGTGTAGTCTGATAACATACGCAGCAGTGCTCCCCAGCACCTGTAAACAGACTTTCATGTGTTCAGTGGAGTTCCCCTTTAAAACGAGACTACATACTTTTTGCTGAACAGCGGCCACTGTGGCCACAAATGGCAATTACATCTGTGGATCTGTCACATGCTAAAACACAAGTACAGAAGAGGGATTAAGTCAACAAACTTACTCATTGATGTCAGTTAGATTGCATCTATGTAAAGTTTTCTTCATTAGCCACCATGAGATACTGGTCATACCAGACCAAGTAAGCCTGTAGCAACAAAACCCCTCCGCATATTGAATAAGAACATGCTCTATATGTTTTATTGCCTGTTAATCAAACTTCTTATTTATAAAAGAAACATTCATTAGTATCATTAGTTCAGTCAAAAGTTACCTAATCACACTTTAAATGCCAATCATTATTTATTCCTGTAGAATAAAGTGTAAAAAAGCTTTTTAACATTCAAGAGAGCTAAGCTGTTGCCATTTTCAATCAGCCATTTAAAAAGTGATACATCCTAATTTACATAGAAATTCCCATTTATATAATTGAAAATGAGTTAATGGTGTGTCCTTGACACTGCGTATTTCCGTCTTGGCTCCTCTGTCCTTTCTTGATTTTATTGGCTGCTTTCAGGTTGTTATACCTCTCTTTCCCTCCACATTTTGGCATCCACCTTTATTTCTATTCCTACCTTTCCCCTCACTTCCTCTGTCCTTTCCTACCTTTCAACTCTTCCTTTCTTGCTCCATTTGTTTCTTTTTTGGCTTTTGGCTACCCACGTTCTGTCTTCCTGCTTGGCCAAGGAAAACAGTACGACTAGTACGCTTGAGGGCTCAAATTTCCCAGGAAAAATTCAATTTGTGCTCACCATGTACTTGCACATAAACCACAGTGAAGGCTTTATATATAAAATATAAAATTAGGGCCGATAGAAGCCATTTCCCTCTCAGCGATTGCTGGCCTTTTGCAAGCCGCAGCAGCCCGCTGGCTGAAGCGATGAGGGAAATGTTTTCTTTTTTAACCTTTATTTAACCTGCAGTGTCGACTAAGAACAACATATTCACAATGACAAGAGGCAAAACGCTTGTTGGAGAGGAAGTGAGGTGAGGTGTTTCACATCCACACAGAGTTACAGAGGTGTGAAAGGCTTTTTCCTCAAAGCCTTTGTTGAGCTGTTGACTGTGTTTTCCATGTTGACTATGTTTTTCTGAGTGGCAGTGTTACCACTTCTGTGGTCAGTCGCATAGAAAACACACACACACACACACACACACACACACACACACACACTCAAAGACTAGAGGTTAAACCATATTTTGGAAAATCACTGCCAACTTCAGACCTCGTCAGACACACATTCCACTAAAACTGACATGTTTATTTGATGATTACAGATCTTTTTTTTTTACGTAGAGAGTCCTGGATTGATGGCGTAAATCAGCTTCGTACATTGTGTAATGCCGCTGTTATTCAAACTGCAACACGTTTTTGTTGATGCATTTTTTGCGCCTGTGTCCTTGGTGATAAAAATCTGTGCAACAACAAATACCGGGTCATAAATCAGACAGACGACACACAGAGCCAGAGGAGGAACAGCCACAACCACAACAGGTGTTAAGAGGAAACCATTTGTCTTCCTGTGAGGGTGGTTTTGCTCTGTGTGTGTTTGTGTCATGGTGGCGGTGTGTGTGTGTGTCATCACACAGGGCCTTATTTGTCATCAAACTCTTTTTATGGCTTTTAATCATTGCAAACAAGCTTCTACAAATCTAAGTGTCTGCTTGGGCTTCTATTTTAAAAAAAAAAGCCAAAAAGCCTTTCAAAACTACTTTTTTTGTCCTTCAACTAATGCAAAAATGCACCATAGACTCATCGAGTTACAAGTTAACACATTGACTTTGTTAACAGGGAGCTGCAGAGCAGCACAGTAATCTAGGAAAGGGGAATATTAAGCATCACAGGCAGGACATTGACGTCAGAGCAGACTGTTGATCTGCCTGATTTGTACGTCCTGCGTTGGAACAGACTTGCTCCTGCCAGTGTGAAAAGAAGAGAAAAAAAAAAGTTAAGAAAACAATTGCGCCAGTGAGTTTGAATGGCTGTCAGCCAAGCGTCTCAGACACCTGGGCTTGGACCAAACAGCTCTCCCCCTGTTGGAGGAAAAAGACCCACCGCTAAGGAGGTCGCAGTCGGTCAAAGGCATCTGTGACTGAACACAAAGATATTCTGATACGACTGAATGCTGCTGCTTGAGGTTTTATTAAAGTGCCTCAACAACCAGCCTCCTCTTCGAGGGAGATGGAGGTTACGACACTGTGAGATCTGGAGGGAGGGCGGGCGGCAGGGTTGGCACTGCCTGTCAGTTGTCGTCACCTCTATGTGTTCTGCATCGAAACAGCAACTTCCACTTTATTCCTAACTGGGCTCTTGCGGGGAAATCCAGATTTTTTTTTTTTTGTCAACAACTTGTCAACATCTGCTAAGTGCTCATTGCTGTGGTGTTTTTGCACTTCACCTCCTGGAGGTCACCTGCCAATCACACAGCACGGGGAGGTCTGTGACACTCTGTGTTAATGAAGTTTGAGTTTCTGTAAGTTGTGCACTCAGTGACTGTCATTCCTCGTTTTAATGACTCAGTTCGTTTCCTGTTTATTTCAAAGAAACTGTATATGAGGAAAACACATCAATCCTGTGTGTCTGAGGACTTTTCCAGAAGGAGAGGACCTAATATTTTTACAACAGCAAACAGAAAGGCTTTTCTTAACTGCATCTATGTTCAACCATCAAAAGAAAGCAACAAAACTAACTTTTATTTTGATATTTTTATTTATCAGATGATTACGCTGTGCTAAGGCATTTTCGGCCCCTTGCACATTTTTTTTCTGAACAAATGAGTAGCGAGTGATGTATCCTGATTTAATTGCAGGATTCAGTACTTTTCCATTTCTTTACTGGATTCAGCTAAAGCTTCCATCTAAACAAAATCTTTTAGTCATTTTGCTCACTGGCAATATTTTAATTAAAAAAAAGAGTTTGTTGACTAAATTAGTATCTGTGTGGTGAAGCGTTTGCTCAAACTTTTACAGAAATTGAAATCATTCCCCCCCACACACATATCACACATCTCTTTATATTAAAGATTTAAACCTGAGAGGGCTTCAGCTTTTCAGCGAGGCTACAAACAAGGCCTGGAACTGACTCAGTGCATGTGACAGAGTGCAATAACTCCTCCAGGTCTTTTCCTGTCAGGGCTTGATCATAAATTTAAAAAAAAAAGAGTGGAGTAGCATCACACCTTCCTTCAAGAGCAAGTTAAGCCCTTCTTCTTCTTCTTCTTCAAGACAACACTACGATTACAGTATCAAATGTTGCTTCTGTTTAGGAAAGTGATGGCAGAGGTGAGGAAGGAGAGCCGGCAGCGATTTTCTGGGTGTGAGTTAAATGTGTGTGTGTGTGTGTGTGGGTGGGTGGGTGTGTGTGTGTGTTGTCGGTGGAGTGTTTAGTGAGAAGGTGAGGACTGGGAAACCAGATGTCACTCTGGGCAGGTAGGAAGACAGGTGATTTTAACAAGCTTCTAGCTCCGAGCTGACAACAACTGCGTCCTCCGGCATGACCCCCACCACACCCCCCCACCCCCCCACCCCAACCCTTACTCCTCTCGACCCTGCCTCCCCCTCCTCTCAAACCAGTCTGAAATCCCAGGAATGTAATTAAAGTCAAAGCTTCAGGTAGTCAGAATGCCAAGACTGCGGACTGAAACGTGCTCAATGCGCCCATTTGTGCATCACATCTACAGCGAAGTGCTCGCCATTCACAAACACTTGAATAACCGACCGCATCATTGAGTTTTCATAAGGGGAGACGTCAAAGTACTCAAAAAAAAAGTAAAAATAAAAATTGTTTGAATTCAATAAATAAACATTGTCCGATCATGCACAGTTCTGCTTGTTTTTAGTGTTGTGTCTTTTGGCAGTTATGTTTTGAAGGACCGGAGATGCACGGCCTACGCCGAGGCATCGTCATTTCAGGAAGCATTCCCAGGCTCGCTTGCACATTGCAGGTACGTCATTCCAGACCCACAAGCTGAAATAGGTAGTGCTCTTGAGGCTGGCATTACAACAGATACTTACTACTACAAACAGAAAACATTTTTATTTCGTGTAATTATAGCCAAAGTGGCAGATTTGAGACCAAATCTCAAACTTTCATTCTGCCTTGTTCACCACCTACAACCTGTCACCAATGTCATGTGACTAGCTGCTGGCCATAAGGCAACGCTGACTTTACAGAAGAAATCAGGCCCTGGTAAAAACAATTATTATTAGAATAAAGTGGATTTTTTAGAGCCGGCTGGATCTGAACTACGCAACATCAGCTGCGGTTCACAGACGATTTGTGGCACGGCTGCAAAGCCTCCATACGACCAGTCGACTGACAGAGAGATGAAAAAGCAACGCAAAGCAAGTGAGAACAAGCGAGGGAGAGATAGAGCCAGTCAGCGACAGTGTGTGAGATACGAAAATTGAAACCGGACTAGTGGCCTCCAGCTTCAATAAGCATCTTGCTGTTGATTTACGACCCCCCCTCCCTCTTCCATCCAGCTCACTCCCTGGCAGCGCAGGGCTTGACGCACGGCGGACCGATGCTCACCCAGCTGCCTACTGCATTACCAGTCAGCATGCCAAGTCAAATACAATGGCTCAGTGCTCTGTCACACAGAGACGGAGCGGTCCAGCTACTCTCAGTGTCTACAATGTCCACACCAAGGCAATACCACTCATTCCTCCTAGTTATATAAGTGGTCCAGAGGATGTGTGGTGCAGTAACTTGTCATGATACTAAGAGCATTATTGTGTAATACTGCATGCTTGAAAACAACAAAATATCTGCAACCTATAGGCTTCATCTGTTATTTTATTAAAGTAACAGAGTTTGAGATCATTGTTTAGTATCATGATTTGCATTAAGAGCGTTGATTCAACCGGTAGGTTTTTATTTGCATGCACTCCAGACAGGGCATGTTTGGGAGCATCAACAGACGATCAGAAATGTTGTTCATTATGTTGTATGTTATGATGTAAGTCACAGGGACAGATATGATAATAACATGTTCCTGTAAGTCATCTTCAGGTCTGTTATTGTTATACTGTACATTTTATCTCAACAGCAGGTCCTTATATATTTTATTGTTAAGATTTATTTATTTGCTATTTAAGATTCATACAGCAGATTTATACATGTACATAGATTGGCCAACTTTTAAAGTTGAATACGGAAATGTATCTTTGCTTATTTAATAAATTGGTGAAAATCTGAAAAAAAACTCAACAATACTGGTAAATACTGCATTTAAATTTTTTTTTGCAGTTTCAACTTTTTAGTATTATACTTTGTCAGAGAAACTCACATAATCAGCAGCTGATTTGCTTGGTTTTTTTTCACTCTCTATTACCAGAAACAGTTTCTGAGGGATCAACATTGCAAGACAATCTGATTTACTGTAAACTGCGGTGATCGGTGTCTTCCTGCTGCAGGAAACACAAACACTTGGTTTAATGTGTGTGTGTGTGTGTGTGTGTGTGTGTGTGCTGGAGGGGGGGGGGGGGGGGGGCATCCAGGTGAAAAAGCAATCTGTAAAAATCTCTGTAAAGTAAAAAGTGGTTATAAAAAAGAAAATTATGTTTATATTTGCAAATTCAAGAATCTTGATGTTAAAACATTAAACCTCCTATGAAGAGTGAGTATAAGCCAGCCCAGCGACCAATCACCAGTCACAGTCAGTGTGTTTGGACATTTACTTGTTTATTTGCTTGGGGATTTGTTGCATTTGTCCCTTGGTTCTCGTTTCTTGTAAACACAGCATTATCTTTAGTACTGCTCTGTTATCTGTATCCTGTTTTCTCTCAAACTTCCCCTCTGTGATCACGGGAGTTTAAAGTTTCATCTAATCTAATTTGATCTATAGCATTGGTATGTAAAATATAATACGAACACAGGTGAGACTGGCTTTTTTTTCCCACTTATGAACTCTTACCAGCTTGACTGTGGCATGTCTTTGAATTTTTGTGGGGTTTCAAGAGCTCAGTGGCAAGTGACTGCAAACCTCCATTCCACAGATGAGACACTATACCAGAAACCCCGATGTCAAACACAACACCTGATAGCGGGGGATTGGTTTCTTACTGCATACCTCCACCAGGTGTATGCCTGCTTTAGGCTGCTTTTTGGGTGGGGGCTGCAGAGTCAGGACTCAGGGAGAGAGTTTGTACTTTCAGGATATGAGGAGGCCCTATAGATAACCTCAGACTGCCCTCGAGAGGATCAGAATGTCAAAAGAAAAGATGGAAACACCTCAACACCTCCCTGTCTTGATCAGACTTGATTTTAGAACTGATAAACAGTTTTCTGAGCTTGCTGAAAGAAAGGTTGGAGTGTACACATACATGTGTGTTTATAAAAGATCTTGCATATGTAAGATTAAATATGTGTGATTAAATGTGGAATAATCTATGTTACATCCTTAGTTACGCATTAATAAAAATGTAATAATGAAAAATTCAACTGATCTCATGATGCTCAACTATGTGGGTGTGGATTGATCCCTTCGATGGCAATATAAAATTGGCAATATAGGCAATCTGTTGCTGCAACTAACAAATGCAGTAATTTTTTTGTTTTTGTTTAATTGGTTACTTATCTGATTAATAGAAAAAAATCTTCAGACTATAAAATATTTAAGAAAAATTATGAAACATGCTAATTACAGGTTACCAGATCACAACGTGTCGTCTTAAAAAGCCTCGTTTTGTCTGCCCAGCAGTCCAACAATATTCATTATTTCTTGTGATAATATTGAGTTTAATCGGGTTTGGTAGTGTCTTGTTTCCTTGCCTCTGTGTGTCAATATGTCCAATAACTGAGCACAACTGAGTGGACTCACTATCAGCCCAGATGATGTGGTGGCGCCATTACCAGCGCAGGAAAACTGACACGTATATTTGACCAAGACTGCTCATTAAGTGCTGTCGCATCAGGTTGCTGCCAATGTTTATGTTCTCTCTCTATTTGGGTCTGTTCAGGTTTAGTGCGTTTTGGATCTGGTATAATTATCCTAGGGTCTGTTTGGATGAGGTTCGACTATTCATGGGTCTCTTTTGGGATCAGGTCTCTTTTTTTTAAATGAATTTATGCATGTTGGGTTCAGGTACGGTTTGCATGGGTCTGTTTTGGAGCAGGTCTGACCTTTACTTCAAACCAGTGAAAAGAGTACGGTCAAAAATCTAACAGACATTTCTGATGTGAAAATAACCATTGTTGCTCTAACTTTGGTGACTAATGTGTTAATCTAGGAGGACCCCATTGCTTATACCACGAAGCTGATTAAAAAGGGGGTTTCAAGATCAAAACACTTGCCTCCTGCACTATCTCAGGGAGTCAAATGAAAGAAACAACTTTGATTCTTCTGTACACAGTAGTACTCACAAACAAGCCACACAGAAAGCACGACTGGGACAACAATGAAATCTGTGTTTTCACAGCCTGCCAAGGCACGCTAGTGTCTGAATCATTTAAAAACGGTTGTTTTCTGAGCCCCTCAGAAGACCAGCATGACATTTCTATCATGTCCGTGACCCTTGAAGTCTAAATATACAGCAGGGATTTACATTCAGGGGAAAAGATATACTGTACATCTTATGGGAATGTTTTTTTTTCTGCCCAACAGTGTATAAACTATGAGTCACGTGAAAGGTCAAAGACAAACATGATTTCTCTGACATAGAACAAGACAGAGATAGAGAGAACCAGACCCGGTACAGAAGACTCTCAAAACCTTTAGATTCTGCACCATAATGCAGTAAAAAATAGACGCAGGCTAAAACGTACCAAACTTAAAGTTGGTAAATGAGTTTATTTGGCCAAAAGACGACGTACTCTTTTTAAATTGTGCCTTTAGTTATTTAGTTTCTCTGCTCAAGACAATGTGAATCACGCGGCAGACGAAAGCAGAGAGACAAATCTATCACACAAAGGAGTGTTTGTACGATTACTCCCAGTCTGCTGCGAGATCACGAGGGTGCTCCGTGACACAGTGCAGACACGACACAGACATCATGGAAAAGCACAGTAACATCTCATTGCAGAGCAGGCAACATTCACAATTTCTTATTTGGGGGTCAGCAGTAGTCAAAAGGTAACGATGTAAGCTTGTGAATGCAGGCCTGCCAGTCTGAATCCTGGAGCCGAGCACCATTTGCATTGGATTATTAAACTTCATGCTTTGTAAGATATGAAAGAAAATGATAAAGATATGTCTGAAAAGTTGATTGCATGGTTGTCAAACTTATACCCCGCAATCTGTGAGAGAAAACTAGATGGCTTTGACTATTTCAACACTTCAGGTATCTTTTTGTTAAAGACGCCAATATGCTTTTCTAACCCTAACCCTAACCCGATTCTTCTGAGTTTCAAAAAATCTTTTCCTAATCTTAGTTCTCTGACAGTCTGTTTATTCTTTTTATGATCAAGACTATGTTCTTGAAGAAGTCACACAAGTCATCTTTAATTTCATAAATCTCATTATGCTGACACTTCTCTGCTGTTTAAAGGAAACAGGAGTCTTTGCCTTACATATTTTATGGTTCTGTGGCAGTCACTGCTGGTTTGGTGTTACGTTGCTTTTCTTTTCCTGTTGCAATCACTATAAATGAATCAAAGACAGGTGTAACTCACCTCTGCTCCAGAATACTTGTTGGTCCGAGTTACCAGTTCATCGACGGACACATTTTGGGCCACGGGCATGTTGCGGAACTGGAGAGAAAATATCTCATGTCGGGTTGGAGCATCTGGAAGAGGCACGTAGACGATTCGGTCAAGGCGACCTGGACGCATCAGAGCCTGTGGGACGGGAAAAAAAGACAGTCAGCCTCTGGTTTTCCATCATATTTCACAAATTGTCACACACTAGTCTATCAAGTTAAGTTACACAATAATACTGAACATCAGTGAAATCTTATTTGGCTTGAGTAGGGTAACACATGTTAAATTCGCCTAAAATCTAATTCCTTTATTCAAGCCTTTTTACCAGCACATCCTTTGTGCTCACTTTGGCGTCACAAAAATACTGTCAGGACACTATGGCCCTGAGCTTTGACCTCCTTACTGCTTGCTTGTTATGGAGGAGATCTAGGAACTGAAGCGTCCTCTCCTTCTGCACTGATTGTACGCCTCTTTACACAGGACCATGAACCAAATGCCTAAAATGCAAACTGTGAAATGTAAGTTTTCCACTTCTAGCAGTCAGCGTGGAGACAATGTTGACGTTATCTGATAAACCCTCCACTTCCTACAGATCACATCTCCGTGACCCCAAAACAGTCTTTGAGTACCCGAAGCCGCCGCTGTCTCGCTTGTCAGACGTCATTAAGTGGCAGGCGCCTCTCAAACACAGACAGGCAGACGGACAGACAAATATGCCCCGTCTCCATTCGCTCTCCTCGGCCAGGCCGTGACAAGCTGTGGTGCGGTATGGTATTGTTTGGTTAGGGTTGTGTACAGCCAAAGAACAGCAGGATTTGAAAATAACAAAATGCAATTCACTCGCCGTGAATTAGCATTTAATTTCAGCAGTGGAAAGAAGAATCAACAGAAAAACAAACATCAACTGGAACTGA
Organism: Lateolabrax maculatus; assembly: GCA_031216445.1. NCBI lineage: Eukaryota > Metazoa > Chordata > Actinopteri > Acropomatiformes > Lateolabracidae > Lateolabrax > Lateolabrax maculatus. The sequence goes on along the minus strand of CM062206.1, from coordinate 6,262,302 downwards.
CAGTTTCATTGTTGTTCTTCTCCGAAGGCTCAGTGAGGCCTGGTTGTAAAGACAGTGGAGCCCCTGGCTTTGGGCCAGACAGGCCACAGCAGGGCTAAACCCTGGGCAGTGGAGACGAGGCACACACAGACGCAAGCCATGCAGGAGGTCACGTCAGGAGTGATCAGTGAAGGTTGGAGGGACCGGACCAGCAGCCTTTGAACTCTTGTTTACATAGTCATCACACTGCTATTCCTGCTTCTCTACATGCACCGCGTATCTCTCACGCCTCCTTGTTTCTTTATAGACATAGACTATGAACATTTAGAGTATGTCAACCTGTATGCTGGATGGTTAAAGCAGGACAATCTGCATAGATTAAGAATTTTAGTAAAGGGTGGCATAAACCCAGGTGAGAAAATGGAAATTTGAACATCAACAAATCCAAGACATATGATATAATCAAAAGCTCCAGAGCAGCTACTAAATGGACCTTGAGGTGAGTTTTTTTTGCTGTTGAGAATTAACTTTGAATCTCAATGGTAAGAAAAAACATTGCGAGTTGCAGCCCTATACTCAAAGTACTATGGCAGAAACCATCAAATGGTCTTTACCATGTTACATTTACATTAAGAGTTACATTATAAGTCCATCTGCTTGCAAAGTGTGCCGGATGTAATTTTAAGAGTTTTCTTTTATGGTTTTCTTCATTTCCCCTCTGGATAACCAATTCCCGTTTACTGCGGCGATGGACAGTTTTCCTGCCTTTTATCTGTTGCTTTTTTGTGTTCCTGTGTATGTGTATGGAACATGAGAGGATGGAAACTGGAGACAAACATTAGTAGCTACCCTTAGGTAACCACAACAGAGCCATGGCTGACAAAAGAGCCATGGATCATGAGAGGAAACGTTCTTGTTTTTCAGGTCTCTGGATTCTTCCACTCATTTGAGGAGAGGGTCTGGCTGTGGGTGATGAACCATCAACATATAACGGACAGACAGGAGTAACGTCACTGTGATTCAAAGCAGGGAAAGGGTGGCTGTTGAGGAGACCTGCTGGGAGATGGATAGATAGCAGGTTTGAGGGCTGCAACATGAAATTAAACTCATAATAGATTGACACTCAGGGAACTTGATATGATTCGTCTGGCAAAGCAACTATAAAAACAACACGTGAGAGTTAGTTTGATGTCACAGTTGTTCCCACAGGTTAGTGGGAATGGTAGTTTTGTGTGTGTGTGTTTGTGTGTGTGCAGGAGGTGAGACGGGTGCAGTGGTGGATTGCAGTCTGTCTCTCCGGTTGTTTGTCACAGCAGGTCGAGCCAGTCGCGGCAGTGCGTATTGCGCTACACAGAGGACGTTCCAGGGACACTTCCTGAGTTGCTCTCCCTGGAAGTATCTGCCGGCTGCATGCCAACACAAACCTGCTGACCCCGACTAAATAACTGACACAGGCAGACACTCCCATGCACAGCGACAAACAAAATGCACATAAACGCACATTTCCGGTAAACACTCTTCGGCTTGGTCTTTTTCATTTCAGAGCCATTTTTCTAGTGCAAAGACGCTGCCTGCTACTTTATCAGTCGTTAATTCTCCCCGCACACATAATGGAGAAGTGCCCGTGGCTTCCAGGCGCTCAGGCTCCACGGGTTCCAAGGCGCTCCCAAAAAGCAGAGCCGACCCTCAGCTTTGAGACTGCTAAACTCATCTGACTGCCCTGGAGGGAAAGAAAGGCTTTTTTCCCTTTCCTCTCAGCAAGAGCAGGGGGCCCATCCATCACTTAACAAGATACACTTCCTGTTCTCAAGGATCCGAGGGTGGGGGTAGGAGAGGAGGTAGGAGAGGAGGAGGAGGGGGAAGAGGAGGAGGAGGTAAGGGGGGACCCCGAGAGACAAATACTTGGCTTGGCATGCTGGGCAAGCGTTGACGGGCTCTTTTAGTAAAGGCATCATTCCACCTGAAGTCTTGGCTCGACGGGCAGAAGGCAACAGAAGAAGGGAGGGAAGGACAAAGGAGAGGAGAGGACAAAAACAGCCAGACCAAGGGACCCAGACAGGCCACTTGAAAGGACTACAGGACCAAAATCCTACAAACAAACACAGATAAGTGGCGTGGGAGACAGAAAAACTGCCTCGACAAAATGCAGTTGTTTAAATTCTCTGCTTTTCTAACACGAGTCAGCATGACGGATAGCATCCACCTTGTTGCACCACTGACATGATAGGCATCATTACACATGAGCCATTAGTAATTAGAAAATGCCCCTAGGTAAGAAATACCAACTAGCTTTAAGTCAACATCGAAGCCTTCATACACCACTAAATCTGGGCGAGCGCACCCTGCAGAGCGAAATCAAGCACAGTGCGATGGTGAGAACATTTTGAAAAACAAGTGGGGCCTATGCTGCATCAGTCAAGCTGATCAAAACACACAAAGAGAGAAAACAGGGAGACGAAGGAGAAAAAAAAAACCCTCATCCGCTCTCTCTGCGCCAAGTTTCACTGCCGATAACAACAGTAATCATTCCAGGCATTGCAATCCTCCTCAAGAAGTGATTACCCCCTAATGACAGACGACTTCCTATCTGCGAAGGCCGGTACCTCTCCCTAACCAGTGGGGAATGCTGGGAATCTTCTCCTCGGAGCGTTGTTGCTGAGCACATTCTTGGCCAGCTTCAATCTGACCTGCTCTGAGCTACGTCTACAAACTGTTTACAAACGGACGCCCCCGCAATTCAGGTGTCTTATTCTTAGATGGAAGCTTAGACACGGTGCAGCTAAATCAAGATCAAGGTCTGCTTTGTTGCTCACACTCCCTTCAGATCAAATGAGAAATGAGAGGAAACACTGAGTCCATGATACTGAACATGGTGACTAAGTTCTTCCCTGCACATCTGGTGAAATCTCTCTTTTCTTTGAAAAACTCTTTTTGTTCTCTCTTTTTCCAACATGCAGGATGATAGCAGGCTGTCTGGGTGAATGAGTGGCTTGCCTGAGGAGACATCAGTTGACTCCCTGCCTGAAGGCATTCGCTGTATGTGGTTTCCTAACCTGTCAGTCCGCAATCCTCAGAGGCCTTGGTGAGTCATACTGACTCGGAGATGGGCCACCCTGGATTTATGCAGAACACACACCAAACAAAAAATGCAGAGCGCATGATAGGAATCAAAAGCTCACAGAAAGGTCAGAGAGGTCTACTTCTGCAGTTCAGATCTGGGAAAAAATACAGCGTACTGACCGGCAAACGTTGCGTATTATAAGGTATTCTGTCTACTGCAACTGCAAAAGTACACTACTGTTAAATCTGTGAAAGTAGCTGCTAAAATTAGGGACGTGGCAGCCAATGGACGACAAGGTTGTGCCTTGATAGATTTGGGAAAAACTCACTGTCAAGGTGTTGCCACACTTGGTGCACATACTTGAATCCAGACCCAGGTTTGTTTCTTCTATGGTGTGGGAAGGAGTTTGTTTTAATAGATGAAAATCCTTCTTACTCCTTAGATCGATTGCACAACATGCATCCACAGCAAGACTGTATTGCATCTACCTCGCTTCTGTGAAATACTCTATTTTTAGTCATACCTGTGTGTGTGGCATGTATTAATGCAGCAGAACCTTCAAAGAGCACCTGCATCTGACAGCAGGTTTTACACTTCACACGTACCAGTCTCTCTTGGAAAAAATGGCCAGAAAAAGCTCTCAAAGTGTGTGAAAACTCCCCCTGAGCTTCATTTCATCCCTCTGCTGTATGTCACGGTGACAAAACAGACTATGAACTCTGTTCTGTTTTTCAGTTTCATCAAATCCCACATATATTGACTTGCAACTAAAGTAGATTTATACTCTCTACTGAAGAGTTTTGGACACTACATCTTTCTAAAGGGATGACATAATTTGGGATGAGGCCACAATGTGTTCAGAGGGACACTGGACCTGCTTTATGTCAGTCATGATTTTGATGTGGGAGAGGATCAGAGGAGGAACAGAGTGGGGAGAAAGAGAGAGTAAATCAGAGAGAGTAAATCAGAGAGAGAGGGGAGGGTACAGCAGAGCAGAGAGAGAGTGAGAGTGTGAGAGAGAGAGAGAGAGAAGCAGATTTGGCAACCAGTCAAAAACATGAGAGGCTTTCACTCTGGATTTTGCCCTTGAGTCAAACTTGCATCCGGCAGGCGAGGCCACCGTGTCCAAGAACCAAATAACTCCGCTGCTGTTAACCCCCTGTCGTCCTGCGCACTCTGCACAGCCAGGAGGAAGTCAAGGTTTGTGGTTTCAAAATGAGGTACAACCCATTTGAACAGGTGATATTCGTTCTTAGGAAATGACTATTTGGGCATGGCAGAGCAACCCATTTTGGAAATAAAGGTTGTATTTATAAGTATTTTCCTACAAAATGCAGTGCAAAAGAAGTGCACAATGCCAGATTTTCAAATACATATAATATAGTTTTGAAGGAACATCTTCAAACTGAATTCAATATTTACTTTAAAACACCGTTAAACTAAAGGGCTTCACAGCAACATGAATGGATACATTTTCTGTAACCCACTAAATTAAATAGGAAGGCCTATTTAAGAGGAACATTTCAGTTTATTACAATTTGAGATTTTATTTTGGTGACTTCCTCACCAAAGTACATGCCGAGATCTGAAAACATGGTGATTGCACAACGACAAAGTCTGACAGGGCAAGAAACACTCTGTAGTAGTCTCTTCATTGCTCATGCAAGTGATTAAAAGTTCAATAAACTGTGTTGGATACAATCATTTTCCTACATTTTATCTTCCTAACCTGTTATTTTTTAAGCAGAGAAACCGTTGTTTCATGTCACGATGCCAGACCTGACGGAGTCAACTCAGTGAAGTGGGCAGATTCAAAGGTCTGGACCCAGGCAAGACCTAAGATGTAATTTAGCACATGGACAGTTTGGTGTTTGTTTTTGTCGTACAGTGTCATTAATTTACACATTTTCATTTTAAGTATGTGTGGCCCCAGCAGGAGTCGGACTCTAAACCTGGTAAGACCACAGAGGTGTGTGTGTGTGCCTGTGTGTCAGAGGGTGTGTATGTATGGTGTTGTTGAGCATAGGGTCATTACAGAATTAGATGTCACACCTCTTTTACCTTTTATGGTGTGTGTGTGTGTGTGTGTGTTTGAGGGTCACAATCATATGGAGACCAGGTGAAGAGGCTGAGATGAGGGGAGGGAGGGGGAGAAGAAGTGGCAGCAGCTGTGTTGCTCTCCTTTTGGGTTTGGGGGGGTGGAGGGCACTCACACCCCTACAGCTGCCCTGGGGGCCGCAATAAAGTCCCTGAATCTGTCAAAACAACCCCGACTGGTGGGCCCTCACACCTCCATGAAAATAAAAATGGCTACTGCCAAAAAAGCAGTTATTTTGATAGGAATAGGTGGGCAGAGTATGTGTACGTGCGGGAAGGGTCGCCCCCACTAGAAGAAAAAAAAAAAAAAAAGGTGAAGAAAAGCAGAGGAAATTAGACCGAGGCCATGTTGAAATGTCGACTCATTGGAGCCCAAAATAAAAAGGCAGTAAAGCGGCTGCCATAAAATACATGTATGTTTGCTTTACAAAGAGGCGTTTCCTGTGAGCTGTCCGCAGTTCGCAGTTTAATTCTACGGGGCCTTGCGTTCGGTGTAAACTCGCCAGGTCTGGTTTCCATAATCCGCCCAAGAGCCTGTGGGCAACCTCCAAACTCCCCGGTCGAGTCGCTCGCTCAGACAAAACAGCAGAAACAACAGTTATTCTGATTCTCTTTTCATTTGTTTCACCCATCACTCAGTGCCACAATCATCCTCATTGCTGTCCCCCGGCTACAGTACTCAAATTCTTCTGGTATGTGTGTGTTTGTATGTACAAGTATGTGTGTGCGTTGGGGTTGAAGGAGAGTAAGAAGGCCTCTGAATTTCATCTCACAGGCACAGTCCAACGACAACAAGCTCAGCTAATCGGTGGTGTGTGATTGTCTGAGGACTTCACAGCTGAGTCTGCTTACAGATGATCTGTTTGGTGACATCCAGCACCGTAATAGAATCTGATAATGAGCGAGTACACACATTAAAATTATGGCTTCAACAAATTATTATTTTCATTCCTCACATTTAAGAGGCTGGAACTTGATTATCAAAAAAGTTGGCAATTCATTTTATGTTGGTCGACTGATCAATTACAGCTCTATTCACAGTGAGAGAGGCACTTAGTCACTAACCACTAATTTAAGTGTAAAATACTGAACTATGACGCCAAAATATTACTTTAAATTTGCTCATACATACTGTAGGACCAATAGAGGCATTTTATGAACTACAAGCTACAAACTTGGTCAGTCTGTTCACCTCCAACATGATTGAAGTTCCTCCTTTGACTACAGATTGATTCTTCCCTGAGTTTCTCAGCACACAATTGCTCAGAAATCTCAAATTAATACATTTAATGACACTAATGTGCACTAGGGATTCGAAACACAGAGCAATATTTTAAACACTGCACAGAAAACTGTCTATCAGCATCTTCATAACCACTGATGTCAGTGCTCATCAATTCTTTAAGCCTTAAATTAATACCATGAGTAACTGGAAACTAAAACCGGCATACATGTTACATATTTTTTTAATTAACAAAGAGAACATTAAGAATATTATCAAGGTTATCTTGTGATTCCCATACAGAATCTCAGTACAGGCCTTATGGACAATAAACATCTTCATCATCACCACACTCACAGCAGAGGTTAAATTCTACAACCCCTACCGAGATACATGCATGTAAAAATTCATATGCATGCATAAGCACAGTCTCTGTTGATAACGCACAGAAACACACGCACACATGAAACCTCCAATCCCCTTCCTACACACACCCACACAGAGCCCCCACTTCCCCCCAGAGACAGACTGCAGGTGCCAGGCCCACCTCGGGGTCCCTGCCGGGCTCTCGTTAGGCCTGGTGCCATTCAGGCGGCTCCACACACGCAACCCTGAGTGCTTTGTGTTTCTCTGACAGCCCTTGTCGTCCTCTTCATGTAGTAGTGGGGAAAGAAAAAAAAAAAAGAAAGAAAGAAAAGAAGAGGACTTCAGGGATTGTTGCTTTGAAGAATTTGACACAAGCCTGAGATTCACCTTGCACTGGCAATATTAAAGGACTATTCAGGTGTTTTTGCTACAAATCACGTTATTATTGCTGTTCATTTACCAAGGCTTGTGCCAGTATTTTATTTTGTTTTTTATAGTTTCAGGACAGCAATGTGGTTTCCGTCATTCCCATATCCACTTAAAACTTGTTTGAGACAATCACAATGAAGATCATGTCAACAAATATTGCATCACTTACATTAACAGTGCAGACTTGACTCCAATCAGATATGATGTTGATGTTTCACTTTGATAATTGATCACCATCAAGTCTCTGCAACTTATTTTGTGTACTTTGGTGAAATTAATGGAAATTAACAACTGCCTAGAAAAACAGATTAAAAAAAACCTGTTATTCTGCTATTGAAGAAACATCTGTACCACATAGTTGACAGTGATGAAGGTCGGACGGCCAAATTTAGTCCGCAAGTAAATAAACTAACTACTTTTCACTGAGTGTGACCCTAGTTGGTCATTGTTAATGTGTTTACTAATAACATACTTAAAAAACAATATGACGTAAGACAAAGGAAAAGATTCAACATTTTCTCTTGGCCAAAAATAAAAAGGGTCACACCCTTCCTTTACTATAATAGTTGTTTATTTTTTAATGCTGCACCTCTGCCAAACAAAAGTCAGTTTCTTGGTTTGGTTTTTCAAAATATGTTCAGTTCATGCCAAACTCCTTTCAAAAACTTATTGGCAATGGCAACTGCCGGCAAGACTTCTGCACCATAACATTCTTGAAATGATTAGAAACATTATTTTGCAGGCCTACTCTGCATCACATATTTTGAAAAGCTGTTGACAGAGCTTTCATTTATGTGTAGTGTAAGGATCAGTTCAAGCACAGATTTTGGCAATTTTTTCCATAATTTCTATAGCTGCCATCATCATCATCATCATCATCACGAGGCCCTGCTCAATGTTGTTGGAGGCCACCAACAACCTGTTTGCAACTCCCCTCTGCTTCTACACAAAAGCTTCATATTAAGGAATGTGCGCACACACACACACACACACACACACACACACACACACACACACACACACTTGAATGCTCACATATGCTGCCACTCACAGATACTTACCAAAGAGACAAACATAAACAAGCACGTTGCTGAGTGACAGAGCCGACTCGGCCGGATCAGTTTCCACTTCCGTGAAATCTAAACATTAGCTTGTTTACCCTCATCCTGAGCTGAGGCTGTGTGAGAGAGGGGAGTGTGTGTCTCTACATGTAGGTGTGTGTGTGTGTGTGTGTGTGTCCGTGTCCAGAGAGACAGAAAATAGTGGACATGTTAATAGAGACAATACCCCAAGCTGGAGCAAGACAGAGAGGGAAAAAGACGGGACAGACGCTCTCGCTCTCTCTCTCTCTCTCTCTCTCACCTGTCTAATCCTTCCATCATGAAGTCCGCCATGGTACCTCACAAACAAATATCAAACATTTGAGGACTCACTGTTTTATATCATAGTTCACTGAATATGTTTGGTTCTGGAGTGTCAGCTGGACAAATAGATACGTAAAGACAACACCTTGGGCTTTGGGAAATTGTAAAGAGCATTTTTCACTATTTTTTGACAAAATAATGGAGACACAATTGGACTATCGCAACTAGTTTGTGGCCCCCAGTCAGAACCCTTTCATCCGCAAAATTTAGATGGAAGTCACATATATACACCCAGTACATCTATCACAACTCGGCATGAACTTGGCCAGCCTCTGTCATCTTCAGTACACTTTGAGGATGGTCTAAAGATGTGCCTGGGGGATACTGCACAGAAACACTTGTTATCTGGGTGGTATGAGTGCACAGTACCTTGTACACACAAATGATGGCCTTAGGAGCAGATAGCTGTTACAAGTACACGTTAATATGGGTTGTTTTGGTGATTGAGCATTTTGGCTGTTAAGGAAACAGCCAAAAAGCCAGGCAAGCCAGACTACAAGCCATTATGCTTTAAAGAAGAGTGAAGCACCGGTAGGGAAAGGGTTAAAGTCACAACTTTACATTAAAAATCAGGAGTTTAATCACAGTATGCACTTTTTGGAGAACATCACTAAAATGATTAAACACTTTTTATGCATATTTATCAATTATTTGAGGTAATCGTCAGTGGACCACCATGAAGGGACTGGATATGGTTGCAAAGAAACTCATGTCACAGCTGCACAGCCTCTTTATGCATCACTTGATATGTACAGGGTAAGTTCATTGAGCTACAGTCACTTGCACTCAAATACGTACACAATGTTTACATATATGAAGCCTCACTGTGGCCCTGATGTGAAATTTCAATAGTGTTTCGTGACTATAGACATGTACAACCTTTAGTATTCTTTGTCTCTTTAAAAAAAAACATGGCGAAAAGGAATTCTGGTTTATACCTGTACAGTGAGAAATCGCCTGAAATCAAGACTTTAACTATGTGGAATACAAAGTTTAAAAAATTAAATTCCACAAAAAGTAAAGTTAGGAAAGTTATAGTTGTATAAATTTAGAAAAGTGGGGTTATAGATGGAACTAGTCAGACTCAACAGGGTTATGAGTTGCACTTGCTGGAACTGATTGTGTTTAGTGGTTTTAATGCTTCTCTGGCTGGTTTTTAATATTTTTGTTAATGCCAAAATAACAACGTTCCCATCATTGCAATGACGCAAACTTTTCTATGACTTGTCTCTGGATCTTTTCTTAATTCATCATTATTCTTCAGGGATTAATAATGTTTTACTTTTCTACTACACTTGGCCTGAAAACCAGCATCCAATGTAAATAGAAATACATTAGATTTCTCAAAGTGTCCGACTCCAGAAACCTTGAATACAAATAAATCGTATCCGCTTTTACATGTTACATCACTGCACACAAACAATAAGAGCTGGGCGCTAAATGCAATCTACAACATCAGAGCAATTAGCCACCTACTGCAAGAGATAACAAGACAAAGAAGAGAGGGAGGGAGGAAGAGGAAAAAAAAAATCCCCCACCCAGCATGTGAAAACCTGTGTCAGATTTCGCCACAGACAAGGTCACCCTCTCTTGGTCTCGCCTCAATGCCCTGGCTTGGTAACCGGATCCGGCGCAGGACGGCGACAAACCTGTTTTTGTCACAGCGGAGGTGCCCACTTGGTTTACATGCACATTGTGTTTACACCACCTCTACATTTTTATTTTTTCCCTTTTTTTGTTCCACCACAAGCCTTTAATTTACCTGTGAAGGGATTGAAGGAATTGTATGTAACTACGCACAGCTGTGAACACCCCTTCAAACACACACGTGCATACAAACACCAAAAAAATAAAAAAGGTTTGTCCCAATTCCAGAGCCAAAGCATCATCATTGGTGTTATGCTGCACAGCCAAGTTAACACTTGGTATGTTTGTAATTGTGCTGCCTATGAAACTGCACAGTAATCCCTTCCAGCTGCCTCCCTCACTCACCCATCCACCCTCCTCTTCCTCCTCCTCCTCCTCTCTCCCCTTTCAGAGAAACTGTAGCTGCAACTCTGAGTATGTTTTCCATGGGCCCTGGTGGATTCATCCTGTTGACAGCGCCAAGCCTTTTATGCATCGAAAACACAGTATTCCCTTTCAGGTGGAGAGACGATGGAAGGGAGAAGGGGAGCTGGGTTGTGGGTGGGGGCGGTGGTGGGGGGGAGAGCCAAGGACGGTCCCCGCAACAGACTTCAAACTTCAAAATCTTGGTCCTCATCTCTTCACAAAAAAGAAGAGTGAGAGACAGACAGTGAGAAGGGAGGGGATGAGGGATCAAGAGAAGTAGAAGGGGAGGCAGGGGAGGAGGAGGGAAGGATGAAAAAAAAACAACAACGGCACAAAGGAGTGCGTAATTAAGACAGGAAATGGGAGAAGAGAGGAGGGCTCTGGGGGCTTTCAGAAAGAGGCTGGCCGGGGTCGCTTTTCCAGAGAGCGGAGGAGTGGGGCCGATACCCGAGCCGTCTGAATGGAAATCAGATAATCTGTTAACACAAGGCATGGCCCAGATCCTGCCTGCAGACTGACATGGATAGGCCAGTTCCTGTTCCAATCCGCTGCAGTGGCACAAAGTGTTGCCAAGGCAACCAGCTGTTCCAGCCAAACTTTGCCTCTCTCTCCGAGCCGGCGGCAAAAACGACAGGTGGGGCTGCGAGGCGGGTGGAAGCAGCACTGAGGCGCTTGTGAAAACACAAAGCTCGCTCCATGGTGAGACGACACAGGGGCAGGAACTTAACACCGGCCGACACGCAAACACAATTCTGCTGAACTCTGGTGGTGACCAGTAAGGTGACCGCTTCCTTCAACCGGTTCCTCCAGCACAAAGAGTTAACCGACATGTCTTTCTTGCACAGGTGAAGCAGGGAGTGATAACACGTTATAACATATTTTCCCACCTCTAGTGGTATATATGCATGGCTTTACTCTTTTTTGCCCAAGTCGTGAAATATTTGTTTCTAACATTTCTGCGGTCAGCCCAACACAGTAGAAGTTTTGCTCCTCACAGCAAGAAAAAAAGAAAAACAGTAATAAAATAAGTGCCCAGCAACAATGTCCTCGTTTCCCTCAATACTCCACAAAACTTTGCACCAAACTTTTATCTGAACTTGCACCAAAGAAATATCCACTATGGCAACTCTTCACAATGTGTACTGTGGATTATAATAATATTCATTATAACAGGGACAGCATTTTTGCGTTGATGTTGAATTTTATTTACTTTTTCAAAATAAATGTTATAAAAATAAATAAATACTAAAATTCCATTCAGCCACATTATATTGGGGTACTCATTTATTTATATATTTATGTCATTTGGCTGCACTGACTCTTTAACTAGCAGTTCAGCATTGGTGCCAATACTGACCTTATTAAGTGGATGTGATATTGGCCATAACATGACTGGTCCACATAAATACAATATATACATTATTAAAATGTATTGTTTCTGCCACCAGTTACATTTATTCAGTCACGACATGCTGCCAACTCAGTTTTTAGTGCCACAGCAGCACTTGGCCTCATAAAAAATGATTTAAATTAGTAACACACAGTGAAGTATACAGATTTTCAATGTGGAAAAAAGAGAGTACTGCCACTGGATAGGTACTCAGTATCAGTAAGTACCCTGAGTTGAGGTATAGGAATCGGATTGGTGCCTTGCTATCTTTGACCATTCAAACTGATGGAAAACAAGCCGGCCTCTTGAGTCGCAATATGATAAATTGCTGCTCTGATCGATGCAGGCTACTACTGCTGCTAACTACCCACATTATCACATCTGGCTAAGTGATCACCTTTTTAGCACGTCTTCTATGATCTAACTCAAACACGTTCTACATTTACACAGCCTGAAACACTAAAAACAGCTCTCTCAGCCAAATTCAACAGTCTCCCTTTTCCACACTTCCCCAAATAGTAGATTTTACAACTTTATGCTCATTTACATTTTTGTGTGCTTTGTCACAGTATCATTTGCTGCAGCTCTAAAAAAAAAAAAAAAAAAAAAGAGCCAAAACCTACAGATCTACCTGACAGTGGTGTTGGTCCCAAAGAGGTGTTAGGATCAAACTCTCCCCACAGTATCATAAAAATGTTATTTACAATGGCCTGAACAACTTTATAGATTCCCCTGGAGGTGAACAGGAGGCCACGGCTCTAAATCAAGGCTGCTTAAAACGTAGCTATTTCAACTTTTTCCAATTTTAACTGCATTCATATTTTGTGTTGACTTAACAACAAGAAGGAACAAATCTCCTGCAATAAAGCCCCACCACTTGACCCATGTTGTTTCCCAGCCTACTCTTTGATTATCAAATATCTGAGCTGGAGGAGATGAGGGAGAGAAAAAATAAAAAACAAAACAAAAAAAAATACACCTCCTACAGGACCTCCACCTCTGCTCCCACTTCAAGAGCAAGGCGGTGCGACATGCAGCGGCGTACCGCAGCTCAAACTTCCCCTTCCTCTTGAGGGGAAGCTATTTTATTGTGTTCCACTGAGATAATTGCCAATCCTTTAAATGAAAGGGTTTTCTCAGTGCTTTGGTAATTACTAGATACGCAGCAAGGGTCTGGTGAAGGAGGGGGGAGGTAGAGAGAGAGAAAAAAAGAAGAAAACATGACAGGCAGGTATTAAAATTCAATGGGTGGGGCAGGAAGGAAGTCGAGAGAGGGATGTGTTGAAACAGAGAGAATGAGGGAGGGCTGGAGGGAGGGAGGCAAGCTGTGCTGCTGTAGCCTCCGTTTGGGGTTGAGGAAGGACATGTTTATGGTCTGAGGGTTGGGCCTTTTTTTTTTTTTGATCCGATAGAGCAATCCTGTGCCAAGTGCCAAAGACACATCTGCTCCTGGGCAATCCTTTGCCGTGGTGAGGTGATTTATGTGGTGATCACTGACCTCTTTTCCTAAATCACTGGTCTTTTTTTAGGAACTTCCCATCAAATTTGGAGCAGCTGAGCTGAGCTGAATAATTCTTTCAGACAGCGCAAATTACATACTGCGCTTCCTACTCGGTGTGTTGAAGAATGTCTCTCAGTGATGATGGAGAGATTGAAAACCAAAGCAAACTGTAACTGCACATGCAGTTATACACCTCAAAGGTTTTTGGATACACTGGCACAGTTTCACAGCACAGCTCTGTGAATCACCTCAGGTAAACACACAGGCCAACGGAATAATTGTGGGGTACAGTTGTTAGGATTACACACTTATTAACTATCGCTGTTACAGTTTGTTGAAAACAGATAAAGCCAAACTTTAGTGTCCAAGTTGACATGGTAGCACTGATGAACAACAAACAAAGATTAAAAAATTTGGTTGTGCAGCAAATTAAAAAAAAGAAAGAAATTGTCATCTTAAAAGCGTTGAAGGAATGCATCCGTTTAACATAACTTTTCCTGTTAAGGCCTGTTTTTTGATGTATTGTATTTTCTGAAAAACCATATTGCCAGACGATTTGGCAAAACCCTGGATTACATTTAATGCCAACATTTATAAAATTACTGCACAGGTGAGCTACGGCATGGATAAGATTTGGTTAAGGTTAGGGCTTGTTATAGTTAAGAATGGAACTGTGAGGTAACAAAATGGATTGAAAGACTTTGCAATCCTGTGAGATTCAGTATTCGTCATGGGGTATAGAGAATGGCACAAACAGCCCTTTTGTATCTCATCTGCAGCTACATCTCACTTCTGACTGTTCAAGCATCCGTTGCACTCCCATTTTAAACCACTTTGATAGGACCAACGCTGGGTTACCAACTGAGAAAAGTGGGTAACTGCCCTGGGGGCCCAGACCACCAGGGCTCCCAAAAGTCCCTGAAAAGGTTAGGGGAGTTGCTCCACTAAAGTACAATACCAACAATGGTAGGTCCTGCATTATAAGCTTATGTTGTGGCTGTATCTTGTAGAGGAGAGATCTACATCAGTAAAGTGTGCAGGTCCCACAGTTGACCAAGTTAATTTGCTCCTGTACAGTGCAGTCAGTTGTCCTGTAGTGTTGACAGGTATGTCTGTCTATGTAGACCTATCAAATTATCTTTTTACATGCCATCAGGTATCATTTACACACTTTCCCCTGTGGCCCCTGACCCTGGAGAATGGCCCTTCAGATGCCCAAAGAGGCCCCGGGCTTGTCAAAGGCTCGCCTGTTGAGGGCCTGCTGGTCTGGTGGAAAAAGGTGTGCTCTTAGCTTGTTATGTGACACGGAGGGGAGACAGGCCAGAGGAAGGTGAGGGGAGGAGCGTGGGGTGGAGGGTCAAGGCGCACAACAATGGCCCCTCTCAAGTCGGGAGGGCCCATCAGTTAAGTGTGTTTTCCTGCAATTTGAGAAAGTGGAATCTGGTCAAATTGGTGTCCTCTTGAGTTCCCATTGCATGAGTTATGCGACTGAGGGAGGGTGGGGGGGAAGATGAGGTGAGGCTGGGGGTGTGTATGAGGGGGCTGGCACTGCCTTAATTGATACTCCCTTCCGAAAGAGGAGTAAAACCCTCAGTAGTGCTGAACAGCGGCATTCCAGGTCAGACTGGCTGTCTCCATGGCGACGGCCGGGGGGTGGGAGGGCGAGCTCCACCATTCGTGGACGAGATTGGATGCTGGAAATGGATACGGAGTGACAGGTCAGCTCCACGGGCCACATAACACGCAGCCACAAGGCTTAGGCATCCTTCACCCGGGCACGGAGATTCGATAGGGGGGTTTATCCAGAGGGTCAAGGGCCATCACAGCATCACAGCCATGGACATACTGCATCTACTGAAAGCCAACACGGTGGACAGTTACAGTTAATCAATGCTATAGTGCTCGCAGTTGGCTGAGACAACTGATAGCCTGACTCGATTAAATATTCCCTGCAACTAACTTTGGAAAAAAAATGGCTTATGCACTTGTTTGGAAAATGTTCTCATCTTCAATTAGATTATTCTATCTTATTATAGCTTGATTATTGTTTCTACCCATATTGCAGCTGAAAGAACTCCATGTTTTAAACCGATCTCCCATCCTTCTCAAAAGCTTGATGGAGTTATCGTTCAGGTGATTGTGTTTGGACGGCATTTAACATTTGAGAAGTTTGGCTTCTTTTGTTTATATCACTCCAAGTAAGTTATCACAAAACATATTGTTTTGGTATTGGTACCAATACTAAGCTACAATCACCACTCTAAGAAAAAAAAAAGAAAAAAGAAAAGACATTGAACAATACCGGCCTTTGTACTGAGTAATAAGACCTTAAATGTGAACACAGCCCATGTTTCATGTCCTATAGACTAATAGAGTGGAACAAGATAACACTTGTTCTGTCTGTACAGCCTGGGAATTACAACAGTGTGCTAAGTGTAGTACCAGAGAGTGTTCAGTAATATTGCAACATGATGGATAGCTGTTTTATAGGCTTAGGTGGGCTGGGCACCTCAAGTGCATGATGCCGACATAAAATCAATCAATCAAACAGAGCTGACCCATCGACAGGAGGCATTTAAAGATCTCAAAGTAATAACTGCATTATACGCAGTCCTATCTATTCAGTCAACTCTGCAACGCCCTGTTTGCAGAGACATATATCCTTCCTTTTACAAGGGGATATTATTTTACAGTCTCCTGACCTTGGGCACACTGAGTGAAACCCAACACCGCCCACCAGTCTATTTCTGTATTTGTCTTACAGTAAGCTGCCGGTAATTGAATCATGCTCTCCAGGACTGCTAGACATGAATGGTGCTGCGGACACATTCAGACTTAGTCACAGTGGTTAAGAACAAGGCATAATCTTGCGGCTACTATGTTTAGGTCGTGTGACTCCAATTATGTTTGTTTTTTCTTCGCTTTGTTTTTATTACTTGAACTGCGAGGCTTTATATCAGGTGATCCGTATTAAAACTTTGTCTTGAGAAATTTTGCACTTCATTCATAAATAAGCTCTTTGAATTTGGCTCTTTATACTCATAATCCTAAAAGATAAACTATATATAGACCTTTGAAAGCAACATGAGTGTGCTGCATCTTTAAAAAAACCACATAATTAATATGGAGAAAGTCCACGTGTATTTGAAACCAAGATACATTTTTAATGACTCATGTCTTCAGTACACAGTGTCTTTTGATAGATAACACCCAAGAGGTGTGATGTCAAGAATAGACACAACCAAAAAGTTGGCTAACAAATGCAAAGAGCAAAGTTTTTCAGTTCATCTGTGCATTGATCTGATGCAAAAGAAGTTGGTGAATAAAGAAAAACTTGTTTACCTCCACTTCTGTCATGTCTGTTCTGTATGAAATCCACAAATTAACCGCACCTCTGGTTGTGTAACAACTCCGGATCTAGGTGATTCCCTTTGGCAAGAAAACAACAACCCTCAGTTTCTAAAGATAGATAAACTGGTCTTTTCGCATGCTGTCAACTGCTTAATCTCAAAACTAACAAACCACAAACTGAAAGTCACTGTCTTTCCAACAACAAGCCTCTGCTCCTCCACCTAAGGTCAGGGTTGGAGCTACTAATTCACTTGCATTCAAAATAACTTAATGAACAGACCAACTGCACTACATGGGCATGAAAACCCAAAGTGTTCATTCAGTAAAGATGATGATAGGTTAATGGCAAATAAAATTGTGCAGGGTCACAGGCTAAACATGACGGTGAGCTTTCATTTTGGGACTGTGTGGGATTGTATCTTCAGTTGTTGGACAGAGCACAGTGCTGTGAAACATCAACTTATTCACGCATTTGTGTAATATAGGTAAGTTAACATCTACAGTAGGCTATGTGAGAGATAAAGTTACTAAGCAACCGTCTGTTGCTACTGGCAAAATAAATGCCAGCAGGATAATCAAGACCTCAAAGTGGAAGCCCTGTTTGATACAAAGTAGCCCATATACAGTAAGGCAGTCATTAAGTCATTTTCTGTTCATCGGTAGTTTAATAAATAAATAAAAAACACTAAAAGACACTTTATTACCCATTTCTGAGTAAAAGGTCCGCCATACCTCACATAAAAATATAAATAGAAGACTGGCCTACTTTTACATTTGTGTAGCCGATCAACGTAGCGCATATGCACGACTTACATGCTGCTCTCACGCCTGGTGTAAGCCAGTTTCATTTATTATAGTGGAAGCGCAGTGTTGCAACAGCCGTTCTGCAAACGGTCCGCTTACATTACATGTTCAATGTAGCCTGCCTGGTTCTACATTTTTACTGTGGAAAATCAGATAAGGCAAATCAAGGTGATTGTCAAAATGTGGTGAACAAAAGGCAGAACCTTCCACATCAAGTGAGCTTAAGTTGCCACGAGAACCCCCAGTTTGGACAATACAGTTCCCATATCACTGTAACCATCCAGCAATACTACTACAACACTGCACAAACAATTCCTCTTAAGGCTGGTGAGAACAGTGCTGCAGCAGTGTATTCAAACTTTGCCATCTGCTTGCAATTTCGTGTAAAACCCACTCTAAGAGCAAAGGTCTTCTGAGATAAGCATCTTTTGGGCAAAACTTTCTCAGATGAGGGCCCCCGGTCTAATTTGTGTCCATTATCTATATTTATGTCCTCTGTAGGGTAGTTAAGTAGTTTGTGAAAAGCCTGTTTGGTAATAGCATTTACAGTAATACATAAATTTTTAGCTGACTTGACTTGGGGGGTCCTCGGGATGTGAAGGACTGAAAAGCGGCGCTATCACGTAGTTGGTGCGCGTTCAGGTTTAGCAGGCTGTTGCAGTCTGGGCTGTGATTAGGGCTTTGATAAGGCATTGTAGATGGGCTGTGGAAAAGCGTTTTATCACTGGAGCATAATAGCGTGCATAAAAGCCATGAACCTGCGCTGAATAAATATGAGGCAGCACACACCCACAGAAAGACAAATGTGTGTGCACGCATGCACCCGCATGAACACACACACCTTGTGTTTGCAGCACCTTTCCTGCAGATTATCTCTGTGAAAGAATGGCGGGATCTAGGGGCTTTTTTCCCCTCCCTGCCTTTCTTTCTTTCTGTGTGTGTGTGTGTGTGTGTGTGTGTGTGTGTGTGTGTGTGTGTGTGTTGTATCTCCACTCCTCCCCACACACACTCTTCTGCTCTCCCTCTTTCTTCTTCCCCCCTTCCCTATCTCTTTCCACCTTTCTCTTGGTGTACTCCGTCCTCTCTGTTTCGCCTTCCATGCCTGAGTGCAAGGTGAGGATCACAAAAGGAACACCTGGCAAACACGGATGTGGTCCTCCTCGTCTCATTGTCACACCCCCCACGTCCCCTCCCTCCCTCCCTCCCTCCCTCCCCACTCCTCCCCCCGTCCTCCCCCCGTTGACTCCCTTTTCAGAGAGGCGCTCACAAGAATGGCAAACAAGGCTTTCAGCAGCAGGAGGAAGGAGGACGAAGAGGAGGAGGAGGAGGAGGAGGAGGTGCACCCCCACCACCTCCACCACTCACTCCCTTCATTACTCCCCTCCCTCCTCAGCTCGCCTTTCACACGCCAGGAAGTGCTATTCAGACCAGAAGCTGCATGTACATGTCCCTCTCAACCAGTAACACCTCACTTCTTTCTCTTTCTCTCTCTGAGTGCACATATATAGGCGTGTGTGTCTGTGTGTGTGTGTGTGTGTGTGTGTGTGTGTGTGTGTGTGTGTGTGTATAAGGGAAGAAAGGGAGGAATGGGAATAGACAGAAGCAAAAAGAGGAGAACTGAGTAAGGAAAGAGAAAAAGTAAAAGGGGTTTATCTTGTTCTAACTGTCCTGATAAAACTTCACAAAACATGTAAAACTTTCTTAACGTTCAACTTGAAACTTTTTTTGAAAATGTACTAAAATGCATTTCATGTCCTCTGGGGTCACAACTTGCTCAACACAAGCAGAGGCAGGAAAACTTTCCATTGAGATGAATTCAATTTAATAACAAAACAAAATATTGAGCTCTCACATCTCTGCTCCAGCCTGACAAACAGAGAAACCTCCACCTTGATTCACTGTGAACAGCCACCAGTCATGTATCTGACCTGATATATGATCTGAAAAAACTTGAAAACCCTCACACAAAGCTCCCAAGAATCAACTTTACATTCTTAAAATACTGCTTTGTGTTTAGGTTGGGTCTATATAACCTTAGGATTGAACACATAGTGTGCAGGTCATGCAAATTGTGTATTACATAAAATGAGGAGAAGCAGAGGATCTTGGTTTTGGCCGGACGTTTTATTTTAAATTTTAAAAGAGTGAAACCTTCTTGGTTTCAGTATTTGGCTGAGACATCAGTTCAGGCCTGTATCTTGTTATAGCTTTCAGTCATTACAGTGATAAGACACGAGAGGCACGTTGGCTCAGGTGAAAGGTCCTGATTGATTTTCAAACAAGTCCTAATCAAGCATTTAGGTATATTCTCATATTTCTGGTCTTTTAAAATAAATGCTGGTGAAGCTAATGTGTGACTTTTTGCAAAATAGCGATAAGTTAAGAAGCAATAACTCAACATGACATTCGTCTAGCAGCTGATGTTTTCACAGGGGAAATTTTCTTTGCCTGACACCTCTTAAAACATGCAGACATACATTTTAGCAGGGCCGGAAACATTTTTTACTTTGTACATCTTAGAAATTCACAATTCATTTTTGATTTTGAATAACCAAATAATTTTTAGAGCAGAGCCATCAACCATCAATCTGTGACTTGACTGCTACAATTCTAAGATTTCCCAAAATAGTAATTTCTCGCCCCTAATAAACAGGAAATAAGAGTTTTGAATGTGAAGGATGTCCGATTTGTCTTTTTATCCATTCTCCTTTGTAAACAACAGACTGTGAGTTCAGCAAGTGAAACCAGATGTGGTGACTATTTTTAAAGTTGTAACACAAGGGTAAAGACTGGGGCACACGTGATATTAACTCGTTCATACAAAGTGTTAACAAAGTGTAAGTGTTCATAGCTGTTCTCAACAGCCACACTCAAATCTTATCTTCAAAATGTGGTGTGAGGCACGATTAATTGAAAAAGAAAATGGGGTAAAGGCAAGACATTCATGGTGTAGTTCCTGTTCCATTTTCCGCCTTTGCTTACTTGGCCAATGACGAATTGACTCTTTAGCAACTTATAATAATTGTTGTTTAGAGCCACCCCCAAATCCGATTAGGAGGTTTCAGATGCTGTTTGGTGATCCCACACACACTTAGTCTGCAACATACTGACGCCTTAAGAATTGCTACATTTACTGTAGTTTTTTGGGTGATGGTGCCTTGATGGTCAAATTAGAGGTTTTTCAAATTTTCAATAAAGTGATGACAAACAGATTTCCAGTCGGTTTCCTTTCATGGGAACCTCACAGAGCCTCAGTCAGGTCGAGATAAAACCCACAGGGGGACGGACCCTCATCAGCACCCTTTCTCCTGTCCTCTACCACCTTTTGTAAAATCATAATACTAAACGAAAAGAAGCCGTAAAACCAAGACAAAACACTTGAGAGAAAAGGGCCCTTGTTCCTGAGCTTTCAAAGAGAAAGGAATCAGGGCCTGGACATCAGCAGCACACAAGCAGCGCTCAACATGATTAAGCTCCTTTCACACTTCAATGCAGGTACTGGTATGTTATACATTTGGGGAAAAAAAGGCATTTCCCTTCCTCTGAGAGTCTTTGTGAGGGTCAGGATGTTGTTCTAAGTCCACCCCCTCTGTCCAATAACATATACTGAAGCTATCACTCTGGAGCATCAGCAGCAGCCAGCCTGCATGTGCTGGGTGGAGGGCCATGCAGGCCAACTGTGTGTGAGTGTGTCAGGTAAGGGGAGTGGTCTGTGTATTATGATGGATTGTGTGTGTGTATGTATGTATGTGTGTGTGTGTGCCTGCCTCACTCCAAGACATGTTTGGAGACAATGTCAGTGAATTTTCATTTTGCTTTGCTGGATTATTGCTCAGTCTGGCCACAAATCATATAGCATAGACGTTTAACTTGTACTAAATAATACATAGATGGTTCACATAATAATAATAATAATAATAATAATAATAATAATAATAATAATATTTGGAAAGATTGTCCAAATATATGTCTTTATGTGTATATGTGTGAGTCCACATTTCCCAAATCTCTGCAATGCAGGTGGGCAAGTGAAAAAAGTTAGCACAAAATAATATAGAAAAATATAGACATTTTCCTTCAAAGCTCTTATTCCTCTTGTGACTCTTGTGTTTCTTTTCATTACAGACACCCGTCTCAGTCAATTCTTTGGTTTCCAACAGAGGCTATTAAAAGTCACGAGTAACTTAAAGGCTTTTTAATTGCAAATATCTGATTCCACTATAAAATTAATGTAATTCCATAGCATGGACACATATACTCACATACACACACCAAGAGCAAACAGCAAGCCTGCTATCAGATGTCCTTCCTGTTTGCACAGGAAGTAAACCGCTGCTTGGAAAGCAGGCGTATGGGGAGGCATACAGGCTGGGCTCGAGGGCGGGTTGTGTGCGTAAATACACAAAGTGTGCGTTCATATGTGAGTGCATGCTTGCTTCAGGAAGACTGTGACAGCTTTACTGCGCTGTCAAGTATTTATAACCTACAACCTTTTTAGAGGCCCTAACCCAGAACCCAGCCTGCCTCTCTCTGTCTGAGGCCCTCACCACAGCGGGCCCCCACTGTACAGTAACTCCACAGCACTTCAGACCCTGTAAATCTTTCAGTGAGGGGACTACAATGTGTGTGTGTGTGTGTGTGTGTGTGTGTGTGTGTGTGTGTGTGTGTGTGTGTGTGTGCGTGTGCGTATGAGGTTCCAACTCCTGCTATGACAACAGACGAGCCATCACGGTCTTAAGAGCAGCTATTTGCCTGTCAAACTTAATCTTGGCTCGCAGTTCGACTGGAGGTGGCTTTTACTGTCTGTCAAGAAAGAGAGAAAGAAAAAAAAAGAGAGCAGAGCGGATATTTCAGGGGTGGAAAGTGGTGCATACCATAAATAGCTTGACTTTCACAGCTAGGAATCCCATTTTCAGTGGGAGGCATGTTTTTTTTTTTTTTTGGTCTGTGTGCGGAAATGACTATTTATGTACCAAACACTGTGATGTGTAATTTGGGAGATCTTGTTTCAAGCCTTGCGTTCTTGCAATTTAGATAATATAATACTTAGTGTCTTATATCCTGTGGGTTGTTTAGTTTCATTGACACTCTCAAAGACACCATCTCTCTGTTTTTAACCTTCCCTCCTTCATTCCACGAAGGCCACAAGGTGCCATAAGTGCCTCAGATATCTTCATCTAACAACCAGCGTTCCTGACAGCATTTCCGCCCTGTAGTGTCAGCATAGTGAGCATATTTCATGCAATACTCTGTCACCTCAAAGTGCTTGTTCGATTTTAATATCTCCAATTACACTGATTGTGCACTTTCAAACATTCCTGTTCATGAAAGAAACTGTATTTGTTCAGCAGAATATCCTGAGTAAGAATATTTTATTAAAATGACTACTATGTGCTGTTGAAGACATTTTCTCCTGGATCTATGTAGCAGATTGGAAGTTGACTTTTTCCCTGTATTGCCTCTGTCCACACACAGGTCCCAGAGCAAAATAACGTATTACTTTTTTTTTCGTTCGCCAGTCAAAGGTGTGCACTGTTTAAAAAGGAGCATGCAAGCTGCTTTTCCAGTTATCTTCTGCATCTCTGTACTTCTCCGAGGTACTGCTCACAGTAATTCATCCACAGTGACAGCCATATGGTATACTGCTCTGCTCCACAAACACTCTTAAAACACGGAGCCACCAACCAGGGGAAGAAAAAGGAGAAAAAAGAAAACACATATCCTGACAGGGCCTCTTTCCTGCTATCTCAATAAGAATGCAAACATTTTCAGACATGCTGGCAACGACACACATCAATATTAAAACCCTGATTGAAATACAGCCTCACAAATGTGTCCCTCCACAAAACTGAAAGTAGTCCATGCATCTATAATTTGACCATACATCTATAATTTGTACCTATCGGGTAACATTTGTTTATCCAACCATTGGTTCCAACTGTGTTTGGGCATACAGGGATGGTAATTGCACCGTTGGTTAAGTGACTGTTTCAGGGAAATGGAGCGGCATGTGACGGAGGTGGAATGCAGAGTACATATTTACCAGTTGAAATAACTGTAATATGGCAAAAGGGGGGGCAGTTCAGTAAATCAAATTACTGAGTTTAGTCAGAGAGAGAGGACAGACAGGAGATGTACTGCTTTAATCAATTTGGATGGCATGCCGTCTCTGTGGGTTGTGTGGTAAAAAAATGATACTATATGAATCTGAACGGCTTGTGTAGAGATGACCACATTTCACTGTGGAACTATCAAATGTACAGAGCTGCAGCCTTAACTTAAATCTTTTATAACCAGTAAGTGCCCTGCCAAGAATCCATCCACATTAATGGTGATTTTGTTCAGTTTTCCTTTGTGTATACTGCAGCTCTCCTTATCAAGTCATTGTTGTGTATAACTGAGTCCTAAAAGCCTTGTCTTCTTAAAAAGTATTATATATTGTAAAATTCTGCCAGTGGAGAAAGAATACTTGCACATATTATCAATAGAAATCCACTTATTTAAAGAACATAATAATAATAATAATAATAATAATAATAATAATAACAATAAATATACATATATAATGTGGCTATAATCATGAGAATAGTACACAAAAAAATAACTTAATAATAGGTGACTGTAACACAAGTGAAAAATGGTAGGGCAGTAAGAATATTCATTTCTAATGCAAATCAACTTGTTTCAAGTAAGTTGATTTCCATTGAAAGCAGGCTGAACATGACTTACTGCACTGGAATTTTGCTAAAATAACATTTTTAGGATTTAATTATTTGCAAAAATGACTTTATGAGATTTTTAGAACTGTAAAATCTGGAATGTAAGATTTGAACTCTTAATTTTCCCTTCATCCAAGGATTTATTGGTCTGTGTGTAACGTACACAGTTCTGCTAGTTGTCAGAATGTGTCTGCTCCAATGTCACCGAATGATTCCTGCTCATTTATTTGCCTGGCAGTCGAGTCGAAGTCTGCTACTCGTTGAGTTTTCACATGCTAAGCAGATTCAATGGTTTCTACCTTGGGGTCATGGCAGTGTCATATGTCAAACTAAGTGCTTCCTGAGGTTAGCCATGTGGACACACCGAGTCAGTGTCACCTGTTTAAATCACGCTTCACTAAATGCCAAAAAGAATTCCACTGCAATCATATTACTGTTTATTTTAGTAATTTAGCTGAGTCTCTCACCACACGACGTATTGTACCCTGAAACCGTACAACCACAAACATCAGAAACAACCAGGAGATTTGGTTCCACAGAAACATGACAACAGAGGCAACAAACACTTTTTTGCATCTCCACGGAGAAAAGGTTTGAAAGATTCTGGATTCAACGATTGTCCAAACTCAGAGAACCTCTGGTTAGAAGGAAAACTACTACAACGACACTTGACAAGAAATTAATTATAAAATGAGTGGTTTGAGTTGATCATAAACATGCCTAATTAACAGTGCAATTTGCAGATTGAGATTTCCTGTCCTGAGGCTGCAATAGTTTGAACCGCAAATATGTGTACAATGTCACTTGAGGTAAACCAACCGATAATGGCATGCTCAAAAGGGAAAGGTAAATTTCATTGTGGATTTCCACTTTGGCAACAAAAAAAAAAAAACGATGTGTCATTTAATTGTTCATGTCACTTTTCCTCCAGATCATATTTTGCCAGCAACATGGGTTAAAAAATGCAGCCAAAAACCACCCCCAAAGTTTATATAATTGCCCTTATTACAGCATTTTTTACATTTTAATACACCAAAAGTTTGATATAAATGAAAAGATCCTTAGAGATGCTTAACCCAAATAAACCCCAAAAGGATTTTCTTTAAAGGAAAATATTTAAAAGTTAAATATTGTTAGCTCATCTCAAATCAAATAAATGCCTTCAACTTCTTTTCCAATTAATGCAAAAAAAACATTTTAGTACACAAAATGCTCCAATAAAATACCTTGGCCATGCAAAAACCCCCCCAAAAACATCAAACGTCAAACCCTGCCTCATTTTCTTGGAAGTATCAAATCGAGCGTACGGCTCTTAATTAGTCCTGACCGACTTGTTTGTAGAAACAAATCGGAGTGACTTTCACAGAGCCGAGCTTGGTCTGCATCATCATTTTCATTGAGCCTGCGAATTTTAATTATTCATTTATTTGTTGGTCTTCCGCTTGCAACCCCCCACCTCTAACCTCCTCCACCCCCCCCCATCACGGATCCCCCGGCTACTCTCGGCAGAGTACTGGCATAGACGCAGGGGGTGGGAGTTGCCCCACCCCTCCTCCCCATCTCCTCCATGGTGTTTATCCACTAATTGGGCCACTTCCTGAGACAGAGGCCAAACAGGGAAGGGAGGAATGCATGGCAAAAGGCCACTCAGACAAGCTAGCGTCAGGGTTAGAGGGGGGCTGGTGATGGGAAAGGGGAGGGGGGTGTGAGGGGTGTACAGAGATAGAAGGGGGCAAAAGATACAGAATAAAACAGATAGACAGATGTTTTCTTTATCTTTTTTTTTTTTTTTTTTTCTGTTTTGGGGAGGGGGCGAGCCCCTGTTCATGACATAACATCTCATATTCCGCATGAGCACCTCCTGGCACAGCGGATCAGCAGCTCATGCAGCCTGCGACGTGTGCCGGCGGCCCTCACTATTAAGTGTACTGCACGCAAGCCCTTACATTTGACCGCCACCCCTGCGCTCCCTCTGCAAAACGCGGGAGAAATTGCGTATGTCATTGGACTGACAAATGGGAGGGTTCGTGCTCGTTTTTATCCCTGCTGACCATCTATGGGCTCAGTTTCGTTTGATGTTCTGACCCTTTGAAGTTGGCCTACAGAGTCTATTGGTGTTTTCCTGGGGTTATAAGTTGAGCCCCCACAGTATTTAGGACTTTTCAGGCCAGTTAAGGGATGCCAGATGAGTATCCCACAGTCCCATGACACCATTGTGTTTGTTTGCGCGCTATATGTGAGAGAGTGTGTGTCAGAGCCACCGGAGTGCGGAGTGTACTTCATTTTCCACAACAAAAAAAACACACAACATTAAAATTGAATTTTTAATTTTTTAATTTTTTGTAAGCTGACTTAGTTTGAGGTATAGATTATGATCTAATTATAATAAATGCTCCATGATACAGACTTGATTAATACATCACCTTACATAAACTCAAGTATAGCCTGAGTTAGAATCCGGGTGGGACCCACCTCTTGCTTTCACCAATGAGCAAACGCCTACATCTTTTATATAACCTGCAAGCCACAGTTCTAAAATTAAACTGGCTGTATTGCATGTATAGTCCACATCCAAATTGCATTGCTATCATCCTCTTGCTGGGAATGACAGATCTCACAGTTCTGAAAACCCTGACCAGAGTCGAGAAAAAGCCCTGCTGATAGCGCATAGGCTGGAAAAGGGTCACATGGTGGCCATTTGGACAGGGGAGACTAAAATGCAGCTGGACTGGTGAGAATGACTCTGAATAAACAGCCAGGGCCAATCAAGGGGGCGGGGTGGGGGGGGGGGGGGGGGGGGGGGTTGGTCGAGACAGACACAAACCCCTTCCTGTTGTCCTAAATAGCAACAAGCAAGGGAGCACTATCACCAAACTTCCTGCCCCATCAGCTCCTGCGGATTCTGAGAACAGGAAGAGTCAGGCTGGTCAGAGAGCAAACAGCGTGTTACAGCATTGAAGGTCACTGGCAAGACTCTGAATAATAATGGAAGGATCCATGTTTAGGTTGCATGATTATGAGACATTTTCTTTTTGGCATACTATTCAAATCATGTGTCATTCATGTAATTGTGGGTCTTTGTTACAAATAATCAGATACCATGAATAAAATAAATGTGAGCATGAATGACAAACTAATCACATTCAGGAGAAAAAACAATGAAGTTTTCACTTGAACTTGAAGAGTGATTCACATGCATTGGATTTCTCACAGCATAAAGTACGTAACATGTTGTGGCAGATATTTCAGTTCAAGTCCTCTCTTTTTAAGGAGCGATTCCTCACCCAATTTCAAAGACACATTCCTTCAAAATGATACGTTCTTCTAAGAGAAATGGAAAGCCAGTCTAAGATTAGGGAAATGAGGAGAAATAGGGTAGAATGGAGCGGAAAGGGGCATTTGGTGGTGGTAATGACAATTTTTTATTTAATTCATGGGTTGTTCATGTATATCGTTTACTTAAAAAAAATTGGGCCATATGTTTGGAAAGCGAAATTTAGATATGAACATTTGAAAAACGTCAGGGTGGGAGGTAGATAGTGAGACAAAGAGAAACCATTATGCGCCAAACTGCAGGAGGTGTGTGACGTTCGGCTGCTGTCCCCGGTCCATTGGCAGATGTGATCCTACAGTCTGCAGGTGGCGTGCAACAGCCTCGGTCCTGGCCAATGGCACTCCAAAACAGGATGTCTGAAACTCCCCAGGCTTGGGACTTCCTCTCCCGGAGCGCCACGGCCCAGAGTTCAGCCAGCTCCCAGCTCGGAGGAACGCATTACAGATCTGGCACGTGAAACAGTCTGCTGCTCACAACTGAACACCAGCCCCCCTTCCCTTTTTCTGGCCCAATCCCCTCTTTAACAATTTAAAACTACAGAAATAGTCCCCCTGGTGCTTTTCCAGAGGAAAGAGCTCTTTTTCTACTTGCTTGGTTTTGCGTCAGTGAGGGCATTGAGAGTGCACCCTCCGCACTGTTAATGAAATTGGGCCTGGGCAGCCAACGTGCCAAATTAAATCCAATGTGCCTTTTCCAAAATAACAAAAAAAAGAGAGATGCAACCTTGACATGAACCACAAACGACTGCAAAGTTCACAAAGAGGATGTGCGTATCTTTTATGACAGAAAAGAACAGACAGCGCTCCCCAAACACAAAGCCGTTGATGATTCACATTTATCTGCATCACAAAGTGTTCTGGGTCACAAAAAGATACACTGAGGCATAGGGTTTTATGATCTCGCCATGCGGTCAAAACTTCCTGTTTGTTAAAATATAACCCGTACCTTGCAATATCGCTGGGCTTGTAAACTGCAAATATTTGGCATAGGTTTGAAAGACATAAATACCCCTCCCTGTTCCGACACACACACAAAAAAGTTCTGCTAGCACTTCTTCTCTGAAGCTGTTTAAAGCCTTGCAGCTGTGGAGGCTGTGTTCACAAGCATGAGCTGCGTTAATACCATTAGCAAAGATAGATGAAAGATACGTTTGGCTTTGAAGAAGTGGATGAAGCGGGGAGGAGGGGATTCAAGAATAAAAGTGGCCACATTAGAGAGAAACAGCAGTCTGCTGGGGGCTGAAGGGCAGACTGGGAGGGTAAGCAGTATCTTCTGGCCCTTTACAGGCAGGCATAGTTTCTACAATTATCCCCCTCCGTGCCACCCACCCACCCACCCATTTGGATCACAGTGACTTCATTAAGATGGCACGCTGTTTTGCCAATGTGGTTCCAATCGGGCCCAAACTGTACATAAACCCCGCAGGAAATGCAGCTGGGTGACAGACTGTCCAAAAATAAAGAGAGAGGCAGGGGAACAACGAGTAAGTGTGTGTATGTGGGGTGAGGGCTGAGGAGAATAAAACACATGTGAGGCGACGCAGAAAGGGTGGGGGCATGATTAACGATGCCGACACTTTGAAGACAGGAAGACACCTGGCGACCATCTTGTCTCTGCGGGCCCTGGACAGACGGTAATGCTTTAGTGTGTAGGAATTAGGCCCTACGCATCTCCCAGCTTTAGCACGGAACCGCTGGCCAGATGGGGACTAAGCCAGGGGGATTGCAGAGGACTCAATGAATGAGACACGACTGCCGGCTCGACCGACTGCAGCGGAGTCTCCGTTGACTTGGCAGCATGCTTAGAGAATGATGGATAGTACGCTGGTCTGTGAGCTAGTTCACTTCCCTTAATGACTATGATTGTGTAAAATCCCTCCCATTCGGCCGTGCTTGGGAAGACTTATGAAGTGACTGGGCTATGTTTATTTTCCAGAAAGGATACTGTACACTTCCTGACTTTGCAGATCCACAAACAGTCATTGTTTTATTGTGACTTGCGAAACAAAAATCAGGTGCCTAAAAAGTATCCTGTCTGCATGACCATAAACGAACAAGTGTAAAACCCAGACTGGTGAATGACATATTAATAGTGAATATGAGTTTTGTAGTAAACATCCTTGGTTAACAGCCCTATTGTTTCACAAAATCATAAATAGGATGTTTAAGTATCATTTTTGGAACCATTTTGCATCTGTGAACTACTGCCTTCCCTAGAGCCTATGAGTTTAAACTTCACAGGATACATACGATGATTTCCTCCAGTTTTCTCCCATGAAACAGAAAAAAAAAAGACCCTGAAAACTATAGTTGTCAAATCCCTCAAATACCAATAAACACATTGTAAAATGTCAGCTTCCCAAGTCCAAGCTGGCAATAACAAAGTCTTGACAGGAAAAGTGGCGACACAAAGCTAGATTTGGAGCTGAGAATGGCCTGAGGGCTTCAACAGTGGATCTGGGTTTAGGTTAGAGCTATTAGACCAAACGGGCGGGTGGACATTGGGGGGCTGGGGTTGTTCCTGTGGCAGCAGCATCGAGTGTCTCTTCCTGAGGTCATCTTTGTAAGTAATTGGTCTGGTAGTTAGCCACAGTTAAGCATCTCCACAGCGGACCCTGAGGGCTAAACCGCCAGCAACGTTGTCATTACAAGGCTTCCTTTGAAGACGCCAAAGACTGAGTCTGACCATCCGTTACGCTCTTTATGCTGTTTCCAGAGAAGCACAGTATTGCTGCTGGTGACAAACCTTAAACCTCTAATAATGAATACCCTCTTTGGCCTGATTCAAACACAATTATCTTGTTTCATTGCAACACACCTTGTATGTAAAGTACCAAAACTGTGATTAGATTATACTGTTTCTGTTATCTAATCAGCATGCATTCAGAAAATCCAGGAGCTCCAAGTAAGGACAAAAGCATAGACATATGAGATAAAGAGAGAAAAATACATAAAAAGGTATTAGAAATACAGTACAAATGCAACCCAGGAAGGCTTAAGCACTAATCCTTTCTTAAATAAATAAACAGGCCAAAGGGAACACTAAAAGATTACTGAGAAATACTGATAAACCAACACTACAAAAAACATGCAAGCTATAAAGCTTAATTTAAATGTGCTCCGTGTTACTAGTTTTAATTATTATTTTATTGAGTGTTCTTGAATTGAGTGGAAAAAAAACAGTATTCTAGTTGCCCATGGCCTAAACAATGATATACTTGCATTAAATATCAAACATTTATAGTTAAAGCTGTAGAGATGGGTGTGCTGTTGGAATGAGATAATGCGATTTGTTGTACATTGCTTTTACTGTATTATATAGAGTTTGTGTCTACCTTTGCAGGGTAGCCAAATTTGTGACAAAGAACCTCTCCTCACTGGCCCTGTACAAACAGGATTTTTGTACAGGGTTCCTGACAAATTTTGTTTAAACAAATGAAGGATTAACAGCCTGAAAATTAATTATGCTAGTGAGCCATGGAAAGTGACTGCCTCATGTCCTTAAGAAAGAACAAGCAGTCCATGTACTTGTGTCGTGACCCGGTCTCTATAAATATACACATGGTGGGCCAATACCCACAAAACATGCCACAAGAAAGAATGGTCCTTTGCAGCGGGTGCAGTGGAGAAGGCAGCAGCCCTGGAGCTCCACTTCAAGCAGGTCTCAAATCAGCGCTCGGGGAGAGAAAAACATATGTTAGCTATGTTATGGTTAGAATTAACATCCCTGGTTTTCAACGGACGTGGGTTTGATCCCTTTGGCCTCCAGGCTCAATCAAGTCAATCTAAAATTAGTGGGCTGCTCCTTTTTTTTTTTCCGGAAGGGAGATAATTCCCCCTTGATTGTGGAGAAGGAAAAATACTGGGGAAAAGCAAACATGGTGAGGACCGTGGAGAGTGGGCGAGTCCTGAGTACGGACGCAACACAGTTATGGTCTCGACGAAAATAGTGACAGGTGCAGTGACCAGCAGTCGCCAATAAACACATTCATACTAAAAATACACAGGAATGGGAAAGCTTTGTGTCAGCTTTTAAAGCTGTAAGTGTTTATCACTGTGGGCACATGGTTTGTAATGCCAGGGATCTGAATGAGCTAAAACTAGATTATATGACGGAGTCACTGTGTCCTTTGTCTGACAAAGTCACACCAACAAAAAATTGTGTCTTTGTGTGTACCTTGTCCTTATTTTCCAGTGGGGACTGAAACCTGATTCCACTCTAGGCCACGGGGACTCGTGTCACCGCGGGGTCAAACATTTTTAAAAAACGTAAGTTTTCAATTAGGAATTCATAACCCAAAAAACATGGTACGAATTGGAAGGGTATTCTTTCAAAGACATAAAAGAGGATATACTGCCAGCAATGTTAGAATAATTTCTATCAGACTGGGTGCTGCAGGGAGGAAACTGACAGAAATTGATCTTGAACTGGGCGACTCATCAATGGGCTACTGTGGCTATGACCAAGGGAAAAGGACACAGTCACCTCTGTGTCTACAGCTTTCAACAGTCCCCCGACCCTGAACAATGTGGCAAAGCCCATACTGGCCTGAAAGGCAAATAAGGCCTTCTGCCCACTAATTACAGAGGGGCTCAGGGGCCGTTAGCCCCGAATGTTTAAACATGCAAATCACACCACACTTGGGGACACTTGGCTTGGTTTCTTTGGAAACAACTGTAATACGAGGCCTGTTTGCTTGTTATGGATTTGTTTGTAGCCTTGCTTTTCTGAAAACTGGACAAAGGTCAGCATTTAACAATCATCATAAACACATCAATAACATATACGCAAATCATAAACTTACAAGTTATTTGCAGGTTTGCAGCGATTTGCAGTTTTTTCAATGTCTAGGTTGCATGTAACTGCTTTTCAATGACATTTAAAATGTAGTTAGGACCTGCTGCAAATTGAAGCAGTCACTGACTTAGCTTTGGGTATTGCTGAACAATCACATTATGATGAGCTAGACTTAGATCTGAATACCATGCAGGACACAAAACTGCTGAATAAAACAAACAACTAAACACTGCAGCCTTGGCTGCTGATGTCACTGGTTTCTCAAGTGTTTTTGTCTCTCTCTCAAAAAAAGGAAAACTAACACAAGAAATACGTTGTGCTGTGCTATCCTGTTTTGTACATTTCCTGAAATCCAAGGTGTAGAGTACAGGGAAAATCCAGTTCGAGAGGGAAGGTCAGCGTTTGAGGTCTGGAAAAACCATTAGGTGGAATGGAAAGGAAGAGACAAGGTCTAAGTTACTTCCTCTCTTTTCTTTTCTCTCCATCATTTGAGAAAAGGGTTGGGGCGGGGGGGGTTTATCCTCCTTGGGAGTGTTGCAGTGGTCACCACTGGGAGGGAAGCAATGACAAGTGGACGCACTTGTGTGTGGCGACAGGATGGGCCAGCTGAATAGATCTGGTGGCCCAGGGTCACAGGGTCATGCAAAACTGTCTGTGTGTTGTGTATCTGTCTGCTGCTGTGGTTCCTGTGACTTACTGGGCATCACAAATATTACACCTGGAGGAAATTCAATTAATTCCCAAAATAGATCTTATCAAAAGAGTGTGTGTGTGGCTATCATGAGGGTGCATGTACACTGGTTACACAACAGCCTGAGGTGAAAAGTTGCCAAGAGGTGTTAGGTAATCACCTGTAAAACAATGAGTGAGAAATAGAATCAGGAAGTTGTGCTTTATATAAAACAAACGAGGGCCCTTTTTTTCAAAGTCTATCCTGGTAGGATTTTATGTCACACTGACTATGTTTTCACTCAGGAGTAAATAATGAAACCTTTCAGGTTGTTCATGTGGGAAACAATGTCTACAGAGTTGCTTTAATCACATAGCAACATTGCCAGGGAAATATTTGAATAGTTTTGTGATTCTTTGGCTCACTTTGTTGCCTATTTCTGGGAGTGCTGCCCATCCGCTTTGACCACAAGAAAAACAGAAAATGCCTTGTGTATCCTCATTTTACAATAAGAGCACAAAGACAAGTGCTCTGGGTCACTCTGCCAAATGAACACCATTACTCTGGAAGCCTTTCACGAATACAGGCCCTGGTCTTTTGTGAGCCCACTGTTCAGAGCAACCCTGTGGCTTTCCTCAGGTGCTCAACGTTTCCCTGCAGCTTTCCAAAGCAAGCGTATTGGTTAACCACCCAAACCACTCGAGCATAATGCAATCTCCGATTCACAACACACAAAATGTATTGGCAGCAATCCACGGAACTTAATCCAGGAAGGGGAAACATTTCTGCAAACAGACTCTTGTTGAAAACGTCTAATGAATGGTTTCTCGTCTGTTCTGAATGATGTAGACCTTCCAAGATTTTTCCAAATTTCCCGTTTGTGCTTTTTTGTTTTCCTCATTCCAAACTACCAACAAGGGAGAGGGGTAGACAGACAGTGCTGCCTCTGTGCACAAGGACTTTCCAAACACAGAAGGCAGCTGTCCTGGAATGTGCACTGGCGTACAAGCAAGCTCTGAAATTATGGCCCTGGCCATTGCTAAAGAAAATAAAATTGATGCAATCTGTAGAGCATGCAGCTTTTAATTAGTGGCTTCCGTCTCCTAATTGGTTTCTCTCCGCTTCCCTCCGCCTTAATTCGGGACTGGACCAATTGGCCGTGCTGCATTTAGTGTGCTTTGTTTGTCTTGAGAGAAACCGTACACCGTAATCAAGGCATAGAATGAACGTTTTCAAGGGCAGCGGAGGCAAATCAGTGCACAGAACAGTCAACCTCATTCTTTTTTTAGTTTTCCCCATTTTTTTTTATAAAGGAAATAAATCTGCATGCATTGTGGTACCACTGAGAGGAAAAGCCTTGTGTCGTGTTGTAATGTAAGTTGTTCTGAGAATGTCAAAGAATGAGGACATAAATTGGGTTCAGGCCATACACACTGTACTTACATTCTTGGCATTTAGCATATCATGTTTCAAAGAGTGTCACAGAAGAGCAAGCTTAGATTCCTTGATTCCCAACATTACTAGCAACCAGTGAACTAAGGTCAAAGGTCGGACCCAGAAACATAAAAGAATAGGACACAGATACTTGGATTTATAGTGATGTCGAACAATACAAGGAATACAGCCACTTGAAAGAAAAGCATTGTAAATAACCCATTACCTTGGTGCTTCCTGCCTTAACTTTTATCGTGTCCTTTGACAACTTTGTACATATGCAGATCATGTGTTCAACACCACCGAATATATAATGCCCCATTCATGCAGAAGCTGAGTTTTGGCCTATGCATAAGCACTCTTCATAATGGCTTGTGGAAAGTGCATTATCTGAACGCAAATGTTTACCCCTGACCTAACAACTGAGTCATGTTTATTGCACGCAACAAAAGCTAACTGTGAGTGAAAACACACAGGAGATCACAAAGCTAAAGCTTACTGTGGTATGTTTATAGCTGGGTATGTGGTCTTTTAGTGGTTTTGTGTCGGAGACAGATGAGTAAACACTCCCATGTAGCTTTCCATTCAAAGTGTGTGATGTTGGTATGGGACGCAGGTTAGCCAATGATGGACATCTCTCAGTTGTTATATGTGTTGACTTGGCTTTGAATTAGAAAAAGAAACAAAACAGCTGGAAAGCAGCTCCAAAATTGTCGGAGCAGACGAGAGGGGATGCACTGCCGGTTGCAAAACATGCTTGGTTTGATAACGCCAATGAAATCTTTTCCCAAACAACTACTGCTGGACTTTGAGTATGCTGGAGAGATAAGTGTGGGAATGGAAAAGGGAAAAAAAGTACACAATCAGAAAACGAGGACAGAGGAGATAAAAGCAGTGGAAAGAGAGCAACGAGCAACTGGTTGGCTGCTGACGGCTAACAGCACAGGCCTTAAGGAGCAATCATCTGAGGTCAGGGACAGGTCTGGTTGCCCAGCACTACTGGATTCTCACAACACACACACACACACACACACACACACACACACACACACACACACAGACACACACAGACACACACAGACACAGAGACACAGACACACACACACACACACACACACATTCCCTGTGTCATCCTCTCTCATGTTTACTGTTTCCACCAGCCAACAAACGCATTTCCTTGTTACTGGGGCAACTCGAAGAAATGTACTCCTGTAGTGTAGAGGCCAGGCCTGAACCACAAGTGATGTTAAAACTTAGACCAAAACATTGCATCAAATTGCTAAAATTACTGGAATGGGTTTTTCTGACTTTTTGTTACTTAAAGCAGAAACTACTCAATGCATGTAGAAATATTTTTACAATTATTTTTATTTTCTGTAGCTTCTGTACCCTTTATTACTGTTGATTAAGGTTAAGATAGGTTGCTGGAAGTGTTGACCTATTGTGTTTTTTTGTCGTAGTTGTACTTTTAGTTGCCCAAGACAGTTGCATAGAGCCACAAAATACTGATCTGATCATGAAATGCAATTTGTGTAAAGCCAACATTGCTTAACTTTTCCACCGGCAGAGGATAACTTATGTTTACATGCATTATTTCACCTACTGACTCAATACTTGCTCATTACTTAATATTTAATGCAAGTTTACCGGAAATTCCTGGGTTTGTATATACATACTATTATGACAATATTTAGGGCCTTAGTCTAAGTTTACTCATTTGTCCACTAAAACCAACTAAAATACTTCAGTTGTGGCTTAG
The DNA here is from genome assembly GCA_031216445.1 of Lateolabrax maculatus. Taxonomy (NCBI): domain Eukaryota; kingdom Metazoa; phylum Chordata; class Actinopteri; order Acropomatiformes; family Lateolabracidae; genus Lateolabrax; species Lateolabrax maculatus. The sequence continues at coordinate 6,225,913 of CM062206.1, read as the reverse complement.
GAAATCTGTATTTGTTTCATTTGGGGATTGTGCGCATGTATCCTTGCAGCTGGAAAAGAGAAAGAGACAGAGTTGAGAGTTCCTCCATTCTGCTTTCTGTCTGTGACCAGTAGGTTTAATGCGCAAACGTCCCTCTCTCGCTCCCTCTGTCTGTTTACAATTACCGTGCCGCGAATGAATCTTCCACGAATGACCGCTCAACTGGCAGCCCTGACTAGTCAGGAACAAGGGAGCTATTAGTGGAGGAACTGAGGAAGGAAGGAAGAGGGGAAAGCCAAAGGGAAGACAGTCCAGCTCAGAGGCCCAGGGAGGGAGAGGAGGGAGGGGAGGGAGAGGGAAGGAGGGTGGGAGGGAGGGAGGGAGGGAGGGAGGGAGCACGAGGGAAGGCTTAGTGGAGGGAGAGAGGGAGGGAGGTGGGGTAGCAGTGTGGAGGGATCAGTGGAGTTATACAGCAAAGAGGGAAGCGAGATTGAGAAGGAGGGCTCAGCCACATCTCCCTGAGGCGATCTGCTCGACAGAAGCAGAGAGAGACAGGAGGAGGAGGAGGAGGAGGAAGAGACCGTAGCATCCCCTCATCCCAACCCACCCACCTCCCCCCCGCCAGCAAGAAGAGGAGATGAAAGAGATTAGTTCTGGGGCCTGGCCCGGAGGACAGTGGACCAGGCAACCTCTGAAATTCTTTCATTTCTCAGGCAACAGGATTTAGGATGGGACCTCCCCATGGCCCTTTGACACAAGAAATACATGAGAGTATTTTGTGGGTGTGACACCCTCTCAACCCCCTTCATCCCCCATCCCACCGAGTCAAGGTTTTTTCGGGCATGAGAGCGCTTCTGGGGACTTCCTGACAGCCATAAATTACTCTGACTTCAGAGATGACATGTGGGAAAAAAAGAAGCGCTGGTACCCTTTTCTGCAACACCAACACACACACACACACACACACGAGCACACAGAGGTGCAAACCTATGAAAGAGACGCCTTTCACACGGTCATTCATCAAGCAGAGCCTGTGGAAGAGGAAATGAAGTGACACTGCAGCGTCATCCTCTTTCCGAGGCATCTGCCAAGTCCTTGCAGCAGGGCCGCAGGGCTTCAAAGACCTGTTTCTGTCTCACTTTATTGTTGTACCTCTACCTGACCTTAGGGGTCGTGCTGTAAGAACCATAAAAGGTTCTCCTTAAGATCTTCAACTAATTTATTTTCAGAGGAGACAGGCCAGTGCACTCATCTTTTAATGCTGCATTTTGGAAGGACGGAAGCAAAGACCAGAAGGATTTAGCACAATTAAATCCCGAGCCAGCAAGCACCATAGCATGCATTTCCAGGTTCCAATTTATCAGCCTGAATCCAAGCAGCAATCACTGCGTCTGAAAAGAGAAGCCAATGCGAAAGTGCCTTAAACCTGCACTCTTTCTAATGGCCAGCAGGGGGCGACTCCATTGGCTCCAAACAACCAAGATTGCGACGGCCAAAATGCCGAACTTGAGGTTTCAAAACAGCACTTCACAAACCAATGGGTGCATCACGGAGGCCATGTCCACTTCTTTTACAACGTCTATGTCTTTTATACCGTCTAATTAATCAAACAAAATTGTCAAACATTTGCTGGTTCCAACCTCTCAAATATGAGGGTTAGCTGATTTTCATATCAATGTTAATCGAATATCTATCTGGGTTTCTGGGGAATATATGAGGGGACTATATTTATTCCACTATTTTGTGACATTTTAAAGACTAAATAATTAATTGGAAAAACATTCAGGAGATTAGGTAGTAATCATTAGTTGCAACCCAAATCCTAATGTTAATTATTCCTCTTCAACACAAGAAAAAAAGAAGCTGAAGGCCTCAAAGTATCCAAAGGAATCTACTTAACCACATGCTTAACCAACACTGATGTATATATACAGCTCAGCTACAGGGAAACACAACTCCAACTCTGACAGCCAAATGGTCCCTCTCACAGAAGGGTCTGGTGGGATTGATTTCATTTCAGCTACAATGGGTAACTTAAATCTTGATGAAGACGACTGAAGCCGGCAGAGGATATACATTGGGATACCGTTACTCCCCCGGGCCTGTCCAGTGTACGTCTGAAATGACTGCAGCAAATAATAGCCCGTTTGTTTAGCCATTCTCCAAACATGGCACTGGACCTTGTTGGAGTGAACAAAAAAAGAAGCACAAACCTGCTTTTTATCACAGGAAAAAACAGGAGAGACACTGTAGCTCCCCTTGCGACATTACCGTACCCCCTCCTCCTCCAACTCCCATTTCAAATCCCCCCAAAACTTACACCTTATCCACTTGTAAGCAGCTCTTAATGTGGTGTTGGGATCCCCAGAGCAGAGAGACGGGCTCAGGGAGCTTCAGCAGGGGATATTTGGAACATACAAAGGGGGTATTATTTGTTGCAACCCCCTAGTTGGCCCCCTACCAGTTTCTATTCTGTACGTGGGTCTGACTGTATCCTGATGGTGGTGAGTGATGACTCCTTCCTACTCCCTGGTTTTTACACAGACTAGAGAAAAATCAAGCAGGCTGTCTAATATCCCTTCAAGTGGCACATATATTTACCTATTAATCAGTCAGTTAAACTAATGTCTAAATGTAATATCTCACCGCCTCTGTGTTGTATTTGGTCCGAATGTTTAGTTGGGGGCATGTTGTTTCAGGTACTGGTGAGGCATGACATACAATCCTGAAAGGCCAGTTTGAGTAATACATCCATGAGTTTGAAGGCTTATCAGATGTCAAAACACTGTACGGTGGTTTGTTATATACCTGATTTGCCACTGCAGCGCCTTGCTGGATGATGAAAAGGGGACAGGTTTTTGCCGGCACCCTGGCTACATCAACAGATTGGTCCAATTCAAATATTGAAAACGCTATATTGTCTCATGCAGGGCTGAAGTCAGTCTGAACGCAGCCCAGCAACACCTTGATTAACAATTCAAATGATTTTAGACAAGTTCATACATTTACATTAAACTTTAATTTGCTAACTCTGCACTTTCTGTGCCCATTAGGGGTGAACAACATGTACACAAATCAGTTATCATGGTGAATGTAACTTTATGTTACAATATTTATTCTCCCTGATTAGTAACATTGCCCTCAGTGTTAAGAAGACGGTATAAAGAGTATAGAAGAATCTTTATGATTTGGCCAAAAGAAATAGAAAGAGGACAAAAGAAATACAGAGAAAGACGGTGCATTAAAAGACAGACACACTGAGACGTAAAAGGAGGAAAATATACTAGCTCTCCAGCAGTATTGCAGGAGGGGGTTAGGAGTAGCATTTATGAGAATAAACGAGATTTCCTGAACTGAGAGCATTCCAAGGGCGCCGGTGGTCTCGGCTTGCCAAGAGGCAAGACGACACATGCTGGAGATGTCTGCCAGGTAGCAGAGCACAAAGAGCCCTCATTTCCTCCCTATCCCTCCCTCACTCCCTCCCTTCTCCCCACCACCCCCACCCTCCCACACACACACACACACACACACACCTCCCTCCACCATCCTCATGTCTTTCTCTCCCTAGCTCACCAAAACAGAGGAGTAGATGACGGAAATGCAGAGCGTCTTTTGATTTATAAACGGCAAGTCTTGTACTTCTTCTGGTCGCCTCAGCACGAAGAGCATTTTGTCAAGAAAAACGGAAAAAGAAGAATCTGGTCACCTGTTACAGTAACATTACAAACACAAGCAGTTTCTTTCCATATCTTAAAATGTTCTTTTACTTCTATTTTCAAAAGGTGATAATGTGCATAATATGCTTTTCTATTGTGTCTATGTATTACATCAGAATAGGAATTCCTATAAGGTAGAAAACTCTTCTTTAACTTCATCAAGTTTAGTTGTACATGCTATTACACTTTCCACTGAGTTACATCTTTTTATGGCTAGATAACCAGAGTTAGTCTGGTCTTGCAGGTCTTTTTTTCTGCGTTTGGTCGGATTGTAGGCTTTTTGTGGTGGTATTCTTGGATGCACACATGTGTAAGCTGATACTAATACAGCCCTTGAAGTTTGATACTTGCCTGGGGATCCTGCTCCCCCAATGCTCACAAAGACACACACATGCACGCAGCTTCCCAGAGCTCATCCATCCCTAGGTGGTATCCCATTACTTGCTTGCAAAGACACACACACACACACACACACACACTTTTTGTTTTCTTTTGCCACTGTAGCTTCACTAAGCCACAAGCCAAAACTCTCACTCTGCCTTCTCATTACTGCATCTTAGGAACACAACCAGGGCAGGAAATACTCTGGAGAGAGAACAGTGTTTAAGCAAAGAGAATCATACCAAAACAGCAGCTAGTGGTTAAGATTGAGAACTCAACTCTGGATGAAAACAGATAAAAAGAACACAGCATTTAAGCAGAGGGACAATAATAGCTACAGTGTGGATAATATCGACAGCTCAGCTCAGCTCAGCTTCAGCAGGACACCCTGTTCTGTGGCAGCGGGGTCCTATTCAGAACTGTGCAGTCAGGAAAAAACACTGAATGAGCTCTAATCCTTTAGGACAGCACCAATAGAGATTCCATCATGCTTGGCTCGTCACGAGAGGAGAGCAAAGCTTGGGAGATGATAACGTCAGTCCAACACAAAATAAAATATGGCCTGTTTTGACTGGCTGGCTTATAGCCGCTCTTTTAACTAAGGGTTGTTTCCTGTTGAGTGAAGGCACGGCTCAGGTGGAGGTTTCTGCCAATGAAAAGGCAAAACAAAAAGGTATTCACAGAGCGAAACTCTGAGGATCCTCCGATGCCCTCTTGTGAGGCCGGATAACAAAGACTGAAATGTTTTGAGTGTTCATGGGAGGCTTTCTTCCCTTAAGTTGTAATGTACAGTCTTTATGGAGGAAGGAATTAAGAGGTATTCATATGAGCCAGCACACACAAACAATAGCACAACACACATTAGATACACACATTTTTATAGTTTGCTTTAGGCCACTTTACTTTGGAGTCAGATAGGGTTACCACTAGTGTTACAATGATTAGTCAATTCATCAATTAGTCAAATGTGAGAAAGTGTATTAACAGTTTTGATGTCTCTGTTGTTTTCAAGGTCAAGATTGAACTTTGAAACTCAAAATCAATGCATTATTAATGGAATTTATCGAGTTAAAATGGCAAACATTTGCTGGTTGCAGCTTTTTCAAGGTGAGGATTTGCTGCTTTTCTCCATTTTACATCTTTGTAAACAGAAAATCTTTGGGTTTTGGACTGTTTGAACGTGCAATTTTGAAGACATCACTTTGGGTCGTAGTATGTCGTGTTGCAATTTTTACCATTTTTTGGTAAAATTCTATAAGAATAACCGACAGATTCATTCATTTTCTTTCCTTTGACTTATTTGACACTTTCTCAATAGTGATGAAGTGGGAAACCCCGCCATTCTGGTTCACCAGGAAGGTGATAACAAGAGCATACATCACTTGCAAAACACTACCGATTATGATCTGGGACACCAGCATGCAAGCATACATGAATGGAAAGCCACAAACACACACACACGATGGGGGGTGGGGGCAAACCAAAGCTACACTTAGCTAATGCCTGAATATTTATAAAGTGGTCCACTAATTACAGTCTGCTGGAATTCGACTGTGATTACAATTAGCAACATCCAGACTGGCTCGAAAAACACTGGCAGATGTTCACGTTGCTCAAAATGGCCTGATATCGGGTATTTACTTTGTAGGACTCCTGCTAAAGCCCAGTAGGCCATAGAAGGACTTATAAATGAATGCAGTTTTATCAACAGGGACGTACTTGTTCGGATGAATACACAGGGCCAGATGCACTGCAGAAATTACAAAATAAAGAAGGGGAGGTCCAGTTAATATATAATAATAATAATAACAGTGATTTTTGTGGGTCTTAGATTGAAAAAGACGACTAACTCTGTGAAAACAACCAACACTTACAATTATAAATAGGGACCATGAAATAGTCACATGTTGCACATCACAACGCTAGACCACAAGACCATGAAGGCTCATAAAACATCACACAAGGCCTCAGGTTTCAGTGCCAGACACCTTTCTGCAGAGCTACAATTCAGCAAATGACAAAAAAAAATGGATAATCAACCAAATTACTGCTAAATTTAGAGAGAAGACATAAGAATGTGAAGCTGTTATACCGTACAAGCTGCATAAAGTATCATAAACCGGTACTACAGAATATTAAATAATATGACGCAGTCCTCTGAGATATCTGCTTTTCAGCCTGTTTTTAGGAGGTAAAAATGCCGTTTGTGTGACACGTTTCCTGCTGTTGCCAGCCAAAAAGATAACTGGCTACATCTGACATTTAGTCACCACTTTTGTTTAAATTCCATATCTCACTTTGAGGACATTCTTTGTCATCAGTGGGAACTGAACCTCTAACTGCAAGGGTTTCTTACTTTATCCATTTAGTTTTATATGCTTTTAATCTGTAGGAGTTGTCAGTATTGAACATAATTGTCAAAAGAACTGACCCATGTCAAGTTTGGCACCATCTCCTGTTCAGAAGTCACACTACAGTACAGGGGGCTGATTTTCAGAGGGAGGAGCCGTGAACATGAAGAGGGGAGAAAACCTAATACAGAACATGAGGGGATAAAAAAGACATTCTGAACCCGTGGTTGACAAACTACATGACAACAAAACTATGATCTCTTTACATCCTTAAAACCAAGTTGAAATACATTACAGACTGGCAAAGAAATGGCTTCATTTTGGTTTCAAGCATCATTTACAGTCAGAAATAATCTTTATTTAAACTTAATTTACGCAGCACAATTCACCTGAGACCGCTTTTTATTCACTTAAACACCCAATCCTGCAATTTGAACATAAAAACACATTATTAGAGCAATTTTAGTGTTTTATGGCTAAATCTGGCATCTAACAGTATTCTCAGGAAGGAAAGTATTACAACCATTTATTTGTTGACATTGTTCCAACATGGTAACACACCTGGAGAGCTGTTTGGTGACTCAAACAGCATTCTGGCACAATTTCACCCACAACACAGTGAGTGAAAGGGGTAGGTAACACTGGGTATCCTGTTGGGACAGGATTTGTCAGTACAATTATAGTTTAATAATGTTTATATTTATACAATCTAAAAATTGGAAGCACTAAGTGAGAAGGATATGATCTTGAGTCCTCAAGAGGATATTTGTAAATCCCAAGTGAATTCATTTAGTTAACTGCTATTTGTTATTTGACAACCTGGTAGAGAAAAGCGTTTGCTAAATTAAACTTAATCAAGAAAATGGTGGTTGAAAACAAAGACTGATGTGGCTGTTGTTAAAATAATAAAAAAATGTAATTTCAACTTCTTCTATGTTTTTAAAAATTAATGAAATATGAAATATTTGGACTGTCAGGGCCCCTTTACACCTTGAATTAAAATGCATCTCATATCCAGATTATATCTATGATTTTCTATATTGATATGTGTCTTGTCCACATTGGGATCCAAATGAGATACGATCGCTCTGTCCAGCTCTAACAACTGAACGTCACATCATCCCCTTGTTTGCACGGGTCAAAAGGTGTAGTGCTGCCGGAGAGGAAGTGAGGAAATCGAATATTCACAGTTTGCATAAACAGGTTAAAATACATATACATTTTTCAGTGTTTCCTCTATAATTTGGCCTCTTAAAATAATCAATATATTAACTAGTAATATATGCCTGGGCCAGTCAGCCACGCAGCACTTGGGTATTTCTAAGTGACCTGGGGCTTATTATTTAAAAATACGTATATTTTGAGTTGCCTTGGCTCACCAGTGCTCCAGATGGCCGGTCTAACATTGCGTAATGCTCTGCCCGAGGAGAAAATGCTGTACTTGTGCATTTGGTTGTCATGACTTTGCGAGGGATTGACGTCCTGTCACTGTTCCAGTTGCTCGTCCTCAAAGTGGACCATTTGTTTGAGTTCACTGGAGAGGCGACTTCATGACATTTCAGAAACAGTGCTTGAAGATCAAATCATCACTAAAGCGTATATCATGCAAGAGGGCCAATAATGCTATGAGCAGCACAGTGAAGTAAATCATTTTTTCTCCAGTCCATAGCCTATTGTAGTTGCTGTATGTGGATTGAAAACGCAATTGCAATTGCATTTGTGTTCAACGACGTCACAATGCGTCTCTGACCACATCAGGAGGTGGTTTGGCCGATCGGATCATCAATGAGTCTTGAGTGCATTTACACCTGTACCACTACCTAACTGCAATCTGATCACCCAAAACGCATTTTAGCGTAAAGGGTTTTGTCTTGGACAAAACAAGCAATGTCAAGATGTCACCACACTTCTTGTATATTCTTTCCCTGTTGCTATTGAAATCGACTGTTATATAGGATATCACTAGTATCAAAGTGCGTAAAGTAATCCTGAGGACGCCCTGGAGTCCCATCCATTGACAACTGTGAAATGCAGCCATGTAAATTGTTCCTATAGAGTATCAGGAAAGACATATACTGTCCTTTCAACTCTAATTCTATTGCCTTTGTTTTGTATTCGCCTCTTGATCTGATAAGAGCCCAGTTGGGAACTTCTGGTCCCAAACAAAGACCCATCTGCTAGTAATCTTCTCCACTGTAAGCACTCCTGCCTCCTGATAGCATGCATGAAGCCCGGTGCACATTAAGGTAAACAAATAGGCTATTCAGTGAAACAACAAACTAACACTATCTTTACTGAGGATTGAGCGAACGATGGATTCATAACATCAACAAACAGAAGGAGAAAAAGTCAAAGTCAAAACGAGGTTTTAGACTAAAACTACAAATGGTAGTGTGTGTGTGTGTGTGTGTGTGTGTGGGTACAATCAACTAAATGGACAGCTGCTCGACAAACAGAGTGACAGGGGGTTCTTCCTACTGAGCAGGCTGGATAAATATTCCTGGTGGCGCTAATCAATCACCACAGCCCGGTCACGGTGGGTCAGAGGTGGGCTTGGGTGATTGGCGCAATACAAAGGAAAAAGGAAGTGTAAGAAGTTGTTTTTTTAAGGTGGAAGGGGGGCAGTAGGAGGTGTGAGAGGGGGTTGTTTGGTGACATTTCATCATGCAGAGGAGAAGACTAACCTACTTAGATCGGCCACTGCACCTTCTGCAGTTCTTACATTACTTTACGCAATTAGATATACAGCGGGAGATGATGCTGTAGAAGTTTGAGGGCAATAAGTGTGTGTGTTTGGGAAAAGAACAGACTATTCTGGTTGGTCTGCAGTTGTAAATAATGTGTATTACATTTATCAATGTTGTGACACAAAGGCGAGAGGAAGTAGTGGGACACTGTGTGCTTGTGTGAAAACTATCTATTTGTTATCTTTTGTTATCCGTTTGTTAGGATATGATTCAGCTGCATTAGTCACATTATGGTCATGTGTGTCACTAATGTAATACAAAGGCCGGAGGAAGTTGGAGGACTGTGTGCATCTGCAAAAGGACAGGATGTCTTAGTTTTAAAAGTTAGGCGTTAGTATTATTACAACTTTGGGCCCCTGTAGTTTGTATTTAAAAAGTGTTGCGTAGTCTAAAACAGATGAGAAAATAAATAGTAGACAGAGCAAGTACAAAGTAGTTAACAGCTTTTCCATTGAAATAAAACATAAAATGAGTCCTTAAAGTGCTCAAAAGAATCTGCTGATGGAGACAGTGTGATATGATCACAAGTTCCCAAACTACTGCAAACGCACCTTGTGATAAGATTATTTTAACACAATAATGATAATAATAATAATAATACCAATAAATTTGCCTCAAAAATTATTAGTCATGCTCCATTACAAAAAGTAAGACAAACACTTAAACAACACATGGGTTTTAATTACAGTTCGCTTGACATCATTCATCTGTGCAACAGAAGTTTTAAAAAATACAGCACAATATAATCATATTTTCACAATATGATTAAAGTCGATAAATAATAATGCTGTATTTCTGCCCAGCCCTGCAGATAATGCCAATTCTAAGGTAAGGTATAAGAATTTAGATTTTTGTCTAATGTATTATGATAAAGATAATATTTGACATTTCATTGCATTAATTATAGTTTAACTTCATTTTGTATATCAAATACAAAGCATTGTGACATTGGAGCCACATTCGCAAGAGTTTTCCCAACTCAAAACAACCTTGTTTAAACTTGATAAGAAGCGGAAATCCACACTGTCCTGTAGCAGTGGTTGAAAGATGGATATCAGGCCTGCTCCTTTCAAACTCAAGTAAACGACACTTTCTCCCCTCTCTTCCCCTACCCCTCCCTCCCACTCTGTCCATCAAACAGCTGAGGCCCCCAGGAGCCTCCTCTGCTATACCAAGAGTCGACAATGACTTCATTGACACCCGAGCGTCCCATTAATCTTCATTTGTCCCATCATATCCTGCCATTGGTATGGAAATGGCCGACGATCTCCGGTGTGAACTGACAGTCAGTGTGAGTGGTGGCAAAGGGGCGGTAGAGGCGGGTTGGGTGCTAAAACCATAGGGGGCGGGGGGGGTGTGGGGGAGCTGGGCCGAATGTGGGGTGCCTATCTGTCCATTTGGCTTCCTTTCCCGATGTATGTCATAGGGTCTTCATTCAAATTACTTGAACTTTGCTAAACAACCACACACACACACACACACACACACACACACACACTCAGTGGGGGGTGCGGCCAGGGGGAGGTAATCTGATTTCTCAGCTGCCCGGGAGACCACTTCCTGAGAGGGAGGCCAGCTTGTGGAAGGACGCCTGGGGTTTCCCATCTGTCCACCCAGGGGCTTGACCCCCTACCTACTGTTAGGACAGTTTCCTTCGCGCTCTCTCTTCTTTTTTACTCTTCACGTATCTTTTTTTCCCTCTCAAATAAACACACACATGCGAACACACTCTCAGGCTTTTTCTTAGCCGCCACAGCGCTAATGGAGTTTGAAATGAGACGGCAACCAGTTGAAGAGGTGGAGGAAGTCGCTGTCATTCCCCCACCACAGCGATGGATCAATTCTCCACAAGTGGTCTAGAAATGGAGCGGGGGTGGAGTGTTTAGGGAGGGGGTTACCCAAAATTTGTATGCAGAGGATTTCTCCAAGGAGTATCTCCAAGTGCTGATAGATTTGCAGTGAGCTGTTACCAATTTACATAGAACAACTGCAGATGTGCCGACTCTTGCTGCTCTTTTTCTTAGTTGAGATGTTATTACGTATAAAAATAGAGTAGAAAAATTATTTTTGCATAGAATAGCTGAAAGAGTAAGATAATGATAAATGAATGGAGTTGAATGGATAAGCTACATTTATTACAAAACATAAATTTTAAGTAAAATTTTGTAATTGAAAATTGTTCATTAATCGCTCAAAATATATGTTGAGTCTGTCTTCAAAGTGCTGCATGTTGTTCAATGATTTGCATATAGTCATTGCATTTACATGGCCTTAAGCAACTAGATCCCAATCTGCTTTCTGCAGTAATCTGATGTTTCAAACGTCATGTAAACGAGAAACAAGGTTTCTGTGAACGGCTAAAAAAAAATAAAAAAAAAATCACTGAACACCTGGAAAGGCAACGTGGTTCTTGCCAGAGCTTGTGTTTCCCAAATCTCTGTTATACATGGGGTGGGTAAAATGTTTTAAACATCTATAAATCTGAGGGAAAAAAACATGGTTGACAAATTCCAAGAATTGCCCTTTTTAAGTAAAATTGTTCAGAAAATTACTTAAAAAGCCATTGCTCCATCAGTCTAGCTGCTGTTATTATTATTATCTTTTAATGGTGGATATGCTGTTTTAGAATCAGACACTTCCTTACAGCATCCAAGATATTTAAGTATATTTAAAATGAGTTGAGCAGGAAACCCAAAGACAAAAAACTGGAAGAAAGACAGAGACAGACAGCAGCTTGGGCAGGAGCTTAACAAGCACCGCGACATTCTCCTTTCCTGTGTCCTTTTTGACAAGGCACAGACTCCGTCTTTGATCAGCACTCAGGAAATTTCATTAGAACGGAGATGGGTGGATAAGAGACCAAAGAAAGCTTTTGTGGATGGGAAGAGGAAGAGAAGGAGATAAAAGGGTAAAAAATTGGAGGGGAGGCAGTGGAATAAAAAGACTGATAGTAACATCTTCATTTTCTCAAATTGTCATCGAGGGGAAGAAGAAAGAAAGAAGAGATAAAGGTTTTACTCCCACCTGTAGTGCGTTTTAAACTCCATCAGAAAGGAAATTGTTACTTAACCTAATTAATGCTCATAACCTGTAGCTAGGACCTGAAAATGAGATGTGAAATGTTCATTAAATTATTCTGACTCACCAAATAACAGACATACCTTATTTTTCACAAGCTAATTCCTGCCAATACTGGAGTCCTGACAAACCAGAGTATTTGGCAAATGTAAATTCTGACCAGACGATGAAGAAAAAGTCAAGCAATCACTAAAGTTATTCACCAAGAGGGGAACATGAGTGTCTATACCAAATGTCATGCCAATCCATCCAATAGTTGTTGAGACACTTCACTCAAGACCATAAATGGAAAATTCAGGCGATCACCAAAGTCATTAGGGTTCGTCCTCTGGGAACCATGTGTGTCTGTACAAAATTTCCTGGCAATTAAGATATTTCAGTCTTCCAATCCTAGTTTAAAGGTTGTGAATGCAGCAACAGATAACAACAAACTCATTCCAGTCCCTGTAATTTTAACCATGACTAATTTATTTGCACTCTCCACCGTACTCGCTGGTGTTTTAGATCAACATCTACAGAGGCTGGTTTGCAATCAATTTGAGGTGACCTCAAACGGAAACAGCCATATCTGTAAACCTATAAACCTTTAGTATTTTGAAGTTATTTCCTTTTCCCTGTCAGTCAAGATGAACAACCATTTGAACTCTTGGAAGAAGACAGGAAGTTATCTGGTGGCAATTAGCCAAACAAAGTAAACTAAGGGAGCTTGAGGTAGACTAAATCACTTCAAACATGTTTAATACAAATAAACCCAAAACCAAACAAGGTATAAAAATGCTCTAGCATCTATATCAACTGCACCAAAGCAACGCAGTGACAGCATCTGAGGAGAGAGTCGAGGGAGACAAACCGGAGCAAGCGACCTTTAACCTTATCAATCATGTACAACAGAGGAAGGGAGGGAAAGGAGGAGACAAGGGAGACAAACACACAACATCCCCTCAACCTTATCAATCAAGGACCAAAGAGGAGGAAGGAGCGATGAAGACAGAGAGCCGGCGTCTGTTTACCTTATCGATCATGTCGGGCCGGTTGGTGGCGGCCAGCACAGTGACGTCTCGGAGCTGCTCGATGCCGTCCATCTCTGTCAGGAGCTGAGCCAGGACCCGGTCACCTACACCGCCGGAGCCCGAGGAGCTGAAGGAGCGGACGAGAACATAAGATAGATGAGTGGACAGGAGCGAAAGAGAGAGAAACAGAGAGGAGATGGATGTGTGGATGGACGATTGAATGGAAGGATGATGGAGAGGGGAAGGGACGTATGTAAATGAGGCAGAAACTGGGGAAAAAAGGATATTATTGATGTGGTGTTCGGTGATGAATTACGTAAAAATGACGGATGGATGGATTGGTGGGAAGACAAACAGCATGTACTTTAAAGAAATGAAGGCAACAAGGGTGGAAAGAAGAACTAGGCATATCATTATATATAACGGAGCAAAAGAGAGAGAATGGAAACGAATGGATGATGGATGAATGAGTGCATGGATGATATGCAGCAGCATGCAACTTCCTACGCTCAGGAGTCCAATACAACATGTGTCAAACTTTTCTCATTTATCAGTAATATTTGCTGTATTACGTAATGATGAAAATCATCCAGTTCTCAAATACTTGTAGGGAACTTTTGAATACTTTCACTGACACTCTGATAGCAGGTTCTTTCATTAGTACACATCTTCTTTTAAAAAAAAGGAGAAAAAAATGCTCTGGCAGCAAAAGTGAACTTTGCTGCCAATGACGTCCTAATGAACTGCAACTCAAAACACGGCACCAGAAAACACGTCATCCCTCTCAAATAAAGCAGCTAACAAATATGTCACCTTGTTTGAACTTGTAAATGTAGTGCCTCTGTTCAACCAATTTGGCCAAGTTTGGAAATACTCCGACCCAGGTTTCCATACTCTAAGTATCAGTATGGGACATTGTGTGTGTAATATATAATATTATGTTATAATATTTCATTTTGACACATCATTTGAACTCCTTAACGTTGTACAACTGACGCTGTGGCGTTCATTCCCAGTGCAGCCGCTACCTCACTTGACAGATTTCCGATTTGTTGCCATTGCAATGACATTGTAAAGCAGTGACAGTGCATTTTGGGAACGCCACCGGCTGGAGGACAAGGCATTGTCTGGTGGCTTATACACGGTACATTTTGTATGTGTTCTAATCATTACAGAAGGAATACTTCACTTTTGTGTGGTAGTTTGAATTTCACATAATACGTGAGTGCCCTGATAGTCATTTCATGTATTTTCATTGCTTGTCAGTACAGTAATAAAATGGCTGGGCACTGTGCTTTTTAGCAAATGTTACGCAAACAGGGGTAAAAGGTGCGTTTGATGGGGACTATTTTCAGCTGTGGATTAATTAATTTGATGATCTAGTAGTGAGTATTTGAGGCAGCAGGACAGTGTATGTGAGACTGACTCAACATACAGTACAGTGTGTGTGTTCATGGTAATGAAGGAACATGTCAACCAGTGCAACAGCATGGCTCATTGATGTGTTTTTTAATAGTTTTTGGACAACAATGGAGCTCTATGGCAGAGAGGAATAAGATATATCAGGCCATGGCTACACCATTAATAGTTTTAGTGGGATTTGTTGACAGTAATATACAATAATATAGAATATCACCAGCCTTATCCTTTAAGAAACTCATCAGTGTGTTAGTTACTGCATTACAAGGTGGTTATTTTCCATAACGCAGTGCAGACAGCCACCCTTCTCAGCTCAAACACACACACACAGTCTCTGTTGACAGGACCAGCGGAAGTGCCAGACGTCATTAGCAGAGACAAGGCTGCAGAGGAACACAAAGGAGCTCTGTCACTGAGATATGAAGGAGTGAAAGAGAGAGGGGGGGAGAGAAAGAGAGAAAGTTTGTGTGAGGGGAGATACTGGGGAGAGAGGGAAGGAGGTAAGAGGATTAGGGAATGGAGGACAGAGCCATGAATTGGAGAGAAAACGGGTATGAGAGAGAGAGAATATGGAAGAGAGAAAGAATATAGGTGGTGAGAGAAAGTGGGGTGAGAGAGAGCGAGCGATAGAGGGAGAGACAAGAGGAGAGAATATGTCTGAAAAAGAAAAAGAGGCACCATAGAAAGAGGGGAAGGGAAGAAAATGAAAAAGAATGGGATGAGGGTGAAAGAAAAGGAGAGGAGGGATAGAGAGACAATGAGAGAGGGAAGGAAAGACTTTTAATGAAACATTTTACTCTCTTCTTTTCATTTTTCTTTTCAAATCCAACGATCTGTCTTTAATCTGTCTACCTTCTATCTTCCATTTTTTCTTTTCTAGGTCCTCTGTCGGGATTGCAGCCAGTTTATTTTCAATTCGGTCAACCTGACCCGACCCCTCTATCTAACATTCAGACAGGTTTTTGTCTCCCCTAGTTTGTTTCTCCTTCCTGTCTTCTTCATTTCATTCCACCAGTTTGGACTCGTGGCAGGTAGGCTGACAGATTTACAGGTGCTTCTCATCTCCTGCCTCGAGAAAAAAAAAAAAGAAAAAAGAAAACACACACACACACACACACACACACACACACACACACACACACACAAACACACTGGCTGTCTGGTTGTGTCAACAGTTTTGAATTCTTGCCGGCGTGCGTGAGCCACTTCATTGATTAAACATGGCAGGAAGTGAAGACCAATAAATAACCTTTATAGATCAGTGCTAAGTGCATTTTTAAAATGGCGAGTGGCCTCCAGGCGTGGGTCCAGCCCCACGTCCACCGTAGCCAGCTGACAATCTCTCACGCTGTACTGCATTACTGGTGAAAGCTGGCTGCAGCTGGGTGGAGAATCATAGCACAATCGCAAAAGTACAACATGATACTGCAAAAAGCAGAGAGAACTTGTCAGTCCCACAGGCAAAACATTGATTGATTGAAGACAAGCATTAATCATCAAAGTACAAAAACTGTGTTCCAGGTTTCTTTGGAAAATGCAAACTCTAAAGCGCTGTCTACTGAACGGCCTCAAAAAATAAAGATGTTGACAAAGAGGACTAGTGCCGTTGCACAATTACAAAACATCCTGTCTATCTTGAAAAACCAAAATAAGACACTGGAAGGCTAAGCATTGAAAAGTGGGTACTGGTTGCAAAAATCACTGACCTACCAGCAATTCAATTATATTCTTATATTCAGCGATTCATTTCTTTTTATTTATTAGAGGAGAAACCAAATCCCTGTACTGAGAAAATGTAATGAATGGTGGTGATTCTAATGAGAAAAGATGAGCTGGAATAGTATAAAAAAAAGAAATGCTTAGATATAATTCTCCATTTTATGATTAGAGACGCTTTAATTATAACAAAGCTGTGAAAATATGCTATGTCTTAGTGGAGGATTTGAAGCATCTGACCAAGGGCCCACATAGAAAAGTTAGTCTGTTAGTCTAAGTTGGCCTTTCTGTGCTCCTTCCTACAACATTTAGTTTCATCGACTGGTTTACCAGGAAGCATGCTGCATACTTGGCCTTCCCCATCTGCCGTGGACGGGCACAATGAAGTGTTTGTGCGCCTCCGGTCTGTGTCCTCTGTCCGCCCCCCGTCCTCTTTCCTTTAAGCCACAGATGTTCCCAGTGCCATCCCACTAAAGCGCCTCCGGACAAGACTGTGTTCTGTGTTCGCCGGTAGAGAAAACCCGCAAAAGTCTAAGAGGACACCATGGGAACCGAGTGGTTGGCTTTGATAGAGCAGCCATGCAGACTTTTTGGGATGTTTGCTCCATCCATTCATAAGTGAATCTTTGTGAGACAAGCTGGGACACAGGCGAGGGATGGCAAAATTAAAGCAGACCGCAGCGATGACTGTGCATTTGTCATCGCTGGACAATGAATGACCACACTGCTGAAAATAGTAAACAGTGGACAGTAGCCGTGGTCGACAGTGAACAATCACCCGAGGAACTCTCAGAGAGGAAGTGACTATGTGTCAAGTGGGCAGGAACAGTGTTTTTGTCATTCATTTCGCAGTCTCTTGGCATATTTCTATGTTGTTTAGAAAAGTAACGTACTGTACCTTCCTCTTTCACTGGCGAGAGCGTCAATCTCATCAAAGAAGATGATGGAGGGAGCCACGGCCCTTGCCTTCCGAAACACCTGCAAGCAGTGTTCGGAACAATGGGAGAGAGGAAAACAGGACAAATCTTTAACAGGACCAGTGAATCATTCTCAGCACAAACATGCACAGGAAACACACCACTTATTAATGTCATGAACTACATCTCAGGTCATCCGTTCATTACATCAACAACTAAAAATATTTAGTTATTTTTAACCCTTTAGTTTGGATGGGTTAATGTTAACCGTTAATGGTCCGGAAAAGAATGTCAGCTTGCATAACTTTACATAAACATAACAAAAGTATCTACAAACCATTGTATCATTTCCATTGTAATAATCAGGAGGGAAGTTAAATGTTCTTACCTCTCTTACGGCTCTTTCAGACTCTCCAACGTACTTGCTCAGTAATTCTGGTCCCTGAAAAAGTCAAGTTGAAACAGTATTTAAGTGGAAAGATTTAGTCTATAACTTGACATGCTGGCAACTAGAAATGTTTAATTAATTATACTAATTCATAATCAAGCTAGAGTGCTAAGTTTTGTTTCATTGCAAAAAGTACACTGAACTAACAGATCCCTAGAGACGATGTCCAAGGTTGAGTTTAAAGTATTTGATTTCGAGCAGTGGTAAATAATGGCCATCATCGTCAGGACACTCATGACTAATCATGGTTATGTTTTGTGAAGAGTCACCTGGTGGCATTGTGTTTGTAGACAGTTTAAACCGAGAGCTACTGTAAGATTGTGAAAGACCAGAGAAGCAGCTGGTGTTCTGTGGCATCTTTTGGAAATTAAAAAGAGGAACAGAGGGAAACAGTGATAACACAGCTGTTTACTGTTCTACTGGTTAAGGGCTAAAACGAACGAGCCTCGATCAAATCATTATATATGCGTTTAGCTATCTGACAACAGCAGAGGAAAAATATGTCAATGACAACAACTAAATAGTGAATTCAGATGTACTGAAACACGATATAAGTGATGACGGATCACAGGAGAGAGAGAGCCTTAACCAGCCAAGACTCGTAAGCATAATAATCAGTCTGTCTGTCCTATCAGATGATTGCTGCAAAGCACGATTTTGTTGTTTGCTGACAAAGAGGAGGAAGAAGAGATTAAGCCATTTTCCAATTGTGGACGGAAAACCATTCATGAAGACACTTACGCTGCATGTGGTTTTCATACACTAACTGCGTTTTTCAGAATTACCCGGCTTAGGGTGGACATTGTCTACAAATACTGCCACAAAAACCTCTGCTTCTACTACTCCACCACTACTTGCACTCCTACCACCATAATGTTACTCTTATTACTAAAACAACTACTCCTAACTGAACCTCCTATACCCTCTTGTTCTCTTCTTCTTCTCCTTCACTCCTCTCCTCCCTCTTCTCTCCTTCGCTCACGAGCAGATAAACATCCACTCAGCCCTCACAAGAACTTCCTCTCCTGCAATCCACCCTTTCAACACCTCTGGGCTGACGGAGGAGACGACACTTAACTCCCAGCCCTTTTGTCTCCTGCAGTAAGTGTGGAGGTTGACTCATTAATCCCAGGTTCCTCTCTCTGTGGCAGAGCCAAGGGCTGGACATGGTGAGTTTAAAACCATTGACGCTGCAGAGATACGAGCCGTGTGTGAGTGTGTGTGTGTTGTGTGCACACATGCATCTGCGGATGTGAGTGTGTCTGAGTGGCTGCAGTGGGAGGAAACTGAAATTGACAAGATGATAATAGGGCTTTTTCACACAGAGGAAACAGACTGAGCCTTAAAGTATCCACATTTAAATCTGGATAACGTATCTATGTCAAAGCAACCGCTGCACTGGAAAAACCTGATACTGTTATTGCAGATGCTGGAGAGCGGCTTTCAGCAGGAGGGACAGGATGTTTTTTAGCCTTTTCATAAAGCAGATACTCTTCCTGATGACTCGAAAACTGCTGCAGATGATTATAGTACAACTCTTTTTTTTTTAAATCACCTTTGTGTCAAACACAATACATAATTCAACAACAGTGACAATGTCTCCAACACTAGAGTGAAAGTGAAAACTTTTTTAAATTTCAGCTATCGTACATTTGTGTTTTTTTGCATGCTTTAATTCCACCATGTCAGATTAATAAAGAAGCACTGAACTGAACTGCAATGACTTTCAGTGAATGCACAATTAGACAATTTTGTGGGACACTCAATTTGTTTTGCTTTAGTGGATGCCATATAATATATATGGTATGTTTGAAGTTGGTCTGGATAAGAGTAAAGTGTAGTCGTAATAGGAGGTTGAAGGAAAACTACTTTGTCTGCATTTCAAGAACACCTTTGTGACATTGTCCCTGTGCATACCACAACAACATACTGCAAATTAAAACACAACAAACAAAAAACACAAGCCTGCAAATCACACCCGCATTTGCAGAGGGCCTAATGACCCTGGTTGAAAGATTCTGTCGAAGCTTTCTGTCTCGCACAGCAACGGCTTTGGAAATACCCACTGATCAAAAATTCAACAAGCTGATCAATCAATCTCTGTCAACCAGGCCTGGACGGGCTGAGGTGAGGGTGACAGATAGGATGGGGTGATGAATGAGAGGGGACAAACACGGGGTCAAAGGTCGGACAGGGAAGCTTTTTGTAGAGGAAGTTGGGCAGTCGGACCGCCTCCAGGTCATGAGGGAAACATCTCGACTACTGCTTCGACATATTCGATGTGATACGGACACTCGTTACATAACCCACTGAACTGAACTTGTGGTGAAAATCCCAAAGTTTCCAAAGACACCAAATGTGTCAGGCTGAATTTTGGCAAAATACATATGAAATGATGCACAAGCCTAGTGCACTAGTCTTGCACTAGTGCAAATATCATAGATCCTCATCCAAACTTTGACTCTGTTAAGTTATATACAAATGTTGCGCTAAAAAGGGCCTTCACTGTGAAACGAGATTGAATCAACAGTTCATCAATCACCCAGCTAATGGCAAACATTGAGTGAGTTTTTGGATTAGCTCCATTCCGTTATTTTTTTCACTGAGTCATGTGCAGTGTTTTGGCAGATCAACCAGAATATGATATGAAGAGGCACACCTGTTATACATTATTTGATCATATTTATGTATAAAAATTGGGGAAAACATCAATCCTTGCCCAATACATCAGAAAAACTAGGTACTTTTATATATATATATAAAATAAAAGATAACACTCGGGGGAAACAGAATTATAATGGATTGATGAAAACTCACTTTAATAGCCAGGAAGTTGAGCCCACTTTCATTAGCCAGGGCCTTGGCTATCATGGTCTTAGAGCAGCCTGGGGGCCCATAGAGCAAGACTCCTTTAGGTGGCTGGATCCCCATGCGGGTGAAGGCCTCAGGGTGCCTCAGAGGCCACTCCACGGCCTGCTTCAGTTTCAGTTTCACCTCCTCCATCCCGCCTACATCTGACCAGCGGACCTGGAGGGAGAAGCCAAGGTTAAAAAAAAAAAAAAAAAAAAAAAGGTCAAATTTTGTGAAGGACAGAATAGTTTTTATATTTACATTTACATTGCAGTGCTGTGGCAAGCTACAAAATGCAGGGTTAGCAGAAGAAAAAATATGTAGCAAAAACAAGATCTGTAGTAGAACATTTAGAAGTAAAAGACAAAAAGTAGAAGAGGATGTAGTAATACAAGAAGAAGTAGTCCTAGAACAAGGCGTAGTATTACTAGACGTGGAAGAAGAAGAGTACAAACTGTCTGGAATCCAATCAAAATGCTGAATTAAACTGTGTCAGGTTCAGTGGTATTAATCAATCACATAATAACATGCAATCAAACAAGATGCATCATATGTATTACGCTGGAGTTGGACAACAATGAGTGGCCAAATACTAATAAATGATCAACGTCGGCCTAATACACTGCTCCAACTCATTCCGGCTCTTCTGAAGCATCATACAGTTCTAATCTGTGGCAGCTCAAATACAAACACATCGCCAACAATAAATGCAACAGACCAAACAAACTCTGATTGCGCGCTGATGTCACTGATGTTCTCATGTAACCCACACGGAGGACCTTTTTAACTTCCTGACCGCCCGAGTAAATTGCAGAGAACTGCAAGTTCTTCCAGGCAGATGACGGGGTCAGCGGGGTGGGGGGGAGATGAGGGAAGTGAAATATATAAAAGCATATTTGGAAGGCGATGGAGGAACACAGGGCTCTCGGGTTGAATCAGGGAGACTCTGGACGGAGTGAACAACAACAGAGGGAGTCAGCCAGCAGCTGTCTGTCTGACAGATGGAAGGAGGGAGGAAGGGAGAGGGAGAGAGTCCGGCAGTGAACAACCGGAGGAGATAAAGTAGATAAGAAGTGAAGCCCTCATCCAAAACCCTCTCAGACCTCTCTCATCCTTCCTGTCTTTCTTCATTACCCATCCATTATTCCCTCCCTTCCTCACTTTTTCAGCTCTGTTCCCTCCCCTACATCTCCCCCATATTTCTCTCTCTCTCTCCTCTACCTACCATCATACCTTCTCTTTCTGTTTCTTATCTGTCTTATCTCATGCACTCCTTTTCTTTCTTCCCACTCTCTCTGAGCACATTTACATACACAGAAGAAATCAGGTTATGCAGGAAGTCGCACAATGTGTTTACATGTACTGTTATAGCCTGGTTACAGTTAGATCTGCATATAGATGCAGTACAGCAGTAATCAGACGTCTTCCCTATGATTGACCTTATTTTGAACAAAATAAAGCTGTATAATATCTTCTGTAGTCCTGGAGCGAGCTTTCTAAGGTCTGAGAAAATAACCCTGATGATGTCATCTCTTGTTGGGCTTGAGACTTCAATTTTTAGTCAGAAAGGTTTAAGAAAAGATGCTATTGAGTTGCATTATGGGTATTGTAGGATCCAGAACTTTTAAAGCACTCTCATAGGACTAAAGTCAGGATATCATACACAAATTTCTGTAATTGCTGAAGCAGCTCTTTGGAAGTGTACAGGGGACGGATCGGTGGTGGAAACTTATTTAGATTTACAGTGGCTACTTTGTGTTAACTTCCAAGTTAGTTGAATTTTGAACGAAATCCTTTTTATACAAGGATGCACTGCCCATTACAAACTGGATTATATGTGCACATGGCCAAGAAATTCAGCTGAGGAAATCAGGTTTCCATCATTCCTTCCCTGATCCCTGAAACCAAGTTTCTTTTACACATTTAAAAAAAAAAAAAAAAAAAAATCACGTTTAGGTACTGAAATGATTTGAGTAATCAATTAGTCAACCGACAGAAAATGTATTCCAAATAATCAATACATTTTATCATAGAACAATCAATAATGTTTCTTTGTTGAAATTTAATCATAACTTTTTTGTTCCAGCTTGTCAAATATGAATATTTGAAAGTTTTCTCTATTATCTATGAATGTAAACTGAATCTTTTAGTTTTGAGTGTAAAAAAACAAAAAACAATTGACAATCTCATCTCAGGCTCTGGTTGACGGGCATTGCTCTAATCCTTAGTTGCAGCACTAATCAGATAACTGCAGAAAGCCAGTCACCAGGTTACAGTACATGCATGTAAATGGAGTTGTTCATCTACCTTCCTCTCCTCTTTCTGTTATCTTTCTTATCTCTACTGCACTCCTTTATTTATTTATTTCTCTTTCCCTTGACCCTCACTATCAAGTCATCTCTCATTCTCTTCCTTAAATGCTTCTGCTTACCATCCTCCCTTTCCCTCCTTTTTACATCTTTCTCTCTCCCTCTCATGCTCATCCCCCCTCCCCTCACCCTCCTCCTGCTCTCCATCCAGAGGTAACACATCCCAGGCCACCGGCGCCGTCTCCGGGGAACGAAGCACCTAATGGAAACCTGGCGTCTGGCCACATACTGTAAATACCGAACAATTTATGGACAGCGCCGAGCGAGAGAAGGGAAAGGACGGATGGAGGGGAGGGGAGGGGAGGAAGGGAGAAAGAGAGAGAGGAGTGTTGCAGAGATGAGGAGATAGGCCGGAAGCGGGCGAGCAAACCAGAACGCTCATTTGAAGGCCCAGAGAGGAATGAAATGAAATAAAAAGTGCAGTGAGATAAAAGCAACAGTAAAACAGGCTTATAGAGAGAGAAATGGAAGAAACAGGTGAGCAAGAGTGAGACACAAAGAAGCTTTCCTTTTCAAATGGAAAATATATCAACTCCTAAGAGAAAAGGTAAAAAAACAATTATTAGGCAACTAGATAACAAATCATTTTCTCTCAACTAATATTTCGAAATTATAATAAACAAGCATGTCAAAAATAATATGAATAAACATGATAAATGGTTAATTAATCAGTTGCTTAATAAATAAAAAATATGCTAACACAGCCACCCTTCTTCTCAATGACTTGCATCCATTGAATCTGTCAGTTTCTTTATTTCTCCACAACCTGTTTCAGCTGAAGCAGTTAGTCTCTACAGCCTCCCAGATGTCGTTCAAGATGGGTTCTGCTTTGCCTGACAGTACATCTCACACTTGAGGAGGGCCAACAAGTTTTCAGTGGGTCAATGGGTTTTATGTCAGGGGGAGCCAAGGGGGCCAAGCCATCATTCAGCCATCTTTAAAGCCTTTGCTGGCCGGCCAAGCAGCGGAGTACTTGGGTGGATGTGATGGAGCATTGTCCTGCATAAATATCATGGTCCCCTTGAAGCCTGCAGACTTCCTCCTGTATCATTGCTTTAAGAAGGTGTCTTCCATAAAATGGCAGTAATTCTGTGAGTACATTTTCAGGCCATCTGTAACTCGAAATGGTCCAACCCGTTCATTGTTTGATAATGCCAGCCCACACCATTACTCCTCCCCCACCTTGCTGAACTGGTGGCCTATGGTCTTGAGTGATCCAGCCACGGGCCCACCCACCTGCTCCATCAAGTGTCTCCCTCATCTTGTTGATCCATAAAACCTTTGGAAAGTCAGTCTTCAAGTTCTCTTTGGTCCATTCCTGACGCTTCAGCTTGTGTCCCTTATTCAGTGCAAGCCTTCCTTACCTGGGCAACGCTTCTGAGCACGCTGCACCTTCTGCAGACTCCAGGAAGGTTGCAGTTCATGAAAATGGTAGCACTACAGGCTAAACGGTTCCAGGAGGCTTAACGCTTAATTCTTTGTAGCTTTTGTGAAGTTAACTTGCAGCTTTTCTCCTTTTGGCCCACTCAAGCCACACCCTCTCTCAATCAAGCAATTAGATCACCTGAGAACGACTCCACCCAATGAATGTTTAAGTTGATATGGTGAGAGTCTTAAAAAATTGGGAATATTATTTGTCCAGAACATGAACTCACACATGCACTGTAAAGGCATCTAGCATCTGAGTTTACCAACAGCATCCTCAGACCTGCCAATAATTTGAACACAAATCAATTACTCGCCTATTTCCACCGAGGAAGCAGATGTGCAACCCAACCCTGTAAAGTCACATCTTCCCCCTTTTGTTGCATATTTTTGGTTAACTCTGCAGACTTAATGGAGTCATTGTAAGAAATAACAATATAAAGTAACATTAATTGCAAGGTGCTATTTGTCACGAATGAAGCGCCTGTGGAATTAGAAGGCAATGTTTTGACTCACACCTTGCTGTGCTGCGTTTTTCCCCCTTCTTTCCTCCCTTCCTTTTTGTACGAGACCCAGTTATTATCTTTTACTGTTGTTTTCTGAACTTTACAAGGGGCCTCTCAGGCTCTGGCCCTTTGATGGGGTTGAAAGGAGGGTGTGGGGGACTTCTCAGACAAAAAAACTCAAGGGAGACAAGGAGTAAGTTTAAAAGGAGGAATAAATGGGCTTGTTATACAGCTGCCAAATGAAAATATTAAAGCCAGACTGCTAAGTGGATGATGATTGTTAAAAAAAACAATGCTGGGTAAACAAGAAAGATGTCAAAAAGAGGAAGAATGTCTTGTCACAAAACAAGCAAAGGATTAAGAATGAACTTTCAATTTATTTACATATAAATATAACATAAATCAAGAGGCATAATCTGTACAACTCAAATCTCTAGATACATGATCTGAGAAGGTTTCCGAGGAACTCGAGGCGTGTATTCATCCGGCACCACTGGAAGTTTCTTATATAAAATGGATTAGAAACAAATGTTTGCACTCATGTGGATATAATCAAGTCCGGGGCTCTGCGGCTGGCCTTTCAGCTGAGCCGCGCTAGGGGGATAGAAAAAAAAAAAAATTCCAAACCCAAACTCACTCCTCTCTTGTTTCCAGGAACCGGCCGCAAGGACTGAACGTCTCTGGGTGAGCTCAGTGCAGAGTGTTGCAGAGAGAAGAAGAGGCGGGTGGGGGTGAAGGGAGGAAGGACGTTTCTTCTTCTTCTCTTCTCTTTCTCTTTTTTTTTTTGGTTGCTGGCAGGAACCGTCAGCGACCCGATCTGCTTTCAATTACCGGTGGAGGATGATGTTAGCCCTCTTCCTGTCCGTTATGTCTTGCACATGCAAACTCCAAAACATCCTGGAGTCTCACCACTGTCCTCTCATCCCTCCCTCCCCTCGCTCGCTCGCTCTCCCTCCCTCCCTCCCTCCGTCCGCTGAGAGCAAAGTGATTCATCTTCATTGCAGTGGAGGGTAAAATGGCCACAGGGTCATTTCCACTCTTCCTCAGCCTGACCCCATCTTTTAAGTGCTGGTGATTCAGTGGTCAGTGGTCCAAAGAGTAGTTAAGGGATTTTCTGAATGTGCATTAGAGGGAAAGGGGAGGCATGGCTGCTGTTGATGAGCTTTTAGTTTTTCTTGTGGCAATAAGTGGCGACGCTGTTTGGGTTATAAATTTGTTTTGTACTTAAGATGAAGCAAAGACTGTGGGATGTAAACCAGTCCGCTTCCTCGCGGGGCCACTGCGAGGTTAAATGCAACGGAGACACAACTAATGTTGATTACAAACAAAGGATCCAGTAAGGATTGTGTCATTAGGGATGATGCCATAAACTAGTCAGGCATGTGTAGGGAGGGTCTCTGCATCCATGTGCCTCCTAATTATTTTTATTTGCATTATTTTCCCCGGGTAGTCTCATTAAATTAAATTCTGACATTTGTAAGCTACTGTAGCCTTCTATCACCAGCAGATCTCAGAGGCTTTCTGATCGCAGCTCATTGTAACTTGCTCCAGGCTAAAAAGTTAAGACTAAAACTTTGTGGTAGTGGCTCTTAAACCTAGGATCTCACTTCTTTTGGACTTAAGATCTGTGTACACCTTTTAAAAGCAGCTCAAGACCCACAGGTTTACACTTGCTTTGTTTAATCTGTTTATATTTTTTAGTCTTCAGGCAATAAGGAAGCACCGAGTTTCCTTAGTATCAATATCGGGACGAAGGAAAGACAAAGTCTTATAATGTTTGTTGAGTTTAAAAACAAAGCTATGTAGTTGGCTTTACAAATATTCTAAAAACAGAAAGAGAAAGTGAGATTACGAGCGAATAAGGGAGACAGAGATAGGGAGAGGTAATTGAGCGAGGTTACTGTACCTTGGGGACGTCGATGGCGACCTCCCTCATGGCGCTTGGCTTGACAACAGACATGGCCCACTGGAGATCCTGCAGAGTAACAGTCACCGCACCCGTCAGCTGCTGGTCTGATAGTTGGTGGGAACTTCTCAGTGCTTGCTTCAGAGCACGCAAACCTGTAAAAAGAGGGTTCACACATTTTAAATCTCTTCATCTCATCAAGCCGTACAAAGAAGAAAAAATGTATCAATAAACCGTCAGACTCGACACAGGCTTGAGCAAAAGTTACAAAATTTAGCTGAACTTTGACAAACCAAGATAACAATGCCGTGGCTTAAAGCGATAAGTCATCAGACTTAACCAAGTTTATGAAAAACAAGTTTCAGTTGTGTTTTAAAAAAGGTATTCAATACCATATATTACAACAACAGAAAAGGTGAATCATTTAAAAAATAAAAAAGTGTGATTTGAGGCATAAAAAGGATATAAAACTGGTGTTTGTTTGCCTAAAGAAGTGATGCTAGTGTCAATGTGGCTTAAGGGTTTTCATTCCAAACCCACATGCACCCAATCTAACTTTTTTGTTAGTACACGCTGGGACGATACACGCCTAGCAAATGCAAATCTCAAAATGAACACTAATTCCCCTTTTGACCGCGAAAATAATTGGACCTGCATTATTGGGGAGAAAAGAGAGTAGGCCGAAGGGAAGGGAAGTGTAATTTAAGTGCTTAAAGTTTGAATACCCTCAGTTCCAGATACTTCAGCATCTGAACAAAAAGAAGACAGCAAAACAAACACTGATGCGTCAATATCAAGAATGAGCCTTTGTTTCGCCCTTGCAAAAGAGATCATGCCAGATTGATGTGAAAGAGAAAAATCTGGGCACAGGCAGCTCAGTGATGAGTGAGAACAGACGTACAGTACAACGCATACTTCCAAAGCAGAAGTCACAAAAAACATTTATTCACAGGAAGAGTTATTAGACATGCATACGGTTAAAGTAATAAAAGTCCTATTCATGTTCTGCATAAATAATGAAATGTGACTGGCAGTTGGGGCATTTCCAAGGCTTTGAAGGACACAAATTTCCCCGGGTTGAGTCGTCTGCACAAAAGATGCAGATGTGTCAGGATATGCGGTTCTTTGATTAAAAAAAACTCCAAGGTACAAGCTTGTATACCATTCTGCTGCGTGCACCGTGCAGAGGAGAAGGATCTTACAACTCTGGAAATTGATTGGATAATGCAGTGCTTTGCTAAATGATGCTGCCTGGCAGTCAGGCAAAAGTTGAGCCAGGTTTAACTTTTTTGCAGACAACCAAAACTTAAACCCGACTCTGCGGGCATTAAAATGAGCGTGATAGGCTCTCGCCTGGTCGTTGCTCACATTGCATCAGAGGATATTTGCATAAAGTTGAGCTTTTGGGCCTTTGGAGCGGTGTCGGACTGCTATACCAGTTACCATTTACAATGAATAGCAGGCTATCATTGTCCCAGCTTTTTAGTCCGAATGTGTGAACATTGTTGTGAGAGCCATCCACCATACCAATGTGAAAAAGAAAATAAACACGAGTATCCACAGAGTTATCCTGGAGATTGTAGTGTTTCTATGTTGAGGAACACTGAGGATATCATTAGAGGGGGTACTTTGCAACCAGAGCTCAAAGCTCATTTCCCAGCAAAAGACCGCTGGATGATGCAATTTTCGCATACAGAATGCAAAATATGTAAAATGCAGAAGTACAATCTGTAGCTCGAACAACAGCCCTAGAGCCGGCAAATGTAAGACTTTTGCTGGCCAATGAGAGGGGAGCTCTGGGTGCAGGTTGTGGTTGTGGTCAAGTGTCTTGCTCAAAGGGAGCTATGGAAGCATTGCTGCAGGAATTTCCTTTTCTCCTTCCAGTATTTCACAGTCAGTAAGAAGATTTAAATCAATGGCCTTCCTGTCATATGACTTCTGTTTCATCAACCACTCGAGTTGTTATTTTTGTCAAACAGGGAAATGAAGATTGATTAGGGAGCTTTCGCTGCAGCTTGTCGTCAGCATGGGATGTTATTTCAGATTTAAGTTTTGTTCGAGGAGAGTTTGTGGCACTCCCCAAGAGAGTTTCCAAAATAATAGCAGAAGCTTGATATGCTTGTCATGATAAAAGTCTGCCACAGAACGCAAACATTCGCAATTTCGCAAAGAGAATCAGCCGAGTGTGCACAAAATCTTATTGGTCTTTTTCTGCTTGTCATTTCCTCCAATCCACATTACAGAAAAATAGGGTCTGCAGGTAGGTCTGGTTGCAATATTGCATGCAATCATTACTAAATAGGCAGAGAAATGCAAAAAAAGTAGAACTGTGACAATCCAGAAAACAGCATGTGTGCATCAGCTTGCGTCCAGCTGTGCAGATTTAACCCCTACAGGTGGGAGAACAGGTCTTCTGGGTGAATTACACGCTAAATGTGGACAATGATTAGTAGTTACAAAACATGCCCACAACCACGATTCCAACCCTGGGGTTGGGTAACGGTAGGCTATATTAGACACACAAGCATTCCCGATACACATGTGCACACATCACACAGACGCACACACAGAAACTCTTGGCTTCCTCTTCTGAGCCAAGGGGGGGGGATGGGGTGGCGAGGGCTGGAGGGGAACGGACGTGGTCCAGGGCTGGGGGCCAGGGAGCAGATGAGAGGGGATTTACGATCAGACATGACTGCATCCTGTTTATATTTTCCAGGACCCTTCTGACTATGCGAGGGACGGACAGACAGACAGACACACAGACAGAGACACAGACAGACAGACAGACAGACAGTCAGACGGAGAGGAAGAGAAGACGAGGAGAAGGAGAAACACAATGCAAGTAGGTTTGTCGTCCGTGAGCACGCCAAGCTGAGGTCAATGTGTTCCCCAGTCCCGGCTCCCTGGTGGATGATGTCTTTCTCTCGCTCTTTCAGTCTTTATCCTCCGTCCACCCACCCTCCTTCTCACTCGGGATCCCCAGAGGTCTAAACATCCCATCATTCCACCTGGCTGCCGCTTCAGCTTTTCATCTGCGTTAATGCTTCAGACCGGTGCTGCTTAAACTGCACAAAAACATCTGGTCCGAGTGGAAGGGACAAGGCAAGACAGGACAGGATGTGGAAGGAAGCTGGGGCGGGGAGGGAGATGAGGAGCACCAGCCACAACACACCATATGCACTAACCCCAAACCATCAGCTGCCTGCCCTGCGAAGGTGGAGGGCCTCAGCCTCCTTCGATGCTGAGAGGATGATGGAACAGTAGAGAAAACCTGCAAAATGGCTGTGCTCTGATCGTGTTCTAAAAGATACAGCACATGCTTAAGATCCTTTTAGTCAAATAGTTTGTAAGTGTTTATGAAAGTCAAAGTGGAAATCCCAAATTTTGTAAGAAGAAAAAAGGCAAAAATCTATAAAAACTTCAAAAACACACGCAACTCAATAAGAAAAAGGTTTAGCATTGATGGATCTTCTGTATAGTTGAGATATGATGCTTTGTTAGAGTAAAAACTTTGCTTTTTTGGCTTTTTTCCATAACAAATTTGGAGGTCTCGCAGACTTCTGCAAAAGTTGTATTTCTAGTTTTCAATCCTAAATCCATCCCATAAAGTTAGATGCTTATTTATAGCAGTAAGCATAGACTGACAGCTAGTTTAAAGGGTCTAGTTAATAGTACGGCTGCATACAAGCCCTGGGGATGGAAAAATGCAGCTGACAAATGTTTAATAAATGTTTCAGCAAGAATCATCTGAAACTGTCTAGAGTGAATCTAGCACTTTGCCAGCAGTAATGAAAAGCCTCGCAGAGAAACAGCCCGACTAGAGGGGAAATGGGGTTCATAAGCCGCAGAGCTCTGAGTCCAGCCTGGACACCCGGAGGGCAGCGGAAACTTGATTCAACGATGTGACTTTAACATTTTGCTTTAGGGATTCTCTCTCTCCTGAATGCTCTTGGCTGACTCCAAGCACACATTTGGTTTAGTTATGAAAACATCCGATGGGAAGGGAGGAAAAAAAGAGGCAACACAACACAATTTAATCTGAACCTTATGTGGACTCATTTTCTTCTCCTTTTTTTGCACTCCTGCTTCTCAGAATGCTTCGAATTCGCCAGAGATCTAGTGGGAATTGAGAGAAAAGGGGGCCCCCTAAATGTACAAGAATGCACATTTGCAAAACATCACACCGGGGCCCAAACTAGGTATTATAGAGAGGGAGGAACTCATTTCACAGAATTAAAGCTGGCCAGGGAGAAGAGACGAGAACGGTTATTTGTGTTTTTTCTCAGCTGGGATGGTCTCAATTATGTGGTTCAATATAGACCTTCCACCAAATCCAGGCCTTCTCTTCAGAGGTCACCTCCACTGACCCCCGCACCAAATTGGCCCCATCTACTATAGAATCAAACCCCCCGTATAAAAAAAAGATTATACTCTGGAGAACTTCAACATGTGATGACACCATAAGTACCATCAAGACAAGACATGAATCCTCATATTCTTACAGGCTTTGATGCAGCCAAGATTAAGATTAAGTTTCAACGAGCATAAAATGATCCATAAATCAACTTGAATGGTAATGAATGGGAGCTGTCTGTTCGTGAGTACAGTTATAGTTCTGCACACAAGGACAATATAAGTACCTGCCCCAGTAAGTATTGAGTCATTGATATTTATCAATACACTTGTCTAACCCATCCGGATGTATGCGCATTGGGGAACTGGTTTAGGATCTGCATTTCAGATGATTCACACCTTTTCTTCACGTACTCCAACTGTCAAAAACAACCAGCTGAACTTTTCTGAGAGAGAAAAGGGGGGGAAACAAAAGTGCATGATATGTCAGCATGCACCAGCAAAGTGTGCGAGAGCAGCCACATTGGGGTAAAAAAGGTCAGATATATTTGTTGATTATGTGTTTATGTTGAAAAAACAAATATTAGCCCATACATAATGATCAAATTCATTAAAATCTCAAACAGGGATATCGGCGTCAGAAATCCAGTATTGGTCAGGCTATAATCCACACTATGGCACATCTTTCCCTGGATATACAAAACACTATAAGACACTGCAATGTATTGTGTGATCTGTGCAGCTGTATCATGTTGGTTAACTGAAAAAAGTGTGTTTCATTCATGCAACTGGGAGAACCTCGACGTCTGAGACGTGAAACTCAACTTCCAGGGAGAAAGAGAGAAGAAAAAAAAAAAAGGAGATAGGAAGTGTACGGAGGGTAAGTTCCAGTAGACGACTTCAAAAGGGAAACCTCACAGAGCTCCATTGTCAGAGACAGCAGATCATCACCCACTGAGTCCAGGAAGGTGTGTCAAAAGAAGTCCATCTGCACTTCAACACATTCCACATTTCAACGGGGAAGAATCAGGACTGTGTGCAGCGTTAGGCCGCACTGTGCAGCGCTGCATCAAACACCTTCGAGCTCAAGCCGCAGCTCCCCAGTGTCTCTGTCCTCAGATGAATTGTGAAATACTTTGGGCATTACACCATTACAAAACCGCAGGAACGTTTTCATTACTCGCCCGGGCTTCCGGAACAGTCTTTGCACCTGTATTTACAATACCCCAACATCTGTTCCCGGAGCTGAAACACCGCAATAATATGTGTCTCTTAAAGTGCACACACAAACACACAGAGATGACAAAGACAAACACGCATGCTCACACACTCCAGACGGGTGGAAAACGTGTGCAGGCATACACACACACACACACACACACACGCACACACACACGTGCACACACACACACAGTACATGCTACAGAACACACACACACACACACACAGCTGTCACTGGGTAAAGGTAAGTGCCGGGGTTAAGGAGTACAAGCAGCACATTTCCGGATTTTATAAACAGAGGCCTCAAATAAACTTCACATGCTGATCCGACTGATATTTATGTGACTTGTCCCGAAATTCCTGAAGTGTCTTTAAAAGGACAGACGAGTTGGGAAAAGCGCTTTATAAGGCAAGGCCGCTGCTGTAAACATCGGTGAGCATTCAGACGTGTTTGGCCCATTTAGTCTTCTCCTGCAGAATTTATGTCAAACACACGAAACTCGGCTCATTTTTGACGCCGTTTTTCTTCCTTGTTTCTACACAGTGTAGTAAGTATTTAGGCTTGGAGGATTGAAGTGTTAGCCAAATCACTTTGCGCAATTACCGAGTAAATCATTTAGGCCGTTTAGTCTAAGTTGGCGAAGTGGATGTTAAATATTGAGCCTGATTTTTGCATTTAAGTACGAGGCTAACCAAAAGGCTTTCAGCTGACAAAGTGCAGAGTTGTGTGTTTATTATTCCACATAATCAATTTTACTGGCCCTTTTTGTTCCAGTGGGCTTCCCCTGTTTAGAGAGGCTTGTAAACAGTGTGTCCGGATGTGGCACAAACCAAACAAGCATGCACACGCGTACACGCTCGAAACAAACGTGCGCCCTCTCACTCACACACACACACACAATTCGCACTGTTTAGACTGTGGAAATGAGTCATCTGCGAGCACCGGGATCAGTTGAACGCCAACAGGACGACAGAGAGACGCCCAGAGTCTGTGAGGCTCCACGAGACCACATGATAGCTTCCAATACCACACAAAACACCTAGAGGGATTTCATTATCAAGAGCTGTTTTGTATAATCTGTGCTGAGCTGGGAACAGGGTCAATGTAACGTTTGGGGAAATAAGATCAGAGGAAATCAGTGCCTATGTGGTTTTATCGGAGGAAATGTTTTATGGGATCTTGTGCAAAAATATAAATACAACACCTTCTGTTGGCTGTCTCTTTGTGTTCGAATCAGCACAACAATATGTGCCCATTTCATCTCCTTCACATACAGTACACACAATAGGTTCACAGTTCTGCAACAGCTGTTGGATCTTAACCCTTTTGGCTTGAGGCGAGGACGTGCTGTCTATCTGTGACCCCTTGTTACAGGTCAGGGCCTCAGTGTGTTCATGAGCTGTGATGAGTTTCACTAAAGAGTGATTTTTCTTTCACAGTCTGTTCGTTTTAAGGATCTTTAGAGGCAAAATATATTTTTTGCATATCAGAAATATTTCCATCTGGTTTATCCCTTATCCCCTCCCAAAATGTATTTATTAAATAATACATTATTAGTTATTTATTTATATCCCCAGAATAAGAACCACTGTTCTTCTAACACATAACTCTAGTATTTCTGCTACTGCTTTTTTCTTTTTAAAGTTAGTTATCTTTATCTATGCTTCTTTCTTATAAAATTGCTGTATTACTACACTAAAAAGAAATAGACTTGTTTTTTTTTAAGTTTTAAAAAGGACATACATTGAGTATGATGTTGATAAAGGCACTTAGCCAAAATGTCTGTCTTTGTTCAGCTCTTACGTTGATTTTGGTTTATTAAATCTAATAATAAAACAAAAGCCTGAACTATACACATAGTATAATATGAAATTAATATTAAGTGTAGTAAGAGTGTGGTACTATTTGTTTGTAATTTGCCAAAATCAAACTTTCTGTGCACCTTCTAATAGCTGAAAGGCGATAGAGTTACAAAATGCGACTCAGACGTGGAGCCGCGGTGCAGCAGTTCTGCAGGTAACAAGCAATAAAACCTGGGACTTCTACGATGGTTCTATCTGTGTCAGCCTCTCCGGTAACAGCGTGCGTGCTGACACACGTCTGACATAAAGCCCGGTCAGAACGATGTGACGAGGAGCTACATCAGATGCAACAGAAACGCTGTCAGAAAGATGTTTATAAATAGAGTTGCTGGCGTGCAGGCTGTACATTTTTCTGCTGAGACTAACACAGTCCAGCAGATCATCCAAATGTGTACATAAATCTGTCAACCTGCAAGAAACCATGATGAAAGCCATGTCCACTTCAGACGCAGTAACTGAGACAGAAGAAGTTCAGAGGAGTTGGAGGAGTGAGTCTGATAGAAGTCAGCATCCACACGAGATTTACGGAGATATGTGGTTTAATTGTTAAGAGGTGCTTGAGTAGTTAACTTGTAAAATCCTGACAGGGTTACTGATTCAAAAGTTAGAAAGATTAAAATAAAAAACGACACGTACACAGGTAATCTCTCTAAAGCATAGCTGAATAGGCCATGAGTGGCTTTTATCCATTTCACTGCATCAGTGAAGAAATGGGGGTCAGTCCATCTGCCCTCCACGCTGATATTCACTGCTTGCAGCTGAGCTTGGCTGTTTACCTCCACGGCAATATAACATTTGCCCACTAGAGGTCCTCATTTAGGGTAACAACAGTTCAGCTGTAGTGGGTCTGACCTTTCCTCCTGCAGCAACGAGCAGTGAAGCAATGATTGAATGTATTTATACACTTTAAATAAAGTGTAGAGTTGTGAGATACTTGAATCGTGGACCAATATCTTGCTAAGACACTTAATGTTGGTGTTTCCTTTCATTTATCACCCATCTGCAAGTATTTTAGGGAAGAAATGGATAACATTCAATCAATGGACAATGACCTCTGACCTTAATTTGGATTTTTCATCAGAAATGTGGAATTTTAGTTCTTTAGTTTTAAAGCAAACAAACATGAATGTAATTTGCAAGAAAAAGTACATGTGAACATGACGGTGCCTGTTTTTTATCTCCAGGTTTAAAAATCCTACCTTTCATTAAGAGATCACGGTGTTCAACCTGGATCTCCTTAGTCAGTGCACATGATGTAAAGCCAGATTTTCGTAATAATTTGTGTGTTCAGTGGAGGCTTAAAAGGGATTTGAGGTGACCTCGATGAAACAGACTAATAGATCTGGTATGAGCGTGCGCTTGCATTGCATTACATTCAAAACTGGCTGATCCGTGATCAACTGTAATTAAGTGCTGATTATATAACACATCTGTCGTCAAGAAGTTGTTTCTGGGGCTCCGTACAACTCTGGACTGGACAAACAAAAGCTTCCCGAATGACATCAAGTTTTCCATCCATTCTTATGCACACACAAACATGC
Organism: Lateolabrax maculatus; assembly: GCA_031216445.1. Classification (NCBI taxonomy): domain Eukaryota; kingdom Metazoa; phylum Chordata; class Actinopteri; order Acropomatiformes; family Lateolabracidae; genus Lateolabrax; species Lateolabrax maculatus. The sequence continues at coordinate 6,190,114 of CM062206.1, read as the reverse complement.
TCGCAAAGAGAAAAACGCACACACAGAAAACAGCCACTTGGCCTTGTCATCCTTCCCTCTGCCTTTCTCCAGAGGTAAAGAATTGATTTAAATAGTCTGACTCTCTGATCTATAAGCAGGTTGGTATTGTACTAAAGGCAGGATGTGAAACCCCCACCACAACGTGCTTCTTGTGTGTGCATCTAAAATCGAAGCCGTAAGCGTGTATGTGTGCATGCTTCTCTGCAGCTGTGCAAGGTGAGGATCGTGTGCGTGACCCGAGCGTGTTGCAGCCGTCGCAATATAGTGTTTTTTTTTCAGGAAGCGGTGCGTCGGTGCGTACGTTCCCCGAGCAGCTCATTGTTACCTGAGCAGCAGAAGGAAACAACTGCAGTTCCTACTTGATGTGTTTTTGTGCCTCTTCGGCTTTTGTTCCTTTCATTGAAAGCAAAAAAGGAAAAAACAGATATCAACTTGAGGGTACGTGTGTGTGTGTGTGTGTGTGTGTGTGTGTTTTGTGTGGCTGTATGTGTCTGTTTACGTCGATCCAAGCAGTGTGTGGTGGTATGGGAGCTTGGTGAGGGTGGATCCTTACCCATAAGCCAAAGTCACACAAATAGACAAACATAGGCGGTTAGTAACACACTGTCAAACCTCTATTTACAACATTTCATCTTTGCGTCACACCCTCCTGTATATCAACAATGGATCAAATGATTACTTGTATGTGAAAGTGGTCACTTGTAGTGTTTATACAATTATAATTATCACCCGATTTTGCAGTTGTACGAAGCATTTCGGCGTCCTTCAGATCATCGTTTTGGTTTTAAGGCCCACAACTTTGCTGATGAGAATGGTGAGCGTGAACCAAAACATTATTGTTTTTTAGGTTAAGTTGATCTATGAGTCACCTTCCTAAAACGCTAAACACATGCAGTTGAATTTATGCAGTTTATTTTATTTTCTCCTAAGCTGTTGTTCAGATGTCTTGGCATATTGTTCAGCGATATAGTATATTTGTCATTTGTTTTATATGAACGAACGCCAAAAGGTTAGATATAGCCAGGATAGTTAAATATAAATAGCTAAATATTTAGTAAAACTTCATTTGTACTTTATTTTTTATTTAAGACTGAATGAGCCAACACAAAGAAATAAAGACAGAACGAGGTATTAAATGCGTTCTGGATCTGTAAATTGTACTGAGGCGTACTAGTGAGGGCCTGTGTTTGTCTAGTGATTTGGGTTTGGAGATTTTGGGGGAAGCTGGGGGAAGTGAGCAGTCAAACGGGGTTGGGGAGGTTGTTGTCTCCCTCCGGGGCGTGAGGAGGTTTTTCAGAAAACACTGCCAGTCACGTCTGGCCCTCTGCGGACAGTAAATCACGCTCTTCGCCGGAGTGCTTCCGCACAGCAGCCCCAGCTCCCTCCTCAGCTGGAAATGCAATACGCCACGTACCCCAGGCGCTGGGACCACCCAGGAGGCATGTGGGGGTCACACACAGAAAAACAAATGTGCATGTGCTCGCACAATCACACACGTACACCCACAATCAAGCACATTCACACGCACACATACTGTACATAAGCCAATATGCTTGTCCACAGGATGTGAGGTGGATTGGTTTGTGGCATTAGGGGTGAGGGGGCAAAGGAATTTCACAACAAGTGGTGGTTTCAGTGGTTTTTCTCACTGGGATCTGAATACCGCAGAAACTCCCAACTTCCTCCTTGGCAAATATCAAAGGATGGTCGACCCTCTGGGTTCAAAGCGGCTGCAGGCATGTCGGCCACGAAGAAGAAAAGCAAAAATTGTTAAAAACTAATTTAGGAAGAGACAAGTCACTAGGAATTGGGGTTTGGGCAAAACAGAGGTGGGGTCAAACGTACCTAAAGCTCAATAACAAACCGTTGTTCATATGCTATTTGTTTGTTGGTTGGATGCCTGAGCCCACGAGGCAAACCAAACTGCTAAAAGATGGTGAGCATTTTTGGGTCAGCTGCCATATGCAACTTTGTTTTGGTTTCCCAAATTATGTTGGTTTCGGGAAGTGTAATTCAAAGCAAAGACCAGCACAACTGGTCTCAGTAGCTGTGGATGTTTTTGGTTTCAGTGGAATTTTTATATATACATATATAAATTATATAGATTCATGACTTTGTCACAATCTATAGCTACATTGCTGGGAACAAAATGTGTCACAGTCTATTCAACTCAAGTTTGAAAGCACCTGATCAAAAGCATTACTACAGACAACGTACTAAAGGAATTTGTTTCCGGCCCTTTAAAAAGGTACTTAAAAATCTATTGTGCAACATTTGATGTTCAAAACTGAAGTAACTAATCAAATTTTTATAATAATCCAGGAAGCTTTTTTGTTGCCATATTGGGACATTTTGTACATAATGTAGTCCAGAAGAGAAAGACGAGAAGGGGGAAATATGTGAAAAACATTGCAGACCACATGGTACCCGCCCTCACCATTCCAAACATTGTGGATGCCATCAGGTTCCTGCAACTAGGAAACATGTTTTTTTTTTTTTTAAATTCCAAAGCATTTCGACTTTCTGCGTGACAGTAGGACAGTGTTTACTCACCTGCTTCTTTGCAAACAGCTGCGAGGTCCGCTCCTACGTATCCGTGAGCGGCATCGGTCAGCTGCGTCAGCTCCTCGGGGGTGGCGCTGCACGGTACAAAACTCAGCTGCTTCTGCAAAATATCTGCACGCTCGGCAGCACTAGGAACTCCCACCTGCCATCATGAAATCAATAGAACAATTGTTTTTAGGACAGAAAGACATTTATTCTCAAAGTAATTGTGGCAAGGCCCTAAAAAGGAACCTTGAGGAACCAGAAACCATCTTAGGCAGTAGGTTAATTATTTTGACCAATTTACAATAAGCAAACAGGAGGGTGTTTAATGAACACACATGGCTGCTGGTCGGCAAATGAGCTAAAACGTATCTGATTCAGGGCAGTCTTTTTAGTACGCACCTCCAGCTCCTTGTCGAAGCGTCCGGGTCGGCGCAGGGCGGGGTCGAGGGCATGGGGCCGGTTTGTGGCCCCCAGGACCAACAACTGACCTGAGTGACCCTCCTGGAAGCAGGAAAAAGATCAGAGATCAGTCTTGTCCTGGTTATCATGGTTTAATGTGGTTTTATGTTACTGTGCTGCTTTAAATAAACATAGATAGAGTTAACATACAGTATGTAGAATAAGGTGTATAAATTAGTTTTTGTGTTTGTATCTAATGGATTGCACAATGAACATATTCTCTATATCATCCCTGGAGCAATACATTACTGCACAACTGTACAGCTCTTTCATTTAAAAACAGATTTATTGCACATATTTTTAATGTTTCCATATTCTGTATTGTAAATATTTCCACTTTATTTTATATTTATGTTTATTGCAGTATTTGTACTTTACTTCCTATTTTCTTTGTTTATTGTTATGCACCAATATACCAAAGAAAATTCCTTGTTTGTGAAAACATTCTTACTAATAAACTTTGTGAGGCATTAATATGTGGCTTTACATAAGACATTAAGCCAAATCCTTTTGCCTGCCTACAGTATGAACTTGGTTGGGGTGACACCATAGTAGAGGGACATCAGTGCTACAAAATGTATTATAATATTACTATATATTATTATATTTTTGGCCTTTGTCAGACAGTGACGTGAGCAGCAAGAGTGGGGTACAACAAGGTTTTGAGGTGTGTACATTAACCACTAGGCCATCAACACGACATTTCTAAGAAAGTATTCAACATACATGTCAATATTTCACTGATGCTAATGTTATTCCAGAAAGCACAGTGCATTTTCCAGTTGTATTAAATGTTAATCTTTCGGTGAAAATGACTGAAGTTGAGGTGTGTTTGTCCACTCACACAGCTGTGGTAGCTCAGGGCCTGCTTTTCAAAAGCATAAAAAATAACAGATGATGGATATGGACTGGTTCATTTCAAACTACCACTGCCAAATCTGCTGTTCTGGCTAAGATATACACTAGGAATTACATGCAAATTGTTGCTTTGAGTCATCAATATCAACTCTCTAGGAGCTAAGTAAAACAGCCTTGTATTTAACTTTATGACCGAGCTTTTGTAACTCTATCCGGTCGGTTTTCATAAGCAAAGCCTCGGAGAATGTTTGACCTCGGTCAGACACTAAACTTGTGTCAGTCCTGTGTTTTCTCGGGGTGGTCTGCCCGCAAGATGAGACCTTTCTTTTTCCACCTTTCAATACCGCAGGGGGGGATCGAAACACAAATAAATTATAGTGCAAGCAAGAATGCAGAGGAGCAGGAAGTGCTTTCTCCACATTCCACAAACCAATCAGTGCTGATGACCTATGGATCATCTGGTCTGGAAAACAGACGGGAGCGGGGAGCAGGCTGGGAGCTGGTGTATCTGTATAATATCACCAATCCAAGTGAGGGCTCTTTTCTGCCTGGGCACATGGAGATGTACTTTGCTGATAAAGTTATGCCAAATTGGCAGGTCATGGCAACCTTAGGTGATTTGTTTCCCAGGCTCCCATTGGGTGTGTGTGGGGGGAATCATCTTTTTTCTCATCAGGCACTGACAGAGCGCTCAGAGGACAAACAACACCCCAGAGACACAACCCACAGTGTCTGAAGGGCGTCCAGCATGCAGAGATGGTTTCTGCATGACAATCTGCATTTCCAATGAGGACATTTCCTGACAGCCACGTTCTGCTGCAGAGAGCCATATTCTTAAATCATGAGTATGCTGAACAAGCATTTGTCGGTCAATGTAAAGCAGACCTCCTTGTAGTAATGATACTGATGAAAAAAAGACTGTTGGTTGATGGAGACATGCAGCTGTCCATTTCGTGCTGTAAGCGCAAGCAAAAGTAATGAAAGAAGGACACACAGACGCGGCTTTCATCACCCAGTGTACGACTTTAAAGTACAGCCGAAACAATTAGTTGATTCATCGATTAGTCCAACGACAGAAAATGAATCTGCAAATTTCATTTTGATAATCAGTTTATGATTTAAGACATTTTTCAACCGAAAATGGCAAAATATTACTAATCTTTGAGTTTTGGCCAGTTAGTTGGACAAAACAAGAAACAAATCAAGAAAAAGAAAATATTTGGTAGATTAATTGATAATGAAAATAATCATCAGCTGCAGTCCTACTGAGTAACAGATGTTTTGGTTTACAGTAGATGGGTAACAAGGATACTCACTGAACCGATCCCATCCATCAGAGTCAGGAGAGATGCAACAACTCGTTTCTCCACCTCATTCTGCGCTCCCTCTCGCTTTGGGCACAAAGCATCCAGCTCATCAATAAAGATTATCGCAGGTTGTCTGTAAATCAAGTGAAAATGTGAGAGATGTTGCACACTCACGCTCTACATCAGGTTTACAAAATGACTGACAAGACTGTAAGAACCAAAATCACAAGCTGATGATGACATACAGCAAATCTTCAACACACTATTTTTAAACCTTTATTTAAAAAGTGTTAAGTTATTAGTCAAATTTCATTAGTTCTCTTTTATTAAATGTGCTTGATGGTTGATTTTATACTGTAAGCACATCCATTTTTATTTTATTTTACTTATTATAGAGTCTATATTATTGCACAAAACAAATTACATTTATTGCAACTAAAAGTGACTATGATAGCGGCGATGATGGTAATTTACGGGCAGCTGGATCCAAAGTTTACCTCTGAGACGCTTCAGTGAATATCTGCCTCAGCCTCGCTTCTGTTTCACCATAGAACCTGTAAAGACATCAAACAACATAAGTCTTGAAGTCAACTAATCTACTATTTAATCATGAATTCAGATCACGTGCAGGGTGGAGTGCATTATAATACTGTTGTCCATACAGAATAACCCCCCCCCCCCCCATTTCAGCAATTTAACTCGTACTTGCTCATGATCTCTGGGCCGTTGATCACCGTCATGTGAGCTCCAACCTCATTGGCTATGGCTCGTCCAATCATAGTCTTCCCTGTGCCAGGGGGACCATACAGAAGTACTCCTCGGGGAGGTGGGATCCCTGCACAGAAAACACCCTGATTAGATCTTTGAATACTTCCGTTTTAAAGTCTAATGTTTGCATGTGGAATGACATTAAATCCTCTGACCCACCATAGTTGGAGAACAGCTCGGGGTGTTTCAGAGGAAGTTCAATGGTCTCCCTGATGGCGTCCAACTGGCTGCTGAGCCCGCCGATCATGCTGTATGTGACCTTTGACCTTTTAGCTTCTGCATCTGCATCCTCTTGACCTGCTCTGTCTCTGAAACTGACTTTAGTGGAGCAGGAGAGGCAGTAGAAGGTGTCTGTACTCAGTGCACCGCCAGGGGGAGCTGTGGGGATTTTCTCTGCCTGCTCCGAGCTCAGGGAGCTCTCCGGACTGACGGCATCCTCAGCAGAGCCTGCGGGAGGATTCTGGGAGTTGTAGGAAGGAGTGCAGGGAGCAGAGGGTGAGGAGAGAAAAGGGAGGTGAGCTGGTCGGAGTGGGGTGCTGACTGCGTGTCTGGGCTCTCCAGGCGTGCTCGGTGCCCCGTCAGCGTCAGCGTCATCCACGGTGAGCAAGCTGAGCTGCAGGGAGAGGTCGGCTGACGTGGAGTCCAGCACGGAGTTCATGACGGAGGACTCCTCCGGGTCAGGGCCCAGTCCTGAGGGAGGAGCCGGTCGGCAGAGGGTGACACCGTCCTCCCCTCTTATGCTCTCGACCCGGAGACTGCATGGCCGGCCGAAGTAGGTCAGGGGGATGACGTTTCCTGGCAAAATGATGTTCCCAACTGACACAAGACAGACAAACCAGTAGAGTTATTCCACCAAAGGAAACATGGAAGTCTGGACCGTAATAAAGCTGAACAAAAACAACAATTCAAAAAGAAAATTCTACTTCTGCTTTGTCTAAAAACATTGTTGGTCATTAAAGAACACTTTGACTTCTTTATACTCACACAAACTGAGGACTGTCATTTTTTTTTCATTCAAAAAGCTGCATACTGACACTTTTCAGAAGTGACCTTGATCAAGACCTGTTCGCTTGAGTTCCGGTTATGTTTAATTTGGCGTTTTGTAGGATTCCCAAAGATTTCCACCCCTACTCTAAAAGTGCTTTCTACTAACGGGTCAATAAACATCCAACACACTTACCCAGAGACCTCAGAAAGAAGTTCTTGAACTCATCTGTCTCTAGTGTCTCATCTTTTGACCTGAATAAAAGTGAAATGTGAGAATCAACTATACACATTTATTATACACTATAATATATAGCTATGATATACACTATACAAATTTATTTAACCAGGAAAGTGTCCTACTGACATTAAAATATGTTTTTTTACAGGCGCAGAATCACATAGAACATAACACATGAAAAACATATAAGATGACACAACCTAATGAATTAGATAAAATATAAAGAGAATAGGATCAAATGGATCAAGTATTATTGATAAAATAACAGCAATAAATAAAACATAACAAGTAGTATTAAAAAAGGAATTGCTAATCTGTTGTTTATTGGGTTTTACCACTGTATTTTATATGATGTAAGGTGACCTTGAGTGTCATAAAAGGCACCACCAAATAAAATGTATTATTATTTATTATTATTATTATTTAAATAAAATCGAGACAATACTAATTATTGATCGTTTATAATTTGGCATTAGGACTGCAGTTACAAGGTGTCGCCAGCAGATGGCAGCATGCAACTGCAGATGTTCATGAAACAAGTGTAAATATGAAAGCTGGGTTTTCTCTGTTAAAATGACAGAGTGAAATATGTGATATATGCAAATTATGTGTACCCTCATTGACAAGAAGGGGTGGAAAAATATTGGAAACACCTTCCAATATAACACAATCAATTCAACTACAGCTTCCATTATAAAGATGAATCTACATCTCTGTTTCAACAAAAACTGAATGGTACTGATTTGCTGCAGTGCTGTTGTATCAGACTGCATTAGTTTTAGCTGTATGTGCCTAATAAACGAGCAACTGTAATGTGACTATAATGAGGTATAGTATAGTGGTAATCATGGTGTTTGCATGTGTAGTGTGTCCCCTAGAAGCAGATGAGCGTTACCTGTTAGAGAGAAGCACCTCCTCAGCCTGAAGCACAGGACCGGTCAGCGGGTGCAGCATCACCTCGTCCCCCGACTTCACTCTGAGGTTATTCTGAGCACATTTCTGAAGACCAACTTTTCCACCAGGAAAGGAGGCAACCGGCCATCCTAAACACACCTGCAAGACAGAGGAGATGGACAAATGATTATTTAAAAAGGTTTCAGGGCTACAAATTATTTACAGGCAGAAAGCATCTATTGACTGAAGATTAAAGGACAGTAACACAAAACATTACTTGTTATATATGTTAGACAATGGAGCTTTAAAATAACAACACCACTGTTTACAAAAAAAAGGACACCTCTTGTTGTCCTGTGGGACTCGTCAGTAGGACCGGCCTCCCGATGCACGCGCAGGCCGACTTCATTGAATTGAGGCTCAGTTGGGCTAAAGTTGACCTGCAGCTTTTGGGGGTTTTGTCATCAGCTGTAAAGGGAAATAAACAAACATATGATGGTAAACAAAAAAGGCTCAGATAAAAGTCCCACATTCAGACTTTACTTAAATAATTGTAAATACGTATTTGCTGTAAATGTTGTTAGGAATAAAAAGTGAAAGTACTCATTCTGAGGAATATTTGGTGTTACATTATGGATTTCTGAACACTCAAATAACTGCTCTGCTCTGAAGAATGCATTGATTGGTGCTGATAATTCACTGTTGATGTGCTCAATTATGTGAAAATTTTTTAAATTTGTTATAGTTAAGTAGGCCATATCACGCTGTATAAGCAGTAAGACAACCACACGTTCTTCATAATGTTATGCTGATGTTAAAGTGCTGACTTTCAGCTTTAAAGAGTATATTCACTTAATTTCTCAGGTATTAAAACAACAGTCAGGTGCCCTTGTGTACTCTGTTTTTCTTGCTGTATTCAGTCCTCCTGTTCATACAGATCATTAAGAGACATTTTCCTAATGTGCTTGTGGGGGACAAATTCATCTTTCTGTGCAAAAATACATTTTAAAGTGCAGCTGAAGTTAATCTGAGGCAGGGTGGATAAACCACATCAAGAAAATATCTTCCACAGTTAGACATTTTGGTATAAAATGTCCCTTTCACCCTAAAAACACTGTAACTATGGAAGATATCCACATGATGTGTCTGTCACACAATATGGATGAGCTGAAAGCACCAGTCAGTGTCTGGCTTTGAATCCAATCCAAATCCATGTAGACAAAACTACAAAAAATGCATGTTTGCCTGCAGACTGAACAAGCACAGGTGGAAACTTTACAGGTAGATCAGCATCTCTGCGTCCACCTGCAGCCCTGAGTGCAACAAGGTCTTTTGCATACGCTACAACTGATCGACGTGTCAAAGTTGGACAAAGTCTCGCCTTTTTCAATGAAATCCATTACAGTGAATGAGTTGCTGTTCAAACTTTTGCAGCTTCCTCCGTCGTGGCTGGACGTGTGCAGGCTGGAGGAGTCGCTGGATCCGTCCTTCAGCAGGAGCGAGCTGTCCCCTTCACTCGCCTTTTTCGATTTGCTTTTGTTTTTCTTTGAAGACATTTTAATAAGGAAAAATGTTCTCCACGTGAACTTGCAAACATGTGTAAACAGGGAGCGGAGCGGCGTCGTCAACTTCCTGGTTAAAGTTTAGTCCCGCCTCCCTTTACCGTAAAGCCTCGCATCTCCGAGAGACGTTTTACGGCAGGTGAAATCCTTTTTGTCTTTATTGCGTTGTAAAACATTACTATGGTACTTTTCAGAGAGATTTTACAACAAAAATACGACTCATAGTTGAACAAACGTTGTTTTTAATTGGGAAAGTGTGAAATTTAAGAGCCTGGAACTCAATAAAACATTGTACAAGACTCCATAGAAAAAACATGTAATTTTAGGTTTTCTTTCTTACCGGTAAATAGAAACAGATAATTTAACATGATTAAATGCATAACAATCATTATTAAGATACAGTCTGACATTCGGCATATATATAATGTGACATTCAGCGTTGTTTCATAGCTTTTAATGGTTACTTTGTATTTCTGTGCGCCACATGACATCTTGAAGAAAGTGCGCAAACGAGCCACAGCGGACCGTATTAATCCACTGTAAAAGTTGATATTTAACTTTTTCTAAATGGTTCATCGGCATATTTGTAAGCCGAATTTAACATCAAACCTTAATTATTGTTTTTATAGCCAACACTAACGCTGACAAATGACCGTTCAAGCAGTACGCTACTAACTACCTAAATGGTCTGATGTGTGAACGGAGTTTGCCACAGTTTCTTGGACGGCCATTTCTCCAGAGCATTACGGTATTTATGCAACTTCCAGGGCGGACTTTTACGTAACCGCACGGCGCCGCACGCTTCAGCCGGCCGACCGTCACAAGTCTCACCTTTTCACCGCGCTCCTGTGCGTGAGTCAGAAACATGGCTGCCTGCGCCTTTGCGGTGAAGCTGCTCCCGCTGCTCAGAGCCGCGTGCCGTCCCGCACGCTCAGCTGTCCGTGCGGTTTCGGAGGGCACGAGCGCGCTGGCGGGCGCGGTGGACCGGTTCGGTGGCGTGACGGTGAACCTGTCCGAGGCCGGGATACCGGCCGACATCAGCGAGAGCGCGTTCGGCGGATTGCTGCACGGTTGGTCTGGTTTGGTTTGGTTTGGTTTGGTTTGGTTGTTTGCTGGTGCAGGTGCAGACACCAACAGCAGTCATGAACCTGCACCTCTCACCACAAACATGGACAGCTGGCTGTAAATGTGCAGAAGGGCCTTCCTGCAAAAGTGACCTGCATGCAAAAAAAAAACATTTATTTAAACAGTTTGCATCAGTGTGTATTCAGTTAAGTATGAATCAATAAACTGATCAGCTCCTGAACTGATCTGGGACCATGGCAGTGTGTGATTTAAATACAGTGGTTCAGTGGTTTGGATGCATTTTAGTCTTTAAAACTTATGTTCAGTGTTGAATTTTAGATACAAGCCTTTTATATATTTATGCTATTTTATCTGCAAAGGCAAATTAAGGGAGTCACCCCTCAAAGGTAAAAAAGTATGGTATTTATTGAAGTGACAGGTTTTCTAATTTGTTATGTCAGCAACTAACTATTATTTCCATTGTACAGTAGTCTGCCAATATTTTTTTTTCTGAGTAATTGTTCAGTTGTTCAATAATAAAATGTCAAAAATAGTGAAAATGCTTGTGTCAAGTTCCCAGAGCACAAGGCGATGTCTTCAAATAGCTTCTTCTGTCCTATTAACAGTCATCAACTTAAAGATATTTAATTTAGAATTATATAAAAGAGACTAAAGCAGAAAACCCTTACATTAGATTAGCTGGAATCAGTAAAATGCTTGATTTATAAATGACTTCAAAGATTAGTCGGTTATCAAAATTGTTGCAGGTTGATTTTCTATTGATCGGCTAATCGATAAATTGTCTCCCTACATTATTCCTACCTGCAGTCAACAGCCGTCCACTTTGGAGATCTGCTTCTTTAACCTTCAGGATCCCGATTGTCTCTGCAGTTTATCATTTAATAAAGCATCATTTATAACACCCTTGTGAACTTTTGACTCGTGTACTCCTCAGATTCTTTGCTCCAGTGGAAAGCAGAGGGGAAAGTCGCCGTGTGGCTTCGAGTACCCATCTCACTGAGTCGATGTGCTGCCGCCGCCTCCGCTCACGGCTTCGCCTTCCATCACGCCAAAGACGACCACGCTGTGTTGGCCCTCTGGGTGGGAGAGGGGGAAAGCAGGCTGCCGGGGTTTGCAACTCACCAAATTGGAGTGGCAGGTAGAGATTTTTAGCCCGAAAGTTCATTCTTGTCGTTGGAAAGTCACAGTAATTACCTAAAGATCCACTTTCTAGCTCTTCACCGAGCTTTCAATCGCATCTCTCAGTTTTTATCAGCAGAGGGAGTTTGTTCAGTTGCCCGTGAGACCGTGAGATGCAGTTGAAAGCTCCAGGAAAAAGAAACAAAGTTGACCTTGAGACAAGATTATCTTGTCTAATCAGTGTAGTTGTAATTGAGGAGAGAGCTGTATGTGCTGTACAAATGTCTGTACATACATTATATTATTTAATTATTGTTTATTATCTATTTTTACCATGTTAAAAGAGTACAGTATAATCAACAAATCTTAACACTTACACTATATACAGTACATAATGCAGTTACAGCAATAATCTGCACGTGTTAATACAAACAAAATCAAACATATGATATACAGAATATTTCAGTGGGACATTTAGTAGTCAGTCATCAAAAAAACAATAGAGCTGAAATAATTAGTAGATTAATCAGTTACTCTGTTGATAGAAAATGTGTTAGCAACTATTTTAAAAATCAATGAATTAGGCATTAGTCATTTCACACCAAATGTTCTCTGGTTTCAGGCTCTCCAGTGGGAGGATTTGCTGCTTTATTCTGTTTTTATATCATTGTAAACTGAGTATTTTTGGGTTTTGAAAACATGTGGGCATTTTTCACAAATTAAAATTGTGGATTCATTGAGAAAATAACACATCAGAAGAATCAATAATGAAAACAATCGTTAGTTGCAGTCATAAAAAACATTTAAATTCACTGTTATATGAATTTATGTAATTTACTTAAGTTTTAATGTTTAATATTTAACTCTGAACTAAACAAGAGATTTAGTTTCTACAGCATCCAGCGTCTTATAACCTTATAAGTCTAACATGTTTGTTCGCTTCAGGCATTTATCAAATCTTCCCTCTGCGGTAAAGAGGCTGTGATTGGCTGAGCTTCGTCTGGCGCTACATTACTTCTGATTGACCGAGCTGACCCCGAGCTCCCGGGGCCCACAAACCCAGATCAAGTAAAGTTTACATTACCCCAGCAGAGATGGAAACTGGCCTCAGACAAAGACTACCTTTTTTTTACCTTAATATAAATCAGTTCTTCAGCTTCTGGAAGATATTGAAGTGTGATTTGTAAAAATAAATCCATTCTGTTGCTACGTTTAAATTATTTATAAGTTGTAGTGATAAAGTCTAATTAAAGTTGGGTTACATTATGTTGTCACACACAAAAAACAGCAGTTTTCCTCTCTCTTTTTTTAAAGGATAAGAGGTTGTTTGCCTGTTGGGCTGTTTTTGCATTTTTCAACTTCGGCCCATTTCACTTGCGTAAATGGAAATACACTCATCACGATTGGGAATGTGGGGTGAAGAGCAACAAAGGGAGGAGTTGCTGACCTGAAGTGTGCTAAGTTCCTGGTTGTCCAGCAGAGGGCAGAGTGTCGTTTTTTTACCTTTTTGCTAAAGAGTGGATGCACTTGAAGCATGTCAGAACATGTCCAGAGCATCCTTCAGTCTGAAATGGGGTCCAGAAACTCCCTTCTTGTTTCCAGAATGCCCCGACACAAACAATGATGAAATTAAAGTTAGGAATCTGAAATATGCAGCTGTTTAGATTATCTGATACTTGTGTTATTGAGTGCTTGGCTTATTATTTTAATGAAGACCAGAGAACCACACATATGGTGAGCCTAAACATTGATAAGAGAGAAATCATCCAATTAATGAGTTCTTACACTGGCGTCTGTTATCCTAAACTTTTAACCTTCACTACAAATATAGTTTAGTTCAATCAATACTGTAAGGACATTTTTGGTGCTTTTCGACTTGGTTCTTATTGTTTTAGTTGTGGCCAATTACCATCTTTTTAGAGGCAGTGGACACAAGTGCTCTGCCTGCTTTATAGATTCACAATGGAGTGCAGTGAGGCAAAGGAAATATGAGCCCCAGAAGGCTTTTCAACTGTCCAACCTGTCAGAAGTGGATATTTTGAGGTTAAGGTCACATCCATTGACTGTTAAACACTGAAAATTGACTGAAAAGATATCACATTGGAGATCAAATTCCAGATTCAATCGGGTTGAACCGGGGCTGCTGTGTTTACAGTCGGATGTGGGAATGGTTAGTGCAGCTGAAGAGTCGAACAAAACAGTAAGTCACATTTACTGTCCAAAGTGAAGCAGAGGAACTTTTTGTTGTTGCTGAAAAAACCCGTTTTGTGAATTAAACGATCATTCTAGGTCTTAAACAGTAGTTTGACAAAAAGAAGTCTTACGTTAGGGTCCATTTACTAGCTTTTTCTGGAGCTTTCAACAGCATATAGTGGTTTTCTTTGGCAGATGGAGTTCACGTGACCTAAGTATGGACCTGGAGACTTGCACTTATTATGTTTTACTGTAAATCTGTTTCCGGTGGAGCACTCATGTTCACAATCTCTACAATGGCAGGGGTTATTAGTTATTTATTTAAGACAAGTCTATGGTAGTAAGATTCAGGTTTTAAAATACAGGATTTTTTCTTGTTGAGAATGTGAGGAGCAGTGGCGGTAATATAAGTAACATGTAGATCACAGAGATTTTTCTTCATCCTAAGAATCGGGACTCCTTGGGCATGACACCGAAATCCTGTCAGCTGCACTTGACCTCTGACCTCTGACCTCTCAGGACGGGGTCAAGAACTTACAGCTCAAAGTAATTCCAAGAAAGTACAGACTACATGCTTTTTTCATTAAAATATCACACACTATAATGAATTATTAAATGGTTGGTATTCTGAGAAGAAGTGCGTTCTGCAGCATCTCAGACTGTGCACGACACATCTAAATAAATATCCTGAGTTTCCCTTCACAGAGACTTAAAAAAGAAGTAAAATAAAATACATTTTCACTGATACACACATAAATTAGCGTCATCATTGTGAATCACGTGGAGTGTTTCATGGTTGGATGCATCACATAATGAGTTCTTGAATATAATTAATAACCTTTAATAATTGTGTTTTGGACACAGTTCACTCTTTCCACTATACCTTAGAGCAGATTAGATTTTTACTATTAATATTAAAAGCTAGTCAGGACGGATGTTAGTGTGATCCTATAATTATTGTCAATAAGTAGTAGGATAAGCCTAAATGAAATATGAATTAAGAGAAGACATAAAACTTTTTTGTGGCTCAGAAGCTGACTAAACCGAAGCGATTAATCGTTTTTTACTACAGAACCCACAGTTTCCCTGTGATGATTGCTTCTGGGCTTTTTGTCTCATAATTCCCCTTTTTTTCCCTCCTGCTCCTCGTGAGCATTTTGTTTCCTAGACTGAAGGCTACATAATGATAGCCTCCCTTAGCAGCAACCAGGCCTCCTCCTGTCAAGCGCCATATGGCACAGCGATTGGGGATGACATCAGTTTCCACATGGAAGTCCAAGTCAGGCCTTTAGAACGACCCATCCCTCTTTACACATCTGCGACATTCATTTAAGGAGTCCCGTCCCGGTCGGTCAGACAGAGCAACCGGAAAAGAAAGTAGCCGTTTTCCCTCCTCCTCCTCCTCCTCCTCCTCCTCATCGTGAGCTGTCAGCAGCGGCACATAGCCACCTCTCTTAGTCACTACCTGTTGAAAAAAAACTGCTCAAACAGGAGAGAAAAATTTAAATGGTGAAGTGGGATGTCCGCATCATTCACAAGTAAAGCTGAGTCACTTGGACTCTGTTTAGACTTATGAAATTAATGAATTTTGACTTTACCCATATTTTTTTTTATTTTAACCATTAACCATTTTCAGACGTGCTCTATACTTGTTCACTCAGTGGATGTTTGTAAGAGTTAATTCCTTACTATTCTGCAACATTTTTTGAAGAACATTTACATACATATCGTCAGTATTTTTATATAAGTATGTAGTCCATATTTTTGGTAAGAATAATAAGGTTGTCTATTTTATTTATTTTTTTAAATTAGTGCTGACGTTAAAGAGGCTATATTCAATATTTTTATACTACCCATCAATCACATGACTACTTGTGCGTGAAAGGTGTACTGTAGTGACAAATCGACTTATCACCCAAATGTGTTACTGTTAACAGCTCTACGCAGCATTTTAGTTGCTTTCAGCTCATTGTTTTGGTTTTCTGGCCCACAGCTGTACTGTTTTGGATCTTTCTCATCAGCGTGATATCAGGAGAGTGAATATTTGACTGATTGCTAATGTTGCATTGTGTCTGCAGGATGTGTAAATAGGAAACTGTATGGTACAAGTTTGCCATGTCAACCCAAAGGTGATAACACGTTGTGTTTACAGCTTGTTTTTGCTGCCCCCATGTGGCCAAACAATCAGTCATTGCAGGTTTAAGGTTTAGTCCTTAATATGATTCAAACAAAGTATTTGTCAGATCGTCCTACAGCGTTTGAACGTGGAACAGGGTTTGAACTTATTTCTCAAAGTCTCTTATTTCCATCACTGTAGAACCAAGTGCAACAACATGAATGCCTTTGTCAAGTGGCGTTTTAATTTAGGTAAAGCCACTTAACAGTTCGAGAAGTGGAAGAAACTTAATTTCCCCGATCTTGTAAATGATGAGCAACAAGCCCAGCAATGTTATTGTGGACTCGATTGATCCTCAACAGCAGAGACTTGTTAGAAAATATAAACTGGACAAGGCAGCTGTTGTGTCCTGACGGAGGCTCAGCTTCGGGCTTTTTCCTCCACGTGGTGCAGGTTTTATGTTGTGTCCAACCTAATAATTAACTTTGAGCCAGACTGCCAACAGGTCTCCCTTTTGTTCTTACAGTAACTATTTCAGTGCGTAATGTGGACCATCTTATTTACTGGGGACATATGGACTTACAATATATTTGAAATGAATGTCTGATTGGTTGTTTGTTTTGTCCAGGTGCAGTTGTTGATGAGTCCAATGGAAAAGTTCTTGTCGTCCAAGACAGAAATAAGGTATCAGGTCACTTCATTGTTTCAACATACTGCACATAGTAACCAATTTCAAATTACATTCATTAAAGATAGAGCATGTTATTGTCATATAGATCATACTGAATCAGATTAAAATACAAATATCTTCTTGTTTATTTTCAGTAAATGGATGCATCTGTTGGCTGTAACAATGAGAAGTCATAACAGACTTGTTACTTGTAGAAACAAAACTACACAGAAGATTGTATGAAATCTAGAAAAGGGGAAATTAAGTTATTGTTATTTTCAATTAGGAATTCTGCATATTATAGATATAAGCACAGAGCAGTGATTATATACACACTAGGTACAGTTAGTAAGTTGGCAGAATTAAACATTTCTTAAATAGAGTAGAGTTGCGACATATTTTGGCTGGTTAACAACAATTTGTGGTAGGTAGTTGACCAGCTCTTTCCTGGTTGAGTCAAAAATAATAATAATATTGGGCACTGATCCTTCCATCCACAGTGAAAAAAATAGCCACTGAAGCGCCAGATATCGTGTGGCTGCTTAAGGTAGCTGTGATTAGTCCTGTTTGTTTAGTGAGTTTGTGTGTCGCCTCTGTTGATCCAAACACGAGTGGAAACCTTCTCAGACCTTCAGCCCTTCAGTCCTCTCACACTTAACATAGCTCCACACAACATTAGTTGACCTCAAGCAAACACGGTGTTTACGTGAGCTGAATGCACTCAAACAACTTTGTGAGTGTGTCTCGGTCAGCTCCCACAGAGCTCTGCTGTAGTGCTCAAGTTGTTTTGAGGTTCACTTACAACAGGCTTCTTTAATCTAAGCAGATTAGTTTACATTCTCAGTTGGCCAAAATAATTTTGTAACCAATTTAATGCTGCAATTTTGAAACCAATTACGTAGAATTTGCCAAAGCTGTTCTGGTAAAGTCAACTGTCTCTGTCCTTACTACAAGTATTGCCTCAGCATTATATTTCATAATGTGACCACCACTACTCCTAAAGCTGCTAAAACTTTGAATCATCAGACGTCAGAAAGTCCTGGCATTGTGCGTACCCACGATATACACAAGTACCTTGTCCAACGGATAAACAGTAACTGTATTATCAGTACCCTTCACACACGAACCCTCAACAACAAGCTGCCAGCAAAAACAAAACACCGGCACACGGTTACAACGGTTTGTACGGTTTAAAAGTCAGGGTACTTCACAGTATGATACCATCACAAAATGTTCCCGTAGCAGCAATGATAGTTTGACTGCACGGGCAATATATTGTGTAGTACATCCTGATATCTTAAATAAAAATAATAGTGTAGAAATTAGTCAATTATTGACTAATCAACAGAGAAACAAATAATAGAGTAAACTTTAGGTTTGTTTATGTCTTCTGTTTAGCAAAAATGTTAAGTATTCTCTGCTTAGAGCTTCTCAAATGTGAGGATTTGCTTCTGATCTCTGGGTCTTGATTGAACAAATCAATGAATTTGAAGATGTCCTTTTTGGCTCTGGGAAATTGTGATGGGATTTTTTGACATTTTATAAACTAATCAATGACTCTATAGCTTCATAAATAATACTATAATGATAAAAAAAAATAATGCTTAGTTGCAACCCTGTATACCAAAGAGCAGAGTCTGAGCCGGTTTAACACACATACGGCAGCATGAACACATGTGTTCTCATTCACCGTCAAAGAGCCATAAACTGGCAAAAGGTTGAACCTCCAGAGGAAGAAAATATTCCAATGTCTGCTGCAAAGAAAATAAATAATCTCTGCTGCGGTAACAACAGAAACTATTATGATTCTGTTAAAGGTTTGATAACGTACCGTAAGACACAGTTCATCACATTTATCACATCAATTATTTGTCCTCCCTCTGGTCAAGTCTGATTACGGATACCGTAAATTATAAAAAAAAACTTGTTCTGACTCTCCTCTAGTGGTATATAGCCATGCAGGAAGCCTTGGTTTCATTCCTCTAGGTTTTTATATATCTGTCTCTGAGATTGGATTGTATTAGAGTATATTTTAAAAACAAATCTATCTGCAGACAATATATGACAATGTATGTAATTTGGGTTAACCAACCCTTTTAAAAGTAATGTTTTCCCCCAAAAATATATGCACAATATAGAAGTTTATGGATTAAAATGTTTAAATCCTTTGCATTAAATTTGTCGGATAATGTGCAACAATCTTTAGAGTTTGCGGTCTTTATGCTTATTTATCTGCAGTCTCTCAGCAGCTCCAGTAGAAATAGTCCAAGAAGGGGCACATGTTTACTGTAAATTGTCGATCATATGACAAATATAGTTCACATTATAATTAACAGAATTTAAGTGGGCCTCTTTGTTGGCCTTTCTTTGCACACAACATGTAACATGTGTCCCAGCCAGGACTCTTAAGAGCATATAATGTATCTTAATGGCTTTTGTCCAGAAGCAGAGGGAAACAGTTAGTGGCCTAGAAGTGTGGGGAGTGTTTTATCTCTTCCTCTCCTCCTCCTCCTCCTCCTCCTCCCCATCGAGCTGTTTACTGGAAATGGGCTTTATAACAGTCTGGCCCTTGGCAGTAGAGTGTCTCTGGCAGACAGAGCCAGTTCAGAGCTCACGGAGGGTTACGAACTTCCTGAAAAGAAACCAGGACATTATCGCTCTCACATCAGTACAAAAGACAAATGACAGATCTCCAGTGGACTGACGGTAATTTCATCCATCGGGGAGCTCAATGATGTAATGAGCATGAGTGTTTAAATTAACCATCATCCAATGACATTTACACAACATCCCCCATTAGATTTAGTGTAAACAGTTTGGGCATGTTGGGCAACCCTCCAGCAAGTTTTTTCAATATTATTATTTTCACGTCCAGCTCTGACAGCTCCTGTGGGGATGAGAGGCTTTATTCTGAAAAACCACTCTGATTAGAGTTACACTAAATAACTTTATTTTTTCATACCAGCACATCTCAGAAACAGCTCCAAAAATATAGCGTTTTGTTAACAATACATGAAAATAAATGCTGTAGTGCTTTTGTGTTCCTCACAAAGAGAGGGTTTGCAAAACAAGGAAAATCTAAGATGAAATAATATAAAAGCACTGCATACAAAATTCTTTAACTACAAAAATATATATACAACATTGACATCATAATTTAACCAGCAGCATACTGTTATTAAATATCAAGGATAAGTGGTGAAACAGTTTTGGAAGACACACTTCACCGCATCAAATGTAGAAGTCTCCAGAGTGAGGCACTAAATATAAAACACAAAATGAAAGGATGCTCAGAGGGGAGCATTAAACATCTTTCTGCCTGTATAATTATTAGATCAGATACATCAGATGATCTTTTGAACACATAATCTACTACTTGCTGTTATTTTCTTAAAGTAAAAAAACTACTGTAAGATAGTGCCACAGATTTAAAGAACCTGCAAGAAACAAGTGACTTCAAACTGGAAAGCATTTTATGACTAAAATGGACATTTTTTCAAAGAATACATGTTGATTCAGACTAAGATTCCCCCTTTAAGCCTTGCATTATCCAAATTGTATCTAGATATAATTTAACCTCATTACATTTACCAATCTGTCTCGGGTGCATTTACACCTGCACTTTCATTTGGTCAAACACTATGGGATCACAATCTGATCACCCAAAACGCATATTAATCATTAATCAATGCAAGGTGTAAAGGGGATGTAAGATACATTTACAGCAGTGCCATCTATCACAATTGATGTTAAATTTGAACTTGTATTTCAGACAAAGAATGCTTGGAAGTTCCCCGGTGGCTTGTCTGATCCAGGAGAGAATATTGGTGAGTGTTACGCTCAACAGAGCAACAAAACTAATACAGTACATCTAGCTAAATCCTTCGATTTTAGTATTATGCTTAAAGATGATACATATACATTCATTTGTATGTACAAAATAAGGCACGATATATACGGAAAGAATTAAATCTATTTCTCCAAATTCACCTTTTACATTTTAAAAGCAGCTTTAATATTATATACATGACCCAACCCAAAAAGCAGCTTAAAAGGTTTTTCTTTACAAAAAATATATGTATTTTCCCTTTTCCCCACATCTAAACATCTGTCTGCAAGGGGACTCTGACTAGGGAATGTAAATATATTCCTTTTTGTCAGGATCTTTTGAATGCCTCCAGATGCATTTATTTCTATTTTAATATATCTTTCTCAGGTGGCACCGCCGTGCGTGAGGTCTTCGAGGAAACCGGAGTTCGCTCTGAGTTCAGATCTCTGCTCAGCATCAGGCAGCAGCACAACCACCCCGGCGCCTTCGGCATGTCGGACATGTACATCATCTGCCGACTCAGCCCGCTCACCTACGACATCAACTTCTGCACTCAGGAGTGCCTGCGCTGCGAGTGGCTGGACCTCGCCGAGCTGGCCAAGACCAACGACACCACGCCCATCACCTCTCGTGTGGCCAGGCTTCTGCTTCACGGCCTGGAGCGCGGCTTCCACGAGATCGACCTCAGCATGGAGGAGCTGCCTGCTGTCTACTCCGGGATGTTTTACCAGCTGTACCACAGACAGCTTCCCCCGACACTGAAACCCTAACAAGCCTTCATCCACCTGATGGAGTTGGCGGATCATAGCTATGTTGACACACGGTTGTCAGCATTACTTATATTTAAAGTGTATTTATGACTGGAATTATGTTTGTTGTTTCTGTTGAAGAAATGCAATAGGCTGTGAACTACAAGAACATTCACTTTGTGCCACTGTGGTACCTGCACGACTGCAGGGTTTTATACGGTTTAACACTTTTTGGCAACCAGGTTGGAAGCCCACTGCTTCATTTTTAAAGGTACTGTTCAGATTTTGCTGTATTTTAAACTGGGAACAAGTTGTTTTGTGACCAGTATGTCAGCTGACCCTACACTGACAGTTTGCACAAATGGGGAACGTATTTTTTATCAGAAAACAAAGATTAACTCAGGAAACTTGTTCTGTATCAGTTAAGTGTGCCAAGATACTGAGTAGTGTAAAACATTAGAAAAAAAACTCTTAGTGCTGGGTTTTTGATGTTAGAGTGTTAAGTGTGCTTCATTTTTATTTTGTATCACAAGATATAAAATTCAGTTATTTACTCTGATCTTCTCTTTTCTTCAAGTTATCATAACATAGTATTTGAGTGCATTTCCTATAACCCTTTTTTATGTAGGAGACATGTATTAATAGGATATTCTTCTATATGCTTTACGTCTTGCAGCTAAGCTCTGGCTGCAGCTCAGACCACAGTCACAAGCTGAACGGGGAAGGAGACTTGTGATCAGAAGGTTTGAATCCCTCAGCCAGAGAGGGAAGATCTCTATAGGTAAAATGAACAAATAATGTTGTGCTGCCGTACTGAAGGGGCACTCGAGCAAAGCACCTGGCTCCAGTTGCACTAATGTAGCAGTAAAAGCCTGGTTTTACTGGGAAGCAGCCAGGTGTGAATGTGTACCACTGTTTGAAAGTGAAGCTGAAAAAGAGCAGACATGTTGAGGATAAAAAAAACAACTCTTAGGATATAACAGTCAGAAAGCATCACAGCTATTTTGGGCAATGTTGATGGAACACTTTGTCTTCATTGCCCTTCACATCTTCTTCTTTGTCACTGACGTTAATATTTCTCAACCAGATCCCAGATTAGTACTTGGCAGACATTGGAAGAAAAAGAATGGCCTTTTGACCCGGTCCCGTCTTGCTTCCAGACTTGTACTGGCCAGTCCGCTTCAGTGCCACGTACATGTTTGGGTACTTCCTGGAGCGGTAGGTGTTGTAGTTGTTGCTCTCAAGCCGCTCTAAGAAGTAGCATTCATCTGTTGCTCGTTTCTGGAGAGAAAGACAGAGAGGAACAACAAGTTTAATTTGATGTTCAGTGTTGGACAGTTGGACGTTCAGGGGAGTTGGCTGCTGGGAGGAATACATTTGCAGCCTTTTGCTTACAGGACAAGAACTACTGGGTCATCCCGATACACTTAAATTATCTTGCAAAACCACAATATGTATGAAAACTGAAGTTAGGTTAGTTTTAATCAAACGTTTCAGTGTTTCTTTCCAAAATGCTAATAATACTCTATGCTTATGTACATCATTTTATGTATAAAGTTAACCTGAGGGACATCTGGTTACTTGCAGTGGCATTTTATTAAATACATTATTTTGTTATTTTCACATAAAACACCCAGAACTAAATGGCAGCTTTATTTTGAAGGACACTGTTGGTTTCTGCTCAGTGTTTCACACTAATACAGTACAAGCATTTTTTTTTAAAAGGAAACCGTGCTTGATCATTACAGCTGTAGTCTGTTTTTGCCTTACTTAAACTTCCTTGAATCATGATTAAACATTAAACATGGAGGTGAATAGGCTAAAATTAGACATTTGAAGAATTTAAACAAACAGAGA
Organism: Lateolabrax maculatus; assembly: GCA_031216445.1. Classification (NCBI taxonomy): domain Eukaryota; kingdom Metazoa; phylum Chordata; class Actinopteri; order Acropomatiformes; family Lateolabracidae; genus Lateolabrax; species Lateolabrax maculatus. The sequence goes on along the minus strand of CM062206.1, from coordinate 6,166,851 downwards.
ATAAATCCAAAAACTAAACAAATCAGGACAAACTTGGATTTGATGGGAATATAAATGACAAGGCACTCAAAATACAAACTAATTGTTTTGTTTGATTTGGTACTTGTACTGTCATTATTGACCATATCTACATGTATTTTAACTACACTCTTTTAACATTGTCCTCTGTAGAAAACATTAATTACTGAACGTCTGGCCAAAACCTTGCTGGGCGTTAACTCCCCTGCACCCTGTCCAACAAGAGGCTTTTGTTTTAGTTTCTGTTTTTAGTAAACTGCACAGCTACTAAGCTTTTAGTCAGAGGGCATTTTCTTTCAACTGCAACAACCACCCGGGGCTAAAAACTTTAATCCTACCTCAGTATTGGAAATGTGCAACAGTAAGATGACAGCAGTCGAGGTTTTCCTGTGTCTGAAGCGTTGGTCACTGAAGCAAGTACAAGCCTAAATATAGCTATACAGTCAGAAGTCCATGTAATTGTTCGATCCAGTCTTTTTGTTTGTTTGTTTGTTTGTTTTTTGTTAGTTGTCAAAGCAGGGGGAAATTATATTTTAAATTCATGAATAATATTTTTCAAGAATGAAGGTTAAGGGTGGAATAAATATTGAATATAAATCCACTCTTGTATAAATCTTATCAGCAGTCAGTATTGACTTATGTGTAAGTGGTCAGTATTTGTCAATTATATATAAAATATATCAGTCAATCAGATGACTTCTGATTCTATATAAAACATTTGCAAGACCAGACTAGAGACACACTAGCAAGGTGCTAAATTAAAGGGAAACAACTTTTGTTGTGGCCAATTTCTTAATCTTCAACTTTTTTTTTTTTTTTTTTTGACACAACAAATGCCAACAGGAAGAGAGTTGATAATTTGTGGGTTTTTTTGATTTTCCACACACAAGTAAGAGCAGAACAAAGAGGTGCCTTGGGTGGCAGCTGCTGTAGTTTCTCATTAAGAGGAAATGCCTTTTGCCAATTACATGGACTGTGGACAAGTCTTCACAACCACCGAACCACATCAGTCAACAACGCTTAACACTTTCAGTGCTGCTGTGAGCAACAACATTGTGGCAACAAACCAGCAGCAGTGCCAAATTGGTGTTGGCTATTTCTCCAAAGATTTGTTCTTTCTATCTGTGACAGTATGTAGTGTAATGAGGATTTGTTCTACATAGGGCAGAGTGGCAAAATCTAACCACTGAACAACTAGAACAGGTCAGTCAGATAATCTGTCAATTCATAAAAGCTTTTATATCTTGAAAGAAAAGAAAGAAACAATACATAATACCAGCAAGATCTTCCAGCAGACACCTCACCATGTAGAAGAGCGGACTGCATGGATCTAATTATGAAGCTTTTGCAAAAGTTCAGTAAGGAAGATCTTTCCTGTAACATTTATTCTTTTACTGATGAGTGTCAGTCTCTTCCTGCTTAAATCTCAGTTCATACATTTCAAGCCTCTCCATCATTTCTGTTTTCTCATGCTGTCAAAAATTCTTAAACGTCACCATGTCTGGACAATAAACTGCCTTCACATGTTTTATGAACCAATCAATTGTTGGATGCAGTTCTTTAAATATCTTTATGTTTCTGTATTTTGTCTCTTTGTCAAGTATTGCTCAAACCTCCATTTCGACTGTCAGGTTGTCCCCGGAGAGCCACAAAAATTCCCAATAAAAGCCTGCAAATCCAAGAGGTCCCATCATTCTGGTGCTGGGGGAGAAAAGCTCCACCAGCATCTAGACTCTTGGAGCAATTCTGTCCTATATGCTATTTTAATGGGCCTGACATTTACAAAGATGCTACTGTACACATTAATGGAGTCTAATTATCAAAACCTTTATGTTGTAGCTTAATGTATGAATTACAGAGCCAAATAAGTTGCAGCTTCTCGTGCATCATGTATTTGTTTCTGTGCCAGTCTGGACCTTAGTGGTTATGTGGTACAAAATCAAAGTATAAAAATGGGATTTGGACTTGAACGCTCAAACACAGACGTGTCAGCGTTGCCATGACAAGTGCCCTGATTTTGTTGCCCACAGCTGCTCAGCTGAGCCAGTGGTAACGCCGAGGACGAGACTCAAGATCGGAAAGAAAGACAAATGGTCGAAGGGAATTGGACTTGGGGGAGACGCCTCAGTTGGATCCAAATTATGGACAAAACAAACAGGAGAAGCATAGATACAAAACAGTCATCTCAAAAGTCTTTACAGAAACGATATAAATAAGAGAAAGATGATAATCCCACTCACTCACCACTCCAAACAGTCGTCCGTCTCTGTTCATGGCCAGATAACGGTTGGCACAAACTCCTTTGATGATCACCTCCCCCACCGAGGTCGCCTGGAGTTTAAGCTTTACTGAGGAAAAATACAAAAGTTTATTTGAACAAAATGAGCAAAGACAGAAACCATTAGTATTTTGCTTGTAAGATGTTTAACCAAAAGGAAAAGATTAAGTGCTGTTTAATACATCTATTTATAAAAAGATAAAGAGGCGATATCTTCGGCACCAGATTCCTACACTAAATCACAATGAAATAGTAATCTCTTCAGTGTGAATGTACATTGTTTTATGGTTACATCAATGGCACCCTGTGTTTAAGTTTTGTTATAACTGATCTAACACTACCCCTCCACAGCAGAGCCAGCAACCCGAGAAACAAATGCTGTAGATGAAATATTGAAATGCCTCATTTAGCATCTTTACTGTGATTTACTGTGAGTACCTGTAACAAGTGAGAAAAAAATAATAATAATTATTATTATTAACAAGCGAGACAATAGTAATAATAGCCATAAAGAATGCCCTAACTTGCTTGCAACTGGGAATTTAACATTATTTGCCAACTAGTTAAATTTTGGAGGGAAGATTGGTGATTTGCTTGATAGCACAAACCAGTAAGAAGACAGCGGTCTCAGAACCATCTTCAGATGTAAGGATATACTGATACCTAAAGCTGAATTCATCAATTTAAGGCCACTGGGGGGCACTGCAACCAAACCGAGCCAGCACTGCTGCACCATATCACCGGCTTAGTCTTAAGGCTAATGTGGCAACACACTTGACCAGTTACACATCCTGCAGACAAAAATGCTTCATTTGGAGTCCTGTCTGTGTCCACCTGATGAATGTTAAGTCCAATTTTCACTCTAATTTTTACCTCTGTTTTGGTCTCCACTACCTCCTGAGAACAGTAGATACCTGGCTCTAACTGTGGGCAGATAGCGTGCAGATGAGAGCGGTGAGAGTGAACCGTGCAGTAAACATGCCCTAAAACCGAAACAATGACCTAAAACAAGCTCAAAGGCTCCACAAAGTAGAGTTAGTGAAAAGGTAAGACCTTTTTTTTTGTTGTTGGGCTAACATTAGCTGACACTTTATCTGCAGTAAATGAATGGAAAGCATTGAGGCCACTGATAAGAATAAGATAACTCACATCAGCCACTAAACAGCAGCATTGCACCGTGGCTGACAGCAGTCTGAGCACACAGTACCTGTTGGCAGAACGACAGCCTCCTCACAGATGTATCTGCACTTTTGTTTTTGTAGAGGCAATGCTGCTTGCCAACAGAGCATACTTTGCATGAGCAAAGCCCAACCACCGAAAAGGAAGCAGGGGCCCCATAAGGTAAATTAGGGGATCTGTCCAGAATTAATCCACAATTACACTTCAGATAGACATGCATCTGTCTACAGTTAAGTTTGGTGCCTGGATGATTCCTGTCACAGATCAAAGAGGTGTTCTTCCCTGAAGAAAAAAATATATAATTATATTGGTGTGCTGTGGTGTGTTCGATGTTGTGAATACAGGGAAACTTTCCCTCATCTGTTCTCTGGTTCTGTAGAGTGTGGTCCTGTAATGTATGTAATTGTCCTGGTCGGTGATGTAAGGCCAACAATCTGTGGCAACGTATATTATAATATTGTCCTCAGAAAGTTTTGGGATAGGAAGTGAGTTACACTCCAGGATCGTGTGCATCATTGGGTATATTAGGTAACCTTTTTCACTAACAGTTTCAATTCTAACTGGCAGGTATGTCTGGTTGTCTAAAAAGTTGGCAGAACTATTGCAGCCTTAACAAAAGAACCATTGATGAAGAACAGCTCAGGTCACATTAACTGTAAAACAGCCAGTATGGTAGAAAAGCTAAATGATTAATACTGATTCCTGTTCTATGACTCACTGTGGATATATTCCTTTCTGAAGGCATGATGCTGACTCTCTGATATCCAGAATAATAACGTTTTTATGAATTAACAAACTAAACATGCAACTTGCTCACATCATCTCAACAAAATTACTCTCCCGGATTATTTTACAAATAAGTCTAACTGAATGTAACTGGATGTAATTGAATTATTCTAAAAATAGCTCCACTCTCCTTGAACTGGTTCCATATGAGGCATTTGTTTGGGCGCACCTGTTTGAAATGCCACAGTGTATCTTGGGCAATACACTTCCAAACATGTTTTCCTCAGAAAAAAAACCCCTAATTTCATGTCCCCCCCTCGTCCCCTCCTACTTACTGATGCAACTGAGGACACACACTTAAAAGTAATCAGTGATACAGAGACGCCGAGGGGTCTCACAGTTGTCCAGGCCAAACAAGCACTTTAATATTATAACATTAGAAAAGCCTTAAAGTTCCCTCACTTTCTAAATAAATGGTACAGATTAGTGATAAGAGTTTATTTTATTATATTTCGTTATAATAGGATCATTTTTTAGATTTAACTCTGGCAAAATGTCACTGACGTCAAACACTGGGACCTCTACATCAGGAATCCACTTCTTCTGCCTTTTAACTCCATGTTGTGCTGTCTTGTGTGACGTAAACCACACAGTGAGCAGTGTGAATGGCTGTGACTCAGCACGGTGATTTACATTTACTAAAAACGTCACGCAATATTCTATCAAAGTCCCCATTGATTAAGAAACTTTGAGGTGTGCTTCTCCCGAGCCAGAGTTATTATACTTTCCAGAAGTCGACCTACACACATTTTGGTGTTTACAAGTGGAGAATAAACCTCAGTACGCTGGAAAATTTCTTCCTCCGTGATTTTTTCTTTCTTGCTTCACTCTTACTTCCCTGTTGCATATTTAAAAGAACATAAAGAGGCTTTGTGTGCTGTGCAAAGCAAAGAAGAAGGGGACTGGAAGCACTTACTGTGGGGGTCGTTTTTCTCCCGGATTCCATCCACTCCCCCGTCAGACTTTATCCTCAAGAAGAAGCCCCCGTTTTTACAGTACAGCCTTTTGGGATCCTTGAAGCTCCCAGGAGGAAAGCCGCCGCTGCCGCCGTCTTCAGGTGTGGAGGGAAGTGTCGTGATCTCTCCCGTGGCCATCTCCTCCTCTTTCCCCGCTTCCCGGCGACTGCTTCGTCTCCTTCTTGAGCAGTGCAGGAGCCCCACTGTGGCCTCCCACCTCCCACTAACTCTTGCCTGTTCCCTCCTCCCCTCCTCCACAGAGCTTCACGCAAACTGATTCTACTTAACCCCTGAGGTCAGTTTGCTTGAACACCCCCCCCCCCTCTCAGGGCAGCAAGTGCCCTTTGAGTCCTGAGGATCTGAGGCAGAAGGACTCCTAAATGCTTCTACCTAACAGCAAACGTCTAAGTCCACCATTTGTTGCTGCTCGTCTGTTGTTTGTAGAGCTGGCAGCTGCCTTGCCAGTGTACTTTGAGCACACTGGTAGGGGGGGAATGTCTCCGGATTCCCGCTCTCTTCCACTCGTCTTGCACTGGAGTGTTTAAATCAGGGCAGCTGGCTTAGATCTGTGTGGAAGGCTTTCCCCTTTGGGCCTCAGTTCGCATGCGCCCTGGGAGCACCAACACACACACACACACACACACACACACACACACACACACACATGCTCACGCCCACTAATGCTCACTGAGTTAACCAACCAACCCAGCAGGAGTTGAGAAAGTAAAGGAGGGCGAGGAGGGGGACGTGCAACTTGGCCTGTGCCACCGAGACCCTTCAGGGCGCCAAGAGCAGCGGCGAGCATGTGAACGGAACCAGTGTTTTCATTCATCCAGAGTGTTCAAGAGCAAGAAATGAGGGACGTAAAAAGAAAGCCAGCTCACTCACTCAGTGCTATTCATAGGTAAAAAAAACAACAATGTGAAGGAGAGATGCCAGCAGACTTAGAGGCAAAAGCCTACATGAATGAGTGATTTTAATTGCTATTCTCAGTTTTTCTTCAGAAACAGTTTAGTGGAGGATCAATGAGAGGAGTTATTCGCACAGGATTTGTTTTTTTTTTTGATTTTAGGACCAACAAGGCCATCCATTTGTCAAAATAGGCACTCACTGGTCTGGACTTCTGGGTATAGGTAACCACATCTGAAACTCGTGCTGGATCAGTAGAAAGTCAGCTGGGCTCTTGGTTGATGTCAGTGTTGATGACACCCCCCCCCCCCCCCCCCCGAAACTGGCCAGTGAAACATCTGACATCTAACCAGGCCATTTGAGTGACTAATGCTGGAGACCTGAGTAGTCAGAATAGGAATCCAACCACAGGAAGGGTACAGATGGTTTTGAACATCCTTTGGATGCATTTCCTGGGCCTATTATATTAATCGAGAACTCTGCATGAATTCTCCTTAAAAGAGGGTATTTGACTATTGATACACCTTCCACAGCCAGGCTTTACCTCAGACTAGTGACCTTTTCAATAAACAATTTAGCGGAGCAATGTTGTCACCAAATTCCATGCTGGGTATTCACCTTTTTCAAGATCTTAATTTCCAAAAAGACAAACCAGCTAGTGAACTAAAAATAGAGCGTGAATGCAAATGTTTTCAAGACAGTGTAAATTAGAGTTTGGCTGAAAATGACTCATCACATTTAATAAAAGTATGCATGAATATTATAATTAGTATTATGGGTCTTGGTGCTTTCAGTGTCCCTTTGTATAAATGATTCTTTAGAGCTTAAATCTGAAGGAAATGCTGATGACCTGAGTCTCATTTCACTGTATAATTTATTTTTTACTGATTGTTTGCAATATTCATACAGCATGCTTACTCCAAGGCTGTAGTCAGTAGCTCATGAGAAGATAAAATATCTTGAACAATTTATTAAAAAGAGGCAACTGCTTACCTGTTTGAGTATAGTGAACCACATGTAAATGCTCCAAGTGTTGCATTATGCAGTGCAGAACTACTAATGCTCCTACAATACTGAATTTTGAAACAGCATCTGGAACAGAAGATCAAACATGAACACTGATCACTTCCTCTAAATTGGCAGACACGAAAGGACAAAAACAATGCCAGAAAAGGCAACCTACATCATTACATTGTACGCATGGTAGCCATAATCAGACCAGTGATTCTAGCACACTTTGCTTTTTCTAATATTGGTCTACAACATAAGTAGTACAATAGTATGTGACACTGTCTATAAAACAAGATTTATGGTTTGCCAGTGGCTTTCTAAAAATAAATTCACACATTCTGTATCAGCATGGTATCTGTTTCCATACTGATGGCTTTATTTTAAAAACTTCTTACATATGCAGTTTTGTGAATATCAGAATAAATCACTTTTATTTTGAAGTATAACAAAATAATCAAAAACTTCTATTTTCCATAAACAAATCAAATTTGTCAATATGCAAAAAAGGTTTTAGAATAACATGTAATTTTACTGAATTTAACCCCTAAAGCAAAACTTCAAATGCCTTCAGCTGCTTTTTCCATTCATAATTTTAGAATTAAAATGTGTTATTTTGCTATTTTTTTTAAAATGTACTTTTAACATGGTGACATGAAATCAACAGTCCATGCTGTCAGCCAGCAACTCTGTAGGTTTTACATTTCTATGGTAATCTATAAATGTGTGCATGCATCAGTCCGAGGTTTCCTCTGTGCAGATGAAGCTTAAAGCAGACAGTTAAACGTGGACTGAGCCTGAACTGTCAGATGTTTCACCAATCCTGCCTTTTCAATTTCCTCCTCAGTGTTGTGTTTGTTATGTTATGTCATACCCCACCCTCCCATGGCCACACCACTGCTGAGTGATGCCTGAGTCAAGGTTTTTATGGCTCCATCGTAAAGCCTTTCTAACGTTTTTATTTCTGAACTATTTTTAAAATGCGGCAAGAAGCTTTCTCTCTGATCTCAGAGGAAATGGAAGGTCTCACGTGTCGTTGAAACTGACACCTTTGAAATACAAAGCGTGCAATAGGAAAAAGTCTAAAGATAACCAACAATGGGCTTTAATTTCATGTGAACCATCATCTTTTTTGAGTTGTTTTTGATTATTCCAAGTGGTAGACATTTCTCTTTGAAATAACATTTTTTTCAGACTGGAACTAAGATTTTTAATTGATATCCTTTTATAGCCTTATTCAAAAGTATTGTATAATAAATTAATTAAATTTCCTGGATGTATCAACTTTAGGCAAATAGTCCAATGGAGTCAAAGGGTCAGAGCGTGGTGGCTTGGTAATATTCCTGTGACCCTTCAATGATCATGTAGGGAAATGTTAACTAACAAAAGGCTTTAGTTCACTTTTTAAAAAAGACAGGGCCTAATGAGACTTAATCGAAAACATTTACTCTGTCTGGGGGCGTCCCCGCTCCGTCAACCATTGACATTATGACAAAGCCGGTCATAAAACCACCACGGCTGGCAGGGAAGCCGTGTCCAGTGCTCGCCAAGTTGAGACACATAATGAAGCGTAGGCAAATATTGTAAAGGAAGTGTACTTAGCAGGACTAAAAAATCATAACGGCACAACAAAATTCCATCCATACTCCCTGAGAGGGAAATTTAATTGTGGTTTTGGACATGTACCATTTGTTTTCCCTGGCTGAACTGAGCACGAAGATGAGGTGTGTACATGTGCAAATAGCATCAGCTAAGTCATGCTTGGTTAATAATAAAAATACACTGAATTTTAGGGCCTATAAGAATTGTACACAGCTTCCTTCAAGACAAAAACTATGATAACTAAGACAACAAGTTAAACAAAATCAAAATATGGATGTAAGCAATTATACCTGACCGCATATGATAGGATTCTTTAAGACACTTAGTTAATTTGTCATCAGAATCATATTTAGTGCATCAGTTTGGATGAGGGTCAGATAAACTACAGTGTCATATAATCATTTGCCTCCCCCAAGTGGTAGCAAATATGCCATTGCTTCATTAAAATGTGTTTTTTTTTTTCTGTGACTATTTATTGATGACAAGAAAAGAAAGACTATAAAACACTTTATTCAACTTTCGCTTAGTACCAGTCATAAAAAAAAAAAACGTTATTTCATAGTTTACAACACAAAATAAACTCAAAATAAACAAGAAAAAGAAAACATTTATAAAGTTGTGAACAGTCAAGTGATTCCCCAAGATTCTGTGTGAGGGTCATAACAGCATCAGATTTTCCTGTGCACCATCGGTTTTTTGGTCAATGCCTGTGGTGACCTCTGCATCAGCCTGTAAGACCAGCAAAACCAGATCCAAGGCTTTCCTCCATGCTTCCTGCTTCACACTCAGATTATCATAGATCTTGACTGCTGGTGCTCCGCCGGACTTCATGGGGGAGGAACTTGGACCATCCTCTTGTTCACCTTCCAAGAAAAGTTGTGAGAACTTTGCAGCGATGCCTAGACTTTCGTTACAGCCCTGCAGTTGTTGGCTCACAGCGGTCCTGGCTCGGACTTTTGAAAACCTTCCCGTGTTAGCCATTACAGTGGATATGTAATCTATTAAACCCTCTGCCATGAGCTGCAACACTACACCCCTGTAAGGGTTAGCTGCTGTTCCTGCTTTGGCTCGTTGGACAAAGTCCCCATTCCTCTCTCTGTGGTCCTTGGCATGGTGCTCCGCTTGCTTTTGAAGGTGACGAATACAAAGCATTTCCGTCACGCCAGCACCAGGCAGGAGGGCTTTGTCATTCAGGGCGTGGTGTAATCGATAAGCACATGCCCAAAACTGGTCCTCCAGGGACTGCAGCTTGCCATGTACACAGCTTGTGAGGATCACTGTGACCAAGTCGCTGTTCCCACCAGTGGAAATATTCACAGTTGTTGAAGGCTTCCTCTCGTGGCTGCTGAGGTCCCTCCATATCGCTACTCTCGCCCCTCTGCCAACACAGTGCTTAGTCAACTGTGTGGCATAAGTCACCAGAATGGCTCCTGTTGCATGACTAAATGCCTTCAAAACGGAAGCCTTCACTTTTTCCACCACAAGTATATGATGTCTACAACAGCATTGAATCACTTTCTCACTGACAAGCCCACTGACTAGTATCAGGTTCACTTCCAGGTTCAACAGAAGTGTCACAACTTTTTCCATCCAGTCTACCTGTTGACCTCTTGACAAATCTGACCGGTCACTCACGCACTTTATACCTGCTGGCCTACTAAAGCCAAGATGGCGATAGGTATCTGATAAATCTCCATTAATCAGAGCGACCTTCAAGTGCTGGTCTTTTATGTCATATGCAACTGAAGCCTGTTCAGCAGATAAGAGAACAACGCAGCCGGGTAAAACACACGCATGCTCCTCTGGTAAACCCGGTAGCACACAAGTCACCACTTTAGTAACATCAAATGTGGAACAGCTGACATCTTGCTGATTATTTTTGGACTGTATTCTGCTGGCTTCGACTACTAAATTCATTGCATCGACACAACCGTGACTCAATCCCACAGCAACGTGAGCAATGTCAGGAAGCGTAGGCTGATGAGGTTGCGGTACTGTGGAGACATTTTCAGACTTGGCCTCACAAAAATGTCTGCTGAGCTTTATTTTCCTTTGTCTAGTGACATTTAGAGTCTTGTGACCGACTTCAGTTGTCCCTTGCCGGTGGCTCGATGCCTGTGAAGCCCCCACGATGGCTTTCTTTGACAGCGGAAGTCCTAAACCAGGAGACGCTGCAGTGCAGCTCTGTGACTGCTCCACACTGAGACCCTCAGTTGAGACGCTGCATTTCCTGCAAACATCCAAGCAGATATCCATCCCTTCAGACATAGCTGAGATGATGTGTGGTACTGAAATTCCTCTCTGAATGCACTCCAGAGCAGCACGGCTCCACGCTCCTGCAAGAAACAGCAGGCATCCCGACCCCGTGTGGTAGACCTTCTCGTGGGCTTGAATAGTCTCATACACCAGCTGACCCACAGCGCAGGTCAGCTCCAAGTTCTCAAAGATGCGAAAACACGAGCACACGAGAGCTGACTCCCCACTCGTGTCATCTTGGATGAACTTGTACTTTTTATTGGGCCCCAAAGACGAATGTGTGATTCCTGCCAGTGCTGAGAGCCTCTGCAGTCCAACATGTTGTCGATGGTTTACAACTGTACTTCCCAGCATTACATGAGATACCTGAATTGTAAAAAGGACAAGAAGAGTTTTATGTTTGTTCACCTTTCACCTGGTAACCCACCCAATTTTTAAAATCTTCTTTATTAGTAAAACTGCAAAGATAACATGGTTTGTGTTCACATACTTTAACAGTCCTTTATTCTTCTACTTCACCACATTTTAGAGAGGAACATTTTTTTTATTTTTTTTTTTATTTACTTTATTAATCACAAACGTGAAAACATTGAAACATTGTACTGTATTACATTTATATGACATCTATAGTAACAAGTTACCCTACAGATTCTGTTATAACATACAAAAAACATGCGATCAGCTTATAAAATATGGCCCATCGTCATATAAAACAAACGCAACAGTAATGAGAGATACAGCTCGACAGACTTACAATCAGCCTGTAAACCACTCAGGCAACAGCTTGCGAGCTAAGCTACAAAGCTAATGTCTTAAGAGGAAAAAAAACTACTTTGCTTCTAAATTCAGCCTGTCAACAACGAGGCCGAAGGGAACTAAAACCACAGGAGGTTTCTCCAAAAGATGCGTCTGCAAAACAAACTCTATCTACCCATAAAGCGTAATGAAGTGTTACCTGAATGTAAACATGGATGGAGGCTGAATCTGCTGCCACTGACCAGCTGCTGCGGCGGGCCAACACTGCGCATGCGCCTTGTTTCCCGGTTGCTGGGAGACAAGAAACGATGTCAACCATTGGCGGACGCCCTCGGAGCCCGCCCATCCCTCTGCGCGATTGGCTACTGCGGCCGCGTCACGGTGCTTCCGTGGTTTCTATTGGCTACCACCCGCGTCATTTGGCTGACAACAATACAGCCGTTGCTGCTTGTTTTGTTGACATCCGATTATCAAAAACACCGTCGAAGCTTTCCAGGCTGATTCATCTGTTTAAATGGTGAGTTTTCATATTAATGTCTCATATGAAATGTACGCTGTATTAACTCTGTAGGAAGCTGCGGGATTTGACATGAAAAACTGGTGCACGGTTAAAAAAACAACGTGTTTCTGTTTGGTTTCGGGTAGCAGCGTGGGAGCTAACGTTAGCTGCCATGGTAGAAACAGTTGATTAAAAGGTGAGAAAAAAGCCTCTCCCGTGGTTCTCTCTGCTGCACCTGCTTACTGTCCGCCTCGTGTCTGTTTTCAGGCTTCAGGTTACCGAAAACCAGCTTCCTCGGCCGGCCAGAGGAAAAAGACAGGTCACAAAATCGAACTGACCGAGGAGCAAAAGCAAGAAATCAAGGAGGCTTTTGATCTGTTCGACACGGATGGCACTGGGACAATAGACGTGAAGGAGCTGAAGGTTGGTTCCTGGTTTAGTACGGATCAGATCAGATCAGGTGCATGTGTAGGTAAACAGAAACCCCCTGGTTACAGACAGATTTGTTGTGTGTCTGTGCCACAGGTTGCCATGAGAGCTCTTGGGTTTGAACCAAAGAAAGAGGAAATCAAGAAGATGATTGCAGACATTGATAAAGAGTGCTCTGGAACAATTGACTTTAATGACTTTCTCAGTATGATGACCCTGAAAATGGTGAGTGCATAAACATATGCGCCTGCAATACTTTATGTCTTTACTGCACTGTTTTCACCTACAATGCCATAAGCTGCTCCATGTGTACATAGTGTTACATATTTACATTTTAGTAAAAGGTGTATATTTCTGTAGATATTATTTTTAGATTTGAATTATTCATTCCTTTATTCTTTATATTTTGTATTTTCCACTTGTTTGTTTCTGCTGCTCTAACAAGTGAATTTCCCCAGTGTGGGATAAATAAAGTCTGTGTTTGTGGGATAAACCTGGAAAGGACTTACAATTCGAAAATGGTCATTTCTAGCTTTGGAAAGACTATGTTTGGCTATTTATAAAGGTACTGTGTCTGTCATCTCATCACATTTGGTTGCATATTGCTCCTAAAATTAACAGTATCCCAGAAACAAATTCCCTTTAAATCTCTCACTGTGGAATCCAATGTTTTGATTTCATGGACAAGTACAAATTATGCAAAATACCCTCCATTTTTTTTTAACAATCACAGAAACTGCATTCGTTTTTTGAAAACTTGTAAACTGAAGCTGTAATGCGTCAATCATCATGTGTTTTATTGTTAATAGAGTGAAAAGGACTCCAAAGAAGAAATAATGAAAGCTTTTCGGCTGTTTGATGACGACTGCACGGGAAGAATCTCATTCAAAAATCTCAAGAGAGTCGCCAAGGAGCTGGGTGAAACCCTCACAGATGAAGAATTACAGGTATTCTAGCCTCACATGCCATGCAGTGTTGCCCATGTTCTATATGTATAATTGGTTTTTGGGGCACTTCCACGTAGAGTCCCTCCCCCTCAGTATGTGTCTAGAAAGTGTCACAATCTGGCGACAGGCGTCCTTCGAGCACTTTGCATTTGTGGATTGACTGGTGCATTCATGTACAACTCATTGGCTGTTCTGCTAATATGTTCCCTTTCTTTTATTTTGAGAGAGAGTTCAGGTTCATTATTTAAATGAAACCTATAACCTCGTCGAGACATTCTGTTTATAGTTTCTGTTTTACAATTCTTGATGCAGTCTCTGGGTGCCCCAAGGTTGAACACGACAAATACATTTTTAACCCGTGGCAAATGTTTAAACATGTTTTTTTTTTTTCTTTTTTTTTTCTAATCATACTGAGAAGATGGTTTATTTTCCTCCATCTGCTCTCATGTTTGAGAGAAGTTTCAGTAGTGTGCTAGTTTCCGATATTGTTCCTTTGCATAGTATGCGTGCACTAGGTATCTTTTGTATCTCTTTGCACGGAATATGGTGCAGTATTTTTAGGAACACACTTTTCTGTCCACTGTCTGTGGTGGATGGTTTATAGAATTTATTTGAAGTAGGAAAAAATAAAATGTTGATCACCGAGGGAAGTGGCTGTTGCAGACAAATGTACAAGCCACTGAAATGTTACCACTCTGTGATAATTGTAGCAGAAAATAAAGCAATGCATTTATATTTCAGGAGGTTAGAAATAATTGTACTTAATTTTTGATAGACAAAACAATATTCAGAATCAAAGAAGAGGTACTAATAATAGATTTTATTTCTCATCCCTGGTGCGTTACATAACCTTACATTATACCCAACCTTACTACAAACAAGACTTGATACTTGTTCCTCTTCTCTCTCATTTCCTAGTTCCCCTTGTGCAGTTATGTTCTTACACATGATATTATAACAGCACATTGTTGTTGCTTTAGATCGCTTGTTTTTGAGGAATTGGGCACAGAGATGCTCTGTACGACATGCGCTGTCAGTCCAAGTGAGGCTGAGGGTTTTTCCGGTCCGTCACATGTGATGTATGAAGCGTAGCTTTCAGTGCCGGACTGACTTGTAACCTTTTTGATATTGCACTTTTAGGAGATGATCGACGAGGCAGACAGAGATGGCGACGGTGAGGTCAACGAGCAGGAGTTCTTGAGGATAATGAAGAAGACCAATCTTTACTGAACCTGTTGAGTGTGTTACAGTCTTGATCTGGGACCTTTTTTTAAGATTCACTTTTGATTCTGTCAGAACAGCTTAAACAGTAGCTTTTTTAGGCAGATTTGTTTGTGTGTAAATAAATATTTTAACATACTGTATGTTTGCAGATTTTTCTATAATGCAACACAAATAAATATTTTTCATCATAGTTGATTCGTCTCGTGTTACTTTTACATGTGCCTTTGGTTTCTCAGTGTCAGTACTGTATTTAAACTGCATACAAACACACAGTGTCGAATTGCAAGAGTTTGTTTCCATGTGCATATAAGAAATGCTCCCTTTAGATTCACAATGTCTCATAATGGCTTTTTAGAAACCTTGGGCAGTAACTGTAAAAGTACGAGTTGTCGTTTTGAAATTCTCAGTTTAGTTGATTTCAGTACATTCTGCAAAGCAATGCATGTCAATAATGGTCAGATGTCGGGGAGCAGACAGTGAAAGTCATATGACTAAGTTAATGTTGACTAACCTGAAGTATGTTACTGTAGACAGAAATGACAAGCGTGAACATGAGATGAGTTGCTCAGTAAAAGTCACTCTCACTTCATGCTTTGTCATCGACTGTAGAAGATACAGTGCAACACTGTCTGATGTCTACATGTTCTGATCATCTTATGGGAAAGATGCTCCTGCTGATTAATTGTTATATACAGCGAAAGTCTGGTTTTGACCAAAACGACATACCTTGTTAAAATAAACAGGATACTGTAGTGACGTGTTTTTCCGAGCCGTTAGACGGCTGTTTATTATTTTGAGGATGCTTGCCACTGATTGTGAAAGTTCTGATAACCTGTTCTAGACAGCGAGGGAGCATCAGGTGGAAAATATGAAAAGTGTTGTCCTGAGATGAGATATCCATTTTTTTGAAAAATATTCCGCATATAAAATGTTTAACGACATAAAAAGAGAAATATCAGCACATATAAAGAATCGTAGATTTAAAAAAATCGTAACTTTCACACACTAGATCCTCAAGATGTTAATGGTAATGATCATAGTTTTTTTTATAAAGTAATTTGTATTTTCTTAAACCTAAGATACATTTATAGGCTTTCTGATTTATTGAAGACAATAATCTTCACTTTGAACCAAATTAAAGGGCTAGAATATGGAATTTATATGGATTCCTTTCATTTTGTTTATCTGCTGAGCTGAAACTAGGAATTGATATAGATGAGCCAAATCACAAGGCCAATATTTCAAAGGTGCATTTTATGTTACCCCCTATGACTCAAATCCATCCACCTTCTCGGAGTTCAAAGTACACCGCACAGCAGGTGAGAGCTGAACAGCAGTGCTGAGGCGTGCTTTGTGTGGACACAGACAATTACAAAAGTAATGAATTATGTCCTGATATTGTGGAAAAATTACTCTTTGGGCGCATCACTTACTGTACCCAAGAAACCTTAATTCACTGTGCCAGCAGGTGGTCATTTCAAATCACATGTTTCTCGTGGGTTTCAACAGCTGTGCAGCACAAAAAACACCTTAATCCTAAAACACTAAATAAGATACTGCTAAATTCATTAATAATTTAAAACCTTACATGTTTATGTGAAAGACTCATTGCTTTAACATTAAAAAAGGAGAGGGTGCTTTATCTGCATGGAGCAGTCATTTTGGAAGAGTAGGTGTTCAAACTGTGAATGTTTGATTTTAGAACAAAACTTTCCAATTGGAGTTTGATGTTTTTCTGCAGTGGCAGTTTCATGGCCTTTAATATGTTCACAGCCCCTCAGCTGAGTGTTATTCCCCTACTGTTGTGGTTAAACAGCATTCACATCACACAGTCTGTTCAATACTCCCACTGCTCCGCTTCTGTATTTCTTTTCCCATAAAATGATGAATTTACAAAACAACAAAGTGCTGCAGCTCTGGTCGTTGCTGGTAAAAGATGATAATATTATTAACTCTTAAAGGTCAAGGATGTGTCACCATTATGTAGGCAACCTATTATCACAAGCCCCCTTTTAGTAAGACAAGTTGCAGACAAATAACCGTCATTGCACCTAGAAGAAGCAAAGAAGGACTGCATCAGTGGTATGTTTGCTTTTTAACCTCAGGCATATCTGTGAAATAGCTTTAAGACATTATTTCATAGCGGTTCTATCTTCTGATTTGTTACAGTATGATGAGAAAGCCAGTGTTTCTGAAATAGCGTGGTATGTAATCAATATATACTATAATCTACTCACTGTTTTTCATGCATTTTACACATTGGTTTATTGTTTTAATGTGGCAAATATGTTAATCACAAACCAGTAAGAATGTTTTGTTAGCATTTTCTTTTTTATTCCAATCTCTGAATACAACGTAGAGGAAACTTGTCACAGAAACCTTTGTAACCACAGCACTGAAAGCCATTTGCCATATGCTGCCGTGTATGTAAGTGACGGGAACAGATGAAGGTGTCACTTTGTATAGATTCTAATCGTAGCCCTCAAGCCTTTTATTCAGGTGGGGTTTTTCATAAATTACCGTTGCACACCTGACACACCTGACATTTTAAAGCCTGACCTGTTTGGGGAGATCCGTTTCCACGCCTTAACCAATCACCTTTAAACATTTGCGTAGATCAGGTGTGCACAACTATGGGGGGGGGGGGGGGGTTAGCTTGGTCTAAAGGGGCATTTAAGAACTGGATTGGTGAACTTCAGTACCTGAAGTAAAGAACTTCAGATGAACAGATTTTGTATGTGTATATATATATATATATATATATATATATATATATACACACACACACACACATATATACCGATATAGAAGCTTATAGTCTTCAAGTTTTTCAACAACCATGTGTGTTCAGTGTTTCACAGTTTTAAAATGCGTGGTGTCAGAAGGAGTTGCTGTGTTTTTTTGTCTCAATTACAAAGGCTCGGTTTATTGGTTTTACTTTAATGACATTAATCATGTTGGGCTTTCTTTCTACCCTTTAATTCAGTTAATTTGGGCTGGTGAGAACAATACAATTTAAAGTCTCAGTCCTCTTCCAAATAAATTACAGTGTGGTTTAACAGGACTGAAATCAGTCAGCAAGTGCGGCTGCAGCTGACACTTATTTTCACTATGACATTATTCTATAGAATATGTCATAGTTTTTTTATTATTTAGGTTTAAATCATTTTGTCAATAAATTACAAATGCCTATTACAATTTAACACAGTAAAAATAACACAAGTTATATCTTAATATTACTTTTTTAGTCCGACGAACAAAACCCTGTTTTAAAATTAAATTAAACAAACAAATAAATGAAAAATGTATCATTTAAGCACGTTTTGCAAGGATTTTGACATGTGATTACCAGCAGCCCTCCTGTCAGCCGATGTTCATTTTTAGCTGTTTCTTTGTGTTCTTAACTAGTTGGTACATTGCAGCAAGGGATGCAGACAAGTTCATTTTGCTCTGTTGAATTTACAGGGACTGGAATCATCAGATTTCAGGGGACTCAAATTATCAAAATGTAATCTAGTGTGTGGCAGTTTCACAGAACTTCATAAAACAGAAAAATAGCCAGTTACGTGACTCTTTACATGTAGTCAGGCCTAATGAATCAGTGCAATGAAGTAAAGCTTTTCACTGTTTATATAAAGAAAAAGGAACCGTGGGTGTGATCACTCAGATCAGAAATTAAACACAAGCATTATTTTTCTGAGTGGTTTAATCAGATCACTGATCAGTCACTGAACAATAACGCCCATTTTTATGTGTTCTGGTTACAATTAATTACTGATAGACGTCTTTAATTTGGAAAAAAATAAGTCATAAATGCAGCAGGAAAAAGAAAAAAAAAAGTTTTGCCCTTTGAAAGTCATATTTGTTGGAATCTAAATATCACCTGCCCCGCACTTTAACCATTTTAACCGTTTCCCACAGCCGGAAATGGTACTTTAAATTATGCTGTGCTCCACCAGACGAAGGCAAATTTCTCTTCTTTCTTTCTTCTTTTAACTAGAAGTTTGACCAAGGTAAATAATTTGCCCAACAATATCAAGTAGATCTGAATTCTACATTTTTATTTTGAACATAACTAAGTCTACTGGTGAGATATTTTAATTCCATAGTGATGACTGTGAAAAATTAATCAATCATTATAAACAAGCTGTGTCACCACTGCTGCGGTGCCGGTGAACAGGACCAAAACAGGCGATCCCCCACCCACACCCTCTTGGTAATCTTCCTGTGCACTTACGGTAATATCGAGCACGCTTGCTTTTCTCAAACCACAGAAAATCACCTTCATTTGTCCTTGTTCCGGCTTGGTTATAAAATAGTGGACTACACTTTTATGTATATCAAGCAGATTTTTGTCAAACAATTAACAAAGTCCTGCAACATGCCAATATGTGTACAGGTTGCATGCAAACTTTCAACCTCACACCCACTCGCCCCGGAAATGCAAACTGTTCGCTTAAGGGAGACCGCAGTGTAGGAAATCATACTACTGCAAGTGGGAGTAGGAAGTAAACTACATTATTAAGACGGGACTCAATTAATCTGTCAGATAGTGTAACAGTTTAAAAAACAAATGCTTAGGTGATCATAATACATGAGCAGAGCTTTTACCTCATGTCGTTAACTTTCACTGGCGTCTCAGCAGTGAGAAAACTAAAAGAAAGATGGCTGATGATTGTTTGAAGTCACTCACATGCCACAGTTGGAAAAAATTCACAGCAACAGTGCACTTGGCAATTTTTCAGACTTGCAAGACTTTATTCGTTAAGATTTCATTTGGCTCAAACCTTGCGGTGGTACTGTAAACACACTGAAAAAACAAAACAAAAATGACATCATCACAATATGACCAAGTGACAAACTTCCGAGTCAAAACAAACCAAACAAAATGATATTGATGAGCAACAACTGTGGTTAAGACATCTGCACTGATAACAGATGCTACGTAATAGTGAAATACAATATAGTGGAAAACTAAACACCAACAAAATACATAAAAAGAGGAATACATTTAAAGTATAGGCCTGGCCCCGTATTAACATGCTAACAGCAGGTCTATGGCATCTATCACAGGTTTGATGGAGATCTGCTCCTGACCTTAACTGCAAAGGCAGCAATGAAACCCCACATCTTTTTCCAAATGAATTTATTCACAGAAATGTCATTTGTAAACTCAAGCTTTAAGTCATAGTAAAAAAAAAAAACTTTATTACATCAGTCACAGTCCAAACGTAATTTATGTTTAACAAAGGGAAAACACCCTCACGCACACACACAAACACACAGGAAAACAGAGTTTATTTAAACAAATTTAAGGGTTCATAAACTTACATTGACACATAATCAGCCCAGTAAATGGAATAGAGAAGAGTACAAAAAGGTCTCCTGTTCCCTCTAAGTCGACAGTTCCAACACAGAAATGACATTTTTGTTCTCCACAAACCAAACCACATCCAACTGTAGATGTGATACAGCCAACAGGAACTTTACAGATCCGCTTTAACTTCTAACAAACTCAGAGTTGTTTATTCCTGCCTAACCACACACATTTAACACATTGAAAAATAATACTGTATTATCAGATTTGTAAATAGGAAGGCATCCTAATAAAAATAAACCTAAAAAAATGTGTGATTGTTCACGTGTTTAGAAAGTAGGCTTGTTCACTGTGTTGCAACATATAACACAACCATCTTGTACTCTCGCACCTGCTGACCTCCATCCGTCAGTATTCTCTCGTCTGCAGCCTCACTTCAAGTCACACTTTTTGCACTGCGTTTAACACTCTGGCTGACCACAAAGTGCAAACTCTCACTGTGTGACATGCCTTCACCCCTGACCGAGAGCTTTAGTCATCACCAAAAACATGCCTCACTGCAGGAGTGTTTAACTAAATTTAATGGAAAAAGCTTGAACTGTCAAATGCAGATAAGGCGTATGTGACGATTACATTTCTCCACCATGAAAGGACTTTTTTTTTTTTTTTAGCAGCGAGTAAAAAAAAAAAAAAAAAAGATGACGGACAGGGTTAAAACTTTAGTCGTTATTGCATAAAAACTGCCTGTTCCACTTTGTAATAAGGCAGCATTTTCTAAATGGTTTGAAAGTTGTAACTAATGGCTTTTTTTAATGTTTAATTAAAAATGAATCAGTAATGCCTCAAAGTTGTAAATGTCACATAGTTATATAGAGTATTTTGGTCCAGATGCTCTGCAGGTCTTTTTTCAAATGTTAAGTGGTCAAACTGTCAATAGACGGGGCCTTCCTGATAAACTAAAGAGCTAAAAAGACAAAGCTGGTTCGGCGACAGGGAGTCCAGTACAGAGGAGGTTTTCTTGCCGGGTTTGGCTCCTGTCGTTACAGTTAGCTGCTGTTAATAAAGCTTCACTCTGTAAATCACCTCAATACTGTATTCCCTGTTGTTCAAACTGATCTTATAACCCTTAATGAAATCTTTATGACAAGTCCAAACAGTGCCACTGTAGTTGAGGTGAAGGGAATTATTCATGACACCATCATAAGCATATGACAGTGTATGAACACCTAATGATGTTGATGTTGTAATGGTCTCATGACAGCTAATGTCAAAATCAACCACATATGATGGTTAATGTAATGTTAACACATAAAGCTAAATAGTTTCATAAGTTTGATAATCAGGCCTGCTATGGCTGTTAACAACGGTTCTGTTGTCTTGGTTGAAGTCAAGTTGTCATAACAAAGACGTCTCAAACAATGTCAACTTTGACTTAAAAATGATGTAATTGACCGAGTGACACTTAATGACACCATTAACAAACATTCAAAAAGACTGCTTCATGCTTATGACAGTGTCATGTCACACCTATGCACACCCCTTTATATAAAGTGTTACCATCATAGTCTAACCATTAATAAAGACACTTATGAACCCGTTTATAAAGGGCGCCTTACTAGAAAGTCGTACAGAAAAACACCTTAAATCTGTCAGGTTACTGTCTTTATTTGTATCTCCTCCACGTTATCTTTCTGTGGTGCAGAAGGTTATGTTTCTAACTTAGCATGAATTTTAATTCTGAGACAAAATGCTCATTTGGACAAAGCTGCTTAGTAAGACTTTTCTGCGCACACACACACGTTTGTACAGCTATACTTATGAGGACATTCATTGACATAACGCATTCCCTAGCCCCTTACCCTAATCTTAACCATCAAAACTAAATGCCTTACCTTGACCTTCACCTAAACTTAATTCTAACCTGAACCTTAAAACCAAGTCTGAGCCCTCAAACAGCCCGTCCTCAGAAAGTGAGGACTGGCAAAAATGTCCTCACTTTCCAAACATGTCCTCACTCCCATGGTCTAAAACTCAAACTTCTCACAAAGATAGTTGTACAAGGGAACACACACACACACACACACCAAAGGTGGGTTTGGAGGGGTTCCTTGATGGCGGCCAGAGGAGGAAAATTCTTCTGAATTGTAAATCTACCTGAGGACACATTTTCCCTTCTGTACGTGCATCACAGAAGGGACTCCTGATAAGACGGTAGCCTGAAGGTGATGCACCTCTCAGACCAGTCGAAGCCCCCACCCACCTTTTCCCTTACGCTGACAAAGAGAGAGAACAGACAAGAGGGGTTTTCTCTTTCAGTCTCACTCTCACTTCCTCCCTGCTGACAAAAGACTGATGTAAAGATTATGTGTGTGTGTGTGTGTGTGTGTGTGTGTGTGTGCGTGTGTGAACTAACACTGACGAGGCAGACAGAGTGTGAGCTACTTATGTTCATGGACACACTGACTAACATATGATGTCTCCTGAATTTCCAAAATGTGTAATACTGATGCATATTGGAGCAGAAGAACTTCACTGAAGAAATATTCACTGACATTTCCACACAGATTTCCATTTTGCCAATTTCTGTCACCTGAAAACACAGTAGTGATTAAAACTTGAAACTCCTACACCTGCTCTTCTGAAAACCCAGGGGCACATGTATGAAAAGTGTGCGTGTGTGCATGGAAGTGGTCTGTGAATACAAAGACTATAGAAGCTGTGAACTCAACATGCTGATTTTATCTACAATTAACTGTTTCTGGTTCTCCCAGTTAGAATACCATTCACACTGCAGTACAGGTGCAGCTGAAATGCACTGCTGGCCATAACTCCAACTATCACTGAATTGAAAAAACAAATAAGATATGATTCTATTTCCCAGCTGCAACTTTGACTTGAATCTGCAATGTTTTTCAAACTCAAACACCTGCAATACAGTTGGGGAGAATGAAAGGGAAAAAGTGCCATTTACAAGTATGTTTGATCCCAATAGAGTGTGTGTTTTGTTGATTTTTAGGAAGCAAGGTGCGATAAGTTAGTCTGGCATCAATCGCAAATGTGTATTTGCGTCCTGTCAGAAGTTCGGCAAACATATATTTCTTATCAACATAAAGTTTAAGTGCAGTTACACAACGGCGCTTCCAGTATCAAGAAAATCAGTGTGAATGGGAGAGGGGCCGGACGTATCTGCCACAACAAATAAAACATGAGCTCGCAGATTCCTCTGGTTCCCAGGCTAACGATTAGTACTGCCTACAAATAAATTTGACTTATGTACTATTGGATATTAACCTGGCATCACCAAACTAATTCGCAAATGCGTATTAATCTGGAACCTCTCAGTTCATTTTTGATTTCAAAGGGGCGTTATCGACTGGCGGAGACAACCAATCAGAGCAACGAAATGCCGTCCTGTCGGACAGTACGTCCTGTCAGAAGTTCGGCAAACACATATTTCTCATCAACATAAAGTTTAAGTGCAGTTGTTTGTCCTTCTTTTAGAGAAAATTTACCGTCTCGTCCGTTTAATACTGCTGCTGTAGCCGCCCGGTAAACATTCCGTATCGGGAGCGCCATCTTGGATATTTACAAAGATACCTGCGCGACGCTTGTTTCTGTCCTCACACTAAATAAACACTTGTGATTGGCCTGCCCGATAAATCGGCACAGAAGTCAGTTTGAATGGGAGAGGGGCCAGACGGATCTGCCAGAGCAAATGAAACTTGAGCTCGCAGATTCGTCTGGTTCCCGGGCTAACTGGACACGTCAAATGTACAAAGGAAGTACAGCACGGGTACAGTAGCCAGGATGCGCTGATCTCAGGAGCAAATATGAAAAATTGCAGCTTCTCTGAGAGTTGACTTGCCTGATGGTGGGAAATAGGACATGCTGACATGCATTACTTCACACGTCTTCAGTGTGTGTTGTGAGTCTAGTAAAGCACAGTGACATTACCAATAACCACTGACTGTTACAGACAATTGAAAGTCTGTGCAACAATTTTTAAACCTGTGGCAGCAATAAACTAAAATCATTTCTTATTTGTAGAACTTGATAAATGCAGATTTATTTACAATATAAGAAGAAGTTATTTTCTGCTGCAAAGATTCTTACATAATTTACACTGACTCATGTGACCACTGATTCAGGGCATCTTGAAACATCGGCATTTGGCTTGAGAAATGCTTTTCTAGTGGATGATTAACAGTGAGATGAAAGAGGGGTAGACATTAATTAGGTAATATTTCTAAATATGGCTAAACTGTCTCTACTGTTTTGGAGTAGTGGACTACTTCTCCATTAACCCTAAAAAGGGTTTCCTGTTGTTGCAGCAGGTCCTGTGTGTTTGTGTAGGTGGCCATGATGCAGTGAATACATTCAGGTTGTCAATACCACACCTACGAACACAACCTATGACATGGTATAGCTGCGGCTCCACTGATTCAGAATGAAAATGGGAAGTGCCGTCTTCCTGTAGTTTCCTGTCGAGTGCACTCAAACAAGTTTACGTTCACACAGTTGCATCTATAGGCCACACGCACGCGCGGCTTGACGCCATTCTCGAATCACGTAGTGGTGACTGCCAGTGGAAAAGAAAATTCATTAGTCACACACACCAGTTTCTGCAGCTTTCCAAGTCTCTGCGAGTGGTTTTCCTGTGTCCTCAGGGATAAGTATAAAAAGGTAAGCGACACATCTCTCTGCATTTCCAGTAAATCTTTCGAAAAGCGTCTTTTGGTGATCTGGTGCCTGCTGCTGACACTGAGAATGAATATGAAGCTGGTTGTTCTTTGCCTTCTTGCAGTCTGCTGCTCCTCTTTGGCCAACACGTCGACAAATGAAGCTGACAAAATACAGCTGAGAAAATTAAAAGAAGTCCTGAGGCATTTGAACGATGTGAAAAAAAACCTGCAGGTAGGTTCCTCTACATTTATTTTTTCACAACTTTGCCCATGTATGGTCTCAGTTATAATTACTAAATACGACGTTGTTGGTTTGTGTCTTGCAGCTCAATGACCAGATGCTGAATACTCCACAAAATATTACGGTAAGCCAAACTAACTTGTATTCAAAATAATGTTGACAGTATGGTCACCGCCACCCTAAATATTTGTGGTTGCTTACTCATTGTTGTTATTCTCCCACTTACTGTAGTTACTAATTACCATCTGCCGGCTACTGTAGGAGTACATCAAATGATGTGTGAAATCACAAAATGTGTTGGGCAATGAGCAAATATAATCAGCTGTAAAAGTTGTAAATATAAGGTTTACCTTGCATGTTTAGAAATTGACGTTTTAATATATTCAAAAAAAAAAAACATGTTACAAATAAATAAATTGCAGACTGCTCTAAGGTTGTCTGTATACTGTACAGTAGAGGCAACAGTCAGACCTACATAACAAATCTAAACCTTAAAAAATCTGTAATAGTTTACGGTGTAAAAGGAAATGTGAGCATAAGTAATTTCTGTATTTGATACATAAAATATGAAATCTACTACAAATAAATAATGAAGTATTGGAAAGTATCAATTACAGTACAAATATGTTGTGTTTCTTGAGTTTCATGGTAAAAATAGTAAGTTAAACAGTGTTATAGAGAACAAACTAAAAACTAATAACTAAATGCATGGTGGTTAGTTTGTGGAAACTATTGGTACCAGTTCGACTTTTCTAAGTCAAAGAAAAACCTGCTGTTTATCAGATTAACTCAAAATATTAGAATCGCTAAAAAACATTATCTTTATGACAACAATGACATTTAGCTTAAGTGCCTTACAGGACATGCATTTTTAGTATAATTAGACCCAGAAGAAAGGAAACACAATACTTTGCAATGTTAAGAAATGCTCGTGGCCAAAACAATATAACAATCTGAAATGACTCTGATGGAGCTTAAGTGCACTTGACTTCAAATAAATGTGTTTTAAAGATCAACTGCATTACTTGTAAATTCAGATCAGCCGTCTTTCTTGTCAGGCTTATGCTCTTGAATGAGTCAAGTCAAGAGCTTGCTCAGTGCATCTCACAGCTTCCGTTGCACGCTCAAGTGAAATGTGATGAGTAATCAGAGAGCAGACAAAACCATGACACTTCCTCACACCGCCTCACAAACTCAAAACCTTCTCCAGTGCGCTTGAAAACATTTGATTCGATCTCTTGTTTAAAAACTGGCTTCTCTTAAACCACAAATGAGAAGGATTCCTGAGTTGTGAAGGAGCTATTCTGCAAAATAAAGCTTAATATTCAGAATAAAAATCACCACACTACAGAGTTAAAATTGCACAAGAATTTGTGACTGCTAAAATGCAAAAAGAATTTAAAAATATACGGCAGTAAGAAAGAAAGTCCGATGTTCTTATCGCTTCTCTTGTTCAGGTCTCATCCTAAAAAAATACTCTAACCTAATAATTCTCCAAGAGGACACACTGTGATTTAAAACTATGATTTGAGCCAAGCTAGTTGGGTTCATGAGCTTCACACATTGCAGTACGAGTATCTAAACAGAAACATACAGTTTCACCTGGAAAAATATCATCAGCACTTTCATTAAGATTTCTTGAGGGAAACAGTTGAGACAAAAATGCCCAAAGCACTTTTGGGAACAGAAACGCATCTTTAAAATAGTGGAAACTTTGTTGGGTTAAGTTTCAGTTTAGGTAAAAGTGTTATGCATGTATCTGATTGGAAAGTCAACTGCAATGATGAAGTCATGACATGAAACTAGAAACAACAGCTTTCTTGGAAATGTTTTGATGGCAGTGATGGGAGAATTTTCTTTCCTCAAATTGACAAAGGTACAATTGTCTTAAAAAAAAAAAACACCATCTAAAATCTGATAAATGTAACAGATTGTTGGTGAACTGGGTTTTCAAACTGGGTTTTAAACTTGGTATTAATGTTTTATTCACAAATATTCTTTTTCTTTTTTCATTATATAACAGGACTGCTGCTACCTTTCGGCCTTGAAATGCTTTCGAGATAATCTGCATCTGAACGTTGCAGAAAGAAAACAACACAAACTTTACAGGAGCCTCCGGCATAACATAACTGTAAGTAAATTGGTCAGGATGGGAATGATTTATTTAACAACATATCTAAAAGATTATCTCAAGTAGTGTCAAGTTTGCTGTACAGTACATTTTTAAAACTAACACATTTCTTTCATCCATTTCAGGAGAGTGGTCTGGACTTCTGTAGTTCAAACAATGTTAAGGTAAGAGAAATGTTCTCCATATTTTCTTCTGTTATTTCCCTAATTGTAATTGTATTTCTGTCTGAGTGTGGCCTGTGTTGCACTCGCAGTAGATGGTCATCAGTAAAGTCAATTTCTCTTTTGCCTGTTTATCTTTAGCCCACCTGCCAAGACTGCGAATCACACCCAAAGGAAAATGCCACGATATTTTTTAACAGTCTGGAGTCTCTTTTCCAAAGGGTAAGGCTATTTCTTTCTTTTTTCTCTATTTTACTGTAGCATAAGGGATTGCTGAAAATGTGCAGCACTGCATGTCATTAATGTTGTTAAGATGTGAATATATGAAACAAGGACTTATGTGAAAATTCAATATTATTTTTTCCCTGTCTAGGCCATACTCAAACATAAACTTGAATGAAGAATGAAGACGTGAAGATCTACTTGTGACCAAGGATTGAATGTAGAGAAGACACTACGCTGAACAGTTAAACATGTTATAGATTTCAAAATATTTAACTTATTTAATATTTATTTAGATAGTGGTGGTGAACCCACTCAAGGTATTCTCAGGAAAGCTGCTTTGCTGCCACCCAGTGGACTTGACAGTTGAGAATTTTTATTTTTTTCCTCATTTTCACTGAAAGAGAAAGTGAATTTATTTGTTGTAGTTCTCAAAGAATATAATGACATTTATACTGTGTATGTAATGTGCCTTAGTAGAGGAATTCTTTTTTTGAAATAACTGTACCATTTGAAACTATTAAATAGATTACGACACAGAGGTTTTGGTTTGCTTGGTTTATTTATAGGACAACATATCTAAAAGCTTCCAGCAGAAGTGGACACACCGTCACTTAAAGTTTCATCGACGGCACAAGTTTGTTAAACTCTGTGAAAGGTAGTGGTCCATTAAATAAATCATAATTTGATATTCAAACCACAATTAATGTAATAGGCAGTACATATACTCTACCTCCTGAACCACTGCTGACCTACAACTTGAATTGATGATTGCATGTCTGATAACATGATTTGCACCCCAAACAAGTATTGATGTGTGTTACTTTTCTTTTTCCATGAGAATATCACAGTTAAACCAAACATTTACAGGCAATTGAGACTCTAATTCGATATTTGGCCAAACTGCCTGTGGAGTAGAGCAGAACAGTCATTTGTAAGGATACAAATTGTGATGCTAAATTAAATAAGAAGATACACTCTTCTCCATTATTCACATTTCCTCCAGTAGGTGGCAATATGAATCCTTCCAGCTGATGCTGAGCACACATCATGAGGGCAAAGTTGTATGTACACTCAAGTTTTTTACATATTTTTGTTTTACATTGTTGTATTTTTCCAATTTAAGACCACTTATGGGGTTTGCCACCAAGATATGTGCTGGCCTAAAGCAAATAATACGACCTGGTGAATACATTTTCACACTATTTTAGATGTTTTTAATTGTTTTATTTTGTCATGTGTTGTCGTAAAAGTATCATGGAAATAGTGCCATTGCTGATTGACACATGACAGTTGAAATGTGAAATCATACAACATGGTACAAGTGAAGTAATCAAAGCTTCATACCACAAGACTCCACGGCCAAATATAAATAAGCCGTCATACCTGATCTTTAGATGAAAATAAATTTCACTGAATACCAATATTGATTGCAGGGCAGAGAAAGTTAGTTTGTATCCAAACTCTGAATTGCCCTTACCCACCACCAGAGGGGCCCATGTTAGAGGCAAGTTTTAGGCTGTATGATGTATAAAATGTGGCATACATAGGGTCTGGGAAAAAATCTTTTGAAAAGATGTTCTGTGTTGTTTTTTTTTATATATATATATTGTTGTGCTATGAAATGTCTTCTCATTGGGTCTTATTGTTTATATTATATTTATATATGATATTTGTTTATATACATTAAACAACATGAAATTAGACACCTTGTGTCACCTGATGGGAAGAAATTGTCATTGTAATTGTTGAGGTAAAATTAAAATCCACCTGTCCATAAATACGCCACCATTGTCTTTAATGATTAGAACCAGGTGGATTTACAATGGGTGCTTGGTTAAATTCTGTGGTGAGAAAACTACCACAAAAAACATTTCCACAAACAAGGTTTCAGCAACAAGGCAATCCAAATACCACTAACAGCTCTCACAATGACAGGTGCAAACATGTTTTCAAGCAGGTGTCCTCACTAAAAAACACTACTACTGCGGACTTCCCAGATGACAAAGGGGATTTCACCAATGCAAACAAACAAATTATACCCAGATGTATGTCATTACCTGTGAGCAAAGAATCTGCCAACACTGAAGCCTGTGACCTCACTCACTAGATAAACCCTGGTTCATGCTTTAGTCACTATCACACCTTTTGCCATTGCAAAAGAGGAAAACTTACAATGTCTTAGAGCAATAATTTCCATTTGTCCTTCCTCTTTTACAGAATAGTAACTTTCCTGCTCTGTCCACTTGCACAAACCAAGCTTGTTTCTTGCTCATTCTCTTCTTCCCAACTGATATTTTGCAGCCTTTGTGCCTGTTGACATACAACACTGCTCGGGAGAAACTTCGTAGTCCATGTATTTCAATTCAGGAATGTGACTGGTAGCATTTCAGGGGTGCATGGGAGCTCTGTGAAATGAAATCCAAGGTTAAAAAAACTTTAAGAGTTGAAAATGCTGTCTTGACAGGGCTTTGCAAACTCCAGAAGTGGGATTTTTCTCAACCCATGGGTGTTTCATTGGGTTGAGATCTGGTGACAGTGAAAGTCGTAGCATATGCTTAACATAATTTTCATCACTGCATCTTATGAACCACCCAGATGGACCAAGCGTGTGTTGCTGTTAACTGAAAAATAAATTACCTGGATTTATACCTTAAAAGAGATGGTAGATTTTTAAGCTAGAGCAAGCGGCAGGATAATAAAGGATACCTACATAGTCAAGACAAAAAGATGAAGATGTTTACTTCCAATAAAAGAAACCCATTGCTATCTTTAGTTTCTGTTCCAGTTGCTCCAAATGCTGTTTAAAAGTAAGTTATATTTGTACGGACATTTCGGTATCATTAGGTATATGGGTGGCAGGGAGATCTGCAGTTTATGACAATAAAACATTTTGTCCTGTCAACATTTATTTCCAGTTTGAGATTATTCAGAGATTTCTGAACAACCAGACTGTGTCATTCACATAAAATAGATATTATAGGTCTGTGTTTTATTATATTTATTAAATTATATTTTAGTTTAAGTTTAGTTTATGTAGAGCGGAGTGATCCCACTGGTATCATGCCCCAATTTCGTCCTGCCACGGCAAAACAATACACGATGGTTGCTTGCCATCCCCTATGGCTGGCTTGTCAATAACGTGGTATTGCAATATTGTGTTATTCACATTACAGAATTCAGTACATTCAAAAGTTATAGCCACTAATTTAAGAAAATGAGATAAGGTAAAGAAAAGCAGACAAGGGTTGCCACCCATCCCGATTTGTCCCGTATTTTTGTGCACACCCTAATCTCTAATACCTCTAATGCGTACACTATGTTTTCACATCCTTGGAATGATATGACAAACAATAACACCAAAAAAGCTTCATGAGACAGCGGAGACATATTAAATGTGATTGACACCTAGAATGACAGGCAGCTGTCTGTCACTCAACGTCATCGTTGCCCTGATTATGGAGACTCAGACGCACTGTATTTATAAATGTCAGCGAATACCTCTTACTCAAGTCCACCCATAAAAAGAAAGAGGTTGTGCAAATACAGACTTGAATGGCCACAAGTGGGTCGGTCCTGTAAGTGGGAATGAGCACAAAGTCAACTGTACAGTTTCTGTCACCCATGGTGGACTGTCGTAGCCTGGCATCACCAGACTAATTCGCAAATGAGTATTAGTCTGGAACCTCTCAATTAATTTTGAATTTCCGAGGAGCGTTATCGATGGGCAGAGACAACCAATCCGAGTAACAAAACGGCGTCCTGTCGAATGGTACGTCCTGTCAGAAGTACGGCAAACAGATATTTTCTATCAACATAAAGTTTAAGCGCAGTTGTTTGTTATTCTTATAGAGAACATTTACCATCCAGTCTGTTTAATACTGCCGTTGTAGTCGGCCGTGGAACGCTCTGCATCAGCGGCAGCCATCTTGATTATTTACGAAGATGCCTGAACCGCACTCCTCCCTGTCGGTCATCATATTAAGCCCGGCTCATATACATATATACACACACATATATACATACATTTCCGAGTTTATCAATGGGTTTTTGCTTCCTCCAAACATACTGTACCAAATATTTTATTTTGACAGACCAAACATTTGCCCATGTCCATGATCTGATGTTTTAATCCTTAATTGATGCAACTGTGTGTTTCTCTTTTTGACTCTTTATTTCCTTTGTATTAATGTTGAGAGTAGCAGAGGACTTTGAAATGAGTGCGTAAAAAATACAAATTGGTGCATGGAAATTTACCAGAATGCAGAAAATGAAGTGTTTGACACCCCTGCTAGATTTGTGTCCCCCAGGCATTTTTCCACACTGAACGTGGCAACCCTAGGTAGGTAAACAGAGCAGGCATTTAGTGAGCCATACTATATACATATGTGTATAATATCAAGAGAGAGCATACCTCTTGTTCCACAGGAAACAGAGTGTAAATGGTAAAGGACCCAGCACAGACCCCTGTGGTCTCCCTTTTATTTATGTTTAAAGACCATCAGTACAGCTTGCCTGTATTAAACCAACCTTGGATTAGTTTTGAATGTAAACTGACCAGCAATCCAAAGCAGTTGTGAGAATGTGTTGAAACGTGCATCGAACCTTACACTTGATGTGCACTTTAGAATTTCACATATTTTTCATGTGCTTTCAACACAGTGTGGTTTCAGCTGCTCTTTACAGCTGAAACCACACGGTGATGAAAGCAAGCAAATCAAACAGCGGTGTTGTACAGACTAGTATGAGGTGTGTACCTGCCAAATGTCTTCATGAGGAGACCATGTAAGTTTCTTCTCTGTGAATCCCTCTTGGTGTGTGTGGTTGTGTAGTCAGGTAAAGGGGTTTTCCACAGTGGCCAGTGCAAAATGTGTATGTGAAAGCTGAACAAAACAATTACAGAGGCGCAAAAGCAAGATTATTAGGAGTATCAGCCTGTTGGCTGCTAGTTTCTCACCCTGTGGTCCAAATTTGGTCATTCTGGCTCACATAACTGCCATGATGGATGAAATTTGTGTGTGACATCACAGAATCATATATATATATATATTGTTTTTACAGTTTTGGATGATCTAGCTTCAATTTAACATCACTTGTAAAAATATTGTTTAAACAGATGGAGTGGCTTTTCCTGTATTAGCTGGCTGTCAGTTTATAGCCTTTTGGAATTTTGAAGTGCAACTTGAGTTGTGAAGTGACATCTTTTCAGGATCACTTGGTAGGTCAGGGCCCTTACAGACACTACCTAATCTCCCAGTACCTAATATCTAATATTTATGATAAGGATCCATGTTGACAGGTTCTGTACGTATGCAGGAGATTCCTCTCAAATTCTCCAGAGCTGGAAACATAATAATATATATATAACAATAATTGAAGTTAAAAACAAAGCTAAATCTAAGAAACCACACACATAACGACTTTTTCCACAATACAAAAATCACAACAATTATGATTTCTTTCATCCAGACATTCAGGCAGAAGAAAATATTGGTTGACTGAGTAAAGACAACACAATGGATGAGGATGTTTTATATCCTGGGAAAACAACTTCCTGTGCGTTACTGTACTGAAACAGAAACAGACATCAATCAAGCAGTTTGTCTTGCTAATTTTTGCTGCCATTTCTTTGGAAAAAGCAAAGAATAAAAATTGATAAGATGGTTGACAAACAGAAGATGGTTAGAAGGAGCTGGAAGTGAGAATTCATTATAGTGCAGGTGAACTTCAGCTGAAAAGTGGCTCTGCACTGAAACCTAATTTACTACAAAATCCACAGTCCTATTTTGGTGTAAAAATGTTTTCTAAAGTTTAGCTGACACTAAATAATCTTTAACAGTCTATGTTTGATACATCAAGTGGGGATCTTCCAAACTTAGTCTTAGGTAATTTCCTAAATTCATACTTTGGAGGATACATTTGATGTGTCTAATTCAGACTGCTGAAGGCTCATATTAACTGCAGATTAAAAATACAATTTTACATAGAACAAAGACTGTGGATTGTGTCCCCCATTGCTGACATTAAACAGCAACTAAAAACTCTTTCAATGTACAAATGGGCATGTGAATATAGTTTCAAAACAGACTTTACCTATCCTTTAGGCAGTGACTTGATCAGAAACAACACCCTGCACTGTAGGATTCTACCTCCCGACTATGAACACCAACTGACCCAGACTGTAACAGACTCCGTCCAACTTGATCCAATCACACCAAATCATAACGAGTACAATTGTAATGCGTCTCCCCACCTTAACTCTCGATTGAGTCCTTGCTTGCTTAACAAACACCTGACCTGATTGCGTGGAACATCGAGTTATGGTTTATATATGGTAAACACATATTTCTTATCAAAATCTTATCAACATAAAGTTTAAGTACAAGTGTTTATTCTTCTTTTAGAGAAAATTTACCATCCAGTCCGTTTAATACTGCTGCTGTAGCCGGCCGGGGAACGTTCCGTATCGGCGGGAGCCATCTTGGTTATTTACTAAGATACCTGAACGGTGCCCCTCACTGTCAGTTACCATAATAAACCCGCTTCATACTAGATAAACAGTTGGTTTACTCAAACTCAAGGTCTTGGTGTTTGACATTTTTACAAAGCAAACCTAGGATCACCACTTTCAACTCAAACTGTCTAAATGGATGGTGACGAATCTGTACTGAAAAAAAAAAAAAAAAAACGAGTTACTTTTCTCACCCTAGAGAAAGTGCAGTTTACCGCAGGTCGGATGTTTCATTAGCACCATCTAGCCACAGTAAGCACACATTCATAATTATGCAATAAATCAGAATCTCACACAGAAGTGTGGCTACATCCTAATTTCAAGATATTTGGATGACTGAAGCTCTAGTACTCGCTCAAAGTACTCTCAAACCGTGTGTGAGTGCCCAGTCTGCTGTACTGACAAAACTGAAAATTGTTGCAGAAAGTGTTTTGAAGACAAAAAAAAAAAATAAATAAATAAAAATGTGCACAACAATTTATGCATGATGGAAAATGTAAAATTTTTTAAATTTTTGTCTTGAAACTTTCCCCTTGACTGAAGAAAGAACAAAGCATCCTCTTCATTAATGACGCCTGCTTTCGGGTACCATGCACTTAACATAAGGAAATAACACCGATTAGAATATTTGATAATCCATAAAATAAAGATGACTCAAATACAACACCGTAACACAGCAAAGCCACTACCTGGGTGTGATACTATGCTGTGGTGGCCTGTGGTAACCAAACCTACACCGTCTCCACTGACATCACTACTATCACGGAAACCAAAGATTTTATTTCCTTTTTCTTTCTTTCTGACTGGTGAAATATGATGATCGGTGACATTTAGTTTTTGGGATGTGGATACATTTTCTGGTCAGTGTGTAATTAAGTGACATCACCCCCAGACAAAGCATCATAGAAACATACTGAAAATTACTTACATGACTTATGCAAAGGAGACAAAAATTACGTCACTTTTATGTGGTATAGATTTTGATCCTCTACGAAGTTGTGAATAGCGATCATTAAATGTGCTAAATGATCCCAATCCTTTAGCAAGTGTCCAAATGTCCCACACAGAGTTATTTTTTTTTTTGTTGTATTTTTTAATCTTTATTGGTAAAACATTCCACCACTAATGGGTGAAGTTCCTGTTACCACTAATGTTCCAGTAAACTAACTTAAGTTATGCGGTCGACATAACCTCGGCTGTAACTGCTGGTTAGTCATGAACATTATGTGTTTCACTTGCCGGTTGGCGGCTCAGTAATGTTACATAACTTGTGTTTATAGTGAATGGAGAAATTAAAACTACCTATTAGAACAAGGGGGATCAGTGCACTTCAGCCTCTTGTGGCTGAAATCAGTTTTACAACAACAAGAAATTCGAGCAAACTTTAGAATTATCCTGACAAAACCTTTTTTTCCCCTCACCTGTTAAGTCATAAAAACAGCACAGCTTTTTAATTAGCTGTTGCTGTCAGCAAGAGGAAGAAAAGTAAATTAAACAGCAGTTTTGATAATCAATTCATCCTTTGTCTTTTTTCTTTTAAAGCAAAAAAGCCACAAAACACACTTTGAGAAAAATTATGCTTTTTATTTTTACATTCTTATGTTTTATGTTCTATTATGGGCTGTCATGTATGGTTATTTATGTTTTTGATATTATTTGTATGCTCTTCGTCCAAAGCAATATCCCTGAGGGGCAATAAAGGCTTAATTCATTTTTTCAGAAATATAATAATATTATAATAATAAAATCTAAGACTGAACGACTAACCCAATAATCGAGAAAATAATCAGAAAATTAATAAACAATGAATTAATTAGTTTGTTGCAGCTCAGATTTTGGCAGATTTCTGACATGAAAAGTGAAATCAATTTACCTACCTTACATATCAATGTAATGACCTATTGACCTATCATTATGAGATTCTGTTAATTTGTAGCTTTCATTTAGATAAAGAAATACAAAATAACTATCGGAAGTGTGCAGGCGGAAGCTCCCAAACATGGAGAGCATGATACTGTAGGTGTTTGTATGCTTGTGGCAAAGATGACTCAGTACTTTAGAGCCCTTGAATGTGCACCAAGGAAGAAACACACATTGCGGCCTACAAAGGGATTTGCGTTAGTTCAGCCCTTATCTCTGCTATCGTATCTTACACCAAAAATCTACCTCACGGAAGCATTACTATCACGTGGCAGACATGTGTTGATGGTGAAACCTTACAAAAAAAGTTTCTTGGGCTATTGTAAAACTGAGAAGACTTAAGAGTCAGAGAAAGTAGGTGGGGGGCAGGAAAGTATGGTTATTTTGTGGAATGATTTTTACAACCAATTTGAGTTTGACTGACTTTTGATAAATTATAATAAATGTAAGTTAAACAGCACATTTCATACAAATAATGTAGCTCAAAGTGGTTTACAATAAAAAGAAACGAGAATAAAATATTTGCGATAGTTGTAAAAAAGAAACAGAATCAAAAAGAAAAACATGCAATGCTAATAAAACTACAATAGTGAATATAGGTACTCTACTGAGAACGTTAAATATCATAAATGAATGGTATTTCAGATTGTGGGAGCAAACAGGCTGCATCAATTTTCTGAAGATTGCGGTTTTAAACATCAAACAAACATGCAACACAGAATCTCACATAACGTGAAGGCATATGACAGGAAATTTGCACAAGGTCAAATCTGAGTTGAACCCAGGATTTCAAATGTTGCATCTGTAGCAATGCATAAAGAGTGAATTTGGGGTCGGTGTATGATAACCTTGCTTTACCTAATGAAGATAAAAATTCAATATATGTTGCCTAAGGGATAAGAATGTCATGGCCGTTATAAATGAAGCTTTAATTTCCTGACTGCTCGAATGAAAGGTTATAAAGGTAGACACACCTCAGTATGAAAAGCTTATCTTTAGTGTGGGCAAAGACTTCACAGTTAGACATGGAAACAGCCGGGATGCCCCCACTTTGCAACAGATTCCATGGATAGAAATTTCCCCACCCTCTTCATCACGTCAAAATCCTGTCACATTCATTATTTTTTGGTGACTCCTGAAGAAACCTCAGAACTGAAACCTAATCAGTGAGGCCCACTAGACCAAACAATAGAGAATAACTGACGACAACGGCCAATGTGACAAATTGTGATAAGCAGAGGTTGTAGGCAGTGCTACCTTTGTTACCTGGGATTCTTGTGGGGAATCCCCACGAGATCGTAGGTGTAAGAGAAACCCTTCTGCTGACTGTGTCATATAACACACTAAAGGTACATCTACTTGCATCCAGTCATGCGTCAGTGTCTCTTTCCTTGCTGCTCCATTACTTGTCAATGCTACTATTCTCACTGGGACAAAAAAATAAAAAATAAACAAAATAATCTTGTGCAACAAGAACAAACAATAAATCTAGAGCTCTAATTCCTTGGGTTTCTTTGACATTTTTGTATCAGAGCATTCTGACGAATCCTTTTAGATTTGTTGTTTTGTCTTCAAAAGAAGTTCATTTATTTGCAGTTAAGACATTTAACGGTCAAACATGAATTTGAAGACAAAACCTAAAGTAAAAAAAAAGAAAAAGAAAGAAAAAAACATGTTACAGATAAGTTTGTGGTCTTGCAAGCTGTTGTTATCATGTTGAACTAAAAAAAAAAAAAAAAAAATTCACTGATATCTCACAGTAAAGTATGTAAGTGCAAGTGTCTCCTAAACACACAAATATCGGTTTTATTTGTAATGAGATATAACTAAGAAATCTGTGTAAATGTGGACAAACTTACATTTTTCAGTAATCACCACCAGAAAAGGCACTCTGTGCCCACTTTGGGTTTTCACCACGCAGTGGATAAGGGAAAAATGCTACATGATTAATAGGAAAAAAAAGATACAATAAAACACACCTTTACCATCCTACTCATCTGTGCTCTGCCCTATAAATTAGCAAGCTGCAAGAGAGGGAAACATAAGCAACTGATAAACAGATCTTCTGTTCATCTTCACAGGATACCATAATCAAGCTTTGTTAAAATGTTCAACATGGAGCAGGGTTTCAGAATTGCCCTCTGGATGTTTTTTCTAATAGGTTATGTTCAACTAAGAGCAGTATCTTACAAGTTAAATAGGCTTACAGGACTCAAGTGTGTAAGTATTTCATGAAAACTGCAATATTTTAACAATTTTAGCCATTTAAAAACTGTGTTTGTGTTCTAGAAATACATTTGGAAAACCAATCAGGTATTCCAATAAAAGAAATGCTTACAGTATTAATAGTAAAACCTTTGTCTTTTTCTTGTTATAGGACAATGTGAATTTCACTTCACCTTCGAACAACGTGACGGTAAGAGATCACTGCAGATTAGGTTTAAATACTCATTCAGGATGTTGTTGTCGTAGTAGCAACCAAACCTGTCCTCACAGTAAATCTAAGCGCAACATTAACATTTGAAATCAGCTTTTTACATTAATGGGAACATCAATTTAATCAGATTCAACTCAACTTTCAAAATTGTACTGATTTTCATCACTGGACTTAGTTTGACCCAGAGGATTGCTGTGTCTTTTTCAGGAAACCTGCAGTCGTACAGCCCTGGAGTACTTCATGAATAAGCTGAAACACACCAACTGTGGAAATGAACAGTTTCGAATTGACCAGATTCATGACATGCTGAAGCATTCCGCTAACCACGTGAGTATTTACAGTGTTGCATTGCCTGGTTAATTATTTAGATTTAAAGTTCCTCACTCAAAATGCATGACACAATACTAAACCAGACTCCTCTCCTCAGACAAAGAACAAGTCTACCGAGTGCGAGTGGGAAAAAAAGGAATCTTCGAAGCCGTTTGCAGACTTTGTGAAAGCCTTGGAAGAATTTCTTCAAAAGCTAAACACTATTAGCACACCCTGACATAATCCACAGTGACCTTGCAGATGTTTCCTCTTTATCTTTATTTAACATTAGACACTGCACTAAAATATGATTCTTTTCTCAGTAAGAGTTCAGAAACACTGTACGAAGTTCTCAAGTTATTTATATAATTATTTATTATGCAATTGATGTACCACATCTATGTACACGATATGTGAAATTCTGCTAATAAAATGTGAACAATTACAACTGCGATTCATGATTGTGTCTTCAAGTATAGTTACATTTATTCATGTGAAGTGGTAACTTCTGTAAAAAAAAAAAAAAAAAAAAAAAAAAAAAAAAAAAAAGGGGGGGGGGGGGGGGTGTGTGATGCTTTTCAAACATTATAGCCAGAAATTGGTAACATGATTTTGTCACATCATAAAATTATCAGACTTTGCTATCAACTTGTATAACTACCTAACTACCCATGTGTGACTACTGTTGAGAGAAGTTAAATGTCTCTTACTTTAAAATCCAGAAAGCCATTAGGTCCCTTATGGGGTGAGGAGTGACACAGGTGCTTTGAACAGTTAAACTATGCGTTAATCAAACTCTGGCGAGCTTCAAAAGACACGAATAGTTCTGAGGTCATGCTAATTGTTTTAAATGAAAATGACCCTTAAATCAGAAATGCCCTTAATTAACTTACTTCAGGCGAAAAGCACACACTTCACTTATGTTATGACATGTTATCATCCCATTTCATCCAAGTCTTGGAGAGACTGCCATGGAAAGAAGCACTAGCTGCATGTTCAGACACATTAAAGCAACGTTTACATTCAGTAACAACACAGAAAATAGTGGTATGTTCTCATAGTGCAGTAGGAGGTCGAAGGGATTGGGTCCGGGTAGGGTTTCCTTTAACCCTGTTTACCCCATCCTCACAAGTAGTTGTAGTGGCCTAAACTAAACCTTACTGTAACCATAGGGGCAGCAGATCAAAAATGCTCAAAAGTGCAATTTGGAATGACCTACTTTGCCATTTAAAATGTGGACTCGTTTGGGATAAGGTTTGCATCAAGAAACCCCATCATTTAATGTGTGAATACAGTTTTTCTGTCT
This sequence comes from Lateolabrax maculatus, assembly GCA_031216445.1. Taxonomy (NCBI): domain Eukaryota; kingdom Metazoa; phylum Chordata; class Actinopteri; order Acropomatiformes; family Lateolabracidae; genus Lateolabrax; species Lateolabrax maculatus. The sequence continues at coordinate 6,126,767 of CM062206.1, read as the reverse complement.
TCTTATTTGAATGTAACATTGTCCAGACAGATCTACTGTATCAATTAAGCAGACCGATACTGGAATATACAATCATACTTATAAAAAGGTAAATATACAACTTCCTCACTCACATGCCACAATAAATCTACTGTTTGAGGTTTGTGCAGGGCACAGAGTAATCTGTCATCTGCACACAAGAACATAAGGTGCCACAAGGCTGCGTCCTTTCACACTTTATACCAATGACTGTGAGTCATCACAGTAATTTTAGACACTGATGACATTCAGTGATGCAGCTCTGGTGATGACCTTTTAACTCATGATGATGAAAAAAAAAATCTTACAGCTCAGACAATAAAACATGTTTAAAATCCACACATTAGAAAAGTTGTAAACAAACCAACAAAAGAGGAAACAATGGCACAATTGTTGCGCATATGACAAACAACTTGAAAACAAAAATAACTGAAGATAAATTCCTTCTTCCGCTGTACTTCTGAACAATGTAACCATTGTATGAATGGTTAAAGACAGTGGGTAATCTTTTCGATGAGTGGTTTTGAAATTCAATGACCAATGCTGTAGCAGATTTGAAAAGGCACCACCACGCCTTTGTTTTCAAACTAATACACAATACATTCAATGTTAATGTTTTATTCAGTGTGTAGTGACCTGCGTTCAATGGCAGTGGAGGCAGCAGAATACACCGACACAAGGCAGAGGCGGTGGGAATATACTGACGCAAGAAAGTCGTATGGACCATCTGGAAATACTGAGTGGAAAGTTAACCAGCAGCAATGACTGACTGTTGCAGAAACTAATAAACCAAAAAAGAAAGTACTAGAAGATCAATCACACACACTCTTTCATTTGAATATGGACATTGACCATCCGGATGTAGGAAAAACATGCCCACGATGCAAACAAAGAGGCACACACAGCATTCAGCTGCTCAACAAACCTACAATATCAACACTGGCACTTCTGTATGTCAATAAATTGTAGGCTTACACAAGCAGGTTATGCACTTCATATTTTATGTTAACCCAGCTTGGTACTTTATGTTTTAATACTAATACATATCTGGTGTAAAAAAGGTGTTCAATAATTTATGCTATTTTTACCAGTCTCGTGAAAATTCCCCTATGGGCAATAAAAGTTTTCATGCCTCCACATTATGGAAACTGTTGTGAATATTATCCAGTGATAATGGTGGAATCAGTGAATATTATTTACTGATCACATTATTACCTCCAGGGCCAGTTTAATCAATGCTAAAGCTGATACAGCCCACATTATGATTTTATTTTATAGATTTTATATGTAAACTTTATCTCATTCATTCATATATCGTATATCTTCTCTTATTATCCCCTTTATCTTTTCCTCTTCCCCCTCTAACTTCTGTTCTGAAAAACAATGAATACTACTCACTTGCACAACAGATTAATAACCTTGCAATTTGATGAAAGCACAATTACAAAACTAATTTGAGCAGATTAATTTAAGATCACACAAAAAACACCAACATCAGTCCAAACAAACCAAATTCAGTCATTATCTCTGCATGTTAGGCAAAGGCATCTGTGCCAAAAAAAAAAAAAGTATAAAGTGTCAGTTCATGACAAATATTTGCCCAAAAGAGCAAACTGAGAAAGAAAGAAAAACCCTCTTCACCACAAACTAGACAGCCAACCTAGTTTCATAAGAGCTTGAAGTTAACTGCTGTGCTACAATAGGCTACTTGAGGGATTTCACCATGTTGTAGTAGCATCATGAAAAAAAAATTCCAAGAGTCATCTAAAGGAAAAACAACGCTGTATGCATTAGGTGATATACTACTGATTCAGCCCACCCTTTCCACCCCACAGCTATAAATTCAATACACCACAAGTAAACCAATACAACACCTGCACTACAACTGCAACAACTTGCCTATCACACTGACAATCCTTCAAGTCAAAGATGGAGCACTTTATTATGACTGCCTTTTGGATTGTTACTCTGTCTGGTTGTCTTCAAGCTGGACCTCTATACAGGATCGAGTCACTGAGGGAAAGTGTCACATGTGTAAGTCATTTCAAGCTCAATATTTTCTCCCTGCTGAGTTTGCTGAGTTTCTGCCAGTTGCTAACACAATGTCTTCTTCTGTCCAAACAGCCGTCTGACGCAAAATTCTATGCTCCAACAAATATGATGGTAAGGGTATATTTTAAATTGTATAGTTTAAGATTTACAGTTCTTTAAAATGTAATGAGGCATTCCCAAAAACTTCAGTAACAAGTAACAATGAAATATGGTATGGTATGTACTGTGTCAAATATGATGATGATTGACTGATAAGTTTATGAATATTAAGTCAGAACAAAAGAAGTCCTGTTGGGTACTCCCCAGCATCAAAGAAGCTCTAGCTTCAGGGTTTAGTTGAGCTTTTATAAACCACATGTAAAGGTTCTCTAGTACAGGAAATGAGCTTGCCAGGTGTTGATACTTCACACAGCTGTGACAGCTTCTATTTGCTGACTTCTGTGTGTGCAGCCACAAGTCTGCCTCAGTCAGTCAGAGCAGTGAAAGGAAGCTAAAACATGTTTCTCTTTCAGATACAGGAACCATGCATTACTACAGCACTGGACTGCGTTAGGAGAGAACTTGATGGAACAGTCAGAGAAGAATGCAATCACACCGAAGCATCTTTAAACCAGGCCGTTGACTTCTTGGATTGGAAGATCCACTCGAATAAATCTCATGTAAGTATTCCTCCACACTGTGTTGCCAAATCAAGTGCCAATGATAAAAATAGAAAAAACAATGTGACTGGAACATGAAATTTGCTCAAATGGACTAAATGGACCAATTGTCTTCTTCCCTAGGTACCGACAAACGCCCCTGAATGTGCCTGTGAGGCCTGGCCTGGAGTGAGCTTCAGTGAGTTTCTGAACAAGATGGTATATTTACTTCAGCTTCAGAAATCACTTTAACACCTTTGAGTAGCTTGAATCCAATAAGACGGGGGCGACCGTTGTGCTGCAGCTTTCCCAACACCGCAAGAAGTCTAAAGCAGCCATCATGGTCTGCACAGAATGGATAACTAAACTTCATCTAGTGTGAGATGACAGGACCAACCATTGATTTTGAAGCAGACGGAGTGTTCAAGAATATTTCCGTGTTTTAAGGACTTCATGTAATCAAGCAACATCTACACACGTTGAATGGAGTGATCTCAGGTATATCAGTTTTTAGTGATGCTATGACTCTGAACACTGCTCTAAAATATTTAAATTTATCACCATGTCATTGCAATATGGAGATATGGCAACTATTTCTTCAGAATGTTTTTTTTATTTTTTTTACTACATGTTAATATAATCTTATAGTCCTACAATTATGTATATTTGTCTCTTTGATTTGTACAAGAAACTGCTGTGAAGTGTATTTAAAAGTTCTCAATTTCCAACAATGAGAATGTATGTGATGTAAGCTCTGAATTTTTATTTATATATTTATTGTTTATTTAATATGCTGTACGTTGGTACTGTAAACCTGAATGTATAACTTAATAAATTATGTTATCTTAAGAGTTTGTGTATTGCCATTAAGAACATGCACAAATTATCAAAAACAAGCTGACAGTGGAGGTTTTAGAGAATGTCCTTACATGTCCTTAATGTCCTTATTACAAATATCCTTAACTAATATCTTTGTTGTTAGATGTCCGGATTATGTTTTGGATTAACCTACTCATAAAAAGACTCAATACAAATTCAGTTTTAGAGTCCGATTTTCCCACTTAAAATTAGTGATGCAAATAACGTGGAAGAGGCATAAGTGTGTGGCCTCTGTGGGAGGCTGAATTTCCTCAACGCTAAGGGCAATTGAAGTAGTCAAGCTGACCACAATAAGTGAGAGTATGGAAAAACATGTCATAGTGAAGTCACTGTCAAGTTATTTTAGGAACAAATACAGATTCCGTACAGCCCCACAATGCTTAGCTATTTGTGCCAAAATTAAAGTCCACTTAACAGTTTGCCTATGTTGGGAGGTTAGTCAGTTTTTTGGTGTCATAATATAGTATCATGATAGCCAAGGCGATTTTAAAGCATCAGCTAAAAGTAATAGTTGTCCGGTGTACTGCAAAAAATAAAAAGCTACAGTTTATTTTAAAAAGTATATTACAGCATATAGAAAAAATATATTTATCATATGAAAAAGGCGGCATAGTAATATGGTTTATGCTAATTGTACTAGGACTCGGATCTTTCCATATTTGAAGTTTTTTGCCCATCATCCATACAATGGAAGAAACTATTTTATGCACAGCTATGTCACTTTCTTATAGTCATGGGAACGCTGATATTTTTTTTTTTACCACTTATTTATATCTTTAACTCAGTAGCTTTCTCCGACGGATAAAATGCCACCCAAGGGCCCATGGAGTTTTTAAATCCAGCCACGATTTACAAGAATGCTGTACATATTACAAATCCTCCTACACAGCACCTCAGCATAGGTGCTACAGCTTCTAAGAGCTCAGGTCTTAAATGTTTTCACTGCATAACCACATCAAGAGAGTTGCATATCCTGTTTATCTCTAAACCTACTAGTATCACCTCAGTGACTGATGCCAAAAAAGGTTTGGCTCAGATCTGTTTCATATGATATATCTGCTTCTGTTTGGGAGAACTGACTAAGTAACTTATACTTATTTCAGTTACACTGTCCAGATCCTAGTGACACTGACTGATTTGATAGAGACAATGACTATGACAACTGACTATTCCATGTAAAACCAACTACATAAAAACTAACTAATATTAATAAATAACGTAAACAAGGGCACAACTTTAACTTTACATTCTTAGTGACAACATGAAAAATGCTACAAGTCACAATAGATTCAAGTTCAAGAGAAGGGCAGTATTTAATTACACATTAAACATCTGGAATCAGACAAAATCACAATACTAAAACACTGTGGGTGGTGCCATTTTACAGAAATGTCAACTGTGAATTGGCTGCCTGATGTTAGACACATACACACAACATAGCGTTAATGAAAACTTTAAAAAAAAAAAAAAAAAAAAAAAAAGACATGTAAAGGGAGGATTTCTTCGAGTTTGGGAGACTTTCCTCTTTCGATATACAGGACAAATGATCATGACTTGTCTTGATTATCAAAATTTCTGCAGCTAACTGAAAAACAACCGTAGGTATTTACAACATAAAACATTTTTTACAAAATATACTGGCTGCAGCAGAAATGTATACGCAGCACCTTACACAACATAGCCTTTTAGCATAAGATGCATTAAGCCAGGACTACGTTGACCATGTGCTGCTTTGAAAGTTTCCCCTCTGCATAATCATTTCAAGCAGGTTGGGAGATGAGGATGACTGTTTCCTCAACAGAATAAAAAACAAAGTCATCAGCATCAGACATCAGCTTTGGGGATCTGCACAGCTGGAGCAGAACCTAACCATTGATAAATATCGCAATCAAACTAATCTGCATTGAACCATTTTACAAGATTACTGTATTAACATACAATTATAAAAGGTATGTTGCTATCAGGATTTGGTGCACTGCATCAGACTTTACACTGCATGATGTAAAAGCGATAAGAATAAAAAGAGAAGTATGAAACCTGGAGCTGTACATACAACTGAAAGGCTTGATCCCTGGACACAAGTTCCCTGAATGCACTGGTAATTCCTTCTGTTGGCCAAACCAGTAGGAAGTAAACACACCACTCCATTCACAAGACAGCTTAACAGTTGAGAGTAAACGATCCACTGCAACGCATACACAGGAAACCAAAGCATTTCCTGTATGCGTATGAGGCAAATCAACAGTTTGCATCAACATGGGGGGTCACCATGTAAGAATCCGGTGACAAGCAGACAGATCTTTGCATAATACAGTCTGTGTTTTTACAGTGAAAATCTGTGGATAGGTAAGGGCCACTTCACACTAGAATTCCCCCCAAAAGATGGTAAACCAGCATTAATCAATCGTCAAATGCTGATAAATTTGAGCTTGTTTAGTCCACCAGCCAATTACTGCACAGAGAGCAAGAGCTAGTCATTTAAAAGTTGTATTGCATTGTCACACAGTATTAACTTGATAAAGCAATTTAGGAGGTTATTTAAGAAGCAGACGCGTCTTGCACCAGCTTTGATTTAGTTCAAACGTAGCTTAGTCAAATGCAGTGCAGGAGTTACACTATGACTTAGTAAAAGTACATAATACACTACATTCTGAGTGTTCCTGACCCTTTCCTATCAACCAAAAACTTACCTGTAAACAACAGAACTGAAAAACAAACTAAGGCAACAGTGGCACTCACACATTACACTAGCATGTGGAACAAACATTTCCTGTCGTTGCTCAAACACATCTACTCATCACTGCTGACATTCTGAATCTCACTCTTAGAAAGTGTCAGCAATATGGTAATGTCTTTTTTTTTAGACCCATCTTAAAGGTCACATACAATACATGCAAGTCTTTTTATCAAACAACTACTGCAAGAGATCTGGACACTCCAAATGTTACCGGGACTTATCGTACACTGAGCTCTACAGACTAAGTGAAAAAGATGCATAAACCGAACAAAGCAAAAACAAGGTGCACTGTCCACTATTTTTCCATACACATGCCTTAGTCTTGTTTTAAATTGTCCCGCTGTACCTGTGGTCCTGCTATCACAGCTCCTGATAGCTGTTTTAGAATTTCATTTTCTCTAGCTTTTGTTGGATGCTGGAATATAATGACACGAGTGGCATGCTCTTAAGAGTTTTTCGGTAATTTATGCATTTTTGCAAAATAAACATGCACGGTACTCCAGCATTTGAGCTTGGATTTATATATTTTATTAATTTATATCCTTGCGTTGGCCATGGCTTACTAAGGCTCAAATAATGCACTGCACAGTATCAAGTATTAAATCAAATTGCTGAACATGGACAGACACTTACAGTAACTTTAGTGAGACCAAACTCTGGTCTTTTGCGTAACAGTCATAACACCACTTACTTGTCATACATTATAGCCTTAAAACTATAAAGGCAAAGCTCAAAAGTAGGATAGAAAAGTTATGACCATAAAGCATAAAATACTATTTTAAACAGCTCAACAATGTGAAGGACGCATGCTCTCATAACCATATACAGTGTATATACATAAATATGTCAACTGAAGGAAACAAAACTACGTCCCTGATAAAGGCCCACAGTGGGCTGCATCATAAATTGTGTGCTTCACAAAAATGACTATTTTATACAAATGTATAGTATTTGTATTCCTTATTTGAACATCAGACCTAATCCTGATGGTCAAAGACTAAAGACAATTTACAAACATAAAACTGCCCTCAAAACATAAACAGGGATTGACTTTAATCCCTTTAGAAACCACAACAGAAACTTGTTACGAAGCACGTTATAGTCCCAGAGCGAAGTGCTTCTCAACTTTAAACTAAACATTTAAAACTAAACTTAGTTTTTAAATTTAAGAATACAACTGCCTCCAGAATGTGGCTTTTTTTCCAGCGATAGTGTGGTTTTATTCACATGCTGAAGTTATCACTAACGGACAGCTTGACCAGCCAGGAGCCAAAGCCCTGCTGCAAAAGGTACGCCCTCAACACGTTCTTGGCCTCCTGGTACGGCTTTGCCATCCTCTTCAGTGACAAAAGAACAACAGAAATAATATCAATAACAGTGATCCTTACAGAGAACTTTTCTATAGCAAAAATCTGATGATCTTCACAAAATCCATTTTGAATGTACAATGATGTAGTCAAGTTAGAAAAGCTGCATGACTGGAGTGACACACCAAAATAATTTATCACGTGTTTAACTTCAAGGAGCTGTTGGGTTACCTTGGCTTCTCTGTACGAGCTCGTGGCTAGCAGGTCCTGCCTCTGGGCCTCTTTGGCCACCAACTTGAAGCGGTGCAGCATCGCCGCTTTGCACAGGCGGCTTGCCAGAGCAGAGCCACTCTTAAAGGGAGATCTACAACGAGAAACAGTTCCCTCAAAGTGACTGTAGTCCACTTATTAATTTATCGTTTATTTCATTTATTTCTCATTAATTATGCTGTGATCAACATTAGGCTCAGAAGCGAGGTTACTGATTTAATCAAATAAAATAATAATAAAATAAATGCTACCCAATTACTGGAGAAGCAATCTCTTAACAGTTTGAGAATGGAAAAGCACCACACCAAACATAAATAGCTGCCAGCAAATGTGACAGAATAGCTTCATGCAAAACTTGGCGGTTACATATGACCTACTGCCAACTTTCTATACCATCATCCTTACTCCTCTATGGTCTTGCCCTCCAGGCCATCCACAACCTCCAGGGAGCTGTCTCCTTCGCTCCAGTTGATACCGTAGGTCAAATGGCCGCCGTCGGCGCTGTTGGCAGCCACAGAAGGCACCAGGCTGATGTGGGGCCTCATCATGCAGTAGAACATGGGCAGCTGGGAGGTGATCCCCTCCACACGCTGGCTCACGGAGATCTCCATGCCCCGAATATCACTGCAGTCAGAGTCACCTGTAGGGTTTAAGAGTTTAAAAGTTATCGTTTCAGGAAACTCTTATACTTCTTGATTGATTCTCTTCCTACAACCTGGTGATTGTATCTTATCCATCTCGTTATTGAATAGAAGAACACCACCGGTTAGCCTGAACAGATTGCAGATCTCATTCATTCCTTATTCCGTCAAAATATAAGAAGATGGGTAATCTTTTTTTGTGTCTGTTCCTGAGGCCAACGGTGATGTGCAGTTAGTAGGGAAATGAGTCGCAAAGGTTTAAACTGTTCAAAGAATGGCAGGTATCTGTAACACAGATCATTAACAGCATTAAAACCACTGACAGGTGAAGTGAGTTAAGTTGATCATCTCATTACAATGGCCCCTCTTGTCAAGGGGTGGGATAAATGGGCGGCAAGTGAACAGTCAGTTCTTGAAGTTGATGTGTTGACAGCAGGAAAATTAGGTGTAAGGATCTGAGCGACTTTGACAAGGGACAAATTGTGATGGCTAGACAACTGGGTCAGAGCATTAGTTAGTAGCCTACCTACCAAAAGTGGTTACAGGAATATAAGTGGCACAAATTGCTGAAAAATTTAGGCTGGCTATGAAAGAAAGGTGTCAGAACACACAGTGTTTCTGTTTTGACGGCACAAGGGGGACCTACACAATATCAGGCAGGTGGTTTTAATGTTGTGGCTCATCAGTGTATGTCAGAGAGCAAATTTTTTTTTATCTAAAATGGAATGCGCTCCAGTAGTCAGTCTTTAATTTTGTACTCTTTTTGAATGCTTTTTCTGTATGTCTGAGAAACTGATTTTGCTTGTAACTGATAATCCTAGATCAAGGAGCATGACTTTGACTTGTTGACTTGCCTATGAGGATGCTTTGGACATAGATGGGCTCGATGAAGTGGCTGAGCAAAGCTCCCTGGTATCCTAGCACCTGCCACTGGGTGAGTTTGTCTGTGGTGGACATGCTGACCACTTTTGAGGCAGAGTGATCAAAGGCCGACGAGAAAACTGAGAACACCTTTTAAAAGAAACAAATCAATAAGAAGTTATGACCATGATAGTGTAGGTAACAGTTGCAATGCCTCCCTTGATGAGTTTGGAAATACACAACGTAACTTTTGTTGCATGTGCCATAAAAGCAACATTAAAAACCCCCTAGATGTAGTAACAGTACAACACCTTTCCCTCCACTGACAGGTGCAGGCTGATCTCATTGTTGACTTGCAATGCCAAAATGGAAAGCGGGTTCAGGCGCCTGATAAAAAAAAGATGAGGAAAAGCATTTGAAATCTTTGGAAAAGTAGAGATATTACTAGAGCTTTATGTTGTTATAAAGCTCTAACTGCTAACAAAGACAGCCACATAAGGTTGAGGGTAAAACAACGGCAGTGCAAGCTTGAAGGATTTTTATTCCAGAGCCTACATGACGTATGTCATGACTGATTTCACATCATGTGTTTGAAGTTTAGGTTGTGTGTTTCACTCTGTAACCCTTGTATTACAAAATAGGGTAAATAAATCGTCCATTAGAACTGCCAATATATGGTCGCCTTTTCCTTGGCTGAACCTCCACAGGATGAATCAAACACTCACAGCTTGGAAGGGATCTGAGCGGCACCCTTTGGCAGTTGGTTCACATAGAGGTGGAGGGTGATGCCAGTCTTCAGGCTGAGAAGGCCGCTGCTGCTGTTCTGCTGGAAGATCGACTTCTCCGTCAGATTGGCTGTTTTGCTGAAGAACATCAGCAGGTGCCGGTACAGGAACCTGACAGCACGAGAATAGCTCATTATCATCAGATATGTGGATAAGTGCGGTAACTGTGTTTAGACACAAAGATCTACAATGTTAGAGGAAAAAATGTCATCTCATGTCTTCTCCCATGAAGAATTCAGTAAAACAATCTATAGTTTAGCTGAAAAGAAGTCAGCTGAATGTGAACTATCTTCAAAATAGAAAACAATTCACACATTCTGAATGTGAAATATTTAAGTATTTAACATTTCCATTTTAACCTCTGTGCTTCTAATACTTATCAAATGCCATTACCTTCGTGGAACGCACTACTAGGAAGGTAATATGTTCACTGCTCAGTGCATCAACAATGGCACCACAGCATAATGAGTTGCAATGTTGAAATGTGAACCCAAATAATCTCATGTACACACGGGGTCACGTTTGCAACTAACCTCATAAGTGATCTCCTTGCAGTTACCACTGCATGTGAATCATGCACAATCCTTCCACTCGACGACGCACTCTCTTTGGTATTGAAGTTCCCGGTGCCGAAGGCGACCACCTCACATCCTCTGGCTGGAGCGAGAGAAGTGTTTGTACAGAGGTAAATACTTCTGGAGGTGTTGAGTCCAGTGTAATGTTTTTTATCTATGTATCTAATCTATGTGGTAGATTGTGGCGTAGTTTAATTTGATTGCATTATAATTGTAAGCTTTAATTTTAGTGACCAACGGGGTATGAACAAAAGGAACACATTTCAATATAAGCCTGTGAACTATATCCTGGTAAAATACTTCAACTGAATGTATGACACAGGTTTAAAAAAAAAAATCTAACATAATCAGTATTTTATTTGTTGCTAGTGAACTGGATTGCATGAACTCACCTTCTATGTTGTAGCATATTAATTCAGTACAAAACCAAAAATAAGTTTTATTAACTTGCCTTTGTCCAACATCTAGTTATAATTAGATTATATTTTAAATTGTTTTTCTTCTTTAGTGTAATTTGCCTTGGCAATTAAGAAATACTGTACTCATTTAGTTGGCACAAAAAGCTTAAATTGATGACAGATGTGTTTTTGTATCATAAATCTTATGATAATAGCTTAAAAGGCAGGATGTACAAATGTCTTTACACTGTGCACACCTGTGTCAAATTAAACAAATATTATTGTATACAATAACAACCAATCACATACATTTGATTGATAAAAGTAATTTCCGATTAAACTACCTGCTGAACACCAAGATTTCCTCCAGATTTTTTCCTTGCGAGAGCTAACTTACAAGTCTGAATGATGAATGCTGCTGTGCTGCCTGCACAGGCAGAGAACTCGGGGTGGCTGTTCATCAGTTTAGTGAGCTGATCCCTGACAGCGTGCGGAATCTGAAGGTTGACCGAATTCTTCCTTTCTGAGTGGCAAAAAAACATAATAAAAGCAAAAAATAAATAAAATTCAACAGGGCTGGAACTCATTACAGACACCCCGAATGGGAGAGGTACATGCAGAGATGTATACTGTCCTCAAATAATTCAACATGACTCTTTTTTTTTGTTGTTTTAGCTGTACTTTACACCTTACACACATGATCTGAAATGAAACAATTGTCAAGATGTACTGTGCTGCCATCTCGCAAAGAGGACAGGAAGTCATACAGAAAACCAGGATTACTTTGAATGGCTCTGCAAGGATGGATGTCAGAGACGCAGGGCACCTCTTTTACTGGCAGGGGCGGAGGGACACCTAAGGGAAAACATGAGCATAGAAATAAATTAAGAAAAAGAGCCACCTTATCAAGATTTTGTTTGTTAGTCATTGTTGACTAATTCATTAATTAATCATTAATAGTATTTGAAGGCGTCTTCCTTGTAGGGGAAGTCCCATTTTGGCTCACCATGTTATGATGACATTTACTGTAACGTCAACACTAAATGCACAAGGGGGGGAAGCCAATGTGCTGAATGAGGATAACCTTTATCAACACTAGAGGAATAATCAAAGTCTGCTACAGAAACACATTATACTTTGATCGGCATTAGAACCGAACCTGATGCTTCAGGGAGGACAGACTTCAGATTTTCCAAGGTGGGAAGCAGGTCCTGGACAGCGAGCTCCGCCGCTTTGAGCCGAGCCTCCTTCTTGGTTATTCCCATGCCGGTCTTGTATTCGACCCCATCAATCACCACACAAAAGGCAAAATAAAGCCCTGGTATGTTTCCTGAGAAAACAAGAGTTGAGAAATTGATTGGAGACAAATCCTCAACTCTGGCTGTGGATGTGTCTTTTCTTTCAGCCACTTTGGGTAGTAAGAAGTCAGAATTTGGGAAATCTTGGGAATCATGTAAAGTGTTGAGAGCCTGGAGGTTCCATCATGACAAAACTTTAGAAAAGCTGGATGAAGAAATTACTTCTCTGATCCCAGTACACATTTTATTGTGTTGTACTGTACATTGGACATAATGGGTAACTCTTGCCATTAGGAAATGTCACTGGTCTAAATAACCTCTAAACTAAAGTCTGTTGATGTAGAAGTCATCTATTACTCTTGTTGTCAGACGCCATTGCTGAAATTATTCCTCACACATACAAACTACAGCTGAAATTATTAGTCATGTATTTGATAAGTTGATTGACAGAAAATGGATCAGCAATTATTTTGACAATCGATTAATTGTAATTTTACAAGCAAAATGCCAAACATTACTGAGTTCTAGCTTTTGTTGACTTTTATGATAATAAACTGAACATTTTGGGGTTTTGTAAACATTTTAAATGTATCCCTGGCCTTTAGGAATGTGGTGACATTTTGTAGACAACATGATTAAATAAATGATTATTAAATTTAAAACAAATAAGTCTGAATCACTGTAATAATGAATTGCTTTAATTATGACAGAAGTCATCAGAAATCACAAGATCCAGATTAGAATTAGAACACAAGCAACATATAACCTACATGTGTTGCATAAAAAGTCTTTCCCCAGAGTAAAATTAACAGAAGTGGTCTCTGAAGTGAATCTGAACGCACACAGAACTTTACCTGTAGTCACGGTCTCTTTCATTTTCAGGTGGAACTGCAAAATCTGGGCGAGCTGATGTAGCAGAGACACAGCGTTCGTCTCCCCTCGCATGTATCTGTCAATCAGTTTTTTAGGTGAGCATTTTGGCTCGACGGCAGGACCTTCGTTGATACAATAAGGATAAGTGTAGAAAAAGGGCAGATTAAAAGATTTGTATATATGTCTGTTGCAAAAAAAAAAGACAAAAGCTTAACTGCCTTTAAACAGAAAACAAAAATATGAATGCAGTCTGGAAGTTATCATTTGGATAACTTATCAAATTAATTATCACTGATAGAATCGTGTGGAATTCAAGCAAACCCAACTGTGAAACTCACCAGGTTTGAATGTTCTTTTCCCTTGCTGGTCGAAGGCATCTTTGCGCGGACCGTTCGAAGCCGACAGGGGTTCGTACGACTCACTCGGTCCTGGCGTTGCAGGCGAATGCTTCATGAGGATTTTTGCAAAACAGGCTCCTCTGGACCCTCGAAATGATCCACGAGCTGGAAACATCCTGAAAGCTTTCACGGTTACTGAAAAGAAGAGAACACCAAACGATACTCCCATGACTGACCAAGCCTCAGAAAACTGAATGATACTGACAAACACAACCAGACAAGTTTAGGCCAGGGGTCCAAAAAAAGGATTTAAAAAGGCATCCAGTGACTGGCCTAGTGTGACCAGCTGTAACCAGTTTATTTCATATTAAAAAATATGGTAACAAATATTCTTAGATAGGCTTGGGTCATCTGCATACATGTAACACTTTAAATCATAACAATTTTTTGTTTTGTTTTATTTTATACAGCCTACCAAAATAAATATTAGTAGCTAATTCTCAAAGTAAGGTTAATTCCTTTAACTTTAGTTCCAGTTACACTGACTCTTAAACACTTCAATCCCTCATGTTTGTAACCAGATATACTCACAGACAGACACAGGTGAGCTAAACCTTCAACCAAACTCAGGTAGCCTTCAAATACCAAATAAACTCCTGACTCACCCGGAAGTGCTGCTGACTTCACCGCCCTAATTCGCACACTTTGCGCTGGTTAAGAGCTCAAAACTTCCCGATTCAAACCCAAAACACCTCCAAGTGTTTTTCTTCCACGTGTTGTTGACTTTTGAAACCGCCTCGCGGACGCCGTCACTCCGCACGCGCGTGAAGCTCGCGTGTCTGACGCGCGTGCGTCCGGCCGTTGGCGATGGCGGCGTGATGAGCGCGCGCAGAGATCGATAATGAAACAGGAGGATCCACACAGCGCCGCTGACGGCCAGGTATGCACGACGCTAAACAAACATTTAACTATTATATACACATACACACACACACACATATATAAATATATATATAAAAAAGTAAAAAAAACAAACAAAAAAAACAATGAAAATTGTAAACAAATGTGAAAGTAGAAGCTGGGATAAGTATGGCAGGAATAATGTAGCCCAACAGGTAACTTTACCTGAGATAGACAGTATACAGAATATACAGCATGATTAGATTTATACTTGACATTGATGACATGTAAAATTGTAAGAAACTACAAAAATAATTCACCTCCACAGACATTTGACGTCTGTGCTACTGCTGCCTCACTCTTTGTGTTATTGGGATTTTTTTTGTCACAAAGTTCGCAACTTTCGGACTCCCCCTCGCACGTTTCAGATCAAGTGGAATCCCACAATGCCTTGCCAAGCGATGCACTTGCACCCTGCAGTAAATGAATAGGGGCAAACATTATGTTTTTTTCACCATTGGTCCTGTGATCAGATGCACATTAACTCATTGTTTCATTTGTTCAAATCTGAGATGCGATGCAATGATTTACAGGTGTGGAATCGGGCTTACCAACTCACAGAACTGACTCATAACTCACTCACAAACTCACTTTTTACAGTTAGCCCGATATTCTTAAGAAAACAACACGGGAACAAATTGCTCACACATTGAAAGTGTATTCACTATTCTTCAGCTGTATAGGAAATACGTGCAGAAACATGAAATGTTTGGAAACATGCTTGAAATGCCTTTTCTTTCATCTCTGCATAAAGGAAACTAAAGCTATTGCTGTAAACATTTATTCTTGTTCACATTTGACCCAAATCAAGTCCCTTTTTGGCCCATGCAGAGATATGTTTAGGTTTTGTTCCATAAAACTCAGTGTAAGTTGTGAATATTGAAAGTGGGAGGTTATTGAAAGTGGGCTTCCTCTCTCACCCCCCCACTGACATGATGACATGTTGTGGTATATCGGTATATAGGGGCAGCTTCCTCTTCCTCTCAGACATACATTTGCTGGCGGCAGAGATCACACTCCTACACTTTCTGTCTGTAACTCACTAAGACAAAATTAGCTCAGCTTAAATGACTTCAGCAGAGTCATTCGGATTTCAGTACATGCCACTGCCCTGTTTGTGAATGACTTCATAGCTTAGGACTTTCCCTACACCCGGATCATTTCAAATAGTTGTGTGCAATGTCTTATTTTGTCAGCTCACCTCAGGAATTTTTACACTTTCAACACTTTCCTATTTTGAAAAAAAGGTCTCATAAAATGATAAAATGGCAAGGCAGGTCACGGGACACTTGGCCTAGTATTTTCACTATAGCAACAACAGACACTGTATCCGACTGATGATAACTGTATTTTGTTTGTCTGACATCATTGGTTAGATCAAGTTTAATAAATGAACAGCAGTATTTGCAGCCAGAAAGTGAGACGGTGAAATAAGAATTGTATCATTGATCCTAACCTTGTGTCACCTGTTGAACCATTGAGGATAGTTTGTGATTCATTTCTGCATTTGTGCACAGTTAAAAAAATATTTTATTTTTAAAGTTAAGTTACTGACTTACCCCTGTAAGTGTGATTTGGGTCTTTTATGTGCATTCATATTTTGTGTTCTTGTCATTGGTATAAAGAGTTGAATTGGTACCGCCACAGAAACTAAATGAAAATGACATTCTCACTGATAAAAATGTGGTGCCCTCTTAGTCACGTTTTCCCTATTTAGGCCTTTATCTTTCATTTCCTTCAGCGTCACACGAGGGCAAATGTGGGGGTTTCATTTCTCGTTTCTGCTCACAGGGGCCGTGGAAAGTGGTCACTCCTGTAACCTGAGCTATACCACATTGTGTTTGTAGTAGAACATGCACTAAAATTCAGAGAGATTGATGAAAAAATCAATACCACCCTCATGCCTGTAGGGTAAATATGAAGCTACCGCCAGCAGCCAGTAAGCTTAGCTTAGCATAGAGACTGGAAACGGGGAACCAGCAAGCCTGGCTCCATCCAAAGGTAACAAAATCTTGCAAGATGTTTAAGTGTAAGTATTTTCCAGCCTACAGTTAAGATGTACTACACAATATGGCAGCATGTGCTCAGTGCAGTGGGCGTGAGGGGGTGGCTGGCTTTCACTGCTCACTGGCTGTGGTTAGGGGCCTGACATTGCTTGTGTACAGGCAACTGCCAGAATCGAAACTTTATCATATGTTTTTGTGTGTTAAAGGGTCGTTATGATCCCCTCAAACCATGAAGTTCCCTCATTGGGGACAGTGATTAGCAATTATGAGAGCATGAAAGTAAAATGGAACAAGCAGCCCACAGCCAGCGAGCAGTGAAGGTCACCACAGGAACAAATATGGTTTTACACCCCCACTTGAAAAGGGAAAGGACACGGTCTGAAATGAGTTTGCATGCTCCTGTTACTCTTCCCATAAGCAGGTAAGATAAAGGAAAAAGATGAGTCACTCAATGCCGAGTTTGTGGGCTTAAACACAGCTCAGTTTTCCCATTAATGAAGCTGGAAGAGAGTAGAGAGCAGTTTGCTCTTTGTTTCTCTTCTTTGTGTGGAGAGACTTCTTCAGTTAGTTTACGGTGTGATAGAGTAAAAGGAGAGGGGCAACAGCACGTTTCTGAATGACTTTATAAACAGCCAAGATAATGATATTAGCAGGTTAAATGGTTCAGGAAATAGATACAACAAATATTTATGTTTCCACGGCACACAATCCTTGATTGCATGCATACGCATGTAAATGATGAAGGCGTAATTGCCCAAGAGAAAAGGTTGAAAAGGTTATCTATCTATTGTGGGGTTGTTCGTTCAGCGCGGAAAAATGAGCTTCGATCGGAAACGAAACCCTCAGCTCTGGAAATATTTGCAGTTATTAATAACTTTGTGCATGTCTGCACCCTCTGACCAATTTGGAAAAGCTAAACCCTAACTGAAAGCCATTAAAGGCAGTGGAATTCCCCCCACTGAGTGAGATTTTCAGGACACCATCATCTCAGACAAAAACTTTCTTTTCCTATTATTCAACAGGTTATTTGCAAAGAAAATAATAAAAAAAAAGTTACAGAGGCACCAGAAACTCAGGATCTGATGTCATTTGGAGATACCCATAAACCACTTGCACATGCATGATGTACATGCTGGAGTCTGCCGGCATGACTACAATGAGCAATAGGCAAATAACAGGCTTTCTATACTAAGCATGTAACAATGTTCAAATTGTTAAGCCCACCAAATCTCATTTACATATGAGTATTATTAAAATTAAGTAGTCACCTACAGAGCCACGTGTGGGATGCTGAAGGCTATTTGCATGGTTGCACAGTTGCACAGTTCATCTGCCTCTGATATGCACACATGGTATTTTGGTTTTGTAACAGTAGAGGGCAGTGTAGGAATGGTGATGAAACTGAAGGTGACACACTTCCCACAATGCTGCTCATTCAAATATGAGGAAGTTTCCAGTGTAAAATACTCATGGTGTGGAATGATAATGACATACCTAAGATAAGATAATGAGTCACATGGGTTAGTAGGTGACTTTTCAAATATTCTACACAACTTTAATTTAATTCGTCAACCATGTGTTGTAAAATAACAAAGAAATTAGTCTACCTTGTTGCGTGATTTCTACAATCCTTTGTAATCACAACAGAAATTATATAATATATATATATATATATATATATATATATATATATATATATATATATATATCTAAACATGACAATTTTTGGAATTTATTACATTTAATGCCATTCACAGTATTTTGTCAATAACCAGCGAGTGAAATCTGGAAAGCAAATTTGTTCTGAAGTGAACATTATAGACCTTCAAGTTTATGATTTATGAAGAGAAATAAAATATCCCGCTCTCTGGGCTTAACACATGATGTGCTCACAGGCACATGTATTTCCAAGTATGATATACACATAATGGGCAACAGAGAGCTACACTAACCGCTTTTCTGGACAGAGTGCCCTCAGACCATCAGAAACCAGAGCCTCGCGCCCCATGGCTAACGCATGTTTGCTCTGACAGCACCCCACCATTGATAAATAACAGCAGCTCTTCTTTAGCCTGCTGGTGCAGTCGCGTTCAGCTGCAGCTCTCCAATGCGTCTCCACAGCCAAGATTGAATCTTCCCCATTCATTAGACTAAGTGGATGAGGCTCTCTAATAGGGGCTCCCTTCCCCTCAATAATTGCCGTTGATTGGCGTAAATTAGACCCTAGTTGCCAGACGAGTGATTCTCGACGACGATAATCCGATTCCCAACTCAAACTAATAGGATTTTAACTCTGGCTTTGGCCTAATGTCCGTCTGCAAACCCTGGCTATGGCCCTATGCCCCATCCAGCCGACGTCCTCTGGATCATATCTGGGCCAGGCCAAGCTGAAGTGCAGTGGTGTATGGATTCAGCAGGGTTGGGGGTCGGGTCATCGCTGTCCTTCGCCCCACGCTCTCTGTGACTCACCCCCTGCACGACATTCTTGGCATCAATTGGTCATTCATGTGTGTCACTTACATCATCAAGGGAACATGCGTGTGAACGAGACAGGAGTCTGCTGGAGCACAGAGCGGATGTTGGATGTCTTGGGTTGACAAGTAGCTCCAGTTTAGGCCTGGATACTGAATGACAAGACCTTTGAGAGCTCGGAGATTTGGAAGGCGGTGTGGACATCAATCTAACTTGGCAAACAGACACTTCAATCCCAGAAGTCCATGTTTGGTTCCAGAGGCAGTGATCTCCCGTGGCTGGATACACAGTTGAAATCACTGATGGTAACTACATTGGCTCCACCCTGGTTCAACATATTAAAAAGCTGGCTTGCATCACGTTACCAGTAATACAATGTTACTAAACATTTGTGAAACAGTCTATTACATATGTTTGTTCTTCTCACACAAGTTAGAAGCAGATTTAGACCTATGAATTGTATCAGTCCAGTTTTTGCCTTATTAAAAAAAGAGAAATATAAAATGTGGCGCTACTTGCATTTGGCATTATTTATGATGAATTCAAGTCTCTCAGCATATAACCACTGGTGCCGTTGTCTTCTCTTTTTCGGTGCTTGGTACGTGATGTGGGATTGAAACACTGTCCGATTTGGATATTAAACCTCAGTAACCATTATTGCACCTTCATATGAGCCTTCCCAACAAAATGAAGTCTATAAGAGGAGCACCCTGAATGTTCTTTTGTCATTCAGTTGATACGGGGACGGTGCTACTACTAAGGCCCGAGGTCTAATGAATCTCCACTCCATTACCGCTGAATCGGACAGATTGCTCTCCCGGAGAAATGAATTGAGTTTTTTGTATTTGTGAGATCATTCTCCCTCCATTAACTGCTCTTTATCCCGTCTCTTCATCACAGGCAAATCAGGTTAGGCAGCCATGATTAGCTGGGGTGGCCTCCCTTTTTAAAAGGTAATTGGGTTTGGCGGCTCAGCTGATAGTGCCATTAGGACCAATAAAGGCTGGGCTTGGCTCATCGAGTGAAACAGATTCTTCAGCAGCAGATGGCAGACGGAGGGAGAGGGCTCTGATGCATTGAGGCCGAAAACAAAGTTTGTGTAACCAAAGTAGTTCGGGGGCATCCTCTTATGCTTACCCACCCCCACACCTTCCCCCAACCAACTTAATATTTTGTCTTTTAATAGCGGTGATGGTGCCACTTTCAAAGGGACACAATGATGGCTTTTAATATGCTGAACACTGATTACAAAATGATTTGGCCATTAGAATGTGGTATTTTCTATTGGGATAATTAATCATTTGCACAGAAACGTTTTAATGGTGTACTTGGGGCTATGATGTCACCAAGGACCGGAAAGGGGTAGGACTAATGCTTTCTGGGAAATCAGTTTCCCTCACACCGATGTT